>JAPUBQ010000034.1:1323400-2641800 GCA_035578125.1 Mellilla xanthometata | reverse complement strand
GGAGAGAGATATAGGCCATAATCCACCACGCTGGCCAAGTGCGGGTTGGCGGATGACACACGTCTTCGAATATTATGGTCCTCAAACATGCCGGTTTCCTCACGATATTATCCTTCACCGTAAAGCGAGTGCAAAGCTGCCACATTCGACTCAAAATATGCCGTTATAAAAAGTTGCTAAGAAAAACAAATTATAGCCTATGTTACAAAAAATCAAAATTGTCCTCTTTATATATAGATATAGACAACAAATTCAATGACTTTTAATTTCTTATCCTGCATTAGTATTCTCTTTCTAAGCATTATTGTGATACGAAAAATAGCAGATTTATTTTAGTATTCTATAATTATTATTATAGTTGACGTTGAGACGTAATTTTAAAATATTTTTCCATTATGTTTTAGCTAGTTGCAAAATTATTTTTGTCTAGTTTTTGTGGGGAATGATATGAATTTATTTAAAAAAATATTGCGAGCTAAATATCTAAAAACTCTTAACGTAAAAAGATTCGCAACGAATGAAAATGACAATAACATTTCGAATATGGCAGTACGAGAGTGTGACGTTAAAATGGAAATGGCTCGTCGATTTTGATCTGTGTTTGGCTACGGTGTTTGGTTATGAATTTATGTAAATAAAATATTCGACCTATTTTATTTTCATTAGCAGCCATTAAACAAAAATGGAAGCGCTAGTACCACCAAAAGTTATTCTTGGACAATGCAAATGTTGTCTTAAAACCACGTACCTGAAAAACATGTGGCATCCTTATGAAGAGAACGGGGAATTTGAAGTGTATGGCCAAATGATTGTTAATTGTTTCGCCATCGATGTGAGTATTTGATTCTTTTATCTAGTGCTTGTTGAAATCACTAGTACACACTCCTTATAAATAATAATGTTCGTAGACTAGCGAGCCGACCGCCTAACGAAAAACAATAGCAATAGACTTCGTTTGTTTTCATCACAACAATCATTTGATACCTTAGTCACTTAGCTTCTTCTTCGTATAAACGAAGTGGCCAAACTCTGGTGTCGAGAATTTTCAGCCGCCCGAAGGCCTCTGACTTAGCTTAATGACTGTTTGTGTACTAACAGCCGGGATCTACAATTTAACATATCATCCAACCTACATTAGGACCCAGAAAAAAATGCCACTTGAAAAATGACAGTTTTGTGCATGGTCACCCATCCAAACACCGTCTGCATCAACTGTTGCTTAGCTTCAGTGATTGCGTCAGATCACCTTAGCTGGCCGAGCTATAGGTGCTATGCATGTTTTGTTATAGATAATGCGATTAACATTAATGTAGACTTTTTCTATGAATTTGAATTGTGACCTTACCAATATGATAATGAGATATGTAAGTAATTTTTTTTATGACTGCAACACTTTATGTAAGATGTATATGTTAAGGAAAATGTGGATAGTGTGTTTATTATACATAATTACCAGTATTTGTGGTAAAAGTTGTAAAAACTTGCAAATTAATCATATTTACCGGCAATTATATAAAATTACCATATCCCTTTGGTAAATGTAGTAAATAATTAAATCAAACATGGGAATCAAATGTTTATTAAAATAAGAACAATTCTAGTCTTAATCTTATACCTATCTTTAAATGAGCAATTCTTGTATATATATAATTGGAATCTCGGAATTGGCTCCAATGATTTTCATGAAATTTAGTGGGTTTTGGGGGCAATAAATCGATCTAGCTAGAAATAATTTTTAGAAAATGTCATATGAAAAAAAATACTGAGTTGTCAACCAGGTACTTATTTATATTTATTTGCTTACAAATAACATCAGTCAAACAATAACACTTCTCAAATATCAATATCAAAATATTAAAGAAAATAAAATATCAAGAGATCAAACCTCCTGTTTGGTAAAGCAATATATTCCTATTAAGTTATTTTTATTATTTTATTTTTAGCCAGTTCCGTCCCACTGCTGGGCAAAGGCCTCTCTATCTCTCTTTTTAGCTTTGCCTATTAAATTAACAAATCAAATTTCAAGAAACCAAACCCTTTGTTTGGTTTTAAAAAAGAATTAAAATGAAACATACATTATAAAATGAACAAATCAAGTTCTGAAAATCAAACTTCATGTTTGGTTTAAAAAACAAAAAAATATAACTTAAAATTCTTTATCTTTTATTTATTTCTGCAGTTCCGAGATTTGTGACATTAGAATTGCAAAGTACTTGTTTTCTTGCATTGGCAGTGATTTGAATTGCGTTCTGAAATGCAACTGCATTGTTGAAAACCTTGTCTACCTATATTTGAATCCTTATGAGCGCATTCTCTCAGAGTTACATCAGCTATTTGTGGAACTTTATTGATTGTGATAAATATCCCGCACCCATTCTTCTTTTTCTGAAGCTTATATCAACTCTTACCAGGGTAGTGCGGGAGTTTTATATAATTACTGTTAAATGTGAATAATTCTGTACAGTTACCATGTGCATTGGTAATTATCTATAATTACTGCTGGTGATTATAGATAAGTACCAATTGCATATTTATTTTTTTAATCTAGAGAAAGGCTTATTCTATGAAAGAATATATTGCCTGATAAGACTATACTAAAATTATACTATCTAATCTTATATTCTATCTATTAATCTATACAGTGTTCTGGCAGAATCCGAGTTGGGTTCTGCCAGAACACTGTTGCAATTGCACATTTAAATGTACATTTACCATAACATATATATATACACACATCTGTATATAAGCCTTAATTTGTAATAAGTAGGATACATCTTAATAGTAGTATGTTTAAACAGAAAATAAAGAGTTTTTGTGAAAGTAATTCCTAAATATATATTATACACCGAACTAGAATAAATAAAAAAGTAACTTGACTGATAAAATGGTTCCACGCGTAATCGTAAAATGCCGCGGTGGGCGGGGCAAAACAGCTATACGCGCGCCCGCGTGGCGTCACATGGTCGGTGGCGTGACCTTGATGTGACAAATCGCGTGCGAGCTTTGTGTTTGTGTGTTTCGTTGGGATAGCAGTATAATTGTGTGCGTAGATAGATTCAAATTCTAAGGCAATTGTATGGAATTACTCTTCCGTTTATTCTAGTTCTCTGTAATTTTGACATTTTATTCATATCTGCTTACGCAGAGACACGTCACTGCCGCCTTTAGAGGTAGCTTCCGTTATGTCGCGACGAGATGTTGGAACAACATCCCGCCGCCGCGCGCCGATAAGTAGCCTGCGTTGTTTGTTTAAAAAGTTTTATTTTTGAGCACCAAAATCAGCCAACCAGCGCCATTTATATATCCATTTATATATATCTTAATACTATCACACTGACCATATACATGTGTTTTATAATTTTATTTTATCTTGTAATTTTATTCTTAATTTAGTTCTTGTTGTATATTTGTGTAGTAATTTTTTCTCTGTTATATCTTATTAGTATTGATTTGTTGTTCTCTGTTATCTGATTAGTTTATGTTAAAAGTATTTTTCAATTTCTTCATATGATCGTGTGTTCTCCTTCCTAGTGTATCGTGTGTGACGTCACAGCCAGCTTCAACGGAAGACCAGCGTTGGTTGCTCTCCAACAACCAGCATTATGCTGAGTTGAGGCTGTGTTGTGACTAATTAAAGTTATGTGTAGTATTTTAAATATTATATCTTGTCTTGTATAGTCATATCATATTAATTTGTCATAATAAATAATTTTCTTTCTTACATTTCAGTGGTCGATAGTAACTGTAGAAGGAGACAATATCTGCCAAGTGTGCATATCCAAGCTGCGAGTGGCGACAGCTTTCAAGAATCAAGTAATGCGGAATCATAACGACGCATCGGAAGTACTTGAAGGTAATAGTCGTCTCCGAAGATGTTGATGCTTTTTTTTACGCTTAACAGGCTTGCGCTTGACCACAACTCACCTGATGTTAAGTGATATTGCAGTCTAAGATGAAGCGCGCTTGCCTAGAAGAAACCGGTTCACTCTCGCCTTGAAGACAGTAAGGTTGTAGTTCAGTGGGAACAGGGATTCCAGCAAGGAGTTCAACAGTTTGGCCGTCCGTACTATAAATGTGGGAGCGAATTGCTTAGTATGCATTTTTGGCATTTCCACTACATAACGGTGTCTCCTAGCAGCCAATTCAATAAAATTTGAATAGGCTCGTTCAAAGTACCCCCTCGTGGGGCCCCGCATATTCGAGGTCAAGATATGGCAGTATTGTGCATGTTCCCTCCCCTCCCATCTCCCTTACCTACCCTTACCCAAGCCAACCAGGCTCCTTGAAATAACAGAGCAAAGCCCTGGCTTGCTCGCATTACTGTTCAACCCTTGTGAGTTCAAATACTCATTATAGCTTATTTTTGATATTTTATTAACTAGTATTTGTATTGACAATATCAGGGATCAGAATACTAGAGGGGATTGCTGATTTGTTAGCTAGTTGTTAGCTATATAAGCAGTGGTAGTATTGTAAATAGGATCGTAGTGTGAGATCTCTGCTGCTCCGCATCACAGGTCCCTCGAGGTACCTAGCACAGAGCACAGCGACTTTTCCAGGTATGATACAGCCATCCACCATCAGTGATCAGAATACTAGAGAGGATTGCTGATTCGTTAGTTAGTTGTTAGCTATATAAGTAGTGGTAGTGTTATAAATAGGATCGTAGTGTGAAATCTCTGCTGCTCCGCATCACAGGCCCCCGAGGTACCTAGCACAGAGCACGGCGACTTTTCCAGATATGACACAGCAATCCACCATCAGAGATTAGAATACTAGAGAGGATTGCCCATTTCTATACAATAAGGTGTGGCGCGGAATTTTGCCATAATTACCGATGAAACCTAGATGGCGCTGTGAATCGAGCGTGCAGCCTAGCTGCCGCCAAATTCCGCAACGCGCTGCAGTCGCATAGTGATATAACGATAGTATTGCGTGAACCGAGTGAAGTCGTTTCAAGAAAATACGAATAGATGGCGCTTCGTGTATCGGACTATACATGTGATACGATTTTCAACAAGAGGTTGAGTGTCTATTATAATTTTGACGACCTCGTAAAGGTTACCATGCCGGTCTGCTAATCAGAAGGTTCCGGGTTCGATTCCCGGCCCGGTCAACATCTTTGTGCTTAACTAAATTTGTTGGCTGTGGGTCTGGGTGTTAAATATGTATTTATATATAATATGTATGTATATGTAGTATATCAGTTGTGTTAGCAACCATAATACGAACTAGAAATGGTTCAGTATGGGATTAGCCAGCCGTGTGTGAAATGTGTCCTAATATTTATGTTTATTTATAAAAAAATATTAGTCTATTATAATTATTAGCTTAATATTAACAATGTTTTATTTTGTTTCCAGCAGTGTCTACCATAGAAAATATAACAACAGAACAAAATAGTGAGACAGAAGCTGCTGTGATTTCCTTACAGAATGAAACGAATAGTTCTGCTGTAAAAGATGCTGATTCGAAAAAGCCTTTGAATAAAAGTAAATACATCACTGTGCCTATAAGAAAAGTGAGCACAGTGAAAGTTGTGAAAACAGATAATACATCTTTATTGGAGACAGGTCACGTAGCTCCTTTGAAAACAGGTAAATGACTATATATAATTTTTGTAATCAAGTTATGAAAAACTGCGTAAACTCTTTATAACGAGACGTTAACACACACAACTTTAAGGGGCATGACCCGTCCACCCACCAATCCACCCACTAGAGGGTGGACGGGGAATTGAAAATTCACTTCAGTCGAAGTTAAACCTTTTAATTTTTTTTTTAATTTTGAAAATTATATCGTGCTCATTTTCTACGTAGTCGAGGATCAGGGAATATCCGGTGTCAAAACTGACACCGGACATGTCAAAAGTCAAAACAGTGTCATAAGGACACTGAAGGTACGAAGTACTAGTTATTATTCTGTGCTGAAAGGACTGTGCATTTTATAGCGTTATAGAGAGTGGTCGTTAAATGGAATGTATCATTGTATGGAATGCAAGCTAAGCCAATTGATTTCGACCCTTTAGAGAGTTTGTCGTTAAATCGAGTGACGTTACATGGAGTTTACACTGTATATTTATTTCAAGATGTCAAATAGTAAAACAGCAAACAAAACGACAGCATACTTAGTTGTAGTTTTTATATGATACTGTAGTATTACTGCTTAATGGTGGTTCATAATTGGAACAAGTTGCCCGAGCAAGTAGTCAGTGCTATGTCAGTGAACAGCTTTAAAAACCGGCTTGATAGCTGGTTGCAGGAAACAAAACAATCTCTTGCTAAACTGTGATCAGTGCACCAGTGGACTTTAAACATTGACATTGAACAATGGTCATTTTATGAACTGTTAAAAAATAAATTTCAACTCAGTGTAAAAATCAACATAGGCACATCAGCATAATGCTGCTCGCCTATAAATGAAATAAATAATGATTTATAACACCTGATCGGGGTCTTGAGTGAGCTTGATTAGCAATATTGTATAAAAAAACTATGTAAACCAAAGTTAATTATGATATTTCAAAAGTTTGTTGTTAATATGAGTAACGTTATAAAAAGTGTAGACCATATCTTTGAATAATATTTTTTCTGCTGTTTTACACATTTCACACACGGCTTAGTTAGCCCCATACTAAACCATTTCATGTTTATATTATGGTTGCTAACACAACTGATATGCTACATATACATACATAGATACTTTATAACAAATTTAGTTCGTTTTTTTATGATGGATAGGCAAACGCTTGATCGCAACTCACCTGATGTTAAGTTTTCGTCTCAAATTGACTTTGACTTTGAAATAGTATAAGCATACGCAGCCCACTATACGTTCCCACTGCTGGGACTCGCGGCACTTTGTTGCCACACACTTCTATCAGCCGTCATATCTACATTTTCTTTTTCATATCTCTTCTTTCACACAATCACGCTCCGCTAGCATAAGCAGCCCACTATACGTTTCCACTTCTGTCACGAGGGGAGTGATATAGGTCTCCACCACGCTGACCAAGTGCAGGTTGGCGAATGACAGACATCTTCGAATATTGTGGTCCTCAAACATACCGGTTTCCTCACGATGTTATCCTTCACCATAAAGCGAGTGCAAATCCACACATAACTTGAAAAATAAGTTATTGGTGTAAGGCTGGGATCCAACCAGGGGCCGTCTGATTGAAAAGCAGACGTTATTACCACCGAGCCACACTCGCTTATTTAATTACTTTGAAATAGGTTAACATAATATTTTACACGCTTTATATTAGCTTCACCTGTATGTTTGTTTGTAACCGACTTCTTTGGGCGCGATTTTGACCCACTTTAAACGGCCAGATTTCGTTGAAACTTTGTAGATTTATTGAGGACCGATGACAATACACTAATTTGATAAAATTATTTGTTTTTTCAAACAGATGACGATAAGGGAAGAGTGTCAATGGCTCAAAAAATAAAGGCGAGTATAGATGAATTAGACAAATGTACAGAAGTAAAATCTCGAGAAAATTCAGATGATGAACAAAATTATTCAGACAAGTTTGTGATTGACGCTGATGATGTAGAGTTTTTGGAAGAAGACATATTGGAGGAACACGAAAATGATGAAGGTAATTCTTTTACTTCCTTTTATACTTTTTTAATGGGTTGTTGGGGAACTGAGGCCAAACTTTTTATTTCTGAAATTGGGCGTAGACTAGGTGGGAAATCAGGCGAATACCGCTCCGGATCGTACCTGGCGCAAAGGCTATCTATAGCTATACAACGCGGCAATGGTGGCGATTCAGCGGCACACACGACTAAACTAAATTTAAAGAAGCCCCGCCCCGTCTCTTTTCATCTTAGGTGGCCAGAAAGAGACGGCACGTTCTGGACCACAGACAAAACAACTAAAATCACGTCAAATATGAAAAATGTAAGCGATTTTAGAGCGCACCCAATTGTGTCAGCTCTAAATCTGACGTGTTTGACGTGATTTTAGATGTTTTGTCTATGGTTTAGATCGTACCATCTCTCTTTGGTCATTTATGACGAAAAGAGACAGAGCTACTTTAAATTTAGTTTAGTCGTGTGTGCCGCTGAATCGCCACCAATGCCACAAGCGTTATGGTTATGGTATGGGTCCGTCAGGTTCTATCTGGAGTGGCCTACTAAATTAATTTTAAGAGTGGTTTTTTTTAATTACTTTTATAATTATAGGATTTATATGAGTAGTTAATTGAAAACACTACATATTTATTTGGGCACCATTTATTGCAGAGCAGTTTGTGCGAGAGGAGGTTACAATGACCATAGACTTACTCACTTGTGTTGTACACGAAAGATATTAATTTAGGGATGGGACACAAACTATTACACTGGTCTACAGTGGTTTTGTTGCCTTTGATATGATGATGATTTTGGGTCTATTTATACACACAATTCGTGAAAATATCAATGATTTTGTAAGATCTGCTCGTTTTTTTTCAACAAATGACTGAAAATTAAAATTTTGACGATAAATCGTTTAAAATCCAATTCGTAAAAACGAGCAAATTTTGTACTTTTACGAATATATTCGTAATCTGGGCACTTAAAAACGTAACAATTTGCGATGATAAACAGGGCAACAAAAAAAAATTGATTTTTTGTAGAGCTGTGTTATCTTAACAATAATTGACTTGTATTTACAACTATTTAACTTTAATTAACTTATCAATAAAACCTTTGTTAACTGTTAACGTAAGAGGCATATTATATATTTGCACTAACAAACGGTCACACTTACGTAACGTTGAATATACGTCCATCTGTGACAGACCGTGTGATGCTCGTCCTCGATGATGACGCTCGTAATGCGTCGAAACCCGTTGGACGTACAGTGTAAACTCCATGTAACGTCACTCGATTTAACGACAAACTCTATAAAGCGTCGAAATCAATTGGCTTTAATTGGTTTAGCTTGTACGAAAATTCACTCGCTTCACAAAATATTAAATGGGCCAGCCCTTTTGATTTGTATGAAATGTCAGGCATGCTTGCCCATTTCATTTGTATGAAATGTCACGCACGCTGGTCCATTTCATTTGTATGAAATGTCACGTACACTGACCTATTTCATTTGTATGAAATGTCACGTACACTGACCTATTTTATTTGTATGAAATGTCACGTACACTGACCTATTTCATTTGTATGAAATGTCACGTACACTGACCTATTTCATTTGTATGAAATGTCACGTACACTGACCTATTTCATTTGTATGAAATGTCACGTACACTGACCTATTTTATTTGTATGAAATGTCACGTACACTGACCTATTTTATTTGTATGAAATGTCACGCACGCTGGCCCATTTCATTTGTATGAAATGTCACGTACACTGACCTATTTCATTTGTATGAAATGTCATGTACACTAATTTATTTTATTTGTATGGAAAGTCATGCTCAACATAAGGCTAGTGAATATTTCGTGGTGGCACATACTATTAATAAAAAAAGAAAATAATACAGTGTATAAAGTCTATATAGCGACACTGAAGTGACTGTGCATTTTATGACATTAAAGACAGCGGTCGTTAAATGGAGAGAATGTATAATTGTATGGAATACAAGCTAAACCAACTAAAGCCAATTGATTTCGATGCTTCAGAGAGTTTGTCGTTAAATCGTGTGATGTTACATGGAGTTTACACTGTATATCTTTTCAACAATTTGCCAGCAGATTTACAGTACTGGTGGCATATAATGGCCAAGTCTCATCACTACTGCGTTATGGAATTATATTTTGGGGAAACAGTGCTGAAGCAGAATCGGTATTTAAAGCGCAAAAGAAATGTGTTCGTGCAATCTGTAACCTACGTTCGAGAGATAGTTGCAAGCAACATTTCAAAAACTTGAATATTGTAACATTGCCATGTCTGTATATTTACGAATGTATAATGTACGTACGCAGTAATTCTCAACAATTTACAAACTTGTTAAGTACACGGCACCAACATAAGATTAATATCCCTACATGTAAAACAGCCCTTACGGGTAAAAGTGTGCTATCAATGGTGCCGAAATTGTACAACCACCTGCCAAAAGATTTATTGAATATAACTAGATCAGACCTATTTAAGAGCAGGCTTAAACGCTATCTAGCTGACAAAGCATATTATGATATTGACAAATTTTTAAAGGATAAATCTCTAAAATAATAATTTTGTTTGTGACATTACTAATTTGAATTCATATGACATTATTAATTATATTTTCTTATTCCAGTCTGTTCAATGTGTTCTTTTTTTTCTCTTTAAACTTGTGTTGTTTGTATAATTTGGAAATTGTATCTTTTTTATTATATACCTATGTTTTTCTTTTAATTGCATGCCGAAAGGTTAAGAATATGGCGCACTCAAATTGTTATATATGTTATCTTATTGTATTACCCATGTTCTGCAATAATAAATAAATTTGAAATTTAATTTGAAATTACAGACATTGAACCAGAAACGAAAAAGCGCAAAGTTGCCAGAAACTTGCCTGTTCGAAATCACCGAAAAATGTACAAGAATTATTTAGAAGATGACATGAATCAAGCAATAGAGGCGGTCAAGTCTGGTACGATGACTAAGAGAGAGGCATCAAGAATATTCAACGTGCCCAGAGAAACTATCGCTATTAAAATCAATGGAGACAAATGTAAGTATTTAGGTTGGCGAAAGACACAACGTCTTCGGATATTGCGGTCCTCAAACATGCCGGTTTCCTCACGATGTTTTCCTTCACCGTAAAGCGAGTGTAAATCCACACGTAACTTGAAAAATAAGTCATTGGTAGGGCTGGGATCGAACCAGGGGCCGTCTGATTGAAAAGCAGACGTTATTACCACCGAGCCACACTCGCTTGTTTAATAACTTTGAAATAGGTTAACATAATATTTTAAGTGCCCAGAGAAACTATCGCTTTTAAAATCAATGGAGAGAAATGTAAGTATTTAGTCTTAATTCTCAGCTCTAGAATAGATGACCTCGTTGGTGTAATGGTTACCATGCCGATAAAACAATCGAATTACGATTTATGCCCTTTTAAAAAACACCTTGGATATTTGACAAGCTAATAAGTATTTATTTTGTACAAAGTTTCTAACAACACCATAATCTAAGATTAGACATATATATTATATCTCTTCTAACTAAACTTGTTCCGTCAACTATGGCTATCTATTGGTGTCAGATATTTTGGAAATCAGTCGGCCAAGGCTGCTAAATAAATTGCAGAAAAATCGTTATGGCTTGTCAATGAGTTGTTATATTGACGACCTCGTTGGCGTTATGGTTACCATGCCGAACTGCCAATCAGAAGGTTTCGGGTTCGATTCCCGGCACGGCCATCATCTTTGTGCTGAACTTAATTTGTTGGCTGTCAGTCTGGGTGTTAAATATGTATCTTTATAAAATACTAGCTGACCCGGCAAACGTTGTTTTGCCTTAATAATTATTTCTAAATATACAGTAGCCGATTCTCAGACCTACTGAATACGCATATAAAATTTGGAAAAAATCGGTCAAGCCGTTTCGGAGGAGTACGGTAACAAACACTGTGACACGGAAATTTTATATATAAGATGTATGTATGTATATGTAGTATATCAGTTGTGTTAGCAACCATAACACGAACTAGAAATGGTTCAGTATGGGCTTAACCAGCCGTGTGTGAAATGTGACCTAATATTTATTTATAATATAATAGGTTACAATATTAGAAGAAGGTAAAACCGATTTGCAGGATATAGAAAATAATAAAACTTAAGCAAAATCTAAATTAGAAATTAAGAAAATCTTCGGCTCAACAGTTTGTTATAGCGGCCATCTTAGATGTACAGTGTAAACTCTATGTAACGTCACTCGATTTAACGACCACTCTCTATAACGCCATAAAATGCTTAGTTCCTTCAGTGTTGTTATATAGAGTTTGTACACTGTAGTTACATATATTTTTTTACTTTTAATGGGCTTGCGCTTAGTTGTAATTCACCTAAAGATAAGTGGTATTGAGATCAAGGTTAGAGCGCGCTTGCCCAGAAGAAACCGGTTCATTCTTGCCTTGAAAACGATTATGGTTATCGGGGAACAGAGCGTATAACGTGCGGGTGGGTTAGGTATTTCTTGTGCCGATTTTGTCGCACATTTTGTGTGGTGTCAAAGTGCAATCACCAAAAAATATTTATCAACTGAAAAAAGAAGATCTAGTGGACAACGTTCGCAACAAATACTTAAAGGAATCTCATCTTGTTATAGATGAAGGGGAACACATAGATTCGGAGACCACACAGATGCCAGAAAATGATCGCCGAAAAGATGAAATAACAGAAATTAAAGAACCTTATCTACAAAACGATGAAAAAGCAGAGAGAGCTGAGACTGAAGTTCAAAAAGATCCAACGTCAGAAATAATGGAATATGATTCACAAAAAGATTTAGACCCAGTATCAGAACTATTTCAAAAGGAAGTAACTTCTGACTCAATAGAAAGTAGTCAACAGGTGATAACTGAGATTTTAGGACCTGATATTCGGCATGAAGAAACAATAAATCTACAGGAACCCAATTTTGACGATAATACCAAATCTAATAGTCCTGAAAGTCGTTTGAACGAAAATATATCGGAAATTTTAAAATTTAATCTACAAGAGAATATGATTTTAGGTTTAGAAACACACAATACCAATAACAATATAACAGATACGATACAATCTGATGAAAAACATAATTTATTAACGGAAGCTCATCACGAAACATGTGTGCCAGAAGAACAATCTGATTACCAAAGGGAAGTAATATTAAATATACCAGAGCTTAACCACCAAAATAATAATACGATAGATACGCACGAAGTTTCCCAAAACTATGTCTTAATGGAAATCGAAGAAAACATAACAACACAGTCGCCAGAATCAAATCATTCGGTTGAAAATGTACTGAATATGCACAAATCAAATATACATTATATAATTGTGTCTTCAAACGCCACCCCTATCAGAGGCCACTGGGGCGCTGGATACGCATGCTATTTCTGCACCAAACAATTCGCAGATCCATCAGCTTTAAAACAACACACATTCGGTCATCAAAACCCCTCAATCAAAGTAAAATCTATCTCTGATTACGCAATAAAATTAGACGTGACAGCTTTACAGTGCAACTTATGCAATAATAGAATTAATTCTTTGGAAGATCTTATGCAGCATCTTAAAGATGTGCACTATTCAGTAATTTATTTTGATATACCAAATCATATATTGCCTTTTAGTTTCGATACCGATGTGCTGACTTGTGTCAAATGCTTTGATCAGTTCCAAAAGTTTAAGGATTTGTCGGATCATATGAGTGATGTCCATTACAGGAATTATGTGTGTGCGCGATGCGATAGAGGGTTTGTTAACGTGAGATCTTTGAAGACGCACAGCATACAGCACGGCATAACTGTTTACATTTGCAGTCACTGTCCTGCTTATTTTATCTCAAAAGACGACATTATAGATCACGAAAATAATGATCATGCAAATGAAACGCCTAGATATGCACATAAAAAAGAAATGAGTGAAACAAAGGAATCTGAAATAGAAGAGGACGTAATACAAGAAGACAATCGAAATAAATTTGATAATTATATGTCGACTTCGAAAATGGCGAGAACCGATGAAGGAATATTCTATGATATATTCCCAACCCCTGCAAAGGTCGTGAAGGAGTGGAACATTGCAATGTTGGAAACGAACGCTCAATTCAAATGCACGGGCTGTCCGAAAATATTCAAGAGCGAGGCCGCATTAAAGTTCCACACAGACTTAACGCATCGTAGACACAAATGTGATATTTGCTCCAGCGCGTTTGATTGTAAATTCGATTTGCAGAGGCACAAGCGTAAAGTGCACTCATCCCATACTTACGATTGCCCTAAATGCCCTGAACAGTTCACCTCTCAAAATGCTAGGGCAGAACATATTATAAAACATAAGACTAAAGAATTCAACTGTGAACTGTGTAGCTCTAAATTCTCCGATGAGAACAAATATATGGAGCATATGAAAACTGATCACGGTTTGGAGTGAAAAGTACTTATTACGCATTTAATGGGCGATGCCATGTAAAGTGTTTGTTACGCAATTTAATGATTGATGCCATGTAAGGTATACATTTAATGGGCAATGCCATGTAAGGTATACATTTAATGGGCAGTGCCATGAAATAAATTTTTTTTACGCATTTAATGGGCAATGCCATGTAAAGTTTTCGTTACGCATTTAATGAGCAATGCCATGGAAAGGATTCGTTACGCATTTAATAGGCAAAGCCATGTAATGTTTCCGTTACGTATTTAATGGGCAATGCCATGTAAAGTTTTTGTTATGCATTTAAAAACGCAAACCCATAAATTTAATGTAATATTTGTGGACAGCCATATAAAACAATTGGTAAAGTACAAGTCGGGCTCGTGCATGAAGGGTTCCATACTGTTATTATCAAAAAAAAAAGGCAAATAAACTGCTTTTTTAGCACAAGAGCCCTATTTTTATGATATTTGATAAAAAAAACTAAAATGTATTATGTGAATATTTCATGCGTCTACCAAATTTATATAGAAGGATAAAAAAATATGTTTGTTGCTTGGGAGCCCCCTTAGATATTTATTTTATTCGGCTTTTAGTCATTGTTGTTATGCAGGCAACAGACATACACCTCTGAAGATGTAAACTATCATAGTTTGACTGACAAACTGACAGCTAAGTACCCTTTGGGTATGGAACCCCAAAAAAAGAGTTCAAAGTTAATATTTTCTACATTTTTTTTATTGTGTCTGTTAAAGGTTTTTTTTAATACATTTTAAAAAGGGACCCTTGAAATTTGTTAGAATACCTTACTTAAGTGATTTTTGAAATAATTTTAGATATCATTGTTCATTTGAAAGATTGTTAGATCGTATTTTAATTATGTTCTATTTTGTAAACGGTGAATTTTTTTAACATAAGTTTGTTTATTTTATTTTATATGGTTATAACTTTCTAGATTAAAAATATTGAAAAACAATGCGTTGTTTAATTTTATTCAGTCAGGGATCAGAATACTAGAGACGATTGCTGATTCTCATACAATAAAGCGTGACACAGAAGTTTACCATAATTACCGATGAAACCTAGCTGCCGCCAAATTCCGCAACGCGCTGCAGTTGCATAGTGATATGATGATAGTAGATTGCGTGACCCAAGTAAAGTAGTTTCGTGAAAATACGAAAAGATGGCGCTACGTGTATCGAATGTTACGCGTAGTACGATTTTCAACTAGAGTTTGAGTGTCTATTATATTTATAAGTCTATGATGTAGTACATCAGGTGTACATCAGCAACTATTATACATACTATAATTTAGGCATTTAATAAAATATTTCTTTCATTCACATTCTTATACTTATGTGATTGCTGTAATATCTTTTATTTTATTCTTACTCTATTTCTTTCTTTCATGGCCTTCCTCATTAGAAGAGAGGTACAGGCGGTAATCAACCACGCTGGCCAAGTGTGGGTTGGCGGCTGACACACGTCTTCGGATATTGCAGTCCTCAAACGTGTCGGTTGTCTCACGATGTTTTCCTTCACCGTAAATCGAGTGCAAATCCACACATAACTTCAAACAAAGACCAAAACAAGTCAATGGTGTAGGGTCGGGATCGAACCAGGGGCTGTCTGATTGAAAAGCAGGCGTTCTTACCACCGAGCCATAATCGACACACTTTCCAAGTGCCACCATTACAATTTCCCTTCGAGTGCCATCATTACAATTTTCCTTCGCGTTGGTTTCAGCCGCAGACGACGACATCACGAATCACCTAGTGAAGGCAATCCGAGCGCTCCTCTCGTACACTAACGCGACTCCCTTCAAGGTGGCCCGCGTCTCCAGTGCCTTCAAATGCTTCTTCTGCACGCACGACGGGGCCGTATTCCAACAACCCGACGATCTGAGACACCACACCCATTCTCAACACCCGGATAAGATACTACAGACAGAGTTCGCGGTACGGCCTCGCTGTCTGAACCAGTTGGTCCGGGTGGACGTGTACGGACTCCGATGCGAGTGCTCACAACAGGTCGCCTGGGAACAAATGCTCGCGCACTTGCAGAAGGTCCACGGCGTCACGGACATAGATGAAGCTTGGAAAATAATTGTCCCCTACGAGCTTCAGACGGAGTTGGATGTTATGTCTTGCGTCTTCGAAGCTTGCGACTTCACCGGCTGTTTTACAAAGTTGGATACGCATGTTCACGTCCATTTCCCGAACTACATCTGCGGCGAGTGCGGAAAGCCGTTTGCCATAGAGTCCCGTCTGAAACGGCACGAGAAGTTCCATCTCGTTGGAGAGTTTCGCTGCGACGAATGTCCCCAAGTGTTCACCAGTAAGAAGAAACGAGCGTTCCACAAGGACACGGTGCACGCGAGGAAGCTGTTGCACAGATGCCTCGTTTGCCCGGAGAGGTTTGAGACTGAAAAGGCGAGGTTGGAGCATTTGAGAGTGACGCATGAAGACGTGGTTGAGTCGAAGGGGAGGCGGTGTCATTTGTGCGGGAAGAGCTTCTGGCTGAGAGACTTTACGAGGCATATGAAGTTTGATCATGATAAGCATGCGTGTGAGCAGTGTGGACGCAGATTCGACCGGGAGACGCGGCTGAAGGAGCACAAGTGCCGGCCAGAGGTTGCGGTGAAAAAGTTCCAGTGCTCAGAGTGTTCTAGACTTTTCTTCACTAAGAAATCTGTGTTGCTACATATGATGCGAAACCACAATGCTGGTTGAAACGCTAATGTGGGCATAGTTGATTTTATAGATTGACGACCTCGTTGGCGGAACGGTCACCATGCCGGACTGCTAATCAGAAGGTTCCGGGTTAGATTCCCGGCAGGGCCAACAGCTTTGTGCTTAACTAAATTTGTTGGCTGTGGGTCTGGGTGTGAAATATGTAGCTATATAAAATATGTATTAATTTATATGTAGTATATCAGTTGTGTTAGCAACCATAACACTAGAAATGGTTCAGTATGGGGTAAACCAGTTGTGTGTGAAATGTGTCCAAAAAATAGTTTAAAATTGTTGTAATAAATTTTATATTTACATTATTACTAGCTGACCCGGCAATCGTTGTTTTGCCTTAATAATTATTTCTAAATATACAGTAGCCGATTCCCAGACCTACTGAATACGCATATAAAATTTGGATAAAATCGGTCAAGACGTTTCGGAGGAGTACGGTAACAAACACTGACACGGAAATTTTATATATAAGATTATTTTTAGCAATAATTAAATAGAACCTAATAGAAATATATTAATAAAACTAATTATATAAATAAAAACACACACACACAAGAACCTTACAAATAGTAAATTAAATCTAAGTCAGTGTCCGCGGGTAAGGTGCCTAAAATGCTGGCGGCATTACCTCGCGGGATTGCCAAGCTTATACGTTGGGCGAGGTTAAAATTAGTTTAGTTAAAAATAGATTCCCAACGCTTTTGTGCTTCGTTTTCACGTAAGGGTATTATCGGTTTGATTTGTGTCACAGTTAGAGTGTGTGTGTAGCATAGAAGATACTACAAGGTGGGATAATTAATCTCTTTCTTGCGTAAAAAGAACCGACATATATGTATGACTAACGTTTACAGAGCAGGACATAACGATAAAACTCACTGACCTCTATTTCTACTAGTACAGTAGAAATAGAGGTCAGTGATAAAACTTCTATCCCTTTCTTGTGTAAGGATTTTTTAGTTTTGCTTAAGAAACGTCAAAATAATTTAACCGAAAAATTAAAATCAGTTGACATTTATTTAAGACAAGTATTCAGTTCTCTATGAAATTATGTACTGATTAACATTAATTTATTGTTGTAGGGAAAATTATTAAAATTATGTACTTATTTTGTCATTGCTGTTTAAAGGTGTAAATAAATCATAATCACAATATAAAAATAAGTTGTTTTGGTTTTCCTTCCTGACGCTAAAACTCCGCACGAACCGATTTCAACGGTACAGCATTCGTAAAAAAAATCAGGGAAAATGGTATTCGCAAAAAAATATATATATGTGTACAGTTTATTTACATAAACTATACACATTTCGAATTTCATTACTAGAAGCTTCATGCCGTTGTGTTACACCCCCTTAGGGGTGGAATTTCCAAAAATAATATAAAAAAGCGTTTATAGCTCTGCCTAGCTTTCAAGCTGCCGAAATATGATGCTTGGTGACAGACTTCAACTTAAACGTGAAATTAGGCTGGGCTAGAATTTGAGTACTAGAAAATTCTCTGATTTTAACCATCCCATAGTTTCCCAACAACGTTTTTATTTGCCAAAAACTCAGAAAAAGAAGTCATGGCTTGCGCGACGTAAGTCGACCACATGCCTTACTAAGCTTTCATCGTTTTTAGTACTTTAAAATTAGACGTACTTAAAAATATTACAGCAGCAAAAATATTACACCTTGTTTGAATACACTTGAATATCTCTTTCATTGAACACGCTAGCCATTCATCGACATGACGACCTCGTTGGCGTAAGGGTTACCATGCCGGACTGCCATCCAGGAGGTTCCGGGTTCGATTCCCGGCCTGGCCAACATCTTTGTGCTTAACTAAATTTGTTGGCTGTGGGTCTAGGTGTTAAATATGTATCTATATAAAATATGTATGTATATGTAGTATATCAGTTATGTTAGCAACCGTTACACGAACTAGAAATGGTTCAGTATGGGGTTAACCAGTCGTGTGTGAAATTTGATTTTGCAAGGATTGAAAACAAATGTTATGGGTTATTTATCACGCAATCTTAAAATCTTTCTTATAAGAAGTCTGTGACAAAATATTTGTCTTCTTATTAGAGGGAAAAATTATTTATTATAATTATTTATTTCTTCGTACACTTAAGATAGCCCATAAATATCCTGCAAATTAGATTTTTTTGACACATTTCACACACAGCTGGTTTAACCCCATACTGAACAAATTATAGTTCGTATAATTCTGCAGAGGCTGGCAGTTGTCACTTGCCAGTGGCAACACTGATTGATAGGCACTAGTACGGGCGTCAAATCTTTCTTTCGAGCTCTAATTTTTATATTATTATCATCTTTTCTAAAAATGGCAGCGCCTGCAGCTCCGCTTGGACTATGTAAATGTTGCCTTAAAACTACGCACGTGAAAAACATGTGGGAACCGCAAGAATATAATGGCCAATGGGAAGTGTATGGCCAAATGATTGTTGACTGTTTTGGTATCGACGTAAGTACTCATAATACGTTGAAACTAACGTAAATATATCGTAAAATAATTATAAAAGCCAACAGACAGAGCTGGCAAAGCGTCCTGCTAGTTCATCTGTCCCAATTTTATGTATATTACCTATTTATAGTCGACTAACTACGTCCCGCAGTGAATACCCGCGTTAAACCGGGACAAAAGTTAATCCAGGATAAAAAGTACCTACCCCATAAGCTAATCCAAAGTCTAACTCATCTTCACACCTAATTTCATCAAAATCGATCCAGCTGTTTAAGCATGAAGGAGTAACATAGATTTTGAAGTTATTTGAGTATCCCACAGAAACCACAATAGTTTTCGGTATAAAATGTAACATAAGCGTTAATCCTAAGTCTAACCCATCTTCAATATAATAATCATGAATATCGTTTCAGTTGTTTGAGTGTGAAGAAGTAACATACATACATACTTACACAAACTTTTGCATTTATAATATTAGCAGTATTTGAAAAACATGTATCTACCTATGTAGAGGCCACAAAGATAGTAAGGGATAGAATTGATGTAGAATAGGTATCATATCATTGACAATTTAAATAACCTAAATAGAAAGCTAATTATTGCAAATAAAAAACAACACTCCATGTAAAATCACTCTCTCAAGTGTCGAAATCAATTGGCTTTAGTTGGTTTAGCTTGTATTCCATACAATGATCCATTCTCTCCATTTAACAACCACTCTCTATAACAATATAAAATACACAGTCCCTTCAGTGTCGCTATATAGAGTTTACACTGTAATTGTATCTATATTATTATGTAAAAAATATACTAAATCTTGTATTCAAGATTTCTCAGATTAAGGTGTAGTGTGAGTAAACATGTATACACATTGACAAATATTTATTCCTGAGATATAAAGTCTAAATTGGCATAAAACATTTTTTTTTATATTCCTGTTGTGTGAATTTGGCCTAACCATGTTTTTTCCTTACATACCATATACATTTTTGTCAGAAAAAAATATAATATTTTTTATTCTTTTTAGGGTTCTGGACCAAAAAGGTAAAACCGGGACCCTATTACTAATTCTCCCCTGTCTGTCTGTCTCTAGGCTGTATCTCAGAAACCATAATAGCTAGAAAGATGAAACTTTCACAAGATATGTATTTCCCGTGCCGCTATAAGAACAAATACTAAAAATGAAAATATTAATTATTAAATATACCAAAAAATTCATTTTTTGGTATTTATCGATAATGGTAGCTGCTAGACACTTGTATATTTACTGTCAATTTAAATTATAAAAATAAAATAAATATTTAAGGGGGGTTCCCATACAACAATGGTATGGAACCCTTAATTCCCAAGCCCAACTCACACTTGGCCAATTATTTTAAACATTTGAACTAGCTTGTTTAATAAATGAATGCTTATCAGTGGTTAATAAATATCTATAATGTATCTATATATAATATGTGTGTATGTATATGTAGTATATCAGTTGTGTTAGCAACCATAATATGAACTAGAAATGGTTCAGTATGGGGTTAACCAGCCGGTTGTCAAATGTATCCTAATATTTATTTATATTTCGCATTGAACAGTGTGGTGTCGCGACGATTATTTTTGTTGAGTGTATACAGGTTTTTTGTAAATAATATTTAATAAAAAATAATAATGCATCCTGAGAGTGAAGGAACTTCGGTCCATCCGGGTGTCCCTCGACACCTCTCAAGTTTTATTATTATATTACATTACATTATCATTTTATTATATATGTTACTATCTGACCCGGCAAACGTTGTTTTGCCTCACTTAGGGGTATGAAAAATAGATAGTGTAGCTTATATGACACGTTCGTAGATTTACCATAGCAGCGCCATCTATTGATTACTTACTCAACCCAGTCGAAAGGTTTCGACATCTGTTAGAATCATTTGGAGTTAAGAGATAATTGTGACTGTCAAATAATAACAGACAATAATTAGCAATAAATTAAAATTGCGACTATAATTTGAGATTTAAACTATCCTATCTCTCAAGTTGGATCGAACTGCACATGGTGTGCGAATTTTATTATAATGGGTTAAGTGGTTTAGAAGTCCATTGAGGACAAACATTGTGACACGAGATTTATATATATTAAGATAAGATATTACTAGTGTCCTAAGATTTTTTTATATTTATTTATTTATTAATAAAATGTTTCAGTGGACGATAATAACAGTAGAAGACGACAACATCTGCCAAGTGTGTATATCCAAACTGCGAGTAGCGACGGCTCTCAAACAGCAAGTTCTAGAAAGCCAGGCTGTTACTTTACAGGAATTCGAAGGTAAAAACTGCTTTAAAAACCAGCTCGATAGCTGGTTGAAGAAAACCAAAAAAATTATCCCTGTACATTAAGATAATCAAATAACTGTATTAAAACTTTCGTAAGGCATATTTGAATAATGTTTGTATAACCGGCTATCACATACGTTTATTTTGTCGGTATTAGCCCGACATGTTTCAGCACAATCAGTGTGCCATTCTCAAGGGCAGGAACACAGCCAACGTATGTCTTTGGTGACGGGTGGGCCTGCACCCTAACTAAATAAAATAACCTTTGACACTGATATCAAGTTGTAACTCTATGAAAATATTGATATAGACTATTATTTTTCTTCTTCGTCGTATAAGCTAAGTGGCCTAGCTCTGGTGTTAAGAGTTTTCAAGCCGCCATAAGGTCTCTGACATGGCTTAACGACTGCTTATACTAAGATTAACAGACGGAATATACAATTTAATGCGTCATCTGACACACGGTTTTTCTAGTGGTAATTTCATCAGGGCGCTAGCCCAGATAGACAGAGAGAAAAACAGTATTGTGCATGGTCACCCATTCTAACACCGTCGGCCTCGATTTAAGCTAAGTCAGCGGCTTTCGGGCGGCTTGAAAACTCTCGACACCAGAGCTTGGCCACTTAGCTTATACGAAGAAGACGTTGCTTAGCTTCGATGATCGCGTCAGATCACCTAAGCTAGCCGAGCTACAGGCTCTACACTTACTGCTAAAGTGCTAACCTATGATCAGTGCAGTGGAGTGTAAACTACTAACTCCTACATTTGACAAGCACTGTTACTCTACTGCTCAATAATACCATCTACTAACTCCTATATTTGACAAGCACTGTTACTCTACTGCTCAATAATACCATCTACTAACTCCTATATTTGACAAGCACTGTTACTCTACTGCTCAATAATACCATCTACTAACTCCTATATTTGACAAGCACTGTTACTCTACTGCTCAATAATACCATCTACTAACTCCTATATTTGACAAGCACTGTTACTCTACTGCTCAATAATACCATCTACTAACTCCTATATTTGACAAGCACTGTTACTCTACTGCTCAATAATACCATCTACTAACTCCTATATTTGACAAGCACTGTTACTCTACTGCTCAATAATACCATCTACTAACTCCTATATTTGACAAGCACTGTTACTCTACTGCTCAATAATACCATCTACTAACTCCTATATTTGACAAGCACTGTTACTCTACTGCTCAATAATACCATCTACTAACTCCTATATTTGACAAGCACTGTTAGACTCTCAGTAGAGTCTAACAGTTTATTCTAACATTATTGAGCAGTCTCAATAATACCATCTACTAACTCCTATATTTGACAAGCACTGTTAGATTCTACTACCCAAAACAAATACAAATAATACTCATGGGACAATATATTTTTAGAGTCATTTTATAAAACTGTTCACTGATTTGCACTTAATTTTACCTCAAGCAACCTGTTCCAGTAGAACAACAACGAAGGAACATTCTTATTAACTAATTTATATAATGAAGAAGTAACTTTTTACTCAACAGAAGCTGCTTTAGAAGAAATTGAAACAACTCACAGAGTTCAGGTTGAAACAATACCCACAATGGATGGAAAAGAGGTTGAAGTAACATTTGTTCCAACAGCACCCTTGGATAAAACTTCCTCGGAACAAGATGACTTAAATAGTAAAGTATTGAGAAAAAACTATTCTGCAACAATGGCCTTGAAAAATGAAAATGTCATAACAGTACCTTTGAAAACAGGAAATGCGACACCAACGGTTTTGAATAACAATAGTACAATAGCTGTGCCTTTTAAAACCAATACTAAAGCAACAATACCAACTAATAAAAGTAATCCGATAGCAGTTAATGTGACAAAAGATGATACAGCAACAACTGTCCAGAAAGAAATTACGACGACAACAATACTTTTGAAAAAAGATAATTCGGTAAATTACAAAAAAGAAAACACATTAACAACTCATTTGAAAAAAGAAAGCACACCAACAAGTCCTGTAAAAAAAGATAACACAATAATAACAACTCCAGTAAAAAAAGATAAAACAATAACAAGTCCAGTAAAAAAAAATAACACAATAATAACAACTCCAGTAAAAAAAGATAAAACAATAACAACTCCAGTAAAAAGAGAAAAAACAATAACAGATCCCGAAAAAAAAGAAAAAACAATAACAGATCCTGAAAAAAAAGAAAAAACAATAACAGATCCTGAAAAAAAAGATAAAACAATAACAAGTCCTGTAACAAAAGAAAACACAGCAGCAGTTGCAGCAACAATGAAAACTGTTTCTATAGAAACCGACTCTGGGACTACAAACGAATTGTTAGAAACAGAAGGGCCTGTTTCTTATGAAACAGAGATAATAGAAAATAATTCAACTGAATCCAATGAAGAAATAACATTATATTACGAAGGTAGTTCAGAAAGTGGCATTGATGAGAATTCAAGTTTCAAGTTCCAAGTTGATGAGAAAATATTTGAGGAGGTGGAGTTTTTAGATGAAGAAGTCTTGGATGAATCGGATCATGTGGCCGATGACAATGGTGATGGTTATGTTGATGATGGTGATTATGTTTATAATGATGAAGATGAAGGTGACGATGAAGGTAATTTAACCTTTTTGTTACACGCTTTATATTAGCTTCACCTGTATGTTTGTTTGTTTGTAACCGACTTCTTTGGGCGCGATTTTGACCCACTTTAAACGGCTAGATTTCGTTGAAACTTTGTAGATTTATTGAGGACCGATGACAATACACTAATTTGATAAAATTACTATTTTTTTTTGTATTTTTGTTTGTATGTTTGTTTGTAACCGACTTCTTTGGGCGCGATTTTGACCCACTTTAAACGGCCAGATTTCTTTGAAACTTTGTAGATTTATTGAGCACCAATGACAATACACTAATTTGATAATTTTTTTTTTTTTTGTATTTTTGTTTGTAACCGACTTCTTTGGGCGCGATTTTGACCCACTTAAAACGGCCAATAAACACTACTATTATTTATTTGCATGTGTGTTAAGGTTATGTAGCATCACAGTGTGGTAAAGTGACATCAGAATAACGCTATTCGACTAATCTACTACTCACAGCTGGTTATCCCCATACTGAACCATTTCTAGTTTGTGTTTTGGTAGCTATTCAACTATCCGCTTCCTTCTCATATTTTTTTTCACTTTTCACACACAGCTGGTTATCCCCATACCGAACCATTTCTAGTTTGTGTTTTGGTAGCTAACACAACTGATATACTACATATACGTACATACATATTTTATATAGATACATATTATATTTAACACCCAGACTGACAGCCAAGAAATTTAGTTCAGCACAGCCAACATTTTTGTGCTGAACCAAATTTGTTGCCTGTTGGTCTGGGTGCTAAATATGTAATATGTATTTATATATAATATGTATGTATGTATATGTAGTATATCAATTGTGTTAGCAACCATCATACAAACTAGAAATGGTTCAGTATGGGGTTAACCAGCCGTGTGTGAAATTCGTCCTCATATTTTTTTATTTACTATTTTCAAAATATCGTGACGGACCTCTTAAATTGATAATCTTTTCAGACTTCGTACCCGCATCGAAGAAGCAGAAAGGTGCGAAAGGCCCGCCTCGAGGTAAGCGCAATATGTACAAGATGTACTCGGCGGAGGACGTTAAGCAGGCAGTGGAGGCAGTCCGCAGCACTCGGATGAGCTACAGCGAGGCGTCGCGAGTCTTCAAAGTGCCCCGGGAGACCATAGGAAACAAGGCACAGCACAGAGACAAGGACGAAGACTGTAAGTGTTAAACTGTGTTTCATGTACTAAGAAAATTTAATTTAATTTAGCAGATGGCTTTAAAAACTGTAATCGTTACGAGCATAGTAGAGGCCATAGCCAAAAAATCCAGCGTAATCTTGTCAACACTAATACGGGGCATCATATACTTAGCAACAGAGTGGTTCATAATTGGAATAAGGAAGTGGTCAGTGCTACATCAGTGAACAGCTTTAAAAACCGGCTTGATAGCTGGTTGCAAAAAACAAAAAAAACTCTTGCTAACCTGTGATCAGTGCACTTATAGTGAACTTTAAATATTGACATTGAACAGTGGACATTATGTGAACTATTAAAAAAATAATTTCAACTCAGTGTGATAATTATATAGGCACATCAGCATAATGCTGCTCGCCTATAAATCAAATAAATAAATAAATAAATAAATATGTAAAAATTAGTATAAATAGTAATAAGTATTACTTAAAAAGTGAATAGAACAAAAATATATATTAGTAAATGTGACAATTCTGTGACTTTCTTTAAATTATGCATGTAAAGTAACTACTTTATTTAATCTTGAACTAAAATAAAACTCTTCGGTGTTCACGTGCATTAGCAGCCCACTATACATTTTCACTGCTGAGACTCGGGGCCTTCCCTCACGAGGAGAGAGATATAGGTCATAATCCACCACGCTGGCCAAGTATGGGTTGGTGGATGACACAAGTCTTAGGATATTGTGGTTCTCAAACATGTCGGTTTCCTCACGATGTTTTCCTTCACCGTGAAACGAGTGCAAATCCACGCATAATTTGAAAAGCAAGTCATTGGTGTAGGGCCTGGATCGAACCAGGGGCCGTCTGATGGAAAAGCAGACGTTATTACCACCGAGCCACACTCGCTTTGTCGTCTTTAAATTAAGTGATTCTAATTTGAAATGGGGGTGATGAGACCTGCACTGGCATCCCGCTACCGGTGTATTGTGCATTAACAAGCCTAAACAAGCCATCCAAGCTTCTTGAGTTAAGTGGTCAAGCTTTAAATGTTTTCAAGTCGCCCGAAGGCTTGACTTGGCTCTGACTTGGCAACGATTGCTTGTACAGTACCCGGCGATAAATCTTGTACATCGAATTTCGGAAAGAGACAATCGGCTAATATCGGATTGGTAGAGCGTTATCTCTGTCGCACACGTATGTGACGTTTTATCAGTAGTTAAGAACTCGTAATGGTTGTAACAGCTCCTAAAAAAACCGGACCATACAATATAACTTTATTGCACACCAAATACAAAAAACAATATTACATGGCATGAAAAAAAACAGATGTAGTACATTAGGCGGCTATATCGCCTAAAGCGATTTTTGCTAGGCAACTTTTGGACGGATTTTAGTTACGGACCATGCGTTTGTTTCAGTTTTATGTGGGAAAATAGGAAAAATTACAAATTATATCAGAATTCAAAATTTTGCTACTGCCCATCTGCTCAGTGCCTGTCTTAGTGAACCTGTCAATGTCCAATCCAATCAGCGTTTGTCTTCAGCACACTACGCGACACTGGCAAATATGTGGCCTTAACCGACTGCAGAAAGCTATAAACAAAAGAAGAAGTAAGTCTGTTTGTAATTCGTGCGATAGGGATGACACTCTACAAAGACGAAATTAGCCGATTGTCTCTTTCCAAAGGTCGATGTGCAATATTTATCGCCGATAGGTGTACTAAGATTAACAGAACAACGCAATAATAATTGGCAAGTGCGAGTCGCGCGCGCGCATGAAGGGTTCTGTACAAATATCTAAAAAAAAATGGCAAAATAACACATTTTTTTGTATGAGAGCTTTCCATAAATATGTACTACTTTTATAATTTATTATTAATGATTTGAGATTTAAACTATCCTATCTCTCAAGTTGGATCGAACTGCACATGGTGTGCGAATTTTATTATAATCGGTTAAGTGGTTTAGGAGTCCATTGAGGACAAACATTGTGACACGAGATTTATATATATTAAGATAAATTCATATACTTTTTAGTTTTACAAAAGACACGAGAAAGAGGCGATAACAAGCAATTTTAACAAGAATCAGCTTGTACTAATGTAAACATTATTTTTGTTTCAGCAACAAGAAAAGTATTCACAAAACAACTAATAAAGGCTCTTCGTGCCCTGGTCACGCACACTAACGCTACCCCGTTCAAGGTTTCCTGTCAAGGGAGCACCTACAAGTGTTTCTTCTGCATGAACCAAATGCCCGCCGTCTTACAACAACCAGAGGACTTGAGGAAGCACACTCTTCACGAGCACCCCATCAAGTATGAACTGGTTGAGTTCGCAGTACGGCCCCCCTATCTCAACCAAATGGTGCGGGTTGACATTCACAACCTCAAATGCAAGTGCTCCAAGGATCTCACCTGGGATAACCTGCATGAACACCTACAATATGTACACGGTGTTACCCATCTAGAAGAGGCTTGGAAGAAAATTGTACCGTACGAGTTGATACCTTCGGAAGTGATTCCCTGCGCCTACCCCGCTTGTAAATTCAGTGCGTGCTTTAACAAATTGGATACGCACATGAATGTGCACTTTCCAAATTATCTTTGCGGTGTGTGCGGAAAGTCTTTTGTCACAGACTATAGGCTGAGATCCCATATGCAGCTTCACCAAATAGGTGAGTATCAATGCAATGAATGCTCTTTGGTCTTCAACAGTCAAATGAAGAAGAAGGTCCATAAAGAAAGAGTGCATAGCAAAAAGTTGTTATACAAATGTATATTTTGTGAAAGGAGGTTCGAATCGAGCCGGTTGAAATTGCAACATTTGAGAGAGGAGCACGAGGATATGTTGGAGACTAAGGGGAAGTTTTGCAACATCTGTGAAAAAAGTTTCTGGTCCAAAGACTTTGTGAGGCACATGAAGTTCGAACATGACAAGCATATGTGTCAGAAATGTGGGAGGAGGTTCGATAGAGCGGGTCGGCTCAACAAACACAAGTGTGAACCTGAGGCTCCGGTCAAGAACTTCAAATGTGCTATTTGTATGAGACTGTTTTTCACTAAGGAAGCTGTTTTGATGCATATTTCGCAAAAGCATGATAAAAGTGAATGAATATTGAAAAAGTTATAGCGCCTGTAGCTCGGCTAGCTAAGGTGATCAACGGTCGATGCGGACGGTGTTTGGATGGGTGAACAAGCGCAAGTGTCGTTTTTCAAGTGGCATTTTCATCTGGGCGCTACCGTGGGTCGGATGACACGTTAAACTGGAGGTCCCGACTTAGTAAAGCAAAGCAGTCGTTAAGCCAAGTCAGAGGTCTTCGGGCGGCTTGAAAACTCTCGACACCAGAGCTTGGCCACTTAGCTCATATGACGAAGGAGAAGAATAAAAAGTTGGTTCTGAAATGCTGGCATTACATATGTGTAGTACAGTGTAAACTCCATGTAACGTCACTCGATTTAACGACAAACGAATCTGAAGGCAAATCAGCAAAGCGTCGAAATCAATTGGCTTTACTTGGTTTAGCTTGTGTTCCATACAATGATACATTCTCCATTCAACGACCACTCTGTACAACGCCATAAAATGCACAGTCCTTTCAGTGTCGTTATATAGAGTTTACAATGTATTTGATATTCGTTGGTTTGTTCTGTATATGGCAAAAATATTGATAAATATATAAAAAGTTTCATCACAATATTGGTTACCATTAAGTGAATTCTGATCTAGCGTAAGCCTATATTAGTCCGGTCAAATTAGACCAAAAAAATAGAGTGAAGTTACATAAAGTCCCAACAAGCTGAATTTCAGTGAAATTGTTCAAAACATAATTATAAACAATGTCTAGAAGTTCCCCATCATTCCCTTGTAAGGAAATTTTTTTATTCAAGGTCAAAAAAATGAGTTTTTCGTGATTTTCAGCAAATCGGTAAGTTTTATATAAAAACTAGCTGACCCGGCAAACATTGTTTTGCCTTAATAATTATTTCTAAATATACAGTAGCCGATTCTCAGACCTACTGAATAAGCATATAAAATTTGGTAAAGATCAGTCAAGCCGTTTCGGAGGAGTACGGTAACAAACACTGTGACACGGAAATTTTATATATAAGATATTTCACACAAAAATTGTAGATCATAATGTTATCTACAAAAAGTTATTTGATACTTTTTTTTCTACGAGCCACCGTTTTTGAGATATAACGATTCAAAAAGTTGCACACTTTACTCCCACCTGCGCCGGAAAAACTGCTGAATTCGATTTTTTGCAACTGTAAAAAGGGATGCAGTGCTGTGATCAACCAATGTTTTGAACAATTTCACAGAAATTCAGCTTGTTGGGACTTTATGTAACTTCGAATGTTTAAATTGACCGGACTATATAGGCTGCATACTCTTCGTCAAATAGGCGACTAAGGCAAATAGATTAGCAAATATACCGTCCACACATGGTAAATGTTTGCCAGTAAGAAAACTAGAAAAAAGGTATTTTTTATTTTTTTTAATGATAAATAGGCTGATGTTTGACCGCAGCTTGCCTGATGTTAAGCTTGACTGTGATCTAAGATGTAACACTCTTGCCTAGAAGGAACCTATTTACTCTAGATTTGAAGACCCCCAAATTGTACTTCTCGGGAAAAAGAGACTCAGGAAGAGAGTTCCAAAGCTTCGCAGTTCTCACAATGAAGGTCGAAGCAAAACGCTTTGTTCGAATCCTCGGAACTTCGACAGTGAATCGATGTCTCTTCGCTGTGCCCCTGCTCGTTCTATAGTGGAATGTAGAAGCGGGAATTATATTGTGCAGCTCCATTGCACACTCCGTAAAGATTCTATCACTTGTCAGTTTGTATCATTCCAACCTTGACTTTGCAAGGTTCAGAGTTTTATTTTACATATTATTATTGAAATGTATTGAATACACGGTATATTTTTACATAATTATATAGATACAATTATTATATATGTTTTTTATTTGCAAAAAGTAGCTTTTTAAATAGATGACTAAATTAAATATTTAGTGTATTTCCGCTGTGATCTGAAACCCAAATTAAGATAAGCAAAGGAAAAACTAGAATATTTTTAAAACTTTTTTAAAAGCAAAGAAAAAATTAAAATAATTAAAAAAAATAAAAAAAAAATTTAGCAAAGGAAAACTTAAAATATTTTTTTTTTCAATAATTAAATTAATTATAAATATATTTTTTAACATTTTTTTTTAGATTTCAATTTATCCTTTGCTTATTATATATTACTAGCTGACCCGGCAAACGTTGTATTGCCTTAATAATTATTTCTAAATATACAGTAGCCGATTCTCAGACCTACTGAATACGCATATAAAATTTGGTAAAGATCAGTCAAGCCGTTTCGGAGGAGTACGGTAACAAACACTGTGACACGGAAATCTTATATATAAAATTTCCGTGTCACAGTGTTTGTTACCGTACTCCTCCGAAACGCCTTGACCGATTTTTTCCAAATTTTATATGCGTATTCAGTAGGTCTGAGAATCGGCTACTGCATATTTAGTTTTTTTTTTTTTTTATTAATGCATTGCAACGTTTGCCGGGTCAGCTAGTTTTATATATAAGATAAGGTGTGTACCTCCGACCGACCACCACACCTCCACTACAACTCACACCAGTAAACTAATCCCTAAACTACCCTCCTAACCCAACGAAGTTTCACTCCGCGTGGCTGGTCTCCTCACACACCGGAACAACCTGAAACATATAATTCTAATATTAACTATCAATAGGATATTTAAAGAGCTTTTTGTTTTTCGCCTTTTTCAGGTCATATTGAATAAAATAATAAATAAATAAATAAATATTTCACACATGGCTGGTTAGCCCCATACTGAACCATTCCTAGCTAGTATTATGGTTGCTAACACAGCTGATATACTACATATACATACATATTATATATAAATATATATTTAACACCCAGACCCACAGCCAACAAATTTAGTTAAGCACAAAGATGTTGACCGGGCCGGGAATCGAACCCGGAACCTTCTGATTAGCAGACCGACATGGTAACCTTTACGCCAACGAGGTCGTCAAAAAAAAATGAATAAAAGAATGTCAATATGATATGGTGATCTAAGTCTATCCCATTCTATCTTTGTGGACGCTACACAGATTGTTTTACTAATATTATAAATGCAAAAGTTTGTATGTATGTTTGTTACTTCTTTACACTCAAACGCTGGACTGAATTTGATGAAATTTGGTGTGAAGATAAGTCAGACCTTGGATTGACACATAGTAATACTTTTTATCCAGAAAACAATTGTGGTTCCCGTGGAATCAATGAATGCGTGGAATACGCAAATAACTTCAAAATCTATGTTACTCCTTCACTCTCCAATGGCTGGACCGATTTTGATGAGATTTACTATGAAGATAGGGTAGACCTTGGATTAACACATAAGCTACTTTTTGTCCCGGATTAACGGTGTTACCGTGGGGCGAAGCTCGTTAATACTAAACCTCCTAGGGCCAGTATGGTCGTAATTTTGCCAATTTATTACTAGAATAGAAGTTAGTCAAGGACCAATCCAATGTGCGTTTGTCTCGCTCATTGGATTGGCCATACTACCTATACTACTTTTTACACATGAATAACGATTCTGCAAGATCTACATTATATACATACATTCGCTTAAATTATAAATGGGTTTTCTATCACAAAAACTCCTTTATTTTCTGTTTAAATATATTAATTACCATTAAAAAAAAATATTTTCTGGAAACTTGTTGTACATTCACATTTTATTATACATTCCCTGTTTCTGTACCTAAGCTATTCTATTTAATAATAACCTTAGCTAGGCTATTCTCGTAAGAAATTCGAATAAGAAAAAACGAAGAATTAGAAGACCTTGTGGCAGAACCTAACATCATGGGCGAAAGTAAAGCACATCGGCTCCGTTGGTTCGGCCACGTGGAAAGGATGGGAGAGGATCGGGCTGTGAGGCGAGCATACTTGGGACGACCTATTGGCCGACGTCCGGTTGGTCGTCCCAAGTATCGCTGGGAAGACCTAGTGCAGCAAGACCTGAGCGCACTTCATGCCACAGACTGGCAGGAGACAGCACAGGATAGAGAAAAGTGGCGTCTCTTGGTGTCGGAGGCCAGGTTCCATTTTGGGGTTAGCGAGCCATCATAGTAAGTAAGGCTATTCGCTTGTAGAACTTTACCTATCTTCCTACGTTCAATATTACACAAGGAGTACCGCAGATGCATGGCTTTAGTAACTGCAGCATTACGAAAAAATTGAAAAAACAAATTGATAAGAAACGTCAATGTCAATAGCAACCTATCTTGTATTCGATAGCGTCCATTCATTATTTTTGTTGATTTGATTCACAAAATTTCAATAAATACTTATTATTAATGTGATGGCGGAGTCAAATGTGGCAAATAATGGTATTTATGGGCAATGCAAATGTTGCCTTAAAACCACGTACTTGAAAAACATGTGGCAACCTGAACTTAACAACGGGAAATGGGAAGTGTATGGGCAAATGCTCGTAGACTGTTTCGGCATTGATGTAAGTATATTTATAAGTATTTTTACACAAGTAAGTTCATTATAAAAGCGACATAAATAAACAGATGCAAAATTTTGAATTTACAGTTTTTTCGCTGTAAATCGTTAATGGATAAAAAAACATTGAAATAAATAATAGTTTAAGAAAACTAAAAAACACGCTTTTTGTCATTGGTCCTCAGTAAATCTACAAAGTTTGAACGAAATCTGGCCGTTTAAAGTGGGTCAAAATCGCGCCCAAAGAAGTCGGTTACAAACTAACATACAGGTGAAGCTAATATAAAGCGTGTAAAAAAACATAAAGACCGTCGAAAGAATAACCATATGAATATTTATACTTATTTTGACACCACTCAGACAGAAAAAAAACTGGTTCAAAAAATCTAAAATATATTTTTTTGAACTTGTTTTTTTTCCATATTGATAGGATCTGTACTAAAATAAGTATAAATATTCTTAGAGTAATTCTTTAGACGATCTCTAAGCAATTTTTTCACTTTCGTTAACTGTTGTATCTTTTCTCTTATACAGAAATACAGAACTTTATTAGCCATAAATAACATAAGTTAAAGGCAAGTCACACTACAATAATTACTTAATACTTAAGTACCTGGTTGACCGAGCTTAGCTTGTTTTTTTTTTTTTAATATGACATTTTCTAAAAATTATTCCTAGCTAGATCGATTTATCGCCCCGAAACCCCCTATATACTAAATTTTATGAAAATCTATATACTAAATTTTATGAAAATTGTAGGAGCCAATTCCGAGATTCCAATTATATGTATATACAAGAATTGCTCATTTACAGATAAAAAAACGATTATATTTTATAATGAAAAAACTATAATTTCCAGATTTAGCCTTTGTCCTTAATTTCTAGTATGACATTGCTGAGCAAGCTGCTAATACAATCAAATTGATGGCTCTGTACTAATCTTAATAGTATATAGTAAAAGTATTATCATTATGTAGACTAATGGAATATAGTAATAATACGTATAAATATTCTTAGAGTTACTAGAAGAGAACTTAATAAATTACAAAAAACTTTTAAAAACCGGCTTGATAACTGGTTGCAGAAAACAAAAAAATCTCTTGCTAACCTGTGATCAGTGTACTAGTGAACTTTAAACATTGACATTGAACAGTGGACATTATAATTATGATCTGATAAAAAATAAATTTCAACTCAGCATAATGCTGCTCCCCTATAAATCAAATAAATAAAATTATAATTTACTGGCTTAACACTGTTAATCCACTCTGTAAGGTCCTAACAATAAAGCTATTGTTTAATCTTGTTTCAGTGGGCGGTACTTACGTTAGAAGATGACAATATCTGCGCAGTATGTATATCTAAGCTCCGAGTGGCGATGGCTTTCAAACATCAGCTGCAGGAGAGCCAAGCTATAACACTGGCACAAATCGATGGTAGCTGTTCCACTTATTCTTATTCTTATTCTATGATGGGGGTGATCAGACCTGCACTGACAACCCGCAGGAGGCGTATTGTGCATTTCCCCCTACCAGTCTACACAAGCTCCTTAAAATAGCGGAGCACGGTCTTGGGTCGCTGGCATACCTGTTCCACTGTCATTGTGTCAGATGTTGTGGTACTTTTTTTTTTTTTTATCTGAATAGGTCAACGCTTGACCACAATTCACCTGATGGTAAGTGATATTGAGGTCTACGGTGGATCGCGCTTACCTAGAAGGAACCGGTTCACTCTCGCCTTGAAAAACTTCTTTTAAAACAGGAGGTGTCCGAGTATAGCGTCGTGTTTTGTTGAGATTCCCTTGCTAGTCCGGTTTTCTCTCTTGTTTGGCTTGTAGATTCACAGTGTAACAGCACATGTTCCACAGTCTCGTCTGTCTTCATGCATCCTGTTCCACTATTTGCGTTATTTCTCTACGTCAACCTCCAACAGTGTCTTTGCTACCTGAGTGTCTGGCACCATTACGATTCGTAAGGCGCTACGATTTGAAGGCGGATTCTTATAGATCTCGACGAAAGAAAATGAAATGAAGGAATAAAATTTTACGATATCTCACTTAATTTCCGGATATCGAGACTTAAAAATCTAGAAATAAAAATAAAGAAATAAAAATAAAAATATTTTTTAGCATATTTTCATAAATTTTTGATAAGAAATTGTAAAAAAAGAATAAAATTTTTCGGTATCTTGAACAGTTTACGATATTTAAACACTTCAATATTCAAAAAAAATTAAAATTTATAAAATAAAAATATTTTTCAATTTTGCCTACGATATATAAACACTTCAATATTCTAGTAATGAAAAATTTATAAAAAAAATATTTTTCAATTTTTAAACTAACCTAACAACATTTTTTTATTTTTTTCGATTTTTAAGCCTCGATATATTGAAAACGAAGAGAGATCGAGAAATTATATTATTTCATTTCATTTTCATTCGTCGATATCATCATTATATAATCTATAAGATTCCGCCTTCAAATCGTGGCGCCTTACGAATCGTAATCTCTCCGATTGTCTATTGTGAAAATAATTATTCCAATAGTTCACCTATCTGATAAAAATAATTCAGATATACAGAACTTTATTGACCATAAATTAAATAACATGTGGAAGGCAAGTCTCACTACTTGCACAACTTAAATATATAAATGAATAGGTACTAAAGAATTGAAGTTTTTCAGTTAAATTATCCAGTTTATTACGAAAAAAAGCAAGTGTGGCTCAGTGGCAAAATAAAATTTCCATGTCACAATGTTAGTTACCGTACTCCTCCGAAATGGCTTAACCGCTTTTTACCAAATTTCATATTATTCAGTAGGTCTGAAAATCGGCTACTATCTATTTTGTTAAGGCAAAACAATGTTTGCCGGGTCAGCTAGTCTTAATATATATAAATCTCGTGTCACAATGTTTGTCCTCAATGGACTCCTAAACTACTTAACCGATTATAATAAAATTCGCACACAGGATAGTTTAAATCTCAAATTATTGCTAATTATTGTTTGTTATTATTTGACAGTATCTGTTAACTCCAAATGATTCTAACAGATGTTGATACCTTTCGACTGGGTTGAGTAAGTAATCAATAGATGGCGCTGTACCCCTAAGTGAGGCAAAACAATGTTTGCCCGGTCAGCTAGTTTTATATAAATTACATTCAGTGACATAAAATAGATTTTTCATATAAATTTTTATTTTAGTTTTATTATTAATCTTAATTATTGTGATTTAGTTCTTAAAATTATATATTTTCAATAAAATGTTATTTGTAAGTGACATGCCGTGTATGACAAAAGTAGTCATAAGGTTAATAAATGATTTGATATAATTTCAGAAAATAGATTTTTCATATAAATTTTTATTTTAGTTTTATTATTAATCTTAATTATTGTGATTTAGTTCTTAAAATTATATATTTTCAATAAAATGTTATTTGTAAGTGACATGCCGTGTATGACAAAAGTAGTCATAAGGTTAATAAATGATTTGATATAATTTCAGAACTGTCCACAAATGGAAAAACAGAGTTCCCTAATAGGGTTCAAGTGAACACAATACTTACACTAGACAGAAAGGAAGTTAACTTTGTCCCAACTGCTCCAGTGAATAACTTAAAACCTCATAAAACTCAACAAGTCTTCAGTACAACGCCAACTCAAATAAATATTAAATCACATTTAAAGAAAGAAGACACAACCTCTTTGGAAAAGAACTGCACAATAGAAGAAAATGTTCCAACCTTAAGAAATGACAATCAAGTGCAAAAAAATAACTCAATAAATAATCCAATTAAAAATATAAAAATTGTTCCGACAACTATTAAGAAAGAAAACAGAACTGTTGCTGTTGAAGAAGATAATGTTGCAACAGTGAAAAACGACAATTCATTACAAAAAGTGAATTTAGTAAAAACTCCTTTTAAAAAAGTCAAAATTATACCAACAACTATGAAAAAGGAAGACACAGTGGATGTTAGAGGAGATTACTTTATAGTAACACAAGACAACACACACATGAGTGAATTGATAGAACATGTAGGCTCTGAATCCAGTGTTGATAAAAATCAAGAAGAAGAAGAAGAAGTAGAATTGAGAGACATGAAAGCAGAAGAAGAGATATTTGAAGAAATGGAGTTTTTGGAAGAATTGGACTCGGATAGAGATTTAGACGATGATGATGAAAGTAAGTAAATTATTTTATTTTTTCTCTACAATTTACACATATAACAAATATATATATAAATCTAGTGTCACAATGTTTGTCCTCAATGGACTCCTAAACCACTTAACCGATTATAATAAAATTCGCACACCATGTGCAGTTCGATTCAACTTGAGAGATAGGATAGTTTAAATCTCAAATTATAGGCGCAATTTTTATTTATTACTAATTATTGTCTGTTATTATTTGACAGTCACAATTATCTGTTAACTCCAAATGATTCTAACAGATGTCGATACCTTTCGACTGGGTTGAGTAAGTAATCAATAGATGGTGCTGTACCCCTAAGTGAGGCAAAACAACGTTTGCCGGGTCAGCTAGTAACAAATATAGTGCCACAAATCTAGATGGGCTACCAATACTTTGAGTAATTCATTTCTTCTTCATCGTATGAGCTAAGTGATCTAGCTCTAGTGTCGAGAGTTTTCAAGCCACCTGAAGACCTCTGTCGTGACTTAACGACTGCTTGTAATAAGTCATATAGCCGACGATTGTCATAAGATAATTTAGAAAGAAAGAAAAATAATTTATTATGCGCAAATAAAAAAAAATATGTACCAACAAGAATTAACCATTTCATTTGTGCACAAAAGGTGCTGGTTCAGCATAATGCTCAGCTAATTTAAGGTGTCATCCGACCCACGATAGCGCTCAGATGAAAATTGCACTTTAAAAACGACAGTCTTGTGCTTGGTCACCCAAACAAACACCGTCAGCATCAACTGTTGCTTAGCTTATGATCGTGTCAGATCACCTTAGCTAGCCGAGCTACAGGCGCTACAGTGATTCAATAGTAAACAGAGTTTTTTGAAGCCTAGAACACAAGGAAATAAATCATTTATAAGTAGCTTTGTTCTCTGTAACTCATGTAATTTTCATTTGTATGTTACTTTCTTATGGCCTAATTTTAATTCGTGATAATTGAATAGAACTCATGTAATTTTTTTTTTGTATGTTACTTTCTTAAGGCCTAATTTTAATTCGTGATAATTGAATAAAATTAATTTCATAATAAATTTAGCATATTATAAAAATAGAAGCGCTTGGTCGACGCTACTCGTGACCAAAATGCCGGCCTCTACTTTGAATAGAATAGAATAATTTTCATCATAACGTATCCTATTAGAAATACAATTAATATTAACAACAAGATACAATATGGACTTGTCAATTACAATGTACAATGCAAACGAATTAATAAAACAACAACAATAAAACAATTATTTGCACAGCGGATTAGCGTTGCTATACAAAAAGGCAACTCGGCTGGCATTTTAGGTACTCTTCCCACTGGCACTGGTTATTTAGATTAGATATACTTTTAATTTAATTAATTTTAGATAAGATTTAACATTATTTGTTTGTGTGAATAAAGCATATTTTTATAAAAATATTCATCCAGGGTTTTTTTGGGCAACCCATTTTTAATATATTTTCTAATATGCTAAATTTATTATGAAATTAATTTTATTCAATTATCACGTGGGTGAAGGTCGATGTAGGCTCGGATCTTAGACCATAAGAAAGTAACATACAAATGAAAATTACATGAGTTACAGAGAAAAAAAGCTACTTATTAATCATTTATTTGTTTGTTCTAGGCTTCAAAAAACTCTGTTTACTATTGAATCACTGTACAAGGTCGATGTAGGCTCAGATCTTCTACTATTAGTATAATAAATAAATATTAGGACACATTCACACACGACTGGTTAGCCCCATACTGAACCATTTCTAGGTCGTATTATGGTTGCTAACACAACTGATATACTACATATACATACATACATACATATTATATATAAATACATATTTGACACCCAGACCCACAGCTAACAAATTTAGTTCAGCACAAAGATTTTGGCCGTGCCGGGAATCGAACCCGGAACCTTTTGATTAGCAGTCCGGCATGGTAACCTTTACGCCAACGAGGTCGTCAAAAATTACTGTACAAGGTCGATGTAGGCTCGGATCTTCTACTATTAGTATGTCCTTAACGTTCTTTCTTCTCGAAAAAATTATATAAAACTAGCTGACCCGGCAAACGTTGTTTTACCTTAAAAAAAAAAAACTAAATATACAGTAGCCGATTCTCAGACCTACTGAATACGCATATAAAATTTGGAAAAAATCGGTCAAGCCGTTTCGGATGAGTACGGTAACATACACTGTGACACGCAAATTTTATATATAAGATAATAATTTATATTTTCCAGACTTGGCAACCCAGCCAAAGAGGAGGAAAACAAGCGAGTCTCGCGTCATCAAGCGGCGGAGCAAACGCAAGGTGTACTCTGTGGACGACATGCGTCGCGCCGTTGATGCCGTCACTTGCGGCAAGATGAGCCGACGCGAAGCGAGCCGCGTGTTCAATGTGCCGCGGAGTAAGATCTCCGAAGACAGTGTGCTCAACTGTAAGTCACGCACAGGTGTTGCGTCTCTGTCGCACCTCACCGTCCGCCACCAATCAGAGCGCTCGTTCTGAATCGTGCGCGCGGTATTTACAACGCGCGTACGACTGCTCCTAGCTACAATGCGTTATACGGTCGAATCCGGTCACAACATCTGTCCGGGGGATATCCCTTGAATCCCTTGATGGAGGCAGACCGTCGTCGCTCCATACAAGCTTAAAGCTAACTAACACGGCACCATTTAAAAGCGGCTTTGATATGTCTAGCTAAGCAACCTTCACTTTCGGCGAGATTCATTTATTCATATATTTAACTATAAACATAAACTTACAGAACTTTAGCCAAATCGTCTATGTTTATTATATTACTAACTAAAACTAGTACTACATGCACTTATTACAATTAACATAACAATAAAAAAATATGAAACAAAAACAAGACAATAATAAAAATATAGTATAAATACCATTGTCATTGTCAAATCCTTCATTCACTCGTTCATCATTCACTCTATGCCGGCGGGAGGCGAGCCGCGTGTTCAATGTGCCGTGATTCAAAGATCTCCGAGGACCGTGTGGTCAACTGTAAGTCACTTACAGGTTTCTTACTAACCAACGCGTATTTAGACCGCAGTAAAGCTTAACCAGGCAAGCTGCGAGCAAACATAAGTCTATGTAAAAAAAAAACTTGGGACTCTCACACACGGCGGGTTAGCCCAATACTTAACCATTTCTATTGGTTTTATGGTTGCTAAAACAACTGATATACTACACATACATACATAAATACTCCATATCGATCAGCGAACTTGAATAAATAGAATAGTAACTTGGCTGATAAAATGGTTCCACCGTCCACGCATAAAATACCGCTGTGGGCGGGGCAAAACAGCTACCCGCGCGGCTAGTATCGGTGGCGTGACCTTGATGCGACCGATCATGTGCGAGCTTTGTGTGTGTGTGTTTCGTTGGGATTGCAGTATAATTGTGTGCGTAGATGGATTCAAATTCTAAGCGGCAATTGTATGGAGTTACTCTTCTGTTTATTCTAGTTCGATGATATTTAAGGTCCAGACCGGCAGTCAACAAGTTTGATTCACATATAAATATATATGTAAATGTTTTTAATTATATTATTTTGTTTGTTTCAGTTTCAGAAGATGTGTATATGAGGCACATGATAAATGCGACTAAAGCGATACTGACGTATACCAACGCGACTCCCTTTAAGGTGTCTGGACAAGGTAGCTTCAGGTACTTGTTTTCTCACTTTTACTCTCTTTTAGAAGGCACACTCTCGCCCTCTCTGGGCATGGGTTCTGTCGCCAATGAACTTGAGCATGCCTAAGCAGCCCACTATACGTTCCCACTGCTGGGACTCGGGGCCTTCTCTCACGAGGAGAAAGATATAGGCCGTAATCCACCACACTGGCCAAGTGAGGGTTGGCGGATGACACACGTCTTCGGATATTGTGGTCCTCAAACATGCCGGTTTCTTCACGATGTTTTCCTTCATCGTAAAGCGAGTGCAAATCCACACTTTACTTGAAAAACAAGTCATTAGTGTAGTGCCGGGATCGAATCAGGGGCCGTCTGATTGAAAAGCAGACTTATTCCCACCGAGCCACACTCGCTTTTTTAATTAATTTGAGCGCTTTATGTTAATGCAAGCAATGCAAGTTAATGCAAAAATCCTAGTTAATTAATCTTAGTTAATTTTTCCTTTACTTGTCTTAATTTGGGTTTCGGATCACAGCGGAAGTACACTAGATATTTAATTTTGTCTTCTATTTTCAAGTGAATTCAGTTTTTACGTTAAGTCAAGTAAGTGAATGCAGGTTTTACGTTACAGATGTTTTTACTGCGGTACCGAGGGGCCTGTATTCGGTCATCCCGGCAAGCTACGAAGGCACACACATTCCATACACCCTGATAAAGTGAAGAGCACAGATCTCGCGGTACGGCCCCGCTATCTCAACCAGATGGTCAGATTCGATATAAACAAATTAAAATGCTGCTGCTCCAAACCCATCTCCTGGGACGGTCTGTTCGAGCATCTCGAGATACAGCATGGAGTTGAAAATATAGAGGAGGCTCGTGATAAAGTCATTCCGTACAATTTGATCAGCGAAACAGATATTATTCCGTGCGCGTTCGCGAATTGCGATTATACAGGTTGGTTTTGTTCTGTATTCTATTTTATTTTAAGTTTTTTTACAATACTCTCTCAGTGGGTGATATTATGTAGATATGAATTTCAAATTCAAAATTACCGCTATCACATAATGTTTTTACGGATTTCTAATTAACCTACGACGCAAAACGACGACCTCGTTGGCGTAATGGTTACCATGCCGGACTGCCAATCAGAAGGTTCCGGGTTCGATTCCCGGCACGGCCAACTTCTTTGTGCTGAACAAAATTTGTTGGCTGTCGGTCTGGGTGTTAAATATGTATCTGTATAAAATATGTATGTATATGTAGTACATAGTAATAATAATAATAAATATTAGGACACATTTCACACACGGCTGGTTAACCCCATACTGATCAATTTCTAGTTCGTATTATGGTTGCTAACACAACTGTTATACTACATATACATACATATTTTATACAGATACATATTTAACACCCAGACAACAAATTTAGTTAAGCACAAAGTAAGTAAAAATTTAGGCCGGGAATCGAACCCGGAACCTTCTGATTAGCAGTCCGGCATGGTAACCTTTACGCCAACGAGGTCGTCACTCATATGGTAATAGATACAATAGTATAGTAAACTCGTGCCATTTTTTTATGCTGTGTTTGTATGCAACACTGAATCTGGTATATATTTAATGATCTGGTATATAATAATAATAATATCTTTATTTGCATAAAACATAGAAGATACATATTTCATTTGAACCATTAGTGCTGAACTAGTATGGAACTGTGATTCAGCACCGATGGCCTCTCCCACAGTATATTCACAAGTCTGTTTGACACAATTATATATTTGAAGGTTTAATGTCTAACTTTTTTCTTCCAGGCTGTTTCGGCAGCGTAGACACACACATGAACAAACATTACCCTCAGCATTTGTGCGAGGAATGCGGGAAACCTTTCATAACGGAGTGGCGTCTGCGCTGCCACGAACAGTACCACCAGAAGATAACGTTCCGTTGCAAACACTGCCCTGAACTTTTCCCAACCAAGGAAACGAGACAACTCCACACAGACCAAGTCCACGTTAAGACCAAAACGTTCCGGTGTCGAATTTGTTGGAAAGCTTTTAGTAGTGACGCGAAAAGGTTGAACCATTTGAGGGTAGAACACGCGGATGTTGTCGATAAGAAGGGGAGGTACTGCAATTTGTGCGGCAACTACTTTTGGCCGAGGGACTTTGAGAAACATATGGCGTTGGAACACGGAACTGAGGTGAAGAGTGAAGAGAGAAAGTTTAAATGTGCTATTTGTTCGGAACAGTTTTACAGTAAGAAAGATGTGCTCGAACATATATCTTTGGATCACGAGGGCAGAGAATAGACAAAGACAGCGGAGGCTTAGTAAAAGGGTCCCGTTTTTACCTTTTAAGGACGAAACCCTAAAAAAGTATATAGGTGTTACGAGGTTATTAGGATAGGTACAAGCAAAATAATAACCAGCAGACGATTTAATTATAAATTTATTTAGAATGTCTATTTTTGTAGAATAAAAATTTGTTAAAACTATACAAATATTAAAAACGTAAACTATGCTTAAGCCTGTGCCCGCAAGTAGGGTGCCTAATATGCTGGCGATACAGCGAACTAGAATAAACGGAAGAGTAACTCCGTACAATTGCCGCTTAGAGTTTGGATCCATCTACGCACACAATTGTACTGCTATCCCAACGAAACGCACACTCACAAAGCTCGCACGCGATTGGTCGCATCAAGGTCACGCCACCGACCATGTGACGCGGGCGCGCGGATAGCAGTTTTGCCCCGCCCACCGCGGTATTTTACACGCGTGAAATACCGGGGTGGGATGGAACCATTTTATCGGCCAAGTTACATTTCTATTTATTCTAGTTCGGTGGAAAAGTATTTATAGACAAATAATTGGCCAAGTACGAGTTGGGCTCGCGCATGAAGGGTTCCGTCACCATTGTTGTATCGGAGCCGCCTAAAATATTATTTTATAATTTATTACATAATTCAATATACTGTAAATGTATAAAGGGTCTACCAAATATCATTATAAGGATCGAGTAAAAACTACTTAAAAATTACTTTTGTTGTATGGGAGCCCCCCTAATACACATTTTTATATTTTGTGAATTTTCATGTGTCTAGCAGCTGCTGTTTTTATATATAGCAAAAAATACGAAATAACACGTTTATTGTATGAGGACCCTCTTAATATATATTTTTATTTGTTGTTATAGCTATTATGGTTTCTGAGATACAGCCTGGAGACAGACAGACAGTGGAGACTTAGTAATAGGGTCTCGTTTTTACCTGTTAGGTACGGAACCCTAAAAACCAAGTGACATTTATTTGACAGATATTTTTGAAATCAGTAGTTGAGATTAGCTGGTTATTTTGAGGACCCTTCTTCAACCGTCAAAGCTAGGTCGGCCAAAAAGCTTGCTGTTTCATCTAACGTAATACAAATCTTCCAACATATAATATTCCTATATCACAATATTAGTTACCGTACTCCTCCGATACGGCTTTACCGATTTTTACCAAATTTTATATCCGTATTCTGTAGATCTTAGAATCGGCTACTATCTACATTTCATACCACTAACTGATAAGGGTAGTTCACCCTTAATTTTATTTTTTTATTTATTTTACGAAATTTTTTGTTTTTATTTTTTTATAAAGTTGCATCAAAAAATACATATAACCCTAAATTTTAACTTTTTTATCACTGACTATATTTATGGCCATTTTAGTAATATAATCATTTTTCATCCCGCTCGATAACTGATCAATTATAGTGTTTTCAACTGAACTTAGGCAAAACAACTTTTGGCAGGTCATCTAGTTAATATATATATTTTATACAAAAGAATATAATCACAATGGTGTACAAAACGTTAAGGATGGGAATGAAGTAAAATAGTCTAGTCAACAAGTGCCTTTTTGGTCAACTTTTTTCAGCTGTCTCCGAAAATTATGATTGAGGTGTCATTCGATTCGGAATGGCATCTAGATAGATAGTTTTCGAAAAACAATGAAGTTCCGCAATGACACCTCAATCATAATTTTCGGAGACTGCTGAAAAAAGTTGACCAAAAAGGCACTTGTTGACTAGACTAAAAAACGAATTGTATTTTGATTGTATTTTCATCAGAATAAATACTTGTGTGAGGAAATTATTTTTAGAATAAAAAATAGAATGTAGGAAATAATTAGATTAAATAAAGTTAAGTGTTATATGTACCTATTTTGTTATTAAAATAAATGTGTTTTTATTTGTTGAGTACTTTTTGTTAGTCATTCTTCCCTATAATTCTTTGCCTACTATGTGGGATTGGTACTGCATTTGCTTCCACACTCTTCTATTAGCCGACGTAACTCGTATCTACATTCACTCCTTTCTCTTTCATATCCTCTTTCACACAATTCATCCACATCTTCTTAGGTCGACTTCTACTTCCACTACCTTGTACAATCATATTCATTGGAGTGGGAGAACTTAGTCACATGCATCTTCACAGACAGCGGAGGCTTAGTAATAGGGTCTCGTTTTAATCTATAAGTTCGGAACCCTAAAAACTTTTAAAATAATAAAACTTTCGAGTGAATTTGACATATTTGTTTTGGAATTCTTAATACTTAATTAAAGATAATACACCTGAGAAGGAACCTATCATTTACACATGACCTTTTGTAAAAAAATAAAAAAGATCTTTTTTTAAATGAAAATAGGCTTACGTTTGGGTACAACTTGCCTGTTGTTAGTTAAGCTTTACTGTGGTCTAAGATGAAACACGCTTGCCTAGAAGGAACCTATTTACTCTAGATTTGAAGAATTGTACTTCTCAGGAAAAAGATCTTCAGAAACAGAGTTCTAAAGCTTCGCAGTTCTCACAATGAAGGTCGAAGCAAAACGCTTTGTGCGAATCTTCGGAACTTCGACAGTAAATAGATGTCTCTTCGCTATGCCCCTGCTCGTTCTGTAGTGGAAGGAGAAGCGGGAATTAAATTGTGCAGCTCCATTGCACACTCTCCAAAATGAATCCGATAAAAAACAGACAGACTGGCAACCTTGCGCTTATGTTCAAAGCTTTGTAGCCCTGCTTTAGATACGCAAGGTTGGCCGATGAGCTTCTTGGCTCGCCTCTCTTGTCTGAAAGATTAACTCCTAGCAAATTTAACTTGGAACAGATTATACCAAAGTTTTTTTTTTAAACCAAAGTACATATTTCCAATCATAAAGCAGAGCAGTAGTTAGCTAGGACACATTATAGTTTCGCTAGTAAAAAATCGATTACTTATATAAATACAGGTAAATTATACTAAAATCATTTTCAGGAAATACAGTTTATTAGAAATAGGCCTACCAAAAAAAAAAAAAGTTATAGAAAAAAATAATACTTGGAACAGATTGTACCAAACTATGCCCAGTCATGAGGTAAAGAAGACTAGAAGTTGTGTGACACATTATAATATTGTTAGTAAAAACAAATGATTCACTTATATAAAAACAGGTTATTATCATATACAGTGTAAACTCTTTATAACGTTATTCTTTATAACGATAAACTCCCTATAAAGTAGAAGTGTACACAACTTGGTTGGTTTGCGTTAAAACCCATACATTGATACACTCTTTATAACGATACAGCCATTCTCTATTACGAAGAAATGTGTTCATATTTTAACAGTAAATACATATTTATTATCGGTATTATTGTTTATGTTATCTTATCAGGTAACAAAAGACTTTGAAGCTCCAAAACATCTGAGGTCGTAAACGGTCGGTCTAGCTTTTGTTATTCTTAATTGCCTTGAACACGTGCAAAATGACGCTTTATTTTCTTGGAAGTAATGGTCTTCAACCAAGCATACACGGTACCTGTCGTATTATCAGTCGTAAACCAACATTGAAACTGTTAACATGGCCAGTAAAAGAAAAGCTATTTGTGTTGACGAAAAAGTTTGTGTGATACGTGCGATTGAAAAAGGAGAAAAGAAAAGTGACGTTGGAAGACGTTTTAAACTAAGTCAATCTACTGTTGCCACCATTTGGAAAAACAAAGAAACAATTCTGCAGGCGGCGTTGGAAGGAAACTCGTCTAAAAAATTAAGGAAGCCAAAATTCGAAGAATTGGATCAGGCAATGCTGTCGTGGTTTCACAAGCAGCGCCAAAATAATGTTCCAATTTCGGGGCCAATTGTAAAAGCCAAGGCTGAAAAGTTTGCCGACCAACTTGGTATAATTGACTTTAAAGCATCTGAAGGTTGGCTCGGAAAATTTAAACACCGTCACCAAATTACGTACGGTAAAATGAACGGAGAGGCGCGGGATGTCGATACGAATGTGACTGACAATTGGATCAGTACAGTGTGGCCTACATTCGAGAAGAAGTACTCACCAAAGGACATTTTTAATGCTGATGAAACTGGCCTTTTTTCAAGTTAACTCCCGACAAAACATTAAAATTCAAAGGGGAAAAGTGTATTGGTGGAAAACTGTCTAAAGAGCGTATTACTGTTCTAGTAGCTGCCAATATGAATGGAACAGAAAAAAGAAAGCTCTTAGTTATAGGCAAATCAAAAAACCCTCGGTGTTTCAAGAACATAAAACAGTTGCCAGTCACGTATAAAGCAAACAAGTCAGCTTGGATGACATCGCAGTTTTTTGAGGAGGAAGTGAGAAAATGGGATGCTGAATTAAAAACACGGAAAATCTTGCTTCTAGTAGACAATTGCCCGGCTCACCCAATGATATCTAATCTTCGTAACATAGAGTTAGCATTTTTCCCTGCTAATACAACCAGTATTTTGCAACCAATGGATCAAAGTGTGATTAAAAGTCTAAAGGGTCACTACAGACGGAAAATGTTGATGGATCTGATCGAAACTGACGGCAAGGTCTCGATTAACATGCTACAAGCAGTGAACTTTATATCAAAAGCCTGGAAAGAGGTAACTGCAGCCACTATCCAACATTATTTTCGTCATGCTGGGTTATGTAGTAGCCAGACAGTAGAAATGGATCAATTTGATAGTGAAGACAATCTACCGCTGAGTGAATGGATAATCCAGTTCAACATACCAGACAATTTTAACAAAGATCTACAATCGTACGAAAATATAGATGAGGATGTAGCCACAACCGATTCACTTACAGATGAACAAATTGTTGATTTAGTTTCAAAAAGTAAGGAAAACCCCAATAATGATGATGAAGGAGATGATCAAGTGGACGAAGCCGAATCACCACCAACAATTCAACAAGCACTAGATGCTGCTAAGTTGATAGAAACATTTTTGTTGTTTAATCAAGATGATTCCACCACATATCTAGATATGAATAGGATACATAAGATAATACAAAACAAGAACTGGCATAGCAAAAAACGTCAGACAAAGTTAACGGACTACATGTGTAAATAACAGTATATGTACATACAATATGCATATTTTATCTAAGACTTATTAAACATTATTGTAAATTTTGTTGTTTTATTTAATTTTGTTCACTCCATATAACGATAACTCTCTATAACGATGAAAAATGCTCAGTCCCTTGAGTTTCGTTATAGAGAGTTTACACTGTATTATTTTTTTTTTATATGTTTGCGTTTGACCACAGATAAAATATAATTGTATTAAAATCACTTTCAGGAAATACAGTTTTAAGGAAATAAGCACACATAAATTTGTAAAAATAAAAAAAGTTTGTAGGTACCAAATTATACCCAGTTCATATTTATATTTTTTTTTATTTATTTAAAATAGGTTTGCGTTTGACCACAAAGAAAATAAAATATGATTGTATTAAACTCACTTTCAGGAAATACAGCTTATTAAGTAAATAGGCCTACAAAAAAATAAAATTTTAGAAAAAAAAAATACTTGGAAAAAATTATACCAAACTATGCCCAGTCATGAGGTAAACTAGACTGCGGATGATGATGGTGGTGATGTTGCTTCAACTCAGTATTAGTAAAGCACATGAAAGAACAATGTTCACATTGGACATCCCTATTCCCCGAATGTACCCTCTTAAAATGCACGTTCAATCCAGCTTTCCTATGAAACACCTTGTCACACTCCGTGCATTTATACAACAATAATTCTACCCCATGAACCGACTCCATGTGCCTTTGACGAGCGTAGAAATGGGAAAACCTCTCCGGACACTTCGGACATTTCACCTTTAACAACTTTCTGTGGACGCTGTCGAAATGAGTTTTATACTTATGGTTGTGTAGGAAAACCTTTTTGCAAATCTCGCAGGTTTTAATCTGCCTCTCTTCGTGCAGCATATAGTTGTGATATTTAAGCCTGTGTCTGGTCACGAAGCCTACGTTGCAAATTTCGCAAACGTAATTCCTGTAATGCGCGTTCTGAATATGCTGTTCGTAAGTGCGGAACGTTTCTAGCAAATGTCCGCAGATGTGGCACGAGAAATTGTTCACTTTGTCGCCTAAAATGAAAGGAATGACCCTATTTTGAACGTTGTACATTTTTTTTCCGTGCCGGCTAACGAGATGGTCCTTCAAAAGTTCCAGTGAAAAGTAATTTTGGTCGCAAATACTGCATTTTAGATCTGTTATTTCGGCGTAAACGATCAATTCGTCGGCAGGGTACTTCATGAGGAGTTTGAAGAGTAGCTTTTTCGGATGCCTCTTTTGGTGGAAACGTAACTCCATTGGGTTTGTGAACACATGTCGGCAATAGAAACAAGGGAATCCGGTTCTCATTTTCGTTTTGAAAACGGTCGCGTTCGAATTTTCTAGAAGGTTGGTAGCATTGAGAGCGGCGGCCATTTTGTCTGTGATGTGGACGTCGTTAACGGTCTCGCACGGCTTACGGTATTTAGCCACCTTCGCTAGTCGCGGCGTGAGGTTTTCGGGAATTTCTTCGTTGAGATTTATCATACTCGCTTTTATTACCTTCCCTGCAAATAAATTTAATAATTTTTTTATTATTATCACAAACAGAATACATATATTTAGAAGAGAAGCGAAGAAAGGGGCGTGGCTTAGCCTCCCCACTCCTGACAACATCCGAGCGAGCGACGGAGGGCAGCTGAAACATCGGGCGACGCGGCGAACTCACTTTCCCTTCGAATCCCGGCGTAGACGGTCGTTGCACTATCCAATTGCTTTGATATTTAATTTTTGTGTTAATAAATTGTTTTTGTAGTTAATAATTATTTTTTTTTAAATTAAAATTTGTTTCATTTCTAAATTCAGAAGTGGGATTCCTATCCCGCTATCTGCTCTGGCTATTCTGGTGTTTAAAAAAATGTTTAAATTTGTTTTGACTTTTAAAAAGGTGCTTTAAAAAAAAAGGGCTAACATGTCCGATAAAAATAAAGAACATAGAAGTCGTAGACGAGACCGAACGCCTATACCGGGATTGGAGCAGTATTTGCAACCAATTCTCGATCGATTAAATCAATTGGAAAGTTCCAGATCCCGTAGCGTGTTTGCGAGCGGTGTGGTGACGCCGGAGCTGCCAACGGCGCGCGACCTACCCGCAGTTTTGCCACCTGCTCCGCCGGATGCGACGCCTGGCAGCAGCGAACCGAGCAGCGCAAGCCTGGCGCCGTCCGTGCCGTGTTCGAGCGCTACCCTCGCCGGCACCGATTCGGTTATCAGCGAAGTGGCAGATAAGCTTGCGAGTGCTATCAATTCTGCGATTCTGGTGAGATCTAACCATGTTTTTATTTCTAACTTTGATCCGTCTTTACATGACTTTGATTTGTGGTGCAGTGAGGTCGATCACGCGAAGCTCGCGTATAAATGGGATGATCGTGAGTGTTTGGCACGTGTAGGGAACTGTCTCAAGAGGGACGCAAGGCTTTGGTTAAACGAGTGGGTTAGTTGCGATCGTAGTTGGTCGAATTTTAAACGCGAATTTAGAACGTTGTGCCCGAAGCGTTTGGACGTCGCAAACATTTTATTCGACGTTATGAAAACGGATTCCGATGCCTACCCTACATATGCGGAATATGCTAGGCGGTCACTTCTTAGATTGAGGATCGTTAACGGGTTGAGTGATGAGTTGATTGCAGCGATAGTAATACGTGGTATAACGGACGTGCAAATTCGAGCTGCTGCGACCAACGCGAAATTATTGTCAGAAGACCTAGTTAACTTTTTGTCGATTTATGTCAAACCACAAGTTTCCGCGGTTCGAACGGTGCGTGGCGCTTTACATATAGGGGATTCGCGTAAACGAGATCACGTGGATACGAAAGTTAAGTGTTTTTTATGTTCCGGGTTAGGTCATAAACAGATGTCGTGTCCCAAGCGCACGCGATTAGATAGGTCGGCTGCTGAGCCTTCTAGTAGTGTTGATAGTTCAAACAGACTTCCCCCAAAATCTGAACCGTGTTCTTTTTGCAAAAAAGTGGGTCACAAAGTTGATGATTGTTTCGCAAAACAACGCGCCGAGTCTCGTGGAAAACCGAATGTCAACTTTTGCCGCGAAATGATTGATTCATAATATAAACGCGATGATATAGCTACAGCGGTGATTCAAGGCGTGCCAGTTTCTCAGTCAACCTAAAAAAAAAAAAATGCAAATTCCTTACTACGGAGATAGAATATTTAGGTCGGACGATTAGTAATGGTCAGGTGAGACCGAGCGAACATAAGGTAGAGGCCCTGGTTAATGCGCGAGTACCCAGCAATGTGAAGGAGGTAAGGCAGTTCTTGGGTCTTGCCGGATATTTTCGACGCTACATTCCTGGATACTCGCAGCAGACTGCTTGCATTGCGAACCTTACACGCAAGGGTGTGCCTTTCAAATGAGGAGTTGATCAGGAACAGGTTCGTAAAAGTATTATTGAGCGTCTAACAAGTGAACCACTCCTAGGAATATCCGCTATCGCTGTCCGCTCAGGGTTACGGAGTCGTTTTAGTTTTGTTTGAGTCGAAATCGGTTAACATTTGTGAGTTCCGTAAACCTTTAAATTGGGCTCAGATAGCGCAGACTGCGGACGATGAGACACATAATTTGCTACAGAAGCTCGATAGTGGTGAACTTGACTCGTCCAGGTATGTTAAGCGCAATGACGTCCTTTATTATAAAATAGACGTAGTCGGGGAAGAGTCACGTTTGCTGTGTTATGTGCCCAAGGGTCATCGCCTTAGCTTACTGCGAGTATTCCACGACGAGCATCAACATATCGGTACTGAAAAAAAACGGGAGATCTCATTTTAAAACATTTTTGGTTTCCAAAATTTAGACACTTTGTACGGAAATACATACAGCACTGTGTGGTATGTCTTTCTTACAAAAAGGTTCCTCGACAACCTTTGCAACCAATAGAGTTATGGCGTAAACCTCATGTCCCTTTCGAAACTGTGCATAGCGACGTGCTGGGACCGCTCCCTGATTCGAACGGATTTAAATTCGTAGTTATAATAATAGATGCTTTCACAAAGTTCTGTCTTCTGTATCCTATACGTAAGCAAGATGCGACAGAGTTGAAAAGAGTTTTCGAAACGGCGATATCTCTTTTTGGTTCTCCTGTTGTTAGTTTGAGTCGTTAAGTTGTTGTTAAGTTGATAGTCGCGGATAGAGGCCGAATGTATGAAAGTCCTACTTTTGTTGATTGGATAAAATAATTAGGCTCTGATTTACATTTAATAACTCCTGAAATGCACCAAAGTAATGGTCAGGTTGAGCAGTATTGTCATACCGTATTGAACATGATTCGGGTAGAGTCTAATTTCAGACAGCAGAGCTGGTCTGATATCTTGTGGAGATTACAGCTCACCCATGAACATTACTGTGCAGAGTTCAACCACATATTCACCCTTACTTTTGTTAACCGGCAGCGATGGTGCAACGCCCGTCATGCGATCCCTGGTGCGTGATGTGGCCTTGGAAGCGTCAAAGCCCAATCGAGAATCACTACGCGAGCTTGCCCGACAGCGAGCCTCGGAGTTGCTGGACAAGAATCGCCTTCGGCAGAACGCGCGCGGAAACGAGCGGCGCAAGCCTGCGCGCTCCTTTCTAAAGGGAGATCTGGTCTTTGTGCGTAAGACGAGCCAAGCCACCGGCAAACTTGACTCTGGTATGCGTGGCCCGTATAAGGTAAAGGAAGTGCTACCTCAAGGTCGTTACGAATTGAAACTTGTCACTGGTTCTTATGGTAAAATTACACAAGCAGCGGCGGAGTATATGACTCTGTGGCGCGGGGAATGGACTCCCGAAGTTTGTACAGCATTTTTTTCAATGTGAGCATTGCATGTTTTGTTTGTCCATGACACGTTCAGCGGCGTTGTAATGTATTCGCGCGTCAGCGTCCATACAGCGAGCGACTTAAGGGTGTGGCTCTACAGACGTTTGCATGGGTTTTTGTGGTGTTGGTTTTTGTCCCGTGATGTAATGTATTTGTGCGACGGCACCTATACAGCGAGTGTCCCGAGGGTACTACTCTACAGTCACGTGCATGTCCAATACCTCGATTTAGAGTGGTTCGAAGTGATGTAATGCGTTACAGTAAACCGCCTCGCGGATGTTACTCTAATGCAGCGAGTAAGGCGCTGGCACTGCTCTACAGTCACTGCATGGTTCGGAACCAATGAGATCGCATCCTGTGGGGAGTGCGAGTGAAGGAAAGTCTGAAGGACAATCCTGTCGGAGCACGTCAGTGTCTCCTTGCCGTACATCTCGAGAGCTCTGTACGAAGGGATATCCCGAGGGCTCTATCCAGGTCGAAAGTAATGGAGTCGCTCTTACTTTCGGAGCACGTCAGTGTCTCGCTGCCGTACATCTCGAGAGCTCTGTACGAAGGGATATCCCGAGGGCTCTATCCAGGTTGAAAGTAATGGAGTCGCTCTTACTTTCGGAGCACGCCAGTGTCTCGCTGCCGTACATCTCGAGAGCTCTGTACGAAGGGATATCCCGAGGGCTCTATCCAGGTTGAAAGTAATGGAGTCGCTCTTACTTTCGGAGCACGTCAGTGTCTCGCTGCCGTACATCTCGAGAGCTCTGTACGAAGGGATATCCCGAGGGCTCTATCCAGGTTGAAAGTAATGGAGTCGCTCTTACTTTCGGAGCACGTCAGTGTCTCGCTGCCGTACATCTCGAGAGCTCTGTACGAAGGGATATCCCGAGGGCTCTATCCAGGTTGAAAGTAATGGAGTCGCTCTTACTTTCGGAGCACGTCAGTGTCTCGCTGCCGTACATCTCGAGAGCTCTGTACGAAGGGATATCCCGAGGGCTCTATCCAGGTCGAAAGTAATGGAGTCGCTCTTACTTTCGAATGACACCTTTATGGTCAATAAACTAATGAGCTCAATGTGACTTTCAGGTGATGATGATGACTCTGCTAGTGTCTCTCCCAAGGCATCGTGCAGTGGCGAACGCGCGTGTGGCGAGGCGGCTTCCACTGGTCCAGTTCCTGATGATCAGCAGTCGCGACCACATGCTCACTCGGGGCCACTTGCGGGCGAGGACGCGCCGCCGTCAGGAGAAGCCGATTTAGAAGAGAAGCGAAGAAAGGGGCGTGGCTTAGCCTCCCCACTCCTGACAACATCCGAGCGAGCGACGGAGGGCAGCTGAAACATCGGGCGACGCGGCGAACTCACTTTCCCTTCGAATCCCGGCGTAGACGGTCGTTGCACTATCCAATTGCTTTGATATTTAATTTTTGTGTTAATAAATTGTTTTTGTAGTTAATAATTATTTTTTTTTAAATTAAAATTTGTTTCATTTCTAAATATATTATAATTACAAAATTTTACCTAAAAAACCTAGGTTTATTCAAGGTAAAAGGTTCTCACTACTTTATATAACAAATAAAAGACGCGTTACATACATAGACACTAGAACAAAAGAGCTCGGCACTCGCTCGCAGGCCGCGCTGCGCCGGCGCAAGCAGGGCAGCAGTAAACAACGTTTCAGTTAGCAAAAGAAGAATCAATGCGTAAAAATAGCTTTTCGTGCCTTCATAAAGTATATTTATTATTTATTTGCAAATTCAGATTATGCTTCTGAATTGTGTTATCCGCAAACTTGCACTTGGCCGGGGCGGTAGATTTTACAAGGCGCAGATAGAATACATATATGCAGTAAGTGCCTTATCTTTGGCATATAAGGTTAAAAAGCCGTCCAAGTACCAACAAGGTTTAACGTATGCTTACACTAAGACTCACACCCAGGACCTACAATTAGACATATCATTCGACTCACTGTGGCTACCAGTTGTGATAATAATATGAGAGATAACGCTGTTAGTATTGTAGTTATTACTGCGCCCCGCGGTTTTGTCCAAATTAACAAGGAATATAAAAGACCCTGACTTAATACGAGATATATCAAAGGATATTATCCACCTTCTTATGTATTCAAGTATATTAAAAAACAGATAGATTATATTAAATACCTTTAAATCGTTCCAAATATCCATAAAATATAGGGCAAGTCTCCATGAGGGACGCGCGGGTCGGAAGTGGCTTTAATTCTTTGTTACAGCGGGTTGTAGATCGGAAGCGCTTCAATAGTTCCCTTTCCCCGGGTACGAGGTGTGTAGTTCCTGAAAACAAGCATAAAATATTCAGTTACAGGTTACATTTCGGTGAGTGTGCACCGGGATTGCATGATTTGATCCCCCCCGCCCCATTCCACCATCGGACGAGTAGGGAAACACCAAGGCGGCATCGTTATACTGTGGAGGTGTCGCGTACTAAGCGGTTTGCCTCCACCTTCATTGTGCGTACCGCCAAAGTGTAGAATTCTTTGCCAGATTCACTGTTCCCCAATAACTATAATCTAGTGGTTTTCAAGGCAAGAGTGAACCGGTTTCTTCTAGGCAAGCGCGCTCCACCTTAGATTGCAATATCGCTTACCATCAGGTGAATTGCGGTCAAGCAAGTAACGTTTCCGAGTTATACTCGTAGCGTAGCGTCGTTAGCGAGTATAACTCGGAAAAGCGAGTATAATTCGGAAAAGCGAGTATAACTCGGAAAAGCGAGTTTAACTCGGAAAAGCGAGTGTGACTCGGAAAAGCGAGTGTGACTCGGAAAAGCGAGTATAACTCGGAAAAGCGGTGGTAACTCGGAAAAGCGAATATAGCTCGGAAAAGCGAATATAACTCGGAACAGCGAGGATAACTCGGAAAAGCGAGTGTGACTCGGAAAAGCGAGTGTGACTCGGAAAAGCGAGTGTGACTCGGAAAAGCGAGTGTGACTCGGAAAAGCGAGTGTGACTCGGAAAAGCGAGTGTAAATCGGAAAAGCGAGTGTGACTCGGAAAAGCGAGTGTGACTCGGAAAAGCGAGTGTGACTCGGAAAAGCGAGTGTAACTCGGAAAAGCGAGTGTAAATCGGAAAAGCGGGTGTGACTCGGAAAAGCGAGTGTAACTCGGAAAAGCGAGTGTAAATCGGAAAAGCGGGTGTGACTCGGAAAAGCGGGTGTGACTCGGAAAAGCGAGTGTGACTCGGAAAAGCGAGTGTAACTCGGAAAAGCGAGTGTGACTCGGAGAAGCGAGTGTAACTCGGAAAAGCGAGTGAAAATCGGAAAATCGGGTGTAACTCGGAAAAGCGAGTATAACTCGGAAAAGCTAGTATAAATCGGAAAAGCGAGTGTTAATCGGAAAAGCGAGTGTGACTCGGAAAAGCGAGTGTGACTCGGAAAAGCGAGTGTGACTCGGAAAAGCGAGTATAACTCGGAATAGCGGTGGTAGCTCGGAAAAGCGAATATAGCTCGGAAAAGCGAATATAACTCGGAAAAGCGAGGATAACTCGGAAAAGCGAGTGTGACTCGGAAAAGCGAGTGTGACTCGGAAAAGCGAGTGTGACTCGGAAAAGCGAGTGTGACTCGGAAAAGCGAGTGTGACTCGGAAAAACGAGTGTGACTCGGAAAAGCGAGTGTGACTCGGAAAAGCGAGTGTAAATCGGAAAAGCGAGTGTAAATCGGAAAAGCGAGTGTGACTAGGAAAAGCGAGTGTGACTCGAAAAAGCGAGTGTAACTCGGAAAAGCGAGTGTAAATCGGAAAGGCGGGTGTGACTCGGAAAAGCGAGTGTGACTCGGAAATGCGTAACTCGGAAACGCGATTGAAATCGGAAAATCTGGTGTAACTCGGAATAGCTAGTGTAACTCGGAAAAGCCAGTGTAACTCGGAAAAGCGAGTATAACTCGGAAAAGCGGTGGTAACTCGGAAAAGCGTAACTCGGAAAAGCGATTGAAAATCGGGTGTAACTCGGAAAAGCGAGTATAACTCGGAAAAGCGAGTATAACTCAGAAAAGCGAGTGTAACTCGGAAAAGCGAGTGTAACTCGGAAAAGCGAGTGTAACTCGGAAAAGCGAGTATAACTCGGAAAAGCGAGTATAATTCGGAAAAGCGGTGGTAACTCGGAAAAGCGAATATAACTCGGAAAAGCGAGTGTGACTAGGAAAAGCGAGTGTGACTCGAAAAAGCGAGTGTAACTCGGAAAAGCGAGTGTAAATCGGAAAGGCGGGTGTGACTCGGAAAAGCGAGTGTGACTCGGAAATGCGTAACTCGGAAACGCGATTGAAATCGGAAAATCTGGTGTAACTCGGAATAGCGAGTATGACCCGGAAAAGCTAGTGTAACTCGGAAAAGCCAGTGTAACTCGGAAAAGCGAGTATAACTCGGAAAAGCGGTGGTAACTCGGAAAAGCGAATATAACTCGGAAAAGCGTAACTCGGAAAAGCGATTGAAAATCGGGTGTAACTCGGAAAAGCGAGTATAACTCGGAAAAGCGAGTATAACTCAGAAAAGCGAGTGTAACTCGGAAAAGCGAGTGTAACTCGGAAAAGCGAGTATAACTCGGAAAAGCGAGTATAATTCGGAAAAGCGGTGGTAACTCGGAAAAGCGAATATAACTCGGAAAAGCGAGTATAACTCGGAAAAGCGGTGGTAACTCGGAAAAGCGAATATAGCTCGGAAAAGCGAATATAACTCGGAAAAGCGAGGATAACTCGGAAAAGCGAGTGTGACTCGGAAAAGCGAGTGTGACTCGGAAAAGCGAGTGTGACTCGGAAAAGCGAGTGTAAATCGGAAAAGCGGGTGTGACTCGGAAAAGCGAGTGTAACTCAGAAAACCGAGTGTAAATCGCAAAAGCGGGTGTGACTCGGAAAAGCGAGTGTGACTCGGAAAAGCGAGTGTAACTCGGAAAAGCGAGTTTAACTCGGAAAAGCGAGTGTAACTCGGAAAAGCGAGTGTTACTCGGAAAAGCGAATGAAAATTGGAAAATCGGGTGTAACTCGGAAAAGCGAGTACAACTCGGAAAAGCTAGTATAAATCGGAAAAGCGAGTGTTAATCGGAAAAAAGAGTGAAACTCGGAAAAGCGAGTATAACTCGGAAAAGCGAGTAAATCTCGGAAAAGCGGTGGTAGCTCGGAAAAGCGAGTGTGACCCGGAAAAGCGAGAGTGACTCAGAAAAGCGAGTATAACTCGGAAAAGCGGTGGTAACTCGGAAAAGCGAATATAGCTCGGAAAAGCGAATATAACTCGGAAAAGCGAGGATAACTCGGAAAAGCGAGTGTGACTCGGAAAAGCGAGTATACCTCGGAAAAGCGAGTGTAACTCGGAAAAGCGAGTGTAATTCGGAAAAGCGAGTGTAACTCGGAAAAGCGAGTGTAACTCGGAAAAGCGAGTGTAACTCGGAAAAGCGAGTATAACTGGGAAAAGCGAGTATAACTGGGAAAAGCGGTGGTAACTCGGAAAAGCGAGTGTGACTCGGAAAAGCGAGTATAACTCGGAAAAGCGGTGGTAACTCGGAAAAGCGAGTGTGACTCGGAAAAGCGAGTGTGACTCGGAAAAGCGAGTGTGACTCGGAAAAGCGAGTGTGACTCGGAAAAGCGAGTATAACTCGGAAAAGCGGTGGTAACTCGGAAAATCGAATATAGCTCGGAAAAGTGAATATAACTCGGAAAAGCGAGGATAACTCGGAAAAGCGAGTGTGACTCGGAAAAGCGAGTGTGACTCGGAAAAGCGAGTGTAACTCGGAAAAGCGAGTGTAAATCGGAAAAGCGGGTGTGTTTCGGAAAAGCAAATGTGACTCGGAAAAGCGAGTTTAACTCGGAAAAGCAAGTGTGAATCGGAAGCGCGGGTGTAACTCGGAAAAGCGAGTGTGACTCAGAAAAGCGAGTGTAACTCGGAAAAGCGAGTGTAAATCGGAAAAGCGGAGGTAACTCGGAAAAGCGAATATAACTCGGAAAAGCGAATATAACTCGGAAAAGCGAATATAACTCGGAAAAGCGAGTGTGACTCGGAAAAGCGTAACTCGGAACAGCGAGTGAAAATCGGGTGTAACTCGGAAAAGCGAGTATAACTCGGAAAAGCTGGTATAAATCGGAAAAGCGAGTGTAAATCGGAAAAGCGAGTGTAATTCGGAAAAGCGAGTATAACTCGGAAAAGCGAGTATAACTCGGAAAAGCGGTGGTAGCTCGGAAAAGCGAATATAACTCGGAAAAGCGAATATAACTCGGAAAAGAGAGTGTGACTCGGAAAAGCGTAACTCGGAAAAGCGAGTGAAAATCGGGTGTAACTCGGAAAAGCGAGTTTTACTCGGAAAAGCTAGTATAAATCGGAAAAGCGAGTGTTAATCGGAAAAGCGAGTGTAACTCGGAAAAGCGAGTATAACTCGGAAAAGCGAGTAAATCTCGGAAAAGCGGTGGTAGCTCGGAAAAGCGAGTGTGACTCGGAAAAGCGAGTGTGACTCGGAAAAGCGAGTGTAACTCGGAAAAGCGAGTGAAAATCGGAAAATCGGGTGTAACTCGGAAAATCGAGTATAACTCGGAAAAGCTAGTATAAATCGGAAAAGCGAGTGTAAATCGGAAAAGCGAGTATAACTCGGAAAAGCGAGTATAACTCGGAAAAGCGAGTGTAACTCGGAAAAGCGAGTGTGACTCGGAAAAGCGAGTGTAACTCGGAAAAGCGAGTGTGACTCGGAAAAGCGAGTGTGACTCGGAAAAGCGAGTGTAACTCTGAAAAGCGAGTGTAACTCGGAAAAGCGAGTGTGACTCGGAAAAGCGAGTATAACTCGGAAAAGCGAGTGTGACTCGGAAAAGCGAGTGTAACTCGGAAAAGCGAGTGTGACTCGGAAAAGCGAGTATGACTCGGAAAAGCGAGTGTGACTCGGAAAAGCGAGTGTGACTCGGAAAAGCGTAACTCGGAAAAGCGATTGAAATCGGAAAATCTGGTGTTACTCGGAAAAGCGAGTATAACTCGGAAAAGCGAGTGTAACTCGGAAAAGCGAGTGTAACTCGGAAAAGCGAGTGTAACTCGGAAAAGCTAGTATAAATCGGAAAAGCGAGTGTAAATCGGAAAAGCTAGTGTAACTCGGAAAAGCGAGTATAACTCGGAAAAGCGAGTATAACTCGGAAAAGCGGTGGTAGCTCGGAAAAGCGAGTGTGACTCGGAAAAGCGAGTGAAAATCGGGTGTAACTCGGAAAAGCGAGTATAACTCGGAAAAGCTAGTATAAATCGGAAAAGCTAGTGTAAATCGGATAAGCGAGTGTAACTCGGAAAAGCGAGTGAAACTCGGAAAAGCGAGTGTAACTCGGAAAAGCGAGTATAACTCGGAACAGCGAGTATAACTCGGAAAAGCGGTGGTTACTCGGAAAAGCGAATATAGCTCGGACAAGCGAATATAACTCGGAAAAGCGAGTGTGACTCGGAAAAGCGTAACTCGGAAAAGCGAGTGAAAATCGGAAAATCGGGTGTAACTCGGAAAAAATAGTATAAATCGGAAAAGCGAGTGTAAATCGGAAAAGCGTATCTCGGAAAAGCAAGTGTAAATCGGAAAAGCTAGCATAACTCGGAAAAGCGAGTGTAAATCGGAAAATCGGGTGTAACTTAGAAAAGCGAGTGTGACTCGGAAAAGCGAGTATAACTCGGAAAAGCGCGTGTGACTCGGAAAAGCGTAACTCGGAAAAGCGAGTGTAAATCGGAAAAGCGGGTGTAACTCGGAAAAGCGAGTATAACTCGGAAAAGCGAGTGCAAATCGGAAAAGCGAGTGTAAATCGGAAAAGCGGGTGTAACTCGGAAAGCGAGTATGACTAGTAAAACATGCCAGTTTCCTCGCGATGTTTTCCTTCACCGTAAAGCGAGTGCAAATCCACACATAACTTAAAAAATAAATAAGAAAAATGGGTGTAGGACCGGGATCGAACCAGGGGCTGTCTGATTGAAAATCAAACGTTTATACCACCGAGCCACAGGCACTTTTTATTACATACAGTCGGTTATACAAACATTACCCCCTAAATAATATTTCACGTAAACAAATGTGAAATCAACCATAGTCAAACTGTCATACTAAAACATTTTAATCTCGCCGCGAGTGGATACCTCGGTGTGGACAAAAAGAGGTACTATCAATCAAACGCTCTTAATATACGGTTTAAATAGAGTCTTAATATAACAAATTAACAAACCCTATTAAAAAAATGCAAATACAAATACAAATTATTTATTGATGACACCAAAGTTGCAAGTCAAATAATATAATATCTATCATTACAATAGTATATTGATTCAAATGTCAATTTTCAATTCTAAATAATTATCAATCGTAATAGTCAATCATCATTCATATTATAAAAAAGTTTTATAGCCAAACCCTGAGTGTTGTCTTAATAGTCTAATCAACAAGTTCAAAAACGTGTTAAATAGACATAAAGCTCCTAAAAATATGTGCCATAGCTCATTCGATGCGGAATGACGTCTAGAAAAATGATTTTAAGGGTTTTTTAGCACATAAAAAATTGCGATTGTTATTAACAAAATAAGAAAAAAAAAAGGTATTTAGTTTTTCGTTAATAACTTCTAAAATAATGATATTTAAGGAATTTTGAAAAAAGAACATGAAAGAGGAGAAAATTTCCAATAAAAAAGTCCTAACTCCCGGAACTCTATCTATATTATTAAAAAAAAAAATAACGCTGAAAATAAAGCTCCGCGAGGGCGTTACGGCATAGGCGCGTCGCCTAAAAAGCCGGTATATCACCTAAAATATATTTTTTTTAATATTAAATATCAATTTAAAAATTTGAAAAAATTATAGTGTAATCTAGACACTTGAACGAAAAAAACCTCGGTGAAAAACATTTTTTATGTCGATTTTTCAAAAAGTTACACCATTGTTAATTAACTAATTTTTTTCCAATCTCTGTTTTTATAAATTACGGTATAAAAGTTTAAATAATTGGTCTAAAAATATTTCGCTTCGTGGAGCTCTTTTTGTTTAGGTACTTAATAAAGTTATGCAAAAAAAAAGTTATTAAAGTCAATTATTTTGGTAATTATAATTTTTTTAAACTACCTAAAAATGAAATTTCTAAGAAATGTTATCAAAATTTTTTTTTATTGGTAAAATATTATTATTGCTGTTTTCGCACCTGATATAGGTATTAATTGACATTGGAAAAAAATTTTTACGTCATTTGTTAAGAAATTTTTTATAAAAAATTAGACTATTTTGGGATTTAAAAAAAATATATCTTCTTATAGCATAGGTGAAATGATAATGTTTTTTAAAAAAACTTTTTCTTTTTTGTTTATAATCGTTTTTTTTCTTTTTCAATTGCTTAAATAATTAGTTAAGAAATAATTTTATTCTTAAAAATCATCATTTATTCTTTTTAATAGAATAACAGACATTTTTTTTTTATAAATAATTTAATTGTTTATTATCTTAACAATTTGTTATAAACAAATAATATAAACCGTTATATATTTTTTCGAAAATTTCAAAAAATTACAAAAGCAACCATATAGAACAAATAGCACGAGTTTACTATACTACTGTATGTATTACAACTACTTCAAAAATATGTTTCAATTCAAGTCAACCTTACCACTGTATCTTAAGGCTGAGTCGACTAGTGCCGTAATAAACATAAGCTATCTTGCTCCGCAATAACAGCTAGGGCTGTTAAAATTTTATGACCGTACACAGTGAGCGTTATTTATATTTATTTATTTACTATGCTATAAAAAATTAAGCGTTATTACGCCTAAATTCATTACCGAGGCAAGACCTAGACTGGAATCCCCAAGGAAAACGCAAACGTGGTCGTCCAAAACAGACCTGGCGGCGGACTATCATTGACGAAGCGAAGGCTATCGGCAAGACCTGGAGCGAGATCAAGCGAGACGCTCAAGACAGACCGGGATGGCGACGCACTGTGGGCGCCCTCTGCCCCATCTAGGGGACATAGGACCTTAAGTCAAGTAAGACGCCTAAATTCCTCAAACTGAAATAAGACCACACTCTTACTAGTTGTCTTATTTTCCTTGCCGGTTTTAGAGACATCACCTTAAATCTAGTACATTAATCGAAGAGGGGGCATGAAATTCTTTAAATCTTTTCGAACAGCTTCGAGATTTTGGTAGATTTGTATATTCGTCTGGCAATCTTCTGTCAAACCAATGTCAAATCGGTGCGGTGACAGTGACATTTCAAAACATTAACTTTCACTGTCAGAATCGCTGCCTTAGTGGCTGCGTTGTTTATTTGTAACAAAAAAATCCACTTTTCATTCAATAAAATCATTTAAAATCATTCAAAATGTACCACAAGAACATTGCGCTTGTATTTTTTACTACTTGCATATATTTTGCGTCCGCTCAGTTCGAAGATAAGCGATGTAAATGCATTTGCCCCAGTCCCTCGGCTGTTCTGAACAACACAGGGGGCACAGGTCGTCGCCCATTCATTGATAATGTGCCTCCGAGCAAGTGTAACTGCGAAGGAGTCATCCTCCCGAGAATCGGAGACGAAATCAAGGGCAAAGAAGCGGAGTTCTGCCCGAGATGTGAATGCAAATATGAGAATAGAAATACTACTATTATCAAGGTAAGTTTTCACCCAACTCGGATTCTTGCAGAACGCTATAGATTAATCAAAAGAATATAAGAACGTAGTTAGTATATTTATTTATTGTACATACAATAAGTGAGCCTTACAGCTGCCTAATACACTCACTCTTGCTTAAGCTAAGTTACTTATATAACTACTATATTATTTATATTATCTATACTAATATTATTTTGACGACCTCATTGGCGTAATGGTTACTATGCCCGCCTGCCAATCAGAAGGTTCGATTCCATGCACGGCCAACATCTTTATGCTAAACTAAATTTGTTGGCTATCGGTCTGAGTGTTAAATATGTATCTATTTAAAATATGTATGTATATATATGTGGTATATCAATTGTGTTAGCAACCATAATACGAATTAGAAATGGTTCAGTATGGGGTTAACCAGTTGGGTGTGAAATGTGTCCTAATATTTATTTATTTACCTATTTTATAAATTAATCAAAAGAATTTAAGAACATAGTATATTAAGCGCCATAGATATTATTAGGCAAGATATTCTTTATAAGAATAAGTCTTTGTTTGTAAAACAAAAGGGATGTTTTCAGTTCTTTCTCGTTGTTATGCTACTGAACATGAGATTTCAATGGTAAGATCTTTTTTATGTTAAGGTTGACGAGACAAGCTTTTATTTATTTATTCATTTAGCATAACAGATAATTACATTAACTTACAGCTAATTAATTACTGTACCCTGTACATAGGGTAGTAAGTATAATTTTCACCCTTTCCAATATTATTTTTAATACATTTTACACATGGCAGGTTGGCCCCAATTTTACTATTTCTAGTTTGTGGTTACTAACACAACTGCTATACTACATATACATACATAAATACTTTATATTTATACATATTTAACATCCAGACCAGCCAACAAATTTAGTTCATGCTCATGTCATCAGAAAGGTATTTAATCTATATCAGATGGTATAGATAGCATATACCAATATAAGAGGAAAAGTTTGTTTGTTTAATGTGAATAGGCTCTTAGACCAATTTTAAATATTTTTTCACCGTTGGGAAGCTACATTATCCCCAAGTAACATAGGCTTTATTTTGTTTCTCTTTACAACTTGGATAATTTTATAGTGCGAAGATGGGATTGGCTGCTAGTATTTTATATGAGCTGAGAGTTGTTAAATAAAGATAAAATTATTATTTGCTTTCCAGGTGGTAGTGATTATGGTGATCTGGGTGATAACCCTGCTGGTGGTGTACATGGGTTTCCTGATCTGCCTCGACCCGCTCATCAACAAGCGTGTGAAGGCTTCCTACCAGGAACACACCAATGAGGATGACGAGAACTCTGTTGGGGGACCCTCGGAGCTGCGGCCCACAGGGAATGTCATGAACAGGTTAGATTGACGTAGATATTATTTTAAGTAATGATAAAATAAATTTTATTTATTTATTTGTCAAATTAGAAACGAAACGCTAGTTTAAAAACTGGCTTGATAGCTGGCTGCAGAAAACAAAAAATCTCTTGCTAACCTGTGATCAGTGCACCAGTGGACTTTAAACATTGACATTGAATAATGGACATTTTATGAACTGTCAAAAAAATTATTTCAACTCAGTGTGATATAGGCAAATAAGCATATTGCTGCACATAATAAATACACTAATAATAAATAATAATATGAACCAAAAATAATATAAAAGAAAAACAGCATTCAAACATTTATTTGATTATAAATCAATGCCACTTTTTACTTAGTGTGCATTTGCAATACAAATATTTATTGATAATATCATTAGTTACATCGTTAATTGAATGCAAAAGGGCCACAAATAAAAAAAACAAAAGTCGTTTTATTCCGAAAATGCATTTTAAATAACTTATAATTATAGTTCCGTTTAGAACAGCCAACATTTTCGCTCAAATAACCATATAAACGTATAACCACCTCTTTTTAATTTGACGGTTTGGTAGCTAAGTTCAGTGCAAAAACGCAATAAGACGTCAAATTTTATATAATTATTCACATAGATACCATAGAGAAAAACAACTTTTAATAAATTCATATTCAATACAATATGAAAAAATTAAAAATCCGTTAAAAAATAATGATTTGCTTCTCCTGTAAAAATAGCATGTTTCGTCATTTCGCTTTTTGTATTTAAGGAGCGCCATGTACAAAAATAAAAAACTTGAGAAGTGTCGAGGGACACCCGGATGGAACGAAGTTCCTTCACTGACAGGATTTATTATAATTATTATTTACAATAACCTGTATACACTCAACAAAAATAATCGTCGCGACACCACACTGTTCAATACGAAATAGAAATGAAAATATTTGGCTTGCTTCTCAGAGTAACTACTAAAGCATAGAGAGAGCGTGAAATTTCAGTCTAGTTGTACTCTTTATACTTATGACACATTCAGTGTGAAAAACAAGGATAGGTATGTAGTTATAAGGGTTGCTTATGGCAATGCTGTCCACACTTTTTGTCTCGGTAGTGATGTGCCGTATTTTGCAGAGGTATCGATATACATTTATTTTTTTACGTATTGGAATGTATGTACATTATTGTCAAGTCATAAATTCCATGGATGATAAAAATAAATAATACATTGTTTGTTTAAAAAACCTTGCTCTGGTTCCAACAGGCTTTTACATGATAATCCTATTCTTCTTCTTGTCGTGTTAGCTGCAATGTTTAACCAAACACTGTTTTGTCAGATTTTTTAACCGCTTTCCAAGCTCCAATGTAAATAATGATCATTAGTTCGCAGCTTATCTTTCCTTCCAAAGCATGAAATCATCTTACTTTTCTTTTTACCGACTTATAAAAAAAGATTATCAATTCAAAATGTATGTATGTAATATTGTTGGAATTGCACAATATATGTTAATCTATGTGGGCTTCTGAACACGTGTGCGACATTTAATTCGTGTTCGCTTTACACCAATTGTTTTTCTCATTTGGAGGCATACTGAAAAAAGAAAATGATATCTTCTCCAATTTATGGGCATAAAATTATCGTATCGATAAAAAGTATCTACATCACTAGCTTAACATAATCTCACAAATTACCAAATCACTTTTTTGAAAATTAATTCTAAGCATCAATTGTGCTTTTTTAATTGGTCGTATAATAAGAGACCAAGTGTGACCGTTTGACAATTTCGGTATGTCCATTTAGCTTCAAGCATAGATAAATACATATGTGTTTGTCTCTTTTAAGTGTACAATCTGCATCATAAGAGAGAAGAGCTTGGATATATCGTAATTTGTCCCTAATTTGTACGCTCCCTCTATGCTTTAGTCGTTACTCTGAGGCTTGCTTTCTATAAGAGAGAGACAGAGAAACATGCGCGCGCCGCACAGCTTACAATAGCAAAAAGTGTCGAGACAACTAGTCGTAAGTTTTTTTTTCCCGTCTAGCCCCTTTTCACAGCGCGCGATAAGGAACTTCGTTCCAAAAACAATGTCAATTAAAGACGGCCTTTAACCAATTTTTAAAATTTTACCTTTTACGAGATTTTACCTTTTACCTTTGCCCAACAGTGGGATCAAACAGGCTTTTAATAATAATAAATAATAATTAGCTTTTATGATTTATTATAGCTAAAAAACTGTAAAATCAAGGTATTTAGGTTATCTACCTATTTTTTAGAATTAACCGTTTACGATTTATAGCGAAAAAACTGTAAAATTAATATTTTGCCATTTATTTTAGCCATAATGTATGTTTCTGGTTTAAGGGTGACCCATCAGCAGGATAAGTGGAAGAGACAGGTGAGGGAGCAGCGACGCAATATCTACGACCGACACACTATGCTCAATTAAGCCAGTTACACTAACCCATATGTGGCTTCGTTTGTGGTTCCAAATGCTTTTATTTTATTATACTTTTTTTTAATATGATAAATAAAGTTTAGTAAATGAGACTAATAATACTTAGCCTAAAAGTTCGTCACTTTTGGTTTAACATACTGTTTAAACACTTAAAAAAGCTGTATAATTTAATTATTACCGTCTATTAGTACCTTTGACGACCTCTTTGGCGTGATGGTTACTGGACTGCCAATCAGAAGGTTCCGGGTTCGATTCCCGGCACGGCCAACATCTTTGCGCTGAACTAAATTTGTTGGCTGTCAGTCAGGGTGTTAAATATGTATCTATATAAAATATGTATGTATGTATATGTAGCATATCAGTTGTGTTAGCAACCATAATACAAACTAGAAATGGTTTAGTATGGGGTTAACCAGCCGTGTGTGAAATGTGCCCTAATATTTAAATAAATATATATATTTAGTAAAAAATACTCAATTATACACAATGTCGACAACCTTATTCAATCGGAAAATAAACAAGCGTTTTGGGCACAGAGTAAAAAATGAAAAGAGAGGAGGATAGGATAACTAATAAGCTATTTTTTCAATATTTATCTCTGTTTATGATTTGTAATGAAAAACCTGTAAAATCAAGATTTTGCCTTTGTAATCGCCTTAATAAATAAATGGAGTAAGAACTTTGTAAATAATATAAAGCCTCATACCATTTGTATTTGAAAAATGTCTGTAAGCCCTACGGGCAAAAACTAGAGGAATCACTACATACATTTTTAAATAGAAGACAAAATTAAATATTTAGTGTACTTCCGCTGTGATCCGAAAACCAAATTAAGACATGTAAAGGAAAAATTAACTAAGATTAATTAAGATTAACGTTACCTATCACAATTCGGAAATTCTTAACTCTACACGTGTTTCGCCTAACCACAAGGCATCATCAGGAGATGCTGACTCTTCGAACGAAAAGTCGAGAGTGACTCTCGATAATGTAATCTTAGTTAATTTTTCCACAGCGGAAGTACACTAAATATTTAATTTTGTCTTCTATTTACAATGGATTTCCGCAAAGTAACGCCTGAGTCAATAAGTTACATACATTTTTAGTTGTAAATAGTTTTAACATTTATGATAGTTTATAATATGTACCACCTATGTACCTAGTTTTATAGACAAATAAATCATTCATTCATAATAAATATAAAACTTAAAGAAACTGTACCAGAATTTTCTTACTCTTTAAGATCCATAAAAAAAACTTATGCTAAGTCAAAATGCTACAGCTAGTCTCTCTAAAAATCTCTTGCTAACCTGTGGTCAGTGCACTAGTGAACTTTAAACATTGACAGAACAGTGGACATTATGAGAATTATTGGTGGCGATTCAGCGGCACACACGACTAAACTAAATTTAAAGAAGCCCCATCTCTTTTCATCTTAGGTGGCCAGAAAGAGACGGCACGTTCTGAACCACACACAAAATAACTAAAATCACATCAAATATGAAAAATGTAAGCGATTTTAGAGCGCACCCAATTGTATCAGCTCTAAATCTGACGTGTTTGACGTGATTTTAGATGTTTTATCTATGGTTTAGATCGTACCATCTCTTTTTGGTCATTTATGACGAAAAGAGACAGAGCTACTTTAAATTTAGTTAAGTCGTGTGTGCCGCTGAATCGCCACCAGTATATTAAAAAAATAATTTCAACTCAGTGTGATATAGGCACATCAGCATAATACTGCTCGTCTATAAATCAAATAAATAAATAGTCACCACCACAAGTGTTAGCAACTTTCCTACCTAAGATGGAGCATGCCTAGTCTGACTGGGCATGCTCACCTTAGGTCGGAGTATAACTGGTTCTTAAGGAGGCTGTCGGAACACAGTGTGAGGTGCTTATATCGACGACCTCGTTGGCGTAAAGGTTACCATGCCGTCCTGCCAATCAGAAGGTTCCGGATTCGATTCCCAACATCTTTGTGCTTAACTAAATTTGATGGCTGTGGGTCTGGGTGTTAAATATGTATGTATCTATATGAAATATGCATGTATGTATATGTAGTATATCAGTTGTGTTAGCAACCATAAATCGAATTAGAAATGATTCAGTATGGGGTTAACCAGCCAGTGTGTGAAATGTGTCCTAATATTTATTATTATCTTATGGGACAGTAGCAGGGATGCAGGACCACTTCATACAAAGTTGCTGCTCTCCTTGCCCCTGAGGTGGAGGGCATGTCCAGTCTGGAGCATGGAATAACTGGCTCAGAATGAGGCTATCAAAATCATTTACCATCTGGTGATTGGTGATAGATAGATAGTTTGTTTATAATAACAAAAGAGGCAAGTCTTTTAAACGCTTCGCATCAACCTTTATTGTGAGGACTGTGAAGCTTTGGATCTCTCTACCTGAGTCTCTGTTTCCTGAGAGGTATCATCCGAGGGTCTTCAAAAGTAGAGTTAATAGGTATCTTCTAGGTAAGCGTGCCACACCATAGACTGCAGCGCAGCTTAACATCAGGCTAGCTGTTTGACTAGAGCTAACCTATCAAGGATAAAAAAGTCTTACCTCTCTTTTTGATTAATTTCTTGTTCCCTTTCTTACAATTCTTGACAATTTGTTTTTCTTTTTTGTACATCTTCTTTATCTGTGCTATGGGCTGGTCCTCCTCGATATTATCACTGTTTGTTTCTGATATGTTATCAACCATGTCATCCTCACTGGTTAACTCCACCTTTACTTCACATTTCATTTGAGGGACATTACCCAGAGGGTCCGGAGCATCTGCGGACAAGTAGGCAAAATAGGCCATAATCTATCACGCAAATGACGACCTCATTGGCGTAATGGTTACCATGCCGTACTGCCAATCAGAAGGTCCCGGGTTCGATTCCCTGCATGGCCAACATCTTTGTGAACTAACAGTCTGGGTGTTAAACATGTATCTATATAAAATATGTGTGTATATATATGTACTACATCAGTTGTGCTAGCAAGAACTAGAAATGGTTCAGTATGGGGTTAACTAACCATGTGTGAAATATGATTAATAAAAAAAAATAGGCTAAGTGTGGGTCGATGGATGACACACATCTTCAGATATTGTAATTAAGAGAAGCATTTTTAAACCCTGTGAAAACAACAAATACTTTAATTAAGACAGAATAAAATAAATATTTAAAGGCTTTTCCATTCCTATTCAACAGGCTAAATTTTTGGCCATTTTTGAACAGAGTATGTTTCAGGTCTTTTTATGGATGAACCGGACTCATACTTGGCTAATTTTCGAGTTTTGTATTTTATTTTAATTCAACAAACTGTCTTGTATTTGGTATATAAGACCTTTTGTAAAAATAGTGTTAAATATATATTGATATAAAGCATTTATGTATGTAAATGTAGCATATCAGTTGTAATAGCAACCATAATGCTAACTAAAATTTGGTTTAGTATGGGACTAACCAGGTGTGTGTTAATGTGCCTTAATATTTATTAATTTATTTATTCAAGACTGCTTTTAACGGTTCATATGTTGAATAACATTAGCCCATTTTGTCTTATCTGTTGAAAAAAGTAAAGTTCCAAGTTTTAGTTTTACCCACACCGGCTCCCGGTATGTCAACAGTTGCAGCGAAAATGAATTTATACCGGGGAGCCGGTGTTTCAACATACAAGTGGATAAAAAAAAAAATTTTAATGGGACATACCAGTTTGAAATTCAGAATTTTTCTTGTCATTAAGTTCTTTAAGTAGAAACTTCTGTGTGTTCTGGACTTGCGAGCGGAAACTCTGAGCATCGTGGAGTTTGCTTATACACACTGTACATATATATGAGGATAGACCAGAGTTTGAAGGCAACTGAAATTAACAAAAATGATTTGATTATTTTTTTAAATAATTTTGGAAGGATTTTAATAAGGACTTCTAGCATTCTTTTAGCACTGGTGAGTAAGCAGATTTCTCATTCAAATTAAATGATTAAGGATTAATTAATTAATTAATTTACTAGTTGATTAATTTACCTTGATTTAATTTGCTAGTTCAGTAGATTTCAAGAGTTAACTTTTAAGGAATATAAGTATGGGAAAAAAACTTTTAGCTAGCGCATTAAAGTTTTAAGGGAAAATATCTAGATTAAAGTACTGTATTTTTTAAACAATTTAATTTAGTTAATATTGTAGTATGTAGTTAAATGATTTAATATACTAGTTTAATAGATTTCAAGACTTAAGTTCTAAGGAATACAAGTTGAAAAACTTTTAGCTATCGCATTAATATTTACAGGAAAATAGCTAGAATAAAAAACTGTATATTTTAAATATTTTAAATTGGTAATAATACTTACTGAAATATTAAAACATTCTTGAAAAATACGAGCGAAAACTTCTTGTTTACCGTTTAGATTATATTCTTTGTATAAATCGACGTGGTTGCCTTCGGCAAGGCAGCATCTGCACGACGCAAGCTCTGTGCAGAACTCCATACTTTCACGTTTATTTTCTAATATATTAATAACTTTTAAAAGGAAAACTATATCAAAACATATTTACTGTAACAACAATCAACGAAGCCATCTGAAACGGCGGACAGTGACATTAAAAACGTTTTAAAATTTGACAGCTTTTTTTTCTCTATTGTTGCAGTCGTAAATGTAAAATCCGACATGTTACAAATGTCTAACTTGGTAAAACGCCATCTATTGTCGAGTAGCTATAAACGAATTGTATGCGAACTAGAAGATAGATGGCGTCTTTATCTATTTTGTTTTCATAACAATTAGATATCACAAAGAATTTCGGAATAAAAAGTCTATTACCGACTGACTATACTGATTTTAATAACGAGGCGAATATAAAAAAACACAGATAAAAATTACATCATGTATTTCTGAGTATATATTATATTAAGTTAACTAAAAACTAGGTATAAACATTAATATTGCATATAAAATACCTGTGTAAGTAAAATGCAATATCTTAAAATGTCGTACCGAGATTTACATCTTTATATCTCAACAATAAATCAATAAATTACATTTATATTTACAATATTTCATTAACGTTATTTAATCGATCTAAATATCATTAAAATCGGCCAGTAAATGGCGCATTGTATGTTGATTGTAAAATTTAATTTATGTGTTTTTCTATGGGCCATCATGCCTGTCATAAATGAATGTATTATTATTAAATCTTTATGACATAAATATTGTCCATATATTCAATAGATAATATATTATACTAGCTGACCCAGCAAACGTTGTTTTGCCTCACTTAGGGGTATGAAAAATAGATAGTGTAGCTAATATGACACGTTCGTAGATTTACCATAGCAGCGCCATCTATTGATTACTTACTCAACCCAGTCGAAAGGTATCGACATCTGTTAGAATCATTTGGAGTTAACAGATAATTGTGACTGTCAAATAACAACAGACAATAATTAGCAATAAATTAAAATTGCGACTATAATTTGAGATTTAAACTATTCTATCTCTTAAGTTGGATCGAACTGCACATGGTGTGCGAATTTTATTATAATCGGTTATTTGGTTTAGGAGTCCATTAAGGACAAACATTGTGACACGAGATTTATATATATTAAGATATTATTATTTATTTGATTTATAGGCGAGCAGCATTATGCTGATGTGCCTATATCACACTGAGTTGAAATTAATGTTTTAACAGTTCACATAGTCAATATTTAAAGTTCACTGGTGCACTGATCACAGGTTAGCAAGAGATTTTTTGTTTTCTCCAACCAGCTATCAAGCCGGTTTTTAAAGCTGTTCACTGACATAGCACTGACCACTTCCTCAGGCAACTTAATACCAATTAATGATCCTCCTTATTTCATAAATATTGTCCAAATGATCAATAGATTCTTTCTTCTCTTGTTTCATACAACCACTTATATATTAATACAATTCAACTATAACTATTATCCACATCATACTGATGTAGCGTCTTCATATGATTCCTCAACGTTGCTATTTGACTAAATCCCGAACCACAGATTTGACACTTATGTCTTTTCTCTTGGTTATGAGACCTCACGTGCTCTTGCAAAGACTGTAACCGAGGGTAGCTTTTATCACAAAATTCACATCTGAAGTTCCTTTCCCCGGTATGTGTTGCCATATGCTCTTTCAAACGAGACGGCAAATAAAATCTTTGGTCACACAAATCGCACTGATGGCGGTACACTTTCAAATGATTCCTACGGTTGTGCTCGACCAAAGTTTTCCTCCTATTATAAACTTTGTCACACAATTTGCAGGGAAACGTTCGTTTGTCACCGTGAACTTCTATCAAATGCCTGTTCCTTAAAGCGTATGACAGGAAACTTTCTTCGCATTTGTAACAGTTGACCGTTGGCCGTTTCTCGTGGACCGTTGCAACATGTAAATATCTGCTGTATTTCGACTTTAAGTTCTTTCCACAAATCTCGCAGGGGAAGTTCGTTTCGACTTTACTATGGCTTTTGATGTGGCTTCGTAAAGACGTGACTTCTAGAAAGCAAGCGCCGCATTGGTCACAGATGTGAGTGCCGAAATGTTCTATCATATGTTTCATTAAAGAGTCTATGTAGGGGAACACTTGATTGCACTCAATGCATTTTATATTGTCCATTGTGAGCTTGAATTTTAGAAACTCATTTGTGACTGGGTAGAAAACTTTTCCGTGACTGTTTGTCAAATGAGTTTTTAGATTGTCTATGGTTTCTATTGTTTCTGGGCAAAGTCTGCAGTCTACTTTTGTGACGTCGATTTTGGGTAGTTTGTTGTATTCTATCATGCTCTCGAATTGTTTTGGATCGTGAGTCAATGTGTGGGAACGGAGCTCGTCTGGGTTCGTGAACTGATCCTGAAATAGAAGAGAAAAATATTAAAGAATAATGAAATAAATAAATATTAGGACACATTTCACACACGGCTGGTTAGCCCCATACTAAACCATTTCTAGTTTGTTATATAGTTCCAAACACAACTGATATACTACATAATTATACAAACATAAATATTTTAAGAACACAAGTAAGAGTGTGATCTTATTTGAGTTTGAGTTGAGAGAAAGTTAAGCATTATAAGTATAGTAATACAGTTGAATTTTCTAACGCTCACTGCGTACGGTCATACAATTTTACGAGCACTGCTATCTGTTATCGCACAGCAAGATAGCTTATGTTTATTACGGCACTAGTCGAAACTCAACCTTAAGATACAGTGGTAAGGGTGACTTGAATTTAATTAAAAAAAAAACTCACGTAGTATATTGTAATAGAAACAATATTATAGTAAACTCATGCCATTTTTTTGCGCTGTGTTTGTATGTAACACTGAATCTAGTATATTGTAATAGATACTTCAACTTTTATTTATTGGCTTTTAGCAAATGTAATAGATACAATAGTATAGTAAACTCATGCCATTTTTTTTTTGTGCTGTGTTTGTATGCAACACTGAATCTAGTATATTGTAATAGATACTTCAACTTTTATTTATTGGCTTTTAGCAAATGTAACAGATACAATAGTATAGTAAACTCATGCCATTTTTTTGTGCTGTGTTTGTATGCAACACTGAACCTAGTATATTGTAAAAGATACTTCAACTTTTATTTATTGGCTTTTAGCAATTGTAATAGATACAATAGTAAAGTGAACTCATGCCATTTTTTTGTGCTGTGTTTGTATGCAACACTGAATCTGGTGTATTTTGATCGAAGAAACCACTACATACACTGGTCAGCAACCCTCTCTAGTATAGTGATCCCTGAGGAGACATACCTTGCAGTAGTAGCAGTACAGCATGCTCGTTCTGTTGACGAACGGACAGACAAACGAGCAGTGCACTAAGTTGATCGCGTTATGAAGACACATGGCGTCATGACTTAACTCCTCAGCCTTCTGCTTCTTAGAGCGACGCTCTCTCTGGCCCACTGAAAACATCACAACGTATTTTCTATTTATTTAATTTATTTATTTTATTCATTCATTCAACAGAAGAGGAAAGATGGTTGGCCACCTTATACGACATGACAATTTCATTAAAAATATCGTAGAAGGAAAGATAGAAGCCAGGAGAGGAAGAGGAAGACCTAGAAGATCATATTTAGACCAAATTAAGGAGAAGGCGAAAGTCATGTCGTATAGGGAGGTCAAGGATTTGGCCGAAGACAGAACTACCTGGAAAAAACTCCACAGACAAGAGCCCAGCTCTTAAATATTGAATGAATGAATTCATTTACATTGCTTTACGGCCAAGACCAATTACAAAGCAAGTTACATTTAAATGACATTAAATTAAATTACAATATTACAGTCAAAATACATTACATTAAATAATAAATAGTCCAATTATAATAAGTAGGTATACATAAACATAATTAAAAGGAATTACAAAACAATTGAATAACTAATTAAATTAAATTAACAAGGTCAAGAGATTAAAACATACAATATACAAATAACAAATTAGATTTCTCCAAAGTCAAACAATAAGTCCACTATTCCATCATCTATTTCATTATTATCGTTACATAATTTCTTTTAACAAAATTCCAAACGTTTTCTTTGAAAATTTCTCCATTCACCTGCAAGCAGATCGCACTCAGTCATCATAGCAAGGAGTTCATTGAAGGCAGATATAGATAGATATAGATTTCTATAGCAATTCCTAATTCCTCGGCCCCTTTCCACTATCGCACGAGCAGGGAGATGGTACCCATTATTCTAATTATAATTTGAAGTGGGGGTGATGAGACCTGCACTGACATCCCGCTAGGGGCGTATTGTCCCCCCTTACCAGCCTACCCAAGCTAACCAAGCTCTAATTCTAATTTGAAGTGGGGGTGATGAGACCTGCACTGACATCCCGCTAGGGGCGTATTGTGCATTCCCCCCTTACCAGCCTACCCAAGCCAACCAAGCTCTAATTCTAATTTGAAGTGGGGGTGATGAGACCTGCAGTGACATCCCGCTAGGGGCGTATTGTGCATTCCCCCCTTACCAGCCTACCCAAGCCAACCGAGCTCCTTGAAGTAACGGAGCACAGCCCTGTGTCGCTGGCATACCTGTTCCACACCTGTTGCGCTAAATAATTACCAGACCGAAAGCTAACAAATTTAGTTCATCACCAAGATGTGGCCGTGCCGGGAATCGAACCCAGGACCCTCTGGGTGGCAGTCCCCATTACGCCAACAAGGTCGTCAGTAGATAGAACATTTTTGTTAGTTCTTTACGCTTAAACCGCTGAAAACGATTTCGATGAAATTTGGTAAGGATATATTTTAGACCCTGGATAGATTTTAGATAGCTTACTTTTTATCCCGGATAAGAGCCAACTTACCACTATGCTAGCGTTTGGCTCATCTTGTCACTTCTATAAAAAACTAGCTGACCCGGCAAACGTTGTTTTGCATTAAGTACAGTCAAAAACACTATAATTGATAGAAAAGATAGATAGAAAATTCTTTATTGGACACATTAATTATTACATACAAAAAAGAAAACGAAAGAGTTTACAAATAAGTGTGCCACAATTGGCGGCCTTATCGCTTAAAGCGATCTCTTCCAGGCAACATTTGGATGGAGAGGAGTTTATAAACAACTGAACAAGGACGTAGTGTACAATAAAGAAGATAATAAAATAAATAATTGATCAGTTATCGAGCGGGATGAAATAATATTATATTAGGTACTAAAATGACCATAATAAAATAAGGGTTGGTAATAAAAAAGTTAACATTTAGGGATGTTTGTACTTTTTACATAATAAAAAATAAGAACAAAAAAATTAAGTGTGAACAACCCTTATAACTTAGGGGTATGGCAAAAAGAGAGTAACCAATTCTCAGACCTACTAAATACATATATAAAATTTGGTAGAAATAGGTCAAGCCGTTTTCGAAGAGTATGGTAACTAACATTGTGACATGGAAATTTTATATATTAGAAGATAGAAGAAGAAGAAAGATAGACGAAGAAGAAGAAAGATTGAATAAGAAGAAAGATAGAAGAAGAAGAATAAGGTTAGAAGATATTAGAAGAAAATAATTACATACCAGGCTCATGAAGCATTGCGTCGAGTTTTTTTCTGATACTCTTCATCTGAACCTTTATTTTTTTATCAACAGCTGGTTCCTTTTTAGGTTTGCGTTCTCGCTCGCTCTTACGCATTTTACGTTTTCTGTCTCCCTCGCTCGTCGATGTTTTAAGTTTCGATAGAGCTAATTTTGTCTCGGCTGAAATTAGAAAAATATTAATAATTTAATAAATTAATGATTGAGCGCCACCTTTTTTTTGCCATCACGCCACGGTTTTATCGGCAATAATACACGTTTTAATAAATTTTATTATTTTTTAAAATACGTCGTGTCGTTGCCTTGCACGAAAATGGAATGAAGCCAGTATTGAAAAAAAAAAACTAAAAACCGTGAAATTTTGCATGTAGGATGAAGGGACTGCCTTGTTAAACCAAAAATAATATCATATCTGAAACATTAAGTGACGAAATATAATACGAAATGCGAAATATAATGGTAGACAGCCACGCTTTATTGTATGAGAATCAGCAAACCATATAACCATATTTAATATGCTGATTCAAGTTTATTGTTTGAACTTGGTTAACTCATTTGGTTGTGCGAGTGAGGGGTTATAAACACTTAAATGTTTTCTTTATTGATTTGAGTTAAAGTACATAAATATTTTATCTTATGAATTTCTTTATTCTTCGGTGTCAAAAAGGTTCAAATGTTACTGACTCAATTATTTTGTTACAATAATTACTTTTCGAATACAAATTTATTCATAGCAATTTCCTACCATTTTGACGTCAAACTTAACTTTAAAACTAAATTTCAATGTTTAATCTATTATAAATAATAGTAGTTGCGTTTCTGCTATTATTTCTTTTTATTTTTTTTTAAACCTCTCGAGTATTCTGATCCCTACTCATACGAAGAAGAAGAAACCTCACCAAGCGGCTCGCTGTCCATGGTATCATACTGGTCATCATCAGGTGGCTCTTCTGGTTCCACTTTCACCTCCACCTCCAATTCCAGCTTCGTCTCCACTTCTGAAACCAAATAGACTTACAGTCCACTTCTTTTGGAACGAAGTTCCTTATCGCGCGTTGTGAAAGCGGGCTAGACGGAAAAAATTCTTACGAAAAGTTGTCACGACACTTTTTTCTATAGTAAGCTATTGTAAGCTGTGCGGCGTGCGCATGTTTCTCTGTCTCTCTCTCTCTCTCTTATAGAAAGCAAACCAGATATTTTCATTCCTATTTCGCACTGAACAGTGTGGTGTCGCGACGATTATTTTTGTTGAGTGTATACAGGCTTTTTGTAAATAATAAAAAAAAAATACACTGACAGCAATTCTGCACAAGCTCCGGATATTGCTGATGCAGTTTAGAGAACTTCGTTCAATCCGGGTGTCCCTTGACACCTCTCAAGTTTTTTTTCTGCCTTGTTTTACTACCCCACAAGGTGGGGTCAGCACACCAAATTTTCTTCTTCCACTCTCCTATATCAGACATCATCTCCACACTCACTCCTTTCTCTCTCGTGTCCTCATTCACACACCCCATCCATATCTTCTTCCACTCTCCTCTATCAGACGTCATCTCCACACTGTTTCAGTTTCAGTTTATTTTATTCAATATAGGTACAAAAGAACACTTATGAATGTCAAATTACAATAGTAAAATGTCCAATTACAATATAACAATGTCAAATACAATATAACAATGTCAAATTACTGTCCTTTCTCTCTCATGTCCTTATTCACACACTCCATCCATATCTTTTCCTCTCTCTTCTATCAGATGTCATCTCCAAATTCAGTCCCTTCTCTTTCATATCCTCATTCACACACTCCGTCCATGTCTCCTTCCACTCTCCTCTATCAGACGTCATCTCTACACTCACTTCTTTCTCTCTCATGTCCTCATTCACACACTCCGTGCATGTCTTCTTCTACTCTCCTCTATCAGCCGTCATCTCCACACTGTCCTTTCTCTCTCATGTCAGAGAAAGCAAGTTACCAGTGCTGTTGGCGGGCGTGCGCTCGCGCAGGAAGGCGTGCTCGCAGCGCGCCACCTGGCGGCGGAAGGCGCTGGCGTCACGCAGGCGCACCACGCACGTTGCGCACACGCAGCACTCCATGCTGTCCCCGTCCAGGTGGGACAGCTGGGAATCAGAAAGAAAGAAAGAAAATTATTTATTGTGACATATTAAAACACAGGACAAAATATAATGCGGGCTCTGAAGGTGGCAGTGGCGTGTCTCTGCGTGAGCAGAGACGGCCGACGGCGCAGGCACGGCCACCGTGCGAGTGCCGCTCCGACTTCCACCTCAACTTGGTGTGCAGATAGGAAGGCTAATCACAGATCAGATATTTCCTCACAACCGAGGATGTAGCGAGAGGCCTGCGCCGGCGTACGCGAGCTGCTGGCCTTCTTCAGCAAGATCAGCAACCACTAGTTGGGCCCTAAGAGGAAGCCAGAAGACTTCTAATAGTGGGAAGGAGCCCACAAATCAACAAAAAAAATTGAGAGTATTTTTATTTCTTCATGTTCAAACTGTTGAACCAATTTCAATATTTTTTTTTAATGATGTTGTAGCAGCATTATAATACAGACACACAAACTGCGAGTATAACGCCGAGCAGAGTGAGGCGCGCGCCGACGCCCGACCGCTGTGACAGCCTCCGTGGAATGCTGCCGCGCCGGAGCGCCAAAGTATATTTATACTTGCGGGAGAGAGAGGTCCGAGCGCGAGCAACAAGGACGGCAACGATTTCTCGATTGTGATTAGTCGAATCTGTTTTGTTAGCGGTCGTAGTTCGCTACTTTATGAAAGCACAATTCATGTATTAGTATAAGCTTATTTCAAATAAATTATTCATTCTTCCTGCATACATCAGTCTTTCAATACAATAAGCTAGGTCTCCTAAAGTGGTGACCCTCCTACATTTTCAAGAACAACGCACAAGCTACACTCACAAGCGATGCAAGATCAACAAGCTGAAGCTACACCGGGATCTTCACGGTTACATCACGAAATCGCCGGAATTGCGCTTTCTATGCGTATTCCGCCGTTTTGGCGCGACAAACCACGATTATGGTTTGTCGCCTTCGAAGCTGCTACCAGCGAGTTGAAGAGGAATCAATCACAACTTGCGCAGATGGTCATCGCGCAACTAGACAAGACCGACGTTGAACAAATCAGCGACCTCCTCCTCAGGCCGGCCGAGGCTGACATGTATCAAGCTATTAAAATGCGCCTGATTACTGCTTACGAAGAGTCAGACAGTCAACAGTTTCAGAAGCTCTTAACTGATATGGAGCTTGGTGATCAGAAGCCTTCACAACTCCTGAGAAAAATGAAGACCTTAGCTCGAGACAAGCTACCAGATTCTACACTCCGGCTCATGTGGACCAGACACCTGCCCCCGCATGTGAGGTCTGTGCTCGCTGTTAGCGAAACCTTACAGACACAGACATCTCTCGACGAAATCGCGCGATTGGCCGACAAGATGATGGAGTCTTCATCTAGCTCCCAGGTCTTAGCAGTATCCAGTACACCGCCTACGTCTCAGCAGCAAGACACCGCATACATCGTTGAAGAAATACGCAAGTTGACCATTGAAGTCGCCGCACTGAAACAGCAAAACCGCCGGCCCTACAATCAACGCAACCGCTCTCCAGTTCGCAGAAGTTTCGCCCGCAGTCCGCGCGGTGGCTCACCAATCCCGTACTGCTACTACCATCAACGATTCGGGAATCAAGCGCGCCGCTGTACTACGCCGTGTTCCTTCAAGAAAGATAAGTCGGAAAACTAGAACATACGCTGCCTGCGGCGGGACCCAGCGTATGCGAGTGCTCATACCGCCTATTTGTTATTGATAAGAAGACTGGTCTCACGTTCCTCATCGACACCGGCGCTCACGTATCAGTTTTACCACGGAAGAAAGGACAGAAGCCGCTGCCTCTCGACTTCAAGTTATACGCCGCGAACAACACTACTATCGCCACCTACGGAGAGAAGACACTCGAGCTTGACTTGAACCTGCGACGGCCATTCAAATGGAATTTCATCATTGCCGACGTCACCAAGCCTATCCTCGGCGCTGACTTTCTCCGATACCACGGGCTCATCGTTGACCTGAGGAACAGAAAACTTATCGACGGGAAGACCGACATTTCAACGGTTGCAATCATGCGCGCATCGAACGTTCCGACGATCTTAACGTTCGATGTTCAGTTACCGTACCACGACATACTAGCTGAATTTCCCGGAACTACAAGATTATCTTCAATGAAGCTGAGTTCGAAGCTAAACGTCGAACATTTCATCGAGACTACTGGGCCGCCGATACATTCACGTGCGCGACCCATCGCACCGCATCGCTACGAGCTAGTCAAAAAAGAATTTGAGAAAATGATTGAACAGGGATTATGCCGTCCAAGCAAAAGCCCCTGGTCATCGCCCCTTCACATCGTTCCAAAGAAGAACGGAGACCTACGTGTCTGCGGAGATTATAGAAGACTGAACGCGGTCACGATTCCCGATCGCTATCCAGTACCAAGAATCAAGGACTTCACGTTCCAGCTATCCGGGAAGCACGTATTCAGTACCATCGATTTAAATCGCGCATACCAGCAAGTCTGCGTCAGAGAAGAAGACATCCAAAAGACCGCCATTATAACGCCAATGGGTCTCTTTGAGTTTCCGAGGATGTGCCCCGGCCTGAAGAACGCTGGTCAAACATTTCAACGATACATCCACGAGGTGTTGCGAGGCTTAGACTATACCTACGCTTTCATCGACGACGTACTCATTGCAAGTGAAGACGAGGCACAACACCGAGACCACTTAAGAGCAGTGCTGAGCAGATTAGAGGAACACGGAATCACGATTAACCCGTCGAAATGCATATTTGGTCAGCCAGAAGTCTTTTTTCTCGGATATTCCGTAAGCAACACAGGAATTAAACCGCCTGCTGAAAAAGTGACTGCAATATGCAAATATCCGCAGCCAACGACAATTGAAGAGTTAAGACGTTTCTTGGGAATGTTGAATTTCTACCGCGATCACATTCCCAGAGCAGCGGAAATTCAAGCACCGCTTCATGCATTCCTCCATAATGCAAAAAAACGTGATCGATCGAAAATCGAGTGGAATGAAGAAGCCAAGCAAGCGTTCGAATCGTCGAAAATTGCCTTGAAAAACGCTGCGTTACTTACACATCCCGCACATAATGCCCCATTCGCATTATTCACAGACGCATCTGATATTTGTGCTGGCTCAGTTCTGCAACAGTTCGTCGATGGAAAATGGCTCCCTCTTGGCTACTTTTCAAAGAAACTTTCGTCAGCGCAGCGCAGTTACAGCGTCTTTGACCGAGAACTTCTGGCAATGTACATGGCAGTGCGGCATTTTAGAAAACTGTTTGAAGGGAAGCCCTTGATTATATATACGGATCACAAGCCTTAAACCTACGTTTTTCAAAAGTCACCATCCGCCACAGAAACACCTCGCCGTGCTCGTCAGCTCATTTTCATCAGCGAGTTCACCACGGATGTCCGCCATGTCAGCGCAAGCTCCAACATCGTCGCGGATGCACTCAGCCGTATACAAGTCGAAAGTATCCAGTCTGCCATAGACTATCACAAGATTGCTGAAGCACAAAAAAAAGAAAAACCTATACTCAGAGAACTTGCAAATCAGAGCAACCTATCTATCAAGCCTATACAGCTACCAGACGGGAACACAATTTTTTGCGAGACTTCGACCCCACGCATTAGACCGTACATTCCCGAAGAATACCGCAATGCAGCATTCCACGCCGTGCATGACTTGAGTCATCCAGGAGTGCGAACGTCACGCAAGCTTATGTCTCAGCGATACTTCTGGCCATCAATGAACATTGACGTCGGTAACTGGGCAAAACACTGTTTAGACTGCCAGAAAAGTAAAACGCAACGACACACTACGAGTCCCGTTGGAACATTCCCGGCTACATCCAGCAGATTCCAGCATGTACACATAGACGTGGTTGGCCCCCTCTCAACATCGCCGCAAGGATACCGGTACCTCGTGACAATGATAGATCGCGTCACAAGATGGCCTGAAGCAGTACCAACAGACGACATATCAGCAGCATCAATCGCAAAGATAGTCTACGACCACTGGATCAGCCGGTTCGGAGTACCGGAATGCTTAACTTCGGATCAAGGCCGATCATTCACATCACGACTCTTCACTAAACTTGCAAACATAATGGGCATAAAGAAGATACAAACTTCACCCTATCACCCTCAGTCTAACGGCATGATCGAGCGGTGGCACCGGTCACTCAAAGCAGCGCTAAAAGCTCGCCTATCAGGACAGTCCAAGTGGATAGACGAGCTATCTACAGTACTGTTGGGACTACGCGCCGCCCCTCGCACCGACACAGGCGTCAGTGCCGCTGAACTTGTGTATGGACACAACCTACGTTTGCCTGGTGACTTCTTTAATCTTCCGCCGACTGGAGAACAAGATATGGACTACGATTTCGTCACGCAACTACGGGCCACAATACAGTCTGTGAAACCAAGCCAACCTACTGCTTCGCATGGGAATCAAAGACCGATTTTCATACATCCACATTTAAGTACATGCTCGCATGTGTTTATAAGAAATGATGCTGTCAAGAAACCGTTGCAAGCCCCATATGACGGCCCGTTCAAAATTATCTCACGAGGCGAGAAAAATTTTGTACTGCAGCTGCCAGATCGACGATCATCAACCATCTCTATTGATCGGCTAAAGCCTGCTTACATTCTATCGGAAGAGCCACCGCCGACTTCAAATGGATATATTCCGCCGTCACAACCGCAACAAGAAGACACTTCAAAGTCCTCAGTAAGCCTCCCAAAGTCTATTCTGAGAACGACCAGAAGCGGTCGCACAGTGATTCCTCCGGTACGCTTCCGCTAGGGGGAGAATCCTGTAGCAGCATTATAATACAGACACACAAACTGCGAGTATAACGCCGAGCAGAGTGAGGCGCGCGCCGACGCCCGACCGCTGTGACAGCCTCCGTGGAATGCTGCCGCGCCGGAGCGCCAAAGTATATTTATACTTGCGGGAGAGAGAGGTCCGAGCGCGAGCAACAAGGACGGCAACGATTTCTCGATTGTGATTAGTCGAATCTGTTTTGTTAGCGGTCGTAGTTCGCTACTTTATGAAAGCACAATTCATGTATTAGTATAAGCTTATTTCAAATAAATTATTCATTCTTCCTGCATACATCAGTCTTTCAATACAATAAGCTAGGTCTCCTAAAGTCTCCTAAAATGTAAATAATGGCTTACATTTGTCAACAGCTATCTGATGTTAAGCTTTACTGTGGTCTAAGATGTGACACACTTGTCTAAAAGGTATCTATTTATCCTAGATTTGAAGATCCAAATTGGTATGGAGTTTAGTCCCTGGATTAACACATAGGCTATTAACGCAGTATCAAGTATTTTTAATTACTTAACTAAGTATAAAAAATACTTATCATAAAACTAGAGATCAAAAAAACTATAAGTATTTTATCAACCGCAGAATAAATTATAGACACCAAAGTGAGGCACATTAGGTAGGTTTCCCCTCCCCACAAATAAAGTAGACTAACTCTGAATGTTATGTAGTCTTATTGATGACAAATATTTAAATGTGTGTACAAATTTGTGGTCGCTAATATGATACATAAGCAAGCTTTTACTCATTTTCTTATAAAACTTTTTTGCATCAACCTCATGCATCCAAATAAAACAAAATGAATGGATTTAAATAATGAGGTTACTAGTAGTTGTCCTATATTCAATGAAGAAGCTCACATTTATACAAAAATAAAATAAACTATGTAAGTACCTAAGTACAGTACACTTGTAGATATGTTCTTAAAAATAATGTAGAATATATGTTACAAATATAGATTGCGTTATTTTACGAATCCTAGGCGGAAATTGTTATAGAAATTAAAGTGCTGTTTAACTCACGAGAAGGCCAAAGCAGTCCATTAACATATCGGAGTAGACTTCTTTCTGATCCATCCATTCATACTCGGCGGTAAGAATACGGCATTTCTTGATTTCACGGCAACAACGACACTTTGCTGGGTTGATAATAGGACCTTTGCCTTTGCCTACAACTGCTGGACCCGCCATAACGAATGTTATACAGTTAGTCGGGGAAAATTCATAACAATAATAAGCTTTGAGATAAAAAGCTTAGCGAGTGCTTTTTTGACATTTGACAGCCACAACATCAACAAAGCTTTCCTTCAATTTCTCTGGGCTTTTCACCAACGCTTTTGGAACGCCATCTATTGTGGAGTAGCGCAACTAATGTTGAATATTTTATTATCTGTGTAGAAACAAAAATTAGAAACACAGAGCTATAAACTAATTTGCATATATTTTTATTGTTATTCTAACAATTTGTGTTTTTAAATGAGAAATTAATATAATGTTTTCCTCAAATATTATAAATTGAACCGTGAACATGAGTGTAGTGATCAAAAAAGGGCCGATCATAGAATCAGGCTTGTGTAGGTGCTGCGGCGATATCAAGAGATGCCGTCTCCTAAACCAGGAATATGAATGGCAAGGGCAGAAAGAAATCTATTCTGAAATGTTTGTGGACTGCTTTGGGTTGCTGGTAAGATATTTCTTACTGAAGAACCTTTTCTTCTGCCTAACTAGAATGTAGTTACTCATTTTCTACGACCTAAGCCAAATCTTTAGCTCATTAAACTAACTATATAGGCAAAATATAAAAAATCGCAATAAAATGACTGAAATTGCTAATAGACTTAAGAACTAAGGTCCTTCTCGCGCACATCTTCACAACCAATGTGTTTTACTTGTAAAATCTGTATTATACTTACCATATATGTGTTACCTTATTACTCAATAAAAATTTGGACGCTTCTTACTTACTTTTAGAAAATAAGTTTTAGTAAATCCTTTATTAGCTTATGTCTGCATTATAATACTAGTGATTTGAGCTATGAGTTGATAGATCAGTCATTCAGTAATAGGTCTCTTTTGTGTATACAGATTTGAATCTCTTCCTCTTTGACCTTTCTTTAATAAGTGGGATTGGCACCTCATACTCCCCAATGGTCCCTCATGGTGCCTTATGGTCCCCGAGATGGCTGCTATGTACTATGATCCCAATTTGAAATTTAGTATTATAAGTGAAATGTAATATCTTTGTGACTTATTGGAAAATAAATAACATTCATTCATTCATTCATTATGTGTACTGCAAGAGTGTCATCCCTTGAGGAGGAGCCTTGCAGGCAAGCCGTGGTAGGTGGAGTGGTGGTATAATTGCAAGCATGCGAAACCCCACCCCACCCTTTCTTTGAGAAGGCCTAGGAGGTAGTGATGGCCTTCTGGCATTGAACCTGAAATACACCACATCTCCCCGGGTGTGGTGGGCATGCGTAAAAGCATCCGTAAGGCCATGTAACAGAAAGGTAGGGTTGGCACAGCAATTATTTTTGATAGATCAGTAATAGGTAAGTCAGTAATAGGTATCTTTTATATGATTATACAGATTTGAATTTCTTCTTCTTTGTCTATTTGTAAGGTAGGGTCGTCATAGCAAGACTTTTTCTTCCATGCTGTTATAATTGTTTGATTTTATTTTATTTTATTTATTTATTTGATTTATAGGCAAGCAGCATCATGCTGATGTGCCTATATCACACTGAGTTGAAATTCATTTTTTAACATTTCACACAATGTCCACTGTACAATGTCAATGTTTTTATTACACTGGTGCGCTGATCACAGGTTAGCAAGAGATTTTTTAGTTTTATGCAACCAGCTATCAAGCCGGTTTTTAAAGCTGTTCACTGATGTAGCACTGACCACTTCCTCGGGCAACTTATTCCAATTATCAACCACTCTGTTGCTGAGTATATGATGCCATGTATTAGTGTTGGCTAGCTCACACTGGATTTTCTGGTTATGGCCTCTGCTATGCTCGCAACGATTACAGTTTTAGTATTAAGTATCTTATATATGACTATACAGATTTGAATCCCTTCTTCTTTGACTTTTTCCTACTAGGTAGGGTCGGCGCAGCAAGACTTCTTATTCCACACTGTTATATTATATTTGTTTACCATTAATGTTCACAGCTGTCCCACCTAGACGGGAAGGCAACGGAGCGCGTGATATGCGCAACATGCGTGTCGCGCCTCCGGGAGGCCTGCACCTTCCGGAGGCAGGTGCTAGCCTGCGAGGAGAGGCTGCTCAGCGCCAAGATACTCTTGCATGCTGATGGTAAGTGGCGCGCCGCTGAGTTTATTATATTTAGTTCAGTCACTAGCTACACCCCGCGTTACCCGCATTAATCCGGTATAAAAAGTAGCCTATGTATTAATCTATCTTCACCCCCAAATTTTTTATTTTTTTTTACTCTTAATGGGCTTGCGCTTGATCACTATTCACCTGATGGTAAGCGATATTGCAATCTAAGGTGGAGCGCGCTTGCCCAGAAGAAACCGGTTCACTCTTGCCTTGAAAACCGCTAGATTATAGTTATCGGGGAACAGTGAATTTGGCAAAAAAATCCACACCTTGGCGGTATGCAGAATGAAGGTGGAGGCAAACCGCTTAGTACGCGACTTAGGCACCTCCACAGTATAACGATGCCGCCTTGGTGTTTCCCTACTCGTCCAATGGTGGAATGGGGCGGGGGGGGATCAAATCATGCAATCTAAATTTCATCAAAATCAGTTCAGCCGTTTGAGCGTGAAAAAGTAACAAACTTACGAACCTTCGCATTTGTAATACATATAATTAAAATTAGTAAGATAATAGTGTTACGTGCTGGACGGGGCACTCGGGATAAAGGTTTGGGTATATGACTAAAACGTCGGTTTCGTGGATAACTAGGATTTATTAAGTATGGAATCCCCACGCCGGATACCTGTCTGGTCTTCCAACTCGTCGAAACGTCCAAATCGTGTGCAGTCGCAATCCTTGTTCCTCGCCGGAGTCGTACACTCGTAGACACTAATCGCACTTTTCGCTCGGGGTATCACTCGGAGTTAACTCTACGACATCTCGCAGATAACTAATCGCACTCTTCACTCGTAGTTAACTCTACGACATCTCGCAGATAACTGTCCTCCGATCGTTCCGTCCGCTCTTTTATACCCGATCATACAATCTCGTAAGTTCTATATATCGAACGTTCGGAACTATTCCTCAGGAGAATTCGAGGTAGTGTGTGAGTGAGATAGAAGATGTTTGTTTACACGCGTAAACAAACAGGCGGCGTTCGGGAAGCTTTCGAATCTTCTATACTAGAAAGTTCGAGGTAACTGTAGCAGTGAGACAACAAATATGTGTGAGAGCGACACCGAAGGTATTCGTGTGTTTTCTAGAACATTCTGTTCTGGGAGCTCCGCGACAATAGGATTACAAGATTTTAAATAATGCTGTTAGGCCTAAAACATAAAATAGCTATACAAATTAAAAAAAAAAAAAAATAAGGTGCATACTTATTTATTTATTTACTTCAGATTGTCAGTAGGCCAAGAAATAAAGAAACACAAGGAAGCATACAGGACCAACCTGGCAATACACTCAAACCAACTTGCCCTAAGTCTGCAAACAGCACTATACAAGTCAAGAGACTTGTATAGACTCAAGAGACAATTGGTAGCCAGTGAGTGATCTCTAGGCACCATTAACAAGTATAAGGAGATGTACCCGTTGGGGTGCACAATGTACGACGACATCTACACTGACCACATCTGCTTATAGCAATATAAGAGCTGATGATTGCAGATAGAGTGAAAAAAAAAATACTTCAGATAGTCATCCATAGCATACATAATTATACATAATTACAACAAATAAATTTAATACTAACATATGTCAACAATTATATTAATCAAAATGTCAAATTTGAAAGTCAATATTGTTTATTCCAGAAGCAGATACCAGCACTATCAAAGCAGAGGTAGAAGTGAAGATCGAGGCAGAGGAGACACCAGATGCTAAGACAGAGGCTGTGGCTGCTGATGATGATAATGATGATAGAGACAACTGTGATGATATATACAATGATGATGATGGTTAGTGTTAACCTTACTATCCTTAGCCCTTATGCTGTATGCTTACTATCCTAAACCCTTATGTTGTATGCTTACTATCCTGAACCCTTATGCTGTATGCTTACTATCCTAAATTCTTATGCTGTATGCTGACTATCCTGAACCCTTATGCTGTATGCTTACTATCCTGAACCCTTATGCTGTATGCTTACTATCCTAAACCCTTATGCTGTATGCTTACTATTCTAAACTCTTATGCTGTATGTTTACTATTCTGAACCCTTATGCTGTATGCTTACTATTCTGAACTCTTATGCTGTATGTTTACTATTCTGAACCCTTATGCTGTATGCTTACTATTCTGAACTCTTATGCTGTATGTTTACTATTCTGAACCCTTATGCTGTATGCTTACTATCCTGAACCCTTATGCTGTATGCTTACTATCCTGAACCCTTATGCTGTGTGCTTACTATCCTGAACCCCTATGCTGTATGTATACTATCGTAAACCCTATGCTGTATGTCTATATGCCAAGATAGATCCTGAATCTTAATTATTATGAGACGACTGCTGATAGAGGAGAGAGGAAGAGGAAAATTTGCTATGCCGACCCCACCTAGTGGGATAAGGCAAGGAATATGAAGAAGGGGAATCGTATTATTATTACTATTATGTTTAATTTACAGATATGAGCTTAGCAAGTCTAATTACAAATCGAAAGAAGATGAAAACAATGAAACAGAAAAGGAAGCTTGTCAAAACGAAACAAGGTTCAAAATCGAGTAGAACTGGGCTCAAAGACGAATATATGAAAATGAAAAAATTGCTCCAGAAGAAATTGAGGAAATCAAATTTGGAACAAATTGTTAATGGTATGTATTCTTATTCTTGGGGGCGATCAGACCTACACTGACAACTTGCAGGAGGCGTATTGTGCATTTCCCCCTACCAGCCTACCCAAGCCATCCAAGCTCCTTAAAGTAACGGAGCACGGTCTTGGCTCGCTGGCATACCTGTTCCACTGTCATTGCGTCAGATGTTGTGGTCCTTCTATTAAAACAGGAGGCGTCCGAGTATAGCGTCGTGTTTTGTTGAGATTCCCTTGCTAGTATGTATGGTATGTACTCATACTTCTGTTGTTAAAAAAAAATGTAAGCTATCACGGGACGCCTGGCAGATGTGAAACATCGACATTATTTTGTAAAAGTAATAGCATGTTGCATATTGTGATAGGAACTAAATATGTCATAATGAGACAACCTCTTTGGCGTAATGGTTACTATGCCGGATGCCAATCAGAAGGTTCCGGGTTCGTACCCGGCATGGCCAACATCTTTATGCTGAACTGAATTTGTTGGCTGTGGGTCTGGGTGTTAAATATGTATCTATATAAAATATTTATACATGTAAATGTAGTATATCAGTTGTGTTAGCAACCATAATACGAACTAGAAATACTTCAATATGGGGCTAACCAGCCGTGTGTGAAATATGTCCTAATATTTATTATTATTCTTATTTATTTTCAGATCCACCCGAAATGTACGCGCAGCCAGAACCCTACATTCCGGAAAAGCCTCGAGCGAAAATCATCGAGGCCGAACAAAAAAGTTTCGCTAACACCGTTACTATAGTGGAAAACTCGTACGTCTGTCCGTTCACCACGTCTTTCAGCGACTACTACTGCATATACTGCAAACAAACATTCACAGACCCAAACAAGCTAAGGAGCCACACCTTAGAACACGACCCGACTACCTTCAAACAGGTTTACGACAACAAAAAAATGGCCCAAATCGATATTTTAAAAATCGATTGTCGACTCTGTCCCATTCGAATAGCGACCATAGAGGATCTAAAACAACACCTCAAAAGTGTCCACGACAAGTTCCTCCACCCAATCGAGAACGAGTTTCTCAAATTCAAATTGACGTTTCGAAATTTGACATGTGTCGAATGTGACAGTTCCAATTTCAGATTCTTCCACGCGCTAAAAAAGCATATGGCGGAGCATTTCGGCACTTGCATTTGTGACGTTTGCGGCGCGCATTATTTCGAAGAGCGCATTCTGTTGATACACCAAAAGACGCACCAGAAAACTGTGCGAGAGGTATATCCGTGCAACGGGTGTGGAAAAACTTTCAAATCTAGACATAATAGGTATTTGCACGAGTCCAAAGTGCATAAAAAAGAGGCCGCATACCCTTGTAGCAAATGTGACGAAGTTTTTTTCTCTTACGCGCTTCGTTACCGTCACTTGAAAGAGTTTCACGGAGAAGAGCGTCAGTTTCCATGCGAGATGTGCGACAGAGTTTACGATTCGAGGAAGTCCCTGCGGGAACATTCGAGAAGAACTCATTTGAAAATTTTGAAACACCAATGCGATCAATGCGACCGTCGGTTCTACCTGCCTTCTCGGTTGAAGGAGCATATGTCGACACACACGGGGGAAAGGAACTATAGGTGTGAATATTGTGGGAAAAGTTATCCCCGGCTAAGGGGGCTTAAGGTACACATGCAGTCACATAGTGCTGAGAAAAAATTCCAATGCATGCTGTGTAGCGCTTCCTTTTCTCAGAATGTGAACTTAAAGAATCATATAAAGAGGCAACATCAGAGTATTATGGATATGGATGAGAATTATGTACAGTAGGAATTTTGATTGTTATAACTTGTAGCGCGGCTAGTTATGCATACCCAAAGGCGCTCGGAAAAATCAACTCCCTATGGACTTTTTGAATTTTGGGCGCCATTTTGAATCCACCATCTTGGATGTTTGACATCACCCCCAAACTCTCCTACGCACCTTATGACATTTGGTCGAGCATTACCTACTTACTCTTTTCGTTCTAGAGTTTTAAGCGTTTAAACTTTGTATGTGATTTGAAAAAAAATTAAACTGTCATATTTTTATTCCATTTTCCAGAACCTTGTTCTTGTGCAGTTCTCTTAAAATTAGCCAAACTTGCAAAACTCTATGACATAATATAAGACATTGTCATATACTTGCCGAGTCCCAGTAGGGTTGTAATCCAGGGACACGTCACCTCCACTTTTCCGATTTTTAGAGAAAAATCTGCTACTTATGGAGCAGCCTGGGTGAAAGAATAAGGCTGCGGAATTGCCCCTGCCTGTCGTAAGAGGCGACTAAAAGGGGCATCAGATTCGAGGGTGTTCGGAGATGGGGCTCCGACACCCGCTTCATCGAGTCCGGGGTGAACGACGACGTCGCGTGACCGTCGCCGTCATTGGCGGATTGCACTACAGCAATCCGGGAAGGGCACAGCACAGTGCAAGGAGGTCTCCGAAGTGTTTCCCGGAAGAACCCGGAGACCTCCTGAGACAGAGGCAGGTCACCGGGGGGTTTTAGTGGGTACAAATCCCACATAACCTGGCTGCGCCCCATCGTAGCCAGGTGTCTTGTTGAAGATTTCCCCCTCGTCAACAAAAAAAGGCGTTGAAAGCAGTAACTCTAAGTTAGATCTCATTTGAAATTATTTATTTAATATCATTGTAATATAATTCAGAGTTACAACAGTTTGTATATAATTGTATAATATAGGTAGGTAGGTAATTACAGTATTACAATTTGGACTTCATAAATGTATAAGGTATTTATTAAATAATTGTATTTTTATGATAAAAACATAGAACATAGAATTTACTGGAAAGAAATATTTAATAGAAAAAAAGAAACATTAATTTAATATGTAAAAATAAAAAAATACAGTTTAAGATAACAGTGAATGTTAAGTAATTACAATGTCAATCGTCGTAAAAATATTCTTGTGTAAATAAATGTTACTAGCCTATGATATGAGTTTTATTTTATTGGTACCGCGTGATAAATTTGTGCGTAAAAATTGCCGCTTCTGCTATAATATCAATATTCCCTGGACAGAAGCAAAAAATTGTATTAGAAACCCAGAGAAGAAATTAAATATCACAGAATATGGAATTTTATCTAGAAATATCATATCACACAGTCATGGATAGAAGGAGAATATTTTATTTTAGATAATCTAAAATAGTTTATAAAAAATAATATTCAAATTTATCAGTAATAGGTATATTACTAATAGTAATACATTTTGTTAATAATTACATAAAACGTTTTTTATTTTAAGTTTAATATATTAAATTACCATTTAATTGCGTTTTATGTACCATTTAGATTGTTAAATAAAATAGTTTTAATAAGATTGTTGCTTACTTTCAAATAACCATAATCATATTTTTTTATAACAATATCCAACAATATTCTGTATATCTTTTTGTCATTTAATCCGCTCATTTATCAACGCCATCTATTTGTGAGTAGCACTAAACAAAAGGTATTCCTTAGGTTCACATGTACAACCAAAGGAAAGCTGTAGTCATAATCTCTGGCCTGGCATTATATCTTACTTGTGTTTTATAATAAAAAAAAACATTTTGTTTTGTGTCCGTCAAAGAGATTTCAAGATTACCTACTGAGTTTTAGTGAAAGTTGTTTTTGTGTAATATTTATTTATATTTTTCCCTACCGACCGCAGCAAGCCATACTTTCTTTTGAGTAGAAGAAGAATATTTACTTCCTAGTAAAAATTAGTGAAAGTGTTTAGTGAATAAAAAAAATGCCTAAAGTAAAAAAGACAGGCACTGTTTTCGATCCAGGCTTGTGTAGATGTTGTGGTTTACTCAAGAAATGTCGAGTTCTGAACGAAGAATACGAGTGGTCAGGGCAGAAGGAATCATATTCCGTGATGATGCTGGAATGTTTCGGCGTTATGGTGCGTGAAATCGTTCATTTATCACATAAAGTTTTCATTTCTGTGATTTTAGTTCGCTATTTCCTCATTTTTTGCTCAGGGTTCCGTACCTAAAAGGTAAAAACGGGATCCTATTACTAAGCCTCCGCTGTCAGTCTGTCTCCAGGCTGTATCTCAGAAACCGTAATAGCCAGAAAGCTGAAACTTTCACAAGACATTTGCCGCTATAACAACAAATACTAAAAGACCCCATACAATAAATGTGTTTTTTTCCAATTGCTAACTGATGACATATTATTAGTATACACATATATATAGGTATAGTTAAGAGTACTAAACAATAGTACTCACTTCGGAGCGCTGTAAAACCTTAGCTATTAACTTAATGAAAAAATGATGCAAATAAAAGTTGTTCCCCAAAAAACGATCTAAAAAAAGGTCTGATATTATTTTTTCGTAAAATGATAAAAAAAAGTTATATCGAAAAATATAATTTCTTTTTTCTCGAATTTCTGAAGATTTTCGCTTATAACTTTTTTATTTATAGTTTTACGAGAAAAAGTTACTGGACCAAAGCTGTAGAGAATTTAATTTGCAACAAAAAATGTCAACCATTTTTTTTTATCAAATAAATAGTTTAAGAGATATATCATAAAAACCATTTCAACCCCTATTTTCAAGATGGCGGCCGTGGGACAAGGGTGGCGACCCCACAAACTTGGTTTTAGCTTTACACTGACCCCCCCTACACATCAAAAAAATAAAATTGCGTCCTCTAAAAAACGCAACCCCAAATGTAACTTTTCAATGTTCTATATAGGCACATCAGCAAAATGCTGCCCGCCTATAAATGCTACTAATATTATAAATGCGAAAGTATGTGTGTAAGTTTGTTACTTCTTCACACTGAAATGCCTGACCCAATTTTTTTATTTATTTGATTTATAATCATAATCATTTATTTTGTAAAGCCAACTTACATGTCAAATTCTTATTAATACATCTTATAAGTATGTTCACATACTTACTTAAACCAAAAAAAATAGTAAATTAATTACTTAAATCTTATATAAATTCATAAATAATAATGTCAATGTTTAAGTAAAATAAATTCATTAATACTCTAAAATGAGTGCTCAATAAGCCAGCGCTGCAGTCTAAATTTAAAAGAAGTCAGACTGGGAGCATCCCTGATGGCCAGCAGCAATATGCTGATGTGCCTATATCACACTGAGTTGAAAATTAATTTTGAACAGTTCATAAAATGTCCATTGTTCAATGTCAATGTTTAAAGTTACTGATCACAGGTTAGCAAGAGATTTTTTTGTTTTCTGCAGCCAGCTATCAAGCCGGTTTTTACAGCTGTTCACAAATGTAGCATGGCATTACATCCTACTACATGTTACTAAATATTTATATCAGTTTGTAAATTATATCGATATTGGAAATTTCAATCGTTGTAAAGGACAATTTGACGAAAAAGAGTTATATAATATGTATATTCGGAATCAGCGTCGCGAGCTCTATCAGTTGTACTTCAAAAAATATTTCTTAAAAAAAAGTCTTCAACAGTCAGCACATAATTTTTATGATTTGGGATGTATCGTAAAATTATTTTCCTAATAAGAGACGATAAGTTGAGTTAAGAATTTCCAAATTGTGATAGATAACGTTAATCTTAATTAATTTTAGTTAATATTTCCTTTACTTGTCTTAATTTGGATTTCGGATCACAGCGGAAGTACACTAAGTATTTAAGTAATTTTGTCTACTATTTACAATGGATTTCCGCAAAGTAACGCCTGAGTCAATAAGTTATAGACGTAAAGACATTTATACGACATTAAAACTTCTTAGTTTAGTTTCTTTGTACCTTTTACCACCATAATCTTTGATTTTTGATAAGTACTACCCATTTTTTGGTGGTTGTAAACGAAATTTAGTTCTATTTTTATGGGTTGTAAATGTAAAGGACATTCAATTTTCATTATTTATAAAGTTAGGTTCATTTTGTTTAATTAAATGAATAAAACACGTTAAAATAGGTAGAGTGCCCTTTGACACCAGTAATATATTGCTTTGTTTAAATAAGGTATAAGCCAAAAACTTTGTTGTTTTTCGTTTTCGGCTCTCCTGAAAAGTCGTGTTTTGTTCTTTACGACAATTGAAATTGTTTCAATATATTTCCAGCTAAGCCATCTTGACACCAAAATAATGGACCGCCTAATTTGTGCAAGATGCGTACAACGGCTGAGAGACGCATTGAGTTTCCGTAAACAAGTGCTCAACTGCGAGGAAGCATTCCAGAATATGAAAGAGGAAAGAACAGGTGTGTTTTTGAGGCCAATACATTGGCATAATCTTGAGGTTATTGAGCCAATGATAAAATTGTAATTGCTATATTTATTTTTTATCAATCTATTTAAGCCTATGAATCAGCTCATTGCTCATTATGTATTGTTATTATTTATTTATTGCAATTTGTCTGGCTATTATTTATTTAATTTAATATAGTAGAAACTCGGTTAACCGAGACTTATGGTTGTTGTTAAGCATTTGGATAATCAACAGTATGAAGAAAATCGTTTTTTTTTTATTGATGCTAGTTCCGTCCGACACATTCATGCTTCCAAAAATTAAAGTTAAAGACCAATCCGTCTGGATAATCGCGAATCCGAGAGATCCGGATCCTGAGAGCCGGATAATACAAGTTTCTACTGTATCTATCTAAGTCTATAATTCAGTTTTCTACTGTAATAATTCAAGTTTCTACTGTATCTATCTAAGTCTATAATGTTAAATTATAATTTTAATTATTTATATTTGACATTGCTGATTATTGATACTGTATAAGTGGAGGGACGGTATGGAGGCATTTGCTCTGCAGTGGAATTCAGCCCACTGCAGAGCAAATGCCTTCATACCGTCCCTCCACTTATGTCTGTCTATTATTTATTTTATATCTAAAATGATACAACGACACTGCCTCACGAATATGCTCCCGTAAAGCATTACTAGCTGACCCGGAAAACGTTGTTTTGTATAATACTTTCTCTTCTCTATCTTTCATAACAGATAAACAGATAAGCATTTTATTAATAATTTATTATGTCAAATTACAAATCAGTTTACAATAAAATACAGTATCAATAATCAGCAATGTCAAATATAAATAATTAAAATTATAATTTAACATTATTCCTGATGTCAAATATTAAAACAAATAACATCTAATTTAGTAATTTAATTTGATAAACTGCAGGAATAGCACAGCCGCCCCAGTTTGAAGTGGAGATCATTAAGACAGAGCTGACTGAAGCTGATACTGCGGCCTGGGATGCAGAGGTGCACGAGTACATGCCGAGCTTGGGTAAGCAATCATTCATATTTATTTCATAATTCAGTTAATAGAAGATAGAATTTCTAGTTTGTATTATGGTTGCTTTAGTATGATTTTAGTACCTATAGTCTTATCAGGCAACATATTCTTCCATAGAATAAGACTTTCTCCAGATAAAAAAATAAATAAAAATTAGACACATTGGTGGCGATTCGCGGCACACTCGACTAAACTTAATTTAAAGAAGCACCGTCTCTTTTCATCTTAGGTGTCCAGAAAGAGACGGTACATTCTGAACCACACACAAAACAACTAAAATCACGTCGAATCAGCATTCTTATAATATTATCTATGTAACTTATACGAAACACGACTAAACTAAATTTAAAGAAGCCCCGTCTCTTAAGAGACCCCCGTCTTCTATAGAGACGGTACGTTCTGAACCACACACAAAACAACTAAAATCACGTCAAATCAGCATTCTTATAATATTATCTATGTAACTTAAACGAATACATAGTTACCTATGTGTTATAGGAATACTAGCTGACCCGCCAAACGTTGTTTTGCCTTAATAAAAAAAAAATCTAAATATACAGTAGCCGATTCTCAGACCTACTGGATACGCATATAAAATTTGAAAAAAATCGGTCAAGCCGTTTCGGAGGAGTACGGTAACAAACACTGTGACACGGAAATTTTATATATAAGATAACGAGTTTCACAACAAAACAACAAAAATAAACTTGAAACTAGGAAAAATAAAGTGTCTGTCATTGTCAATCTAGTGTTGCCTACTCTTGAAAAAGGCTTCATTTTCTAAAATGTGTGATTGGCACTTGTTTTCCAGATGACATTCTGAATTGTGATGACAATTACAACTCTTTGGACGAGATGCCCCTGACTGACCCGACCAGCGAGCCTGAGAAGGAAGATAGCCACCAGTTCCAACACTCATCACAAAGTACCGACACAAAGAAACCTAGTAAGTACTGATCAGTTCGGGTTTGGTGGCAGCTCAAACAAGCAGAGATATCTAGTACTAAGTCTAGTTCCTACTTATTAATATTGTAAATTCTTTGCTTAAATATTTAGTACTAAGTCTAGTTCCTACTTATTAATATTGTAAATTCTTTGCTTAAATATTTAGTACTAAGTCTAGTTCCAACTTATTAATATTGTAAATTCTTTACTTAAATATTTAGTACTAAGTCTAGTTCCTACTTATTAATATTGTAAATTCTTTGCTTAAATATTTAGTACTAAGTCTAGTTCCTACTTATTAATATTGTAAATTCTATGCTTAAATATTTAGTACTAAGTCTAGTTCCTACTTATTAATATTGTAAATTCTTTGCTTAAATATTTAGTACTAAGTCTAGTTCCTACTTATTAATATTGTAAATTCTTTGCTTAAATATTTAGTACTAAGTCTAGTTCCTACTTATTAATATTGTAAATTCTTTGCTTAAATATTTAGTACTAAGTCTAGTTCCTACTTATTAATATTGTAAATTCTTTGCTTAAATTAAGTTATTTTTAGTTATGTTATGTTATCAAGAAAGGGACAGCCACATGCGTCTGATCGAGGAGAAGAAAGAGGTAGAAGAAGCACTGATCAAGTCAGAAGTCAAAGTACATGCATTTGGATTCGTTATATACATATGTATATGAACCAGGCATTAGAATAATAGAGAGAATTGCTGTTTCCCATATAATAAAACGTGGTGCGGAAGTTTGCTATAACTGCTTATGAAATTCACTCTCGAAGTTCCGAGCAAAGCGTTTTGCTCATTCTTCATTGTGAGAACTGCGAAGCTTTGCAAATCTCTTCCTGAGTCTCTTTTTCCCGAGAATTACAATTGGAGGGTCTTCAAATCTAGAATAAATAGGTTCCTTCTGGGCAAGCGTGATACATCTTAAACCATAGTAAAGCTTAACATCAGGCAAACTGCGATGAAACGTAAGCCTATCCATAATTAAAAAAAACCTAGATGGCGCTGCAAATCGAGCGTGCAGTCTAGCTGCCAGCAAATTGTGCAACGCGCTGAATTCACATAGTGATATCACGATGTACTATCGTGATATCACTATGTGAATATCGCAGTCTACTATTGCGTGACCCGAGTGAAGTTGTTACAAGAAAATACGAATAGATGGCGCTTCGTGTATCGAATGATACGCGTAGTACGATTTTCAACAAGAGTTGTAACGTCTATTTTATTTATTAGTCTATGATATATCTCTCTATCGGCTTGAAAAACCAGAGCTTGGTCACTTTGTTCATATGAAGAAGAAGAAGAAGGCTTCGTTTTCCAAAATGTTTGATTGACACTTGTTTTCCAGATGACATTGTGATTTGTGATGACAATTACAAAACTTCAACAAACGAGGTGCCCCGCACTCAGTTGACAAGCAAGCCTGAGAAAGAAGACAGCCACAAGATCCAGCACACATCACAAAGTACAGACAAAAAGAAACCTAGTAAGTACTGATCAGGAAAGGGACAGCCACAGACGTCAGATCGAGGAGAAGAATCAAATCAAATCACTGTATTAAAACTTTCGTAAGGCATATTCGAATAATGTTTTGTATAACCGGCTATCACTTACGTTTATTTTGTCGGTATTAGCCCGATATGTTTAGCCAGTTCAGGCGCAGCCGTCATCGCGGGCGTACGTTGGCTGTGTTCCTGCCCTTTAGAATGGCACACTGATTGTGCTGAAACATGTCCCGCTAATACAGACAAAATAAACGTAAGTGATAGCCGGTTATTTTAATTTTAAGTTAATTGTACTTTTAAGGAGAAGGCGAAAGTCATGTCGTATAGGAAGGTCAAGGATTTGGCCGAAGACAGAACTACCTGGAAAAAACTCCACAGACAAGAGCCCGGCTCTTAAATATTGAATGAATGAATGTATTTTACTGTGTCTTTTTTATTTATGTGTCCAATAAAGAATTTATCTATCTATCCTCTATCGGCTTGAAAAAACCGGAGGTTGGCCACTTTGCTCATATGAAGAAGAAAGCTTCGTTTTCTAAAATGTTTGATTGACAATTGTTACACGCTTTTTATTAGCTTCATCTGTATGTTTGTTTGTAACCGACTTCTTTGGGCGCGATTTTGACCTACTTTAAACGGCCAGATTTCGTTGAAACTTTGTAGATTTATTGAGGACCGATGACAATACACTAATTTGATAAAATTATTCAATTTTTTTGTATTTTTGTTCGTAACCGACATCTATGGGCGCGATTTTGACCCACTTTGAACGGCCAGATAAGCGTGTTTTTTAGGTTTTTTAAACTATAATTATTTTTCAGATGACGTTCTGAAGAGTGATGTCAATTACAACCCTTCGGACGAGGTGCCCCGCACCCGAGTGAAAAGCAAGTCTAAGAAGGAAGACCATAGTCACAAGTTACGGCGCAAATCTAAACGTACCGGCAAAAATAAATCAAGTAAGTACTTACTGATCAAGTCAAAAGTCAAACTATTCGTCATAGACAAATGGACATGCACTTTGATTTGTTGTATATGTATGTATAATAAACCGGGATCAGTATACGTGGGACACTCAGAAAGTTTTGCAAACAGAAAAAAAAAGTCGCGTGGTTGGCTAGAAAACAAACGCTGTAGGGATTGGCCGGTTAATGTGTCATAGTCGATCGACGTTTCGGGAATTTCCAATTTGAGCATGTTTTGATGGTATTAGTACATAGATCTGAAACAAACACAAGACACTCACAGGACATCACATGTGTTAATAGGGGTACATATAACATAGAATATATACATACTAGCTGACCCGACAAACGTTGTTTTGCCTCACTTAGGGGTACGAAAAATAGATAGTGTAGCTTATATTATGACACGTTCGTAGATTTACCATAGCAGCGCCATCTATTGATTACTTACTCAACCCAGTCGAAAGGTATCGACATCTGTTAGAATCATTTGATAATTGTGACTGTCAAATAATAACAGAAAATAATTAGCAATAGATTAAAATTGCAACTATAATTTGAGATTTAAACTATCCTATCTCTCAAGTTGGATCTAACTGCACATGGTGTGCGAATTTTATTATAATCCGTTAAGTGGTTTAGGAGTCCATTGAGGACAAACATTGTGACACGAGATTTATATATATGTCGCGGATTCAATTAGATTATAATCAGCGTGGTCGTTGTCGTCGTCCACCATTATAATTGAATTGTTTGTCAGTGCGCACAAGGGCGCAGGCGCTGTATCGTGGCAGACTGAAGCACAATCAAGTCTCCTCGAATGAACGCACTACTGACGCGTCCTCGAATGAACGCACTACCGACCAATAGGAAACAACTTCATTCGTACATTCACTCAATTGTTCCTTCAATCAGCACAGATAACAAACTCTTGCGTTCACAGTGCTGCCATTCGATAGGATGGAACTACTAATCGAATAAATTAAAATAAAACATTTCTCTAACATATATTAAGATTTACAATTTGATATTATTAATAACAATAAACTTACTTAGAACATATACAAATATAGAATTTACAAGAGGTAGAAGGTTGAAAAAGTTAGTTCTAAAATGTTTGATTGACACTCGTTTTGCAGATGACGATAACTCTTCGGACGATGTGCCTCTCACTCAGTTGAGCAAGAAGACTGAGAAGCCAGTCAACTACCAGTTCTGGCGCAAACCACATCGTAGCGGCAAAAAAAAATCTCCAAGTAAGTACTGATCAAGTCACAAGTCAAAGTGTTATGCCATACGTTTTTTTTTACTCAAGTCACAAGTCAAAGTGTTATGCCTTACGTTTTTTTTTTACTCAAGTCACAAGTCAAAGTGTTATGCCATACATTTTTTTTTACTCAAGTCACAAGTCAAAGTGTTATGCCATACGTTTTTTTTACTCAAGTCACAAGTCAAAGTGATATGCCATACGGTTTTTTTTACTCAAGTCACAAGTCAAAGTGTTATGCCATACGGTTTTTTTTACTCAAGTCACAAGTCAAAGTGTTATGCCATACGGTTTTTTTACTCAAGTCACAAGTCAAAGTGTTATGCCATACGTTTTTTTTACTCAAGTCACAAGTCAAAGTGTTATGGCATACGTTTTTTTTACTCATAAGAGCTTGCGCTTGATCGCAATTCACCTGATGGTAAGCCAAAATGCGATCTGAGGTGGAGCAGAAGAAACCGGGAATTTGGCAAAGAATTCCACGCCTTGGCAGTACGCACAAAGATTTGATTTTATATTTTTATACACATTTAGAGATAATATTTTAGCGTGAGGTCTACGAAAGTTCGGTTTTATATTTATGTTAATACTTGATAAGAGTGAAGGTGAATCAGTTTGGGAATGAATAATTTTAAACAAACGACATCAAAGTGTGCACGGCTTTTTTCTGCCGGCTTTATAAGTTTTATACGTGTGGCGTCTCTGTCGCACTTCATCGCCCGCTACCAATCAGAGCGCTTGTCCTGAATCGCGCAAACGGTATTTACAGCGCGCGTACGACGGGTTCAAGCTACAATGCATGACCGTCGGACGGCCGTCTCCGGACACAACATCTGTCCGGGGGGATATCCCTATGCTAGTTTTTTTTTTTTTTAATATTAGGACACATTCACACACGGCTGGTTAGCCCCATACTGAACCATTTCTAGCTCGTATTATGGTTGCTAACACAACTGATATACTACATATACATACATGCGTATTATATATAAATACATATTTAACACCCAGACCCACAGCCAACGAATTTAGTTAAGCACAAAGATGTTGACCGGGCCGGGAATCGAACCCGGAACCTTCTGATTACCAGACCGGCATGGTAACCTTTACGCTAACGAGGTCGTCAAATGTCGTCTCGATGGAGGCAGACCGTCGTCGCTCCATATACGTTTTAATCTTTTAGCGTAAGGGCGTTATAATGTATCTCTTCCAGAAGTCCCCATAACTCAGATGCAGCAACAGATCCGCGAGCGCGACGACGTGTACCTGATCGATACGAACATTAACGCCATAGTGGAGTACTCGCACGCCTACCCGTTCAGGTGCAGGCACAACAACCTGCACTGCTACTACTGCCCGGAGACCTTCGTCGAGCCGAGCCTGCTGCGGGAACACACAGGTATCACACATGTACACATACGACACACTTATGTATCACACACATACACATACAACACACACAGGTATTAAATAATTGACCAAGTGTGAGCCGGACTCGCGCATGAAGGGTTCCGTAGCATTGTTGTATGGGGAGCCCCCACTTAAATATTATTTTTTAATTTAATACATAATTAAATTTTCTGTGAATGTATAGATGGTCTACCAAATGTCGTTATAAAAAATTAAGTAAAAAAATACTTAAAATTACGTTTGTTGCATGGGAGCCGCCCCCGCAAATAAATATTTTGTTTAAATTTTAAAATTTAATTTGATGGCTAGTATACATTTGTCTCGTTCCCGTTCCCGGAAGCCTATAATGTGCTAATGAGCACATTCTTAGAGACTTTAAGTGATAGATAGATAGATAGATAGAAAATTCTTTATTGGACACATTAATTCTTACATACAAAAAAGAAAAAGAAAGAGCTTACAAATAAGTGTGCCACAATTGGCGGCCTTATCGCTTAAAGCGATCTCTTCCAGGCAACCTTTGGATGGAGAGGAGTTTATAAACAACTGAACAAGGACGTAGTGTACAATAAAGAAGATAATAAAATAAATAAAATAATAATGATATATATATATATATATATGTATCCTAATACTAACATAAATTATATATTATATACTAATACATAAAGTACCAAATTATATAAGATATTACAAATAAACAACAGTTCAAAAATTAAGAAGGTAAATAGTTTCAGGGCAGCGATGATAAATACCATTCCCTAACAAGAATCTTAAAGCTTTCAAGCGTCTGAGCTTTCTTGATATTGAGTGGCACAGCATTCCACAGCCGCACAGCTTGTACGGTGAAAGAATCGCCATAAAACGATTTCTGTGTCTTAGGAGTCAGTAGAGTAAACCTTTCCGCTGAACGAAGATTACGAGAGTGGGAAGTATGCACGTAGGCAAAGCGAGAAACTAAATAGCGCGGGGAAGCGGGGTTATACAAGATATTATATACCAGGGAGAGAATGTGAGCATTCCGGCGAAGGCGAATAGGCAGCCACTTGAGCTTAGTGCGATAATGAGAAACATGATCATATTTGCGAAGACCAAATATGAATCTGATACAATAATTTTGAAGTCGCTCAAGTTTGTCCAGCTGATCCTCCCGAAGATCGAGATAGCAGGCGTCTGCGTAGTCTAGGATAGGAAGCAAAAGAGACTGTGCGAGCGCAACCTTGGTGGCAGTGGGTAAAAAATTCCGTAGTCGTCGTAGCGACGCACCGGATGCAAAAATTCTAGAACTTACAGACACCAGTTGAGCATCCCAGCTAAGTGTTCGGTCCATTGTCAAACCCAAATTCCTGACAGTTTCACTGTAGGGTATAATGGTATTTTCAAAAACAACCGCAGGTATGATTCCCCAATCAATCCGTGAGATCATCTGTGAACTGCCAATAATGATAACCTGAGTCTTGGAAGGGTTGACTTTCAAACCAAAGGTTTTACTCCATTCAGATATACGACACAGGTCATCATTAGTGGCAGCAATAGCTGAATCAAGCTCAGAGATATGAGCTTGGGAATAAATTTGGAGATCGTCTGCATATAGGTGGTGGGCAGAAGTAAGACGATGAGATATAGAATTAATGAAAATAGAAAAAAGAAGAGGAGATAATACGCCGCCCTGCGGCACACCAGCAGACGTGTTACACCAAGAAGAAAACGTATCTCCAAGGCAAACCCGTTGCCGGCGCCCCGACAGGTAACTATGAAACCAATTGACCACCGATGGAGATATGTTGATTGAGCGTAACAGAGCCAGCAGGATATCGAAATTGACGGTATTAAATGCATTACTGAAGTCTAACAGAGTTAGAACAGTAAGCTTACCGCCATCCATACCCTCGCGTATGTCATCAGTGATCTTTAAAAGTGCAGACACAGTACTATGCCCAGGACGGAAACCAGATTGGAATGGATTGAGCAAGTCATGTCGATTGAGGAAAAAACAAAGCTGACGATGGACAAGACGCTCAAGGACTTTGGAGAGAAAAGGAAGGATGGAAATGGGGCGATATTCGGAGAAAGATTTGGGATTGGGTTTTTTAGGAAGGGGTAAAATCTGCGCATCTTTCCAGATAGCAGGGAACTCACCAAGGGAAATGGAGTTATTAAAAATTCTACAAAGGACAGGAAGGATTATGTCAAGGATGGGCAATAGCATGTTCCGACTGATAGAGTCACAGCCGACCGCGCTGGATGTGATAGAACGGATACTCTTCTCAACATCACATACAGTGAATGGATTGAAAGTAAGAGAAGGAAAGTCAAAATTTGGAATGGCTGAAAGACTATTAATAGTAGCAGATTTATCCTCATCCGACATAGCAGATGAAGAAGAAAAATGGATATTCAAAGAATCTGTATCAAGATCATGGGAAGTAATATTTTGATTAGATTTGCCAATACCCAGTGACTTTAAAAACTTCCAGACTTTCGCTGGATCTTTGTTCTCAACGGAAGTATGGACATGACGGCGCATGGCATCCCTACACACCATATTGCAGCGATTACGAGCCTGAACATATTTGTCGCGATTGATCTCAGTTGGGCGCATCTTATATCGGGTTTTAGCAACGGCCTTCTTGTGCATCAAAGCTCTGATATCAGCTGTGAGCCAAGGAGCAGGTAATTGTTTTATTTTGATGGCTCGAAAAGGGGCATGTTTGTCATAAAGCTTAGTTACGTATGAATTAAAAATGTTTACTTGCTCATCGATAGATACAGCATCGACAACAGGGGCCCAGTCGATTTTAGAGGCGTCCTGTAATAGTGCCTGATGATCCATACCTCCAAAGTTACGCTGCAGAATGATTTGAGGTTTAGGTTTTGGAGGACGTATTTTATAAGAGAGGTAGATCAAATCATGATAAGAAAAATCATTAGTATTATATTGCCCGTGTTTAGTAACATGGTCTAATGAACTCACCAACATAAGGTCAAGAAGTGAGGGAGTACAATTAGGGAAATGGTGAGTAGCACTGAGAGGGAGAATATGCATGTTGGTTGAATTAACAATTGTCTCCAACCTTGATGCGCGATAGTCACGTTTGAGAAGGCAAGTATTAAAATCACCCATAATTATAGAGTGACTGTAGGAGGGACAGATATTGAAGAGAAGACTTTCGAAAGAAGAAAAATAATCGACGTTAGAAGAATGGCTATAATAGGCTCCCAGAAGGATTTTAGTGTTGGATAATAAGACTTCAATGAAAAGATGTTCACCGGCATTCACAGGAGGTGGTTGGCATGACTGACTAATAACAGAAAATGGTATATTAGCTTTCAGATATATGCCTACACCGCCTCCTATGCGTGCTACACGGTCATTGCGAATAAGAATAAATCCAGGAAGAGAATAAGATGTAGTGATTAAGGTAAAGGCACCTATTTCCGCGGTATTTTCACCAAAACTTGAAAGGATATTGAATATTAGGCATTAACAGTTTGGCTATTTTTATTAGAAGCTTTATTGTTTTTACTTTTCAAATAGGCTATATATTTCATAATTAGGTTAAACTTTGTATTTAAAATTAAATTAAATCTGAAAAAAGTCCTAAGCACCTTATTCCGATGTAAAAATCCTTATTCCGATGTATTTGGTTCTTAATTCCGAGTGTACAAATAGAATCAGTTGGAATGATACATGTTGTTCAAAAAATTACTACTTATTTTACTTATTAACATTAATTATTTATTAATAACATTATTATTATCAATATGGCTCCTAAAGAGCTACGTTGAACTGTTTATTTGTTACTGGACTTCTTAACAATGAGAACTTTTTGATCCGTGTAATAGCATTTTGGAGATCGTCTTCTGTATATTTTATTCTAGGCTTCATTATCCTATAACCAAAAATAATAAATATTATTATAATAAAAATTAAACAAAGAAGTGAGCTATATACAACGTGTTGCTTTGCATTCTCGCCAAATTTGTAGAGGTAAGTATACTCCAATAGCAGACCATGAATAAACGATGGCGCAACCTTGAGATGGAGAAAAAAAAAATCTGTTCCATACAAAAAATTCGTTGATCGTCGACAAAATATATGAAACTTAGTTTGTTATAGTTACTAATGATTATGATAGGAGAATAGTAATTTTATAATGTTTTATTTAGTTTTTGAATTTACTAAAACTACATTGTTACCTGTACAAGTTGTGAACACTCTGTATTTTACTTGAGTCTGTGCCGCGGAATTACGTGCGTATAGAACCTTATCCCGACCTACTGTACATCGGAATAGCGTTTCGAATAAAAATATCATGTTTCCTAATTCCGAGTACTAAAAAATGTATAAATTTGACATATTTTTTATACAGAAAAAATCTTATTTGCGATATCGTCGTAATTATATATATTACTTACTAACACTTATATTAGATTAAATATGAACTTTAATTTTCTTTCTTATCTTCTCCATACAACGAATTAATAAAATAGGTAAATAGATCATCTATAACATGCTGTCACTAGTGAATGTGATGCAAAAACTTACCTCGGAAATAGATTTTAATATTCATTTCATATTTTATTTGTCAAATCCAAACCGAGATATCCTTAATCATAAAAAACAACCCAGAAAATCTAAATATATATCAATACTATGAAATCGCTATTCCGCGGTATAGATCGTAATTAGGAACTGACTAAAATATTTAGCACCTAATGCCGAGGTATATTCGAAATACATTTGGGGCTTAATTTACTTAGAAAAATGCACAAAAGTTAAGTGTTTTACATTATAAAAATATTTTTTAAATAGTTTAACACAAAGAAGTAAACACAGAGTACAAAAATAACGAGAAAAACACTATTTAAAAAAACATGGTATTCACGTGCACAGGGTCCAAAATGTATGAAGCGTGCGTTTGAGCGAGCTGCTGTCGCTATTCTAACCGATTATTTCAAACTGTTTACACATGACACCACTTTTTTGATGATATAACTACGCAAAGATATATTTTCTATTGAATGGAAAATCTTGCATTAATTTTCATTAATTAAATCTCTTGTAAGCGCTATTTTTCTAAATACCTCGGAATATGGTGCCAATTCCAGAACCCCTCGGAATAAGGTGCCTTTACCTTAGTAGTTTATGTTAAAGTAATAATATTTATTAGCTTAATAAGCTTGATTATAGTTTTACTAAGGGACCAGCAGTTGCCCGCGGTTCCGCCCGCGTGTATGGCGCTTTTCGCGTCTGCTCCACTACCATGCAAAACCATATTGGTTTGTAGTACATGCTACGTATCAAAGATGGCGCTGTGTGTGAAAAATGATTTGCTCTGTTTTCCTCGTTTTCTGTTGAAATTTTCCCTGGCTTTTGTTTTCTGCAAACCTCACGGAGCCCGAGACCTCTCCAACGAATACAAAACCATGGAAATCGTTTGGTGCGTTCAAATCAAATCGTTTATTGCATCATTTAAATGTTATACAATATAAAATTAACATAAAACATAAAATGTACCCTAATCAAGGGCGTCGCAATGCTGGTTTAAAGCGAGCCGATTTATTTTTTTTCTTCCCATATGTGTACTATCTGTCATTAAAACTTTTATCCTTTAAAAATTCGTCAACTGTATAATATCACTTATATAATAATATCTCCTTCAGGGTTTTTTCAAATGTGTTATGATTATTTAAGTTTTTTTAATGTGGCCGGTAGATTATTATATATTTTTATTGCCATAGCATTTGGCCCGGAACTTTGCATACTCGTATTTAGTCTAGATTTTTGGATGACTAATTTGTTAGCATATTTAGGTCTAAGTTGTTATTTACGGTTTTTATCTTGATCCGCTTTATTAAAAACCTCTGGGTATTTATTTATAAATTTACACCGTTCTAATATGTATATGCTTTTACCGTTACAATTAAATATTTTCTGAAATATGACATTTGGAAGTGTTGTATTGCTATATCAGGGACTTACTCGAGCTTGGATACGCATTATTTTCTTTTGCTTAACAAAAACGGATTGTACGTCTGAGCTATTTCTCCAAAGGATAATACCGTATCGGATCAAGAAATATGCATATGCGTAGTAAGCTATAAGTAATGCACTTTCGTCGGTAGCTCGTCGTAATTCAGATATATAAATTGGCTAGTTTCACTTATGCATGTGAAACTAGCCAATTTGGAGTTAAAATTTTTAATGATATTTTTGGTGGGATTTTCGGTGGGACTGTCCTATCCAGCACAAATGGATGAGAGTGTTAACTGGAAAAAAACTTGAATGATGCTTTTTTGACATTTTCAATAATTCTTGACATTTTTAATAATTTGTATTTAATTTTTAAGGTATTTGAATTTTTTTTATGTGTTAGGACATGATTGTAATTGTATGGAGCATTTTTGAATTAAACTATTATTATTATTTTTGATAATAGCGTTCTGGAGTTATAGCGTCAGGAAGGAAACTTATTTATAACCTTTTAACAATCATTTTCCGTCTCTTTCCAGCCCAACACAGTCCTTCTCACTTCAAAATAATCGACTACAACAATATGATCAAAATTGACCTTTTGCGCATCGACTGCCGACTTTGCGACGAAAAAATCTCCGACCTAGAACAGTTTAAACATCACATAGTCTCTGTTCACCAGAAGAAGTATTATTTTGACGCTAGAGACAAGGTGTTGCCATTCAAATTGAAAGGGAACGATATGAGATGTGCTATCTGTGATGTTCAGTTCCCGTACTTCCACGCTTTGAATAAACACATGAATGTACATTTTAGCAATTATGTTTGTGAAACTTGCGGATTGGGTGAGTTGGGTTTTACTTGTTTTATCATTAAGACGAGGGTTTCTGCGGGACCCAACAGCAAGTCATCGTCCGTTTTTAGGTACGGAACCCTAAAAATGAGGCAGGGTTCCGTACCGTTGTTGTATGGGAGCCCCTCTTAAATATTTATTTTATTAAAAATTTATAATTAGATTTTATAGCTAATAATATGCATTTATATATTTTGTCAAAATTTTATGTGTCTAGCAGCTACCGTTATAGATATATAACAAAAAAAAAAACGGAAAAAATACTTTTATTGTTTGGTAAATATTTTTATTAATTTTTAGTATGTATTATTATAGCGGCACGGGAAATACAAATCTTGTGAAAGTTTCAACTTTCTGGCTTTTATAGTTTATGAGATACAGCCTGGAGACAAACAGACAGACAGCGGAGTCTTAGCAATAGGGTCCCGTTTTTAAACTAACTAGAATAGAAAAAAACTAGATACATATATCCTAGCAATTTTTACTCACTAAGTGAAGTTGTGGTCTAGAATGGAGCGCGCTTGCCTAGAAGAAAGGTTCACTCTCGCCTTGAAGACTGTAAGGTTGTCTGTTGCTAGGAGGCACCGCTATACAGTTGAAGTTCCAAAAATCCGCACGAAGCGATTCGCTTCCACATTTATTGTGCGGACCATTAAACTGTGGAACTCATTGCCGGAATCCCTGTTCCCTCTGAACTATAACCTCACTGTCTTCAAGGCGAGAGTGAATCGGTTGCTTCTAGGCAAGCGCGCTCCACCTTTAGATCGCAACATCACATAACATCAGGTGAGTTTCGATCAAGCGCTTGCCTATCCATCATAAATATGGTGACAATATATATATTTTTTTTTGACACATTCACACACAGCTGGTTAGCCCCATACTGAACCATTTCTAGCTCGTATTATGGTTGCTAACACAACTGATATACTACATATACATCTTATATATAAAATTTCCATGTCACAGTGTTTGTTACCGTACTCCTCCGAAACGGCTTGACCGATTTTTTCCAAATTTTATATGCGTATTCAGTAGGTCTGAGAATCGGCTACTGTATATTTTTTTTACTAAGGCAAAACAACGTTTGCCGGGTCAGCTAGTAAATACATATTTAACACCCAGACCCACAGCCAACAAATTTAGTTAAGCACAAAGATGTTGACCGGGCCGGGAATCGAACCCGGAACCTTCTGATTAGCAGACCGGCATGGTAACCTTTACGCCAACGAGGTCGTCCTGTGTAAATCCTTTTTTTTTCTTCAGGTTTCGTGGACCGGAACAGGTTCGTGATGCACCAGGTGCGGCACGAGCAGGGCGTGTACCCGTGCGGGACGTGCGGCAAGCTGTTCAAGGCTGAGTACAATAGAGAGCTGCACATTGATCGAGTCCACAGGTAAGCGCCTGTAGATAGATGGTTAGCTCGGCTAGATATGTAGATAAACTCTTTATTGAACTGAGTATAGGTATAAGTCAAAATATAAAAAGTAGCAACACAAATATTTACAACGTGCCACAAATGACGGCCTTATCGCTAACAGCGATCGCTGCTAGCGATAAGGCCAGTAATTTCGAAGCCTAATTCGCGTCAAAAAAAATAATTGAATAGAATATTACTTTATTACTGTATAACCACATAAGAAAACAGCTTAAATTAAGGAAATAAAATATTTACACATAGAGTACAAAGGTGGCCTTTCACCTACTGTGATCTCTACCAGGCAACCAGGAATGGAGAGGGACAGTACAGATAGAAAAGAAGCCTCTTTATAATTTTTTTTTTTATCATTTTATTTATTTTATTTATTTATTATGGTTCACAAAACAGAAAATGATCAAAACTATAACTTAAAAAGATCAATTAACCAGGATCAAAACTAGATTATTTTCCTAACTATGTGTACACAACATGAACAAATATAATATATATATATATTAGAAAGAAACAAAGAATCAAAACAAAACTACATAACTAGTTGGAGACAAATAGGTTAATCTACAATTTAATTTAGTTTTATAAGTTTAAGTTTAGTTTTATTCTAATTTCAATAAATCAAAAATATTTATATTGTATTATATTGGTATAGATATCAGTTGTATTAGAAACTATAATACAAACTAGAAATTGTGTAGTATGGGGCTAACCAGCCGTGTGTTCAAAAAATTTTTTTCTACACGTACATTATATAAATTAAAATAAAAAAATAATAATTTCAAAATAAATTTTGTCGGTAAACATTGGTTACAGGAAGAAAGGGCGCGTGTATTGCGGAAAGTGCGACGCGCGACTGATGTCGCATCCGCAGAAAGTGAAGCACCTAGCGACAGTGCACGGGATCGCGCCTGTCATTCAACCTTGCAATATTTGTGGGAAGGTAATTAAAATTACTAGGGAAAATGCGAGGAGCGGAACCTCATCCCGACCTGTGATGAGGTTCCGCTCCTCGCATTTCAGTGTCCAGTGTGGTGGCCATCGTGAGGTTTGAGTCGGTAGTGATGTCCTTCTGGCATCAAGCCCGACATACCCCACCCACCTCCCCGGGTGTGGTGGGCATGCGTAAATGCATTTCCTTATGTTAAGAAAAAAGATAATCTCAACAAAACAGAGTGTGTAAGTGAGTGTGGCTCGGTGGTAAATCACGTCTGCGTTTCCATCAGACAGCCCCTGGTTCGATCCCATCCCTACACTAATGACTTGTTTTTCAAGTTATGTGTGGATTTGCACTCGCCTTACGGTGAAGTAAAACATCTTGGACTTGGCCTGCGTGGTGGATTAATATTTGTGGGAAGGTAATTACTAGGGACACAACGACGACAAGGAGTAGAGGACAGGTACATAGGGGTTTTAGAGTGTATATATTCCAAAAGTAAAGCAAAGATAAGAATGGAAAGGGACGAGCGAGAATTCTCCATCAAGAAGGGAGTTCGTCAAGGAGACCCAATTTCCCCAAAAATATTCTGGTCAGTGCTTGAAATGGTATTCAGGAATTTAAACTGGGAAAACGAGGGAATCAACATTAATGGAGAACATCTTACCCATGTTCGGTTCGCAGATGATATAGTTTTATTTGGAGATGCTGCAAACAAATTGGAAAGAATGCTACAGGATGTATCTACAGAGAGCAAGAAAGTAGGGCTTTCACTAAATGCTACCAAGACAAAAATTATGACAAACATAAACATAACATTACTAGGGAAAATGCGAGGAGCGGAACCTCATCCCGACCATTCCAGTGAGGTGGTCATCGTGAGGTTTTAGTCGGTGGTGATGTCGTTTTGTTTCGTTCAATATACTTCTATGTGACCCCATAATACCTCAATTTGACCCCAGAAATATCTCGATGTTACCCTGTGTATACCTTGATCTGACCCCAAATATACTTTGACGCTACCCCACAAATAGCTTGATGTGACCTCAAAAATACCTCGATGTGAAAAAAAAATTAGTGTGGCGCGATGGTACAAACGTCTACTTTTCAATCTGACGGCCTACACTGCACTCGCTTTACGGTGAAGTAAAACACCTTGCACTTGGCCTGCGTGGTGGATTATGGCCTATATCTCTCTCCTCGCGAGAGAAGGCCCAGCAGTGGGAATTTATAGTGGGCTGCTTATGCTATGATGACCTTAATATATACTTGATGTGAGCATAATATGAAACAATTGTAACTTGAATGTGATATTAGATGTGCAACTCATGTTCAGCGGATGAATTTGAAATATTTGGCTTCTATGAGAATAACCATGTAAGTCTTCCTTGCAATATTTATGGGAAGATAAAAATATACAACATTTGACCTGGCCTGTAATTTAAAACCAGGACTGTTTTTTTTTTTAAACTTAACAAACACAACATTTTTTTCAAACTTAACAACACAACCTCATCGTGACCCCAAAAATACCTGGATGGTTACCTCAACATGAAATGGATGTGACTTTGAAAATACATGAATGCGACTTAATTTTTTTTTTCAATTTTGTTCCTGTTTTGGAATTCATTAATAACCAACGTAATAATGATATAAAACACTCAACTAAACCTTAACCTACAAAAATCCATGGGTAGAGGGAAAGGTGTTGTTGATATTCATATTATTGTTCCTATATTATTGTTAATTATATTACTTATATGTGACATTCCAGTTTATGTTTATGCACATTACCACTTGTATGTTGAAACACCGGCTCCCGGTATAAACACATTTTCGCCGGAACTGTTGACATACCGGGAGCCGGTGTGGGTAAAACTAAAACTTGAAACTTGGACTTTTTTTCAACAGATAATACAAAATAGGCTAATGTCATTCAACATACGAACGGATAATTATCTTTTACTATTTGTCCTCAGGTGTTCGACACCCGGCGAATGTTGACCATCCACTGGCGAAAGGATCATTTAAAAGATTTTAGGTAAACCTTTGGTAACTTTTAACATAGTAACTCTAACTTTAGCACAAAGCCCCTACATTGACTGACCAGTAGTTTTTAGGGTTCTGTATCTAAAACGGGACCCTATTACTAAGCCTCCGCTGTCTGTCTCTGGCAGTTGGAGTGTCAATATATTAAAAAAAATGTACATCACAAAAATGTTAAATCAAATCAAATCAAATGTTTTTATTTGCAAAGTATAGGTCGAAAGGTGTTACATAGGTATTAAAATTTAATGTTTTCTATACTATACCCGGTAGGGTGTGCAAATTTATGTTGGATCTAACACTAATGTACTACCTATGCGTGCCAAATAAGAATAGGATCGCGCTTGCTTCAACTTCACACTATAACTGTCAAAAAATTACTACTAGCAAAGAAAGCGTAAAAAAGAAATTTAATAATATTTTTTTTGGTTCATAGATATAAATTTAATTATTGTTTAATTATGCTTGATTTTATTACTGGATAATTTTGGATTAATTAATTCTACAGGTAAGAAGTACCCAAGGCAAATTAACAACACCTAAAAAAAATCGTACTTTAGTAATGTTAAAATGAATGTTTGTAATCTGTCTGAGTACCTAATAAATAATTAAATAAATACATATGTTTTCCCCCAGGTACCAGTGCCAGATCTGCGGGCAGAAGTTCTTCACGCGCTTCGGCCTGACCAACCACATGCCGAGTCACACGCGCGAGAGGAATTTCAAGTGCAAGGAGTGCGGCAAGTCCTACCCGAGACTCAAGACTCTCAAGGAGCATATGCGGATACATAATGACGACAGGAGATTCGGGTACTTTACCCTTCTTCTTTTTTGTATGAGCTAAGTAGCTAAGATAGATAGATAGGTAAACTCTTTATTGGTCAAATTAAAGGTACAAGTCAAAATAAAAAGTTACAACACAAAAGTATGCCACAAACGGCGGCCTTATCGCTAACAGCGATCTCTTCCAGGCAACCTTTGGATGGAAAGGAGTTGAAAAGGACGAGGAAAAGAGGGGTTGCACAATAAAGAATATTAATACTTATAATTATGATAGAGGACTTAAATAAATCTAAGTTAATAAGATTATATTATATATACTATTATACATAATCATAATAAATATAGTGCCTGTTATTCCAGACTAGGCATCCATTTCAAGCCAGAATGACGCTGTTGTTACGCGCCGTACTGGTCAAATGCCTGCAAGTGCTATGCGTGCCAACTAAGAATTGGACTGTCAAAACCGCCATCTTGCTCAATCATACGCGCAAACTTCATAACCAAAGTGTATGTTGTGCAAAAATGTTTATGAACAAATTATATTCAGTTTAAATGTTTAATGTACGCTGTTTTGCTATTTCTTATACATTTTACTGCAAATTAATTATAAAAGAGTAGGATTTGAAAGTAAAAGCATATTTATAAAAATATAATTTCTTTTTCATTGCTGTCACTTCTTTTTGTACCAAATAAAAATAGTTTATTATACTGCTTACAGCACTTAAGTCGAAACTATCCAAAACCAATGTCTCGTCACGCGATTTTTTTTTAAGTGTTGTTAATTTGCGTTGGGTACTTCTTACCTGTAGAATTAATTAATCCAAAATTATCAAGAATAATTAAACAATAATTAAATTTATATCTATGAACCAAAAAAATATTATTAAATTTCTTTTTTACGCTTTCTTTGCTGGCAGTACTTTTTTGACAGTTATTGTGTGAAGTTGAAGCAAGCGCGATCCTATTCTTAGTTGGCACGCATAGTAGTAAAAAATTTGCCAAGTGCGAGATGGACTCGCGCACGAAGGGTTCCGTATCATTGTTGTATGGGTATACATTTATACATTCCGTGAAAATTTTAAGTGTCTACATGCTACTGTTATTGATATATAGAAAAAAAAATACGAAACGTTTACTGTACAAGGACGCCTCTTTATATTTTGTTGTTTTTAGTAATTGTTGTTATAGCGGCACAAGAAATACATATCTTGTGAAAGTTTCATCTCTCTAGCTATTACGGTTTCTGAGACAGCCTGGAGACAGACAGCGGAGTCTTAGTAATAGAGTCCCGTTTTTACCATTTCTTTTTTATGATAAATGGGCTTACGTTTGACCGCAGCTTGCCTGATGTTAAGTTTGACTGTGGTCTAAGATGTATCACGCTTGCCTAGAAGGAACCTATTTACTCTAGATTTGAAGACCCCCAAATTGTGCTTCTCGGGAAAAAGAGACTCAGGAAGAGAGTTCCAAAGCTTCGCAGTTCTCACAATGAAGGTCGAAGCAAAACGCTTTGTGCGAATCCTTAGAACTTCGACAGTAAATCGGTGTCTCTTCGCTGTGCCCCTGCTCGTTCTGTAGTGGAATGGAGAAGCGGGAATTAAATTGTGCAGCTCCATGGCACACTCTCCAAAATATATCCAAACCTTTTAGGAACGCTACAAACCCTAAAAATCACGCTAGTATTAATTTTCCTATTCTGTCCACAGATGTGACAAGTGTGGACAAGCCTTTATTCAGAAATGCAGCCTGAAGAATCATATGAAGACCCAGCACTCTGGAATGGATGAACTAGATTTCACTGAGATAAACGCTCACCCTCCACCGCCCCCCCAACCTCACCACCACCCGCACTATCGTGGTCGGGAGGGGGGCCCAGAAACCGTGGACTGGTCTGGAAAATCGTAAAGAATCCTGCGTCAATGGTGTTGTTTATAGTTTTATCACTTGTATTCAGTGTTACCCCTGTAACACTACCAGACCTCGAGGAAGACCCAGGAAACGGTGGCGCGACGATCTATGTATAATTGATAAGGACTGGGCCACCAAAGCCGAAGATCGGGCTGACTGGAAGGAGAAAAGGGAGGCCTTTGCCCAGCAGTGGGACACAACATTTAATAATAATAATTCAGTGATAAGAAGGGGGGGGGGGGGGTAAGAATCAGGGGTTCTCAGAAACTGTGGACTGGTCTGGAAAATCTTAAAGAATCCTGCGTAATTGGTGTTTTTTATAGTTTTTTTCACTTGTATGCAGTGTTGAGATACGTTAGAGTTACGAAACACGATTGCGTTAAATTCGCTCTGTAGTATTTTTTTAAATACTCGTGCTTAAATTAAGAAATGGTGTGAATCTGATTGTAATAAAGAAATAAAACTAATCTTTTTCTTTTTGTAGATAATGATATTATCTAAAATCGTTAGAGATTATAATTTCAATTTTGTTAATTGTTGATTTATTATTATTATGATAGATATTCTGACAAGGACAAGCAAAATTTTAGAACTCAAATCTACAATGTAATTTTTTTTGACATTGTTGGTTTTAAATTAACTTTTAAATTAAATTAACTTTTCAATGGTATGTAATATACTATGTAAATTCTATATAACGACACTGAAAGGACCGTGCACTTTATGGCGTTATAGAGAGTGGCCGTTAAATGGAGAGAATGAATCATTGTATGAAAATATACAAGCTGAACCAATTAAGGCCCAACTAAATATTTCGACACTTTAGAGAGATTGTCGTTAAATCGAGTGATGTTACATGGAGATTACACTGTATTTAGATGGTTAGGACTCATTAAAAAAATCATTATTGTACCTAAAGTAATTTACTCCTAGCATTTTTTTAATCATAATTATTCTGGACTCAGTATGTATGACAAACTTTCCCTAGGAAACTTTTCCACTGGCAAATGCATGTATGCTGTATTGTGTTAAAAAAAACATTTGCATAACAGTTATAGGCAGATTATAAACTTTGCTATTTTACCATGTGTCTAGGACTAATACGTCAGTAGATTATTAACGAAATATGTACCTAGATTATCAATCTCCCTGGTTTTGCTACTTGACACTAGATGGCACAGTAAAGAAATACGGCCAATACTGCCAACACAACCTACTAATAATTGGCTAAGTATGAGTCGAGCTCGCGCCCGAAGGGTTCCGTACCATCATTAAAAATGGCGAATAATTACATTTGATATATGGGAACCGCCCTTTGTATATTAATTTAAATATATAAGCTGTTTTTATAACCTACTAATAATTGGCTAAGTGTGAGTCGAGCTTGCGCATGAAGGGTTCCGTACCATCATTAAAAATGGTGAAACATTTGATATATGGGAACCGCCCTTTGTATATTAATTTAAATATATAATTTATTTTTAAAGTTACCACATACTTAAATATTCTGTGAATGTTTGTTTAGAGGGTCTATTTTGTTGTCACAAAGATCGAGTAATGCTACTAATAATACTACGTTTGTTGTATGGGAGCCTATGATATATATTTTATAATTGAATTTGAAGGGAGCAGAAAAAAAGAATAATAACTCGTTTATTGTATGGGGTGCCTTTTATTTTAGTGATTGTTGTTATTGCGGCACGAGAAATACATAACTTTTTAAAATTACAGCTTTCTAGCTATCATGGTTTCTGAGATGCAGCATAATGACATACATACAGACAGCGGAGGCTTTGTAATAGGGATCCGTTTTTACCTTGATGTACAGAATCCTAATTTGGCGTTCAATCTATCCTGTGATTGCCACTTTGCTACACAACTTCTCGTTTACTACGGCTGTCGCCGCCATTTTGTTTCATCATGGATGGCGTCGCTTTCCCACCATTGCGTCCTTGTGATTTTTAGCGTTAATAATAGTATTTATCGTGAAAAATGGTGTTAGTTCCATAGTAATTAAGTCAAGTGATATACTCGTAGTATTTTAGTTATAATTTATATGTACATACGTAGATAAATGTGAAAATGGCAATGAAAACATCGGACTGGCGGCCCGGCCCAACGGTGTGCCGCTGTTGTCTCAATGAGGGATGTTACAAGGACATTTCCACTGAATATTTCTGGATGGGAAAGCGGGAAGTGTACGCTGAAATGCTTTCAGACACCCTTAGTGTTACGGTAAGATCCTGTCGATAATTACATCAATCAATGAAGCTTCGCCATCTTGATATCTTGCGGCATTTTGTAGTCCTGTTGGTTTCGGGAGTCCTCGTTTTCTGTTGGAGCTTGCGCTGTGATGGGCGTCTTTCATCCGTCGAGTTATAAAATCAATAAATGCCAAAGCCAAACCTCGATCAAACCGGCTTTCTGTGCCGATAATTAGACCTGTATTGATCTTTGATGAGAGACAATTTCACGTAGAACTTAGCCCTATTACAGGTTTCCTTTTAATGCTAAGCTCATGTTAGCTAGATAGGTCTACTAAGAACTTAAAGATCGACTAGTATCTTTTAGTGAGGACTTAAAGATCTACTAGTAACTCTAACTAAGGACTTAAAGATCTACTAGTATCTTTAAGTAAGGACTTAAAGATATACTAGTATCTTTAAGTCCTCTAAAATCTTCAGTAACGATAAACTAGAAATTATTTTCATTTTGCATCTTTGTGGTCTGAGCCAGTAATCTTGGAATTTAATTCCATATTCCTTATAACAATAGTAATACTAATTTAAATTCAAAAGTCTTTGTTAGCAACACAATTATTTATATCTCAATAAAACTCCATACTGTGTTATCAGGGCATGGCTAAGATAACTTAAAATTAATTACTTATCCTTTTATTACAATCCAACTAGCAATTTTCAAAGCTAAGAGAATCATATCATTTTGAATTTATTTTTTTGATTTATAGGCGAGCAGCAATATGCTGATATGCCTATATCACATTTGAGTTGAAATTTTATTTTTAACAGTTCACAAAATGTCCACTGTTCAATGTCAATGTTTAAAGTCCACTGGTGCACTGATCACAGGTTAGCAAGAGATATTTTTTAAACACAATACAAAAGTAGACTCATAATTTAACTTTTGAGAGTTGTGTGTTACTGGAACATTGCAACTTGCTGTAGGTTTCATGGGAACCTGTGTCGGGCAGCAAACAGTTCTTGCTCCGATAGCTTTATTCACACATTGATTACACAACACTTCACAAATTACTTACACTACACTACAAAGCATTTATATGTAAGAATTATACAAGTCATTTTACTTTCATTGTAACAAAAAAAAACACATTTGTTGGGTGCTCTTCTTACATTTTATTTAATCTAAATATAGGCATAGTCTAATAACGGGCAGCAAACAGTTCTTGCTCCGATAGCTTTATTCACACATTGATTACACAAGACTACACAAATTACTTACACTACACACTACATACACTTCAAAGCATTTATATGTAAGAATTATACAAGTCATTTTACTTTCATTGTCACAAAAAAAACACATATGTTGGGTGCTTCTTACATTTTTATTATCTAAATATAGGCATAGTCTAGTGTAACTAGTTCAGCCCTGCGGTGTTACCTGCGTTAATCTGGGAAAAAAGAAAAAAGACTATGTGTTAATCCAAGGTCTAACATATCTCTATAGTAAATCTCATCAACCTCGGTCCAGCCGTTGGAGTGTGAAGGAGTAACATAGATTTTGAAGTTATTTGCGTATCCCACAGAAACTATAATTGTTTTCGGGATAAAATGTAGCCTGTGTTAATCCAAGGTCTAACCTATCTTCACACCAAATTTCATCAAAATCAGTTCAGCCGTTTGTGTGTGAAGAAGTAACAAACATACACACACACACAAACTTTTGCATTTATTATGTTAGTAGGATAAAAAATAATTAATATAGAGATTACAGTAAATACAGTATGTTATGAGTACAACCTGGTGACTGATAGACAGACATAGGTACATACAGACAAACAAAATCAGAAATAGGTTACAGACAAACATCTGTTATGTCTGTCCATCTGATTCTTAGTAATGGAGTTATTCAATCAATTCTTACTATTATGGGACACATCTGTTTCCCCAAAAAGATGGATTATTGTTAATTGACAAAAAAGTTAAAAAGTTACTGAATTACATGATGTAATTCTACTGCGCCCCTTTCACTATCGGATGAACAGGGAAATGTCAAAGTGGCTTTGGTTTATCACCTCAACAAGGTGCCAAAGGCACACACGTTAAGATACACACTAAGCATTTTGCCTCCACCTTTGTTGTCCAAACTGTCTAACTTTGGAATTTCTTGCCAAATTCCCTAGTTCCTAACCTAGTGGTCTTCAAGGTGAGAGGAAAGAAGGTGAATTGTGCTTGACCACAATTCACCTTCCTTCTGTTGTGTGTTGACCTTTTTATATGATAAAATCTATTATTTATAAATGTGATAAAAAATAAAAAGTAGAATTTCAATGGTATGAATATTGTATGCATGCAGATCGGCTACGCCAAGTCTGGCCCCAACAGCAACAGCAGGCTAATATGTGAGTCCTGCATCTCTCGGCTCCGAGACGCCCACGAGTTCAAGAGACAAGTGCTAGAGTGCGAGAAGACCTTCGTTCACCATATTGATGGTGGAGACCAGGAAGGTTAGTTTAACTCTTCACAGCTCATAGATAACCTACTGACTCGAGCATTACTTTGCAGAATTTCACTGTGGATGATACTATTATGGGACACATCATTAGTTACAATGGAGCCGTTCATTAACCACACGACATTTTTTTTTTTTTTTTTTTTTCACCCCCCCTCCCCCTGGTTATACATAGTGAGGTTTAAGACTAAGACTAAGACCTTCCTATGCCACGTGTACTTTTTAGTAACACAATTGTGTAACTATTTTGAAATATTTATAAAATACCTACAGCTTTCGGTATTGTATAATTTTATTATAGAAAATAAGTTAGCTAGCAATTATAAGTAAAGTGAGGCGTGAGGCGTACGCCGCTTTTCGGTACTGAACCGTATCCCGAAAAAATAAATATATTATTACAACACCCCCACCCCTCCCCTTTCGAACCACGCGTGATTTGACCGGCCCCCATCAAGGCACCTGAATCTAAGGAGAGGGGGAATATGCATTTTATAAATACTAGCTGACCCGGCAAACTTGGTTGTGTCTTATAAATTATTTTTATTAATAAAAAAGGGGTATGGAAAATAGATAGTAGCCGATTCTCAGACCTACTGAATACGCATATAAATTTTTGTAAAAATCGGTCAAGCCATTTCGGAGGAGTATGGTAACTAACATTGTGTCATGGAAATTTTATATATAAGATTTCTATGCATAGTTAACATCATTTTATAATTAGAAGACAAAATTAAATATTTAGTGTACTTCCACTGTGATCCGAAATCCAAATTAAGACAAGTAAAGGAAAAATTAACTAAGATTAATTAAGATTAACGTTACCTATCACAATTCGGAAATTCTTAACTCTACACGTGTTTCGCCTAACCACTGTACAATGGATTTCCGCAAAGTAACGCCTGAGTCAATAAGTCATTGTATAATATTAAAAAATAACACTCAAAAAAGATTTAAATTACAATATTAAAATTGATACTTTTTAAATACAGTAATACCCCGACTTGCGCTACCTCGACTTACGTGAATTCGGAGTTACGCGATTTAATTTTCTCGTTTATTTTAACGTTTTTTGTTTGAAAGCCGCGCACTTCAGATTGTGTTTATACATTTTATTAATATAGTTTGTCATATTATCTGTGGGCCAAGCGCACCACGCTGTGGACACCTGAGAGCGTCCGACGTCGAGGCAGGCCCAAACGGAGATGGCGGGACGAACTAGACTCCTTTTGTAAAAACTGGACTCAAAAAGCTCAAAACCGGGATGAGTGGAAAGAGGATAGAGAGGCCTTTGCCCAGCAGTGGGACGGAACCGGCTAATAATAATAATAAATATTATCTAGAATTAAATTAAAATTTATTTCCTAAATTATTGCTTTATATTTCCTAAATTATAGTCTCCGGTCCCAATTAAACATACTTTGTATGACTTTATAGGTATGGATATGCAAAATTGTACCCCGACTTACGCGAATTCGACTTACGCGGATAGCGCTCGGTCCCACCTATCGCGTAAGTCCGGGGTATTACTGTATAAGCTTAAATGGTGATTTGTTTGAGCAGTGGAGCTGACGGTGGAGGAAGTGAAGCTGGAGAATGTGAAGGAGGAGAAGAAGCACAGCGACGATGAAGACTTTGATGACCAACACATGGACTTTGATGTCAACGATGACAGTGATGATGATTGTAAGTTATATTATTTTGTTACTGCTAATTTATTACACGCTTTATATTAGCTTCACCTGTATGTTTGTTTGTATGTTTGTTTGTAACCGACTTCTTTGGGCGCGATTTTGACCGACTTTAAACGGCCAGATTTCGTTGAAACTTTGTAGATTTATTGAGGACCGATGACAATACACTAATTTGATAAAATTATTACATTTTTTTGTATTTTTGTTTGTATGTTTGTTTGTAACCGACTTCTCTGGGCGCGATTTTGACCCACTTAAAACGGCCAGATAAGCGTGTTTTTTAGTTTTTTTTTAACTATTATTATTATATTGAGCGAGCGATATTATAAGCGAGACTAGCTCGGTGGTAATAACGTCTGCTTTTCAATCAGACGGCCCCTGGTTCGATCCCGGCCTTACACCAATGACTTGTTTTTCAAGTTATGTGTGGATTTGCACTCGCTTTACGGTGAAGGAAAATATCGTGAAGAAACCGGCATGTTTGATGACTACAATATCCGAAGACGTGTGTCATCCGCTAACCCGCTAAGCCACTTGGCCAGTGTGGTGGATTATGGCCTATATCTCTCTCCTAGTGAGAGAAGGCCCCGAGTCCCAGCAGTGGGAACGTATTGTGGGCTGCTTATGCTATTTATAATATTTAATTTATCACTCGACAGAAGTTTTCCTGTCTTAAGGCGAAAACAAGAGCAAAAAATCTTGATTTTACAGTTTTTTCGCTTTAGCAGCAATATGCTGATGTGTCTATATCACACTGAATTGAAATTTAATTTTGAACAGTTCATAAAATGTTCAATGTCAATGTTTAAAGTCCACTGGTGCACTGATCACAGGTTAGCAAGAGATTTTTTTGTTTTCTGCAGCCAGCTATCAAGCCGGGTTTTAAAGCTGTTCACAGACGTAGCACTCACTATTTCTTCTTACTTTACTTTTGTACTAATCAGACTTATCAATATGAAAAAAAAAAACAGGAACTAATAATTTTATTGTAGATTTTTAAAACTAATTTTATCTCTGATTCATGAGTCTGATTGGTACCAAAATAGTGTAAATATTCTTAGAGTTGTTCTTTAGACGGTGTTAAGCAATTTTTTCGATATTTTCTACTGTTGATTTTATGATTTATAATGACTGTAAATTTAAGATTTTACCTAAAATCCGAGGTCTTCAACATAATATACAGCCATAAATTGTGTAGCAAGCAACATTTTTTTTTATTTATAATTTTACAAATTTCAGTAGATGACGAGCCCCTAATGAAACTGGCCAGCAAAGTGCCGAAAAAGGAAAAAGAGGTGGACCTCTTAGACTTGCTGGATAGCTCACAAATTACTGTCAAACGCAAGTCGCAACCTTCCACATCTAAGGCCAAAGAGCCTCCAGCTAAGAAAGTCAAGAAGATTGTCATTAAAACCGCCGGCAAGGCACCCAAGGCCCCTAAGACTGATGATAAGAAGAAAAAAGGTAGGCATCTGCTTTTTTATTTGGTTGGTTAGGCTGAGTTGTTGGAAACTTTCTTTCTATTCATAGATTATCTTCGGAGACACTGCCATTTAGTAAACTACGGGAACAATGAGCATTTTTGTCTGGGGAGACAGCTTTTTGTATATTACATTAAAACTTCATTATTTGAAGGATTGCTTGCCAAGGCACAAGCTAGCCTATTTTGGCATCAAGAACCGGAATGAAGTAAATAATATTGTGCCTATATTTTTTGATTTTGAATTTGAAGTAAAACTAAATTACAAGTCAGATCATTTAGAATATATAAATCATCTTAGGCATTGTGCCGTGCAGGGCAAGTCAAGAAATTAAATAAAAAAAACCTTTTTTTTAAATTGATTAAACATATACTTTACGAATGCTTTTTTTAATATTGTTTACCTTTATTAATACAGCTGAAAGGAATGTACAGTATCTTAAAATTTATATAAAATCAAATATAGTGTAAAAAGACAAGAAAATTCTAGCTGGAGAAACTGTTGAAAGATGGCATGTTTGATAATTTTAAAATGATTTAAATGATTGTTTTTGACAACTCTGCCCGCCTACATTTTATTTGATAAGATTTCTACTGGAGTACACTCGTACACACCACACTGTCACCAACTACATTCAATTAACCTGTTTTATTTATAAAGCAGAATGAGTATTTAGGAAGACAATGAGTATAAGTGTGGACGGACAGATAGGAAGGGGGCGGCCTAAGAAAGTGTGGATGGATTGTGTGAATGACGATATGACCAGGAGGGGTGTGAATACAGAGATGACGAATGACAGATGTATGGAAGAAGCGTACATACTGTACCGACCCCACATACAGTGGGATAAGGTAAAGAAGAAAAAGAAGATTTATAAAGCAGAATATACCAACTTAAGCAATACAATCTTAGCAGAATATAGAATATATAATCTTGTATTAAAGAGGAGAAGAGATGTATGTGACAAGGAGATGTATGGAAATGGTATTGTAAAGTAGAGGAAGAAGAGTTTTACTGAAAGAAGAAGAAAGAAAGAAATCGTTTATTTTGCACATACATAAAGTTCTTAATTACATACAAAAATCATGGGATTTTGTTTTATAAATCTTATGAAATACTACTTTAATTAAAGATCTACAATATTTTCAGTTTTTTTATGTTTGATTCAATGTTTAGAATTGTTCAAGTTTCTGAACGAAAGGAACGTACGTCTTGACGAAGGAGTGTATGAATGGCTACATAATAAGAGAGAAAGGAGTCAAATATAAACTTAAAATATTAATTTGCATAAATATAGGTACATTATAGTTGTTTAAATAATACACCTGAAGCTCGGCTAGCTAAAGTGATCTGACACGATCATCGAAGCTAAGCAACGGTTGATGCGGACGTTGTGTGGATGGGTGACCATGTACATGACTACTTTTTATAAAAGTGGCATTTTCATCTGGGTGTTACTACCATGGGTCGGATGATAAGTTGTATTGTAGGTATCCGCTGTTGGTCCTAGTACAAGCAGACGTTAAGCTAAGTCAGAGGCTTTCAAGTGGCTTAAAAATTCTCGACGCCAGAGCTTGGCTACTTAGCTCATAAGAAATAGAAGATGAGTATTTTGTTTCACGACTGAAGTTTTTATAAACAAATGTAGCTAGAAATTTAATTAGAAGGCCATGTAACGACACAAGTCATTAGAGACTGGCCAAAGGTGGAGCATGCCTTATTTAGATTTAATAGGTTTCAAGGAGGCTGCCGGAATATAGTTTTAGGTGCTTGGCTATAGATTTACAACTTGAGGTAACTAGCCAGACGAGTATTAGAAAATGCTGTACCAACCATGCAAAACAATATTGTGTAGTGAACAATATCATTAAGTGTAGAAATGATAGATGCAATTATTAGGTTCTAGTAAACCCGGCGAACACCGTTTCGCCAAAAAGTAGAAATTTTCCCTGAATGTTGTTTGCTACAAACCTCACAGAGCCCGAGACCTTTCCAACGAATGCAAAACCGTGGAAATCGGTTCGTGCGTTCTAGAGTTATAGCGTCAGGAAAGAAAACCCGACTTATTTTTATTTATTAGATTGAGAATAAAGTTTAGTATTAGAGTGTGAAGCAAAATTTGGTGATATGCCATTTTTTTGCCATCCAAAACTCTAAAGGTGACTATTAATTGAAATGGTACCATGATGCTTCTCATAAGTTAGCGGCAAGCCTGATTTTTTAAATGATTAAAAACACATATTTATTATATTATTATAAAATGTACACACAGTACATTTTAAATAAAAAAAAAAATGTTTACAAAAACATAAGCATAGTTAGCATGATGCTTGTCATAAGATTTTTTTAAATTATTAAAAACACACATTTATACACAGTACATTTAAAAAAATAAACAAATTGTTTACGCAAACGTAAACATAGTTTGAGTAAACAACTTTTGAATGAAATGAAAAGCAAACATTTGCCTAAAAACTCCAAGTAGAAATTTTGTCAATACACTTGAATTTTTCATTGCATGTGTGCTAGCTTTAAGTTTTTCATATGGATACGTCTCGAACATTTAAATTACTGTATTGCATACGAGAATACAAGATCTGACCATGACTAAGTTTTAGTTTCAGTTTATTTTATTTAATATTAGTACAAAAATACACTCCAATTTACAATATTACAATGCCAATTTACAATATTACACTGAAATTTTACAATTTTACAATGTCAATTTACAATAATAAAACCTCAATTTAAGAAAAAGAGAGAGAGGGAGTGACTATTTTTCTTTTTGTGTTTATTGGAATGAAATAATAATAAAATGTAGGATTTTATAGGAGCTTATTAATAACATATATCGACGTCAAAGATACCATTAAAACATTTTTTTTTTAAATGACATTTATTATTCAATAAATAGAATGGTCAGTCTTGTAGTATGGAATATGGTGAATCAGAGCTATAGCTTAAAAAGGTAATTCAGTAGATTGTTTTTAAAAGTGTTTTTGGCATATTAACTTTATGCCAATTAAAATTATGTCTTTAAACTAATACAATGTCAAACAAATACATGTCTGCTACACACGCGGCGCAAAGTCGTATACGTACGAATGGAAGTTTAAACTATAGTTACCGTAATACTAAAGAGTTTTTTTTTATACACACACGTTGCTTTATCGTAGCAGTTTGAACTGTACCGTCCTATCGTAATAACTTTCGTAGCGTGTGTTACATTTTTTATTTTGTTATAATTGAAAAAAGATTGTTTTAGTTTAAAGAAGTGGAAATGTTTTTGGATGTTTCTGTGTTTTTCCTTGCAGCTCTTTACTTACTACTAATTTGATAAAAAATAAATAAATGATTTATCTTTAGATTTTGTGGATTTTATAATTAATAAATTTTGCATCTGATTTCAAAAGGGATTTTTAATGTTAAAATTTTTGCTTGCATACTTTCACTATACTTTTTTCAAATCATAAATTCAGCATAGACAGAGAAAATGATCACAGATTTTTTGATAATACTACAAACCAAAGTTTCTCTACAAAATTAATGTTTATTGTTCTGAAAGTTTAATTAAAATTAATTTTAATGCTAAAGTTTTTGCTCGCATTTTCTCACTATAACTTCTTTTTTTGACATAAATTTAGCATAGAGAGATAATAGATTTTTAGAAAAAGCTTCATACTAAAGTATCTCAACAAAGTGAATGTTTCATGTTCCGAAAATTTAAATTAAAATTAACGTAAATTAATTAACTCCTTTATCTTAAAGTAAAAATAATAAAAATTAGTACAAAAATTAAATAACAAACTTATAGTCTCTGTTATATGACATGTGATGTTTTCAGATGAATTTATCTCAGGGTTACCAGGAAAGAGTATTATAAACTGTGTACCTAAATTATATTTTTGAAAGTACAAAAGAAATAATCTATAATGGCAACTTTAAGCCAGTAAATACTTTGATACTCCTGCCATGTAATCCTGTGATTAACTTTTTGCATCGATTTCTAAATCTATGTTTTAACATGAGATTCCTAAAGATGTTCTAGCCAGATTTTCTTTCTCATGATGTTTATATATCATCTAAACCCAATCGGCGTTAGTCGTGCTCATATACATATATACATTTTAATTCCAGTGTAAACTCCATGTGACATCACTTTAACGACGAACTCTCTAAAGCGTCGAAATCAATTGGCTTTAGTTGGTTCAGCTTGTATTCCATACAATGATACATTCTCTCCATTTAACGACCACTTTTTATAACACCATAAAATGCAGAGTCCCTTCAGTTCAGTAATTATAGAGTTTACACTGTATACAAATATGTTTTTAATTCAAATAATTACGCATTAATTACGGCGGAATATGCAATGCGGTAATAATCGCATTAATAATTGATTAATGTGGTAAAGTCTGTCACACCAGCACTAGACTTACCAAAAACACCTAAAAGGATAGGCAAAATAATTATATACGAAATATAAAAGTTGAATATACGAAATGTTTTTCCTGCATATTAGAATTTCCAAACATAATTTCGTGTGGTCCAAATTAATTATTTAGCAATCAATTTATTTTACAATAACTATTTATTGTGCTATCGTTAAGTAATGTCTGAAGCTCGGTTTGAAAACTCTCAACGCCAGTATTTGGCTATCTAGCTCCGTAATATATATTTTTGTATTGCGTACAAAAGTGTATATCGATGCAAAAAGGTTTCAGTTTGATGGCGCATGTTATGCAGAGCAGAATGGTGGCTGTATTTCTTCAAATTCGGGTTCGAATCCCGTAAGCTGGGCACCCTTACACACTGTATGTTTGAATGATTGGTCAGATTAATCATTGTATCTCTACAATATGTTGAATAGTTGGGCGGATGAATGACTGTATCTCTACAATATGTTGAATGTATGGTAAGATGAATGCCTGTTTTCCTTAAAAAAATGAATAATTGGTTAGATACATATACCTGTTGATCTGCTGACCCAACATACATATACATGTTGAATAATTCAGCATACAGAATGTATAAATTCCAAGCATTAATTAGAAAATGTACGGACACATGAAGCTAGGGAGCGCCAATAACGATACTTATATCCGACTATAAAACACAAATACAAAATTTCTTTGTTTTACACAGAAAATGAATAACAACTAAGTTATTTGAAATCCAAAGGCTTTCCAAACTAGTTCTATAAATTGTTTATTGGAAGCCAAATACTACAAAAGAGGCTTATATTTTTGATTACATTTAGATTACCAAGTGTTACCAATAATACTATCATCAATATTCTTCGCCTGTAATATGCATATGTAGCGCCTGTAGCTCGGCCAGCTTAATTGATCTGACGCGATCATCGAAGCTAAGCAACGGTCGATGCGGACGGTGTTTGGATGGGTGACCATGCACAATACTGTCATTTTTCAAGTGGCATCTTCATCTTGACGCTACCGTGGGTCGGATGACACGTTAAATTGTAGGTCCCGGCTGTTAGTCTTAGTACAAGCAGTCGTTAAGCCAAGTCAGACACCTTTCGGTGGCTTGAAAACTCGACACCAGAGCTTGGTTACTTAGCTCTTACGAAGAAGAAGATATTTTCATAGAGTTACATAAAGGACTTATTAATATGAGTGTGAATGGATATATTATTAAATTATCTTAATGTAAGGGGAAACCAGCATAAATAACTAATCTACAATCTCCAAAGCGCCGGTCATCGAAAGGTAAGTCTGTTTTTTCTTACATTTTCCAAAATTAAATGTTGTTTGTCTAACTTTTTTCCAAAAAAATGTGTGTTTTCATTGTTGAAAATTTACTGAATTTCTTGTTAAAATTGATTTATTTTCGTTGATTTGAAATTGAACAACATTTGATTTAATATAGTTGCTTTTGAAATGCTCTGGATTTGAAAAAGTTTTGAAATGAGACGTATCCATATGTTTCGGAGAAATATTTTCTCTAAGAAAACTGTTTGGTATGCTTGAAAACTAAGTTCACTTCTACTATGTATTTGCAGTATATACTATTTTATTCAGGGAAAATATGGTAACAAAACGCAATACTTTTTAATGGTTGCTTTAGTACTGCTAGACTAATTAAACTAGGTTTTTTTTTTTTACACATTCACACACGGCTGGTTAGCCCCATACTGAACCATTTCTAGCTCGTATTATGATTGCTAACACAACTGATATACTACATATACATACATACATATTATATAAATATATATTACTTCTCTGTTAAAGCCGATGTAGCTTATCGTACGTCAATTTTACAACCTATGTCCTGAAAAAGTCGTTAATGACGAAACTTTAAACTTCAATACTTTTTAATGGTTGCTTTAATACATCTAGACCAAAAAGAGGTATTCACTACTTCTCTATTAAAGCCGATGTAGCTAATCGTAGGTCAAAGTTACAACCTTTGTATTAGTTGAAAAAGTCGTTTATTACGAAACTTTAAGCTTCAATTTGTATAGCGTTGTTATATATAAACGAGCTAATGTTCAAAACTAGATGTCAAAACGACATGCAATACAGATCTTTATATCTGAGATCAAAAAGTCTGAATTGTCGTAACGCTGCGTTACAATTTTTGTATTTCAGATATTCTAATCTTAGTATAATAACTATAAACCTTGTTTTTCTTGAAATACCATATCAACTTTTTTCTGTTATCCGTGACCTAGTCTAACGTATGTCTTACAGCATAGACTAACAAATATAATAGATGCTCAACCTCTTGTTGAAAATCGTACTACACGTAACGCCATCTATTCGTATTTTCTTGAAACGACTTCACTCGGGTCACGTAATCTACTATTAAAAAATCCCTACGTGATTGCAGCGCGTTGTAGAATTTGGCGGCACGCTCGATTTGCAGCGCCATCTAGGTTTCAGCAATAATCATGGCAAACTTCCGCGCCACGCTTTATTGTATGGGAATTAGCAATCCTCTCTAGTTTGTTGATCCATGCATATAGCAGCCATTAAATATTATTTCGTCCGTTACCAGTAATCCTGCATAAACTAGCATACACGTTTATTATGCTGTATTGGTCTAAATAAAATCTTTTATCGTAATAAGACATATTATTATGTTTAGTTAAATAAATGTTCAAGCATACCATTCCGTTTTGATAATACACATCATTGAATGGGATCAGTTTGGTGGTTTCACATTTTGCTCACAAAATGGCTGACTCATTCATTGATGTGTGCGGTTTCTAGTCTAGAATGTGCCACGAAGAAATTGTGGAGATGTACAATTTAGTATATTATCATATCGGTGCAAACTTTTTATAGTTTAGCGATATGAAAAATACTAAATTGTAAAGGAAAATCTAGTTGTCTACTAGTTTTTTATTTTTACTATTTCTCCCGTGATTCATTTTAGGCTTTAACTGCTGATGGTTTTGTGTGTCCAAAATTCAGTTGTATTTTTTTCATTTATTTCGAATACTTTTGAAGTACAAGGTCTACGATAGACAGAAATGTACGCAAGCAACTGAATTTTATTAGTTTTACATCTCTAGATTTTAAGTACGTCATTTAAACTTCTACTCTTCCCAAATATGAAATTATGCTGACGCGCAATTTTATATTGCAACCACTTTAAACTGAGCTTATGCTCCCAAAATGTTCTACCTCTTTATTATTCTCTTACTGACTTGCTAGGTTAATTACACATCGAATATTTCTTTCAATATATTTCTTATTGAAACCATACCTACTTTATAAAATAACTCATTTATCAAACGGTATAACCAATCGCCGCACCTAGGTTTCGATAAATAACTGCGAATCCTCCGACGAATCTCAAAAAGATACAACCCGCTCGATCCCAAGTAATGGAACTTACGACGGCTCTGACAAATTGTAACATTCGAATTGACGAAAAACAACTCGACATAAGAAGAGAAATACCAAAGTCTAATTCTAATTTGAAGTGGGGGTGATGAGACCTGCACTGACATCCCGCTAGGGGCGTATTGTGCATTCCCCCCTTACCAGCCTACCCAAGCCAACCGAGCTCCTTGAAATAACGGAGCACAGCCCTGGGTCGCTGGCATACCTGTTCCACCCCTGTTGCGTCAGATGGTCTATTTGTCTGAAGAAGAAATACCAAAGTATCTAAGAGAGAACTTTTTCTGTTTTTAGCGGATTACGATCCGACGCGCTATAACGCCGAGACGCTCCTCAGGCTCACGACCGCTTACCCGTTCCGCGTCAACGATAAATCCACACTGTGCGTGTATTGTCACGAGCTGTACGACGACCCAGACTCGTTCCGTGCACACATGGACAGAGAGCACGACGAATGCATGCCCAAAATCATCTTCACCGGCTTGCCTAAGACCGAATTCGTTAAAGCTGACCTCACCAACTTACGCTGTAGACTATGCTCCGAAACCTTGAGAGACTTGGACTCGGCCGCCGCACACTTAAACACGCGTCATGGCCGCGAAATGGACTCAAACGGAAAGTTCGGCATCATGCCGTACAAGCTTCAGAAAGACCTCTTCAATTGCGCCGTTTGCGATAAGAACGTACCGACTCTTCTCCATCTCAATCGACACACGATCACGCACTTTTTGAGTTACGTGTGCCACGTGTGCGGTAGCAGCTACATTGCGACCACAGGCCTCCTCAGGCATCTCCGGTCGAAGCATCAAGAGTACGAGGTGGCGTGCAAAAACTGCAACAAAGTCTTTCCCACCATGGATGCGAAGGAGCGGCACAGGCGAACGGAGAAATCTTGCATGCCCTACTCTTGTCACAGCTGCAAGGAAAGATTCCTACATTGGAAGGAGCGTTTACGGCACATGCAAGAGAAACACGGGATCGCGAAAAAAACTTACCGGTGCGGCGATTGTAATATAGATTTTGCGAGCGAAAAGCCGTACTATACGCATTTTAAGTTGCAACATTCGGACAACTGTGCCCTCTGTAAACATTGCGGCATGAAATTTGTTTCCTTGTCGCGATTGAAGCGACATTTGGCTAAGCATAATTTATAAAAACAAGATTTAGTACCAAGTTACTTTCTAGGGTGGACATTCTTTTTTATTATGATAGATAGGCTTGCGCTTGATCGCAACTCAACTGATGTTAAGTGATGTTATGATCAAGGATGAAGCGCACTTTCCTATAGAAGAAACTGATTCCCTCTCGCCTTGAAGATAGTGTATAAATAGGGAGTATAGTTATGCTTCTAAAGTCCTGAACATTTTTTAGGGTTCCGTACCTAAAAGGTAAAAACGGAACCCTACTAAGACTCCGCTCCGTCTGTCTGTCCCCAGGCTATATCTCAGAGACAGTAATAGATGGAAAGTTGAAACTTTCACAAGATAATATGTATTTCTTGTGCCGCTATAATAACAAATACTAAACATATAAAAAATGTAAATATTAAGGGGTCCCCATACAGTAAAAGTGTTTTTTTTTGTTTTTTTTTTTGCTATATATCAATAACGGTAGCATGTAAATTTTTATAGAAAATATAATACATTACCTTTCAAATTAAAATATAAATAAAATAAATATTTGAGGAGGGCTTCCATACAACAATGGTACGGAACCCTTCATGCGCGAGTCCAACTCTTACTTAGCCAATTTTTTATACTGATGGATAGGCTTGCGCTTGATCGCAAGTCACCTGATGATAAGTGATGTTGCGATCTAAGATGAAGCGCGCTTGCCTATAGAAGAAACCCATTCACTCTCGCCTTGAAGACAGTGGGGTTAAAATATGTTATAGCGTAAAGTTATGCTTCTAAAGTCCTGACGAATATTTTTCTTCTGAGCTCTTTCTTAATTAATTTAACCTTGTGACTGACTATAGAGACGATCTCCAATGGAAAAATTGATGCTAGGTACTATCGAGTTATCAATTGGGTTAGGTATTTATTTATGAATTGAATTTTATTGACGGATAATTTTAATATCGTTTGAATTAGCCTAAGTAATTATGACATCACAATCAATCAATCAATCATTTATTTACTTCTAAAAACTTTTACAAAGCTTACAAAAACTAAGCACATAATATAAAACTATAAAGCTACTTTCTAACTGTATGTATAGTATAATTGACGCGCAGCACTCACACTGAGAGTTGTCTCTCGTGCTGTGAGTGATGTCTATATGGATGATACTATGTCAAATTATTATTAATTGAAAAATCACATTGTAAAAAAAAAATGAAGCTATCACATATATTTTCAAATGCATCACAAGTTTTGTGATATATTGACAACTTATTTAACTTTATTATACACTTATTCCGATTAACTTATGGTACGAATTTACAGCTATATTATGTTTTCTTAGGACATAGAAATACATATACCTTTGGATTACCTACCATAACTTATTTATTACATTTACGCTCAATAATTTACCTATGCCTATAAGTTGTAAATAAATATTTTTGAATTTGTTCCCAGACCTTGACTTTTTATTGTTCTTAGTAGCAATTCTCCTATTGGATAAGATTTATTTGGTAGACTTATTTTTCAAAAAAGTCTTAATCGTTTTCGGATATTGTTTAAAATGTACCTTTTAGGACATACAAATTAATTGGTATTATTTATACTAATCGTGTTACACCCGCCAAACGTCTTATAATTTATAACCACTAAACAATATACATAACTCTGTTAATCATAATCATTCATTTTGTAAAACCAATTTACATGTCAGATTGTACATATTTCTTTAAACCATTAAAATAATAAATTAATTTAATCTAATATAAATTCGTTAATAATAATTATGTCAATGTTTAAGTAAAATTAATTTATTAATACTATTCAACAGTATACTCGTACAACGTATAGGTATTAGACTTATTAACGAAAAAAAAAAATGGAGACTATAGTTTATTACGCTGTGGTCTCAAGCAGGTAGCAATTTTTCGGCAAAAAGCAAGCAGAAGAGTGACCAAGATCATTTCTCTTTTGTTCTAGAAATGAGTTGTTCGAAAGCGAGGCGGAACGCGGAATGTTTAGTACGTTACTCAACCGTGTACCCGTTCAAAGTCCCCGAGTCGTGCATAGTGTGCGTGTTCTGCGGCGACAGCTTTGATCAGGCCGCTGTCTTCCGCGACCATATGCAAACCCACCACCAAATATTCCCCTACAAGTTCGCCTTCACCTCGCACAACAACGAGAGCTATATCAAAGCTGACTGCACGGACATACGCTGTAGGATCTGCTCTGAACCCTCGCAAACGTTAGAAAAAATGGCCCTCCACTTGCAAATAATACATAAGAAACCTCTCGATCTCCAAGCCGATCTGGGCGTCCAACCTTTCAAACCTGACTCGCTGGCTTGCGTCATCTGCGGCTCCCACAAGTTCAATATACGGCAACTGAGCAGACACGTGCAGAGCCACTTCGCCAGGTTCACGTGTGAAACGTGCGGCAAAACCTACGCCACCACGAGTGCGCTCAAAGTGCACGTCAAGTACTCTCACGTGTTCAACGAGAAAATATGTCGCATGTGCAAAACTCATTTCGCCACGTTGGATAGCCTGAGGAGGCACGTTCAGGAGTCGTCGGGCTGCTGGCCTCATGTGTGCAACACTTGCGGCCAACGGTTCTCGTCGTGGCACTTAAAGCAGAAACACCTGACCGAATTCCACGAGGCACCGAAAAGCCAACGCGTTTGCCCGATCTGTGGCGCTGAGTTTGCCAACGCGAAGGCGTTTCGCTCCCACTTCAAACTGACCCACACGAGCGACGTCTACGTCTGTTCGTGCTGCGCTCGAAAATTTCACTGCAAAAAAGAATTGACTGAGCACCAGTTCACTCACACGAAGGAAAAGTTGTTCCCTTGCACGGTTTGTGCGAAGTCGTTTTCGAGAAAGAAGAATCTCATTCAGCACATGTGGATCCACAGCGAACACAAGCGGTTCGAGTGCAAACCTTGCGATAGGAAGTTCAACCAGCGCGTCAGTTGGAAACAGCATATGAAGTCGTATCACCCGGAATGCGCCGACCTTGTAATACAAAACAATAATATCAAGATTTATAGTCACAGTTGCCATACCAATGAATAGATGTAATTTTATTGCGATTTTGAAGTGTCTATTACAAATAAAGATAAGATAAAGAATGCGTTCTTTAATCGAATAACTATAAACCTACTTACCCTGTGGACTCCAGAAAAAAGACCTACCACCACAAAGAGTTCTAGCTACGTCGCTATACCCACTTGGAGATCAATTAAATGAATAATTAACGTTGAAATAGACTCGAATTCAATAAAAAGTAGACAAATAAATACAGCGGATCTTTCTTTTGTTCTAGAGCTTTCCCCCAATGTGATCGCGCGGAATAACGCGGCACTATTAGTGCAGTATACGACGGCTTATCCGTTCCGACTGCCGGCCGACGACGTCTCTTGTATCGTCTGCGGCAACGAGTTCAATGACCCCGAAGAGTTTAGGCAGCACATGACACAGTTAGCCGACCATAGAGCCCCTTACAAAATGCTCCGTCTGATGCTTCCTTCCCAAACGGCGACGCTCAAAGTAGACATTACTAGTCTCCGTTGCCGCGTCTGCTCGAACGTTTTTGACAATCTAGAAGACATAGCAAAGCATTTAACCTCCGTACACTGTATTACAGCCCTTGACTTGAATCACGATCTAGGCGTACATCCTTTTAAAATATATAAAGACGTTTACACGTGTATATCTTGTCCGGAGAAGTTCGTTACGTTGAGAGCGCTGAGTAGGCACACTCAGACGCATTACCTGAAGCACACGTGCGAGACCTGCGGCAAGTCCTATTCGAACTCTAGCTCTCTAAAACTCCACACGTCCTTTGCACATTTAGGGCCCAAAGCTTGGTGCAAAAAGTGCAAGACCATGTTCGATACGGCGGAAGATAAGCAGAAACATCTGACCCAGTCGCTTAGCTGTTGGCTGTACTCGTGCCATGTTTGCGATCAAAAGTTCATGTCCCCTAGTCTCAAAGTGAAACATTTGCAGGCGGCCCACAACATCGCCACCCACTACACTTGCCCCGAGTGCCCCGCCGTGTTTATCGATAAAGGCAAACGGCGTACACACTTTACCGCGACGCACACAGATAAATTCAAATGCTCGTGCTGCAACAAAAGGTTCCCTTCCAAATTCATGCTCGTCAACCACGCGGTCGTCCACTCGTCTGAGAAAAAGTTCCGATGCAACGTCTGCTCCAAAGAGTTTAGCCGGCAACAAAACCTGAAGCAGCATCTACCTATACACATGCACGACAAGCCCTACAAATGTGCCGTATGTAATAAGCAGTTCAATCAACGCGTCAGTTGGAAGACTCATATGTCGTCGTACCATCCAGAGATTTCTTTGAACAAAACATGATGCAGTGGTGATTTTCACGCTTCTCTGTCCTGGCCAGCTCCTTTCAGTTGGTGTGGGCAGTTTAAAAAACACTGGGAAAATCAATAAACCTATGAAACTATTATGTTGCTTAACCTAGGTATTAAAAAAAGTAAAAATCTCGCTGCCATTCATGCGTTTTTTTACGCCCTCACGCGTTGGTGACAATGGAATATACGTACGCCTGAAGAAGGAATAACATCAGCAAAGTTTGCCCTACATTAGAATATTTTCTCTTGTTTTAGAAATCCGGTCACCGGTAAAAAGCAGCAAGTCCATCGCTCGGAATAATGTCCGCCTAATAGTGCAGTACGCCACGGCACACGCGTTTACAATGCCGCCTAGTAGTCACGGCATCACTTGCGCCATGTGTGCCAATGTGTTTACCACGCCCGAGGCCTTTAGGCATCACATGATGAACGAAGAGTACCATTCTATAGACGAAAAACCGAAAATAAACTTCGAACGGCACGTCAAAATAGATATCTCGGAGCTACGCTGCCGCATTTGCTCCCAAAGCTTCGATAGTTTGCCCGACGTGGGCGCACATTTGTCGCAAGAACATTTCGTATTCGAACTGAGTCTAGAACACGGTTTCGACGCTCAACCTTACAAAATATTCGAAGGTTCCTACGCTTGCCTCCAGTGCCCGGAGAAGTTTGTCAGCTTGCGCGCGCTGACCAGTCACTCGCAGATCCACTACAATAGGAGCATCTGTTACGCTTGTGGCAAGTCTTACGCTGGCTCGGGCTTGCTCGCTACGCATATAAGGCTAGCGCACAACAAGTTAAAGCCCTTCAGTTGCGACAAGTGTAAAGAGGACTTTGATACTAAGGATGAGAAACGAGAGCACCTGGCGTCGTCGCCCGCCTGCTGGCAGTACCGGTGCTCGGTGTGCGGGGATAGGTTCCTTTTGCCGTCGCACAGAGAGAAACACATGTCGCAAGTCCATAACATTGTCAAAACTTTCTCGTGTCCAGAATGTATGGAGACGTTCCCCACGGGAGACAAGCGCCGCCGGCATTTTATGTCGGTCCATACGAACAAGTTTAAGTGTCCGCTCTGCGCCAGGACCTTTGCAGCTCCGGAACAGTTGAAATACCACATTCGTAGGCATAACAATATTAGGGATTACGAGTGTGAATTGTGCGACAAGAAATACTTGCAAAAGAAACACTTGGAACGACATAAGCGCACTCATTTGACCGGCACCGTGTATAAATGTAGGATTTGCGGGAAGATGTTCGATAATCGCGAAAACTTCGACGCTCACATGTCGTATGTACACAATGAAATCTCTACCGCGGTCCTATAGGTTAGAAAACGAACGTTTTAAACCGAATGTCTTAGAATCACTCGTCGTAGGTAAAAAGTATACCATAAAAAAATTACATCTCAATTCCAAACTCGCTACGGGGTATCAACGCAATGAATACCAGTTATAGATAGGTACCATAATGTAGATTTCTTTTTTGTTATAGAACAAAGTGCGAATCGGGTCTATTCCATCGAACGGAGCAACGCGAGGATCATTATCGAGAATGCCACCGTGTATCCGTTCAAAATGCCCCGTAGTAACATGAGCTGCATTTACTGCGACGAGGAGTTCGAGGAGCCCCTGGATTTCAGAAACCACATGAGGGACAATCACTTGAAAGAGACGGCGCTTTTCCCGCGTCTCGTTAAAATTGATTGCACTGAAGCGAGTTGTCGCATTTGTAGCCAACGCTTTGACGACGTGCACTGCATGGCGGACCACCTCAAGACCGAGCACGGCTGCAAGCTAGACTTGGAGAGTTGTCTCGGCGTGATCCCTTTCGTGTTGCACAACCGGCAGTGGTCGTGCGTGTACTGCAACCTGCGGGCCGCCACGCTGCGTGTGCTCAGCAAGCACATGACCATGGTCCACTTCGCCATCATCACGTGCGACGAGTGCGGGAAGAGCTTCGCCAACGCGCGCTCCCTCAACTTGCACATCGAAAGGCACCACAGGAAGATTATCAAATGTAGAAAGTGTCGCGAGGTGTTCCCGAGCATCGAAGCTCGACACTCGCACTACAAGATTTCCCCGAACTGCTGGCCCTCCGTCTGCCACCTGTGTAACATGCGCTTCATGAGCGACAACCCCAAAGAGAAGCACATGCAGGAGGTCCACAACATTTTCTCCAAGAACTTGACCTGCACCGAATGTGATCAGACCTTCAGTAACACGAGAGAGTGCGTGAAGCATTTCAGGATCGCTCACACGGAGGACAAACTCTGCTGCGCTTTTTGCCCCAAAATGTTCGTTTCCAAAGCCCGCCTCGTAGCGCACACTGTTACCCATACCAAGGAGAAGCCGTTCACTTGTGCCGAGTGCGGCAAATCCTTTGGCAGCCAGAGCAGCCTCAACCAGCACGTGTGGATCCACCGGGAGGAGAAGCGCTTCAAATGCGTGCCTTGCAACAAGCAGTTCAATCAGAGGATCACTTGGAAAGCGCATATGAAAAGCTGCCATCCTGGCGCTACGGTCATATTTGTGAAGAAAACCAACACGCAGGTTAAAGAAAAGGCGGAGACAGAGAAAGAGAAGGAGAAAAGCGGGGATTAGGATGGTTGGAACTATGGGATAGGCGAATATGATACATTGAATAGCTAATATCAAATCTAAATAATTGGTACGAATGTACCTATACTATAGAAATAAAAGACGGTGATGGTGCACTAAAATGTTTGCGACAATAGCGGACCTTGTTCAAGTATTTGTTGCTCTTGCAGATTCATTTTCGGTGATCGGACAATATTTTTGAGGACAACTTTAAAAGTACTATTTATAAGCTCGTATTCGTGACTTCATTCCGTGTAATTAAGCGTAATTCCGTGAAATAATATCTTATATATAAAATTTCCGTGTCACAGTGTTTGTTACCGTACTCCTCCGAAACGGCTTGACCGATTTTTTCCAAATTTTATATGCGTATTCAGTAGGTCTGAGAATCGGCTACTGTATATTTAGAAATAATTATTAAGGCAAAACAACGTTTGCCGGGTCAGCTAGTAATAATATAAAATTAACAAATTAATATAATATTATTCTCGGCTTAAAATCATTTGCCAACAAAATCTTCGTAAAAGCTGGTGTCGAATATATAAAAAGGCTTCCATCGAAACGTGTAAGGAAAATTTCGACGATAAAACCAGATACAATGTGTAGGGTCTTAGTAGTCATTCGGCAATGACCGAGATATGATAACGGATATTTCTCTTTGTTCTAGAACAAAGTCCGCGGCTCATCGTTCTGCAGAACGCGCACGTGATTATCGAATTCGCCACCGTTTACCCCTTTCTTTTGCCAGAGTACACGCTGGTCTGCCTCCATTGCTGCGACGAGTTCCACGACCCGCTTCTCTTTAGGCGTCACATGGACGATGAACATCCCGAATGTAATAAGATATACTCCTCCTTTTACGATAAGAATGAATACTACATTAAAGTGGACGCGTCCGATCTCCGATGTCGTATCTGCTCAGATTCCTTCGATTCTCTCGAAGAGGTCGCCAGGCATTTGAGCGGGACGCACAAGAAAACCATAAACTTTGACTACGATCTAGGCATGATTCCGTTTAAAATTGACAAAAATCGATTCGATTGCTCCATTTGCGGCTACAAATTCTTGAACATACGCTTGTTGAGCAAACACATGAATACGCATTACGTGAAATACACGTGCGATTCGTGCGGGAAGTCTTACGTGTCTGCGGCGGCTCTCAAGGTGCACCTAAAGAACGCTTGCGGCCGCCCCGTGAAGCTGCCCTTCTGTCGCAAGTGTAAGAAATCGTTTAGCACGCTGAAAGATCGCATGGAACATATGAAAGAGTCGCAAAAATGCTGCCAGTACCGTTGCAACGTTTGCATAGAGAGGTTTCCGACTCGGGCTACCAAGCGTATCCACATGAAGGAGGCCCACGATACCTCGTCCCACAAGACTCACAAATGTCCGGAGTGTGCGACCGAATTCCCAAACGCGGCGAGACTAAGAAATCACTTCGCAATTGAGCACACTAACAACTATTACCAGTGTGCTCACTGTGATATGAAGTTCGCGGTTAACTCGGAGCTTCAACAGCACATAGTATCCCACACCGGGGAGAAAAACTTTACATGCAACGTGTGCGCTAAATCCTTTATAAGAAAAAAGAATTTGACGCAACACATGTGGTTGCATAGCGAAGTGAAGAAACACTCGTGTAAACTTTGCGACAAGCATTTCAATCAGCGGGTCTGTTGGAAAAATCATATGAGATCGCGCCATCCGGAACTGTGTGATTTCTAGGTTTCCTATGATCCGTTTCGGTCTAGAAATTGCTAAGATGTCTGTCTGTTAATCTTAGCAATTTATAGTTTTTTTTTAATATTTTTTTTTCTTGTTATTTATTTATTTTTTCTCCGTTGTTATATTGCAACTGACTTTGGACGGGTAACAATACAAAATATTACTTTAGTGGGGTTTAAATTGTATGTCAATGTTTTTAGTTTTAGTTAATCAGTATTAGACCATTCCAGAGACTCTTATTGAAAACTTGACAACTAGGCTTGGACACTTCAGTCAAATATATACCAGATTCAGTGTTGCATACAAACACAGCACAAAAATGGCACGAGTTTACTATACTATTGTATCTATTATAATACACACAAAAATACAAAATATGTTTCCAATTCAAGTCAACCTTACCACTGTATCTTAAGGTTGAGTTTCCACTAGTGCCGTAATAAACATTAGCTATCTTGCTCCGCGATAACAGCTATACAATTTTATGACCGTACGCGGTGAGTGTTAGAAAATTCAACTGTATTAATATACTAATAACGCTTTTACATTCCTCAAACTCAAAAAGACCACACTCCTACTTGTGGTCTTATTTTCCTTGCCGTTTTTAGAGACATCACCTTAAATCTAGTACATTTTTGATCGAAGCTTGGACACATGAATCGTTCGAGAACGAACGAATCTAGGGACTGGTAGGTATAGGACCTACCATTGTCAAATGTCGGTATAGTGTAAAACGGGACTTTCTTTTTTTTAAAGCTACGCTCTTTTCGGTGGAGTAATCGCCTTTGCTTTCTTTCGTTCGTCATATCATTTACCTCCACGTAGGATGAAAAGAAATAAAAATAATAAATGAAGAACACGGGTCTAAAGATATAAACATATTCTTTGCAGTATTAGAAGAAGGCATTTAATATTTTGTAAAAAAAAATAACTACGTTTAAATGCATACTAATATGTATTAAAAAAGCGTTTGTAGCTGTCTGCGTGTCTGTTGAAAATGAAAATGAAAAATGTTTATTTACTAACTTATTACTAGATTATATATTCTCATGTGACTACTTAACTAGGCAAGGCCTGAATCTAAGTAGTCCAATTTAACCTGTTTGCAGTTTAAAATAAACTTAACCTCTACCAAGACAGTAAAACAAATAAAACATAATACAAATAAAACAATGAATACGAAAACATTACAAACTAAGACTTATCTAATAATTTTAAAAAGATTTTCTGTTGCTAAGTAAGACCAGTGTTATTAACCAAGACTGTATGAATACTTTGGCATCCAGCATTTTTTTTATTTCTAATGTCACAAGCTTTGATCACGTTACTGTATACGAAGGCATTAATAAAGTCACCAAACCGTTGAGCGAAACATGTGTTGACGGACGGTGAGGGTATTCTAAAAGTTCGACGGCTAGCCATCAAATCGTAATCAGGTTTAGATATATCACTTGTTTGTGAGCCTTGAGAGCGATTCTAAGAATTAACAATTGACGGACACTGCAAACACCTGATTCTGTTACATCATCACAGCTAAATGCATGGCAGTATCATGGCGTATCAGGCTGATATTTAACAACAGGTTACTTTGACACTTGTGGAATTAACATACGAGTAATAACTGTTTTTATGACGTGAATTCAAAAAACACATCTTGAATGAATATGAACTAAATTATTTTAAACCTTTAAAACTGAATCATTTGATTTTTGCTGATATTTGGCAGTGTTTCATTTTAATGGCAATTTGCAATTATTGAAATACATTCATTATTCGTATCATGTATGATAAAAATCCTGAATGAATATAAACTAAATTATTTTAAACGTGATATCTTTTTAAAACTGAATCAATTGATTTTGCTGTGTATGGCAGTGTTTTTTTTTTAATTGAAATTTGTAATTATTGAAATACATTCATTATTCGTATCATGTATGATAAAATTAATTAAAAACTTTTTTTTTTATATTGTGTAATAAAATTGTAAATAGCATGTCAGTACTTACGCGTATGTGGATGATAAAATCAAAAATGTTGTTAAGTTTTGAATTACATTAGCTAAGCTATTTGAGGCGATGATTCGGATAAAAACTTGTACAACCCGGTCACATTATCTTGAGACCTGGCGTGCCACCACTGTTGCGTCAGATGGTCTGTTTGTCTGAAGATTAGCACTGGAAGGCGAACTTTCATCTTGAGAGTAGGATATTATTTTAACAATAAGATTTCCAACAAAACAAATTTTGTCTTAATTAATTTAATGTAGGTAATGTTATTATAATGACATGATTAAAATGATGAAAAATAAATGAAAAAAATAAAGTCCAAACGTAACAACGAAATGTTTATAAAAATATACCACGAAAACAAGTAGACGCGTATCGGCAACGGAAGTGCTAACCGTACTGACGCGCCGTGGCGAGCGCGGGGAGGTGAAGGAGAACGGGGCGGGGGGTTCGCATTCCAGCGAGGTCTCGAGATAATGTGACCGGGTTATATATTACAGTTTTATCGTTACGTTATGAATTCCAGCAAAATAATTTAAAGACCGTGTAATATACATACCAACATTGGTATCAATCAGACTTGAGGAGATTACGAGGGCATAATTTTTAATATACAGTTTCTTAATATAAATCACATGCGGTAAAAAATATCGAAAAAATAGCTTAAAGATAAGTCTAAAAAAGAAGTCTAAGAATATATGTACTTATTTTGGTACCAGTAACGACCTCGTTGGCGTAAAGGTTATCATGCCGGCCTGTCAATCAGAAGGTTCCGGGTTCGATTCCCGGCCCGGCCTACATCTTTGTGCTTAACAAAATTTGATAGCTGTGGGTCTCGGTGTTAAATATGTATGTATGTATATGTAGTATATCAGTTGTGTTAGCTACCATAACACGAACTAGAAATGTTTCAGTATGGGGTTAACCAGCCGTGTGTGGAATGTGTCCTAATATTTATTTATTTATTTAGTAAGACTTATGAGTTAGAAATAAAACTGGTTAAAAAAAAATTTTTTTTAAATAGTTTTTATTTCATTTTCATAAGTTTGATAGATACCAAAATAAGTAAAAATATTCTTTGATTTGTTCTTTAGACAGCCTTTTAAGCTATTTTTTTAAATATTTTTTACCGTTTATTTAATGAGAAAAAAAAATGTAAATTCACGATTCACCCCTGTAATCGCCTTATTAACCCTCAAATGGTCGATTTTTGTTTCACGTTTTAAAAAAATATATTTGTGTAATAGACATGTATTACTGTCTAGGATAAATTTGTAAAAAAATCTAGACATTAATGTACTATACTTTTTTTTGCAATAATGTGAGTGTTGTTTATTAACTACATTGCGCAAAATTAAAAAAAAATTAAATGAAGGTCAATTTTATGTGTGATTTTTAGTATGTTGTTTAAAAACATCATTGTTATGGGTTAAAAAAACTTTCAAAAGATTTTTCTCGCATGAGTTTTTTTTAATATTAATATTGAAATCTATTTGGTACTATTTGGTACCAAAATTGCTATAACACTTGGTCTGTGGCTCTAAACTTAGGTTCCAATTCCAAACTATCATTCCTATAATAACATTATCTGGCCGGTTGCCAGATGAATGTTTTTTAAAAGAACCAGTAGTCCGGTCAATTTAGACCAAAAACTTAGGGTGAAGTTACATAAAGTCCCAACAAGCTGAATTTCTGTGAAGTTGTTCAAAACATAATTATAAACAATGTCTCCAAGTCAATTTTTATTCAAGGTCAAAGGTCAAAAAAATGTGTTTTTCGCGATTTTCAGCAAAATTTCAGCGATTTTCAGCGTTAGTTTTATCATAAAAGTACATCAGACAAAAATTGTAGATCATAAAATTATCTATAAAAAATGTACCAATATTTTTTTTTACTAGCCACAGTTTCTGAGATATAACGATTCGGAACTTGTAGACATCCTACTAATATTATAAAGGCGAAAGTTTGTATGTATGGATGTATGGATGTGTGGATGTATGGATGTTTGTTACTCTTTCACGTAAAAACTACTGAATGGATTTGAATGAAACTTTACTACAATATAGCTTATACATCAGAATAACACATAGGCTATAGCTTATACATCAGAATAACACATAGGCTACAATTTTTGAGGTTTTTAATGTGAGGTCGTAAAAAAAAACACATTTTTTGCGCTTACATTGCAAACGCTGACTGAATCCTACAAGATAGATCAAAACAATTTACTACAGTATTGTACAACTTAAAAAGGTCTACAAAAAAGTCCGTGATGGTATATGTTTATCTCTTAGGAATAACCCACAATAACCATTTTTTATCCTTTACTTTGTACGAGAAATAATGGCTTATTTACGAAGCGATTTTAAGCAATACAGTATTAATCCTTATCCAATTAAGTATCTTAAATACATTGTGCATTTAATAAAGATCAATATGGCTTTTTACAGCATGTAAATTAAATAAATATTTTCGAAGATATCACAGATTTAAAATGCAGCGGCGCCAGGCGAACGGGGCGTGGGGGGAGCGGGGGTAGGTGCGGTGGAGAGTGTGGCTCATCGCTGAGTGCGCGACCCGAACGCGGGCAGACGCGTGAGGGCAGACGTCGTTGACGGTTGTGTCCGTTTTGCGAATTTTCAAGGCACTAGCGATTTGATAAAAACGTATGGTCGCCTACTTTAAGTAATATAGGCCTAAGGTTAGTTATTGCCAGGTTTCTTTTTGGTAAGGAGTAACACGTACAAAAAGATACTTCACTTTTACGAATTACTTCATTGATAATGCAATTACTATATAGATAGGTTACTTACAGTTAATTATAACAAATTATATTAGCAATAAATTAAAATTGCGACTATAATTTGAGATTTAAACTATCCTATCTCTCAAGTTGGATCGAACTGCACATGGTGTGCGAATTTTATTATAATCGGTTAAGTGGTTTAGGAGTCCATTGAGGACAAACATTGTGACACGAGATTATATAAATTAAGATAACATTATTAATATTATATGTATGTTTTTTATTATTCTTTATTGTACACTACGTCCTTCTTTAGTCGTTTATAAATTCCTTTCCATCCAAAGGTTGCCTGGAAGAGATCGCTTTAAGCGATAAGGCCGCCAATTGTGGTACACTAATTTTAAGTTAATTGTCTTTTACTGTGCCTTTTTTATTTATGTGTCCAATAAAGAATTTTAAAATTTCCATGACACAATGTTAGTTACCGTACTCCTCCGAAACGGCTTGACCGATTTTTACCAAATTTCATATGCGTATTCAGTAGGTCTGAGAATCTTCTACTATATATTTTTAAGGCAAAATAACGTTTGCCGGGTCAGCTAGTTGTTTATAATTATGTTTTGAACAATTTCACAGAAATTCAGCTTGTTGGGACTTTATGTAACTTCGAATGTCTAAATTGACCGGACTACAGTATCTGGCAGCTTGCCAGTTGATGGGATATATTTTTTAGCGTTATCCTTTAGGTCTAACCTATTTTTACACGCTTTATATTAGCTTCACGTGTATGTTTGGTTGTAACCGACTTCTTTGGGCTCGTTTTTGTTCCACGTTAAACGGCCAGATTTTGTTGAAACTTTGTAGATTTATTGAGGACCGATGACAATACACCAATTTGATAAAATTATTCCATTTTTTTGTATTTTTGTTTGTATGTTTGTTTGTAACCGACTTCTTTGGGCGCGATTTTGGCCCACTTAAAACGACCAGATAAGCGTGTTTTTTAGTTTTTTAAACTATTATTATTATATTAATGATAAATTCTAAAATTTAAGACTTACACATACCTGGAAAATGTAAATACAAATTATGTGGTTTCAAGTGTGATTAAAAAAAAATTTTTTTTTGCAATAACTAGTATAAAGAGTTGTTTTTGTTAAGGTCAATTTGGTGGATGTTTATTATTTATATGTATCTTCAAATTGTAAAATAATAAGACCGTATTATTTCTCCAAAAGAATTTTGACTAAGTGTTTGTGTTTAAAATAAATAAATGAACGTAAACTATATCTCTATCTTTTATTTTTTAGAAGGATAACATCAACCTTTTTTTTTTATTGTTCTAATCTTCTCTTATATAAAATTTCCATATCACGATGTTAGTTACCGTAGGTACTCCTCCGAAACGGCTTGACCGATTTTTACCAAATTTTATATGCGTATTCAGAAGGTCTGAGAATCGGCTACTATCTATTTTCCACACCCCTAAGTGTCTCACTCTTAAAATTAGTTTTTACGAAATTTTTGTTTTTATTTTTTATAATGTGCCCTTAAAAAATATATACAACTCTAAAATTTTATTAATATTTAGTAATTTAATAATATTTCATCCCGCTCGATACTGATCAATTATAGTGTTTTAACTGAGGCAAAACAACGTTTGCTGGGTCAGCTAGTTTTATTATAAGCCTGTTGTGTCCCACTGCTGGACAAAGGCCTCTCTTCTTTCCTTCCAGTCAGCCCGATCTTCGCCTTTGGTGGACCAGTCCTTATCGAATGAAAACAGGGTGGCATTCCCTACTTCCTGTAGAATCCGAGCGATGTAGCTAATCGTACGTCAAATGTTAAAACTTATGTTTTTGCACTCGAAAAGTTCTTTAATTACGAAACGTTGAAGCTGAACTTTGCATAGCATTTCATTTATTGCTAATGTTTAATATTTATTACAAAACAGTCGCTATCGTGATTCAGAAAAGTAACTCTTAACTTACAGCGCCATCTAGTGGCACTGCTTAGAACTAAAATAACACCGGTGTCTATACACCTTAATAGTACCTTGGTTTCTTAATAGATGCTGAAATTAAAGCATACTTTTTCAGCCTAGTTCATTTAAATTAGGGAATTTTTTCGCCAACTCTGCCTCTATTAGTTTTCATACAAATACTGATATTATTTTAACGTAATCCCTTCTTAAATGATTATAACATAACCTTAATAAAACACGTTTATATGCATTTGAAGTGGTTACTACAAATAATTTATACAAAGACAAGTTGGTGGAGTACATATTGAACGGTTATTTTTTTTTCTTTTCTAGACGAAGCGCGAACTCAGGTGACACTTAATGCTGAAGTAATCGTAAAGTTGGCAACAGTGTATCCGTTCCGATTGCAAGGCACCAAGATTGTTTGCGTCTACTGTCTCGAAGAATTTCAAGAGCCGGACCATTTTAGAATTCACATTAAAGACCATCATCCTAAAGCGAACTTGTACATAGCGTTTGCGCACATCAATGGCAGATACAAGGATTACCTCAAGGTTGACTGCCACGACCTCACTTGTAGACTATGCTCGATGCCTTGCGAGACTATCGATGACGTCGCTCAACATCTGAAGCTGTTCCACAAGGGGAATGAAATCGACAACTTGGATCTAAGACACGAAATCGGTCTGCATCCGTACAATCTGACGAAAGACAAATGGATCTGCATGGTCTGCAAACTGTCTCTGCCAACTCTGGTGAAGCTCAGCCGCCATATGTCCTCTCATTATACCGAGTACACGTGCGACACTTGTGGCAAATGTTATGTCTCGGCGGACAGTCTCAAATACCACGTCAAATATGGCCATTCTTCTAAAATCGTATGCAGACGGTGTAAGCAGGTGTTTTCAACGGCGGACGAAAAGAGGAATCATGTAAAGAATACGAAGTTCTGTTGGCCGTACGGCTGTGTGTATTGCGGCGAACGTTTCACTTCCTGGGAACTGAAACATAAGCACCAAGTGTCTGCACATCAGGTGCCGAAATTGACGTTCTCGTGTCCGGAATGCGACAAGAAGTTCGAAACTAGAAAACTTTTTTATTCGCATTACACCATCGCCCATACAAGGGACTCGTACTTATGCAATTGTTGCGGAAAGGTCTTCCCCAGTCTCTATATATACAATGAGCATAAAATCGGCCACTCTGGAGAGAAGCAGTTCCAATGCACCGTCTGCTCGAAGAGTTTCACCAGAAATAAGAGTCTGAAACAACACATGTGGCTTCATAGTGAAACTAAGAGATTTGAGTGTAGTATATGTAATAAACAGTTTAACCAAAAGGTTTGCCTAAAGGGACATATGAAATCGCATCATCCCAATGTGCCTATCGATGGGTTATGAAGACATGTTGAAGCTTTTTTTATTTTCTGTACAATAAATAAATATGCATGAAAATAGTGTTTTGGTTGCTTCGTAGTAAAAGATAGGTTTCCCGGCACTGACATTGACAATTTTCTTTTTGTTTTTAGGGTTCGTGTTGGAAATACGCGGACGTAAAGAAAGTGGTTCCAAAAAGAAAATAGTCCTTGTATGCCAGACGCCCCAGCGGCGCAATGCCGAACTAATTCTAATGCATTCCACCGCTTACCCCTTTAAAACTAGATTCAGTCAAATACTATGCGCCTTTTGTCATGAGGAATATAATACTTTAACAGACTTACGACACCATATGACAATAGACCACGTACATTCAGATTTCAAAAACGTTTTCTATAGGGCAAAAGATAATCTGATTAAAGTCGATATAACTAATATGAAATGTAAAATTTGCTCACAAGACGCGTCTGATGTCGAAGCTTTGATGACGCATCTATCACGCGAACACCAAAAACCTGTTAAATTCGACGCTCGTTTTGGTGTTCTGCCTTACAAGCAGAACGAAAAGAATCAGTGGATTTGCGTTTACTGTCAGCGAATATTTGCGGAGTTCGTAGCATTCAAACGTCATATCGCCACGCACTTTCTGCAGTTCTCGTGTGATAAGTGCGGCACCAGTTTTGTGTCGGATCATGCGCTCCGCGACCATCATAGGCAAGTCAAGTGCTTCAGGACGGCCTATCACCCTCGCAATGGTATAATCATGAGGTATCGCAGCAACGCCGAGATCATTCTCCAGTGCTCCACCGCTTGCCCTTTCAGAACCTGGAAAAATAACTTTAGCTGTATATTCTGTCGGCATCAGTCGCACGATCCTACCGCTCTGAGGATCCACATGGCGACACGCCACGTCAACTATGATGTCCAAGCAGCGTTCTATAAAAAGTTGGGAAAAGAGTTCTTAAGTATAGATATCACCGATCTACAATGTAAACTATGCTTTATGTCTTTACCGACCTTTGACGCTCTAACGTACCATTTGAAAACCGATCATCAGCAACCTTTAAACCTGGACGCGCAATTTGGGGTGCTTCCCTTCAGATTGAACGATGGATCTATCTGGAAGTGCACGATATGCCCGAACGAATTTAAAGATTTCATATCACTGAAAAAACATACGGCGGATCATTTCCAAAACTATGTCTGTGACGCGTGCGGCGAAGGTTTCATTACGGAATCAGCAATGATCGCTCATACCAAAATACCACATGAAAATAAGTATAACTGCAGTCGTTGTATAGCTACGTTTTCTTCATTGGACGAGCGTAACATCCACGTCAAAACTCAGCATACCTCTACACCATACATGTGCATATACTGCCCGGACAAACCACGATTCGCCAACTGGGAATTGAGAAAGAGACACCTGATGGAAGTACATAACTATAAGACAGGCACTGATAAATACGAATGTACCATGTGCCAGAAAATTTTCAAAACGAGATCAGGGAAGTTCAATCACATGGCGAGAACGCATAGAATGAAAAAAGACTCCGAACTCAATTATCCGTGCCCGAGTTGCCCCAAAGCGTTTACCACCAAGTTGTTCCTAGATAAACATATGGCCAAGAAGCATTTTGATTTGTAATCTTTAAACTGCATACATGGCGTCTTAAGTAAGAATTTGTGTAGAGTGAAAAATTAAAAAGTCCTACATATGTGATACTCATGAAGTTCTTTTCTTTTTTAGGTCGCCGAAAGGAAAATGGCGAATTAACTGAGAAAGAACGTAAACCAAAAAAGAGATTATTTCAAAGACAAGTAAACCAGAACCCGCAGTGGAAAAACGCCGTCATTGTTCTCAAACATTCTACCGCGTTCCCTTTCAAGACTTGCTTTAATAGAATATTGTGTTCCTATTGCAAAGATGAATTTGAACCCATGGCAGCCTTAAGAGAGCATATTAAAGTAGCACATTCCAACGCTGATTACAACAGCGCATTCTATAAAGTAATAGACACACTTAAAATAGACATTACCGATCTAAAGTGTAAGATTTGTTCCCAAGTAATTCCTGACGTAGACACGCTAATGACTCATTTATCAAAAGACCACGAAATTCCAGTCAATTTCGAAGCCGCGTTTGGAGTACTCCCGCATAAACAAAACTCGGACGGCTTGTGGATGTGCCTATACTGCGACAAGAGCTTTACGAAATTCTCACAAAACAACGAGCATCTCCGTAACCACGTGAAAACGTTTACGTGTGAAAAATGCGGCGCTACTTTCCTCTCGTCTTACGGCCTGAGACAGCACGAACGTAAATTCCAGTGTTACAAGATTAATTACAAACCTCGCTTCGGCAAAACGTTAAAATACCGTAGGAATACAGAGATAATACTGCAGTGCTCAACCGCTTGCCCGTTTCGCACGTGGGGGCAGAATTTCAACTGCGTCCTCTGCCGCGTACAGTCAAACGACCCGATAGGCCTGCGATCGCACATGGCTTCCAAACACGCCGAATTCGACATAGATCAAGTGTTTAGCAGGAAACTACGAAAAGAATTCCTTAAAGTCGACATCACCGATCTACAATGCAAGCTTTGCTTCCTAAGAATAGAATCCATAGACGATCTTTTGACACATTTGAAGAACGATCACAAACAACCAATCAACACAGACGTCCAGCCGGGCGTGATACCTTTCAGACTCAACGACGGCTCGGTTTGGAAATGCGCGATGTGCGCTATCGAATTCACTGACTTCGTATCCTTAAAGAAGCACACGATGGAACACTTTCAGAACTACGTTTGCGATACTTGCGGCGAGGGTTTTATAACTGAAACGGCTCTAAACGCTCACACGAAAATCCCGCACGATAACAAACACGCGTGCGGTCGTTGCGTCGCCACCTTCTCAACATTAGAAGAAAGGAATATCCACATTAAAACCCAACACACGTCTCTACCGTACATGTGTATGTACTGCAAAGACAAGCCGCGATTCGCCACGTGGGAGCTCCGGAAGCGACATCTCATGGAGATCCACAACTACAAGCCGGGGGCTGAACAGTACGAGTGTACGACTTGTCATATGACTTTCAAGACCCGCTCTCAGAAGTACCACCACAATGTGAGGTCGCATCGCAGTCAGAAAGAGCGCGAGTATAATTATCATTGCGGCACGTGCGCTAGTGTGTTCGCGACTAAGCTGTCTCTGGACAAACATATGTCTCGGAAGCATTTTCATCCTTGAACTAATCATCATATTTTAAGTTTTAAAATAATATCCAACTTTTACGCCTCTACTGTAGTTAGTACATCTAAACTGTCACTCCGTTGGTCGGATAACTCGTTAAATTTAGGCCCCGGCTGTTAAAAAACTAATACAGACCGTCGTTAAGCCAAGCCAAGCCTTTGGGCGGCTTGAAAATTCTCGACGCCAGAGCTTAGCCACTTAAGCTCATACTCATCTATACTCACAAAAGCGGGGTGTTTTGAAATGTGTTTTAAAATAACAATGTTTTGTACAACAGTTTTGTTAATTCTTAACAATATTTTTGTCGCTAATTTCTGAGAGTCGTGTTTTTTTTTTTAATTACTTATGAGTAATTCTGTATGGTTATAAACACATTACTTGTTGAAGTTAATGAGGGCGCCGTTTTGAATAGTGCTTATAAAATAACAACTGTTTTGTACAACGATTTCGTTAATCTGAAAAAACGCTGTCGCTATTACTGAGAGATTATTAGTGGTACATTTTTTATTTTTTTAATTATCAGTAATTCTGATAACTAATTAAAAAATAACTGATATTCAAATTATAATACATTCATTAACTTGTTTAATGATTGAATGTTTTGAATGTGATGATACAATGTTATAAAGAAGTACGATTTTTATTTATTATTAAATGTAACCCAATATTGTAATACACTGGTATTTATTCAGTTTTAACGCGATTAATACCACCGAGCGCAACAAATATTATTTCCTTAATTATTCGCTTTAATTTTAGGACTGCGTAAAATGCGTTTTACATAACCCTGTATTAATGTCTGAAGCTGCAAAACTATAATAGTTTTACTGTAATATTTTTATAACTCGTTTTACATGCCTGTCTGTGCCAAATTTTATTATAAATTATTAATTATGTTGCAAAATTGTCAGGTTTTGGATATTTATATTATATTCATTGAATATTTAGACAAACAAGTTCATTGAACCTTTGTAACGCAGATTTACTAGTCACAACGCAAAACGTTTATGGGTGGCCTGAGTACGTCTGTACAGACAACTTATTTTATGTTCTTCAAGTTATGACGAATTCCTAATAGATTTTTGTTTGGATTTAATGCGCACCGTTATGGATCTCTTTCGCTATTAGTTTACTGCGACGGAAAATGTGGAAATTCGCGATGGAGGCACGGTCTAAAAATTGTGTTTTTTTATCTGTTCTTCTGTATATTTAACGTATCCGCTCACAATAACCAAATGTCATTTCTACATAATAAATACTATTCGTATTATATTTAAACATAATATAAACTATGCCTAAATCGAGCAAAAATTCGAAACTAATATCTAGAGTATGTTTATAATTACACTAATATTCAACTAAGTCTCTATATTTAGTTATAGTTATGTAGAAGTGCCGATATTAAATAAGATAATGTGAATAATTTATTACTAGATTAAGTCCTTACGAAATAATAAGAATTATGTGATCCAATACAGTTTTTTATTTAACAAAATGTTCTGAAAAATGTTAGGCGGTACCTACATACATATTTTATCTGGAAGATCTTCCGGAAAAACGGTTTAGGAAGCTATTTCGTTCTTCGGTGCTGTGGGGGACAAAGTCTGACATTATTGTTTTCTATTTTTAGGAAACGGGCAATCCATCCTTGTAACAGAAGCGTCTGTTCCAAATGAGAACGACACGCGTACAATGGACGAACCTCGTCAAAGTAAAGAGGAAAGGAAACGCAAGTCCGGTTACCAGAGGAGTGCGCGAGCGGACGCTAGAGTCGCTATTAAGCAGAACGCTACTTCTATCCTGGCTTGCTGGTCGTTCCTCCCGTTTAGATGGATCAAAAACAAGTTCAAGTGCGCCTACTGCGACAACAGTTTCACAGAGTCCTTCTCTTTAAGAAACCACGTCAGACTTTGTTCCACACAGCACACCACGGCGGACGTGTATAAGAATTTCCGCGAAATGGTGTTCATGAACGTTGACGTCACTGAGGCTATTTGCTTCGTCTGCTCGGCGCCTTTTACAGATATACGTCAAATGCGACATCACGTCATAGAGCACGGTTTAGAGTTCGACACTCAACAACCGGACGGCGTGTTGCTCTTCGCTCTAAACAACGATTCGTGGAGTTGTCTCGATTGCTCCGAAAGGTTCAACAACTTTCTCAAGCTTTACAAGCACACGAACGTCCATTATCAGCACTTTATTTGCGATGTTTGCGGCAAGGGCTTCATATCGGGCCAGAGGTTGAGGAAGCATTCCGTTAGGCACAGGCTGGGCACGTTCCCTTGCGATCTTTGCGATAAAGTGTTTGACTTACGACCTGCGAGAGATAACCACAAGTTGACTGCGCATAGGGACAAGTTGCGATACGAGTGTCCACACCATGAGTGTGACGCACGCTTCGTATCTTACTACGAGAGGTTGGCGCATATGAAAGAGCAGCACAACGAAAGCGAAGTTTCCTACCAGTGTTCGTTTTGCGAACTCACGTTTAGCACGAGCGCGAATCGCGCGTCGCACGTGCGAGGTAGTCACCTACTCTCGAGAAGAGTACACAAATGCACGGTCTGCCCTTGGAAGTTCAAAACTAATTACGAACTCAAAAGACACATGTCTAGACATAATAAATCCAAAAAATCGGATAGTTTGTGCTGTGGTATGTGCGGAATAAACTTTGCTGAAAAGAATGCCTTGACCGAACATTTGAAGATATGTTACAGGCAACCTATCTAATAATGACATGTAAAACTTGGCTGTACGCTTCAGTGTATTCAAGGCGTAATTATATACATGTAACATATACACCTTCGGATTTGCATCTTATGTTTCGTATTTTTATTGTTAATGTCTTATTTAGATACCCTATCGAAATTATAATTTTAAACATTTTCATATTCTTTTATTATTATCAAATCCGAACCTTTTTTATGTCAATTTTAGATACTTAGTGTTAGATAAAAAAATAACATCATACCGGTCTCATCTTGTACAGCACAACTTGCTATGCAGATCTCTAATATCAAACTAAATATATACCTTTGATCCTGACTCAGTAAGCAGGTTACTAGCCGAGAGTATACTTAGTAATTCCGTTTGTTTGTTTCTTTGTAGGTTCGAATATCGAAGCTGAGAGTAGTTTAGGTGCGATTAGGAAAGGTAGGAAGTTGAAGGAGAACGTTTGCGAACGTCAAATGCGCAGGAGACGTCGCGCCAACAACCAACTGCCAGAGGAGTCAGCGAAAAGGATCGAAAGGACCATGCTACGTAGAAATGCATTAACTCTACTCGAATGCTCAACTGCTTGGGCTTTCCGCTGGTACCAAGGCGCGTTTTACTGTTCCTACTGCGATACAAAGTTCGTCGACAACAAACCTCTCAGGTACCACGTCACTACTACACATCTAAACGAAACTCCTACCAAACGTATCTTCTCCAAGCTTACCGAAAATAACATGGTCAAAATAGACGTTACCAATCTCCTTTGCAGAATTTGCAACATCTCCCTCCCATGCATTGAGTCACTGAAACAACATCTGAAATCCCACGACAAATACCTAAATGAAGACTACAGCGATGGTGTCCTGCCTTTTAAACTGGACGACGAATACTCCTGCCAAATATGTTTCAAGCATTTCATCCAATTTACAAAAATCAACAATCACATGAACGAGCATTACCAAAACTACGTCTGTGAGACTTGTGGTAAAGGATTTGTTTCCAAATCGCGTTTCAGGACTCATTTCCACGCTGAAAGCAAACCTTACGTTAAGAGCAACTTTCCATGCGGCTACTGCAGCGAAATACTACGTTCGAAAGCTGATAGAACTACGCATAGATTAAAGGTTCATAGGAGAGGAGTCAGATACGCGTGCCCTAGATGCTCTGAAACATTCATATCCTACAACACTAGAGTTAAACATCTTATTAACCACCACGGACAACGCGTGCGTTTCGCGTGCAACTATTGCGATAAGTCATTCGAAACTAATCCTGAAAGATCGAAACATCAGAAAATCGACCATCGTATAAACACAGGGTCAGATTATAAATGCACACAATGTTTAGCGACGTTTGTTTGCAAATCCAAACTTGAAAGACATTTAAAATGGCACAACACGTCATGAAAACATCTTAAAAGCTAACCTTATACGGTGTAAATAATTAGGTACGGCTTACGTTGTTTTTAGCAACTGTATATGTAACTGAGTATGAACATCTTCGTGTGCGGTGTGTTAGAAAAGAAAAATGTTTAGCTAAAACAGAGATATACCTCAAACAGTATTTTTCTATTTTTAGGAGTTCGCATCGTCACTGATGTCGACGCGCCGTCCACAAACGCTCCTAAAATCCAATGGAAGCGACAGAGGACGCTGTTAGAAGACAAAGCCAACGCGGCTTTGCTTATACAGTACTCCAATGCTATAGTATTCAGATGGCAAAGAGGAAAGTTCATGTGCGCCTACTGCCCAAACATATACGCGAGTATACAAGAGATACGAGCGCATTCCGTAGCGCACAACAGATTAGATATATTCGAAAAACGTCAAGTACGACAATTGTTTCCTTTAAAGGTTGAAATAACAAACTTATCGTGCAGCGTTTGTGATACGCCGACTAAGAGTATCGAGCATTTGAAAATTCACCTGTCAAGCGTGCACTGTAAGAGCCTCGACCCTAATTACACGGATGGCATTATACCATTTTATTTGACCGGCAAAGAGTTGAAGTGCGTTCACTGCGGCGTCCAGTTTGATAAGTTCATGACTCTCTTTATACACATGAATAAGCACTATCAGAGTCACGTGTGCGATACATGCGGTAAGGCGTATTCGGGACAAAACAAACTGCGATCGCATCAAGCCATGCACGAGATGGGAGAATTTAAATGTTCCAAGTGCGATATGGTCCTTCCTAACAGGATAGTAAGAAATCGACACATGAACGACGTGCATGGCCCCAAATTCAGGTACCGCTGCCCGATCTGCGACGCCTATTTCGATTCCTACCATAACAGACTGAGACATCTGAATCTTGTGCACGGGGAGAAAACTGAATATAAATGCACGTTTTGTCCGGCCGTGTTCATCAGCTGCACTTCAAGATATTCTCATATAAATGGTGTCCACATGCGAAAGCGGAAGAAAAAGAGGAGGACGGAACTAGAAAATATTTTACTGAAATAGCCTGTGAAGTGCTTTGCTTTTTTTTGTAAATAAAAATTGTGTGAGTTGTAACCTCTCCGAGTTGTTTTTGCTTAAGGAGATATGTTTATCCTTTTCTCTCCTAGAAAGATCGGAAGATCGGCAACAGTCTGACTAGATATTTTCTTTTTGCTTTTAGGATCCGTCACAAACCCAATTCTATGGAAACGCGTGCGCAAGCTCCGGGGTGAAAAGGCTAACGCGGAAATTATCCTAGAAAGCTCGAACGTTTGCCCCTTTAGATGGTTACGTGGCGTATTTTATTGTGCCTATTGTAAGACTACCTCTGGCGACTTTGATCAAATAAGAAAACATACATTGGAACATTCAGCCGAGAGCGTCCAGGAAGCGTTACGGTCAGCTCGTAACGGGAAAATTAAAGTCGATGCCAGTGACTTGAGATGCAAACTCTGTAATACAAATATTAAAGACGTGTCATTATTGGTAGATCACTTAATCGAACAGCACACTATGCCTATAGACAAAAAATATGATATTGGTGTCGTGCCTTTCCTTCTTACAGGGAGCGTTTACCGGTGTTGCACGTGCGATCTCCCATTCAATTCTTTTATGAAACTGAACAGCCATATTGATGAACACTACACAAATAACATATGTCCCTTGTGCGGCAAGTGCTTTTCTCAGGAGAACAGGCTGAACACGCATTTAATTCACTCACATAACACGGGAAAACGGCCGACATTCTCCTGCACATTGTGCGATAAAATGTTCACTAAGGCGACCGAGAAGGACAAACACATGAAATACGAACACGAAGTTTTGAAACACAAATGCCCTTACTGCAAGGAATCGTTTAACAGCTACACGAACAGAGTCAAACACATAAACCAAATTCACGATAAGAAAATTGAACATCCCTGCAGCTTGTGCCCGGCGACTTTCCTTCTGTTCAACCAGAGGACGAAACATATGCAGCAAGCTCATGCTGTAGAGAAAAAGTTCGCTTGCACTTATTGTCCTTACCGCTGTACCACTCAGAGCTCTTTAAAAGGGCATATGGTAAAACACAATGGTGAAAAGAAATACAACTGTCTAGTTTGTAAAAAAGCATTTGCTAGGGTAAGGACGTTGAGAGAGCATATGCGTATACATAATAATGATAGGAGATTTGTGTGCCAGCATTGCAAAAGCACATTTGTTCAGAAATGCAGCTTGAAAGCTCATATGAGGACACATCACCCTAATGCTGACATGGATCCGTCATATTGATTGAATTGGCTTATTAGAAGAAGGCATAGCCCACTACGTATCTAATTGTTAAGGTGCAAATAATTTAAAATGCAAACTTAAAAGTAAAAAAATCAGCGTTCATTTGTATACTAACAGGCAGGACTTTAAAGATAAGCTAATCACAAATACTGTCTTTCTTATTCAAATACGTCATATAACGGTTGAGTCTAATTTATATTCAAAGAAAGTGATATAGGCTTTTTTTCGTTTTAGGGCCAATCACCAGGAAACGTTCCACGGCGAGCACACAGGCCAGAGACGAGCGAGATAACGCTATAATTATATTCCAATACTCTAACGCGTCTCCATTTAAATATTACAAAAATATGTTTGGCTGTGCGTATTGTCCCTTCAAATCGGCGGATTTCGGTCCATTGAAAAGCCATACTAAAAAACACCAAAATACTCCTAGTTGCAAACATAATCTTTTATTGTGGAAAGCCGAAGTTTCCGATCTCATTTGCAAGCTTTGTAATGAACCAATGGCAAACGTAATGACACTGTTCAACCATCTTCTCGAAACTCACAACAAGCCGCTCAATAAAAACTGCAAACCCGGCATAGTGCCGTACTTGCTGGATAAAGGATTCACCTGCGCTGACTGCGGACAGTCGTTCCATTACTTCCATACATTAAACATTCACGTCAACGAACATTACCACGATTGTATTTGCTCCAAATGCGGTAAAACTTTCACGAGTCAAATGCGGCTCAACCAGCACCACCAATCCGCTCATAGCAAACCTGTGAAAGAGTACATGTGTTCCAAATGTGACGAGACTTTCCCAACTCTAAATAAATCTCTGATCCACATGACGTCTGTGCACGACATGCACCATCACAAATGCCCGTATTGCACGGAGTCCTTCAAATATTTCAAACAGAGAGTGGCTCATCTCAACGATGTCCATGGCAAAAATATCACATACCCTTGCAAGTTCTGTCCTAAAATTTTCAAAAGCGCTTCGAATAGGGCTTCTCATACTAGAGGCATGCATATCAAGGACAATGTTATTCATTGTGAAGTCTGTAATCAAGGTTTTCACAGACCTGCCGTTTTAAAAAGACATATGATCACGCACAGTGGGTCCAAAGAGTTTAAGTGCAATATTTGTAACAAAGCTTTTGGGAGAAAATATACTTTGACGCTGCATATGCGTATACACACCGATGATAAAAGATTTGTTTGCGTTGACTGTGGCAAAGCGTTTGTACAAAAAAGTAGTTTAAATAATCATACTAAATTGCATAAAACCGTTGACTCAGATATAAAAGACGATAGTTCTGATCTTCAGTTACCCACACGTAGTACAGACGTTAAAACTTTCATTAATACAAACAATGAGTAACTGTAAACCCTTATTAATAAGATTTCACATTTTTAACTGAAATTAAAAAGTAAGAAATAATATTTATGATAGACACTTCTCCAGTGTTTTTAGAGTTTGATCCCACACTATGAAATGTTATTATAATCTTGTATTTTATTCTGTACTGATTATGCATATGCTTAAGTAATCTATTGGAAAATAAAAAGAATGGGGCGATCATTAATAAAGTTATTGAAAAAATACAAAATAATTGTTATTTATTTACATACTTCATCGTTTTAAAAAATAGTGCTAGTTAGTGGTAATTTAGAGCAAACTTATATCGTAGTAACGTTACTTTATTAACAACACGCTTGATATAAATAATGAACAGATAATAATGTATGAAACGCCTCCGGAAAATTAAAAATGTATTTTTCTCTGCTTTTTAGGTCCGATCACCAAAAGGACCGCTCCGAGTTCCCAATATGCAGACGAGCGTCATAACGCGAGGATTATTTTGGAATTTTCCAACGCGTGCCCTTTTAAATATTACAAAAACACATTTGGCTGCGCGTACTGTCCCTTTAGATCTCCAGATTTTTCACCACTTAAAACTCATACGTTGGAACATAAGCTTAAATCTACAGCGCTACAATTTTTACACTCAACTGCCGTTTGCAAAGCGGATGTGTCTGATTTAAAATGCGAACTGTGCAAAGAACACATGACAGGAATATCGTCGCTATTCGAACATCTGATCGAAGTTCACCACAAACCCCTAAATAGAAGCCTTAAAACGGGCATCGTACCTTATCGGTTAAATGAAGGTTTCACGTGCGCCGATTGCGGCTTAACATTCGATTATTTTCGCAACCTCAATATGCACGTGAGCGAGCATAATTTAAATTTCATTTGCCCCGAATGCGGCAAGAGCTGCACCAGCCAGGAACGGTTAAACTACCACATATTAACACACAACAAAATAGCCAAACAATATAATTGCTCCAAATGCGATCTAAGCTTCCCCACCCAACATAAAAAGAAAAGGCATCTGACATCAGAACACAATATATTCCCATACAAATGTCCTTATTGCACCAAAACATTCAAATGGTTCAACGATAGAGTTTCGCATCTGAACGAAGTGCACGGGAAAAATATTAACTACCCATGTAAATTTTGTTCCAAAGTTTTCACAACTACCGCCAATCGCTCTATACATACGCGGTATACACATATTAAGGCGAACCCTGTTAGTTGTGAAGTATGTGGTCATATGTTTCAAAGACTCGACGTGCTAAAACGTCACATGCTGAAACATAGTGGAGTCAAAGAGCATCTATGCTCGATTTGCAACAAAACCTTTGGGAGGAAGTATGCGTTGACGGAACATATGCGTATACACAACGATGATAGAAGATTTGTCTGCGTGCATTGCGGGAAGGCTTTCATTCAGAAATGCAGTCTCAAAGGACATATAAAAACGCATCACCCTGAAAGCGAATGTGGGGATCAAGAATGCAATGTACTTACGAATAGGTCAGAGTCGCGTGCTAAAACATCGAATATTAAAAGTAATTCGTAATGTAAATATTCTATCAATCTTCTAATTTCAAAGGACCGTACTGTATGGCGCGGATAGAAGAAATATACGCAACAGTAGGAATACAGACTGATCGTGATACTAATTATGTTTTTATGACAATCAAAGAGATATCTAATAAAGCTCATTGCTAATTATTAGATTGCATCAGAAAATAAATCGACTATTGCCAGCTGCGTGCACTAAAATGTATGATGCATTGTCACGTTACATCTGAACCCAGCGTGCATGCGAGAGCGGGGAAGAAGCGATAGAGAGGCACGATTGACCTTAGCATTCGGCTTGTGACACATAGATATATCTTTCACTCTATCGGGTGATGTTTATGTATTCGTATGCTGTTATATCAGCGATGTTGTTGATTTTATCCCTAAGGTACAACTTTAAAATCACTGCGTCATCATCATGTAAAATTAAACTAAAATTAGCGTTCGTAAACCGTCTACACAAAGTTTTTTTATTGTATTTATATATTCTTAATCTTGTCCTATCACTCGGTTTTGTAAATCCAAATGCGTTAGATACGTAGAGGAAAGATAGTTACTGGACAAGCAAGAGAGACGGCTAGAAGACGCCAATGTACAGTAGAAGCTCTGTTCCAAAAATTCGAACTAAGCGTTTCGCTTCCACATTAATTATAGTAGGTACGGACGGCCTAATTGTGGAACTCCTTGCCGGAATCCCAGTTCCCATTGAATTACAATTTGAAGTAGTCTTCAGGGCAAGATTGAACCGGTTTATTTTAAGCAAGCGCTCGTTCTAGACCGTAATATCACTTACCATCAAATCAGCTATTACTCGTATTGTAAATCCAAGAAGACTGAAGACTAATTCGGTTCAAGGTTCAAAATCACCGCAAGACCGTAATTTCACTTACTATGAAATGAGCTGTGGTCAAGCGCAATCCAAGCATTAAAAAGTTAAGAATCTCAAACGTGTCTAATTTATCATATCGTTACCCTAATTTGCAAACCTACTAACTCCTCTGCAGATTTTTTACGAGAGAGACTCAAAACATCATTATATTTTATTTAGATAAATAAAAAGTAATGTAACTTTATTTTTAATATAGTAGTAAAAATAAAGCATAGTTTTTCACGGGATTTAGGTTTTTCTTTAATTGCGTAAAATAACAACGAAGTTTCGAGCCTCTCCCGTAAAAAACCCGCAGAGGAGTTAGTAGTTTTTCAAATTAGGGTTTCGATATGCGTAATTGTGATGTGTAAAGGTGCTTACACATTGGCTGTTATTTAAAAAAAACTTAATTTCAATTCCTGATAGTCTAGTAAAATTCATAGAACATTTGTTAGTAATAAGATATTATAAACTTTAATGAATATTTTCAACAGCTAGTGTGAAGTACCCGTAAAGCCTTTAAAATAATTGTTGATTTAATAAATAACAACATACCTTGTAAATGTCTCTTTTATTTATAATAATAATAATATATTTATTTACCATATACCTTAATCTACACACATTAATTTTCCCAAAATTGTAAGCCTTTTATAATAGGTTTGTTACATATGTTAGATCCTCTTAGAAATCTCAAAATTATTTTAGTGGTAACAAATATTTAAGAAGACATAATATAAGAACAACTTATCTTAATAATAAAGTAATTACTAAAAGCTTACATTCAAGCTTTGATATAACAGTGCTTGTGTTAGTCGCTGTGAGTGTTCAATGAACCTTCAATGGACCGACGTGCGGCGTGAGCATGTATCTTGGCGGTCCGGAATTGAGTCCTTTTATTTTGTAGCGCGTATAGCATGGCTAACTAAGGTGATCTGTTGCAATCATCGGGTTTAAGCAACGGTCGATGCGGACACTCTTTGGATGGGATTCACAAAAATGCATATTAAGTGTAGCTAAATATTGCAACATTATAATAAACTATACAAATACCAAATTTCATTGCTAGAAATTCGAAAACTTTTTTACCCCCTTAGGAGTGGAATTTCCATAAATCTGTTCTTACTCCTCTGCGACTTCTTCTTTAGTATGAGCACAGAATAATAACTTGTACTTGTATGAGCTAAGTGGCCAAGATCTGCTACATACTCTCCAATTTCAATGGGCTCTGCGTTGTCTATAGTTGAGTCAGGACAAAGATTCCTACACTAAAGATTAAAATTTAAAATGTTTTTATTCAAATTCACATGTACAATAAAAACTTATTCACTAACCCTCAAACTGAACGCATTCGAGCCCGTGCCATGGAGGTTAGTGCCTTCCAGTGACTTAGATAAGTACATATATAAAAACTTAAAGATTAATTAAAGTGATATTTTCAGACGTTAGTGGAAATAATGATTTAAGAATGTAAGTCAGTCAGTTGGTTGCTTAAAATTTAATCTTATTATAATATATGTAATGATGAACTGCTTGATTACTGTCTGAAACAACATGATAAAATTTGGATCCAATAGTTTATTCTTAAATTATTTGACGACCTCGTAATCGTTACCATGCCGAAAACAAAGTTTTGTCAACGCTCCTAATATCATATGTAATCCAACCGAGTTCAAATTCCTTGAGTAGTTTCGAAGTTATAGTTCAATAAGTTATAGTTCGAACGCCCCAGACAGATCAAATTTTATATTTGTACTTGTTATCATCGGTAAATATGGATAAAACGAGTGACGGCTCTAGTTCGATCCCAGCCCTACACCAATGACTTGTTTTTAAGTTATGTGTGGATTTACACTCTCTTTACGGTGAAGGAAAATATCGTCAGGAATCCAACATGATTGAGGACCACAATATCTGAAAACGTGTCAACCGCCAAATGCGGTTTATGGATTATGGCATATATATCACTCCACGTGAGAGATGGCCCGAGTCCCAGCAGGGTAGCAGCGTAGGTACGTATAGTGGGCTGCTTATGCTTATGATGTTGTATTTGTTATCATTGGTAAAATTTCATCGAGACTGCTTAACGATGTACTAAGGGGAATATCAGAGATAAGGGCTTGTATTGAATTGCATTTTCTTTTTGGTTTTAGGCTTGCTCCCCGTAATATTGGCCCCCGGTGCTCGAGCTCTAGGCGTCAAGGCCGACATAAGGAACAATCCGAGCCTTCTCTTGGAATTCTCAAACGCGTGCCCTTTCAAGTTTCATGAATCTTTCCGTTGTGCGTATGACCAGTGTACGTTCAAGTCCGAGTATTTTGCTAGCGTAAGAAAACACACCGAAGAGGAACATGAGTTCAACGCGGCCAAGCTATTCCTTAATGAGAGAAAGAAACCATTTATTCCGTGGAAGGTTGACGTGTCAGATTTATACTGCAAGGAGTGCGGGAAATCTATGTCTAGTGTATTGACGTTGTTTGACCATCTCATCGAGGAACACGATAAGCCTCTCAATAAGAACATGAGTACTGGCTTAATTCCCTTCCTGTTGAGCAATGGTTTTGAATGCGCGGACTGTGGCGTCCAATACGTTTCATTTCACGGTCTGAACGTACACTCCAACCAGCACAGTACTAATTTCATCTGCCCCGAATGTGGCAAATGTTTCACTAGCCACCGCCGCCTTTACGTTCACATGCTTAGTCATAGAAAAGACAAAGAAAGGACCTACAATTACAAATGTTCTGTATGCAACATGAATTTTCCAACTAAGAATCAAAAGCAGTCTCACATGTTGGTTGCGCATGATATCTTTCCCTACAAGTGTTCGTATTGCTTGGTGCCTATCAAGAACAGTACTGATAGAGTGGCACATCTGAATAAAGTCCACGGGACGAAAATTGAGTTTCCATGTGAAAAGTGCCCTAAAGTTTTCATTAGCGCAATTAAACGTGAGCGACACATGAAAACAGTTCATCTTAAAGCGAGCCCGTTCACTTGCCAACTGTGCGGCGTCGTCTTTCAAGCTAAAGGCAATTTGAAGAGGCACATGGTGAAGCACACTGGCGCAAAAGACCACCGATGTAACATCTGCGATAAAGCCTTTGCGAGGAAGTGTGCGTTGATAAAACATATTATGTGTGTACACACCAACAATAGACGATTTGTTTGTGCGCACTGTGATAAAGTTTTTAAACAGAATAGTTATCTGAAAGTACACATGAGATCTCGTCACCCCCAAGCTTTACTCGATGACCATATTGAGAAGTCCTCAAAGTGAAAATGGAAGAAAATTTACTTCTACTATACTATAAGAATATTTGTCCTGACTCATTCACTCATTCATTCATTCATCTATAGGCAACGCAGCAAGGGTATGAAATTTGGAGGGAGTATTAGTTTTAGTATGTAGACACGGGATTTTTGGAAATTCCTCTCCTAAGGGGGTGAAAAGGGGTAAAGGGGTAATGTTTGTATGAAACTTCTTTATTTATCAAGTCTTAAAAGGCATAAATAAAATTATGGAAAAATTCGCCAGGGATGCTTTTGTCATTGGTGTTGAAAGTTCAAACTGGAAGTTTTTGAAGGAGAGGCAGAGGTTACGTAAAAAGCGTCATACACGCGGGCGGAGCCGCGTGCAACAGCTCGTCTGGAATATTTATTTTACGTTGTGATCTGAAGTCAAGTTAAGTAGAGAAACACTAAAAAGCTTAGTTTATAATGTGTTGTTATAATGTGATTAGGCTAGGTCACAGAAAATTTGGAAAATGTAGTGCACTCCCGCTGTTTATTGAAACCTTAATTTAAGTTAAGCAGAGAAACACTAAATAAACACTAAATGTCTAGTTTGCCTTGGAGGAAATCTAGCCAGTGCCTCTTGCTACGCCCTATTACAACAGGGTACATGTAACATAGCCTTATGGTGACATAAGGCTATGTTTTGTTGCAACATGTGTTGCAAGATAATAAATAAACTATAAACTAAACTTTAAACTTTTTTTTACAATGTGTTATTTGCTTATCTCAACTTGGTTTCCAATCACAGCGAAATCGCACTAAATATTTTAGTTTTTCCTCCATTTACAACCGTTTTCGACAGAGTCAATCAGTAGGCTAGTCAAAGCAAAGTAAATTGTCACCTTTTTTACGTGAGAAATTTATGCATCCGCCAAAAGCCTGGGGGAGGCGGGCATGGTATGTCGGGCTCGAAGGTCAGAGGGGCCGTCACTACCGACTACAACCTCACGGTGTCCCATCTCACGACGGGGGCAGGGATGCAGGACCGCACAGCGCAATGCCGCTGCTCTCCCCGCCCACGCCGCGGTCCGCAGTCCGAGCGGACCCACCTCAATGTGAATTCTCATCTAGTTAAGCGTTAACATTGTGGATATATTTTTTTTTCTTTCACACACGGCTGGTTATCCCTATACTGAACCATTTCTAGTTCGTGTTATGGTAGCTAACACAACTGATATACTACATATATATTTTATATAGATACATATTTAACACCCAGACCCACAGCCAACAAATTTAATTAAGCACAAAAATGTTGGCTGGACCGGGAATCGAACCCGAAACCTTCTAATTGGCAGTCCGGCATGGTAACCTTTACGCCAACGAGGTCTTCATATAATTATGTAGTCATATAATTATGTAAGTACAAAAACTCTTTAAAATGTAGCAAGCAATACAGGGACTAAAGCGCTACATTTTTAAACATTAACTCATTAGGATAAAACTTATATGTAAAACTATTGATTTAACAAGGGTACCTAAGGTGTTTGTTGAATAAAGTTTATTATTATTTCGAACTTGTTTCATTATTTGTGTATATACAGTCAATAGGCTATACCTAGTTAAGAGTCGGGACCGCGAGAAACACTTTTTAAAAAGTAAATAAAACTATTAAACTTTAGTTAAACTACGTCTAACGTATCGAAGAGTTTATTCAATACGGCTCTTATCTAAAGGCTAATTGCTAATGTAAACTTATTATCTACTCCTGAATTTACTTCAAATATTAGGTAAAGATAATTATTATTTTATCATTTTACTTTTTCTTTTTACTTTTTTTATAGTTATTTACTTTTTGACAATGCCCCTATACAGCTGCTATCCTTTTAATTTAATTTTATTATATTATTATTGAATGAAATACTGACGAGTCCATTTTGATGATAATTGTGAATAATTATGTAAATATAATGTAATTATTATGTATCAATATGACAATAAAGAAATTCAATTCAACTCAGTTTAAAAGGTTTGAAGCAGTGCTTGAAGTAAACTTTCAACTGACAATGGTGGCAATTCAGCGGCACACACGACTAAACAAAATTTAAAGTACCTCTGTCTCTTTTCGTCATAAATGACCAAAAAGAGATGGTACGATCTAAACCATAGACAAAACATCTAAAATCACGTCAAACACGTCAGATTTAGAGCTGATACAATTGGGTGCGCTCTAAAATCGCTTACATTTTTCATATTTGACGTGATTTTAGTTGTTTTGTGTGTGGTTCAGAACTTGCCGTCTCTTTCTGGCCACCTAAGATGAAAAGAGACGGGGCTTCTTTTAATTTGTGTGCCGCTGAATCGCCACCAATAACTGCTTTTTCTTTAACCGATTTTAACGAAACAACGTTTTGATAACGCTCCAAATTATATGTAACCTACCTGTGAAACCTGTGAAAAAAATCCAAAAATTAATATTTTTATTTCTGTTTTTCTTTAATCATCTTCTCTCAGTTATTGCAGACCTTGTATGCTAAATCCAAGTGATAGTGCAATCAAAGGAGCTGAGTGCTGAAAATAGATCACGTGAACAAAGTATACTCGCCTTACTAGAGACATTAAGAAATGCGCTAATGGAAACTTTCTTAGAGACCATCCCCACCTAGAAGTTTAACTAAATTAATACTATTTATTAGCTTCGTTGCCTAGATTATAGTTTCATTTAGGGATAACCAAAAGCATTACCTTAGAAAAATACTTATTATGCATACATATCATCAATATGAGGACACAGAGTAACCTGAAATTGGAAAGCAGTCGCCGTGGCCGAAACTGGCCTGGAAATCATAATCATCACGTAATTTATTCATAAGAAGAATATTTTAAAGCTTTATGTAGTTTAAATGAACATGGCATGGAAACTAAACGTAGACTGTGTGGTTGCGCTGCTTGGTGCAGGTTCAGATACGCATTCATAAGATACGAGAGAATTGTATTGAGAAGTTGATACATGATGCATATTTGTTTTCGTTTTAGGGGCGACCACCCAGAGCGCACAAATAATAGCCAACAAAGAAGAGAGAAACAATGCGAGCATCATCTGGGAGTTCTCTAACGCGTGCCCTTTCAAATATCACCAAAACAACTTCGGTTGTGCGTACTGCTCCTACAAATCGGCAGACTTTACCTCCATTAGGAACCACACCAAAGAACATAAGATTAAATCTATGGCGTATCACGATCAACGGCAAATGAATCGTAGCATTTACAAGGTTGAAATAACAGATCTAAAATGCGAACTGTGTGAAACGCGTGTCGAAGGCATTCCGGCGTTATTCGACCACCTTATAGACGTACATGATAAACCTCTCAACAAAAAGTATATTACACGCTTCGTTCCTTACTTCCTAACCGACGGCTTCAAATGCGCGGACTGCGGTCAGACCTTCGATTTATTTGGGAACTTACGCATCCACGTCAGCAAACATTATGAGAACTGCATCTGTCCGAAATGTGGGAAAAGTTTCACGAGTAAATACGGCTTGAATTCTCATCTGTCGACGCACGAAATCCCCGGGAAAAGTTACAAGTGCGCCAAGTGTGATAAAAGTTTCCCGTTGAGGTCCCAACGCGAAAGCCATATGATCGCGGAGCATAATAAGATAAAATATAGATGTCCTCATTGCACCGAAAGCTTTAGGTACTTCAAAGAACGCGTGAGGCATCTGAACTCGGTTCACGGGAAAAATATTGATTATCCTTGTAAGATATGTTCGAAAGTGTTCGACCATAGCGCGAAACGGACTAGGCATATACAGGACGTTCATATTAAAGACAAACCCATTAGCTGCGAAGTGTGCGGAGATCGCTTCCAGAGACGTAGCAACCTGAAACAGCACATGGTAAAGCACAGCGTGAAGAAGGAACATCAGTGCCCTGTTTGTAACAAAGCTTTTGCCAGAAAGAACGGCTTGACGCTTCACGTGCGAGCACACAATAACGATAAGAGATTCGTATGTGTTTACTGTGGAAAGACGTTTTTACACAGCTGCAGTCTCAAGGGACATGTGAAAACGCATCATCCCGGCGTTGAGTTTAGTGATCAGGTAGGTTGAATATGATGCATTCCTTAGATGACAAAATTAAATATTTAGTGTACTTCCGCTGTGATCCGAAATCCACATTAAGACAGACAGTGAGGCGCCGCGCTCACCGCACCTGTTTATAATTCTCGACTTGTCGTTCGAAGAGTCAGCATCTCCTGATGATGCCTTGTGGTTAGGCGAAACACGTGTAGAGTTAAGAATTTCCGAATTGTGATAGGTAACGTTAATCTTAATTAATCTTAGTTAATTGATCTTAGTTAATTAAGCTTAGTTAATTAAGCTTGGTTAATTGATCTTAGTTGATTTTTCCTTTACTTGTCTTAATGTGGATTTCGGATCACAGCGGAAGTACACTAAATATTTAATTTTGTCATCTATTTACAATGGATTTCCGCAAAGTAACGCCTGAGTCAATAAGTTATTTACGATGCATTCCTTCTCAAACTCGATGTCTGTGAATACTTTAAATATTAATGCTGTAAGTTTTAATTAAGCAAGTATGTTAGCAAAACGTTCTTCGTGTAACTTGATGTAATATGTTAGGATTATAAGTTACACTAACATCGTTCTTCCAAATCTGAACTAATTCCTTCTCAAAATTCTTAAGAATGTTAACATTTTTAGTCCCTAGAGTCCAAAATACTATTTCTGTCTCTATTGTTGGCGAACAAGCACTCATTTTCGAAAAAATTACATGACTAAAATTATACACAAGTATAGCAGTGTATATATTCGGTATACAGTGCGTTGCAGAATGTGATAATAATTTAATTAAATGCGATTCATGACTAAAATTTTTCATAATATACTATTTTGCTCCCATAGCGCCTTAAGTGTACGTAGCTTTTAAATGTTTACCCTGTTTGAGGTCTGGGAGCAAACGCAGTGATTCTTAGCCGCATATACCCAACAAAAAAAATACATGTTAATTTTATTTTGCACAACGAATTAATATACCTATTGCTTGTTGTGATGACGAGAAATAAATTGGCTTCGGAAAATTTTATTTTAGATATTTTCTTTATTGCAGTTAGATAAACAAATAAGATTAACTTGAAATTTTGTTTTAGGATCGGTCCACGTAATTTGGAAAGCGAGAGAAAAATCTGAACCAGCTTTACTCCGGCACAATGCAGACATTATGTTGGAGTTTTCTAATGCCTGTCCCTTCAGATATCATGCAAATATATTTAAATGCGCATATTGTCAATTTAGTTCACCGAATTTCGGACCTATAAAACGTCATACAGTGCAACACACGGCTGGAACTAAACTTGTTTCTAATACAGGTGTATCGTTGGTCAAAGTTGACGTGTCAGGGCTTAAGTGTAAAGACTGTGATAAGCCTATGGCTAACATACAGACACTTTACAACCACCTCACCGAGGCTCATAACAAGCCAATTGATAGAAATGGCAATCCCGGAGTACTGGCGTACTTATTAAACGACGGATTCACTTGCGCGGATTGCGGATTACGCTTTGATTTTTTCCACAACTTAAATTTGCACGCTCACGAACATTGCAGAAACTACATGTGTCCACAATGCGGGAAATGTTATGCTACACGTCGACAGCTTAATAAACATCAGGCGAGCTCACACAATCAAGTTAAAAAAGATCACAAATGCCAAGTGTGTGAAGAAACCTTCGTTACTAGAGGCAAAAAACTGGTTCACATGATGAACGTTCATCAATTGATGCCTTACAAATGCGCTCATTGTGCTGAAACGTTCAAATTCTTTAGCAAAAAAGTTGAGCATCTGAGAATAGCACATCGGATTAATATAGCGTATCCGTGCAGATATTGTCCCGAAGTTTTTCCCGATATACGTACTCGATCGGATCACACGCGTCTAAAACATTATAGTAAGAAGTTCCCTTGCGAACTTTGCGATAGAGTGTGCCCTTCTCGGTACAGTTTGAAGGTACACATGATGACTCATACCGGTGTCAAAGATTTTGAATGTCAAGTTTGTGGCAAAGAGTTTGGAAGGAAAAGTACGTTGACGATGCATATGAGAATACATAATGACGAGAGGACCTTTGTTTGTGATGTTTGTGGAAAAACTTTTGTACAGAAAAGCTGTCTGCATGTACATTTGAAATCTCACCTGGGTGTTAATGAAGGAGAACATAAACGTGCAAATAGTCCTCAGTTGCCTGTCATACGAGTGAAAAGGAAAGATATTAAAATCATAAAAAATATAGCCGTACCTAAAGTCTATACTTAAAAATGTATAATTTCTTATTGTATTTTATTATTTACTAGTTGCGCATCGCGTTGTTGCCATCGTTAATCCAGGGTAAAAAGTAGCCCATGCGTTACTCCAAGGTCTAACCTATCTTCGTAGTAGATCTTATCAAAATCAGTCAAGCTATTGGAGCGTGGAAGAGTAACATAGATTATGAAGTTATTTGCGTATCCCACAGGAACCATAATTTTAGAGTGTCAACAAATTTGGTTCATCAAAGGATAGGAGGCCCGTGCCGGGAATCGTATCCGGGACCCTCTGGTTGGCAGTCCGGCATCGTAACCATTACGTGAGTCGAGGTTGTCAATTTATTTTTAGTCAGTTTAAAAAAATGAAGAATATATTAGTTATATTTATGAATTCTTTAACAGAATACAATGGATTCACTTTCAAAGTCAAAACACGTTTCTTGCAGATTATATATATATATATATGTTAGTATAGTAGATACATAAAGTAGAGTTTATAGGTATCTTCTAGGTAAGCGTGCCACACCGTAGACTGCAGTGCAGCTTAACATCAGGCTAGCTGTAGTCAAACGCTTAACTATCAAGGATAAAAAAAAAAACATAACAGTGACAGTATAAAGGAATCAGAGCGCTATATTCTCATCCGCAAGGCATGCAAATAATAATTATTATTTAAGCTTTTTTCTGAAGTAAGTAATGATTATTATGAGATAACATATATTTCAATTATATTAAATTTGATTATAATTTTGGTGAACCAACCAGCACTTAAACATTCACGCGCCTTCCCTTCACACGCATCACGCACTTTCATTACAAAAAAGAGTTTAACCAATCAGACGGCTATGTTTTACCGGTATTGTTTATTTGTTTGGTTCTAGGGCCGATCACCAAAACAAGGATCTCCCGGAAGCTATCAAATAGCGACGGCTGGAGAAATGCGGCCGTCTTGTTGGAATTTTCAAACGCTTGCCCTTTCAAGTTCGATGGCAGTTCTTACGGTTGCGCGTACTGTTCCTTCCAATCGCCAGACTTTGGCCCCGTTAGAGTCCACACCGGCGAGCATAAGCTATCGAGCAAGTTAGGACGCAGTGTATGTAAAGTTGACGTTTCGGAGCTCCGATGCCTGCTTTGCAACGAATCCGTACAAAGCATTTCGTGTCTGTTTGACCACCTAGCCCACATTCATAACAAGGTCATCCACAAAGATTGTCAGCTCAGCGTCGTGCCTTACTTGCTAAAAGACGGCTTCGCTTGTGCTGACTGCGATTTGAAGTTCAACAATTTCCACAATCTGAACATTCACATGAGCGAACATTATAAGAACTTCACGTGCTCCCTGTGCGACAAAGGATTCGTCACTCAAAGGCATCTCGACAGCCACAAGATGAGACACAAGAAGACGCGAAATACCTACAAATGCCCCCAGTGTGCTGAAATATTTCCAACGGACTACAAACGAGTGACGCACCTGGAGTCTGTGCACAACGTCTTTCGTAACAAATGCCCGTACTGTGGTGACTCGTTTAGAACTTACGAGCACAGGATCGCACACCTAAACGAGATGCACGGGAAAAATATCAGCTATCCGTGCGAGGTTTGTTCGAAGGTTTTCGTAAGTGCAACGAGACGGGCTAGCCACATCAGTAGAGTGCATGTCAAGAAAAAAGCAGTCTGCTGCGAGATTTGTGGCATGAGTTTTCTGCAGGGCTTCGATATGAGGAAGCACATGGTGAAGCATACTAAAGCGAGAGATTTTAAGTGTCAAGTGTGCGGGAAAAGTTACGGGAGAAAATATACGTTGACAGCACATATGCGTATACATAACGATGATAGGAGATTCGTTTGCGGAATTTGTGGGCAAGCGTTCGTACAGAAATGCAGTCTGAAGGGGCATATGGCATCGCAGCACAGAGACGTTCAGGTCGATGGTCAGGAGGGCGCGAGCGACGCAAAATCAGCAGCAGACGTCACTAAAATGAGAAACAAAATTGCTTGTAAAGCTACTTACGATATTACGACAAAGGACAATTAGATAGACGGTTCTTTTGTACCTAACAGAACAGGACAGTACTAAACTCAAGTTGGCTCCAAACTATCTCTATGACATGTTAATGCTAAGAGTACAAATGTCGTATTCGGTCGTCTTCAATAAGGATAATAGTAAGGTTTCATTTAGTAGAGATATAATAATTAAATTATAAACTTTCCATTTTTTATTTATTATTTATAATTATGAAGTGGTCAAGTTAGCCAATAGCGCTATATTAATATTTAGTTAAGTATCTGTTTTATAGGATTGAGTCTGAAGGTTTTTAGTTATCATATAACATCTATACTATAAGACTCTTTGTCCTGACCTATTCATTCATTCATTCATTCATTCATCTATAGACAACGCAGAGCCCAAACGGCTGGTCCTAGGGTTGTGAAATTTGGAGAGTGTATTTGTTTTGGTATGTAGACGCGTACTAAGAACGGATTTTTGGAAATTCCACCTCTGAGGGGGTGAAAGGGGGGTAAAACAGTTTGTATGAAACTTCTATGTTTTTGAACTTCTAGCAATGAAATTTGGAATATGTATAGTTAATGTAAAATCAAGTTTTTTTTGCGAGGGGTTAAATAAGGGTTTATAGGGGGGTGAAAGTTTGTTTTGTTTTTTTTTATTTATCAATTTAACAGTCTTGAACGTTGTTTTGGTTGTAGTTTATATGGTGGTTAAAATAAATTTGTAATGATATTTGCTAGGAGTGAATTAAGGTATGCCATTGGGGTTTAAAGTTCAAAGGGAAAGTTTTGTGAGTTTGAAATTAAATACTTATGAATTGGAATTTAAGTATGTGGTTTACTTAGTTGTATGATTCACGTATTCTTATTATTTATATTAAAATAATGGCTTTAATAAAACGATCTAATCTGTAGCATCACCACCAAAATAGCTAAAACAGAGGTTAACTAGATCTCAGGAATCGAATGCGGAAAGACAGATGCGGCTTATTTTGATATCGTAGCATAGTGTTTATATAAAATTGGCACGGGAATAGGTTACAATAGATTTTTTCCACAGGTTACGCAAAAAGCGACCTACACGCGGGCGGAGCCGCGGGCAACCTCTAGTTATATAATAAAAAGTAAAGTTTTTGTATTACTTTTTCACGCTCAAACGGCTAAATCGATTTTGATGAAATTTGGTGTGAAGATTACAGCTAGGATTAACACATATGCTACTTTTTATCCCAAAAATAATTGTGATTCCCGTGGGATACGCCAATAACTTCAAAATCTATGTTACTCCTTCACGCTCCAACGGCTGGACCGATTTTGATGAGATTAACTATGAAGATAGGTTAGACCTTGGATTAACACATAAGCTACTTTTTAGCCCGGATTAACCTCTGTAGTCCTGGATTAACGCGAATAACACCGCGGAGCGCACCTAGCAAAGAATAATAATAGGTACTCAAAAATGTAAAAAGTCAATATTATGTAAGATTTTTTTCTTCAGATTAAATGATATACAAGTACTTTAAACATGTTTTCTTTTATTTTTAGGAAGCATCACCGTAAAATGGACCCCATACGGCATACGGAATGAGCTTAGAGAAGCCCGAGATAATGCAGTTATTATATTGGAGTGTTCTAACGTCTGTCCTTTCAAATATTGCAAAAACATGTTTTACTGCGCTTATTGTCTTTTTAAATCGCCCGATTTCGGCCCAATTAAGTTACACACGAGAGACCATACCGTTAGGTCTGCGGCCATTCGCAACGTGCGTTCTAGAGAAATGTGTAAGGTTGAAGTCACTGATCTCAAATGTGCGTTGTGTCAGGAACCAATGGCGAGCGTACAAGCCCTGTTCGACCACCTCATAGATGTTCATAGGAAACCGCTCAATAGGAACTCGAAAACTGGTGTCGTGCCGTTCCTCCTAGAGCAAGGTTTCAAGTGCGCAGATTGCGGAAGAAGCTACGACTACTTCCGCAACCTAAACATCCACATGAACGAGCACTATCAGAACTACATATGCCCTGAATGTGGACGCTGCTTCACCAGCGGCAACCGGTACAAGACGCACCTCACCATACACAACAAGACACCGAAGACACACAAATGCGTCCGATGTGAACAAACATTTTCCTCCGCACACAGACTTAGACACCACATGTTGTCCAGCCACGGCGTATTCCCTTACAAATGTCCATATTGTACGGAGAGCTTCGAGAAATACGATCAGAGGTTGATGCACCTGAACAACGTGCACGACAAAAACATCGAGTATCCCTGCTCTATGTGTTCTAAGGTGTTTCCAAACAGCACGACGCGGGGGAAACATGTGAAGACTTGTCATATTAAAAGCGAGCCGACGTTCGCTTGTTCTGTCTGCGGAGACAAGTTTGTTTTGGCGTCTGGCCTCAAGAAGCACATGGTTAAACATTCTAGCGAGAAGAAGTTCCAATGCGAAGTGTGCTTGAAAGCTTTCGCGAGGAAGACCAGCTGGAGAGAACATATGCGTATTCATAATAATGATAGGCGGTTTGTTTGTGTGCATTGCGGGAAGGCGTACGTGCAGAACTGTAGCCTAAAGGGACATATGAGGACGCACCACCCGGATTCGAATAGTGATATACGCAGGAATGTCTAGATAGCGTTATTTGTAGAAACCAGTATTGCATTATTAATACTTAGTTAATTTGCTGATCTTTGTTGTTTATTTTATGTAACTGTTGAGTGTCTCAAACAAATACCTAATTTTATTATTATTTTAAATAAAGGTAGGTGCAAACATCTTCTTGCATTGTGTCTAGTTTCACTTAGTATCTATACGGTTCTGCCTTACTTAACGAGTGAATGATAAATCAAAAGCATTTCTTCTTATACTTGAGACTAGCTCTTTTTCATTCAGTTCATTCTAAATTATTCATAAACTCGCCTTTTTCCATTTCTTCAAACTATGACTTTAGTATTATGTTTTTCAAAAACTCGTATGCAGCCTGGAATGTTATATCTGAAAACAGTTCTTTCTAAACAATCTATTATTCTCAAAAACGATGTAACAATTTTGATTTGGATTTTTCTTTTGGTTATAGGAGGCACCGAGTTGACTCGGATCGCGAAGCCCGCTCGCGTTAGTTTTGGAGACGCCCGAGACAACGCGGCAATAATTCTGGATTATTCTAACGCCTGTGCTTTTACATATACCATTCACCTTTTCGGCTGCTTATTCTGTCCGTTCAAATCGCCAGACTTTGAGCCTGTCAAAATTCATAGCCAAGAACATACCAAACCAGCTGCTTCCGCTCTGGCCAGTATGAAACGAAAGTCAGTTTGCAAAGTCGAGGTGACGAACCTTACATGCGAGTTATGTAAACAGAGCCTGACGAATATATCGTCGCTCTTTGAGCATCTCATAGAGGTACACGAGAAACCCCTGAATAGAAACTTCAAGACCGGCATCGTTCCTTACTTGCTAACAAACGGGTTCAAATGTGCTGACTGTAACATTACATTCGATCGGTTCTTCAATCTAAACAGACACATGAACGAACATTATCCAAATTTCATTTGTCCCGAATGCGGTCAGGGCTACGCGAGCGAACAGAGGCTGAAAGCACACATTTCATTCATGCACAGCAAAGTCACGAAAACGTACACCTGCTCGAAATGCAAGGAAACTTTCACGACGAACCACAAGATGCGAACTCACATGATAACTGAGCACAAGATAATGCCAAACAAATGTCCTCAGTGCCCCGCCACGTTCGATAAATACAGGCTCAAGTTGGTACACTTGAAAGAAGTGCACGGTCAAATTATAGAGTACCCTTGCAAAGTTTGCGGTAAAGTGTTCACTTGCAGTACATCGCGCGCCACCCACATGCGCAGTACACACGTCAAGAGCAAACAGCTATCGTGCTCGGTCTGCGGCGTCTTGGTCAACACCAATTACCAGCTCAATAACCACATGGCCAAACATAGCGGAGAGAAGAACTTCAACTGCCAAGTCTGCAAGAAGGCTTTCGCCTGGCAGAAGTCTCTAAGAGGCCACATGCGTATACACAACAATGATAGGCGATTTGTCTGTGCGTACTGCGCCAAGGCGTTCGTACAGAAATGCAGTCTCAAGGGACATATGAAGACGCATCACCCTGACGCGGAGTTCCGTGATCAATCTGGTGTTGTAGACCGACCGAAATAATGGAAAAAGGCTACTTTAAACTATACCTAGCAAAATACTGCAGTAATTTACCTCCACGTTTCAAAGCGAATATAAGAAAAGAAATACTAAAAGCGTTAATTTAGGTTCCAAGTTCACCTGTAAACCAAAAGACTATGGATAGCATTTGACGTATTCAAAATCGGTTCGATCATGATTCGGCATTTTGACATAATTAATGCCAGGCATCGTAAAATTGATCTTTAGGAGATGAATTAGCTAAAGAAAAAATGTGCAAAATAAAAGAAGATAGAATTGCCGCTTTCCCGCCTATTTGTTTGTTTTTTTTTTCTGTAGCCGGCCATTATTTTTTATTTTCATATTTGAAAAAATGGTATGTAAATATGTTGCCCAAATCTAAGTTATTTGAAAGAAAATGTTGAAACTAATTTAAAAAGTTATTTAAAAAATATATATTCTTTATTCAATACTTAACTTTAATTTATTTCAATTTTACATCGTAGCTGTATAGATGGAACCCATGTTCCAACTATAAAATAATAGATATGTGAAAAAGAACTAGTTTTTTTTTGTAAATAACTAGCTGATCCGGAAAACTTTGTTTTGCCTTAAGTAAAAATTTAAGGGTGAACAAACTCTAACACTTAGGAGTATGAAAAATAAATTCTCAGACCTACTGAATACGCATATAAAAATTGTTGAAAATCGGTCAAGCCGTTTCGGAGCAGTACGGTAACTAACATTGTGACATGGAAATTTTATATATAAGATTTGACAGCTGTCAGTTGAAAGCGATTCTCCCTAGGGATGAAAAGTATTACTTTCATCCCGCTCCTCAAGCAACTTCATATCATACCTACTTTCAGAGTATGACTAAAGAAAAGAATATTGACCAGTTTTTTTTGTTTGTTTTTAGAACCCATGCCGGAAAAGGATGAGCAAAAATTATACGGTGACGCTCGGGACAATGCGCGGATAATAGTGGAGTTTTCTAACGCGTGCCCTTTCAAATACTTTGGCAATTTCATTTGTTGGTTCTGTCCATTCACCTCGCCCGATTTTCGCGAAATAAGGGCTCACTCCAAAAGTCACAAGGATAAAGCTAGGGCCCTACGTAACGCGCGTACGGATCGGTCCGCTGTCTACAAAATCGAAGTGACCGACCTCTGTTGCACTATTTGTCGCCAAAGCATGAAAAACATAACAGCGCTTTTTGAACATCTGATTAAAGCGCACCACAAGCCGCTGGACAGAAATATGAAACTTGGCGTAGTGCCGTACCTGCTGGAAAGCGGGTTCGAATGTGCCGACTGCGAGATCAAATTCGAAACGTTCCACAACCTAAACAGGCACATGAACGTGCACTACCCCAATTTCATGTGCTCAATCTGTGGCTTGGTTTTCACGAACGAAATCCGGCTAAAACGACACTCGCATCAACAACCGACAAGAGAAGCTAAATGCTCAAAGTGCGAAGAAACTTTCGCGACTAACCAACAAAAAATCAAGCATATGGAGACGAAGCATGGCGTGTATAGACACAAATGCCCCTACTGCGGAGCGTATTTCAAAAATTACGCCGCCAAAACGTATCATCTCAATAAGCAGCACGGCAAAAATATCAAATACCCGTGTCCGCTTTGTCCTTTGGAGCTCGCAACGTCTTCGATACGGGCAAAGCACGTGCGCACAGTCCACAACAAAGAGTCTGAAGCCACCTGCGCCGTGTGCGGTCTGGGCTCGACTGCTTCTTACATCAAGCAGCACATGGCTACGCACAGCGGTGAGAGGAACCACCAGTGTCCTGTTTGCAAAAAAACTTACATGTGGAAAAAGTCCGTGAAAGAACACATGCGTATTCATCATAACGATAAGCGGTTTGCCTGCGCAAGCTGCGGCAAAGCGTTTTCGCAGAAGCATAGCCTTCAAGGACATATTAAAACGCATCATCCCAACGACCTTCTATCTCCGGCGGACTTGATAATACAAAGAAATAACGACAAAAAGGTTGTTACTGAGCAAGTCGTTAAAACTGAATGAACTACTCGTATCATTGTTACGTTTTTCATAATTTATTTATGTATTTTTTTAGGGTTCCGTACCTAAAAAGTTAAATCGGGACCCTATCACTAAGACTCGGCTGTCTTTCTCCAGGCTATATCTCAGAATCCGTGATAGCTGGAAAGCTGTAACTTTCACAAGATATGTATTTCCCGTGCCGTTTTAACAACAAATACTAAAAATAAAAATAAATAAAAAATAATTATTAAGGGTCCCCATACAATAAACGTGTTGTTTTCGTATTTTTTTGCTATCAATAACGGTAGCTGCTAGACACTTTAAAAGGTCACATAATATATGTATAAATGTATATTAGCTATCAAATTAAATTATAAAATTTTAATAAATTATGTACATATTTATACATACTTTACACATATTAACCATACAACAAACATACGATGGTGGATTAGAAAACTTCGCAGCCTAATACATAACACTATTTTAATGTAACCATGACAATCATGTCACAACTCTGGTTGTCAAATTGACAATTTCTATCCCAATGGACTGTATTTAAATTAGGCTGAATTTTGTTAGCCTTTGTGCAGCGTCTCTAAATAACTTAATTAATAATATATATATTTAAGGGGCTTCCATACAACAATGGTACGGAACCCTTCATGGGCGAGTCCAACTCTCACTTGGCTAATTATTCATAATTCATGTAATTTTAAATTATTTTTGTCGTTTCTACGTCTCGACACTGAGTTTTAGGACTGCTCAATTGCAAGCTATTGAATAAAGCAGGTTTAACTCTAAGCACAATAATGAAATAACATGGACGATGACTGAATAATAAATATAGAATATAATATATATTTAATGTTTACTGTTCAGTATATTTTATCCATAGTAAAAACAATCCCACATATGTATATAACTAAAAAAAAATACACGCGTGAAAAATATTACGTTTATTATATTGTTTGTTCCTGGTTTTTGTTATAACACAATTATAATATTTGTTGCATAATAATTGGCTTTGTCATCTGTACTGATTAGTAAAAGTCAACCTTTGCTTTACGTGTATAAAGTCACATACGTTTTTTTGAAAGTGCATTAAACTTGTTAAAGGATCTTAACTATTTTCATTGTTTAAAATTGTAGCGCCTGTAGCTCGGCTAGCTAAGGTGATCTGACGCGATCATCGAAGCTAAGCAAGGGTCGATGCGGACGGTGTTTGGATGGATGACCATACACAAGACTATCGTTTTAAAAATGTGGTCATTTTCGTCAGGGCACTACCGTGGGGCGGATGACACGTAAAATTGTAGGTTGCTGTTAGTCTTAGTACTAGTAGTCGTTAAGACTAGTCAGAGGCCTTGGGGCGGCTTGGAAACTCTCGACACCAAAGCTTGGCCACTTAGCTTATACGAAGGAGAAAAAGAAGATTGATTATAACTAAACTTATTTCAAGACGTTTGTTTTAGAATCATGAATTACTTAGCTACATTACCTACTGTAATATATGGGTGGATCTGCTAATACTACATTATCAAGGCATTTTTTTTTCACACACGGCTAGTTAGCTCCGTAGTAAACTATTTATAGTTTGTAATTATGGTTGCTAAAACAAACTGATATACTACATGTACATACATGCATACTTTATTAAAATAAACCGTTAAATATGAACCGATGTTCATATTTAACACACAGCGTCAGCCAACCAATTTAGTTCATAACAAAGACATTGGTTGTGCCGGGAATAGAACCCGGGTTCCTCTGGCTGGCAGTCTGGCGTGATAACCATTACGCCAACGAGGCAAGCGTATGAGCGTTTTGTACTCTAGTATACTCACTAAGTCAATCAAGTTTTTTCTACTTATCATCTACTATCTACCAGTAGTTCCTGAGATGAGCGCGTTCAAACAAACAAACAAACTCTTCAGCTTTATAATATTAGTATAGATTACTGTCCTATCGATAGAAAAGCATATGTTATCGGTGAGGTTTGATCAATAATTTTCTTTTCTTTTAGGAACCATCACCATAAAATGGACCTCTTCTCAAGATTTGCACAAAGTATTCGGCGACGCGCGCGACAATGCTGCAAACATCTTGAAATATTCCAACGCGTGTCCCTTTAAATTTCACGGAAACACTTTCTCTTGCGCCTATTGTCCTTTTGTCTCCCCGGATTTTGGTCCTATAAAGACTCATACCGTTGAACATAAGGATAGAGCTTTAGCCCTTCGCACTTTAGACAGTTCATCAGTTTGTAAAGTTGACGTGACGAATCTCAAATGTGAGATCTGTCATAGCGACATACGAACTGTAACGAATCTATTTGAGCACCTCATAACAGAGCACGATAAACCTTTAGTAAGAACTTACCGTTCTGGCGTCGTACCCTATTTGTTGCATGACGGATTTGCCTGCGCAGATTGCGACGCTAAATTTGACGTCTTTAGGAATTTAAATATCCACATGAACACTCACTACCCTCACTATATCTGTCCGGACTGCGGGCAAGGATACATGAACGAGTCAAGACTAAGAGCGCATATCAAATCTGTACACGACCGTTCTAAAAGAACACACGAATGTCCGAAATGTGACGCCACTTTTCCAGACTACGGGAGCAAGAAAAAGCACATGTATACCAAACACGACGTCCTGCCGCACAAGTGTCCCTACTGTACGGAACAGTTTAGGTTCCACCATGACCGGGTACAGCATCTAAACAAGTATCATAACAAGAATATCAGTTACCCGTGCTCTTTGTGTGATAAAGTTTGTAGGACCGCGTCCAATCGAGCCGCGCATATGAGGACTGTACATATTAAAGAAAAGTCATTCATTTGTCCCGTGTGTGGAGACACCTTTACCACAGGCTGTGCTTTGAAGAATCACATGGTGAAACATGGTGGGGAAAAGAAGTTCCAATGCACGGTGTGCTTGAAAGCGTACGCTAGGAAGAAGACCTTAACAGAGCACATGCGGATACATAATAATGACAGGAGATTCGTCTGCGTACACTGTGGTAAAGCGTTTGTACAGAAATGTAGTTTGAAAGGACATGTGAAAACACACCATTCTCATGCCATGTCTTTAACTTTGGGGGAATAGAATTAAAGATAACGATACTTCGATTCCTTTTGGATTAAATAAATAAGATATAAAATAATGACACGACACGTAATTAACAAAGAATGTAAGAAAAGTATAATAAAATTGATATTGTAATTTTTTGGTTTTAGGGAGCGTCGTCATAAATTGGACCCACCCTGACCAAACGAAAACCTTGACCGGCTGCCAAAATAAATATGGCGACGCGCGGGATAATGCAGCTAAGATATTGGAGTTTTCGAACGCATGTTCATTCTCCTTCCACCGTAGTTCGTTTGGATGCGTGTATTGTAGTTTTAAGTCGCCTGATTTCGGCGAGGTCAAAAGCCATTCACAGATCCACAAAAATCGCGCGGAAGCCATCCGGTACGTGGACAGAGCAGGAATATGTAAGGTGGACGTTACGGGGCTAAAATGTGAACTCTGCCAGAACCCCATGGAAAATATAGCCAAATTGTTCGAACACCTTATAGTAGCGCATGAGAAACCCTTGAATAAGAAAGTTCACACTGGACTTATACCCTATCTCATAAGCGACACGTATCAATGTGCGAACTGCGGAATCGCGTTCGAGTCCTTCCGGAACTTAGATCTGCACATGAACAAACACTACCAACATTTCAAATGCCCCATCTGCGGGGAGGGCTTCATATGCGAGTCGCGTTTCAAGGCTCATATTAAACTGGTGCATCAGAAAATTAAAAAGAACTACAAGTGTCCTATGTGCGACCAGAGCTTCCATAGTTTCAATCAGAAAAAGAGTCACATGGCGTCAACTCACGCAGTGTTACCCTACAAATGTCCGTATTGCGAGGAATCGTTGAAGACGTACCGCGCTAGGGTGATACATCTGAACAAGTGCCATAACAAAGGCATTAACTACCCTTGCTCTTTGTGCGACAAAGTTTACTTGATAGCCTCGGAGAGGAATTACCATGTGAAGAATAACCATGTAAGGGACAAGCGGTATGTCTGTGCGACTTGCGGTGAAACGTTCAGCTTTGCCAACGTCCTCTACAAACATATGCAGAAACATAACGATGAAAAGATTTATAAGTGTGAAGTTTGCACGAAAGCCTTCTCGAGGCTGAAAACCTTAAGGACGCATTTGAAAATTCATAACAACGAGAAGGATTTCGTATGTGTACGCTGCGGGAAGGCGTTTGTCCAGAAATCTAACTTGAAGGCTCATATGAAATCTCATCATCCCGATGCAGAGTTTTTGGATTCTTAGCTAAGTTGGTCAACTGACTTCAGATAAAAAATCTTAGTTTTAATTTGATTATACACGATCGATTGGTTCGATGAATCTACCTTTATTCGATTAGTTTTTGATTCGGTTATTACAAACTCAATCTAAGCATAGGCAAAAATACTCTATTGAAATAAGCTGCTTCCATATTTGGTGAAGTTTAGGAAGGCAATAAATGCGTTCTTGCACAACAAGAAAAAATTTTTATTTGTTTTATCTGTGGCAGCTCATACAAAAAGTATCTAGTGGAACATATAAAAACGTACCATAAAATAAGCTCTATCAGTATCTTCACCTCCGGTGAATAAAGATAAATAAAAATTGTGTCAATTAATAAATTTCCCACATTAAATCACAGTAAACTTATTACCTCGGATTCGGAACATTAAGATAATACACAGTCACACGGTGTCAAGTTAAATATGCGTCGTTTAAACAATGTTAGACTGATACACGCTTTTGTTTTGTTTTTAGAGCCTGCGAAATGGAGACCGAAAATGGGGGACTATCGTGACGCGCGCGACAACGCAACCATAGTGTTAGCGTGTTCCAATGTCACCCCCTTCAAGTGGTTCCGAAACCTATTCGCCTGTCCCAGCTGTAGCTTCACCACAGCAGAATTCGAAAGCCTTAAGGAGCACAGTTTATCCCAGCACACAGATAGAATGAACAGACTTGATATACTGAGAAACTCGCGCCCCGGAGATATGGTCAAAACGGATATTACGAACCTTAAATGCGAGGTTTGCCAAGAGAGCGTTAGCGATTTAACCACGCTAATGAAACATCTTCTCGACGCTCACGATAAGCCGATCGTTATGAAATTCGATTCGGGCATCATTCCGTATTACTTGGGCGACGGATTCAAATGCGCCCTCTGTGACGAAGAGTCGTTCCCGCGCTTCGTCACGCTTCACGCGCATGTGCTAGATCACTACCCCAAGTCGGAATGCAATATCTGTGGCCAACACTTCCCCTTTGACAGACTCAGGAAACACATTGCGAGGGCTCACGAAAAGTCAAGCGAAGTGAAGTTCCCAAAAAAATTAGGCTCCTTCGATGTTCGCAAAAATGCCGCTGTCATTTTAGAATGTTCCAACGTATGTCCTTTCAAATGGTACCGAAACGTATTCGGCTGTGCTTACTGTTCGTTCACGTCTCCTGAATTTGTTAATTTAAAATCCCACATGAACATGCATCCGGTAAAAGCGGACAGAATCAACATATTGCGTAACTCGCGTACGGACACCGTTGTTAAAGTAGACATTACAAATCTGAAATGTGATCTCTGCGAGACAAACATCGAAAATATTTCCGAACTAATAAAACACCTTGTAGACAAACACGATAAGCCTATAGCGGAAGAGCAAGCTTCCGGTGTAATCCCCTATTACCTAAACGACGTTTTCAAATGTGCGTACAGTCCATGTGAAAAAACGTTTGATTGTTTCGTAAAATTGAATACGCACGTGATAACTCACAACGTTAAGTGCACGTGTCCTCTGTGTGGCCAAAATTTCGCCAGCAAAGAGAGACTCAGGAGTCACAACTTTAGGTTCCACGGGACGAAAGCGCGAGCGCTTAAATTAGTCCCGAAATCAAAAAGTAAATCCAGTTCTAAATTTAAGGCAGGGCTTCGATGCGCTATGGGCTACTACGAAGATGCGCGACATAATGCCGCCATTATCGTCGAATGCACCACCGCTTGTCCCTTCAAATGGCATAGGAATATGTTCGGCTGTGCTAGCTGTAATTTCACTTCAGCAGACTTTGGTCCCTTAAAAGATCATATCGCCAAAAACAGTTGCGAATCAAAGCAACTGCGCTACGCACGACCCACAGATAAAATTAAGGTAGAAGTCACCGATCTCAAATGTAAGCTTTGCAATCAATCCTTTAGTGATTTGAAAATATTGCTCTACCATTTGGGCGATGTTCACGAGAAACCTATAAAAAGAGAATATGACCTCGGAATCATTCCTTACCTACTAACGGATAACGAGTTTACATGCGCCGACTGCGGTCTCAAATTCGACAGGTTCATAAAGATTAATTGCCACATGAACCAGCATTACCCTAATTGTGTCTGCTCTTACTGCGGACAAGCTTTCATTAATTCGAACAGGTTGAAGAACCATATAAAATGGCAACATTATAACGAGCAGGGAAAGAATTTGAAGCAGAAATGCTCGTTGTGTGACATGACGTTCCCGACAAGAAGCGCCAAACAGAGTCATATGCAGTTCAAACACGGACAGCTACCGCACAAGTGCCCGTATTGTACGGAGACTTTCACAACGTATGTGCTAAGGTTAGAACACCTGAACACTGTACATGGCAAGAAGATAGAGTATCCGTGCTCCATGTGCTCTGAGGTATTTAAGTCCGCCAGCAAGAGAGCAAACCATTTGCAATCCGTGCACTGTATTAACAAGGACTTGGTTTGTCCTCTTTGCGACTACAGAACAGCTTACAAGCATCAGCTGAAGTATCACATGGTACGGCACGGGGGCGAAAGGAAGTACAAGTGCGAAGTTTGTTTGAAAACGTATCCGAGGAGTAGTGCCTTGTCTTTACATATGCGCATACATAACAACGATAGACGTTACGTCTGCAAGCATTGCGGCAGCGCGTTTGTGCAAAAATGCAGTCTTACATGTCATTTGAAGACTCATCATCCTTATGACAATTAGTTGAAATTAAACCAAAATTCGTAAAGGATATAAATTTTTATTTAAAAAGAGATATAAGCTAGGATTGACATGAAGATATCACAGTATGACTGGTGTCAAAAACGTGTTCTTATAATTTTTATGATTATTACTGCACGTGACCGTAGATCCACCAATAGCCTAGCTTGCTCTGATCCGACTGACGATGCATTTTTCTTTTGTTTGTAGAGTCCGGCAAACGGAGGCTGAAAATCGGGGAGTATCACGACGCCCGCGACAATGCCGCTATTATCCTAGAATATTCCAACGTATGCCCATTTAAATGGCGTAAAAACGTTTTCGGTTGCTCTTACTGTACTTTCACCTCCGCAGATTTCGGCTCGTTCAAAAATCACATGGAAAGCCACCCTTTGAAATCGGAAAGAGTAGAGTTTTTGCGTAACTCGAGACCCGCTGATATAGTTAAAATGGACGTGACCAATTTGCGCTGCGAAATCTGTCAAGAAACTATTAAAGATGTCTCCGCGCTTCTTGACCATCTGAGTGATGATCACGGGAAGCCTATAGTGAAAAAGTATGGCTCCGGCATCGTGCCCTATTTACTAGACAACGGGTTTACGTGTGCCTACTGCGGAGAATCTTTCGACCGCTTCATAATGTTGAACAATCACGTCATTCAGCATAAATTGAACTTCGCGTGTACCCAGTGCGGTCAGTACATATCCAGCCCCGAAGGTTTACGCAAACATATTCTTCGACGCCACGTTAGGACGCCGCGAACTAAATTCAGACCGAAGTTGAGCGATTATAATGACGCACGACACAACGCGTCTATCATTCTCGAATGTTCCAACGTTTGTCCGTTCAAGTGGCATAGAAACGTGTTTAGGTGCGGTTACTGCGATTTTAAGTCGGCCGATTTTGCTCCCATTCGAATGCACATAACTAACATACATCCGAAACGTCTGGAAGCCCTTCATTATTCGCGCCCCACTGAAATATTCAAAGCGGACGTTACGAATCTGAAATGCGTGTTGTGCGACCAGGGATTGGAAGATATGAAGGCATTGATCGACCATTTGAGTGACGTGCACAAAAAGTCGATCAAGAAGCACTACGGCCCTGGCATAGTTCCTTTCCTTCTGTGTAACGGACTGACTTGCGCTGATTGCGGCGAGAGTTTCGACAGATTCATGAAGTTAAATATTCACGTGAATGAGCATTACCCGAATTGCATCTGCTCTCAATGCGGCCAGGCTTTCTCGAGCGAGAACAGACTGCGAGCACATTCCGAGCAGCACAAAAAGAAGGTGATGCATTTCAAATGTGGCACGTGCGGTGAGATTTTCAACTCCAGATCAACGAAACAAAAGCACATGGAAACAATGCATGATATACTCCCGCATAAATGTCCGTATTGTAATGACGCTTTTAAGTCGTATGCTCATAGGTTGCTACATTTGAACAAGTATCACGGGAAGAAAATAGAGTTTCCATGCAGAATGTGTTCTAGTGTTTTTAAGACGGCTTCTAAAAGAGCCGATCATATGCGACATATTCATTTGCGGGATAAACAGTATTCTTGTACGGTTTGTGAGTATATGTGTACGAGTTTGACTCAGTTAAAGAAACATATGATGAAACATAGTGGAGAGAGGAAATACAAATGATAATTGTATTTGGTTTTTCTAGATTAAAGTTTTACTGATTGAGATTTAAAATAAATAACTACGGAGATTTAAAATATAATTAAAATAGTACGGAGATTCAAAACAAAAAAAAACGGCATCGGCTTTTTTTTAATTATATACATTTTATTGCAATTATTTATGAATATTTCACTAAATGATTTATACCGGGAATTAAAAAAGAAACCAGCCATTACCGGAAAAGAAAAGGCAAGCTTCGAACTTTTATTCAAAGATCTTAAAAAAAATTTTATTCAAAACTTTTCAAAAAAGAGTCGAAATTCAAATACCTTTTTCGAATTCGAATTTACTCAAATAAAAAAAATTGACTTCAAGTCATAAATTTAAAAGCAAATGCACAAGCGCAAATAATAATAAACAAAAAGAAGAATCAATTTAGAATATTGTTTGACTACATCTTCCTAATGACAAATTATTTGTTCTAATATTATATCTTTAGCTAGCTCAATAATTTTGCTGATTGTCCAGTAGCTCAATTGACACGATTACGATTCGTACGGCGCCACGATTTGAAGGCGGATAGGTAAATGTGGAATTAAGTTAAGAAATTAACAGAAGTGAGTGAGCGTCGTTCCGTGAGATGTAAGCAAATGTAAACTAATGAACTAGTTAGGGTTTCGTACCTGTATATACCTACCTGTATGTACCGTATGTATATAAACCATCAAATTAAATTATAAAATTTAAATACAATACAAATTTGAGGGGGTCTCCCATACTGCAAACGTGCGAGGGTGTGGATTGAAAACTTCGCAGCCTAACACAAATACTCAAACTATTTTAATGTAACCATGACAACCATGTCACAACTCTGGTTGTCAAATTGTAAAATTCTATCACAATAGCATGAACTGTATTTAAACTAGGCTGAATTTTGTGAGCAGCATAAAATAATATTTAGGGAACAGGTAATATTTCCCGGAACATTTCATGCGCGAGTCGAACTTGCACTTGGCCATTTTTTTACTGGTTGTACATTTTTACCTTAGACTGTAATTTCAATATTTTAGTCGCTAAGATTCTAAGGTAAAAAAAATCAATACGCTTCCTGTGAATTTGCATGATTGTTTACAAAAATGTATAAGTAAGAAACTTACATTATTATTTAGAGTTATTAATTTAGTTATGACATTATGTTATCCTTTGTTGTTGATATAATTTCTCAAATTATGTAATTCATAAGTCAAAAAAAACTTGAGAGGTGTCAACGAACATCTGGATAGATCGAAGTTTCTTTCGATTGAGTGAAGGAGTATTAATGCGAAATAGAAATGAAAATATCTGGCTTGCTTTCTATAAGAGAGAGAGAGAGAGAGAGAGAGAGAGAGAGAGAGAGAGAGACATATAAACATGCGCACGCCGCACAGCTTACTATAGCAAAAAGTGTCGTGACAACTTTTCGTAAGATTTTTTTCCGTCTAGCCCCCTTTCACAACGCGCGATAAGGAACTTCGTTCCAATATACATGTAAATATATTTAAAATTATTCTACAAGTATAATAAATACAATTTTCCTCGTAGGTAAACATTAATTATCATTTAGAGTTATTAATTTAATTGTGGCATTATGTTATCTTTTGTTGTTGAAATCATTTCTCAAATACCGTAATATGTAGATAGATATATTTCAAATGATTCTACGAATATATTCAATACTCGAAAAGACAGTTTTAGGTACTTTGTATGTGCCGATAGTGATAGATAATATTGTTAAACTTTGAAGATTATTTTGTGAGAAATGCGTTTACTGTTTTTTTTCTTTTTAACTGTATTATTGAAATATTGAAGAAAAACATTTATTTATTCATTATTAATACAGACTCAGAGAGAGAGAGAGAGAGAGAGAGTTGGAAATTAGCGGGGGAGGACTATGCCCAAGCGGCAACTTTTGTTTAAAAATGTGTAAAAAATATGTTATTTTAAAAATATGTAAGCAATAGAATAAAAGCTTTTTTACTTTTACTTTACTAATACAGACTCATTCATATTATAAATTATTTTACTACTATGCTATCTTTCAAATAAATTATATAAAAACAAAACTAATTTAGAAGGCCACTCCGGACAGAACCTGACGGAAAGGTACCCATAACGCTCGTGGCATTGCCGCGTTGTATAGCGTCGGATAGCCTCTGCGCCAGGTACGATCCGGAGCGGTATTCACCGGACCAATATTGAAGTAATTGTATATTTTTTTTCTTATCTCATCTTATCGAGTCAATAAAGAAAACAACTAAAAGTTTGCTTCCTCTTAATCACACTGGTTTAGTTATGCAACTGAGGCGACTTTATATTCATACAGTGTAAACTCTATATTATAACGACACTGAAGGGACTGTGCATTTTAGAGAGTGGTCGTTAAATGGAGAAAATGTATCATTGTAAATACAAGCTAAACTAACTAAAGCCAATTGATTTCGACGCTTTAGAGAGTGTGTCGTTAAATCGGATGACGTTACATGGAGTTTGCACTATATATTTTTTTTATTCACTGCTTAGGTCCGTATACATCTGCCCTGCTCAGCGCAAAGGCGGTATCTCAATGAACGCTAGTTTCGAGATAATTGAAGTTATGTAAAATTAGATTTTTTATATTTTGTTATACTTACCGCTAATCGGCTTAGAAAAAAATGTGTTCTTTTTGAGAGTTTTGGCGGTATTCAAATATACGGCTGGTTTCCTACACAATATTGCTATACCTCTTATACCCTAAATAAGTTTAGGCTAAACTGATATAGAGAAATCTTTCTTAAGGGTTTTTTCACATGTTTTAAACAAGATACCGCTAAATGGCTTAGTTCATTAGATGCGTATTTTCTTAAGCTATCCAATGGCATAAAAATCAAATTTTCGATTTTTTTTTGAGATACTGCTTTTGCGCTAAGCGGATGTCGTCGTTTTTTGTTTTTGATTAACCAAAATCTTAATACGTAGTAAGTTTTTGGTTTGTCAAATAAGTCTCGATATAACTTATTGTTTTAGGCAAACAAAAGACGTTTCGTTATAACTTTAACCGCGGGTGTAACAAAATGTTTTTAATTTATTTTATTATTTTAGTTAATACTTCTAGCTTTAGAAAAAATGTATTAAAGTCTGCATTGTAATTAATTAAGGATTTAGAAAAAAATACATTGTTTTTAATTAATTTGTGTTTCTTTTTCCACATAAGTTGCATAATTACGTAAGTGTATAGTAGCCAAGCGGATCCTTTTAAAAAATACATTTGTTTCAAGTAGATAGACATCATAAAATAAGGCGCAGTGTTGAAAAATAGATAGCCTAGTAGGTTTAAGTACTCTGAAAAAAGAAACTATTAATTTATTACGCTAAATACATAATTAGGTATTTTTTGTATATGTTGTCCTCGTGTGTCTATTTTTCGGGTTCCGTACCCAAAGGATATTTGGGGTCTCTCTGGGGGAAGGATCTCGTGGGTACGAGACTCTATTCCTGAGATTTCACTATCCATCTGTCTGTCCATCTCTCACCAGACTGTATCTTATGAGCTGTATCTTTGACGACCTCCATGAAAGCAAGAACCCAACTATTTTATGGTAGTATTTTCTGTATGGGTGTAAAAATCTACAATAACTTGCCTTTGTCAATTAGAGAGACCAATAATTCTTTGTTCTGGTATTATCTAGTATTATGGTTAGGACTTTTGATTGTGTTTATTATATTAATGTACCATAATATAATGTAATGACTGAATGTAAATTGGAATATTTTTTTTTTGCATGCCTTAATAGGCTAAAACATGGTGAGACTTATCTTCATAACATTATTTTCCATTATTATATGTTTTGCAGAATAAATTATTTGAATTTAACATGTGTTTCCTTAAATGGTACAACTAACTGTATAATTATTGAGTTAAGCTCATTTAACTATATCCACGTGATGAAAAACTGCGTTCCAAGTCTAAGCTAATCGATAGTTCTTTTCCATATTGTATGAAGTAGATGTAGCCTAAACCTGTGGTACTCAAGAACCAATTTCTTTTATTTTTAGGAAGAAAAACCGCTGTTATTGAGGTTAAAGAGGAAGCGGTTTCAGACGCCGAGAATGAGATAATAGCAGCGGACGCTGAAGACGGCGCCCAACGGCGTGCCACTTTCAGAAACAACATAACAACCATATTAGAGACCACCACAGCCTACCCTTTCAAATACAGAAAGGGAACCTACCTCTGCTTCTATTGCAAGACCACCTTCCTAGAACCGGAGAAGCTTCGACACCACAACACCGCGGAGCACTCTGAATCGACCCACCAGGCCAAGCCAAGAAAATACGAACCTGTCAAAATGGACTTCTCCAACATCATCTGCAAACTTTGCAATGTTCACATAGAAGACTACGCAACGCTTAAAGCTCACTTGACCGCGGAGCACGGGAAAATCATCGACTGCACGTGGGGAGACAGCGTGCTGCCCTACAAGCTGAGCAAAGAGGAGCACTGTTGCCAGGTCTGCGGCAAGCGGTACGAGATGTTCCTGAGCCTCCACAAGCACATGAACGAGCATTACGAGCACTACATCTGCGAGACCTGTGGAAAACGGTTCGCGACGTCCCAAAGAATGGTGAATCATTCCAGAACGCACGAGCGCGGAGTGTTTCCTTGCAAACACTGCGAGGAAACCTTCCCGTCTTACTCGTCTCTCTACGCGCACATTGGGAAGATACACAAGCTGAACAAGCGGTACAAATGCCCGATTTGCGACGAGAAGTTCGGTTCCTACAAACACAGGCTCAAGCACCTGAATACCATTCACGGGGAGAAGACTGCCATGTTTCCCTGCCCTTCTTGCCCTAAAGTGTTCGACCTCTGCAGTCGGCGAACGGCGCATATCAAATTCCAACATTTGCAGGAACGGAATCACATCTGCTCGATTTGTGGCATGAAGTTTTTTACCAATTACGAGCTGCAAGAGCATTGTGTGAAGCATGGGGGAGAGAGGATATACCAGTGCGATGTTTGTAAGAAAGCGTACGCGCGGCTGAAGACTTTGAGAGAGCATATGCGAATACATTCCAATGATAGGAGGTTCATCTGTCCAATTTGTGGGCAAGCGTTTATACAGAATTGTAGTTTGAAGCAACACATAAGGGTGCATCATCCGGCGCAAATGAAAGACGTGTTTTGAAAAGGGAAAAGGACGTGATATAGTATATTAAATAAAAACATGTATTGCTAACTAGTTGCGCCCCGCGGTGTTACCCGCGTTTCTCTGGGACAAAAATAAGTTAATCCGGGATAAAAAGTAGCATATGTGTCAATCCAAGGTCTAACTTATCTTCATAGTCAATGTCATTAAAATCGTTCCATCCGTTGAAGCGTGAAGGAGTAACATAGATTATGAAGTTATTTGCGTATCCCACGGGAACCACAATTGTTTTCGGGATAAAAGTAGCCTATGTGTTAATCCAAGGTCTAACCTATCTGCACACTAAATTTCATCAAAATCGCTTCAGCCGTTAGAGCGTGAAGAAGTAACAAACATACACACACACACACAAACTTTCGCATTTATTATATTAGTAGGATAATTATTAACAAATCAAATGACATATTATGAAATATTACAAACTATTACCACATGTATTAGAATTATCATCATATTATTCTGCAACACAATAATATGCTTTTGTAAGAAAAGCCTTCAATTTGGCTTTTTGGATACGAGTTTACTGAAATACGACTGCGTATTTGAAGGTGTATTGTTGTTAATAAAATAGGTATTTCTTAATTGAGGCCATGAGAACCATATGATAGTGGCCTAACAATTTTTTTACAATATTGAGTTTATGACTTTTTCCAGTTCAAATTCATCATTTTCATAGAACTAGAGTGGCCTAAATGGGAACATTAATAAGTAAAATAACACATAAAAGTAATAAAAAGCATGTATTCTGAAAAGTGATAGTTGATTAAAAAAATGCTGTTTTTATTTTCTATGATACTCAAAAAGCTTGTCCATCGAATTAGGCCAATGGTTCTCATGGCCTCAATTAATATTAACAATACTTAAAAACTTAAACCGACATATTCTTTCCCGAAAACCATCTGCTTTTCTTCTGAGGGTTTAAGTGATGGGGTAACCATCCACTAATCACTAGTGACGTGCGCATTCCAGTCGATGATTTAAATAAAGCAGCCCAAAGGCCTCTGGCTTACCTACGGTAGCGCCCAGATGAAAATGCCACTTGAAAAACGACAGTCTGTTCATGGTCACCCATCCTAAACATCGTCCGCATCGACCGTTGCTTAGCTTCGATGATCGCGTCTGATCAATTTAGCTAGCCGAGCTACAGGCGCTACACACATAATGTTCTCCTATTACAAGTATGTATGTTATATCACTAATTTGGTGCAACAACGACGAAATTAATTTTTTTGTCGAATAAGCTTTTTTTATGTCATAATTTTTGTAAGTCTATTTTCACCCGGAGAAACATCGACTAAATTGTTATTTTAATGGCGCGAGTGTCATTTGTGAATTGAATAGAAAGAATGGCGCCAATTCTGACGCTGCAACGTTGGGACGGCCAGTTAAAAACTCTATATGTGTAGTTACGCCAATGTTGCACTAAATGAGTGATATTATAAGCGTCATGACTCGTCAATTCCAATTAAACCCACCACTGTAGACGAGATTGATTAGTATTTACAAGAATGTGGTCACAAACATTATGTACTAGCTGACCCGGCAAACGTTGTTTTGCCTTATTAATTAATGTGTTTTTTTTACGACCTCACATTAAAAACCTCAAAAATTGTAGCCTATGTGTTATTCTGATGTATAAGCTATATTGTGGTAAAGTTTCATTCAAATCCATTCAGTAGTTTTTACGTGAAAGAGTAACAAACATCCATACATCCATACTTACAAACTTTCGCCTTTATATTAGTAATAGGAAGAAATAGGATGGTTGCTGCATGGTTAAACTCTTGAACAAGGCGCAAGAGAGGCTTTAGGAATATTTAGTTGATGACAAGTATTATATTTAGGTAGCTACTGAGTTATTAATTAATCGAGCGAACGAAATTTACAATTAAGTCGATGAGAAGGGATAAATCTAAATTTACAGTTTTGAGATTTCCGTACTTAAAAGATAAAACGGGACCCTATTACTAAGCCTCCGCTGTCTGTCTGTCTCCAGGCTGTATCTCAGAAACCGTAATAGCTAGAAAGCTGAAACTTTCACAAAAAAACAACAAATAATAAAAAAAATATAAAGAAGGGCTCCCATACAATAAACGTGTTTTTTCCTATTTTTTTGCTATGTATCAATAACGGTAGGTGCTAGACACTTAAAATTCTCACAAAAAATACATATAAGTATATTAGATATCAAAACCAATTATAAAATTGAAATAAAATAAACATTTAAGGAGAGCTCCCGTACAACAATGGTAAGGAACCCTTTATGCGTGAGCCCAAATCGCACTTGGCCAATTATTATTTTTTCTGTATGTTGGTAGTTTGAAGGAACCCATCATATATAAATATAAATGATGAAGTATAAATAAACCAATTTTATTCATATTTACAAAACATTTTTTAATATTTGTATTTAACCGTTGTACACAAAAACCTTACAAATAATAGATTAATTCTGAGTCAGTAAGGTGCCTAAAATGCTGGCGGCATTACCTCGCTGGATCGCCAAGCTTATACGTTGTCCGAGGTAAGCGCCAGCTCTTGGGTCATTTGTTCTGTCCACCAGCCGTTTGGACAGATCAATAAATAACTTACGGGCGTAGTATAAATAATAAATATACCTAACTATAAGTAAATAAGTCTGACGGTATTGTATGTACTTAGCATGTATTATGTTTATGTTGTGTTTATATTAAGGAATCTCAATATTATTAAGATCATACTCAGAATACAGTATTATTATGATAATGTTATTGTTTCATTTTGTAAGGAAAGCCTGAAATTTACTTCACTCATTTATAGTAGGGAACTCAGCCTAAAAAGGACACCGTATAACTTATTACATTTTTAAGCTAAGTTTCCCTTTAGTAATTACTAGTAGGATTTCCTTTAAAAGTGCAGTTCATTACATACAGTTACATAACAAACTAATTTTTATTGTGTTGAAAATATTTTGAAGGAAATAACGACATGCTTATATAAAAAATCGTTTTTTCTTCTATATGTTGCTGATTACACATTCTTATTTTTAGGTATAGAGAAGCCAGAACCCAGAATTGGTGAAACGTGCGACAAAGAAAGCACGATTCTGAAAAATGAGACAGAAAACAAGAGACAAAACCGTGACATAGCCGCGAGAAGGAATTGTGCTTTTGTAATAATAAAGAACTCTCGAATATGTCCGTTCAAATGGATGAAAAACCTTTATTTTTGCTTCTACTGCGATCAACAGTTTATCGATCCCGCCGAACTAAGAAAACATAACACTATACATTCAAACTTAACATTATTTCCGCAAACGAGGTTCAAAAAACACGAGCTAATAAAAGCTGACGTAACGGATGCTAGTTGTAACCTATGCGATGATAGTATTCAAGATTTTAACGCTTTAAAATCCCATTTATATGAGAAACACGGTAAAAATGTCGATGTCAAGGCAGATGGGATTTTACCTTTTAAAATAAATATAGATAGCTATAAATGCGCTCTTTGTGAGAAAGCGTGCGACGAATTCAAAAGCCTCAACTACCATATGAACATTCATTATCAGAATTTCATTTGCAAGGTCTGCGGTTCAGGTTTTATTACCCCGGACAGATTGCGAGTCCATTCGTTTTCGCACGAAACCGGCTCCTTTAAATGCGAAGCGGATGGATGCAACAAAATTTTCCGATGCAAGAACAATAAGAAGGAACACTACGCCATAGTCCACATGAAGAGAAAGCGTCACAGATGTCCGAAATGCCCAGAGACTTTCATAAACTACTACCAAAGATCGAAGCACATATCAAAAGTTCACGGGTTGAAGCTAAAAGAGTTCAAATGCGAATTTTGCTCGAAAGTCTTTACGTTAAGTGGGAAATTAGGCGCTCATATTCGAACAACGCATTTGAAAATCAAAAGATTCTCCTGTGACGTCTGTTCTTGGAAGGTTTATTCCAAGACAGAGTTGAAACAGCATATGGTGAAACACGCGAGCTTTAATCGGCGTTTTCAATGCGACGTTTGTGGGAAAGCGTATGCAAGGAACAGCACTTTGAAGGAGCATATGAAAGTGCACGAGAATGTGAGACTGTTTGGATGCGGGACTTGTGGGAAGAGTTTTGTGCAGGCTTGTGGATTGAATAGACATTCCAAAACACATTTGAGGAAATAGAAGACAAAAATAAATATTTAGTGTACTTCCGCTGTGATCCGAAATCCAAATTAAGACAAGACAACGTTACCTATCACAATCCGGAAATTCTTAACTCTACACGTGTTTCGCCTAACCACAATGCATCATCAGGAGATGCTGACTCTTCGAACGACAAGTCGAGAGTGAAGAGTTCGAAGAGACAGCATCTCCTGATGATGACTTGTGGTTAGGCGAAACACGTGTAGAGTTAAGAATTTCCGAATTGTGATAGGTAACGTTAATCTTAATTAATCTTAGTTAATTGATCTTAGTTAATTAATCTTAGTTAATTAAGCTTGGTTAATTGATCTTAGTTGATTTTTCCTTTACTTGTCTTAATTTGGATTTCGGATCACAGCGGAAGTACACTAAATATTTAATTTTATCTTCTATCTACAATGGATTTCCGCAAAGTAACGCCTGAGTCAATGTTACATTTGAGGAAATCTTAGATGTAAACAACTGAACTCTACGACACAGGTTCAACATTCTGTGGAGTTCAGTGTCCCCTTGTCTTAAATACCTAGTTCTTACTTATAGTCTAAATTTAATTTATAAATAATTTAAGACTTGGTGTACTCGTATATATGATAAGTGGTATTGTGTACGAAATAAATAAACTGAAACTGAAACATACACAACCCAGACTGGAAGACTTTTACCCAGAACAGACAAGAGTGGAGAGAGGCTTTTACTTTGCAGTGGACTGATTTATTTTTATTTTATTTATTTACTTATTTCCTGTTTCCCGGGATAGAGTAAAGCGGAGAGAGGCTTTTGAAAGAAGAAAAGAAAGAACACATTTTATTTCAGACATAGAAGACACATACATATACACTGTGGCGTCTCTGTCGCACTTCATCGCCCGCTACCAATCAGAGCGCTTATCCTGAATCGCGAAAACGTTATTTTCAACGCGCGTACGACTGGTCTAAGCTACAATGCATGACCTATGGACGGCCGTCTCCGGACACAACATCTGTCCGGGGGGATATCCCTTTGCTAGATGGAGGCAGACCGTCGTCGCTCCATAACACTATTACAAATTACATAAAACGAACATGAAAAAAAGAAGAAAGCGTCGAAGAAGTCGGAAAAAGGTCAGCCCTCAGTATAAACGCTACAGATTTCTTTGCAGCACTGATTTTCAGGACCAACCTTTAGAGATTTTTTTTGCCCTGCAGCGGACTGATTTATAGACTTTTTCATATGAGCTAAGTGGCTCAGCTCTGGTGCCGAGAGTTTTTAAGCCGCCAACAGGCCTCTGAATTGGCTTAACGACTGCGACGACGATACTATGACTAACAGCTGGGACATACGACTTATACTATAGGCTTATATAGATAGGTAGTAACAAATAATTTACTAAAACTCACAAGAGGTGATCTACGTATGATGGTCGGCATCATTACCGGCCACTGTGATCTCAACTACCACCAACATAAAATAGGGGCGACGGACAGCCTTCTATGTCGGGGCTATCTGGAGGAAAATGAAACAGTAGAACACGTGCTACTGCATTGTGAGGCTTCCAAACAAACCAGAGAGAGTTTCGGTCTGATGATAGCAGCTCCAGATGAAAGTTCGCCTTCCATTGCTAATCTTCAGACAAACAGACCATCTGACGCAACAGTGGTGGAACAGGTATGCCAGCGACCCAGCGCTGTGCTCCGTTACTTCAAGGAGCTCGGTTGGCTTGGGTAGGCTGGTAAGGGGGGAATGCACAATACGCCCCTAGCGGGATGTCAGTGCAGGTTTCATCACATCCACTTCAAATTAGAATTAGACAGATAGAATCGGAATGTATACAGTGACTGTAAATGAAGATAGTTATGTAACATTGGCGGTCGCATCGTAGACAACAGTAAAGCTTAACATCATGCGAACTGCGCTCAAACGTGAGCCTATTCTGTATTATGAAAATGGACTGTAAATAATGATGATAATGTTGAAATTGAAAATCAAAATCAAAATCAAAACGTTTATTAACCTTACGGCATCGCACCGTACTGGGCAAATCAATTTACAATTATTTAAGTATTACTAAAATTTAATTTACATACACATACATTCATAACAAATATTATATAACTTAAAATATGACATAATATATATTTGATACGCACATATGATAATAATAATAATAACGCTATTTATATCATCCATTGGATGAGATAATTTAAGCAAAATGTATAATGACTGTAGAATAATCATGAAATTATTGGATTTTTATGTGATAAGATACAGAATAGGCTATGAACAATAAATACGCTTTAGTACCTAGGTTTCAAAAGTATTATAATGTTTGAATGTTTAATATGAATTAAGTATCAGTATTATTTTTGTATTTTTACTTACTTACAGAGGCTTTAATTTGTAAAAGACTGCTTATTTTGCCATTTATTTAAATAAATAAATTAAGTACGAAATGTGTTTTTTTTTTATTTAGTGTATTATAAAACAACCACAAATGTACTTATTTACATTAAATATATAATGTGCATATTCAAATGAAAATCAAAATTTAAAATGCTTTTATTCGAATTCACATTAAGTTTACATTACACCGCGTAAGTAAACCTACCTATATTTTTTTAAATACATACATACATACTCGTTTATATATATTAAACAATCGATCTACCTATATTTGTTTATTTTATTTTTACATGGATAATTAAATGTCAGAAAAAATTAAATGTCACAATAAATTAACAGTTACAAAATATACAAATGATAAATACTCGTAGATACAATATAATAATTAATATAAAATATTATGTAATACATTAGTAAAGTAATTATAATAAAGTAATTATAATTATAGTAAATTAATTTAGCTCATTCAATTATAAATATCTAAAGCTTTTCTGGTAAAGTATAAAAAGAAGAAAGAAAGAATCTCTAGCTTAATTAAAGCATTTTTAGATTAATTAAAACGGTGCTGGGAAACAGATCCAATTTAAAACAAGCACACACGCACGCAAGCACTCAAAAACCAACTCTCGTACAATTTCTCTTTTATTTTCTAGGAACCGACACAATCGCGTCCGGGAGCCAAAACCGACGCATAGTGCCGCTATTCCAAGTAGCGTACGACCGCAGCCTCTGCAAACCTCTCGGGACCATCAGTGACTTCAGTAAACTCAGAAAAAACTTACCCACGACTGAAGATCTAGCCTTCAATGACGATCGAAGCGTCTCGCCGATATCCCTCGCCCGCTCCCCTTCGCCCCCACGGCTTGAACCAGACCCGCCAGAAAAAGTATCAACCAAACCCGAACCAAAAAAGACCACATCAAGCGCCCGACAAAACGCTTTAACGATATTCGAATTCTCCTCGGCATATCCTTTCGTATTCTCCAACAACAAATTCAAATGCTTCGTTTGCTCGCAACCCTACCTCGACCTTAACCTTCTAAAACAACATATGAGCGAACACGCCTTTACATCCGTCAAGAGATTGATGAATAATAGAAAAGAAAACGTCTTGAAAGTCGACGTGAGCGACTTGACTTGCAAACTCTGTTCTTTAAGCACAAGAGACTTGGTTGCGATTAAGATGCACCTGAAGGAATCGCACGAAAAACTCATCGACACGGAGCTGCAAGACAATTTGATCCCGTTCAATTTGAACCTTTTCACGCCAAACGAAGGTTACCAGTGCGTTATTTGCGGGGAAAACTTTATTAAACTCCGCATCTTAGTTATCCACATGAGTGCCCATTTCAGCAACTACAGCTGCGAAATTTGTGGGTCCGGCTTCATGACTCTGCGGCTCTTGAAAAAGCATTTAGAGGTTCACGAGACTGGGAATTTTCCTTGCGATCAGTGCGAGAAATCTTTTTCGACGAGTTACAAACGAGCGTTGCATGTTAGGGGTGTTCATTTGAAGTTGTATCCACGACGCTGTCCTATTTGCCCGGAACGATTCAACTCTAACTACAAAAGGACGATTCACCTTCAAGACGTGCACAACCAATCAACTCGGGTCCATAAATGTACGACATGCGGACGCGCGTTCAACTTGAAATACCATTTAATATGCCACGTCCGGTCCGTGCATCTTCAGGAAAGGAATCAGCAATGTGACGTATGTCACCAAAGGTTTTGTAACAAGGAATCTCTGAAAAGACATATGGTAATACACACGGGTGAAAAGAACCATAAGTGTGAAGTATGCGGAATGGCTTTCTTGAGAAGGAAGAATTTGAAAGATCATTTAAGGCTTCATGATATTAATTGATAAGATTTCGTGATACGTTTTAAAATAAGCACATTTTTTTACTAATTATAAATATGATTTTATATTGGTTTATGTACCTTTTACGGGAAAGCGTTTTTAAGAATAAAAAAGTCCAAATGTTTTTTTTTAATGTTTGTTGTGTATTATTTTTTGTAGTTTTTATTTCTTGTCACAAAATAAATGATTCTTTCTTTCTTTCTTTCAAAGACATTGATTAATTGACAAAATGATGTGAACGAGCCTTATTTTACCAGTTAGTTAGTGTAGCAAAAGTAACGCTATTTCGTCACGTATATATAATTTTTATGAAATACTCATGTATAAATGCATAATAGACAATCTTTATGATACACTAACGTGGAATATGCGTAATGTAATTAATGTTTTACGAAATAAAACAACACTCATTTTATACTAAAGTTTATCGTATGTATTTCATCCCACCTTAATAAATAAGAAGTTAGGTGCTTTTGAAATCACCTTCCTACTAGAATCCAATTAGGAATAAATAAAAAATATTAGATATTAATAAATATTAGGACACATTTCACACACGACTGGTTAGCGCCAAACGAATTCATTTCTAATTTGTATTGTGGTAGCTAACACAACTGATATACTACACATATATACACATATGTACACATTCATAAATACTTTATATAGATACATATTTATTTTATTTGATTTATAGGCGAGTAGCAATATGCTGATGTGCCTATATCACACTGAGTTAAAATTTAATTTAACACCCAGACCGACAGCTAACACATTTAATTCATCACAAAGATATTGACTGTGCAGGGAATCAAACCCTGTACACTCTGGTTGACAGTCCGGTTGACAGTAACCATAACGCCAACGAGGTCGTCAAAAAAGAAGGAAAGACTAAATGACATAATTTTGTCTCCAGGAGCGGACGATTTAGGCGAGTCCCGTAGCGTCTGGCAGATGACGAATACTGAGAGAGAGAATGCTTCCATCCTCATTGAAAACACCACCGCGACTCCCTTTACTTGGCTCCAAGGCAGCTTCAAGTGCTTCTACTGCGAACAACTCTTCTCGGAACTCAACCCAGCCTTACAACACATTCGATGCCACGACGTACCCAAAAAAGACGACCTACTCGAAAAATATGTCAAGAACGGCAAAAGCGTGATCAAAGTCGACGTTTCCGATCTAAAGTGTAGAATTTGCGGCTCAAACTTTTCTGGACTCGATCATATTACGGATCATTTGATCGTAAATCACGACAAAGTCCTCCAGAAAACTGGAAACGGTCTCATGGCTTACAGATTGAGTAACAGTGATGGGTCCGTCAGTTGTTACATTTGTGGTTTGGTCTTCGATAACTTCTTTGCTCTAAACAGACACATGAATGTACACGAAAACGTTATTTGCGAGGTTTGCGGTCGGGGATTCATGACCCATCATCGTTTGAGAAGTCACATGGTCACCCACCAAAACGGCTCCTACAAATGCAAAGTCTGCCCAAAAATCTTTTCGACCTCGCGAAAGCTACGTTACCACACCGAGAAAAATCACGAACAAGACAACCCAAAGAAAGCGTTGCGATTAAAGTGCCCAATCTGCTTTGAAAGACTAGCGGAGTACCACAACAGAATGACACACCTGAAAGAAATTCACGGCGTCACGTTCAAATACAAGTGCGAAGCTTGTGACGCGGTTTACGAAAGTCGAAGACGATTGACAGAACACACCAGAAAAGTCCACTTGCAAAATATTAAGTGCAAAGTTTGCGGGAAATGTTTCGGGGATCCTGCGACGTTGAAACTGCACGCCAGAGGTCACACTGGCGTTAGAAACTTCAACTGTTCCATCTGTCAGAAGAGTTACATGCATGAAAAGATTATTAGGAAACATATGAGAGACAGACATGGGTTTCTAGTCACATGCCTGCTTTGCGGTAACGGATTCGCGGACAAGGCTGGATTGGACAAGCATAAAGATCAGTGCCATTCAGAACTGGCTACAGATGTGTCTAAAAATGCTAGAGTCTGTTAGCCTAGCCTCCATGACACGAGCGTGCAATCGTCCATTTTAAAGGTTAGCGATATAAATTAATGTACATATATTGTTTAAATAAATTCATTCATATTTTTTTATAGTTTTATTGAAACGCAATATTTATCTAAAGAAGGTAGGTAAAAAAAAATACCACAGAACATAAGAAACCAAACGAAAGTCCTTAACTTCCAAAACCAGCTAAAGAAAAACCTCAATGCCAAATGCTATTATAATATATCAGATTTTTTAGAAGATTACATAAAATAGGCTATATATTTACTGATTTACATTTATTTTATTATCCAGTATTTTAAGATTTTTGATTTTTCATCTAGATATAATTTTAATTTTTAAAATAATTTTTAACTATAAGTAGACATAGATTAAGTTAGATGTAGCTACACCCTATGTACAGGGTACAATAATTAATTAGCTACTAAGTTAATGTAATTATCTGTAATGCTATATGAATAAATAAATAAACCTGCTTTAGATAAATATTGCATTGCAATTAAAACACAACTTTTTAAACGACAGCCTTGAGCATGGTCACCCACACAAAGACTATCTAAACCGTTGCTTAACCGCGATTATTGTGTCAGATAACCTTAGTTAGAAGAGCTATAAGAGTTACGAAAGACCAACTATATAAATTATACGGGCTGCGTATTAATTAAAGATAAACCATTTATTGACAATGATGTTGTATATATAGCTCAATGTTTATTGATAATTAATCAAATATACGTCAAAAATTAAAAAAAATCTACATGAAATAAAATTAATTCGTAATAAATGTCAAATGTTCAACAATTACATGTCACGACAAACATGATACACATAACATTTTTTTCCGATATTAAAAAAATCGTCCATAGAATAGAAAGATTATTTAACCATCTTTAAAATTAGGCATAAAAGCTAAATTTTCACGACCAATTTTGTTTCTCAGGCACTTCGGTGAGACCGCGCGCACTCCCGCGCACCAGCATTTGGCAAATGACGACAGCCGACAGAGAAAACGCTGCCAACTTCTTCGAGTTCACAACAATCAAGCCTTTTCTTTACCAACAACCCAACTTTAAATGCTTCTACTGTTACGAGACCTTCCCGGAAATCCCGGACCTCTCAACGCACGTGGACAATCACAAGATCCCAGACAGACCATCTTTACTTAAGAAATACGTACGCAAAGGCAAACGCGACATCAAAGTCGATATATCCAATTTAAAATGCAAAATGTGCGAGGAGAAATTCTCAGATCTAGACGCTATTAGGAACCATCTAATAAACGTACATAAAAAAGTATTTAAAACTGCAGGCAACGGCCTGATAGCATACGATTTGAGCACGAACAACGATATGCTATCTTGTCACAAATGCGCAAAACAATTCAGCTCCTTCTACCAATTAAACCGACATATGAACGTGCATTTCAGCTTCGTCTGCGAAATCTGTGGCATTGGGTTCATGTCGTACCAACGTCTGACAAAACACAGAATAATACACGATAACAAAATGTATGTTTGCGACGATTGCTTGGAAATATTTCCCACTCGACCGAAACTAGAATACCACAAACTGAAAAGGCACGAAATGAACGCGAAGAAGCTAAAGCCGACAAAATGTCCGAAATGCTCGGAAAGATTCACCGGCTACTACAAACGAATGGCTCATCTGAAAAAGGTTCACGGAGTCACTCTATCTTTAGAATGTAACATCTGCAAAGCGACTTTCTCTTCTAGAAGACGCCTGACTGAACACACGACAAAGCTGCACACGAAGAAAATCGAATGCAAAACCTGCGGAAAGTGCTTCGGCACAAGAACTTCTTTGAAAATGCACGAACGATCTCATACTGGGGAAAGGAATTTCCTTTGTTCCGTTTGTAACAAATCGTACATGCATCAAAAAACTCTGCATCAGCATATGAAAGTCCACGGGTCGAATCAAATAAGCTGCACAGAATGCGGCAACGAGTTTAAGAACAAAAGCGAGTACAGCAAACATATGACATTATGGCATCCTGAAATTCAGTTCAATGTGACAGATGAGATAAGGAAACCTCTAGAAGGACTTACCAGTCGTAGTCTCCTATCCAAAGACGAGTCGCGCCATTCTGAGTAGACATACGGTGGAGGTAAAGGGCCAACAATTAATCACGTGACGTTCTTTCAGGGTTCCGTGCCTAAAGGGTAAAAACGAGATCCTATTACTATCCGCTGTCTGTCAGTCTGTCTCCAGGCTGTATCTCAGAAACCGTGATAGCTAAAAAGCTGAAATTTTCACAATATATCTATTTCAATGCCGCTATAACAGCGAATACTAAAAATAAAAAAAATAAAATATTAAGGGGGGTCCCTATACAATAAACGTGTGTTTTTGTATTTTTTGCTATATATCAATAATGGTAGCTGCTAGACACTCGAAATTTTCACAAAATATATAAATGTAATTTAGCTATCAAATTAAATTATAAAATTTAAATAAAATTCATATTTGAGGGGGGCTCCCAAAAAAAAATTTACGAGGGTGGATTAGAAAACTTCGCAACCTAATACATAAATGCTTAAACTATTTTAATGTAACCATGACAACCATGTCACAACTCCCAATGGACTGTAATTAAATTAGGCTGAAGATTGTGAGCCTTTGTGCAGCGTTTTTAAATAATTTAGTTAAAAAATAATATTTAGGGGGGCTCCCATACAACAATGGTACGGAATCCTTAATGCGTGAGTCTAACTCGCACTTGGCAAATTATTTCGCTTTTTTTCATCCCCCCCTTCCCCTTGGTGACACATAGTGAGGTTTAAGACTACCCTCCACCCCCTTACTATATCACGTGTATTTTTTAGTATCTACTCAATTTCGTTATTCTTTTAAATATTTATAAAATACAGCTTTCGGTATAATCTAATTTTATTATAGAAAATAAGTTTGCTAGCAACTATAAGTAAGCGTGTGGTCAAAAAGACGAACGCTGCTTTTCGGTTCAGTATCGCGAAAAAATAAATACACGTGATATATTATTACAACCCCCTACCCCTCTGTGATATTTCGTGATTTTATATATACCCTTCGAACCTTACGTGATTAATGGATGGCCTCCATACGTGTGTAACCTCGTAGGCCATAGCATTGTTTATCACCGTAGACGGAGTAACCAATGGACTGAAGTACTGTGTAACCGCACATGAGCTAGCGATATTTTCGGACAATGTTGCCGCTTTAGTAGAATTTCATTGAAGATAGGGAAATTAGGGTTAGTGTATACACATAATAAAGAAAAAGACTTCAGAAAAAGATAATATTTCTACGTTTTATTAATTTTTAAACAAAATCTGTTTATTGTACACATTCCTTACTCTTTATTTCCACGCTTCACAAAAACGTCACTCTTAAAATGGTTGGAACAAATCCTGGAATTTTGCGTTGGTTTCCAATCATTGGTTTCTCCGTCTACGTTTAACACCAAGCAAGCTGTCGACAAACGGAAACCGATTTTAAAAAAAAAAGTTGTAAAAAATGGTTGCCTGTAAAGTCGGTTTTACGGGCGAAGATTTTACGTGACAACGTCTGAACCGATCATAGTTGAGTGGGAGAGAGACGCAAGGCATTCGGCGGGCCTCTCTCTCGTTCGGTGACTCATCGTAACGTTACCGGGCGTTACACTTTTTCATAAGTGACTCCCAGCCGCAACCTAATTTAAGACGTTGTCACGTCAAAAAAAGGTGCGTAAAGCGTACAAAGCAGTTTGCCTCCACCTTCATTGTGTGAACCGCGAAGGTATGGAATTTTTTGCCAAACGCCCTGTTCCCTGATAATCTAACCTTTGATCTAGCATTTTTTGCAAAGCAAGAGTAAACTGCGTTTTTTTTTACTGGAAAATCACAATATCGCTTACCATCAAGTGATTATGATCAAGCTGAAGCCCATTTCATTTAAAAAAAATCATTATAAAATTTTGCCGTTGGGAAAGATGAAGAAGTTACAAGCTTTCCCAAAACTTTCCATTGCAAGACATTTGAAAGATATGTAAAAAAAATTATGAATTATTGATAAATATGCAGCAACTAACTTATTAAGGAAAAAATAATTTAAAATATAAATAAATTAAAAAGAGATAAAATAAGCTATGAAAAAGTCTATCTAGATTTTAGTTAATATGCAATTTAAAGTGTTTACGAAGAAGTTATAAATAAATTGTATTAAAAAGTTTAAATGCAGAGCGTTTTCTTTACTTACCTGGCAGTAGAGTACGGGTGCATAATACCTACCGTTTATGTACGTACGTAAAAAATACATACTTAATATTGTATTTTTTGTGTTTTATTAAGTGTACAAAATTTTAGTTTTTTGCATCAATCAAGTGGCGAGGTGGTAATAACGTCTGCTTTTCAATCAGACAGCCCCTGGTTGGATCCCGGCCCTACACCAATGACTTGTTTTTCAAGTTATGTGTGGATATGCACTCGCTTTACGGTGAAGGAAAACATCGTGAGGAAACCGGCACATGTGAGGACCACAATATCCGAAGACGTGTGTCATCCGCCAACCCGCACTTGGTCAGCGTGGTGGATTATGGCTTATATCTGTCTCCTCGTGAGAGAAGGCCCCGAGTCCCAGCAGTGGGAACGTATAGTGGGCTGCTTATGCTATGCTATCAATCAAATCATTTACAAATAATTATAATTTTTGTGTGTTTTTTTCTCTTTATTATTCTTAAGTTATAAGTATAAATTGATTACGTCAAACTAAGTTTCTTCCTAATTACACAGAGACCTTCATTCACCGTTAATTTTACTTCTGTACAAAACACATATAAACTTTTACAGTGTAACCTCCATGTAACGTCACTCGATTAAACGACAAACTCTCTAAAGCGTCGAAATCAATTGGCTTGAGTTGGTTTAGCTTGTATTCCATACAATGATACATGCTCTTCATTTAACGACCACTCTCTATAACGCCATAAAATGCACAGTCCCTTCAGTGTCGTTATATAGAGTTTACACTGTATATACATAGCTTTGATATTCTTCTTTTTATGATCTAAGCCAAACCATGGCCAAGCTATGGTGTCGAGAGTTATCAAGCCCCCGAAGGCAATTTTAGCTTTGACATTTATAAATAAAGATTTGTCAGGTACCACCGTACGACTATGTCCGGATAAAAAAGCCTGTTAGGAAACTGGTTTCCGAACTTTGGTTTCCTAAACGGTCGCAGTCATAAATTCCTGGTAATTTATCTCCCTATAAGCTCAATTCGATAAACGGACTGAAGATACCTAATATAAAACTAACTGAAACAATTCTCTGTTCACAGAATCGCCTCCGGCATCCAAGAAACGCGAAGTCACTAGTCACTGGGAGCTCACCATTTCCGAGCGAACCAACGCTGCTAAATTCGTCACACTCACAACCGCCAAGCCCTTTGTCTACTGCAGATACTTCTTCAAATGCTTCTTCTGCCACCAACACCATGCCGACATCAAAACATTAATTAAACACACAGCCACGCATGAAATCCCCGACCAGACGAAAATTTTAAAAGAACTACTCAAAAAGGGACGCCGAACGTTAAAAGTAGATATTTCACAACTCAATTGTCGATTATGCGATAAAAATTACACAGATCTAAATGAAGTACGACAACATTTGATAATAGAACACTGCATCGAATTCACGCAGTCAGGCAACGGGGTCGTTGCTTACAATTTGACGACGCAAAACGATTTATTCATCTGCCATTTGTGTAGCAAGAAATTCCAAACGTTCATATTGCTTAACAGGCACATGAATGTACATTTCAGTAACTCGGTCTGCGAAGTTTGCGGAGCGGGTTTCATGACTTACCAAAGGCTAATGCAGCACAAAGAAATCCACCAACCGGGCGGACATCCTTGCGATAAATGTCAAAAAGTCTACACCACTTCTTCCAACCTAAAATTCCACATAGAAAAAGCACACGAAGGCAACAAAAAGACTCGAATGCTTCGATGCCCACACTGCTCGGAAAGATTTACAGAACATTTCAGAAAGTTAAAACATTTAAAAGACATTCACCACATAACCTTTACGTACGAATGTGACATTTGCAAATGCACCTTCCCGAGTCGTAGAGCTTTAAGGGCGCACACAAATAGACAGCATTCTTTAAAAACTCAGTGCGAAATTTGCAAAAAAAAGTTCAGTTGCACCACAGCTTTAAGAGTCCACATGCAGTGCCATTCCACTGAGCGAAATTACCTGTGCGAAATATGTCAAAAAACGTACAGACACAAGAAAAGTTTGAAGTATCATTTGAAAACTCATGTGAATGGTGATCAGTGTGTTAAGTTTACCTGTCCAGAGTGTAATAGTGGGTTTCCATGTAGAGCTGACTTTAATAAACATGTCAAAGAATGGCACCCGACTAGCTATTTTGATTACGTGGTTCAGTGAAACAAGATGTTACAATACGACCTCGTTAGCGTAATGGTTACCACGCCGGACTGTCAATCAGAAAGAAGGTTTCGGGTTCGATTCCCAGCGCGGCCAATATCTTTGTGCTTAACTAAATTTGTTGGCTTGAGTCTTGGTGTTAAATATGAATGTATGTATATGTAAGTAGTATATCAGTTGTGTTAGCAACCATAAATAACTCAAAACTAGAAATAGTGCAGTATGGGGTTAACCAGCCGTGTGTGAAATGTGTCGTAATATTTATTTATTTTTATTAAATAAACCGTACCAATATTATACGAGTAACAAGAAAACATTTGATTTTTTTTTGCCTTTAAATTTTGGCATTGTGAAAGGGGGGCTAGACGGAAAAAATCTTACGAAAAGTTGTCACGACACTTTTTGCGCACGGTCTGGCAACGTCGCATCTCCAAAATTTGTTCGGAAGTCAAATACGGCTATCAATGAAAGTATTCACTATTTGACAACAGCGTCATTCGTTTCAGGTGGAGTTGCGATTGAGCCTACTGATTAGGTTTATATTACATTATATTAGTTAATAATAATAAAAAAAAATTACAATTTCATCACTAATTAATCGAAAGAAACTTCGTTCTATCTGGGTGTCTCTTGACACCTCTCAAGTTTTATATATTTTGCTTAAAGTTGGAACCCGTTTTTATATTTTCTATCATCAAACATTTAGTTGTATATTTCACAGGATTTTATAAGCTTTTTATATTTAAACATACTATGTCGCTCCTATATTGCCTTATTTTTTTTTCAGGAACCCTAAACTATTTCTGTAAATAAATAAATAATGTATATTTTGATAAATAGTATTTTATTTTAGTTAAAACTATTGTATAATACAACAAAAGTATACATAAATTAATTATTATTCAAGTCATTTCTTATATTCCAAATAAATAAATGGAATTCTGATAAATACGTGTTAGTATATTTTTATACAATTTATTACATAGTATTGCAGTTTCAAGGTGAATTAATAAATAAATGTCGATGCGGACGGTGTTTGGATGGGTGACCATGCACAATGCCGTTTTAAAAGTGGCATTTTTATTCTGGGTGTATTTTTTTCAGTCAGAAGAAACCTTCGGGCGCTTTGAAAACTCTCAACACCAGAGCTTGGCCACTTAGCTTATACGAAGAAGAAAACCTGGCAGCTACCGAGGGTCGGATGACACGTTAAATTGTAGGTCCCAGCTGCATCTTAGTACAAGCAGTCGTTAAGCCAAGACAGAGGCCTTCGGGCGGCTTGAAAACTCTCGACACCAGAGCTTGGCCACTTAGATCATACGAAGATGACGATTTGGGTTAACTACTGCTTGTACTAAGACTAATAGCCGGGACCTACAATTTAACGTGTCATCCGACCCACGGTTGCGCCCAGATAAAAATGCCAGTTGAAAAACGACAGCCTTGTGCGTGGTCACCCATCCAAACACCGTCCGCATCGACCGTTGCTTAGCTTCGATGATCGCGTCAGATCACCTTAGCTAGCCGAGCTACAGGCGCAACAATGGTATGTAAGCAAAACAAAGACTCGTCGCGTCATTAGTCTACATCTTATTTATTCTGATAGACAGAACTGGTTAAATGTACTGTCACGGCCCAAGTCGTTTAACATTTGAATTAGATTTTGTAAATGTTTAGTACTACAGTGTAAACTCAATATAACGACACTGAAAGGACTGTGCATTTTATGGCGTTATAGAGAGTGGTCGTTAAATGGAGAGAATGTATCATTGTATGGAATACAAGCTAAACCAACTAAAGCCAATTGATTTCGACGCTTTAGAGAGTTCAGTCATTAAATCGAGTGACGTTACATGGAGTTTACACTTTATATTGCTTATTTTCAAAACGATTCAAACGCTATGCTACTTGAACCGTTACGTCTCATTAGCAGTAAAAAAAAATTACAAGTAGGTATGTACATATTAATAAAATAAAATATTTAACGCGATTCGATTTCTTTTTTTATTTACAAGTTTTCATTAATTTAATTGATTTTTGCATTACTGAGCACTTTAAAATAAAAATTTGTGATGTGCTATTTTTTTCTAAAATAACAATTAATATACTTATAATTAATTATTTATTTACACAAATTAACAAAAATTGCACATACATATATGAATAACATTTATTCTAAGACAATGCTGATTTATTGAAAGTGAGTGTGGCACAGTGGTAATAACGTCTGCTTTTCAATCAGACGGCACCTGATTCGATCCCGGCCCTACACCAATGACTTGTTTTTCAAGTTATGTGTGGATTTGCACTCGCTTTACGGTGAAGGAAAACATCGTGAGGAAACCGGCATGTTTGAGGACCACAATATCCGAAGACGTGTCATCCGCCAACCCGCACTTGGCCAGCGTGGTGGATTACGGCCTGTTACTCTCTCCTAGTGAGAGAAGGCCCCGAGTCCCAGCAGTGGGAACGTGTAGTGAGCTGCTTATGCTTATGCTATTTTATAAGATATACCATTGAAATTACATTAATTGTAGATGAAAATGTTTCAAATTCAAACTTTTTTAATTTTTCAAAGGAGTCAATATTCTTTTTTTTATTATTTAGAGGGGTAGGGAGAGGCTAGTAAAAGCTTAGGATCAAGTTGGTGGGGTTATCAGATTAGTCCCCCGGCCGCCATTTTGAAAATACTAAAATACAAATAAAATATTATAGGGAGATCTCCATACAATAAACGTGTTTTTTTCTTTATTTTTTTAGCTATATATCAATAACAGTAGGTGTAAAATTTTAAGTGTCCTAACTTTAAATTTTCACAAAATACATAAAAGTATACCCCATACAATAAAAGTGTTTGTTTTCCTATTTTTTTTTGCTCTATATCAATAACGGTAGGTGTAAAATTTTAAGTGTCTAACTTAAAATTTTCACAAAATATATAAAAGTATATTGGCTATCAAATTTAATTATAAAGTTGAAATAAAATAAATATTTGTGGGGGACTCCCATAGAACAATGGTACGGAACCCTTCATGCGCGAGCCCAACTCACACTTGGCCAATTGAGGTCTCCAGAGTGTTTCCTGGAAGAACCCGGAGACCTTCGTTAAGCCAGGCCTGTGTCACTCCGCGTGTAGGTGTTAAAAACATACCTACGGGCGGCGGCCACTGCGCAAGGGCCAATCTATGTGGCTCTTTCAATACCACAGAATAATAACTAGTACTACGTATAACCATGTACAACGTATTATGAACCGTAGCATAGTGAATTAAGGCCCATATTCCTTTGAAATGAAAAAAATTGGTAGGTAACGAAATGATCACGAGCTCGACTGGACCGCGAGCTAAATTAAATCATATTGTTTATCAGATTGAGTTAATATTTCTTTGAAAACCATTGCGAAGTGAAGCTTCTGTACGAAGTACAAGTTATTATTCTGTGGTTAAGCACAGAGGCAGGTCACCGGGGGGGTTTTAGTGGGTACAAATCCCACATAACCTGGCTGCGCCTTATCGTAGCCAGGTATCTTGTTGAAGATTTCCCCCTCGTCAACAAAAAAACAAAAAAGCAGGTAGCCCTCGCGTATATAATACTTTCACAAGTTTGAGAGCTTATACTAACTACCCCTATTTAATAAAAAAAAGTATCACAATTGAAACATTCACACGTAGGCCGAAAATTTGTTCAATTAAATAGATTTATGTTCGTTTTCGTGATTGTTATGTTGATTTATGCTTATATTCCATATATGGGCACCTATTCCATATTTGGTTACTCATTTGTGATTTTGGTTTTTGTGTTAGATTTTAATTTGATAACTAATATATTTGATTAAAGGCTTTTAATTACTACTTAAAAATGTATGACTGATTAGTAAAATCATTAAACTGATTTAATTTATGTGAAGTTTTTTTTTGTTATATCCCAAAAACAAAATGGTATTCCATATTTGGTGACTTTCCTCTACTAAGCCGGTCGTAAAAACTGACACCATTTATAATACAGTATAAACTCTGTATAACGACACTGAAGGGACTATGCATTTTATGACGTTATAGAGAGTGGCCGTTAAATGGAGAGAATATTTCATTGTTTGAAATACAAGCTAAACCAAGTAAAGCCACTCGATTTCGACGCTTTAGAGAGTTTGTCGTTAAATCGAGTGACGTTACATGGAGTTTACACTGTATTTCTACTACTATATCGACACCATTTATAATACAGTCTAAACTCTATATAACGACACTGAAAGGACGGTGCATTTTATGACGTTATAGAGAGTGGTCGTTAAATGGAGAGAATGTATCATTGTTTGGAATACAAGCTAAACCAACTAAAGCCAATTGATTTCGACGCTTTAGAGAGTTTGTCGTTAAATCGAGTGACGTTACAAAGAGTTTACACTGTATTTCTACTAGTATATCTCTCTTTTGAACTCCGTAAGAGAAAAAAATGGCAGTGTATTTTTTAGAAACATCCAATTGTTCTTTTCTAAAGATAAATTAATATATAAAAGATATATTTATTTTACATGTCTAGGCAGTTATTGCTGCTATTGCTTATATTTAGGGTTCCGTATTAGAAGGATACAAACGGAACCCTATTACTTAGGCTCCAGGTTCCATTGTCTGTAATTCATCATATATTTAAGTGTTTCTCTTTTGTCAGTGGATTATTCACCCTGCATTGCTTTCAACCCTTAGTTCGGATATATAATATTTGATATTGATATTAATTGCATAAATATCATCAATATTATAAAGAGGAAAAGTTTGATTTGTTGTTTGTTTGACGCGAATAGGCACCGAAACTACTGGACCGATTTGAAAAATTCTTTCGCTTTTGGGAAGCTACATTATCCCCGAGTAACATAGGCTATATTTTGTATCTCGTTAAGAGAACTTGGATTATTTTATAGCCGTAGTATTTATTATTATTATTATTAAATAAACCGTACCAATATTATAAAGAGGAAAAGTTTGTTTTTTTGTTTGTTTGACGCAAATAGGCACCGAAACTACTGGACCGATTTGGAAAATTCTTTCACCGTTGGGAAGCTACATTATCCCTGAGTTACATAGAATATAGCCAACCCGCGCTTGGCCAGCGTGGTGGATTATGGCCTATATCTCTCTCCTCGTGAAGGAAGGCCCCGAGTCTCAGCAGTGGGAACGTACCTATACATAGTGGGCTGCTTATTCTAACATAGGATATATTTTGTTTCTTTATGCAACATACATTATATTATAGCCTGTGCGAAGCCGGGACGATTTGCTAGTAAGGTTAATAGTTCAATGATTTTTATGAGACATTGCTTACATTGACCTGCAACTGGTATATCGTCCGTGAACTTCTGACACCTCCTAACTTACATTTGAGAATTTGAAAACATAAAACTCCTAACTTCCGTCCAATAAAGGAAAGCTCAAAATAATAGCTATTTTGCAACATTAGTAGTAAGAGCATTTAAAAATGACCAAGTGTTTTATTATTTATTTTTTCAATAGTCTTCACGGTGACTAAATAAATCTGTTTATAGTTCCTCTTGTAAAATGTGCGTATAATCAGATAGGAGATCTCAGAAGTTATTACCTTTGGTAGAAAACAATGCATGGCGAATACTTTAAGACCGAGCGAGACTTGAATAAGATGAAATACAGTTTAGGAACCTTAAGCCACACTATTTATACACTGGTGGCGATTCAGCGGCACACACGACTAAACTAAATTTAAAGAAGCCCCGTCTCTTTTCATCTTAGGTGGCCAGAAAGAGACGGCACGTTCTGAACCACAGACAAAACAACTAAAATCACGTCAAATATGGAATGTGCAGGCAGTTTTAGAGGTGATACAAGTGAGTGCGGTCTAAAGTTACCAATATTTTCTATTCATTTGACGTGATTTTAGTTGTTTTGACTATGCTGCAGAACGTGCCATCTCTTTCTGGCCACCTAAGATGAAAAGAGACGGGGCTTCTTTAAATTAAGTTTAGTCGTGTGTGCCACTCAATCGCCACCAATACAACTTTAAATTAGTTTCCTTCAGATAGAATGCAACGGCTGAACCACCCGTTCATCCAAATCAACTTTCCTCTCATGCACTTTCAAATGCCCTTTCAAGGTGCACTTCTGAGTAAACGCTCTCCCACAAACCGGACAGACAAACCTTTTATCGTTATCGTGAATCCTCATATGCTCTCTCAAAGTCTTCTTCCTCTGATACGACTTCTGACACACATTACACACGTGTATCCTTTCACCATCATGCTTTATCATGTGCATCTTCAACGCGTTCTTCGTATAGAACGCCAAATCGCATTTATCACACCTATGGTTCCGTTCGTTCAAATGGTCCCTTCTCACGTGGCTCGAGAGGTGTCCCGGCGTTATATAACTTTGAGGGCACGCCTTACATTTGTACCGCTTCAACTCTTCATTGTGGACTTCGGCCAAGTGTTTCTGTCTAGCATAGAAAGATGTGAGAGAAATATTGCAGCGTTTGCAAGCGTACCGAACCCCTGCCTTATGCTCCTTCGACACATGATTCTCCCTCTTCGTGATCCTGTTGAAAACCGCGTCGCAATACCTACAAGGGAACTGTCCTTCCTCGTGCGTCCTCATATGACCTCGTAACCTAGCTTTGGACGCGAAAGCTTTCCCGCAATTCTCGCAAATATAATTCGGATAATGCACATTCATATGAGTGTTTAAACTGACAAAGTTCAGAAACCGTTTCTTACAGACCGGACACTCCGTCTGATCCTTCTCCAGTTTGAAAGGCAAGTTGTTCCATCTGTTAACTCTAGTTGCCAACCGCCTTAGACTACTGCAGTCCTGTATATGTTGTTTTAACTCTTCAAAGTTACCGACGTCAGCCGTGCAAATTTTGCAACGCAACACTTTCATTGTTTTGTAAAACCTGTGTGAATCTGAAAACATCATATTGTTAAAGGCTAAATGTAAGTTGTATATCGCATGTTGACATGCATGAGACTTCAACTCGTCTAAGTCTGTGGAGGTTTCAGGACAAACTGAACAAGCTAGAGTCGTTTTCTTCATTTTGAAGGGAAATAATCCTTTTTTAATCATTTCCTCGGTCTCGTGAATGTCGTTGGGGTGTTTGCGTGAGTATTTTATTTTTAAAGATTTCGACTTTTTCGGGGATTTGACCTTTTTTGTTATGTCCGGACCTTCTTTCTTGATTGGTGGTTTGAAATCTGAAAAATAAAACATGAAAATAAATAATCTTATATATAAAATTTCCATGTCACAATGTTAGTTACAGTACTCCTCCGTAACGGCTCGACCGATTTTTACCAAATTTTATATGCGTACTAGCTGACCCGGCAAACGTTGTTTAGCCTCACTTAGGGGTATGAAAAATAGATAGTGTAGCTTATTATGACACGTTCGTAGATTTACCATAGCAGCGCCATCTATTGATTACTTACTCAACCCAGTCGAAAGGTATCGACATCTGTTAGAATCATTTGGAGTTAACAGATAATTGTGACTGTCAAATAATAACAGACAATAAAGAGCAATAAATTAAAATTGCGACTATAATTTGAAATTTAAACTATCCTATTTTTCAAGTTGGGTCGAACTGCACATGGTGTGCGAATTTTATTATAATCGGTTAAGTGGTTTAGGAGTCCATTGAGGACAAACATTGTGACACGAGATTTATATATATTAAGATTCAGTAGGTCTGAGAATCGGCTACTGTCTATTATGTAAGGCAAAACAACGTTTGCCGGGTCAGCTAGTATTGATATAGATTAGAGAAACCTTTACCTTTATCCTTCTCATCTTCGACGTCGTCAGCGGGCAGATCGAACAGATCATCATAGTCACCATCATCCGGCGCTTCCGTCTTCACCTGGAGGGTTTCTTCTGAAAATATTCAATAATTCAAATTCAAAAACTTTATTTCAGACTAGCAGTTGCCAGCGGCTCCACCCGCGTGTTAGTCTAAAAAAATACACATTCCTAATTTCACCTCCTATAAAACTAAAAACACCCTTAATGCACCCCTGGCGAAAGTTTTCATAATTTTAATTTAACCATATACTAATTTAACTTGGTAAATAAAGTTTTTTCCATACAAACTTTTACCCCATTACAAACCCTTACCCTCTGGCAAATAAAAATTGATACCGTTATTTTTAATTTTAAATAAACTCTATATATTTTAAATTTCATAAAAACTCAAAAACCTCATTTCACCCCCTTAGGGGTGGAATTTCCAAAAATCCGTTCTTAGTACGCGTCTACATACTAAAACAAATACACCCTCCAAATTTCATACCCCTAGGACCAGCCGTTTGGGCTCTGCATTGCCTATAGATGAATTAATTAATGAGTCAGGACAAAGAGTCCTATAGTATAGATAGATTATTATACTCCTTATCTTGTCGTAATGTCATATCATACATTATTATTTATAAGGTTTAATTATATTATTAATACTACAAATTATCAACTGAACAGATTTCTTCAACATGCTTCATCTTCGTCCACAGCTTCGCTTACCATCAGGCGAGTTGGTGGCCAAGCTATCTATCTAATTTCAGTCTGCAATGACATTTGGGTAGGCCAAATAATATATATTAGTACACATTTCCCATCCAACAGCCAACAAATTGAGTTTATCACAAAGATGTTGGCCGTGCCGGTAATCTAACCCGGGACCCTCTGGTTGGAAGACCAGCGTTTATTTATAGACGAGCAGCAATATGCTGATGTGCCTATATCACACTGAGTTGAAATTTTATAGCTATCAAGCCGGTTTTTAAAGCTGTTCCCTGACATAGCACTGACTACTTCCTCGGGCAACTTGTTCCAATTATGAACCACCCTGCTGCTGAGTATATGATGCCCCATATTAGTGTTGGCAGGATCACGCTGGATTTTTAGGTTATGGTTTCTATTCTCGCAACGATTAGTTTTTAAAGCAGTCTACTAAATTAGGAAGGTTGTAGAACCCATTAATAATTTTAAAAGTCTCAATTAGATCCCTATGTTATCTCCTTTCTTCCAGTGTGGTGAGGCGCAGGGCTTCCAATCGCTGGCATAGTAACATTACACCAACGATGTCACCATGGTCATTGTTTTTTTATGTCGATAAAAAAGGGAAGTAGACTCACTTATTTTTATTCTTATCCATCATAGAATAAGAATAAAAATAAGGTTGATCAACCCTACACTGACAACCTGCAAGAGGCATTTTGTGCATTTCCCCCTACCAGCCTACTCAAGCCATTCAAGCTCCTTATAGTAGCAGACCACAGTCTTGGGTCACTGGCATACCTGTTCCACTGTTATTGCGTCGTTGTTCGTTGATGTTATGGTACTTCTTTTAAAACAGGAGGCGTCCGAGTATAATAAGATGATAGCTGGTAGCAGAAAACGAAAAAATCTCTTGCTAACCTGTGATCAGTGCACTAGTGAACTTTAAACATTGACATTTAAAAAAATTTTTTAACAATGCACATTTTATGAACTGTTAAAAATTTAATTTCAACTCAGTGTGTTATAGGCACATCAGCATAATGCTGCTCGCCTATAAATCAAATAAATAAATATACTATCAGAGCACGGTCTTAGGTCGCTGGCATGCCTGTTCCACTGTCATTGCGTCACATGTTTGGTACTTCTTTTAAAACATGAGGCGTCTGAGTATAATAAGTAGACTCACTGTTAAGTTTGTGTGCAGTTAGCAGTACAGCGAGAGACTCTTCCACCTGCGACTTGAACCGCGATGCTTGCTGCAGCCTCTCCGCGCAAGCCTCGCATATCACACGCTTCGTGTCGCCCAGCTCCAGAGATGACATCTGGAACGGAAAGAATTCTGTTACAGACTTTGCAGACAACAAAATGGCTAATTTACTAATTAGATAGATAGATAAAATCTTTATTTCCCACTAATTACATTAAATTATAGATAGAAGAAACTTATAACTTATACTAATTACAGTATAATCTCCATGTAACGTCACTTGATGTAATGACAAATTCTCTAAAGCATCGAAATCACACACAAGGATCAATTTTGGGGCAGCTTTGTTCTTAATCTATACATTAACGATCTTGTAAATGGTATGCCCAACTGGTCCCATATAAGCTTATTTGCGGAAGATACACATGTAGGTATAAGAGATAGAAGTAAAACCAAGTTAGATGAAAAAGTAAATGAAGTTATGACATTGCTAGAAGATTGGTTTTAATCAAACCAAATATTGTATTAAATTCAAGTAAAAGCATTGTTATGGAATACCAATCCAGATTAGGTATCTATGGTAACTCAATAAGAAAAGAAAATGTATTCTTAGGCTATACAATAGATAACACTATTCAACATAGTGCACATATAAAAAAGCTTTGTAAGAAATTAGCTAATGCCAATTATGCATTGTTTAAACTTAGACCTTTATTAGATAAAAAATCACTTGTATCTGTTTATTATGCTTCTTTACATTCAAATATTAGGTATGCCATTACTGTATGGGGCAATGCAACTGATATATTCAAAGTGTTGAAATGTCAAAAGAGGTCAATCAGAATAATAAATGGTTTAAAGAAACATAGTTCAGCTCGGAAATATTTTGAAAAGGATAGGATAATGACAGTAATTCCAATGTACATATATTATAGCCTGCTAGAAATTCATGAAAATAAAATATACCAAAATAAAAAAGTTCTACCAGCAAATAGACTAGCTAAAGTACAGAAACAGGGATGTTATACAAAAATATTAATGTACAACAAGTTGCCAGAGAAATTAACAAATCTAATAATATTAGTATGTTAAAACAGAAAATAAAGAGTTTTTGTGAAAGTAATTCCTTTTATAATTTAAGTGAATATATAAATATGGAGCTTGCAGAATCGTTATTCATGTGTAAACAGTAGTATTTTAAATTTAATAGAAATGAAAAACAAGTGCTATTGTGTGTAGTATTTAATGGGGTAGAATATTTATTTAATGAAATTTGTAAGTTTATTTAATTTAATCTAACTAATATTTTTAAGTAATGAGTAATTATTGTAGTATGACTCGCCTTTAACATATGTTATTTATGGCTAAAGAAGTTCTGCATTTCTTTATACCAATACATATTTGACGACCTCGTTAGCGTAAAGGTTACCATGCCGGTCTGCTAATCAGAAGGTTCCGGGTTCGATTCCCGGCCCGGTCAACATCTTTGTGCTTAACTAAATTTGTTGACTGTGGGTCTGGGTGTTAAATATGTATTTATATATAATATGTATGTATGTATATGTAGTATATCAGTTGTGTTAGCAACCATAATACGAGCTAGAAATGGTTCAGTATGGGGCTAACCAGCCGTGTGTGAATGTGTAAAAAAAAAAATATATATTTAACACCCAGACTGACAGCCAATAAATTTAGTTCACCACAAAGCTGTTGGCTGTGACGGGGATCGAACACAGACCCTCTGGTTGGTAGTCTGGCATGGTAATGTGTTGTTACTATTTTATTTTGTGTTGTACCTTTATTTGCCCAATAAAGAGTTCATCTATCTATCTATCTATCTAATGTTATGTCATTGAGGTCATCATAAAGAAGGAAGTTACAAAGTATAGATAGATAGATAGATAGAAAATTCTTGATTGGACACATTAATTCTTACATACAAAAAAGAAAAAGAAAGAGCTTACAAATAAGTGTGCCACAATTGGCGGCCTTATCGCTTAAAGCGATCTCTTCCAGGCAACCTTTGGATGGAGAGGAGTTTATAAACAACTGAACAAGGACGTAGTGTACAATAAAGAAGATAATAAAATAAGTAAAATAATAATGATATATTTATATATATATAGCAAGAGATACCAGGCCAGCCTTGACAAACTTTGACTTTGACAGACATGTGAGCCTACTTGCTATTCAGCTTAATAACTTACTAATTAGTAGCTTTTTTGAAAGTTCATTCATTGTGAAAGCTGTAAAGTTGTAGAATGCATTACCTGGGGATATTAGAAAAGCTCTATCTTTGGACATTTTTAATAATAAAACAAAGTCAAGAAATTTTATTAAGGTATCCTTTACATTGTGATGTAAAGTAACCTGTCTTATTATATATTTTAGTTTTTTCATTATATTGTGTGTGTGTGTGTGTGTGTGTGTATATATATATTATTTTGTCATACTATATTATGTATTTATTTGAATTCATATACACACTTATATTATTACACCTCTTTAAGTTCTTTCCTCATCTAAATTCTTAGAATTGGTTGTCTGGAAGAGATCGGTCTTAGTGATAAGGTTGCCAGTTAAGTCACTAGCTTGTAAGTTCTTTGTGTATTCTCAGTAGTTTTATTTTATTGTGAGTGTTTTAATAAAGTGTTTATTTATCTATCTAATAACTGTGAAGGCAAAAGAGAGCGAAACAAGCTGTCAATAAAATAGCAGTATGCACTTGGCTGCATAGTGGCCTATATATGTTTCCTTGTGTGAGAAGGCTCGGAGTCCCAGCAATGGGAATGTATGTACCTATAGTGGGCTGGTTTTGCTAATGCTATAGTTACATAGCACATTTTACTGTATTTGTATCACTTGTGCAAGTTATGCCGAATAAAGGATTATAGTTCTTTCAAAAACAGAGAAGAGCAAATCCAGAATGAATGTGTTTCTTTGTGCGTTTTTTACGTATTTATGATATTGTATAAAGGGCGGGGAAGGTACATATCGATACTTACATCAATATTAAAGCATCTTTGCAACATTTCGTTGTAATCTTCAGTTATTCCATTATGTTTATAGCCAATCAACATACTTTTCACTGCACCTTCATTTAAACACAAATTACAAACACCCAGCTGAGGCAAGCTCTCAACTATAATATCGGCATCCATGGCGATCGTTTTTATTCTACCATTTAGTTAAAAAATAAGACTACATTGTTTTTTTACGAGAAAATTAGATTTTTTAACATTTTAGCAACAAAATCACATCAATATTGCTTTTTTGACGTTAACATTAGAACTAGTTTTGACAATAACATTTCAAATTGAAGGTCAACGTCCATTAAAGAGTTTGTTTATAGACTAAAGAACTGGTAGAAAAAAGCTACCGGAAGTATTTCGGTACTGTTTATGATTTGTTATCTGTACTAACACGCTCAAGCTCATTCAAATCAAAACACAATTTAGTTTTGTTCATTCACTCGTCCATTTTCTGTTGCCGAATGTCGTGCCGTTATTATATTTTGTTTGAGTTTTATACATTTTTTGTTGACTGGAAATCGTAATTATGAGAAAATAGTTAATTGTGAATCGTTTTTGGCAAAGTACCTCGACTTTGCCAGTGATACCTGGAGTTGGTAAGTTGTTATAAGTTAGAACTTAGTTAACAAGTGCTAAACTTTTTTCAACTCGTGTTGGCTAAAACAAACTTATTGTTTTTATAAATGAAAAGTCTCAAAATATTTGCGGTATGTTTTAGTACTGCGCTTAACTTAAATTTAAACAATTTGTTCTAAATTCTACATACTGTATGCGTCCTAACCTTAAGAGTTGAACATAAAACTTAAAGTTTTACTTTAAGCAACTTTTCTGACACATTTAATGCCATGTTATTTATCAACTAGCTGCTTACCGTGATGTTACCCGCTTGATTCTAATTTAATTTATCGCCTCAAAGGATTGTAGATGGTTAGGTTAATTTAACATTAAGATACATTTTAGTATATGATGCAATAAATACTACATGAAAAAAATTGGGGTAACAATGTAACTGTGTTAATACAGAGTGTAAATTATCTCCATTATTAATTTCATCTAAATTGGTTCAGCTGTCATTGCATGAAAGAGTGACAAACACTCTAACATAAAAGCAATCTTTAACTGTAAACAAATCTCTCTGTTTGGTGGATTATCTATCTATGTGACATTGGAAGAATCGCAATAGTTACACATGGAGTCACCAAACAAACTAACATTTATTGTATTATTATGACATTACATATTTAATGACATTTTTATTATTTAATAAGTTTATTATTATTATATAATGAGCTAGGTATTTAAGATACCGTATTTACATATATAAGATACCATATTCTTTAATTTCTGACATGTAATAGGTATTCCTTATTACCAATAAATTATTTTTGAACTAACAAAAGTTAAGTAACAAACATTTTTACAGTTTTTCATACAAGCTACACCCTGTGGTGTTACCCACCTTTATCCAGGACAAAAGAAGTTAATCTGGGATAAAAAGTAGCTTAAGTGTAAATCTAAGTGCTAACCTATCTTCATAGTGAATCTCATTAAAATTGGTCCAGCCATTGAGAGTATGAAGGAGTAACATAGATTTTGAACTTATTTGCATACCCTGCGGGAACCATATTTATTTTCGGTATAAATAGAAGCCTATGTGTTAAGCCAAGGTCTAACTTATCCTCACAAAATTACATCAAAATTGGTTCAGATATATGAGAGTGAAAAAGTAACGAAACATACACACAAACTTTCGCAAATATTAGTAGGAATGTAAGATGATAAAATTTGTATTTTCTTGTTGCATACCTTTAAGATGTAGGGGCAAAAACTGTAAATTCAAAAAATTACAGTTTTATCATAAATATAAAAAAATATATATATTAAATATTATAAAAATTATAGATGTATTATAAACATTATTAATTATAAAATAGCTTCTAGCCATCTATATAACAACCTTAACAATATTAATACTAAATTTGGTTCAAATCAGATTTATGACTTAGTTAAAAAACTTATCTTGACTTAGTTAAAAAACTTATCTATACCTACCATAAAGAGAAAAAGTTTGTTTGTTTGTTTGATGGCAAATAGGCTTCGAAACTACTGGACTGATTTGAAAAATTCTTTCACCATTGGGAAGCTACATTGTCCCTGAGTAACATAGGCTATATGTTGTTTTTGTTTCTGCAACCTTCTTTCGTCAGTTATTCCAGAGCTCCACTATATATCCACTATGCCAGATTATGGGGAGATACACACGGCGCCACAATTTGAAGGCAGATTGTTTTTTTTTAATGTAAAAATTGTTTTATTTTTTTAAGTCTTGATATCTCGGAAACTAAGCAAGATATTGATATAAAATTTTTATTCATTCATTTCGTTTTCTTTTTTCGAGATGTATAAGAATCAAATCGTGGCGCCGTACGAATCATAATCGTACCCAGATTAACTGGTGTAACATTAACTGGTGCGGTCACACACCCTGCTAGCCTTGATTATGTAAACAAAAATATGTGTGTTTTCAGATGATGGTGGACAACGAAGGCCCGCTGTTATATGAAACAGATGATTATTATGTCATGGAAGAACAGGAAGGAATGCTGGACTTCAAGTAATTATACTTTTATTCATCTTCAAACGTAATCTAGTAAAATAAATATTAAACTAGTAGTGTTTTTTGATAATTCCGTATGTAAAAGGTAATAGCGGGACCCTATTTTAAGCCTCTGCTGTCTGTCTGTAACCAGGTTCTCAATCTGTCTTAAAAAATGTGATAGCTAGAAAGCTAAGCTGTAGGTACCTACAACAAAAGTGTTTTATTGGTTTTTTATTTAGATAATGGTACAGATCACTTCATTCACGAGCCCAATTGGAACAAGTTGCCTGAGGAAGTAGTCAGTGCTACATCAGTGAACAGCTTTAATAACCGGCTTGATAGCTGGCTGAAGAAAACAAAAAAATCTCTTGCTAACCTGTGATCAGTGCACCAGTGGACTTTAAACATTGACATAGAATAATGGACATTTTATGATCTGTTCAAAATTTAATTTCAACTCAGTGTGATATAGGCATATCAGCATTTTGCTGCTCGCCTATAAATCAAATAAATAAAATAAATAAACAATTCATCAGAGTGGAACACATCGTCAAGCATGTAACGATGTGTTCCGGCAGCCTCTATGATCCAGTTATTCTAAACTAGGCATGTTCCACCAGAGTGTCACTAGCTCATTTGGTTACGCACCCTGCAGATCAAATGCCTGTAGAGAAAAAAAAAAGGAAAATCGTGCTTGATATGGTTAGACAAATGAACAGAACACCTCTTGCAGGTCTGACCACTCCCATCCATCAAAGAATAAGAATAGTTGGAGGATAGTAATGATATAATTTTTATTTTCAGTGTGGGCCTTCCTCTGACAGGCTTGTTGCCTGTCCTAAACAGTGACACTGTGGACGAGCAGCTGTCTAACCTCTCCAAGCAAAATGTAAGTACATGTGACATAATTTTTTAGGGTTACATACCCAAAAGAGACCAATAGGACTCTATTACTAAAACTTTGCTGTCTGTTGATCACCAAAATACAAATACAAAAATATTTCTAATAACTCACCTAGCTATACATCCAAATCCACTTGCTCTAAAACTCCAAATGCCAACATATCGAACAAGACTTAAGAGACAATTGGTAGCCACTGAGTAATCTGTGAGCAGGGACATGAATAAGGAGATGTACCCAATGGGGTGCACACTTTACAACAACACTCATTCAGACCATATCTGCTTATAGTAATTACAACTGATTGCAGATAGAATATCAGAACAAAAAAAAATATTTTTTGTTGTATAAATAGATGATACATCATGTATGTATTTTTGTTTTAAGCTTCTGGTCTCGGACTAGTTATCAGACCAAGACCAGAGTCATCTTCCAGTCTTACTGCTTAGCTATTCAATGTGTAAAATTAGTTTATAACCATTCTTTACATTTAACCCCATTTTCTTTATGAGGGTAAAGCCTTGAGGGAATGGGGCTAACAATTGCCCGAGAAAGTGGTCAGTGCTACATCAGTGAACAGCTTTAAAAACTGGCTTGTTAGCTGGCTGCAGAAAACAAAAAAATCTCTTGCTAACCTGTGATCAGTGCACAAGTGGACTTTATCTATATAATAAACTAGCTGACCCGGCAAACATTGTTTTGCCTCACTAAGGGGTATGAAAAATTGATAGTGTAGCTTATATGACACGTTCGTAGATTTACCATAGCAGCGCCATCTATTGATTACTTACTCAACCCAGTCGCAAGGTATCGACATCTGTTAGAATCATTTGGAGTTAAGGTTGTTCGCTAGCATGCTGCAAGTGCTCATATGCCGCTAGATGGCGTTAAATAGGTATAAGTTAGTTATATTCATCCCAGCAGCCCAAGTGATTTCTTTTGTAACTTCAGAATCGGTTCGCGAAATCTACTGTTAATGTATTATTTTTAAGGCTCATCACAAAACAACATATATTAAGCGTTGATAGCAAAAATTTACAAAAAGCCATATAAAACCCATATCTACTATCATCTATTCTGTGACGATGCGGCTACACTCACACTAGCATTGACAATTTTTTTTGTCACTTGAACTTCAGCATATTTGAATATGGATGCCAATTTCGAACGCTCAATTGTCGATTATATAGCTCGTTCGTAGAGGAAGCATTTTTGGAACATGAAATATTTTTATGATTTGAATTGACCATGGTTCGAATCTCATGAATTGTTCTTGCTATTTTATTTTGTTTGAAACTTTTTTTTTGAAGGAAAATTATGAGAAAGAATATATTTTCAATAGGTTTCGTTTTCGTGTATATAATATTCATAGCGCATACCTTCAAACCTCAAACGAAATTAGAAAAGTAAAAATCTATAGGGTACATGATATAAGTAACAAGAAAAAACTTTTCTCACGAACTAACATATTGCATGAAACAGTTGTATTTTTCGCATGATTCCAAAATGTAAGCCCTTTCATTTGGGAAAGTTGCGAATAATATCATATCCAATATTTTGTATTCGCGGACATGCGAATACCATCATACATAGCTAAGAACATCAAAACCGGAGCTAGACACATATGTACCTTCTACATACAGTGCGTGCGTGGGGTGCCAAAATCTGATAAAGCTACGTATCCAGAGACCTTTTATTGATGAAACCTAATTTTTACTCTATCTTATCAGCTTCAAGTCTAATGATCAGAAAAGTAAATAATTACATATTATCAGGGAATTTATATTTATTAGACTATGGATACAATTTTAGCTACATTTGAAATAAAAAAAACTGTTATTATTATTCTAAGGTAAGAGGCCTGTCGAAATCTTAGTTATAATAAATGTACATCTGGCAGTTTACATGTATCGTTGATATAATTATACACTAGTGGCCCGTCCCGGCTTAGCACGGGCATAAAAAAAATTGAATTCTAGGAGATATGTTTGAAAGTCGTTCAGATGTGTAATATGTTATTCGTTACAAACAAACATTTAAATTTTATCGCATTATAATTTTGACATAGATTAAAGTTTTTTTTTGTATTTATGGGTTCCGCTGCTCTCAAGACATACTAAACGACACCCGCCACAACTAACTTTTCTTAGCGCATGCGATGAAACAAATTTTTTACTCTTTTTTATACCTTGTGTTACATTACTGGAGTCTTAATAAGAAGTTCTTACCCTTTGCAACAAAATATAATGCCTATGTCATTTGGGGATAATGTATCTTTTCAACGGTGTAAGAATTTTTAATTTTAGTCCAATAGTTTCGGAGCCTATTCGCGTCAAAAAAACATAAAAACATCCAAACAAACAAACAAACAAGCCTTTTGTAATTATGAGATTGTTAAAGATATTGATAGGTAAACAAAAGACGTAGGTATAAAAATTTGATATAATTGGCCAAGTACGAACCGGGCTCGCGCGTGAAGGGTTCCGTACCATTATTAAAATATGGCGAAGAAACATGTTTTTTGTATGGGAACCCCATATCAAACATTCATTTTATTTTGAAAGAAAGAAAGAGAGAAATCATGAAAGAATCTACCAAGTGTCATTGTAAAGATAGAGTAAAAAGAGGTAATACGTAGCTTACTATTCTGTAGAATTCTTTAGTGTCCTGTTATCGTTTTTGATATTGAGCAAAAATACAAAATATAACACGTCTTTTAAGGTACACTTTAAAAACGTGTCATCCACTCTTTATATTTGTATATTTTGTGTTTTTAGTATTTGTTGTTATAGCGTATCTAGTACTTGTATACTCTTGGGTTATAGCATTGGATTATAGGCAACGGAAACAAATAATTTGTGAAAGTTTCAGCTATCAAGGTGTATTAGAAACAGCCTGGTGACATAAAGATAGACAACGAATATTTTGTAAAAGGCATTCGTTTTTATCTTTTAAGTACAGAAAAGATCGCAGTAGTATATTAATTTCATTCTTAGGGTACCTAACCCTAAAAATTATTGCTGCAATATAAATACGTTTTTTTAAGTATGTCAAATATGACAAACTGACATTGACATAACTAAATTTCATTCAAATAATCAAACAAAATTATACATATTTTAAATTTTTAATTCTATTACGATACTTAATATAAAAATAGCAATAATGTATTTAAAAATAATAAATAAATTTCATCAAACTCTTTGACAATACTTTTTTTGATCCTGCCATCTAACGGAATTTTGTTGATTTATTACTACGGATGGTAAGCTTGGGTTCATGTTTGGCAGAGAGAATGACACTAACGGAAACGGAAACTAACAATGTATACGTATACATGTCACCAACTTAGCTGTTCAGGTGGCCAAAATTGGAATTACAAGTTCGACAGCACTCTTAGGTGGCAACAAATCTCCACTAGCGACACTGTCAACTGAACAGCTAAGTTGTTGCACTGCACTCATACATGTGTATTTTGCTGGAAAAAATCACGCTGATATATCTGTTTTGCGATAAAAAATGTATAATATTACCTATTTCGCGCCCCAATTAGACCATTTTAAGTTTATGTTAAGTGATTACTATTTAAAAATCTTAGAGGAAATGGTTGCCAGTCTGAGAAGCATTTAGTATGGGGCTCGGAAAGCCTTAACGGATAATTGTGACTGTCAAATAATAACAGACAATAATTAGCAATAAATTAAAATTGCGACTATAATTTGATATTTAAACTATCCTATCTCTCAAGTTGCATCGAACTGCACATGTTGTGCGAATTTTATTATAATCGGTTAAGTGGTTTAGGAGTCCATTGAGAACAAACATTGTGACACGAGATTTATATATATTAAGACTAGCTGACCCGGCAAACGTTGTATTGTCTTAGTAAAAAAAAAAAAACTAAATATACAGTAGCCGATTCTCAGACCTACTGAATACGCATATAAAATTTGGAAAAAATCGGTCAAGCCGTTTCGGAGGAGTACGGTAACAAACACTGTGACACGGAAATTTTATATATAAGATAACCAGCCATGTATGAAATGTGTCCTAGTATTTATTACAAAAAAAAATGTTTTTAAAATGTTATCCCATATATTTCCCAGGAGGTGCCCCGGCGAGGCGGGCCGCCGGATCGCACGTCCAACGCGGGGGAATACAACTTCCAGGTGGAGATCAATGGACGCTACACTAATAAGCACAAATTCTTGGTAAGTAAAATAAGCGGGGAGATTACGATTCGTACGGCGACACGATTTGATGGCGGATTCTTATAGATCACGACGAAAGAAAACAAAGCAGCTACCGTTATTGATATATAGCAAAAAAATACAAAAATAAAAACACGTTTATTGTACTGGCCCCGTAATATTTTTTTTTAGTATTTGTTGTTATAGCGGCACGGGAAATACATATTTTGTGAAAGCTTCCGCTTTCTAGCTATTACGGTTTTTAAGAATCAGATAGACAGACAGCGGAGGCTTAGTAATAGGGTCTTTACCTTTTAGGTACGGGACCCTAAAAAAAAACACTATACGGAATACAGAGATTTAGTAGTAATAAATTATTACAAGTCAAAATGATAGAAAAAATAAATCAATTAAAAAAATTTACCACATGTAGTAGAATCTCTTCATGATATTCTGTTAAACAATAGTATGCTTATATTCTTATATTATAGACTTTTATTTTTATAAAAGTCTATAATTTAGATTTGAATATACCGCAGGAGACTGCATATTTTATACTCGAGGGTATTTTGTTGTATATTTTTGGACCACTTATAAAAACGGAAATGAAGTGCCGAAGGAAAAAAAAAACATTTTTCGTAATATTTTCATTTGTATTGTACCCCCAGTTCTCGCACAAACTGAACCGCATCTACGTGGACATGGACACTGACTTCCCCGTGCAGTTCACGTGGCGCGGCCCAGCGCAGATGTGCGTGCGTGCAACCTGCGCCTTCGCCGACGACGCGCAGGCCGAGAAGCGCGTCGAGCGCTGCCTTAGCCACTTCCACTCCTCCACGTGTGCTGGTGAGATTCCTTTACAGCGTTAGGCACGAAAGGCCAGTTACACTTATAGCGTTAGGCACGATAGGCCAGTTACACTTATAGCGTTAGGCACGAAAGGCCAGTTACACTTATAGCGTTAGACATGAAAGGCCAGTTACACTTATAGCGTTAGACACGAAAGGCCAGTTACACTTATAGCGTTGGGCACGAAAGGCCAGTTACACTTATAGCGTTAGACACGAAAGGCCAGTTACACTTATAGCGTTAGACACGAAAGGCCAGTTACACTTTTATTGTTAGGCACGAAAGACCAGTGACACACTATGAACAATAGGCAATTTAAGAAAGCTTAACTTTAAAAAAGCACATCCTCTAGGTACAAAAACTAGTAAAGGTCTCTCCTAATGGCCCCCACTTCTAAAGTGTATTCACGGTGACGATTTAGTATAGAGCCTTCTCTATCGCACATTATCATACAAATGACAAAGACAAAAAATCTTATTTAGGCTCAATGGGCGTTAACAATGATTAAGCCTTTCAAATGTAAATGTGCATTCACACTGTGCTTCTTATAGTAATACAGATATACCAGTTAAAAACTCAATCTACTTTCCTTTGTTCTATTTGTAGATCCGGTGGTGTCCCGGAACGTGTTACACTCGTCCCGTCCGCCGGGCACGGCGGGCATACAGTACTGTGGGGAGCCGCACTCACCAGACTCGTGGCTCTCCGTGCTGGTGTCTCTACACAAACCGCAAGCCGAGGTAACTATATACAGAGCCGGCAGTGTCCGGAACGTGTTACACTCGTCCCGTCCGCCGGGCACGGCGGGCATACAGTACTGTGGGGAGCCGCACTCACCAGACTCGTGGCTCTCCGTGCTGGTGTCTCTACACAAACCGCAAGCCGAGGTAACTATATACAGAGCCGGCAGTGTCCGGAACGTGTTACACTCGTCCCGTCCGCCGGCCACGGCGGGCATACAGTACTGTGGGGAGCCGCACTCACCAGACTCGTGGCTCTCCGTGCTGGTGTCTCTACACAAACCGCAAGCCGAGGTAACTATATACAGAGCCGGCAGTGTCCGGAACGTGTTACACTCGTCCCGTCCGCCGGCCACGGCGGGCATACAGTACTGTGGGGAGCCGCACTCACCAGACTCGTGGCTCTCCGTGCTGGTGTCTCTACACAAACCGCAAGCCGAGGTAACTATATACAGAGCCGGCAGTGTCCGGAACGTGTTACACTCGTCCCGTCCGCCGGGCACGGCGGGCATACAGTACTGTGGGGAGCCGCACTCACCAGACTCGTGGCTCTCCGTGCTGGTGTCTCTACACAAACCGCAAGCCGAGGTAACTATATACAGAGCCGGCAGTGTCCGGAACGTGTTACACTCGTCCCGTCCGCCGGCCACGGCGGGCATACAGTACTGTGGGGAGCCGCACTCACCAGACTCGTGGCTCTCCGTGCTGGTGTCTCTACACAAACCGCAAGCCGAGGTAACTATATACAGAGCCGGCAGTGTCCGGAACGTGTTACACTCGTCCCGTCCGCCGGCCACGGCGGGCATACAGTACTGTGGGGAGCCGCACTCACCAGACTCGTGGCTCTCCGTGCTGGTGTCTCTACACAAACCGCAAGCCGAGGTAACTATATACAGAGCCGGCAGTGTCCGGAACGTGTTACACTCGTCCCGTCCGCCGGCCACGGCGGGCATACAGTACTGTGGGGAGCCGCACTCACCAGACTCGTGGCTCTCCGTGCTGGTGTCTCTACACAAACCGCAAGCCGAGGTAACTATATACAGAGCCGGCAGTGTCCGGAACGTGTTACACTCGTCCCGTCCGCCGGGCACGGCGGGCATACAGTACTGTGGGGAGCCGCACTCACCAGACTCGTGGCTCTCCGTGCTGGTGTCTCTACACAAACCGCAAGCCGAGGTAACTATATACAGAGCCGGCAGTGTCCGGAACGTGTTACACTCGTCCCGTCCGCCGGCCACGGCGGGCATACAGTACTGTGGGGAGCCGCACTCACCAGACTCGTGGCTCTCCGTGCTGGTGTCTCTACACAAACCGCAAGCCGAGGTAACTATATACAGAGCCGGCAGTGTCCGGAACGTGTTACACTCGTCCCGTCCGCCGGCCACGGCGGGCATACAGTACTGTGGGGAGCCGCACTCACCAGACTCGTGGCTCTCCGTGCTGGTGTCTCTACACAAACCGCAAACCGAGGTAACTACTACTCTTAAAGCGATGACAGCTCGGTCTGGCGTGCGATCGCCTTATGCTTATGAGGGAGTGGATCGGCATTATTTGGCATCAATAATAAACATTAACAATAATAAACAATATGTCACTACATCTATACATTATGTCCCCACCCCAAGCCCCTAAGAAGAGAAACTAGCTCTCACAAATTCAGGGTATCCTAGCGTGAGAGCTAGGGACCTACACAAATACTGTATAATCAATAAAAGTTAATATTATATAAATGTTAATATGATAAATTTGTTGCTCAAATGTTAATATTATATTAATTATAGTTTTTTCTATGTAATTTGTGTTATATAAAAAAATAAAAAAAAATAAAAAATGCCGATCCACTCCCACACACGGTCAGTTCCAACTGATCCAATCAGTAGCGTCATGCCGAATGGACGATAGGAAGAATGGTGTATGGTCAGCATTAGGCCCTGTAGGGCGTAGTTTCGATTTGTGCCAATGAACTTCAGCCCTAGCTAGTACGAGTAAGTTAGTATGTAAGCGTTTGTAGTAAATATCTTTGAGAAACCATATAATGGTTGACTGAAAATTTGTCAAGCACATAATGGTAAGTTGTAGTAACTTCCTTGAGGGCTTGTACTTCTAGACTAGGCATACTCCTCCTTCAGTAGTATTTTAAATTTAATAAACATGGAAAACAAGTGCTAATGTGTGTAGTATTTAATGGGGTAGAATATTTATTTAATGAAATTTGTAAGTTTATTTAATTTTATCTAACTAATGTTTTTAAGTATTAAGTAATTATTTTAGTATGACTTGCCTTTAACGTATGTTATTTAGGGCTAATAAAGTTCTGTATTTCGACGCATAGTGTCGCGAGTCGTATGATCAAACGTCTGGCCGCATAACGTTGGAATACTTGAACGCTCGATTTGGCGTGCAAGTACAGGTTTACTAGAAATATTTCTCTGCAAAATTATTTATGAGACTTAGTCATGTATTACTTGACTCCGTTTAGTTTTATTTGACTTTGTTTAGTTTTATTTAACTTTGCCTTGTATTATTTGACTCTGTCTAGTATTATTTTACTTTGTCTGGTTTTATTTAACTTCGTCTAGTATTTTTTTTTTTTTACTTTGTTTAGTAATTATGGCACTGTCTTGAATTTTTTGTCATTATCTTAATTACAATAATATTAATTATAATAGTTTATTTATCTAAAAACACATGTACATTCATAAATTGCTTTACAAAAATCCGTTGTTATGGTATCTTATTCATTTACGGTACAGTAATACCCCGACTTACGCTACCTCGACTTACGCGAATTCGGAGTTACGCGATTTAATTTTCTCGTCTATTTTAACGTTTTTTGTTTGAAAGCCGCGCACTTCAGATTGTGTTTATACATTTTATTAATATAGTTTGTCATATTATCTAGAATTAAATTAATACAGTAATACCGGGGTATTACTGTAATACAGTAATACCCCGGACTTACGCGATAGGTGGGACCGAGCGCTATCCGCGTAAGTCGAATTCGCGTAAGTCGGGGTACAATTTTGCATATACATACCTATAAAGTCATACAAAGTATGTTTAATTGGGACCGGAGACTATAATTTAGGAAATATAAAACAATAATTTAGGAAATAAATTTTAATTTAATTCTAGATAATATGACAAACTATATTAATAAAATGTATAAACACAATCTGAAGTGCGCGGCTTTCAAACAAAAAACGTTAAAATAGACGAGAAAATTAAATCGCGTAACTCCGAATTCGCGTAAGTCGGGGTATTACTGTACATTTCTTGTTGTAAATTTGTTTGGCTTTGTCTTAAATTGATTGACTTTGACTTTATCAGGTGTCACACGCGTACCGCTTCACGTGCAAGAGCTCGTGCACTTCGGGCATCAACAGGCGCGCTATACTCATCATATTCACTTTGGAAGATCATCTGTAAGTTTTTACAGCTTCAATCAAAATATATATAGCAGATTCAGTGTTGCATACAAACACAGCACAAAAAAATGGCAAGAGTTTACTATACTATAGTATACATCAGATCTAAAAAAATTTAAGCCCGTTCACCGCACGTAATAACGGAAAGCTCACTTTTATGAATGCGTTGGACGGGTAAACTTTTTATTTACATGTAAATTTCAATTGCTAAGTAATTTTATAGTGGCGACGAGTGTTACAAATAAAATTAATGTATAAGTTTGTCTTTTGTGAGAATAAATATCTTTAAACCTAAACCTATTGCAATATACTATGTCACGAAAAATATTTCAAGTCAACCTTACGTACCACTGTATCTTAAGGTTGAGTTTCGACTAGTGCCGTAATAAACATAAGCTATCTTGCTCCGCGATAACAGCTATAAAATTGTATGACCGTACGCAGTGAGCGTTAGAAAATTCAACTGTATTACTATACTAATAATAACGCTTAAATTTTTTAAACTCAAAAAAGAGACTTCTCCTAAATCTAGACTCTAATTATATCTAGATCTCTTAATTCTATTACATTTTGATCAAAGGAATCAGAATTGCTGATTCCCATACAATAAAGCGTGGCGCGGAAGTTTGCCATGATTACCGATGAAAACTAGATGGCGCTGCAAATTGAGCGTGCAGCCTAGCTGCCGTCAATTTCGCAACGCGCTGTTCTATTTATGGCGTTATAGTCTAAGAGCCCGTGAAGATCGTCCTTTACCGATCTGATAACCAGATGAGACGTATGTTTTATGAAGTATTTTTTATAAACAAATATGCCTAAAATTGCTTGTCTATCGAAAAGTGCTCATGGCATTTTTTTTTGCGCGTGCTCGTGTATAGTCAAATGATAATTTCGCTACAATTATCAAAAATAAAAATAACATTCTAACTGTTCAGAATCGTTGTTACTCCTATGAAGCGCATCAAAATCGAATGAGTCACCTATTTTGACTTACCTGTTTTGTTTACACCTGCTTGCCAGGTAGTTATACACTGAAATGAGTAGGCAAGCATACCGAGGCATATTCTGTGTATTAAAAACTATCAGTGAAATAAATTTCATTTGGTTATCAAAAGTATGAAGGTGATGAAAAAAAAATCAATAAAAGTTTATTTAATTAAAAATAGCCATGAGCACTTTTCGATGGGCAAGCAATTTTAGGCACATTTGTTTATAAAAAATATTTAATAAAAAATACGTCTCATCTGGTTATCAGATCGGTGAAGGACGATCTTCACGGGCTCTTCTAATATACAGAGAGTGGTCGTTAAATGGAGAGATTGTATCATTGTATGGAATACAAGCTAAACCAACTAAAGCCAATTGATTTCGACACTCTAGAGAGTTTGTCGCTACATTTTTTTTTTACTCAGAATAGGTCAGCGCTTGACCACAACTCACCTGATGGTAACTGATATTGAGGTCTACATCGAGTGACGTTACATGGAGATGTGAAACATCTATAGTCGCACGTAAAACCGATTTCTAGCCTGGCGACGCGTCGCCACGCTATATGATGGTATAATATATATATATATATAGTAGTCACAATTTGGAATAAATTAGTATTTTTTTCTATTTCATTTAAATTAATGTTTATCCAATAAATAGTCATCGTTATCTGAAAAAAAAAATCGTAATATTTTATTTTATCATTATGACATATTTAGTTCCTATCACAATATGTTCTTTTCTGCATATTACTTTTACAAAATAATGTCGATGTTTCACATCTGCCAGGCGTCCTGTGACGGCTCACATTTTTTTTTACTCGGAATAGGTCAGCGCTTGACCACAACTCACCTGATGGTAAGTGATATTGAGGTCTACATCGAGTGACGCTTTTTTTTTTATCCTAGATAGGTTATCGTTTGACTACAGCTAGCCTGATGTTAAGCTGCACTGCAGTCTACGGTGTGGCACGCTTTTTTTTTTTTTTTTTTATCCTTGATAGGTTATCGTTTGACTACAGCTAGCCTGATGTTAAGCTGCACTGCAGTCTACGGTGTGGCACGCTTTTTTTTTTTTTTTTTTTTATCCTTGATAGGTTATCGTTTGACTACAGCTAGCCTGATGTTAAGCTGCACTGCAGTCTACGGTGTGGCACGCTTTTTTTTTTTTTTTTTATCCTTGATAGGTTATCGTTTGACTACAGCTAGCCTGATGTTAAGCTGCACTGCAGTCTACGGTGTGGCACGCTTTTTTTTTTTTTTTTTTTTATCCTTGATAGGTTATCGTTTGACTACAGCTAGCCTGATGTTAAGCTGCACTGCAGTCTACGGTGTGGCACGCTTTTTTTTTTTTTTTTTATCCTTGATAGGTTATCGTTTGACTACAGCTAGCCTGATGTTAAGCTGCACTGCAGTCTACGGTGTGGCACGCTTTTTTTTTTTTTTTTAATCCTTGATAGGTTATCGTTTGACTACAGCTAGCCTGATGTTAAGCTGCACTGCAGTCTACGGTGTGGCACGCTTTTTTTTTTTTTTTTTATCCTTGATAGGTTATCGTTTGACTACAGCTAGCCTGATGTTAAGCTGCACTGCAGTCTACGGTGTGGCACGCTTTTTTTTTTTTTTTTTTATCCTTGATAGGTTATCGTTTGACTACAGCTAGCCTGATGTTAAGCTGCACTGCAGTCTACGGTGTGGCACGCTTTTTTTTTTTTTTTTTATCCTTGATAGGTTAGCGTTTGACTACAGCTAGCCTGATGTTAAGCTGCACTGCAGTCTACGGTGTGGCACGCTTACCTAGAAGATACCTATTAACTCTACTTTTGAAGACCCCCGGATGATACCTCTCAGGAAACAGAGACTCAGGTAGTGAGTTCCAAAGCTTCGCAGTCCTAAAAATAAAGGTCGACGCAAAGCGTTTTGTACGAAAGTCCGGAACATCAACTCTGTATCGGTGTCTCTTCACGCTACATGGAGTTTACACTTTTTGACGTGACAACGTCTTAAATTAGGTTGCGGCTGGGAGTCACTTATGAAAAAGTGTAACGCCCGGTAACGTTACGATGAGTCACCGAACGAGAGAGAGGCCCGCCGAATGCCTTGCGTCTCTCTCCCACTCAACTATGATCGGCCGCGCGCGCAGCACGCGGCAGACGTTGTCACGTAAAATCTTCGCCCGTAAAACCGACTTTACAGGCAACCATTTTTTTTTATTGTCTTCTATTATTATAAGTACTTGTTATGTAACTGTTACATTGTATTTTAATTATGCTTTAATTAAAGATTAAAGAATACACTTTCAAAACTATTGTTTTATTGTAGGGTTCCGTCAAGGATTTTGCTTTCCAAAAGGGTTCCGTCACCAAAAAAGATTGAGAACCGCTGCTCTAGAGAGTTTGTCGCTACATTTTTTTTTACTCAGAATAGGTCAGCGCTTGACCACAACTCACCTGATGGTAAGTGATATTGAGGTCTACATCGAGTGACGTTACATGGAGTTTACACTTTTTTTCCAGTGGCAACGTGCACGGGCGTCAGGTCGTAGGCGCCCGGGTTTGCTCGTGCGCGCGCCGCGACATGACCAGGGACGAGGAGACTGAAGGCGTGCCCAAGCGCAAGCGGCGCGTCCCAGCGGCAGATATTTCCGCGCAAACACCGCCAGCTACAAAGGTCAAGCGCGAAGACCTGTCTGAACACGCCATAGATATTAATGTAAGTGTTTTTTTTTCACACACGGCTGGCTAACCCCATACTGGTGGTTATTCAGCGGCACACACGACTAAACTAAATTTAAAGGGGCTTCTTTGGCCAGAAAGAGACGGCACGTTCTGAACCACACACAAAACCACTAAAATCACGTCAAATATGAAAAATGTAAGCGATTTTAGAGCGCACCCAATTGTATCAGCTCTAAATCTGACGTGTTTGACGTGATTTTAGATGTTTTGTCTATGGTTTAGATCGTACCATCTCTTTTTGGTCATTTATGAAGAAAAGAGACAGAGCTACTTTAAATTTAGTTTAATCGTGTGTGCCGCTGAATCGCCACCATTGAAACATTTCTAGTACGTATTATGGTTGCTAACACAACTGATATATACTACATATACATACATACATATTTTATATAGATACATGTCATATTTAACATCCGGACCGACAGCCAACAAATTTAGTTAAGCACAAAGATGTAGGCCGTGCCGGGAATCGAACCCGAAACCTTCTGATTGGCAGTCTGGCATGGTAGCCTTTACGCCAACGAGGTCGTCATATATATGTATTGATTATGTTCACCCCTTTTCAGTTGCAAGTCCTCTCCCCCGCGGCAGCCATCCTCGGTGTCCAGGTGATGCTGAAAATGGAACAGCAAGCGTACGAAGCTAGGCAGGAGCCTCGAGCGCTGGACATCATAAACTCCCTCAAGATACGGCTCCAGGAGTTGAAGGAGAAGTACCCTGAACATGCCGAGTAAATGCGGCTTTAGTTGTTTAAGTGAATGGTAATTATGTCTGGACCAATCATCCCAACTACGTATACCAATCAACCTAACTAAGTTACACGAATCAACCAAATCACTAACTCAAGTTGACTCTCGGTTTTTGACCGTTTTGAATCTGTAAAATTAGATTATTACCTTATTATTATCTACTTTTAGTACTAATGTTATATTTTTAAGACCTTCAGTGAAATAACGTAAAATTAATTTACAATTATAGAAAAAGGCTGAAGAAACAAACGAAAAAAAAATTGCTGTATTTATAGTAAAGATCGAAGAAGTGTTGAAAAAGAAATACCTTGAATATGGTGGCCAACCGATGGCCAATACCAATCAAACCACTAAATCAAATAGACACTCGGATTTGGACCGTTTTAAATCTATTTTGACGGTCTATTTTTTGGTATTAATGTTATATTTTTAAGACATACAATAAATATGTAAAAAAAATAAAAAAAAAGGTGTACAAAACGAGAAAAAAATAGAACTTTATAGTAAAAATCCAAAAAAGTGTTGAAAAAGAAATAGTTTGGACACGGCCATTCAGTTGTAGGTAACGTCCAACCGACGGTCAATACCAATCAACTAATCAATCAAACCACTAAGTCAAATAGAGTCACGGTTTTTGACCGTTTTAAATCTATTTTGACGGTCCACGTATACTTTACGATACGGTTATTTTTATGCGGTTTATTTTTAAGACCTACAATGAAAATACGTAAAATAAATTTTCTAATTTAGAAAAAGGGAGAAAAAAGAAGCTAAATTTTATAGTAAATATGTTGAAAAAGAAGTATGAACATTGAACATGGAGGTTCAGTTGTAAGTAAACCTTAGGTGACCTTCAACTGACGACCAATGCTAATCAACCAAACCACTTAGTTAAATACTCCCGGCTTTTGACCGTCTTAAATCTAATTGACAGTCTATTTTTTGATACTATTGGTATATTTTTTTAGACCTACAGTGAAATTATGTGAAATAAATTTTACAATAATAGAAAAATGCTGAAGAAATGAAAAAAAAAAACTAAATTTTATAGTAAACTAGCTGACCCGGCAAACGTTGTTTTGCCTTAAAAATTATTTCTGAATATACAGTAGCCGATTCTCAGACCTACTAAATACGCATATAAAATTTGGAAAAAATCGGTCAAGCCGTTTCGGAGGAGTACGGTAACAAAACACGGAAATTTTATATATAAGAATAAGATATCGAAGAGGTGTTTAAAAAGAAGTACATTGAACACGGTGTTCAGTTGTAAGTTAATTGTAAGTAACCTCCAAACAACGAATACCAATCAATCAATCAATCTACTATGACCAATCAACCAAACCACTAAGTCGAATAGTGGTTTGGTTGATTGTGGTTACTTATTATTTGGCATTTTAACTAAGATAAGTGAACTACTTTTCTACTAATATCTTTTGAATGACATATTATGTCTTTGCTAATAGTATTATATATTTTTTAAATAATATTAATGATTAATAGTTAGTAAGTTATTAATGATAATTCGTTTATTGACATTAAATATTCAAATTGTAAAATTAGAAAAGATATGATGTCAATGAGTGCCAAAAGAGATGATAATGCCTAGCTGTATTGTTTTAAAAAAAATACTTTTTAAATCTGTTGTTATAGAGAATAACAATCTCAAGATTAAAGCAATATTTTGTCTTAAAAACACTTTCTACTGCCATTTTATTTTAATTATCTTTAAAAAACTAATAGTTATTATTTTATGTTCCCGCCAGTGTTTGTTTTTTTATATTTAGTTTTTACTTTGTATACTGTTATCGTAAGGCATATTATATATTTGCAATAAACGGTCACACTTACTAAAAAAACTATATACGTCCAACGGGTTTCGACGCATTACGAGCGTCTGATGACGCTTGTAATGCGTGTGATGCTCGCCCCCGATGTTTTGACGCATTACAAGCATCACGCGAAGTGTCACCGACGAGATCGAGATCAGCGGATATCGTCGTCAGTGGCGTAACTATACCGTTCGAGGCCCGTGGCAAATTCATCGGATGGGCCCCTCCCCCCAATTTAAAAAAAATGAACCAACAATAATAATATTTTTTTATTTTATAATACTTATTTATACACTTTTTTATTTTTTTATTTGTTTGTATTTCTATGACCTCTTTTACTGCATCATTTACCACCAAATTTAAATTATGAGCAGCACAATGGACATAAACTGCATTTGGCTCTACATCTCTTATGAGTTTTTGAACTCCGCCATAAGTGCCTTTCATGGTATTAGCTCCGTCGTACCCTTGTCCACGGCACTTATTGAGAGAAATACTTTTGTCATTTATGGATTTTATTATCTGCTTGGACATTGCTAAGGCAGTTTGATCCTTAACCTCATGAAATCCTAAAAATGACTCTTTAATTACAAGAGTCTTTGGAGTTCCATTTTCATCTTTCTCGATTATACAGTAACGGTAAAGTTCACACAATTGATCTGTTTTGGAAATATCTTGAGTAGTATCAAATAAAATGGAATAAAATGGTGCGGTTACTATTTCATTTACCAGAGCATTTTCCACTTTTTGAACCAGAACAGCAATGAGCTCATTTTGTATTTTTGGACTTAAGTATTTAATCTGGCCCTTAGGTTTGCTTAGCAACTCTTGTAAAATAGGATCGTATTTGGCTAATAACTCAACAATACTCAAAAAATTTCCTTTTGGACCTGAATCGTGGGCATATACCAGTTCTCTATGGCCACGAAAAGCTAAATTACAAGTTGAAAGTGTTAGAGTAACATCAAGGAGTCTAGTGAGTACCTGGCGCCAAAAATTTTTTTCTCTCGTGATAATGGACTCTTGCTCTTCATCTAGTGTTCCATGTAATTGCCACTGTCGATGTACAAAGCATGAATGCAAATGTTCTTTCGATGTCTCATGTCTTTCTATGGCTTCCACAATATGTTTCCAATCATCATAGCCTTCCATCCAAATATTTTGTATATTTTTAGATGCCCTACTTGTGAATAACCAACATGGTTCACAATATGCTTTTTGCAGCAATAGGGAATAGCACAGCCACGTACGTTCTAACTTTACGCCAGATTTAGAAATACTGTAATAATATCTATCCAAGAAAGATCTTTTGTTACTATCCCTTAAAAAGGAGCCTTTTGGTTTACAGGGTCCGTTTTTGATCACAAACCGTTTTACTTTATCATTGAGTTCTTTGAAGTTACCTTTATCAGTAACGTACGGTAAAGATTTTAATTTTTCTATATTTAAAAATGATTCGTTTGAAGATTTGCTCGTACCGGGTAGTGGTTGCTCTGAATCTAAATATTCACTGTTATCGGGCTCTGCGATATTACCACTTATGACGACATCATTTTCTGCCCTTCTGACGCACTGTTCATTTGATTGTTCTTCTATACTATCTTTTTTCTTAAAGTACTGACTTATTTTAGGTAACTTTTTGTTTTGTTCTTCAGACTCCTTCTTTCGCTTTCGTTTTTCGCTTCCACTCTGATACTTTCTAAAACAACACCGTAAAAAGTTTGTAATAATACTATAGTTTTTATAAAATGAACAATCTGATTGCTAAGAAATGCCAAAAAAGCGACCGTACAAATGTATGTAACGAAAGTCCACCAGTTTGTTCAATGCTTAATTCAAGCGTGCAATTTTATAATTATTGAAAGAACGATGAACATAGGTAAATAGTTTTGGTAGTTACGAAATATCAAAATAGTGATTTGTGCTCTTATAGGTAGATTAAAAATTAAAATGATTGTTATCTTATAAATTATTTTAAATATTAGAATAAAATTGTTACCGCTTAGACATAGTCAACCTATTTTCCCAATTGACTTATTAAATATATTCTCACTTGCAACAAACACCCAATTCTTACAATAATAAACAGCTAACTGCTTGAGAGCTTGCGTAATAATAGAATAGTGGACTCTTTCTTATATACAAACTTGAATCGGGGATTCCCCGAGAGCGTCAAATTGTCGGGACGCGTAGGTAAGTATACTCAAAGCGCTGTTGACCGAAACTTACAGCGAGAATTCCCCGAACATCCGCAGTAATACCAACACGCGTGGCATCGGATACGTTCTAAAACTGGGTTACAACTTTTTTTTTACAAATCCTTTGAATTTTTAATACATTTTTGAACCTGCTTATGCAACTCAGTAGGTAAAAAAAAATCAAAGACGAAACTTTTTTTACTAAACATGTATGATAAATAATAAATGCTGGGAGTTGGGGTTCTCCTCTGACCGGGGGCCCCTTCCAGCTGGGGGCCCGTGGCATTTTGCCGACTTGCCACCCTGTAGTTACGCCACTGATCGTCGTCCCTGTTTTCATAAATGGCATAACAATACGTTTGAAATATACACGTTTGAATAAAGATCTTAAAAAACTGGGATAAAAATAAGTTGTTAAATGTCTGGTACGTTTAAAACTTAATTTTGTCCAATGTTTTTTTATTTTTTTTATCTGTATATCTGATTGAGATCATGCGTGCAGATCTCGTCGGTGACAGTCCGTGTGCAGCTCGTCCCCGATGATGACGCTCGTAATGCGTCGAAACCCGTTGGACGTATATCCAACGTTTTTTAACTAAGTGTGACCGGTTTGTTCGTGCAAATATATAATTAGTTTCTAGTTATAATAAGTAATGTCCTATTTTTAGGCTACTCTTAAGTAATTTTTAGTTTTTGAGCTCATGTGCTTAATATTTTTTTTAATTGTGTTAAATTTAAGTTTCGAAATTATGTTGTAAGTTTAAGATTAGTTATAAGGTTTAGAAATTAGATAGAATTGATGAAAAGAGCTTAAATTTTCTTAATGTGCCTTGAAATAGATAATAATAAGTTTTAAAAATACGAGTTTGAAATTCTTATGAATGTAACATCTAAAAATGTGTTATTGTGCCTTTAATTTGATAAAATTAAGTTTTAAATTGTTTATTTACTCAAAATGTAAGTTGAAAAAGTATTTCTTTATTTCAAATTCAATGAATGTCAAAATAACAGTCTTGTGAACATAAAAATTTGAAAAGAAATTCGTTATGGTGCCTTTTAATTGGATAAAATTAAGTTTTAAATATGTATACAAATCTCAAAGCCGTATATAGATTATGAACGGTCTTTGAGGTTATAAGGTGTTTAAAATTCGTTATGGTGCCTTAATTTTCTTTAAAATAAATGTAAGAAATACGAGTTGGATAATTGTTAAACACAAGTTCTTAAAAAGTATAGTTTTTTTTTCATAAATGTCATAACAATAATTATTAAATATACACGTTTGAAAACGTATGAACACAGATCTTAAAAAAATAGTCCGGTTAATCGAGCTTCTACTATCTTCTATAGTTAAGTATTAACAGGGTGTCATTTTGAATTCATGTACAATGGTGGCGATTCAGCGGCAAACACGACTAAACCAAATTTAAAGAAGCCCCGTCTCTTTTCATCTTAGGTGGCCAGAAGAGACGGCACGTTCTGAACCACACACAAAACAACTAAAATCACGTCAAATATGAAAAATGTAAGCGATTTTAGAGCGCACCCAATTGTATCAGCTCTAAATCTGACGTGTTTGACGTGATTTTAGATTTTTTGTCTCTGGTTTAGATTGTACCATCTCTTTTTAGCTATTTATGACGAATAGAGACAGAGCTACTTTAAATTTAGTTTAGTCGTGTGTGCCGCTGAATCACAACAAGTAAAACTCAAAAAAAAAAAACACGGATAACCGAAATATGTCGCCGTGACGTGACATGAATATGACGTCACTTTTACGAGCAAACAAAATGTTAAACGTAACGTAACGAAATTGCATAAACAAAATACATTTTCTTTTCGACGTTTAGATATAAAAGATTCAGATACATTTATTGTCAAACTGTGCATTATTATTAAGGTGTTACAATAAGGTAAATTTAGTCCCAACAGTATCGTCCTTACGAACATACAATATTATTAAATTAATTATATTATTATTATCTAATCTAAAAGAAAAGTCGAAAGAAGTACGTAGTGATTCTGGCGTACAAGCGACTATACTAAATTTAAAGTCTTGTCTCTTTTCATCATTAACGACGAAAAAGAGACGGTACGATCTGAGCTACAATAATGTAAAACATGGAATACTTAGGTATTCTTAGAGCTGATGTAAATGGAAACGTTCTAAAATCGCTTATAAATTCCGAATTCGACGTAATTTTGGTTGTTTTTTTTTTGTCTATGATTCAGGTCGTGCTGTCTCTTTCTGGTAGTCTAGTCCGTCTCTTTAAATTTAGTTTTGTGTAAGCCAGAATAGCAACCAATATCTCATATAGCAATACAACAAGTCACCTTGTATTCGATGTGCCACTGCACAAAATTAATTATGATACCCACCCAAAGGGACCAAAATATATTTTGATAAAGTATTTGTTAGACTATTTTAAAATAATACATGTTAAGAATACTCTATGCCTAAACTACAGTAAATTTGTAGTTTCGAGGTATTAATTTTTTTAGTATAATTATATTTTTCAGTCTTCCTATCCTAAATTAAACACAATAGGAATAATGTATTTCAAAAATTGTGCTATAATAAAAAATACAGTCCTTAAGACTCGAAAAGAGTTTTGAAATTTTCCTTGTTCTTTACATTTTTTTTTTTTATATTTTCGTATAAATTTCGGTAAGTTAAATTTGTTCAAAATTAAAAAGTGATACACTTTTTTATTTTACTTTTTAAGTATAATGTTTGTTTTTGATAAAAAAAATGCGTTGTACAAGAAAGAAATGAATAGTAAAAACTTTTGAAAAAATATACTTTGTTGATTTTTTACTAACAAATTTGAAAAGTTATATTGTAAATCTTGTACCTTACATATATGTAGACCGTCCCGCTTTTCGTATGGAAGAAAATCTGAAATATTTAGTGTACTTCTATTATCGATACACACACAAAATATACTATATCAGAATTTCTTCCATCTCGCAATAAAATCCATTTTTTTTTTCAATATGATTTTATTGTTTTATTTTCTATTATTAATGTAAATTGTGTTGCTCTTTTATGTTGATTACAATTATTATTGTATTTGCAGACAATTTATTTCTTTGCCAATAAATTGTTTAATGACATAATTTGTATTTTTATTACAATACCTATACGGATGTTTGAAAATTAAAACTCTAAAACCTTTGACCTTTCTAATTTGACTTTACTATAATCTTCTTCTCCTTTACCATTTCCCACTAGGTGTGGTCGGCACAGCCTGTTTTTCTCTTCCACGCCACTCTATCAGCCGTCATCTCCACATTCACTCCCTTCTCATTCATATCCTCCTTCACACAATTCATCCACGTCTTCTTTGGTCTACCTCTCCTTCCGCTACTTCCTACAATCATATCCATACATCTCCTAGTCACATGCATCTCCTCTCTACGCATTACATGTCCGTACCACGCTAACCGTCCACTCTTCACTTTCTCTGAAACAGGCGCCACTTTCAAACTTCCTCTAATATACTCATTTCTTACCTTGTCCATTCTTGTTACTCCACACATCCATCGCAACATTCGCATCTCTGCCGCATGCAATCCTCTCTCATGCACTACTTTCGTCGCCCAACACTCGGATCCATACAATACGACAGGTCTAATGATCGTTTTGTAAATTTTCCCCTTCAGCTTAAGCGGAATTCTCCGATCACAAGTTGTTCCAGAGACCTGTCGCTATACCTGCAAAAATAAATACAAAATATATCGACGCTGGAAAGGCAATATTATCTAGCGACATAAGATTAAACTTTACAGTGGAGCTGTTTAGTTTGAATTTTTGGTAGTGGCTACCGTTGCCAGTGTCTTAAATACCAGACTTGGGGGAGTTGTTACTTTGATTAGATATAGGTACATATAGCATAAGCAGCCCACTATACGTTCCCACTGCTGGGACTCGGGGCCTTCTCTCACCAAGAGAGAGATATAGGCCATAATCCACCACGCTGGCCAAGTGCGTGTTGGCGGATGACACACGTCTTCGGATATTGTGGTCCTCAAACATGCCGGTTTCCTCGCGATGTTTTCCTTCACCGTAAAGCGAGTGCAAATCCACACATAACTTGTAAAACAAGTCATTGCTGTAGGGCCGGGATCGAACCAGGGGCCGTCTGATTGAAAAGCAGACGTTGTTACCACAGAACCACGCTCGCTTTTTTCGATGTAGGTATGTATCTTGTTACTCTGAGGTATAAATGGTTGTTATCAGTTTGGGGCTGAATTGTGTGCAATAAATTAATGTAAATTTTATTTATCGTGCATTTTTTCTTTACTGTTATCGACTTTTAATTATGTAAGTACCTACTACAACGCATATGTCAGTCCAAAGGCCCTAATTATATATGAGCGAGTTTGGTTCTGTGCGAAAACGCCTGCTTTCAATCTGACGGCCCCTGGTTCGATCCCGGCCCTACACCATAAATAACTTGTTTTTCAAGTTATGTGTGGATTTGCACTCGCTTTACGGTGAAGAAAAACATCGTGAGGAAACTGTCATAATTGAGGAGCACAAAAACTGAGTTTAGAAATACACTCTTTTATTCAAACTGTCGTATTAAATATTTAAAGGTATTCCTGAGGTGCTACCGCATTAATCTTCTTCTTCTCCTTTACCATTTCCCACTAGGTGTGGTCGGCACAGCCTGTTTTTCTCTTCCACACCACTCTATCAGCCGTCATCTCCACATTCACTCCCTTCTCATTCATATCCTCCTTCACACAATTCATCCACGTCTTCTTTGGTCGACTTCTACTTCATCGCATATGTGATATATAAATATTAAGACACATTCACACACGGCTGATAAGCCCCATACTAAACCATTTCTAGCTCGTATTATTGTTGCTAACACAACTGATATACTACATATACATACATACCTACATAATTAACACCCAGACCCACAGCCAACAAATTTAGTTAATAATTAAAATAATTAGTTTTTTTTACACATTCACACACGGCTGGCTAGCCCCATACTGAACCATTTCTAGCTCGTATTATGGTTGCTAACACAGCTGATATACTACATATACATACATACATATTATATATAAATACATATTTAACACCCTGACCCACAGCCAACAAATTTAGTTAAGCACAAAGATGTTGACCGGGCTGGAAATCGAACCCGGAACCTTCTGATTAGCAGTCCGGCATGGTAACCTTTACGCTAACGAGGTCGTCAAGTTAATAATTAAATGTAGTTAATCTAGGTTAAAAAGTATCTTAAGTGTTAATCCAGAGTATAAGCTTCAAACCAAACCAAATTCATGCAAAACAGTTCAGCCGTTTAACCGCAAAAAATAAAAAACAAACAACACAAACTTTCACATTTATAATATTACCTAGTAGGAAGCGCCTTCAACGTGAAAAAGAAACAATAAGTCGGTCAACCGGTATTTTATGAAGATAAATTTATCAGCAAAAGTTGTTTTATTAGGATTCCGTATCTAAAAGGTAAAAACGGAACCCTAGTACTAAGACTCCGCTGTATGTCTGTCTCCAGGATGTATCTCAGAAACCGTAATAGCTACAAAGATAGATAGATTTATCGAAACAATAATAATAACATAGTAGCGCTTACTGTAAGCGCGTTAACATGTGTACTTTGTTACAGTTCGTCAAAAAATAACATAAATTAAACATAGGAAGCGCTGAATAGGGGCGAAAATAATTATGATAAAAATTATATAAGATTGAAAAACAAAGTGAAATCATTTGGCGTGTACAGACACAGGACTATCTCCAAAAGCCAAGTGACTATAGTCATTTTATAAATATACTAGCTGACCCGGCAAACGTTGTTTTGCCTTAATAATTATTTCTAAATATACAGTAGCCGATTCTCAGACCTACTGAATACGCATATAAAATTTGGAAAAAATCGGTCAAGCCGTTTCGGAGGAGTACGGTAACAAACACTGTGACACGGAAATTTTATATATAAGATTATAGTAATTTTTAGAAAGCTGAAACTTTCACAAGATATGTATTTCCCGTGCCGCTATAACAACAAATACTAAGAATAAAAAGTCATCATACCAATAAACATGTCTTTTTCGTATTTTTTGCTATATATCAATAACGGTAGCTGCTAGACACTAAAAATTTTCACAAAATACATGAGTGTATATTGGCTATCAAACTAAATTATTGATTTTAAATAAAATAAATATTTCTGGGGGGGTCAAACGCTTATAGTTTTTTTACTCGATCTTTATAACGAAGGTATATATGTATTTGGTAGACCCTCTAAACATTCACAGAATATAGAATTATGTATTAAATAAAAAAAAATTATAAACTATTAAAACAAATAATATCAAACGATTCCAGGTGAATGAAAAAATATAGATATTTACTAGCTGACCCAGCAAACGTTGTTTTGCTTTAAGTAACAATTTAAAGGTGAACAACCCTTAACACTTAGGGGTATGAAAAATAGATAGCAGCCGATTCTCAGACCTATTAACACGTTCCAAGCGGCACAAAAATGTCTATTCTTTCTATTCCTGTGGTACCGGGCGTATTACACCTGGACCTAAAACTACCATTGCGGCGGTACAAGGCTTATAATACCCTGTAACGTTAAAAAAACTTTAATCCATTTTTTGGCTTCATGAAAAGAAAAAACATATTTTTTTGCTTTGAGTATTAGTATTAATGAATTGATTGAAAAGATCCTGACGGCGTACGTGGACAGCTTCTTTGGTTTAGAATCTATAGCTTAAATAAAATACAGGGTTTTATGTACCCTGTGCCGCACTGAACAAGAGGATGTTAATGCATATTTTAGGGATGGGAAAAACAGATATCGGTGGGCCTAAGTTTTATTGAAGAAATAAAAGAAAAAATAATAATCATTAATGTTTTTCATTGAAACAATCCAAACAGAAGTTTCTTTTGCATGCGTTACATTGAGTTAATTTTTTTTTAACTTTTTTTGTCAGCTTGACGACTTGTTAAAATTGTTCGAAGCTTTTCGTAGCATCCAACACAGTTTCTCTTCTACATTTGCTTGTAGGCCAAAAATCGACTCTGTTACCTAAAAAGCTTGACATACGAGTACTAGCAAATTCAATAAATAGTAACAACGGGTAAGTCGTCATTACTATTAATTGAATTTGCTAATAAATAGGTAGGTGATAATTGCGAGTTCACATTCTTTAGATAATAATATGTACTATAATAATTATTTGTATTATTACATAATTTACGGTCTTAAAGTACTATAAATAGTACTCGTATAGTAATCTATACTTTGATTTATTATTATCATCATTGTCTTCCATATTATTATCACTGTCTTCAATGTGGTGGAGTTTTATTCTTTTACGACACCGTTTCGCTGATGTTGAAGTCATTGTCGACGCATGCGCTCACTCGATTACGATCACAACACTAACCGTGCGAAGCTAGCGCGGGGTGCGGTACCAGGTGAGCGGGGATACCAGGTGTATTCAACCTGCACCCGCACTGTGATGAAATTTTATTTGTTCAGTGCGGTACCAGGTATAAAATATCCGGTATTAAGATAGGCACACCACTGGATTCTATTTTAATAGCCCATCTCAGATATGTATTTGTCTCTTTCCTACACCGAACCAATCTGAAGTTACGCTCTTCGCACGACAGAGAATTTTATACTTTTCGTAGCCGCACCACAAGCGACATATGGACCAGGAGTTTTCGACCTGGTTTCGCATGGAACGTGTTAAATACGCGTATAAAATTTGGTAAAAATCGGCCAAGCCGTTTCGGAGGAGTACGGTAACTAACATTGTGACATGGAAATTTTATATATTAGACGTAATAAGAGTGTATTATAGGCATTTACATTTAAGATATTAATTGTTAATTGACTTGCCCAGTACGGCGTGATGCCGTAACGCCAATAAATAATTTGATTTTGATTTTTGATTTTATTTGGGCTCCCGCCCCCATTGATGTTTTACATTGACAGTATATTTGAGTAAGTCTGACTTTTATAATGTTTCGCACATACATCGGTTTAGCTATTCAGAGAAATAAATATCCATAGTACATACCTCTATGTACAAATAATTTATAATCCAAAACAATACACTTTCTTTCTTTCTTTCAAAAACATCTCATTTTACATTAATTGCTAGTTTAGTTACTCGTAAAACAAAAATTGTAAATTGGTGCTCCTGCAAGCCTTGCACTAAATATTTAGTTTTTAATACAACAATGGTACGGAACCCTTCATACGCGAGCCCAACTCACACTTGGCTAATTAAATATTCTTTTATTTTTGTTTTGTTACAACAATTCCTCACAATTACAAGTTTGAGTTTAAACCGAGTCGTAAGACGTGGTAGCTCTAGAAAAAATTGTTTAACGTGTTAATGAAGTTATAATTGTTTTAAATTAATGTAATAAACCTCCAGTTAATAATTTATCTTTGGTGTGATCGCTTGGATTTGTGGGAGAATGGTCTCTTCGGCTGTAAAACAGGTACATACATACTTACTTGAAGGTTAACCTTTGTTTATATTTATTACTAGCTGACCCGGCAAACGTTGTTTTGCCTTAAGTACAGTTACAGTTAGGTACAGTTTTGCTTCGACCTTCATTGTGAGAACTGCGAAGCTTTGGAACTCTCTTCCTGAGTCTCTTTTTCCTGAGAAGTACAATTTGGGGGTCTTCAAATCTAGAGTAAATAGGTTCCTTCTAGGCAAGCGTGTTACATCTTAGACCACAGTCAAGCTTAAAATCAGGTTAGCTGCGGTCAAACGTAAGCCTATTCAACAATAAAAATAAAAATGTATTAGATATCGAGCGGAATGAAAAATTACACTGGTCTACAGTGGTTTTGTTGCCTTTGATATGATGATGATTTTGGGTCCGTTTATACACACAATTCGTGAAAATATCAATAATTTAGTAAGATTTGCTCGGATTTTTTTCAACAAATGACTGAAAAATTTAATTTTGACGATAATTTCAAAATTTGTTCAAAATTAAATTTGTAGAAATGAGCAAATTTAGTACTTTTACGAATATAGTCGTAATCTGGGCACTTAAAAACGTAACAATTTGCGATGATTAACAGGGCAACAAAAAAAATTGATTTTTTGTAGAGCTGTGTTATTAAATTACTAAAATAGCCCTAAAAAATAGGGGTTAGTGATAAAAAAGTAAAAATATAAAGTTGTTTGTATTTTTTGATGCCACATTATAAAAAAATAAAAACAAAAAGTGTAAGGGTGACCAACCCTTATCAATTAGGTGTATGAAACATAGATTCTCAGACCTACTGAATACGCATATAAAATTTGGTAAAAATCGGTCAAGCCGTTTCGGAGGAGTACCTACGGTAACTAACATTGTGACATGGAAATTTTATATATTAGAAGATAAAATATGTATGTATATGTAGTATATCAGTTGTGTTAGAACTAGTTGTGCTAGTACGGTAACTAACATTGTGACATGGAAATTTTATATATTAGAAGATAGAAGAAGAATATAAAAAACAAAAAATGTACCTAGTCAAAAAATTTACGGCTATGAAAAATAGATAGTAGCCGATTCTCAGACCTACTGAATATCTATGCATATAAAATTTGGTAAAAATCGGTCTAACCGTTTCGGAGAAGTACGTTAACTATTATTGTGACATGGACATTTTATTTATATATCTTTTTTTATATTAGAAGAAGATTAACACTAGCAAACCCAGCGAACTCACTTTCACTACAAAGTTGTAATTTTCCCTCAACTTTGTCTGTGTATTAAATTGAATATACCTATCTTAATATATATAAATCTCGTGTCACAATGGACTCCTAAACCACTTAACCGATTATAATAAAATTCGCACACCATGTGCAGTTCGATCCAACTTGAGAGATAGGATAGTTTAAATATCAAATTATGGTCGCAATTTTAATTTATTACTAATTATTGTCTGTTATTATTTGATAGTCACAATTATATGTTAACTCCAAATGATTCTAACAGATGTCGATACCTTTCGACTGGGTTGAGTAAGTAATCAATAAATGGCGCTGCTATGGTAAATCTACGAACGTGTCATATAAGCTACACTATCTATTTTTCATACCCCTAAGTGAGGCAAAACAACGTTTGCCGGGTCAGCTAGTATCAAATAAAATAAAAAAATATATGGACACATTTCACACACGGCTGGTTAGCCTCACACTAAAATATTTCTAGTTTGTATTATGGTTGCTAACACAACTGATATATTTCATATACATATATACATAAACACTTATATCGATACACATATAGCACCCAGACCGACAGCCAACAAATCTATTTCATGACAAGATTTTGGCTGTGTCGGGAATAGACCCTGGTCTGTCATGGTAACCAATCGCTTATACTAGACAATCTGCAATAACAAGCTAATTGACCACGTATTTATTTATATGACATTGTGATTTATAATTTCAGTTTTTTTTAATATATTATTTGTTTAAATTCATAACATATGTCATCTTGTATTGTAAGTATATTATTTTCTTTTTTTCTTTTATTGACGTGACAACGTCTTAAATTAGGTTGTGGCTGGGAGTCACTTATGAAAAAGTGTAACGCCCGGTAACGTTACGATGAGTCACCGAACGAGAGAGAGGCCCGCCGAATGCCTTGCGTCTCTCTCCCACTCAACTATGATCGGTCTGTCTGACGTTGTCACGTAAAATCTTCGCCCGTAAAACCGACATTACAGGCAACCATTTCTTTTTTTTATTTAATATTTTTTTAGGATTATTTCCTTATATTTGCACAAGAACTAGTCATTTAACTTTATCCCTTTCTATTTCTCTACCATTATGATTAAGATTTATATTATATGGTTGAATTAATATTATATATATATATTATTTTATATATACATTGGTATTTAATTTAATTCTATGATAATTTTGTGTGATTGTGTATAATTTTGATTTTCTTAATTTTTAATTTGATTGTTTTTTATTTTTATTTTTTATTTATATCATTAGTGTAATTCGTGTATGAGGTGTTTATTATGATAAATAAATAAATTAAATAAATAAACCAATACGTCAACGAGGTCGTCAAACTACTAGACTTGACTATAAAAATATTTCTAGAATTTTATCTTTTGTCTAAGGTTTTGTATAGAAAATTAAGATGGTGTTATGCTGCGTACACACAGTCCCTTTTCTACGGGGGGGAAATCTTAGATCCCCAACTGCATACTTACATAGTTATGCAATAGGTAGTATTTGCTATTATAGGAGGATTTATTCATTTTTTTTTTTCATACACGGCTGGTTAGCCCCATACTGAACCATTTCTAGCTCGTATTATGGTTGCTAACACAACTGATATACTACATATACATACATACATATTATATATAAATACATACTTAACACCCAGACCCACAGCCAACAAATTTAGTTAAGCACAAAGATGTTGACCGGGCCGGGAATCGAACCCGGAACCTTCTGATTAGCAGTCCGGCATGGTAACCTCTACGCCAACGAGGTCGTCGGGTTCGATTCCCGGCACGGTCAACATCTTTGTGCTTAACTAAATTTGTTGGCTGTGGGTCTGGGTGTTAAATATGTACGAGTATGTATGTATATGTAGTATATCAGTCGTGTTAGCAACCATAATACGAGCTAGAAATGGCTCAGTATGGGGCTAACAAACCGTGTGTGAATGTGTAAAAAAAAATAGATTTTTTTATATCATTTTGATTTGAATATAACGAAATAACTGATCGGTCCGAAAACGTCTACTTTTCCCATCAACGTCTATCTTATCCCAGCCTTACACCAATGACTTGTTTTTCAAGTTATGTGTGGATTTGCACTCGCTTTACGGTGAAGGAAAACATCGTGAGGAAACCGACACGTTTAAAGACCATAATATCCAAAGACATGTGTTATCCGCCGAGTCTAGACTCGGCCAGCTTTGTGAATTATGGTCTAGAGAGAAGGCCCTGAGTCCCAGCAGCGGGAAAGTACTTTTAGTGGGCTGCTTATGCTATGCAGGGCAGATAAACATCATCACACTGTCAATTCAAATTCTCCATAATTGGTGCGTTGGACGAAACACTTTGACTGTTACGCTTTGATTTTTTGAAAATAAAATATTTTATTTTAATTATTTTATGTGTAATATTAAAGTGGATATTTTGACGTGACAACGTCTTAAATTAGGTTGCGGCTGGGAGTCACTTATGAAAAAGTGTAACGCCCGGTAACGTTACGATGAGTCACCGAACGAGAGAGAGGCCCGCCGAATGCCTTGCGTCTCTCTCCCACTCAACTATGATCGGTCTGCCGCGCGCGCAGCACGCGGCAGACGTTGTCACGTAAAATCTTCGCCCGTAAAACCGACTTTACAGGCAACCATTTTTTATTTTTCTCATGTGGCTGGAATTTTTTATTAAATTTTATTTTAATTTGGTATATCTTAATGTATCTTATATTTAAATACCGGTTTTATGTCTGTAATAAAACGAAATAAATGATTTTGAATTTGAAACTCTTTCGTTTGCGTTCATTGGGGCTGTGTGTACTCTGCGTTAGAATTACCAGTAAAACACTTTAGTAAAACATTAGTGTTAAAGTTGCGAATTTTCGCTTAAGTAAATTAATTACACGGCAACCAGATACATTTTTGTTGTCTATTTTTATTTAATGATATGCAAATCTTTTCTTTACGCTAGAAGCTAAGAAAGACATTCTTAAATACTCTCTGCTCAGTAAGGAGGTCGGACGTAATGTGATTTATCGGAAATGTTTTAAATTATTTTATTAACCTCCTTTTAGGCTATATGGAGGTAAAATTGCTTAATTATTTTGAAAAAGTTGTCCAAAAGTGTTATTTGCCCGATGCTGAAATCCCTATAACAGATAAGTTATTAAAATTAAATAAGTCGACTTACTGTTTGTAAGATTTATTTTTTGGAACGCAGTTCCTTATCGCGCGTTGTGAAAGGGAGCTAGACGGAAAAATTCTTACGAAAAGTTGTCACGACACTTTTTGCTATAGTAAGCTATTGTAAGCTGTGCGGCGTGCGCACGGAAGATAAAAAACAGAGGAAGTGCAATGCACCAAAATTACTATGGGAACCGCTGTCGCCAAACTCACACAAATAAACCGATAATCATATATTGCACTACAAAGAAACAATTCGTTTGATTTGTAGTTTAAGTTTATTCAAAACTAGCCTACGTCACAGATTTAGAAATAAACCCTGACACTCTACAAATAAGATTTATTTTGCTTTAGCGGCAGAACGTATTTAAGATCTATAATCACACTAGATTCGATTGACGAGTGAATTCCGCTACTCGACCATAGATGGCGGTGTTCTCAGTGTTAGCAATTATAAGCTTAATTGCGTTAAGCATATGGTTGACATTTGCGTGATCAGTCGATTTCTGCTACTACTCGGTCAAGGCCGCACCACGTAGCACATTGAATTACTTTATCGATATCGATGAATACGCGATATTTTGTTCAATTCGCAAAAATAAGACTTGCTGGTTGTATATTTTTTATTTGGCACACAAACAGCTGTACATTTCAAACCATTAATAATACACGGGCAGATAGAAAAATAGATAGGTAAATATAAAATTAAATACAAGTGCTGGTATGTATGCATGCCTTTTACAAGTATTCACGATAATGAAGGCGACCTTCTACTTGTATTGTAATGTAAAACTAAATGAACAATTAATTTAAATAAACATTAAATTATTTATTTCCGGGTATCGATATCAATCGATACATTCAATATTCGACTTGACCACATCACTACTTGAGTAGCGAACTATTTTCGAGAATGTTCTACTGAATAGAATCAATCCAAAATAAACTTTATCTTAATTGTATAAGGTTGATTTTGCCTAACCGTTCTATTAAATATGAGTAAATTGAAAAAAATAAGACTTTTATTAGAAAACAATGAAAATCGTACGGTACTTACCAATGGTACGAAACACCTGCATTTTTAAGATTTTTTCTCCTACTGTCATTTTTACACTCCAAAACGGAACAATACGGCATATCTAAGGAAATACGAATTTGACGCGAGACGAGCAACTCGACGCGATGTCAGAACGCGACTGGGATCAGTTAAGCGTAACAACTCTTAATAGTGGCACGCGGGCCACGCCTTCTTAGCACTTCCACTGTTTTTTCTCTCCCGTGGGCGTGCGCATGTTTCTCTCTCTCTCTCTCTCTCTTATAGAAAGCAAGCCAGATATTTTCATTTCTATTTCGCATTGAACAGTGTGGTGTCGCGACGATTATTTTTGTTGAGTTTATACAGGTTTTTTGTAAATAATAAAAAATAATAATAATGATGAATCCTGACAGTGAAGGAACTTCGTTCCATCCCTTGACACCTCTCAAGTTTTTTTTAATTATATATTTTTTGTTTTTTTTTTATTATCGTACCTAAGTATAGGTTTAAGTTTTGGGTGATTTTCAGGTGTGATATGGTCATAGAAATAAAATTTAGTGTAAATATTATTAAAAGCTCAGACATTTCATTTATATAAATATCTTGAAGACTAATAACTTGGATCAGTGTCAAAATGCATCCGGCTTTTATACAGGTAATGAATTATTATCATTATTTATTAGATTATAGCGAGTGTGGCTCGTTAAGAAAATCGTCTACTTATCAATCAGACGGCCCCTGGTTCGATTCCTGCCCTACACCAATGACTTGTTTTTCGAGTTATGTGTGGATTTGCACTCGCTTTACGGTGAAGGAAAACATCGTGAGGTATATCCGACACAATATCCGAAGAAGTGTGTCTTCCGTCAACCCGCACTTGGCCAGCGTGGTGAATTGTGGCCTTTATCTCACTTCTCATGAGAGAAGGCCCCGAGTCTCTGCACTAAGAACGTAGTTCATAGTTCATTTATTGGTAACTAGCTGACCCGGCAATCGTTGTTTTGCCTCACTTAGGGGTATGAAAAATAGATAGTGTAGCTTATATGACACGTTCGTAGATTTACCATAGCAGCGCCATCTATTGATTGCTTACTCAAACCAGTCGAAAGGTATCGACATCTGTTAGAATCATTTGGAGTTAACAGATAATTGTGACTGTCAAATAAAAACAGACAATAATTAGCAATAAATTAAAATTGCGACTATAATTTGAGATTTAAACTATCCTATGTCTAAAGTTGGATCGAAATGTACATGGTGTGCGAATTTTATTATAATCAGTTAAGTGGTTTAGGAGTCCATTGAGGACAAACATTGTGAGACGAGATTTATATATATTAAGATAAAGAATATTACATGTAACGTATAGTGGTTTGCTTATACTTAATATTTATTAGATTAAGATTAGAACAATGTCATAAATAATAGTTGTTCAAGTGTGAGTCTGGATCGCGTATTTAGGGTTCCGTACAAAAAAAATACAAAAATGTAGTATGTTGTATGGAAGATCTCTTAAATATTTGTTTTACATTAATAATTTATGAAGCTATGACATCTCAGTCGGGCGAATGGCTGCTTCAGGTGCCGAAGGTCATGGGTTCGATAAATGACCCCCATATTTTTTTTATATATTTGCTGTTATAGCGACACGGAAAATACATATCTTGTGAAAGTTTCAGCTTTCTAGCTATTACGGTTTCTGAGATACAGCCTGGAGACAGACAGACAGCGGAGTCTAAGTAATAGGGTCCCGTTTCTACCTATTCGGTACGAAACCCTAAAAACGTGAAATATCAAGTTTTGCCTATAACTTTGCCTTAATATTATCACACATTTAAGAAACACCTTGTATAGATATGTAGCAGAATAATAGTCGGAGAGACTCGCTTTGCCGATTATTCTTAACTAATTAATGCAAATTCTTTATGTAGTGAACATATGTTTTCATTACTTTTAGAGTTTTTGTATACAAAATATCCTCTGGCGTAGTTGACTCATATACTTACATATTAGGTTAAGGTCCCTTTACGTGTTAGGGTCCGCGATCTACACGCCTCCTCCAAAGTTTAAGCTTGGCGATCTAGCGAGGTAATGCCGCCAGTATTTTAGGCAACTTACCCGCGATCACTGACTTAGATTTAATCTACTATATGTAAGGTTTTTTTTTTAATTATTGTGTGGTTATTTTTTCATGTAATTGAAATTTGGAATATGTATAGTTTATGTAAAAATAATAATAATAGTAGTTTAAAAAAACTAAAAAACACGGTTATCTGGCCGTTTTAAGTGGGTCAAAATCGCGCCCAAAGAAGTCGGTTACAAACAAACATACAGGTGAAGCTAATATAAAGCGTGTATAAAAAACAAGACAAGTAAAACATCAAATACCGGATAACAACGGGGTCATAATTTGCATATTTGTTTTTATCGCCGGCTGGTTCATTTGGAATATGACAAAGACGCAATTAATGTACATAATTGTTAATAAAATAAACAAGTATATAAGATATTGTTTAATTTGTTTAAAACTAAAGCCCTTTACTCACAAAACAATTCTACATTAGTCATTTAGAAAACCCCGACGTAAACAAACATCTAGGATTTGAATTTTAACATAGTGTTTGTATTTTACTATTGTAGTATTTTCTAATGTTTATTGAGGGACTTCTAAAACAAATCTAATCCGCCATTTTACAGTGACGTTTATATTGGACCGATTTTATCAAAGACGGCCAATGAAACTCTTCGAGAATCACAAGTTTTAAGATATAACGACGGTTCCTTCTAGGTAAGCGCGTTTCACCGTAGACCTCAATGTCACTTACCATCAGGTGAATTGTGGTCAAGCGCTGACCTATTTTAAATAAAAAAAAATAAGACAACTAGCTGCTGCCCACGGCACCGCCCGCGTTTTGGTCGCTTTTTTGCGTAACTCTCTCTCGCTCTCTCTCTCTATCTCCCTCTCGTGATGTAATATAGCCTAAAGCCTTCCTCGATAAATGGTATATTCAACAAAATAAAGAATTTTACAATTCGCACCAGTAGTTCCTGAGATTAGCGCGTTCAAACAAACAAACAAACTCTTCAGCTTTATAATCTTAATATATATAAATCTCGTGTCACAATGTTTGTCCTCAATGGACTCCTAAACCACTTAACCGATTATAATAAAATTCGCACACCATGTGCAGTTCGATCCAACTTATTGTCTGTTATTATTTGACAGTCACAATTATCTGTTAACTCCAAATGATTCTAACAGATGTCGGTACCTTTCGACTGGGTTGAGTAAGTAATCAATAGATGGCGCTGCTATGGTAAATCTACGAACGTGTCATATAAGCTACACTATCTATTTTTCATACCCCTAAGTGAGGCAAAACAAAGTTTTCCGGGTCAGCTAGTATAACAATATATTTCGAATGTTGGTTGGACTGCCTCGATTTTGCAGCGCTTCAGGCATAATTCCCGATGCTCGAATTAACGGTTTTTACGCAATTTTGCGTAAACGCATCTTTTCAATATTACGTAGAATAAGAAATAGTTCCAATATAATTCTTCAAGTCTTAGCATTCTCTAAGTTCTTAGCATTAAATACAAAAGCTCATTTATGAAACATTGTATCACAACAATAATACCTTAAGTTTTATACATATACATAATTTTATTATTTCTGTTTTGTTGTCAAGAGAACTGTGTGCTCTATTATTATTAATAGTTTATTTTTATTTTTTCTAAACACCGTGAATAAATATTGTACTACTCTATGGACTTTGTGTCTGAAAATAAAGATTTTATTATTACTCTTAATCAACCAATTTTTTGAGGAAAGACCGTTATTTGTGTAAGTCTGTATATGGGCACATAAGCTTTTGCCTTGAAATATTTGACGACCTCATTGGCATAATGGTTACCATGCCAGACTAACAATCAAAGGGTCGCGGGTTCGATTCATAGCACGGCCAACATCATTGTGATGAACTAAGTTTGTTGGTATGGGTGTTAACATATGTATCGATATAAGTATTAATGTATGTATATGTAGTATATCAGTTGTGTTAGCAACCATAATACAAACTAGGTTTGTATGGGTCTGACCAGCCGTGTGTGAAATGTGTCTTAATATTTATTTAATTTGCTGATAGCGTTTCTTTTATTAGTCGCATAGAAATGCGTGGTTTCTTGTAGTAAGGCAGAATATTGTATTTAGTATTTCCACGTAGAAAACGGTCACACTAACTTAATATTAAAAGTTGGAATGAGTCCAACAGTTTCGGTGCTTTCCGAGCACCATCTTCAGGGGCCGTTTTCTACGCGAAAATATTAAGATACCTTACGTGAACAGTTTACAATTTTTATTGTATTTAGTGTAACAAATTGGATAATACCCATTATGTGAAGCGTATTTTTGCTGTCTAGAGTATTTACATTATAATTTTTTTGACACATTTCATACACGGCTGGTTAGCCCCAGGCTGAACCATTTTTAGTTCATATTATGGTTGCTAACACAACTGATATACTATATAGATACATATTTAACACCCAGTATTGTCTGCACTTATTTATTTATTATTTATCAATATCATTATTTAATTTATTATTTATCAGCATTGTCTGCAACGTATAGAATACTAGCCAGTCCCGGCTTCGCACGCCCTATAAAATAATCCAAGTTGTAAATAATATTCGTTGCATAAGTGTACCCGGTAAAACCCATTCAATAGAAGTGTTGTTAGAAAATGAACTTAAATGTAACGTTCTCGCGATAACTGAGCACTGGTTAGCTCGAGATAAACTACAAAGTGTAAATATAGCCGGGTTTAAGTTAGCGTCGAGCTATTGTAGACAGACTGTGCAACACGGCGGGTCTTGTATCTATGTACACGATCATATGAGATGCGTAGAAAATGTAGATATAGTTGCGTTATCTATTGAGCAATACCTAGAGGTATCTGCCGTTGACTTGATCGATTATGACATCACAATTATTTGTATTTGTATTTGTATTTAAAGAGAAACAATATAAAGTCTATGTTACTCGGGGATAATGTAGCTTCCCAACGGTGAAAGGATTTTTCAAATCGGTCCAGTATAGTTTCGGAGCTTATTCAAACAACTGCGTCAAACAAACAATCAAACTTTTCCTCTTTATAATATTGGTATAGAGGTATAGATTGTATTGGATTCCATTTTTTTTCTTATTTCACGCCGCTGGCTAGCCCCATTCCATAATTACCAAGTCTAGTTTGTATTATGGTTGTTAACACAACTGTTATACTACATTTGACGACTTCGTTGGCGTAATGGTTACCACGCCGGACTGCCAATCAGAAGGATCCGGGTTCGAACATTGTATCAAGAAAAATAATATATAACATTAAAATCCACCTTAGAAATTAAAATAAATTTAAATAAGGCGAATGATTCTCACAGGTTTGTTATATAAAGACATTTTTTTTGGTTATTATTAAGTTTAATTTAATGAGCACGCAGATTGTCACTTGAGGCGCGGGCGCGAAATGCCATCATAGGTAATGAGTCCATGTGCAACGCGAGGCTTCAAAGTTTGGAGCATCGCCGCAATGTTGCGAGTCTGTCGGTTTTCTATTAGTTGCATTTCGGAGAGTGCGCGTCTGAATTGCATCAGCTAATTCCTCCGGCCCCTTTCCACTATCGGACGAGCAGGGAGACGGCTAGTAGGCACCGCTATACAGTTGAAGTTCCAAAAATCCGCACGAAGCGTTTCGCTTCCAATATTGTGCGGACCAATAAACTGTGGAACTCATTGCCGGAATCCCTGTTCCCTCTGAACTATAACACCACTGTCTTCAAGGCGAGAGTGAATCGGTTTCTTCTAGGCAAGCGCGCTCCACCCTAGATCGCAACATCACTTAACATCAGGTGAGTTTCGATCAAGCGCTTGCCTATCCAACATAAAAAAAAGAAAATGCCAAATCAGTTTCATGATTCCATGAAAACCAATTTATTTATTTATTCACCTTACTTTACGGCCGAGACCAATTACAAAGCAAGTTACATTAAATGACATTAAATTAAATTCCAACATTACATTAAATAATAAATAGTCCAATTATAATAAGTATTACCAATTAAATTTTTAATTATTCCACATTTATTTAATAAAATTATATAAAATTACGTCCAATATAAATGTCACACACTAAAAACTAAAACTAATACTAATCAAATAACCCGCCCCTGGTCGCCCCCGGTGCAAAGGTGCCCATCACGCTCGCTGCATTACCGCGCTGAATAGCTATGGCCAACCTCTGCACCAAGAACGACCCGGAGCGGGAGTCACCGGTGATGATATGTTAATTAAATTAATCAGGTCAAGAGATTAAAACATACATTATACAAATAAAAACATACTGTAAGCCTATAACTGTTTAATTACATCTTATATATAAAATTTCCGTGTCACAGTGTTTGTTACCGTACTCCTCCGAAACGGCTTGACCGATTTTTTCCAAATTTTATATGCGTATTCAGTAGGTCTGAGAATCGGCTACTGTATACTTAGAAATAATTATTAAGACAAAGCAACGTTTGCCGGGTCAGCTAGTTATTATATATATTCAAGGAAGTAACTTATCATGTTTAGTCCATTAGTCAATAGAAATATTATATAGACAATGTATTGATACCTATTGTAAGCCTATAAATATTTGATTACATATTTATATATTTTCGAGCCAGTAATTTATCATCAATAGTTGGTAGAAATATTAAATAGACGATGTATTGGATTTATAGTAATAAATATAGAAGCAGTCATATTGTTTGTAAAAGAGTGCGGTGATTGACTTAAGACTCGTGGGTAGTCGAGCGGTATCGGACGGAAGGACAAGCAGTGTAAAATTGTCAAGAATAAAATAAGTTATTGGAGCTCATCTGTTTTTATTTCTTACTTCTGAGGCTATCCCTATAATACATTATACAAATAACAAATTAGATTTCTCCTAAGTCAAACAATAAGTCCACTATTCCATCGTCTATTTCATTATTATCGTTACATAATTTCTTTTCACAAAATTCCAAACATTTTCTTTGAAAATTTCTCCATTCACCCGCAAACAGATCGCACTCAGTCATCATAGCAAGGAGTTCAAATGTACATTTCTGTTGTAGTGGTGGACAGCGTCCGCCGTACTCCTGAACATGCTTGGAGTAGGTATGATGCTCAGCTTCAGCAGCTCCCTGATGCCGGCACTCGCAGACCCTGACTCCGACATACGAGCTGGTCTAGACACTGCGTCTTATGCTTGTAAGTCCAGGTTCTTTTTACATTTAATGGGCTTGCGCTTGATCGCAATCTTCGATCAAATATATACCAGATTCAGTGTTGCATACAAACACAGCACAAAAAAATGGCATGAGTTTACTATACTATTGTATCTATCTATTCTACGGCAATTCCTACGGCCCTGTGATACAGGCTCCTGGCAGTCCCATAGCAGGGCGTAGTGCTCCCTACAGCGTACCAGTTATTTTTAAGGTATCATGTAGACGTAAGAACTTTGTACGTACACTTTTTTATTTTACAAATAAATTTATCTTTATCTTATCCTTATCTTTTACCTTTATTAGCATATCCTATTGATGAAACGTTTTATCCTAAAACATTAGCGGTTCCCGTGGGATACTCAAATAATTACTGTCAAAGAGTAGCGCTGAATTAAAATCCGTTACGCAATAACTTCATAATGTAACTTTTATTATATGTCTGTTAAATAAACGAAAAACGAAAAAATAGCTGTTATGTTTGTGTTAAAGTATGTTTCTTAGCCTTAGTTGATTATCTCAAAATTCGCGGGCGCAGCTAGTAGTAGAATTTTCAATCAAATACCAGATTCAGTATTGTATAAAAACACAGCACAAAAAATAGCATGAGTTTACTATACTATTGTATCTATTACTCTTCTCTATTCTCTCTTGCCATTCCGAGTCGAATGACACCTCAACCATAATTTTCGGAGACTGCTGAAAAAAGTTGACCAAAAAGGCACTTGTTGACTAGACTATACGATATACACAGAAATACAAAATATGTTTCAATTCAATTCAACCTTACCACTGTTTCTTAAGGTTGAGTTTCGACTAGTGCCGTAATAAACATAAGCTATCTTGCTCCGCGATAACAGCTATACAAATTTATGTCCGTACGCAGTGAGCGTTAGAAAATTCAACTGTATTGCTATACCAATAACGCTTAAATTTCTCAAACCCAAATAAGACCACATTCTTACTTGAGGTCTTATTTTCCTTGCCGTTTTTAGAGACATTACCTTTAATCTAATACATTCTTGATCGAAGATCGCTATTCACCTGATGGTAAGCAATATTGCGATCTAAGATGGAGCGCGCTTGCCCAGAAGAAACCGGTTTACTCACGCCTTGAAAATCGCTAGATGATCGAAAATCGTACTACGTGTATCGAACGTTATTATAGTGTAAAAAAGTTTTTAGAAGCTAGACTGGAATATTGTTTAGGTATTAGTTATCTAGCTTTTATTGTGTTTAATATTGTACCATAGACTAAATCTGAAGAACCGTTTATTAAATTCAAATTCAAAATGTCTTTATTTCAATTATTGTTGAACAAGAAATGTGCACCCTGTGTTTAGTGAATATGACATGGCTAAGACTGTATAAAACGAATTAATTCGAATATTTAGAACCAGTTATTTACATTTAAAATTAAATTAAATTTATTATAAATTACTTAATTCTAACTAAATAACCCGCCCCTAATAGTTCCCGGTGCAAATGTGCAAGACTAAATTAGAATAATAATTACTAGTAATATATTTTTTGCATAGACTTATTTTCATAACATTATTTTTCATTATTGTGTAATAACCCGTGTTTGACGAATTCAATTATTTAAATTTGAATTTAACGAAATACGATTTTCAACAAGAGATTGAGCGTCTATTATATTTACTAACCTATGGTTTAACCGTTCGTATGTTGAATGACATTAGCCCGTTTTTACTTTACTTATCTGTTAAAAAAAAGTCCATGTTCCAAGTTTTAGTTTTACCCACACCGGCTCCCGGTATGTCAACAGTTGCGGCGAAACTGTGTTTGTACCGGGAGCCGGTGTTTCAACATACAAGTGGTTGTGGCGTCTCTGTCGCACTTCATCGCCCGCTACCAATCAGAGCGCTTATCCTGAATCGCGCGCGCGGTATTTACAGCGCGCGTACGACTGGTCCAAGCTACAATGCATGACCTGTGGACGGCCGTCTCCGGACACAACATCTGTCCGGGGGGATATCCCTTTGCTAGATGGAGGCAGACCGTCGTCGCTCCATATGGTTAAGTAATTTTTCTTGTTTATTGAACTTCCAGCCTCCATAATAGGCATAGCAGGCGTACCCGGTTTCTTCCTGTCCTCTGTAATGATGACGGGACTGGGCCGCAAGACTGCGCATGCGCTGCTAACTGTACCGGGGCTTCTGGGCTGGCTCGTGCTGTACTGGGCCGGAGACTTCACTGCTGTGCTCTTCGGGAGATTCTTGGGAGGTATGCTTGGTTCCTCTTCTTAGGGGTATTCCTCATGACTGGGATTGTGACTCCCCACTGCTGGCCGAATCTGAATAAAAGCCAATCGCAATTGATGCTGTTTTTGAAAAGAATGGTGCCAATAGCATACGTAATAAACATAAATACAAGTAACTGACCCGGAAACGTTGTTTTGCCTCACTTAGGGGTACAGCGTCATCTATAGATTACTTACTCAACCCAGTCGAAAGGTATCGACATCTGTTAGAATCATTTGGAGTTAACAGATAATTGTGACTGTCAAATAATAACAGACAATATTGCTATCTTAAATAACTATTATATCTCTAGCATATATTCATTAAAATATACATTAAAATATCCATTTTGGTTGTAGTACGCCTTATCAATTAACCAGTATTTTAATTTACATTTAAATCTCTTTCCACTCAGCATTTTGAATTCTAATGGTAAGTGGTTATATATTTTGTGCACCTGAATAAATGAATTTTTTTCGTACGTTGCATTATTTATCTGTTGAGCTGATAATCTTTTATATATATAAATCTCGTGTCAAAATATTTGTCCTCAATGGACTCCTAAACCACTTAATCGATTATAATAAAATTTGCTCACCATATGCAGTTCGATCCAACTTGAGAGATAGGATAGTTTAAATCTCAAATTATAGTCGCAATTTTAGTTTATTGCTAATTATTGTCTGTTATTATTTGACAGTCACAATTATCTGTTAACTCCAAATGATTCTAACAGATGTCGATACCTTTCGACTGGGTTAAGTAAGTAATCAATAGATGGCACTGCTATGGTAAATCTACGAACGTGTCATATACCTAAGCTACACTATCTATTTTTCATACCCCTAAGTGAGGCAAAACAACGTTAGCCTGGTCAGCTAGTAAACTATAAATGAAAGCGGAACTTTGTTGTTACCGAAATAATTCTCTTTTGCTTTACAGGTTTCACTATAGGTGCCACGGTTTCCTTAGGAGCCATAGCCATCGGGGAATACACCAGTCCCAAATATAGAGGAATGTTCCTGAACCTCAAAACCACTGCAGTCTGTCTCGGTGGCATGATTGTCCACGTTTTAGATAACTTTTATACCTGGAGAACGATTGCTTTATGCGGAACGATACCTCATATTGCTGCTATCTTGATTAACGCGACCTGGAAAGAAAGCCCTTCCTGGTTAGCTGGAAGGCAAGAATTCCAACGCTGCGAAGAATCATTCTATTGGCTAAGAGGAAGGAACGACACGACGTACAAAGAACTCGAACAGCTCATTCAAGCGCAAATGGAAAGACAAAAGTTCATGAAAAATACCACGACTTTCAAACAAAAAGCTGAGGAGTTCTTCAAGAAGTTGACCAGGAAAGACTTTCTCAAGCCATGTTTCGTGATCTTCTGTTCGACGGTGCTACTCGAGACGTGTGGACGACACATTTTCCCAGCATACGCCTTGCAGATCATTGAGGGAATCACCGGTAACAAAGCTCAATCATTCTACTTCACTTTGTGCATAGACACCATTGTTGTTGCCAGTTCTTTGTTCTCTTCAGTTCTTGTCAGAATATTGAAGAGACGGACGCTCTTGTTTTCAACAGGATTCAGTGCTTTTGCAGTCCTTATGTCTGTTTGTGCTTACATCTTCTTAGGGACAAAGGGTATCATAGCTAAAGACACAACGGTGCCTATAACTTTGTTCATCTTATACTTCGTCTTGGCTAATTTAGGTTGTACACCTATACCTTTGGCTCTGCTTGGTGAGTTATATCCCTTAGCTCACAGGGGAGTGGGTTCAGCAGTATCTGGTGTTATAATGTCTTTGGCTCTTATGCTGGTACTTCATATAACTCCACATATGCTGGTCAACATAGAGGTGTACGGAACGTTTGCAGTTTACGGGCTAGCCACTGGTATTGTTTTGATAATTCTTTACTTCATTCTACCGGAGACTAAGGATAAAACTCTGCAAGAGATCGAAGATTATTTTAACTACGGTTCTTTCAAAGAAAGAGTTATTGATGAAGAGGTAACGGCAAGGGTTGAAATAAAATAATCGGTACAATGGTGGCGATTCAGCGGCACACACGACTAAACTAAATTTAAAGAAGCCCCGTCTCTTTTCATCTTAAGTGGCCAGAAAGAGACGGCACGTTCTGAACCACAGACAAAACAACTAAAATCACGTCAAACATGGAATGTGCAGGCAGTTTTAGAGGTGATACAAGTAAGTGCGGTCTATTATAGTCGCCTATATTTTCTAGATTTGACGTGATTTTAGTTGTTTTGACTATGGTGCATAACGTGCCGTCTCTTTCTGGCCACCCAAGATGAAAAGAGACGGGGCTTCTTTAAATTTAGTTTAGTCGTGTGTGCCGCTGAATCGCCACCAATAGTTGGAGATCATTTGATTGGAATAATTGGAAATATGTTGAAACCGCTTTTAGCGAAGAGGCCGCCATTTTTGGCACTAATTTTAAGTTTCTTTTGTATATAGTTTAAGAAAATTTTTGAATTTACATTTTTAAATTTTAGAACTGACAATTATATCTTGCATACCTGACGGTCAAAATAAAAAGCTAACTTATTTATGACATCACAATTGTACCTATTTTGCAAGAAATAAATGATTATGATTATTATTATGTAATTCAATTCAAATTGTTTATTACAAGTAAAAAAGATTCGCGACTAAATAAAATAGTAAAAAAATTGAATTAGTAAATAAAATAACCAACAAGTCAAAAATTTAAATTGTCAAATTAAAATAAATTAAAATTATCCACATAAATAACTAACTATTTTAATAAGTGAGTGAAATAAAGAACTAATCTATCTATCTATCTAATTGGCAAAACGCGAGTCGAGCTGGCGGATGAAGGGTTCCGTAGCATTTTTTAAATAATAATAATAAATCGTTTATTCAGGCAACAAAGAGTTAAAGAGTTAGTTAGTACATATTTCCAGCTTACTAATATAAACTATCAATTTAATAAAATGTTAGAAATTTGCTATCCATAATAGTAATACTTGCTAATTGTTATCGCTTGTAGGACGACGCATTTTTTTAATTGCAATTAAACGCGTTTATTGTTTAGGGATTACCCCTTAATATATTTTTAATTTAGTATTCGTTGTTATTTATAATAAAAACACCGAATAACTGAAAAGGCAACGGAAATAAATATTTTGTGAAAAGACGGATAGCGGAGGTTTTCCCGTTTTTACTTTTTAGGTACGGAACCCTAAAACAGGGTTTAATATAGAAAAATGTAAAATAAAATTTAAGAAAGAGAAAATATGGAAAAGAGGAATGAAAATGTGTACTTAGTACCTTTAAGTATTAATATTGTAAACTATGGTAGAAATAAAATTACAATTTGATCTAAATTTTTGTTGTTTGATTTATTTTCAACTCTTCGAACGACGAATCGAAAGATTCACTTAATCTTAGTTAATTTTTCCTTTACTTATCTTAATTTGTGTTTTGGATTACAGCGGAAGTACACTAAATATTTAATTTTGTCTTTTATTTACAGTGGATTTCCGCAAAGTAACGCCTGAGTTAATAAGTTAATAATAATAATAGTTTATTCAGGCAACAAAGAGTTAGTACATAATTATTTCGAACTTAAAAATACAATAATTTTCTCCAATATTATAAACTATCAATTTAATTAAAATATTACAAATTTGCTAGCCATAATAGTAATACCTGCTAATTGTTATCGCTTACGGGACGACTATTATATTTAATTAGGCATGTACTTTGTATCTACTATTATATTTAATTATGTACAAGCATGACTTGACTATTTTTAAGACTAATTTTTCACTGCAATCGGATATAATCTATACTACAAGACTCTTTGTCCTGACTCATTCATTCATTCATCTATAGGCAACGCAGAGCCCAAACGGCTGGTCCTAGGAGAGTGAAATTTGAAGGATGTATTTGTTGAGACGCGTACTAAGAACGGATTCTTAGAAATTCCACCCCTAGGGGGTGAAAGGGGGTAAAATAGTTTGTATGAAACTTCTTTGTTTTTGAACTTCCAGCAATGAAATTTGGAATATGTATAGTTTATGTAAAAATAAAAATAATGGTATCAAACAATGGTTTGTAATAAGGGTGAAAATTAGTGTGAAAAATTATTAATTTATCAAGTCTTGAAAGTTGTTATGGTTGTAAATATAATGGTTAAATCTTATATATAAAATTTCCGTGTCACAGTGTTTGTTACCGTACTCCTCCGAAACGGCTTGACCGATTTTTTCCAAATTTTATATGCGTATTCAGTAGGTCTGAGAATAGGCTACTGTATATTTTTTTTTTTTTTTTTTATTAAGGCAAAACAACGTTTGCCGGGTCAGCTAGTAAATTTATAAAAATACTAGCTGACCCGGCAAACGTTGTTTTGCCTCACTTAGGGTTACAGCGCCATCTATTGATTACTTACTCAACCCAGTCGAAAGGTATCGACATCTGTTAGAATCATTTGGAGTTAACAGATAATTGTGACTGTCAAATAATAACAGACAATAATTAGCAATAAATTAAAATTGCGACTATAATTTGAGATTTAAACTATTCTATTTCTCAAGTTGGATTGAATTGCACATGGTGTGCGAATTTTATTATAATCGGATAAGTGGTTTAGGAGTCCATTGAGGACAAACATTGTGACGATTTATGTATATTAAGATTTGCCAGGTTACGCAAAAAGCGCCCTGCATGCGAGCGGAGGCGCGGGCAGCTGCTAGTATAATAATATAAACAAAGAAAGAAATATGTAGGTACATATCATCATTATACAGTTTGTTGACTCTCGGACAGACTATTCTGTATCCTAAGTGTAGGTAAATAAAATATAATATCTTGGAGCCATACATATCAAATACATATGTTTAACTTTCTTATCCTTATCTCTGCTGCTGAAATAGTGATCTTATATTTTTAAACTAGAACTGCACGAGCTATTTTTAGGGTGTCCCAAAATTACAGCAATAAATACAATTTTTTGTCTTTTGATAGCCAGAAGTAGCTCTGCTAAGGTCTTCATTTTATTCGTATGAGTTATGTGGCCCTGTCCCTCTCTTTTTTTTAGTTCAATTCAATCTTCATATTTTTTATTTTTCGATTTGAAGACTTTTGTTTAAACGTATAGCAGAGATTTGTACCTACAAAATGAGTTCATCTGATTCTGATATAAATTTAACGCCTCATTTAATAAGAGAAGCGGCTAAAGCGGTAGTGGAAAACCTTTTACAACTCAATTCAAAACAAAGATACCTAAAATCGTATGACGATTTTATGAAATGGCGCGCTGAGAAAGTAAGATAATAATTTTACTGATTTGTTTTTTACTTTTCTTGTATTTTGACTTATTTAGTCCCTCGAGCTATCTTCTTAATATAATATATAAATCTCGTGTCACAATGTTTGTCCTCAATGGACTCCTAAACCACTTAACCGATTATAATAAAATTCGCACACCATGTGCACTTCGATCCAACTTGAGAGATAGGATAGTTTAAATCTCAAATTATAGTCGCAATTTTAATTTATTGCTAATTATTTTCTGTTATTATTTGACAGTCACAATTATCTGTTAACTCCAAATGATTCTAACAGATGTCGATACCTTTCGTCTGGGTTGAGTAAGTAATCAATAGATGGCGCTGCTATGGTAAATCTCCGAACGTGTCATATAAGCTACACTATCTATTTTTCATACCCCTAAGTGAGGCAAAACAACGTTTGCCGGGTCAGCTAGTTTATTATATAAACCAAATAAGTTACTTTCATCCCTAGGGTAACAATGTACTATTCAGATCTTATGTGTACCATATACTTCCAGGAGCTAGGAATAATGACGCTGCCTGACATTCTGATATACCAAGTGGCGGTGTACACGCGCGCCATCTAGCGGCCTACCCCAAGCTCTCCGCGCGGCAAGACCGCTCCACTCGGCACCCGATGCACCTCGCCAGCTTGCCGCGTACTCTACACAAGTCCGACAAGCTAACACACATCATGGGCCCGGCGGTGTACAATAAGCTGCCCAATGACGTTACTGCAGCCGTCACTCTACAAAATGAAATTGAAACGGTGGCTCATTAATAGAGCGTTTTATTCTACTGACGAATTCATACCTAGTATTGTGGCGTCTCTGTCGCACTTCATCGCCCGCTACCAATCAGAGCGCTTATCCTGAATCGCTAACGGTATTAACAACGCGCGTACGACGGGTTCAAGCTACAATGCATGACCTGTGGACGGCCGTCTCCGGACACAACATCTGTCCGGGGGATATCCCTTTGCTAAATGGAGGCAGACCGTCGTCGCTCCATAGTTTTTAATAATTTATCCTTTATAAATGTTTCATATTATTGTTACTAAATATCTTCTAGTCTTCAACACTAAATGTTTTCAAATAAATACTTTACAAAATTGATAGCATTGTATGGAATTAACATTTTTACTCTAGATAAGACAATAATGTTAAATTACACAATCTTTATGCCTAACTATAAAATTTTATATAACATTAAAATAATACAATTAGTAGTCAGCAGCCCGCCTTCAACCGTGCCCGGCACAAAGGTGCCCATAACGCTGGCCGCGTTTCCACGCTGAATAGCGATGGCAATCCTTTGCACCAAGTACGATCGAGAGCGGGAGTCCCCCGTCTTATCCCTCAGTCTTCGGCCAATTTCCCCCACTAGCTTCCTCGCTTCTGAACCCCAACGGCCCAGCGTCTCAACCGCAAAAGGGACGAACAGATATTGTGCCTCAAGCCCTGCATACCTACTTTAGTCTTTTCTTCTCAGCCGCATCTTCTGCAGCCGCAGTCGGAGAAAGGACGGAACGACTCAAGATTTATTGACATTAATTGTATCCTACGAATTGACATTTTCACTTTAGAAAATATTTTATTATTGACGTGACAACGTCTTAAATTAGGTTGCGGCTGGGAGTCACTTATGTAAAAGTGTAACGCCCGGTAACGTTACGATGAGTCACCGAACGAGAGAGAGGCCCGCCGAATGCCTTGCGTCTCTCTCCCACTCAACTATGATCGGTCTGCCGCGCGCACAGCACGCGGCAGACGTTGTCACGTAAAATCTTCGCCCGTAAAACCGACTTTACAGGCAACCATTTTTTAATAATTATTATTATGAAAAATAAGATGCCATATTTAAGTTCTTAGAGTGTACTACTCGTATTATAAAATTTCTGACATGTAATAATTGTTAGTATGAATAAATGAACTATGAACCATAATGATGTAATAAATTGATCTGACTCTGACGGTGCTGGCGCGTTACCTTCCATCGCCAGCTATAACATTAAATTGTGATCTTGGTTACAGGACCATTTATATTATAATATTGAGAAATAGTTTAAAAGTTAAGTAGTTTAGTGTTAATTTGTATTGTTTAATAATAAGTTTGGTTTTTGTTATATTATTTATGTCGTATCTTTTGTGTGTTTAGGTAATCTGGGGTGGGCGATTCGGTTACAACTGTAATGCTCTCTCCATGATATGTATATATATATATAATAAATAAAAATAAATAAATAAATATCTAGAACTAGATAATATTTTTTATGAATGTAATAATAATAATAATGTTAAATGAATTAATTAGAATTGTGTAATTTTGACATATTAATTTATTGCCATATAATATATTGATTCACTTATTGTTTTGACATGTAACTAATAGTGTTATTAATAAATATTTGTATTTGTATTTGCTGCAACTTCCCTCTTTTCTGAGGTATCCATTTCCGATTCAAAAATCATAGCCCACAAAATACTTGTTGAAGAACCAATATACACTTTATTTTATTATTTTATTTCAGTGTAAAGTTTGATTAATGAGTTTCAAAATTACGACCTGTACCAGCATCTAAATATACATACAGAAAGTCGACGGTACATTTTAGGGTTCCGTACCTAAAAGGTAAAAACGGGACCCTATTACTAAGACTCTGCTGTCTGTCTGTCTGTCCCCAGGCTATATCTTAGAAACTGTAATAGCTAGAAAGCTGAAACTTTCACAAGATATGTATTTTTCGTGCCGCTATACCAACAAATAATTAAATAAAATATAAATAAATTAAGTCTTAAGTTTTAGTTAGTAATATTCTATGTATGAGTATTTTTATACGAATGTTTTTAATAAATATATATATAAAATACATCTGATTCGTTTTGTTTTTAACTCCAACAATAATTGTACTGAACAATAATATTTTCTTACAAGTAAATAATATTAATCGTTTATTCAGGCAACAAAGAGTTAGTACATATTTCGAACTTACAAATACAATAATTTTCTCCAATATTATAAACTATGAATTTCGACGACCTCGTTGGCGTAAAGGCTACCATGCCGGAATCGCAATCAGAAGGTTCCGGGTTCGATACCCGGCCCGGCCAACATCTTTGTGCTTAACTAATTATTTAGACAACAAAGAGTTACGTAATATATATTTTGAACTTACAATTACTATAATTTTCTCTAATATTATAAACTAACAATTTAATTAAAACGTTACATATTTGCTAGCCATAATAGTAATTAATACCTGCAGATATTGTGCCTCAAGCCCTGCATACCTACTTTAGTCTTTTCTTCTCAGCCGCATCTTCTGCAGCCGCAGTCGGAGAAAGGACGGAACGACTCAAGATTTATTGACATTAATTGTATCCTACGAATTGACATTTTCACTTTAGAAAATATTTTATTATTGACGTGACAACGTCTTAAATTAGGTTGCGGCTGGGAGTCACTTATGTAAAAGTGTAACGCCCGGTAACGTTACGATGAGTCACCGAACGAGAGAGAGGCCCGCCGAATGCCTTGCGTCTCTCTCCCACTCAACTATGATCGGTCTGCCGCGCGCGCAGCACGCGGCAGACGTTGTCACGTAAAATCTTCGCCCGTAAAACCGACTTTACAGGCAACCATTTTTTAATAATTATTATTATGAAAAATAAGATGCCATATTTAAGTTCTTAGAGTGTACTACTCGTATTATAAAATTTCTGACATGTAATAATTGTTATTATGAATAAATGAACTATGAACCATAATGATGTAATAAATTGATCTGACTCTGACGGTGCTGGCGCGTTACCTTCCATCGCCAGCTATAACATTAAATTGAGATCTTGGTTACAGGACCATTTATTTTATAATATTGAGAAATAGTTTAAAAGTTAAGTAGCTTAGTGTTAATTTGTATTGTTTAATAATAAGTTTGGTTTTTGTCATGTTATTTATGTCGTATTATGTGTAATTAGGTAATCTGGGGTGGGTGATTTGGTTACAACTGTAATGCTCTCAACATGATATGTATATATAATAAATAAATAAAAATAAATAAATAAATATCTAGAACTAGATAATATTTTTAATGAATGTAATAATAATAATAATGTTAAATGAATTAATTAGAGTTGTGTAATTTTGACATATTAATTTATTGCCATTTAATATATTGATTCACTTATTGTTTTGACATGTAACTAATAGTGTTATTAATAAATATTTGTATTTGTATTTGCTGCAACTTCCCTCTTTTCTGAGGTATCCATTTCCGATTCAAAAATCATAGCCCACAAAATACTTGTTGTAGAACCAATATACATTTTATTTTATTATTTTATTTCTGTGCAAAGTTTGATTAATGAGTTTCAAAATTACGACCTGTACCAGCATCTAAATATACATACGGAAAGTCGACGGTACATTTTAGGGTTCCGTACCTAAAAGGTAAAAACGGGACCCTATTACTAAGACTCTGGTGTCTGTCTGTCTGTCTGTCCCCAGGCTATATCTCAGAAACCGTAATAGCTAGAAAGCTGAAACTTTCACAAGATATGTATTTCTCGTGCCGCTATACCAACAAATACTTAAATAAAATATAAATAAAATTAATATTTGAGGGGGGCTCACATACAACAATGGTACAGAACCCTTCATGCGCGAAATCGCACTTGGCCAATTTTTCATTACAGCAAAGTGTATAAGAAAATAAATCTCCTTATCTGATTTGCTTTCATAATGCATATGAAAATATTTATAAGAAATGAACAAATATTTTCACTCAGATATAAAAAAAGAAGTTTGGTGCTGAATATTCATTTCCAAAAGTGATAACTGAAAGGCACCAGTGTTTCCAATATTTTATTCATACGTAGATTATAATGCTGTTTATTTCCCTGTAAAAGAAAAATAAAAAAAAATAACGCAATGACATTATTCTACATCCTTGCAGTTATTTCAATATTTCTTTACTACTGCTTCACAAGAAACTTTAATTTTTGGAAGAAAAAAGGAGTCGTCGGTCCAAAGCCCTTACCTTTATTTGGAAATATAATTGAATGTGCTTTGAGAAGAAAAAATTACGCGGTCAATTTGAAAGAAATTTACGACGCCTATCCGAATGAAAAAATTGTCGGAATGTTTAGAATGACTTCACCGTGTCTCCTAATTAGAGATTTGGATCTTATAAAGCAAGTAATGATAAAAGACTTCGACTTATTTCACGACAGAGGCGTAAGATTTAGCGACAAACTTCTTGGTCAAAACCTTTTTAATGTCGACGGGGATACGTGGAGGATTCTTCGAGCGAAATTCACACCAATATTCACCTCGAATAAGATGAAGAATATGATGCACCTAATGAACGAAAGAGCTGATAACTTCATAAAGTATATGGACCATATTTGCGTTGATGAGACCGAACACGATGTACATTCGCTAATGCAGAAATACACGATGGCTAACATAGGAGCTTGCACGCTAGGTCTGGATATCGATACGCAAAACGACAAACAAATGATAGAGAATCTGAAAAAGATCGACGAATACGTTTTCGATGTCAATTACGCCGTCGAACTGGACCTCATGTTCCCCGGAATCTTGAAAACATTAAACTTATCGATATTCCCTTTATTCGTGAAGACGTTCGTCCAAAAAGTCCTTCAAAAAGCTTTGAGGCAACGAAACGGTGTTCCGTCAAAAAGAAAAGATTTGCTAGACTTACTGTTGGAATTACGTGAACTGGGTGAAATTCAGGGGCGAAGAAAGAACGAGAACAGCCCAATGACTGTAGAACTGACAGACGACGTCATCACAGCGCAAGCTTTCGTGTTTTTCTCAGCGGGGTACGCTACCAGTGCAGTCACAATATCGAACATGCTGTTCGAGCTAGCGAGGAACTTGGAGATACAGGAGAAGTTGGTGTCAGAGATAGACCGTGTGATGGAGAAGCATGCGGGGAAGGTGACACTGGAGGCGCTGCAAGAGATGACGTACTTGCAGCAGGTGTTCGAGGAGACCCTCCGCAAGTACCCGCTGGTGGACCCGCTGCAGCGTCAGGCGCAGACCGAGTACCAGCTCCCCGGGACCGGGGTTTCTATCCCCCGGGGGGGCTACGTGCTGGTCTCCGCGCTCGGGGTGCACAGGGACCCGCAATACTATCCCCACCCGGACACCTTCGATCCGGAGAGGTTCGCCGCGGGGGTTGATGAACACCAGCATCCAGGGTATATGCCATTTGGTACCGGACCGAGAAATTGTGTTGGTGAGTTTTTTTATTTATACATCGTACTATTATGGAGATTATTTATGGAGTGACTACGGTTTGCCTACATTTAGCAAAAGGATATCCCCCGGACAGATGTTGTGTCCGGAGACAGCCGACAGACGGTCATGCATTGTAGCTAGGAGCAGTAGTAAGCGCGTTGGAAACATCGTTTGCGCGATTCAGAACGAATGCTGTGACTGGCCAAATAATGAGAAGGCGAACATTTTGTATGTGTATGTGTTTTTTCACGCTCAAAAACCTAAAAATTGATAATTTTTGGCATAGTATTAATTATATCTTAAAGTAACACATAAGCTACGATTGTGTTTGTTCAATTGTCACCAAACTTGTAATTTTAATTAAATACTATATTTCAAGTGTTGAATTTTATGACTTTACATTTGAAGCAAATTTTTTTACGCTGTAATACAATGCAGTTGTGTTTTTTAGACTAGCACGTCTGAAGAATATTCTTCTTCTTCCTTGCTTTATCCCACTTAGGTGGGGTCAGCACAGCAAATCTTCTTCCTCCACTCTCTTCTATCAGACGTGATCTCTACACTCACTCCTCTCTCATGTCCTCATTCACACACTCCATCCATGTCTTCTTCTACTCTCCTCTATCAGCCGTCGTCTCTACACCCACTCTTTTTTCTCTTATGTCTTCATTCACACACTCCATCTACGTCTTCTTCCAATCTCCTCTATCAGACGTCATCTCCTCATTCAGACCTTTCTCTCTCATATCCTCATTCACACACGCCATCCATGTCTTCTTCTACTCTCCTCTATCAGCCGTCGCCTCTACACCCACTCTTTTCTCTCTCATATCCTCATGCACACACTCCATCCATGTCTTCTTCGGTCGGCCTCTTGCCCTTCTTCCTTACACTGCCATTTCCATACACCTCCTAGTAACCTGCGTCTTCTCTCTACGCATACCTTCAAGAAATATAATTGACTAGCGGACCCGGCAAACGTTGTTTTGCCTTACTTAGGGGTACAGCGCCATCTATTGATTACTTACTCAACCCAGTCGAAAGGTATCGACATCTGTTAGAATCATTTGGAGTTAACAGATAATTGTGACTGTCAAATAATAACAGACAATAATTAGCAATAAATTAGAATTGCGACTATAATTTGAGATTTAAACTATCCTATCTCTCAAGTTGGATCGAACTGCACATGGTGTGCGAATTTTATTATAATCGGTTAAGTGGTTTAGGAGTCCATTGAGGGCAAACATTGTGACACGAGATTTATATATATTAAGATAAGATTATCAATTTATTGAACCACATTTTTTTTTGCCCACAGGTATGCGGTTCGCCAAAGCGCAGTCAAAAGTTGGTTTAGTGAAAGTATTATCCAAATTCCGTGTGTATCCTTCAAAGAATACTCCCCGAAGTATACCTATATGCCCTAAAAGGGCTATAGCGGGACCTTACGGAGGTCTAAGGTTAAATCTAGTCAAACGATAGATAGTGAACAATGATTTGGCCAAATACACTGTGGTAGATAGATAGAAAACACTCTTACCTTATCAAAAAACTCACAAAATAATAATAATAGTTAAAAAAAAAACTAAAAAACACGCTTATCTGGCCGTTTAAAGTGGGTCAAAATCGCGCCCAAAGAAGTCGGTTACAAACAAATATACAGGTGAAGCTAATAAAAAGTGGGAAAAAAAGAAAGAAAGAAAATACATTTATTGTGCACAAAACAAAAATAAATACAATAAATGAAAAAGAGATTGAATTGAGAAGGGACGCCTGGCAGATGTGAAACATCGACATTATTTTGCGAAAGTAATATGCAGAATAGAACATATTCTTGTGATACGAACTAAATATGTCACAATGATGAAATTAAATTATTACGTTTTTTTCCAGTTAACGATGACTATTTATTGAATAAACATTATAATGAAAAAAATAGCTTAAAGACTGTCTAAAGAACAAATCAAAGAATGTAACTTATTTTGATACCAATCAGACTTATGAATTAAGTAGTAATAAAACTGGTTTAATTTTTTTTTTCATAATGATAAGTCTATTATCATAAATCAAAATAAACATAATTATTCTTAGAGTTGTTCTATAAACGGTAATGACGGTATAGTTAGTTAGCTTAAAGAAGTTAATAATAATTTAAATGTAAATAACTAGATCTAAATATAGTATTAAGTAATTCATTTTGTGTAGTCTTAGCCATGCCCTAAAAAAGAAACACAAGGTGCACGTTTTTTGTATAATATTTGTGTTCCTAATAAAGACATTTTGAATTTGAATTTGAACTTTTCGATATTTATTACCGTTTAGAAAGAAAAAAAGAAAATTATTTATTGTGACATATTAAAACACAGGACAAAATATAATAATTAAAATAGTACACATAATAAACTTTAATTAGTCACAACACAGCCTCAACTCAGCATAATGCTGGTTGCTGGAGAGCAACCAACGCTGGTCTTCCGTTGAGGCTGGCTAGATCTAAATATAGTATTAAGTAATTCATTTTGAGCAGTCTTAGCCATGCCCTAATAACAAAGCACAGGGTGCACATTTTTTGTATATTTGTGTTCCTAATAAAGACATTTTGAATTTGAATTTGAACTTTTCGATATTTATGGCCGTTTAGGATTTGTTAACTAAAAAAACAGCAAAGATGTTAACAGCAATAAAGGCTATTTTATTTTTATAATTTTAGGATTTGTTACGAAAAACTTTTGTCCTTGTATTAAAAAAATGGCACAAAATACCTGTTTCTGCTATTCATTATTCGCTTATAATCTGAAAACAATACACTCTTTTGTATTCAACTGGCATTCCTATTCTTTGTCTATATTTTTCTATTATAGCCAATTGGCCACAGCCACAGAATAATAACTTGTACTCCACAGCATATATGCAGCCCATATCTTCATTGTTTTCTATATTTTTCAATTATGACCATAGCATATTGGAACGAAGTTCGTTATCGCGCGTTGTGAAAGGGGGCTAGACGGAAAAAAATATTACGAAAAGATGTCACGACACTTTTTGCTATAGTAAGCTATTGTACGCTGTGCGGCGTGCGCATGTATCTCTCTCTGTGTCTCTCTCTCTCTCTCTCTCTCTCTCTCTCTTATAGAAAGCAAGCCAGATATTTTTATTTCTATTTCGCATTGAACAGTGTGGTGTCGCGACGATTATTTTGTTGAGTGTATACAGGTTTTTTGTAAATAATAAATAAGAAACTTCGTTCCATCCGGGTGTCCCTTGAAACCTCTCAAGTTTTTTTTTATTTTAAAATATACGCTGTATATTCAAAGACGTCCTCACTGGCGTATGATTACTATGCCGGACTGCCAACCAGAGGGTCCCGGGTTCAAGTTCCGGCACGACAAACACCTATGGGATGGATTGAATTTGCTGGCTGTCGGTCTGGGTGTTACATATAATATATATATAGATATCTATGTATGTACTAGTATATGTAGTATATCAGTTGTGTTAGCACCCATAATACAAACTAGAAAAGGTTAAGTATGGTGCTAGCCCGCCGTGTGTTTATAAACAAAACCTATTGAAAATATTCACTTTCCAATAATATTCCTTTTTTTTTGGAAAAAAAACGTTTCAAACAAAATAAAATAGCAAAATCAACAATTCATTATGAGATTGGAACCATAGTCATTTCAAAACATAAAATGCTTCATCTACGAACTGGGTAATCGAAATTGGCATTCATATTCAAATTTTATGAAGTTCAAATGACAAAAAAATGGTCAACTCTAGTGTGAGTGTAGCCGCATCGTCACAGAATAGATAATAGTAGATTTGGGTCTTATATGGCTTTTCGATAGATTTGTGCTACCAACGCTAAGTATATGGTGTTTTGTGATGAGCCCTAAAAATAATACAATAACAGCAGCTGTGGGTAAACGATTCAGAAGTTACAAAAGAAATAATAATTTGGGCTGCCGGGATAAATAAAATTAAGTACCTATATAACTATTTAACGCCATCTAGCGGCATATGAGCACTTGCAGCATGCTATCAGACAACCTTAATTACTTTTGTAACACGCATGACATAGGCGTAATAAATAGTTACGTCACTTGCCAATAGATGGCGCTAGGCGAAAAAAGTAACAAAGCTGAATCGCGATGACGATATTTTTGCAACAAACAGGACTGTCTGTATTCACCGCTCCGCCATCCATCTACTTCTTACCTTATTTAAAAGGATCAAGATGGAAAGATCTAATACACCACCACTATTGGAACGTAGTATTACTACCATGTTCAAGTGGTGGTATTTGCTGCCCCTTCTTTCCTCAGTGGATAGGGTTAGTTTTGAAGACTTTTTCTGGCTCGTTTTATTAATCTATCAATTTTTTGGTATTCTGTAGGAATATCAAAAAATCATAAATTAATTAACCAAATTTCTTTGGAAAGTTGATAGATACGTCTTCTTTTCTTCATCGCTTCATACGATGAAGTAGTGATGAGCAAAAGTGATATTTTCTTATCGCGGTGACTGTCGTTCCGGTTCCAAAAAAATCACTGTGACTTTGTCACTACGATTACACGACTCTACAAAAAAAAATTCGTTCTTTGTCCTAAAGTTTATACTATTATTTTCCAGTTAGTTATGCACAAAAACGAAAAGAAAATACCTTTTTACGGTATAAAGTTTGCTTTTGTGATAGTTATAATAATAATACTAATTTTTAAATTTTTTCATAAATTTTAATTGATTTTAATATTTTTTAAAAGACCGCGCGGTGAGAGTGGGGTATTAACGTTTACACTGTGCCGCTAGATGGCACCCGAGTGATAAACAACCATCAGGTGTTATTTACAAGCCCAGAATAACTTAAAATGTCGTCACGAAAGTGCAAATACGATGCTGATGCATTTTGTTTTATATGTGGTCAATTTATTAAAGTTCGAGACGTGAAATATGAACTAAAGACATCTCACGTTCTCTGTAAAGCCTATGAAGCATATTTTGACTGTCCTGTACGGAATCAAGATAAGCCATGGGCTCCACATGTTGCTTGTAGTTAATGTAAAAGGTGTTTGGAAGGTAAGCAATTTTTATTTGGGGTTTATTGAGAGAAAGTAGCTATGAACATAAAAGAAAAAGTAAAAGTGTGCACTTTTAAGTTATTTTCCACTTTTCTGTAAGCTAATTTAGTAGTTAAACTTAATAAAAATAATAAACATTTTTATTTCAATAGTTTTATTTTCAATCAAAAATTTAAATCCGAGATTTTTAAAAGTTTCGTTCAATCAGTCTTCTAAGCACAAAAGCAAAGTTTTTCATGCTATATATTTTTTTTCCGTCTTATTACGACCTAAACTACCGAAATTTAATGCTTTGCAATCAAGGTCAAATTTCATGTTGACCCGTGTTATTCTAGTAGTCTTTGTCAGGAACTAGATCGTATTTCGTGACATAAGTGATCACAGTGGCAAAGTCACCTTAGATAATTGGATAATTGATCTGAAATAACATTCACACTTTTACAGGCTTAAGAGTAGTTAAGAGTCTTAAGCCTGTAAAAGTGTAAATGTTGATTTTTTGTTTGTTTGAAATGAATAGGCTCCAAAACTACTGGGCCGATTTAAAAAAATCTTTTACCATTAGAATCCTATATAAACCCCGATGAACATAGTCTATATTATGGCGCGGGATAAAAGCTAATTATTTTGCCCGAGCAAGGCCGGGGCCGATTTGCTAGTTAATTATAATTACAGTAAAAAAAGCTGATATAGTTTTAGTGAAAGTAACTAAATAAATTTACATAGCTTAATAAAAGGCATTATTAATATAGGCATTATTGTATATCTTATCCCACCTAAGCCTAAAAACATATAATATTAAATATAATTTATTTATATTTACTAATGTAAAATTTAACTTTGCAATGCTATTGATGTGAAGAAATTATTTAAATGTCATGTCTAACGGTGAATTGGTCTGTAAGGCAACTCACGAGTAAACGAGCTAGAAATAGGGAATCATTCGCTGTCGAATGCTCGTAGGTTAGCCGAAATTCCGCGAATGCGTTTAAACTACATAGTTCGGCAGATTTCGTTCCGCCGCGGTCCGCGTACGTGATGACGTGACCATCGTTCCGCGAATCGCTGGCCTTTTTTAAAATACAGTGATTTTGGAACGTTGTTACTTCGGAACGAGTCACAGTGATACTTTAGGTAGCAAAATAACAGCATTATTTTGGTCGTGACGATATTTATCACCCATCTCTACGATGAAGAAGACGTATCTACCAACTTACTTCATACTAAGTGGCCAAGCTTTGGTGTCAAGAGTTTTCAAGCCGCCCGTAGACGTGACTTACGATAACGACTGTTTGTACTAAGACTAACAGCCTGAACCTACATTAAACGTGTCAACCGACCCATGGTAGAGCCTAGATGAACTTGCCACTTTTACTAGGGTTCCGTACCTTAAAGGTAAAAACGGGACTCTATTACTAAGCCTCCGCTGTCTGTCTGTCTCCAGGCTGTATCTCAGAAACCGTAATAGCTGGAAAGCTGAAACTTTCACAATATATGTATTTCCCGTGCCACTATAACAACAAATACTAAAAATTAAAACATAATGGGGGTCCCCATACAATAAACGTGTTTATTTCGTATTATTTTTTTGCTATTATATCAATAACAGTAGCTGCTAGATACTTAAAATTTTCACAACATATATAAGCTATCAAATTAAATTATAAAATTGAAACAAAATACATATTTGAGGGAGGCTCCCATACAACAAACATACGAGGGGGATTAGAAAACTTCGCAGCCATACAAGCCAACAAACAGGTTCCGGACCTTTTAGGTAAGCCCTAAAAATAAACGACTTGTCAACGTCAAAATACCAGAACCGTCAAATAATATTTTCAAAATTTTTGCAATCATTTTTACCAAGAATTTAAATTGTATTACTTATCATTAATCTCAGATTGAGCCAATATAGAATTAAGAAATGACTAAAGAATCCTATGCTAAATGCGCCCAAATAAATAAGGCCACGTTTAAAAACGAATGTGATGAAGGTAAAGTTTTGGATATTAGTTATTTTAAAGTTTTTTTTCACCTTATGGGCTTGCGTTTGATGATAATTAAAGAAGGTAAGCGATATAGGTGGAGTGCGCTTGCCCAGAAGTAATCTTAATATATATAAATCTCGTGTCACAATGTTTTTCCTCAATGGACTCCTAAACCAATAAACCGATTATAATAAAATTCGCACACCATGTGCAGTTCGATACAACTTGAGAGATAGGATAGTTTGAAGCTCAAATTATAGTCGCAATTTTAATTTATTGCTAATTATTGTCTGTTACTATTTGACACTCGTATTTTATTGATATCTTGACCCATGGATAAATTGCCACGTTTTTTCCACATTTTCCTTTGTTTCTTCGCTTTTATTAGTTGCAACGTGATGTTTTTATAGCCTAAAGCCTTTCTCCATAAATGGTCTATTCAACACAAAAAGTATTTTTCAATTCGCACGAGTAGTTCTTGAGATTAGCGCGTTCAAACAAACAAACTCTTTCGCTTTATAATTATATAATAACTAGCTGACCCGGCAAACGTTGTTTTGCCTCACTTAGGAGTATGAAAAATAGAGAGTGTAGCTTATATGACACGTTCGTAGATTTACCATAGCAGCGCCATCTATTGATTACTTACTCAACCCAGTCGCAATTGTGACTGTCAAATAATAACAGACAATAATTAGCAATAAATTAAAATTGCGACTAGAGAGATTTAAACTATCCTATCTCTCAAGTTGGATCAAACTGCACATGGTGTGCGAATTTTATTATAATCGGTTAAGTGGTTTACGAGTCCATTGAGGACAAACATTGTGACACGAGATTTATGTATATATTAAGATATATAATAATTATTATTATCAAAACCAATTTTGACATGTATAATTTTTATTATATTTATGTGACTTTTATTTTATTAATTGATTTGGTAATAATTATAGGTAATTATTATTAGTATGAATATTAATTATCCTTTATTGTTACATACAAAATATAATGATAAAAAAATGGTTGCCTGTAAAGTCGGTTTTACGGGCGAAGATTTTACGTGACAACGTCTGCCGCGTGCTGCGCGCGCGGATGACCGATCATAGTTGAGTGGGAGAGAGACGTAAGGCATTCGGCGGGCCTCTCTCTCGTTCGGTGACTCATCGTAACGTTACCGGGCGTTACACTTTTTCATAAGTGACTCCCAGCCGCAACCTAATTTAAGACGTTGTCACGTCAAAAATACACGTTGAAAATAAAACTTCTTAATCATGTATGAATTAATATATTTTAGATACGATCAAAGCCCTGGGCACAGATTTCGACATACCGCCGTTGTTTGAGAGCAAAATGTATGAGCACGCCTTTATGAAACACTATTCTATGGAACAAAATGAACATCTGAGATGTCGGTGGCGTGCTTATGTGTCCGGTATCGAAACAAGGCAATTTTCACCCTTCCAGCTCCCTGACATAAGGTATAAAATCCTGTAAAGCTTTCTAGGGGTCTTGTATTAGAATATGAATTTACTATGCGTGCCAACTAAGAATAGGACTGTCAATACCGCCATCTTGCTCAATCATACGCGCAAACTTCATAACCAAAGTGTATGTATGGTGTGCAAAAATTTTTATGAACAAATTATATTCAGTTTATATGTTTTGTACGCTGTTATCAAATAAAGAAACAAAATATGGCCTATATTACTCAGGGATAATGTAGCTTCCCAACGGTGATACAAATTTTTCGAATTGGTCCAGTAGTATCGTAGCCTATTCGCGTCGAACAAACAAACAATCAAACTTTTCCTCTTTATAATATTGGTATAGATTCAACTGTGTGTGACGTCTCTGTCGCACTTCATCGCCCGCTACCAATCAGAGCGCTCGTTCTGAATGGCGCGCGCGGTATTTACAACGCGCGTACGACTGCTCCTAGCTACAATGCATGACATATGTTTTTTGTTTGACGCAAATAGGCTCCAAAACTATTGGACCGATTTGAAAAATTCTTTCACCATCGGGAAGCTACATTATTCCTGAGTACCATAGGCTATAATTATTTTCTTTTTGCGATTTAGTTTCTCTTTGCAACTTAAATTATTTTATTTTACACAGGCCATGTGAAGCCGGGATGATTTGCTAGTATAAAATATGTATGTATATGTATTATATCAGTTCTGTTAGCTATCATAATACAAACTAGAAATGGTTAAGTATGGGGCTAATCAGCCGTGTATGAAATATGTCCTGATATTATTTATTTATGATTTATAGAAGCAAGATAGCAGTATTTCTCATGTTTTGTGTTCCCAGTTGAAACACAAAAACGTGTGTGAAATGTGTCCTAATATTTATTTATTATTTCCTTTCTCTATGCTTTCTTATGTAATTCCATAGAGAGCTGCACTTCTACAACTGCGCTATAAGATTTCGTCCAAGCGAGTCCATCGGCCACCGAGACCACAGGTTGAAGCTAAAGCCAGGCCCAGGCGTCGATAACGTGGGCCAAATGCCGATACCGCAAGAAGCCTTGATGAAGCGCGGCACAAATGTCACTGTCAAATCTGACAGGAAGAAAATGGCGGGAAAATTGACGAAGAAGGATGAAAAGGGCAAGAAAAAGTAAAGAGGTTTTAGCATTTGGACCTCAATTTTCAGTGTGTTGTATAGTTAAAAATCGGTGAAGCGGGCGTGAAATTTCGGGGCAACAAATCTCACAAAATAAACCACTTGTTTTGAATTCCAAACATCAGAATTTATTTCTTACTAGTAAAATCCAGCCCAAAATTAGTTATAGTCAATAGATTTTAGTCAGTACATTCGCAATTATATTTAATTTTATGTTCTTGATTTATTAATATCGCTTACCATCAAATGAATTAGTAGTCTAGTGCAAGACCATTTAAATGTAAAAATATATTAATTATGCTTTATGAAAACTATTAAAAAGGCGTTCTTATAAATTAACTACCCAAATTAAAATACAATTAAAATTTACATAAAAGTTTATTAATAACATTATATTTGTTTTCTAGTCATTACATACCTGGTTTATTATTCACATATTTTAGGTTAAATTCGGTAATGAGTTAAAATTTGGTTACTAACGAAAACCCTTTGAAAACGCTCTGGGAGGAAAATAGCGTATTTTGAAAAGTCTTATAAAACCCTGCGTAAAACTGTCTGGGGGATATCCCTTTTTTTTACATTAAATAGGCTTTATGATCTAAGGTGGAACGCGCTTACCCAGAAAAAACCGGTTCACTCTTGCTTTGGAAACCGCCAGATTGTAGCTCTCAGGGAACAGGGAACTAGGCAAAGAGTTCCACACCTTCGCCTCCTTTGCTAAAAGGAGGTTGACCGTCGTCCCTCCATAAGGGTTAATTATTACACACCTATGTGAATCCTTTTCATATGACGCCTCAAAGAGTCTCGGCTCGCAAAAAGATTGTTACAAACTAGACAAGAATAATTCTTTTCACCCGTATGAGTAACTTTGTGCCGTACCACATCAGAATTGGTGTAAAAAAACGTATGACAAACATCACACTCTTTATTTTTCTCCTTATTGTGAACGTTTTTGACATGATTATTGCACAAGCTTCGCGTTAGAAAGGATTTGGGACAGAAATTGCATTTGTGATCAGGTTTCGTTAAGCCATGAGATTCGACTAGATGTTTTACTTTGAAGTTTTCTTGACAGAACCTTTCCGGACAATAGGGGCAGGGAAAGCGCAATTTTCTTTCGAATTTCAGACCGTGCGTTGTTTTGTCGTGTTTTCTTTTATCCGGTTTACTTTCAAAAGTTAAGTCGCAAGGTTTGCAGTTGAAAGGGCGGTGCGATCTCGTTTTGTGCAGATTTAAAAAGACTAAATTAGAAAAACCCGCTCCGCATATATGACAGACTTGCTTTTGGAAATGTTTGTTTATATGTATGTTTAGTAATCTGAAAACTGTGAACTTTTCCATGCATATTTGACATTTCAATTCGTCTTCGATCCGGAACGGGACTAGCAGATGTTCTTTTATTTCTATACTATGATTTCTCGACAGATGCTGGGTGAAAATTTCGATAGTTTCGAGTTTTTCTCGACACAACTTGCATTCTAAATTCGTAATTTCGACTTTGACAAGTCGATTTTGCTGTTGTATTATCTTTTTTTCGATGTTTTCTATGCTGTGTTCGGAGAATGTGTGTGTTTTGAGAAGATTTATGTCTGAAAACGGTGCGTTGCAACAGAAACATCTGTACTGACTCTTGTTCCATTGGAAAACGCACAGATTCGAGTTCTGTATGAGTTTGAGTGAGTTGTCCCTTAGTAGGGGACCCGTACCGCGTCTCTCGGCGATTTTGCTCCAGTCTTTCACTTTCTCTTGTGTAATATTAATTTCTGAAAATAAGCGAGAATAAAAAATAATTATAATATTTAGTACTTTATTTTAAGGGTTCCATACCATTATTGTAAGGGAGCTCGCCTTAAATATATGTATTTTTATATTATTTTATAATTTAATTTGATAGCTGATATACATTTATATATTTTGTGAAAATTTTAAGTATCTAGCAGCTATCGTTATATATGTATAGCAAAAAAATACGAAAAAAAACACGTTTATTGTATGGGTAATTTTTTTTTTATTATAGCGGCACAGAAAATACATAACTTGTGAAAGTTTCAGCTTTCTAGCTATTACGGTTTCTGAGATACAGCCTGGAGACAGACAGCGCAGCGGAGTCTTAGTAATAGGACCCCATTTCTACCTTTTAGGTATGGAACCTTAAAAGTCACATTTGTTGTATGGGATCCTTGAATATTTATTTTATTATCTTTTTAGTATTTTTTGTTATAGTGGCAAAATAAATACAACAATTGTCAACTCCCTAACTATAACAGTTTTGAGATTCAGCTTAATAGCTAACAAACAGACAGCTGGGCAGAGCAGTCTTAGTAGTAGATTCCCATTATCCTTTGGGTAAGGAAACGCTAAAAACTAGAACTAAATAAAGAAAGCGACTCACCTGTTTCATGATTTTCCTTAATTTTACATTTTTTCAATTTAGAGTTTCTTTCGAGTTTGCATTTTCTCTGTTTCAAACTGACTTTTTCTTCTAAGTTTCTTTCAGGCAGCTTGAAATTTGATAATGTTTCTGAAACATGCATAATAATTTATTGTTGTAAATTAGTTACATAGCATAAGCAGCCCACTATACGTTCCCACTGCTGGGCCTTCTCTCACGGGGAGAGAGATATAGGCCATAATCCACCACTCTGGCCAAGGGCGGGTTGGCGGATGACATATTCTTCGGATATTGTGGTCCTCAAACATGCCGGTTTCCTCACGATGTTTTCGTTCACCGTATAGCGAGTGCAAATCCACACATAACTTGAAAAACAAGTCATTGGTGTAGGGCCGGGATCGAACCAGGGGCCGTCTGATTAAAAGCAGACATTATTACCACCGAGCCACACTCACTTTATTAAATCAATTTTGATCGCAAATTAGTTACATAATAATAGGGTTGGGTTTAAATATGTATCTATATAAAATATGTATGTATATCAGTTGTGTTAGCTACCATTATACGAACTAGAAATGGTTCAGTATGGGGTTAACCAGCCATGTGTGAAATGAGTAAAAAAATAGGTAAAAAAACTATTATGCCTGATATACATAGGCTACCTATATTTTGTTTCTCTTTGCAACTTAGATTATTTTATAGCCCTTGTGAAGCCGAGATAATCAGCTAGTATTCTATATCATTTGGATTTCTGAAATAGCTTTAAAATTGGATAACTTTTTCACTAGGTAAATGAAACACTTAGGTGTTTGTCTATGAGGATTTTAAAAAGACAATGTTTCTTTGTCATGTCGTTTTGCTTACCATTATCATCTGGACTTTCTTCATTGTAATCTTGAAAAGCATCTTCTACCTCTTGTTTAATTTCCTTCACTTCTGGATTATAACCATTGGTTGCTGAAAATCAAAATTACACTTATTATTATGGCAGTTTAGTGCATTGCAGGAGGTTATTAGTGTATTGCAGGAAACATTTTATACATTGCAGGAGGTGTATTGTGCATTAAAGGTGTTTTGTGCATTGCAGAAGGTGTTTGGTTCATTGTAAGAGGTGTTTTGTGCATTGCAGAAGGTGTTTTGTTAATTGTAAGAGGTGTATTGTGCATTAAAGGTGTTTTGTGCATTGCAGAAGGTGTTTTGTTCATTGTAAGAGGTGTTTTGTGCATTGCAGAAGGTGTTTTGTTCATTGTAAGAGGTGTATTGTGCATTAAAGGTGTTTTGTGCATTGCAGAAGGTGTTTTGTTCATTGTAAGAGGTGTTTTGTGCATTGCAGAAGGTGTTTTGTTCATTGTAAGAGGTGTTTTGTGCATTGCAGAAGGTGTTTTGTTCATTGTAAGAGGTGTTTTGTGCATTGCAGAAGGTGTTTTGTTCATTGTAAGAGGTGTATTGTGCATTAAAGGTGTTTTGTGCATTGCAGAAGGTGTTTTGTTCATTGTAAGAGGTGTATTGTGCATTAAAGGTGTTTTGTGCATTGCAGAAGGTGTTTTGTTAATTGTAAGAGGTGTATTGTGCATTAAAGGTGTTTTGTGCATTGCAGAAGGTGTTTTGTTCATTGTAAGAGGTGTATTGTGCATTAAAGGTGTTTTGTGCATTGCAGAAGGTGTTTTGTTCATTGTAAGAGGTGTTTTGTGCATTTAAGGTGTTTTGTGCATTGCAGAAGGTGTTTGGTTCATTGTAAGAGGTGTTTTGTGCATTGCAGAAGGTGTTTCGTTCATTGTAAGAGGTGTTTTGTGCATTGCAGGAGGTGTTTTGTTCATTGTAAGAGGTGTTTTGTGTATTGCAGAAGGTGTTTGGTTCATTGTAAGAGGTGTTTTGTGCATTGCAGGAGGTGTTTAAAATAATGCATTCGACAAACACTACCCAGACTGTAAGACCGTTAGAAGACAAAATTAAATATTTATTGTACTTCCGCTGTGATCGGAAACCCAAATTAAGATAAGCAAAAGAAAAATCAAAATATTAAAAAAAATTGGTGTGTTCCTAAGACCGACCACCACACCTCCACTACAACTCACACCAAATTTTGTCTTGTATTTACAATAGATTTCCACAAAGTAATGCCTGAATCAATAGGTTACTTGGAAAACCGTTACCTAGGACTGACAAAAGTGGAGGGACGGTACAGAGGTTATTGCCTTTATCTATGATAGGCTGGAAAGATAGATAAGTAGAACATACCTAGGAACTCAGTTTGTAAGTTGATCAAATACTCCTGGAACATTTTCTCACTCTGCTCCACGGTTTGTTTGAATATTGTTGCCTCTTGCAGACTTTTGATACAAGTTGCACATATTAAGCTTTGAGAGATTTTCGTATCATGAGAAATCTGGAATAAATAAAATTATAAATTACTATAATGCTTATTTTTTATTGTTATTTAGTGACTAGCTGGGCCCTGCGGTGTCCGGGACAAAAGAAAATAATCCAGGATAAAAATTTGCCTTTGTGTTAATCCAAGGTCTAACCTATCTTCGTAGTAAATCTCATCAAAACCATTCCAGCCATTGGAATTTTGATGAGATTTTGAGAGAGAGTGTGAAGGAGTAATATACATTTTAAAGTTATCTGCGTTTCGCACGGGAACCACAATTGTTTTAGGGATAAAAAACAGTATATGTGTTAATCCAACGCCTAACTTACCTTAACAAAATCGGTTCAGCCGTTTAATAGTAACAAACATGATATATAGTAACAAACATTCACTTACAAACTTTCGCATTTATAATATTATTGTATAATAACTTTCCTTATCTTACTAAAGTCAGTTACAGTAGCTTGATTACTAAATAAATATATTCTTGACGATTTTTTTTTAAATGAAGTACCTACCTAGCGGTTGATGTTCAATAGGTGGGCAAAAACGGAGATTTATGGTTTATTTATTATCTTGCAACATTCTTCATTCAGAGCTGCTCTTCAGAGATACAAGTTCGTTTAGTTCTGAGGAGCACACTCATTTTCTTTCAGGACATAAATATAAGGATACTTTGTAAATATTATAGAATAATTTAATCTGCTTTGTATGTATATCCTATTGGTTCAAAATAAATGATTATTATTTATTCTATCGAACTGGATAATTACCTGAATATCAAATGTATACTTCAGCATCCACTCGCATGTTTCTTTCACATCTGGTTGCGGAAAACTCGTAAATATATCCATAAACCCGTCTTCTTTGAAGCAACATCGGCAAACGTTCATATACTTTGTTTCTGAACTGATTTCGTTTGGAAAATCCATTGCAAGCAAGTAAAGAGTATTTATGAAACTGAGATAGTTATTTGTGTCTTATATTATAGATTTGTGTGATCAAATCGAATTTAATAACGATGCTCAATTCACGGTCAACAATCAAAACAACATAACTAAATAAAGTTACAGTATGTATTGGTATTGCCAGGTTCTTGTTTGAAAAGTAATGCAAAACGAAGGAAGAAAGTTAGCTTTGCGTCAGAAGAGCGTCGTACTGATACTGTCGAGATTAATTTCATTTTATTTTAACACATTGTTTCTCTTTTTAATATCCTCTTCTACTGAATATTCATTAAAGAAATAAGATTAAAATGTTTCAAAAGTATCCGCATACTATTACTTGTTTAGTAACTGGAAACATTGTTTAGTTTTTAATCCAAAAATGTACAGCCAAAATAATCTATACCATAGAAAATATTAAGTCTTATAATTTTTCTTGGCCAATACGTATGTGTCGATCACAAAAATATTATTGTCTTATGCTCAGCCGGCTCATTTCTGATCTAGGTAGTAATAGAATAGAATATTTATTACAGCATAACATGTACAGTATAAATTAAATTAATACAGTAACATGTATCCTGTAATAATGTTATAGTAAAAATAACATAACTTGAGATCTTTATTTTGGACGACGCCCATGAATAACAACAATCCCAGAAAACAAAATTATAGGACTAACTTTGACTGCTATAAGTTCCATAATTTACCCATTTGAAAACTCCTTACTGGTCTGTACCATGCTTTGAGTATATTTGGCTTATTTAACTCAGGTACCATGTGCCCATGGATGGCCATTATTGTTTTCAAAGTAAAGAAATTTTTTAAAATTTTGATTTCTTTTTGTTTGTTTCTCATGCACTGTATTAAATAAATATACTCGTAATTAATTTTATGTTAATCATGAAATAATTACAGATTCAGCTTATAATTAAACTTTCTAAGCAGCAAATATGGTATGGCAGCGAAATATATTTTTTTTAGGTCTCACAAACTCAGGGTATCCTAGCGTGAGATCTAGGGACCTATACAAATATTTAATCATCGATAAAGTTAAATATGATAAATTTGTTGGTTAATATTGTATTAATTATCATTTATTAAATGTAATTTGTGTTATACGTACACATATGTGTGTCAAATAAAAGAATTATTATTAAAAAAAAAAAACAAAAAAAAATCCTGTAAAATTTGCGTAAATCATAGTGCTTGGTTACTTCAGTTTATTATCTTTAATTTAATGAATTTCGGTCTATACTTTTATTTAAGATATTATTATCTTGTAATTAATTAATAATTTAAACACATATCTCTTTATATAAGGTAACTACATTTAGTTAGAGCTAATAATTTCAATATTGTTAATTTTTTTTTCAACAACCGTGCGTCATGCGCTTGGCACAAATGATTCTTTCTTTCTTTCAAATATTAAATAATGCTGAACTCAGTACAATAGTATGTGAAGAGGTAACCTAAGTAAACCCTTACTGGATTGAGGAATACAGATCTAGAAATTAAAACAACAATAATAATGTGAAATAAGTAACTTTATTATACGAAAATAAACAAAAAGGATCTAATTTGGTACACAAACTTTTTGGAACCAAAAAGGTGTGAGTATTCGGAATTAAAAATAACAATTATTTGCATCTATTCTAGAGAAATATCTGTTTGTTATTGTTAATATTCTACAACTATTACAAATCTTACATAAATTTTTGTACAATAATATAAGTGAAGTAAAAATTCGAATTAAATTAACTTTTTTGGCGCGAAACTAAAGTATGGCGTCTGAAGGCCATATCTACACTACACATATTAAAAGTTTCAATTGACGTACTTCCATATTTAAATATTCGAGATGAGAACTGATGAGTATTGACATTCTTTTGTTTTTTTAGATGATAAAAATAATGAAATAATCACTATAATTTATTTCAAAGATAGAGTTTTATTTACGATTTACAGATTAATTATAAGTATTTAGAGGAAACTACTGTTAAATGGATATTTATTTTTATTTGAACATATTTTATTAATAAGAGATGAAGAAATGTTAAAACTAACGACAATATATTTGAAAAGAGAACTAACCAGGCACATTGATGTTCTGTTTTCGAATTACAGATTATTTGAAATTAAAACTATTTATTAGGCAACTGCAGTTATAGAACGAATAGTTTGTAACCAACATATTATTAATTATTAAAAAAAAAGAAAAGTTAAAAATAACGAAAATTTATTTGAAAAGAGAACTAACTACAATATTGACGTTCTGTTTTGGTTAAGAGTATTTTTTAAACATTTATAAAGCAACTACAGTTAAAGGGGCAGTCAACTGACTACATTTAGATGTCCATGCCCATAAGTTTCTTGTCGAAGATGAACTCTCCGAGAGCAGCGTGACGGTCCATCATTTTCTTAAGAGTGGAAGTCTTTCCGGCGAGGTCGCGCTGTCCCTTGTACTGTTCTTCCAGGAATTCTCCGGTCAGATAGTCCACGAGCTGGAAAGAAAAATATCACAGCTCTACAAAAAAACATTTTTTTTTTTGTTGCCCTGTTTATCATCGCAAATTGTTACGTTTTTAAGTGCCCAGATTACGAATATATTCGTAAAAGTACTAAATTTGCTCATTTCTACAAATTGAATTTTGAACGATTTATCGTCAAAATTAAATTTTTCAGTCATTTGTTGAAAAAAATCCGAGCAAATCTTACAAAATTATTGATATATTCACGAATTGCGTGTATAAATAGACCCAAAATCATCATCATATCAAAGGCAACAAAACCACTGTAGACCAGTGTATTTATAGTTTGGACAGGGAGCTTTTCGGGGTGGCATTTTTGACAACGCGTAGGCTTACGTTTTGTTCTTGACTTGGGTTCAACCAATGTATTTAAATTAGTATGTGACATGTTATTATTATAATTTTTTTATTGACTTTGTTTGAATTTATAATACAATTAATGTTTATATAAAAAAAATTGAGACATGGCCACCTAAGATGAAAAGAGGCTTCTTCAAATTTAGTTTAGTCGTGTGTGCCGCTGAATCGCCACCATTTTCTAGTTTATGTTATCTAGTTAGAATTATGTTAATTAGCATTAAGCACAATCGAATGCACTAATAAATATATTTATTACTAGCTGACCCGGCAAACGTTGTTTTGCCTCACTTAGGGGTATGAAAAATAGATAGTGTAGCTTATACGACACGTTCGTAGATTTACCATAGCAGCGCCATCTATTGATTACTTACTCAACCCAGTCGAAAGGTATCAACATCTGTTAGAATCATTTGGAGTTAAAAGATAATTGTGACTGTCAAATAATAACAGACAATAATTAGCAATAAATTAAAATTGCGACTATAATTTGAGATTTAAACTCAAAATCCTATCTCTCAAGTTGGATCGAACTGCACATGGTGTGCGAATTTTATTATAATCGGTTAAGTGGTTTAGGAGTCCGTTGAGGACAAACATTGTGACACGAGATTTATATATATTAAGATTATTATTATTTATGTAATATCCTTACGTGGTAGTCGTTGAACTCGGGGTCGCCCTCGCAGGCCGCGATGACCTGGCGGATGCTGTTAGTGACGTCACTTTCCATCTTCAAGGCGTCCTCTAGAGCAGTCGCGCCGTCCGCCCACAAGCTTTTAGGTGGCGCCTGGAACATGGGACCAGATAATATATATAGTTTAAAAATTATATTAAAAAAAATGGTTGCCTGTAAAGTCGGTTTTACGGGCGAAGATTTTACGTGACAACGTCTGCCGCGTGCTGCGCGCGCGGCAGACCGATCATAGTTGAGTGGGAGAGAGACGCAAGGCATTCGGCGGGCCTCTCTCTCGTTCGGTGACTCATCGTAACGTTACCGGGCGTTACACTTTTTCATAAGTGACTCCCAGCCGCAAACTAATTTAAGACGTTGTCACGTCAAAAAGGGTATTTTTAAATATCAAAAACAGCAAGCACCTGTAGGGCCTACCTAGCTATTAGCCCAAGAGCCCATAAGTTTCTGACCTTCCTCTTTTAATAAAAGCTGAAAATTGTTCTATGTGTGTCTCTAGTAGAGGTAAGAATGATCCTCAAACATGAAGCTGAGGCAGCAGTGGCTTTGGCAGATAACTGGTAACAAAGGTGTATAAAATTCCATCTCAAGATATATTATGATTATAATTGAAGTTGTATTAGAACAATTTTATTGAGTATTGTTTTAAATATTTGTTATTCAAACTGTAAAAAAAAAGAATAATGAAATTTTTGATAAAGAAATTAATAATAAAAAAATCTTGATTACAGTGGATACACAGTGAAGGGCTGCATTAGACCAAGCGCTCTGTCTAAATCGCACTAGTTACTGTATACGCTCCTTGCTCCCCGAACAACTGCTCACTTTGAGTGCGTCTGGCAAGTTGATAGAACTATCGAAACTGTCCAGCTTTTATGTAAACATAGATTAATAGGCCCCCAAAAGATTATATATAACATTTAGGTTTTATAATATAGCGTAAGTATACTCATAAATTATAATAGTTTAAGGGTGTCTGGCAGAGGGTTGCCACCATAATAACCGTCTGGCAATGAGCAACGCGACTTTTGATATTATTATGAATCAAATGTGAAAAAATCAGGTTTTATACTATAACGAATTTGAGATGGAATTTTATACACCTTTATTACCAGTTATAGATCGTGATAAATGGAAAGAGGGTAGAGAGGCTTTTGCTCTTCAGTGGGACAAAACAGGCTCATAATGATAATAATAATTGTTACCAGTTATCTGCCAAAGCCACTACTGCCTCAGCTTCATGTTTGGGGATCATTCTTACCTCTACTAGGGACACACATAGAACAATTTTTAGCTTTTATTAAAAGAGGAAGGTCAGAAACTTATGGGCTCTTGCTCTATATGTAACGCCTGTTAGAATAACCATAGCATAAGTTGTAGTATAACATATAAAGTAAGAGTTACCGTCATAGGGGAAATAAAGGCTATTTATTGTTTATTTTATATCTAATCTCTCGAAGTGCTGCGGTTTTGGAGTTATCTTAAGGTTTAAAAAGCGTGGCTGTGGCCAGAAGGGTCGTCACTACCGACTACAACCTCACGGTGTCCCATCTCACGACGGGGGCAGAGATGCAGGACCGCTTCGCGTAATCCCGCTGCTCTCCCCTCCCAGTATTCTGATCTTTTTTTTCGTGAGGAAATGCATTTACGCATCTCCCGCCACAAGCCTGGACGAGGCGGGCGGGGTATGTCGGGCTCGAGGGCCAGAGCGGCGTCACTACCGACTAAAACCTCACGGTGTCCCATCTCACGACGGGGGCAGGGATGCAGGACCGCACAGCGCAATGCCACTGCTCTCCCCACCCAGTATCCTGGTGCCTGTTTCTTCAGACTTTTTTTTAACTCAGAATAGGTCAGCGCCTGACCACAATCAACCTGATGGTAAGTGATATTGAGGTCTACGGTGGATCGCGCTTACCTAGAAGGAACCGGTTCACTCTCGCCTTGAAAATCTCTAGATTGTAGTCATTGGGGAACAGGGAATTCGGCAAGGAATTCCAAAGTTTGGCGGTTCAGACAACAAAGGTGGAGGCAAAACACTTAGTGCGTGTCTTGGGCACCTCAACCGTAAACCGATGCCGCCTCGGCGTTTCCCTGCTCGTCCGATAGTGGAAGGGGGCGGGGGGAATTACTTCATGTAATTCAGTATCACACTCGCCGAAATAAATTTAACTTCAGGGTCAAGCTTAGGGGACACCTGCTGCAGTTACAGAATAACTATAGCTAGTTTTTTCTAGTTTAGTTTAGGTCTTGCCGCTTCACCCTGACTGCTAGACTTTTTAATATATATATTTTTTTATAAATAAATACTTATTATTATTTTTTCTCGTTGGTTTTTGATGTGTTTGGTGGTGTTTCTAATTCTTTGTTTTTGCAATTGTCTGTTTGTTTTATCATTATTATTATTATTTTCGTTTATTTATTGTCTTATTCATGTATTTTATGTGTTTGCTATTAAATTTTTTCTTCACTTTCACCTGTATCCCCACGCGTCTCTAAAGGTTGGTCCTGAAAATCAGTGCTGCAGAGAAATCTGTAGCGTTTATACTGAGGGCTGACCTTTTTCCGACGCTAGGGGACATATACTATGCTGTCTTTTTTTCATTCTTTCATGTTCGTTTTGTGTAATTTAAAATAATAGTAGAAGAGCCCGTGAAGATCGTCCTTCACCGATCTGATAACCAGATGAGACGTATTTTTTATTAAATATTTTTTATAAACAAATGTGCCTAAAATTGCTTGCCCATCGAAAAGTGCTCATGGCTATTTTTAATTAAATAAACTTTTATTGATTTTTTTTTCATCTCCTTCATACTTTTGATAACCAAATGAAATTTATTTCATTGATAGTTTTTAATACACAGAATATGCCTCGGTATGCTTGCCTACTCATTTCAGTGTATAACTAACTGGCAAGCAGGTGTAAACAGGTAAGTCAAAATAGGTGACTCATTCGATTTTGATGCGCTTCATAGGAGTAACAACGATTCTGAACAGTTAGAATGTTATTTTTATTTTTGATAATTGTAGCTAAATTATCATTTGACTATACACGAGCATGCGCAAAAAAAAGCCATGAGCACTTTTTGATAGGCAAGCAATTTTAGGCATATTTGTTTATATAAAATTTCCGTGTCACAGTGTTTGTTACCGTACTCCTCCGAAACGGCTTGACTGATTTTTTCCAAATTTTATATGCGTATTCAGTAGGTCTGAGAATCGGCTACTGTATATTTAGTTTTTTTTTTTATTAAGGTTAAACAACGTTTGCCGGGTCAGCTAGTTTGTTTATAAAAATACTTCATAAAAAATACATCTCATCTGGTTATCAGATCGGTGAAGGACGATCTTCACGGGCTCTTAGACTATTCGTTTATTTTCAGTTGGTCAGATTTTCAAATGGTCAGATTTTCAAATAGTCACTTTTCCAAATCGTCACTCTTTCAAATCGTCTGCTTTGGTACAGTCAATTCCAACAATGACCACGCCATCATTTTTTTTATTTTTCCATGAAATATATCACTTCAAAAGTATGTGTCTTCTGTGTCTGAAATAAATGTGTTCTTTCTTTCTTCTTTCTAAATGCAACTTACCCGGATGGTAATGAGCGAGGTGACGTCTTTGGTAAGCTCTCCCCTCATGAGGAGGTACTCGATTAGCTTCATGGCGTGTTCGCGCTCCTCCGACGCCGCCTCCATGAACAGCTTCGAGAAGCCCGGACGGTTGATCTGGACCATAAGCATGTGTTCATTAGACATTTTGAACTGCAAAGAGAGAGAGGGAGAGGGAGAGGGAGAGGGTGAGGGAGAGGGAGAGGAAGATGGATAGGGAGAGGAAGTTGAATAGGGAGAGGAAGTTGAATAGGGAGAGGGATAGGGAGAGGGAGAGGAAGAGGGATAGGAAGAGGGATAGGAAGAGGGAGAGGGAGAGGGAGAGAGAGAGAGAGGGAGAGGGAGAGGGAGAGGGAGAGGGAGAGGGAGAGGGAGAGGGAGAGGGAGAGGGGGAGAGGGAGAGGGAGAGGGAGAGGGAGAGGGAGAGGGAGAGGGAGAGGGAGAGGGAGAGGGGGAGAGGGAGAGGGAGAGGGAGAGGGAGAGGGAGAGGGAGAGGGAGAGGGAGAGGGAGAGGGAGAGGGAGAGGGAGAGGGAGAGGGAGAGGGAGAGGGAGAGGGAGAGGGAGAGGGAGAGGGAGAGGGAGAGGGAGAGGGAGAGGGAGAGGGAGAGGGAGAGGGAGAGGGAGAGGGAGAGGGAGAGGGAGAGGGAGAGGGAGAGGGAGAGGGAGAGGGAGAGGGAGAGGGAGAGGGAGAGGGAGAGGGAGAGGGAGAGGGAGAGGGAGAGGGAGAGGGAGAGGGAGAGGGAGAGGGAGAGGGAGAGGGAGAGGGAGAGGGAGAGGGAGAGGGAGAGGGAGAGGGAGAGGGAGAGGGAGAGGGAGAGGGAGAGGGAGAGGGAGAGGGAGAGGGAGAGGGAGAGGGAGAGGGAGAGAGAGAGAGAGGGAGAGAGAGAGAGACTAAGGAACTCTTCAGGCGTTGGGAGTCAATTGAACGGCGTGATAACAGGCTTATAGGCAAAGACAATCTTTGCAAGGCAAAGTTCTTCTTCTTCATCGTATGAGCTAAGTGGACAAGCTCTGGTGTAGCGATGCGCGACTGTGAATGATTCCAGTCGAATTATTCGACTTTATAAATCATTCGAGTCATTCGAATGATCTCCGAAAATTAGTAACTAACATGATACCCACTGAAAATTAACCGGACTGAATGAATACTACATTAGTTACTACTTGAGCCGACTCCACTCCAACGATTCATTCATATTTCATTCATTTGAAACTAACAAGTGACATTGACAAGATTCGCTAACAATTGAGTTAAAACGCGATTAGTAACTAATTAGTAGTCATCATTCGATTATTAACATTAGTATATTACTAATATTCAAGTCGAACGTGAATATTAGTAGTTGTAGATAATTCGACTGGTCAGATTATTCGCAGTCGTGCATCTCTACATCTGTCTCGCGTGTGTATCTCTCTCAACACAAGACAGAAAACCAACAAATAAACAAAACACAGAAACCAAGATTAACGAAAACAGATTGTTGGCAGTCCGACATCGTAACCATTACGCGAACGAGGTCGTCAATTTTGATCTGCGCAAATATGAGTAAGCCTCCACTGTCTATCTGGTCCAGACACAAATAATTTATTGATAACACCAAAGTTACAAGTCAAATAATATGATATCATTACAAAAGTATATGATATGCATCCATGTCAATTTTCAATTCTAATTCTAATAATATAATATCATAACAATAGTATATTATATTAATCAAATGTCAATTGTCACATCTAATTCTAGTAATATAATATAATATCATTACAATAGTACGTGATATGAATCAAATGTCAAATTTAAATTTTAGATCTACAAAAAATCAATATTTATTTGTTGCCCTGTTTATCATCGCAAATTGTTACGTTTTTAAGTGCCCAGATTACGAATATATTCGTAAAAGTACTAAATTTGCTCATTTCTACAAATTGAATTTTGAACGATTTATCGTCAAAATTAAATTTTTCAGTCATTTGTTGAAAAAAATCCGAGCAAATCTTACAAAATTATTGATATTTTCACGAATTGTGTGTATAAACGGACCCAAAATCATCATCATATCAAAGGCAACAAAACCACTGTAGACCATTATATTATAAAAAATGGTTGCCTGTAAAGTCGGTTTTACGGGCGAAGATTTTACGTGACAACGTCTGCCGCGTGCTGCGCGCGCGGCAGACCGATCATAGTTGAGTGGGAGAGAGACGCAAGGCATTCGGCGGGCCTCTCTCTCGTTCGGTGACTCATCGTAACGTTACCGGGCGTTACACTTTTTCATAAGTGACTCCCAGCCGCAACCTAATTTAAGACGTTGTCACGTCAAAAAGTTTTATCTAATAGCCAAACCCTGAGTCGAGTTGGGGTGCTGTTCTTATCTTTTACTGTATTATGTGGTATGTACCTGGTCCTTAGAGAAGTGCGCGCCCATAGCCAAGTACTGCAGTGAAGCAGCTACCTCCATCTGGATCTGACGCCGCATGCTCTCCCGGCACGAGCGCTTCATGGTGATCCATTTGTTCTCCACATCCACCGGGTCCACGTCCACCGAGCCTGGTCATAGCAAATACTAATTATTAAGTACCTGGTTTACCTGGTTATTAAGTGACCGGTTTTTATAAGCTACATATGCTGACGACCTCGTTAGTGTAAAGGCTACCATGCCGGTCTGCTAATCAGAAGGTTCCGGGTTCGATTCCCGGCCCGGTCAACATCTTTGTGCTTAACTAAATTTGTTGGCTGTGGGTCTGGGTGATAAATATGTATTTTTATATAATATGTATGTATGTATATGTAGTATATCAGTTGTGTTAGCAACCATAATACGAACTAGAAATGGTTCAGTATGGGGCTAACCAGCCCTGTGTGAATGTGTCCTCATATTAAAAAAAAAAAAAAAATATACTTACATACATCAATACTTTATATCGATACATATTTAACACCCAGACCGACATCCAACAAATTAAGTTAATCACAAAGATGTTGTCTGTGCCGGGAATCGGACCCAGGACCCTATAGTTGGCAGTCCGGCGTAGTAACCACTACGCCAACGAAGTCGTCAAATATATTTATTATGATTGTTGTTTATTTATACTGTAGAACAATAATAATGATTAATTTATTAATTAGAACCTGGTTGACCGGGTTTTCTTTTTTATATGACATTTTCTAGAAATGATCCTAGAAACCCTCTATTTACTAAATTTCATGAAAATCGTTGGAGCCGATTCCGAGATTCCAACTATATATATACAAGAATTGCTCATTTAAAGATATAGTACCTGGTTGACCGGCTTTGCTCGGTTTTTTTTAATATGGCATTTTCTAAAAATTATAAAAATGATTATTTTATATAAATGATGATTCCTAACTAGATCGATTTATCGCCCCCGAAACCCCCTATATACTAAATTTAATGAAAATCGTTGGAGCCGATTCCGAGATTCCAACTACATATATACAAGAATTGCTCATTTAAAGATATAGTACCTGGTTGACCGGCTTTGCTCGTTTTTTTTTAATATGGCATTTTCTAAAAATTATAAAAATTATTATTTTATAAAAATGATGATTCCTAACTAGATCGATTTATCGCCCCCGAAACCCCCTATATACTAAATTTAATGAAAATCGTTGGAGCCGATTCCGAGATTCCAACTACATATATACAAGAATTGCTCATTTAAAGATATAGATATATAGTACCTGGTTGACCGGCTTTGCTCGGTTTTTTTTAATATGGCATTTTCTAAAAATTATAAAAATGATTATTTTATATAAATGATGATTCCTAACTAGATCGATTTATCGCCCCCGAAACCCCCTATATACTAAATTTAATGAAAATCGTTGGAGCCGATTCCGAGATTCCAACTACATATATACAAGAATTGCTCATTTAAAGATATAGATATATAGTACCTGGTTGACCGGCTTTGCTCGGTTTTTTTTAATATGGCATTTTCTAAAAATTATAAAAATGATTATTTTATATAAATGATGATTCCTAACTAGATCGATTTATCGCCCCCGAAACCCCCTATATACTAAATTTAATGAAAATCGTTGGAGCCGATTCCGAGATTCCAACTACATATATACAAGAATTGCTCATTTAAAGATATAGATATATAGTACCTGGTTGACCGGCTTTGCTCGGTTTTTTTTAATATGGCATTTTCTAAAAATTATAAAAATGATTATTTTATATAAATGATGATTCCTAACTAGATCGATTTATCGCCCCCGAAACCCCCTATATACTAAATTTAATGAAAATCGTTGGAGCCGATTCCGAGATTCCAACTACATATATACAAGAATTGCTCATTTAAAGATATAGTACCTGGTTGACCGGCTTTGCTCGTTTTTTTTTAATATGGCATTTTCTAAAAATTATAAAAATTATTATTTTATAAAAATGATGATTCCTAACTAGATCGATTTATCGCCCCCGAAACCCCCTATATACTAAATTTAATGAAAATCGTTGGAGCCGATTCCGAGATTCCAACTACATATATACAAGAATTGCTCATTTAAAGATATAGATATATAGTACCTGGTTGACCGGCTTTGCTCGGTTTTTTTTAATATGGCATTTTCTAAAAATTATAAAAATGATTATTTTATAAAAATGATGATTCCTAAATAGATCGATTTATCGCCCCCGAAACCCCCTATAACTATACTAAATTTCATGAAAATCGTTGGAGCCGATTCCGAGATTCCAATTATATAAATACAAGAATCGATCATTTAAAGATATAAGATTTACACAGTATTTTTTTTATAAGCTTATCCTATCCCATTGGTCAAAGTCCTTTCTTCCCTATCGTAAATTTGTAAGGAAATACCCGAGTTTTTCACAAAAAGTTCAGACAGTTCACGGAAGCACACGCCTAGGTATAAAAATAAGTTAAAAATCCCAAAAAGTAAAATTAAAATGCACAGTACTGGCCCGAACTCAATGGCAGTAAAGATATTTAATAAATTACCTGAAGAACTAAAAGAAATACAGAGAGATATAGTATATGCCACAGACATATAAGCTACTCTCTTATATGGCTATGGTATATACCACAAACATATAAGCTACTCTCTTATATGACCTATTCGGAGTAAAAAAAAGAGAGATAGTGCCTTTCAAATGAAATTAAAAAGCTTCTTATGTCAGAAATGTTACTACAAAATTAATGATTTTCTATATGATAAAACTTTATGTGTGGATTTTCACTCGCTTTACGGTGAAGGAAAACATCGTGAGGAAACCAAAACGTTCGATGACAACAATATCTAAAGACGTCTGTTATCCGTCAACCCGCACTTGGACAACGTGGTGTATTATGGCCTATATCTCTCTCCTCGTGGGAGAAGGCCCCGAGTCCCAGCAGTGGGAACGTGAAGTGGGATGTTTATGCTACACATACTTAATTAATTTAATCAATTCATTACTTACAGAAATTAATTGTTTTACACTCTGAAACGGCAATAAGTTTGACTTTAACTTCATACATACTTAAAAAGCAAGTTGTTTATTTGGTTTTAAATTTTATTTATTAAAGCCTAGGATGCTAAAAATACTTATCGAGGGCAATTATATAATAATAATTATTTATTGGGGAACTTATTTACAATGTAAACTCCATGTAACGACAATCGATTTAACAACAAACTCTATATAGCGTCGGAGACCTATGCCCAAGCGGCAAATTTTGCTTAAAAATGTGTAAAGTATATGTTATTTTAAAAATATGTGAGCAATAGAATAAAGGCTTTTTACTTTTTACTTTACTAAATAGCATCGAAATCAAATTGGCTTTAGTTGGTTTAGCTTGTATTCCAAACAATGATACATTCTCCCCATTTAACGACCACTCTCTATAATGCCATAAAATGCACAGTCCCTTCAGTGTCCTTATATAGAGTTTACAAAGATAGATACTAGCCGCGCAGGTAGGTGTTTTGCCCCGCCCACCGCGGTTTTTTACGCGTGGACGGTGGAACCGTTTTATCGGCCAAGTTAGTATTATATTTATTCTAGTTCACTGCCCTGAAGTAAATGCAATAGTAATGGGGTATGCCTATCTTTAGCCAGTAGTTTGTAGGATATATCCTTGCTATAGTTATACCATTCTTGATATTTTTCATAACTGCGTTCGTCCATTATGTAAGCAGCAACTACTTGGAAACGCTTAGGCCATTCACTGGTGGCGATTCAGCGGCACACACGTTTAAACTAAATTTAAAGAAGCTCCGTCTCATTTTATCTTAGGTGGCCAGAAAGAGACGGCACGTTCCGCACCATAGTCAAACCAACTAAAATCACGTCAAATGTTGAAAATATAGGCGACTTTAGAGCGCACTCACTTGTATCACCTCTAAAACTGTCTGCACGTTCCATATTTGACGTGATTTTAGTTGTTTTGTCTGCGGTTCCGAACGTGCCGTCTCTTTCTGGCCACCTAAGATGAAAAGAGACGGGGCTTCTTTAAATTTAGTTTAGTCGTGTGTGCCGCTGAATCGCCATCATTGCTTGTGATTGAACAGTTTTAAAATAAATAAAGATTTCCCATTCCCAAATGTTTGCAGATCAAAGAAACTTTTAAATTAGTACTTACCAGCATTCCCTGTGAAAATACACTTGTTTAGTTACCAAATAATTACTAGTTCCTACCATAATACCGTAGCGACGAAACGCTACCAACTTTACTAGCGATACTTAGTTATTCATTTTTTTTCACAGGACTAGGCAATGCATGACGACCTCGTTGGCGTAAAGGTTACCATGCCGGACTGCTAATCAGAAGGTTCCGGGTTCGATTCCCGGCCCGGCCAACATCTTTGTGCTTAACTAAATTTGTTGGCTGCGGGTCTGGGTGTTAAATATGTATGTATATTTTTATATGTAGTATATCAGTTGTGTAATCAACCATAACACTAACTAGAAATGGTTCAGTATGGAGTTAACCAGCCGTGTGTGAAATGTGTCCTAATATTTATTATTATTATTATTATTTACTAGCTGACCCGGCAAACTTTGTTTTGTCTTAATAATTATTTCTAAATATATAGTAGCCGATTCTCAGACCTACTGAATACGCATATAAAATTTGGAAAAAATCGGTCAAGCTGTTTCGGAGGAGTACGGTAACAAACACTGTGACACGGAAATTTTATATACAAGAAGATTATTTAGAGATTATATAAATACATAATGAATATATATCATATTAAATAAAAATCCCAACTGTACTTGCTAATAATATATATAAACATATACATCTCTAAAAAAAAAGAAGATTATAGCTTTGCTCAGTATGTCAGTTGGCATCCGTTTTGAAAGATGACGAAACAAAGACATTGTAAGACCCAGAACAAAGAAACTTAAAGTACTTTGTTTCAGGCATATCTTTGTTTTGGCATTGTGCCGTGTATTTGTCGTGAATGTACCTACTATACATTAAAGCAAACAAGAATAAACAAGTAAGGTCATTAGGTCACAGTCCAATGGAACCAATTCAAAATGGCGGCCAGCCCAATTACAATATTGCGAAGTAATTAAAATGATAATAGCTGTTTATACTTTATACCTATAACATTGGTTTATGTCGCTATTGTATATCTCCAAATCATATAAAATCATCGAACGAGCGAGTGCAGCTCGGTGGTAATAACGTCTGCTTTTCAATCAGACGGCCACTGGTTAGATCCCGGCCCTACAGAAATGACTTGTTATTCTAGTTGTGTGGATTTTCACTCGCTTTAGGCAGTGGTCCCACCGGCGACGATGAACGAGAAACGAGTAGAACTAGAAACTATAAACGAGTTGGCGATCAGCGGGAAGCGAGTGTAGTTTCGATAGTTTTGTCGCCGGGCTATAAGCGAGTGTGTAAGTGCAACGAGCGATTACTCGCGCCACTCGCTTAGTCCTGTGGAAATGCCGCACTGTATAGAAATTATGAAGCGGGCGAGTATCGCTGAACGAGTATTGCTGAGCGAGTTTATTATTGAAAGCTCGCCACTTATGCGATAAAACTAGTATATAAAGCGAGTAGTCGCCGGCAGTGTGAACAGTCAGCGATCAACTATTTGTATGTGCATCTCTTTTATTTACACGGAATGTTATATCTATTGAACGTTTCTTGAGCGAGAAAATAGCCGATAGTTAACCGTTTACTCGCCGTTGGTGGGACCACTGCCTTACGGTGAATGAAGACATCGTGAGGCAATCGGCATGTTTGAGGACCACAATATAATATAAGGGGACTCCCATACAACATTAGTACGGAACCCTTAATGCGCGAGCCTAACTCGCACTTGACCAATTATTAACATTGACTTTTACCTATTCAATAAAGTAGTATCTACTCAATAAAGTTAATCTATCTATCTATTTATCTTGGCCACTTAGGTCATACGAAGAAGACCGATATCCCATTCGATCAAAAATGTACTAGATAATATAAGATGATGTCTCTAAAAACGGCCAGGAAAATAAGACCACAAGTAAGAGTGTGGTCTTATTTGAGTTTGAGGAATTTAAGCGTTATTAGTATAGTAATACAGTTGATTTTTCTAACGCTCACTGCGTACGGTCATAACATTTTATAGCTGTTGTCGCGGAGTAAGATAGCTTATGTTTATTACGACACTAGGCGAAACTCAATCTTAAGATACAGTGGTAAGGTTGATTTGAATTGAAATATTTTTTGTGACGTAGTATATTGTAATAGATACAATATACCTTATATTGTATCTATTACAATATTATACTACGTCAATGCGGCAAGCCTAATGGGCACGTTTGGGCGGGTGGCTTAATTTATGAAATTGTAAAAAAATACCAATATTCATTAATTAATTATATTAAATTATTAGTGTTTAAAATTAAGTTGATTCAGCATATTATATATTATCATAGATACAATAGTATATTAAACTCATGCCATTTTTTTGTGCTGTGTTTTAGTCTAGTCAACAAGTTCAAAAACGTGTTAAATAGACATAAAGCTCCTAAAAATATGAGCCATAGCTCATTCGATTCGGAATGACGTCTAGAAAAATGTTTTTAAGGGTTTATTAGCACATAAAAAATTGCGATTGTTATTAACAAAATAAGAAAAAAAAAGGTATTTAGTTTTTCGTTAATGACTTTTACAATAGTATAGTAAACTCATGCCATTTTTTTGTGCTGAGTTTGTATGCAACACTGAATCTGGTATATATTTGATAGAAGGTTTTCTCGCTACATTTTTCCTTAGCACCAACATTTTATTTGTAGGCAAGTCTCGTTAGATACAGAGGCTAATCTGTCCATCCTTTGTCTCAAGTGTTCTTTATCACAGACGCATCTTCTCTCACGTATTCGTTATCAGACAAGAAGAGGGGTCATTTACGTGTTCGGATAAGTAGATTTAGCTACGATGATTGACATTAGATCAGATAAATAATTTATTGATAACAATGAAATGCGTGTGGAAATTTTATTGGAAAAATTGGTAATTCAGTGTAAACGTCACTCGATAACGACAAACTCTCTAAAGCGTCGAAATCAATTGGCTTTAGTTGGTTTAGCTTGTATTCCGTACAATGATACATTCTCTCTATTCACTCACTATAACGCCATAAAATACACAGTCCCTTCAGTGTCGTAATATAGTTTACACTGTGCATATAATAAGACAGTCTTCTTCAACTATGTATACAAAGTGGCCAAGCTCTGGTGTGGAGAGTTATCAAGCCGCCCGAAGGCCTCTTACTGTGCTTGACGACTGCTTGTACTAAGACTAACAGCCGGGACCTACAATTTAAGGTGTTATCCGACCCACGGTAGCGCCCACATGAAAATGCCACTTGAAAAACGACAGTCTTGTGCAAGGTTACCTATCCAAACGACGTCCGCATGGACCATTGCTTAACTTTGATGATCGCGTCAGATCACCTTGGCTAGCCGAGCTACCGGCACAAGCTTGTTTGGCTAACAACCAAACAAGCTAGGGAAGTAGGTTGTGTATGAATTATCTTGTCAATTTTCCTCATTGAATACCAAATAAGAGTGCTCGGGGAAATCCCGTACAGATTTATTCATTAGTATACTAATACTTTTTTGTTTGAAAGTTGTGTTAGTCGGAATTGTTCCTATGTTTGAATGACTTCAAACGAAAAATTAAACACTTTTTTTTAACAGAACCCTTTTACTCTCTTAATGAATTCATTACCCATACAATAACAGAATCTTCATACTTGTAGCAGTCTAATAGTTATAAAGCTTTCAAACGATTCCAGGTGGATGAAAAAATATTGATATTTATGTAATAAGAGTGTATTATAGACATTTAAGAAATTAATTGTAAATTGACTTGCCCAGTACGGCGTGATACCGTAAGGCCAATAAATAATTTGATTTGATAGTCAAGCAGTCGTTAAGCCAATTCAGAGGCCTTCGGGCGGCTTGAAAACTGTCGACTCCAAGAGCTTGGCCACTTAGCTCATACGAAGAAGAAGAATCCAAACAATTAGGAAGATATCTACCACCATGGATTGGTTTGCTCATGATGTTTTCCTTCACGCAAAACTTGAGCTCATTGGCGGAAATCGAATCTGCGCGACCTCAGGCGTCCGCGCGCTCTACTAGTTGCCATCGATTCAAAAATCCCAAATTCTAATTAACATAGGTTTAGTCAAAGAGTAACAAAGGCCCCAACGTCACAAATTTTTGCCCTACGACCTCGTTGGCGTATTGGTTGCCATGCCGGACTGCCAACCAGCGGGTCCCGGGTCGATTTCCGGTACGGCCAACATCTCTACATTATGTGATGAACTAATTTTGTTGGCTGTCGGTCTGAGTGTTCAATATGTATCGATATAAAGTATTTATGTATGTAAATGTAGTATATCAGTTTTGTTAGCCACCATAATACAAACTAGAAATGGTTCAGTATGGGGCTAACCAGCCGAGTATGAAATGTGTCCTGATGTTATTTATTTATGATGTATAAAAGCGAGATAGCAGTATTTTTCATGTTTTGTGTTCCCAGTTGAAACACAAAACTGATATCGTAATAACATCAATTTCCATATTCCTACTCTGACAAAATGTTTTATTCTACCTATTCAATACAAAATGTATTTAAATAAATGCATTTTGTAAGTTTCAAATTCGTAAGTTTGAATTTAAAATAGACTAAATCTTATTTGGAACAAAGTTCCTTATAGCGCGTTTTGAAAGGGGGCTAGACGGAAAAAATTCTTACGAAAAGATGTCACGACACTTTTTCCTATAGTAAGCTATTGTAAGCTGTGCGGCGTGCGCATGTTTCTCTGTCTCTCTCTCTCTCTCTCTCTTATAGAAAGCGAGCCAGATATTTTCATTTCTATTTCGCTTTGAACTGTGTGGTGTCGCGACGATTATTTTTGTTAAGTGTATACAGGTTTTTTGTAAATAATAAAATAATGAATCCTGATATGATGAAGGAACTTCGTTCCATAGGGGTGCCCCTTGACACCTCTCAAGGTTTTTTTTTATAGTCGTTTTATAAATGTTGTACTTCTGAGCGTAACAAAGAAAAATAAACTAATCTTTCGTTTTGTATTCAATGATAATGTTAATATTATATGCAAATTCTAAACATTCTTAGGGTTGTTTTATAAGTCGTTTTTAGGGTTCCGTAGCTAAAAGGTAAAAAAACGGGACCCTATTACTAAGCCTCCGCTGTATGTCTGTCTGTCTCCAGGCTGAATTGATATAAAGCCAAAAAATAGGAAAAAATACGTTAATTGTATCCCCTTAATATTTTTATTTTTAGTATTTGTTGTTATAGCGGCAAGAGAAATACATTTCTTGTGAAGAGCCTGGAGACAGACAGACAGACAGACAGTGGAGGCTTAGTAAAAGGGTCCCGTTTTAAGCTTTTAGGTACGGAACCCCAAAAACTAGCAAATCAAGATTTTGTCCTTATCTTCGCCTTAAATAAAAAAAAAAACAGAAAAAAGAAAAAAATGTTCTGATAATAATGAAGTTTCTGACGTTTCAGTTTTCGTATAAATTTAATGTTCCACAGCTGTCAACATAAGTACCTACTGATGCATACTTGGCACTTGATACGATTCACTGATAAACAATCGTGTGCTAATTCAATTTGCCCGATGCTGAAATATGGCGCAATGGACAATTGCTGGAGTAAACAAATCAGAATAAGTTAAAAATAATGACCAGTTAAAAAAAATCTCTAGTCCGTGATATGCGGATAAGAAATTATAGTACTTTGCTATTTTGGTAAATAATATTAGATTGAAACATTCTTCTTCTACCTTTTCCCACTAGGTGTGGTCGGCACAGCAAGATTTCCGCTTCCACACGATTCTGTCAGCTGACATATCCACATTCAGTCCCTTTTCTTTCATATCCTCATTTACACAATTCAGCCACGACTTCCTAGGTCGACCTTTACTTCCGCTACCTCGTACAACCATATCCATACTTCTCCTAGTCACATGAAAATGAAAAATGTAGTCCAAAAACATGCATTTCCTCTCTACGCATCACATGCCCATACCAAGATAACCTTCCGCTCTTCACTTTCTCGGTCACTGGAGCTACTTTCAAACTTCGTCTAATATACTCATTTCTTACATTGTCCATTCTTGTCACTCCACACATCCATCGCAACATTCTCATCTCTGCCGCATGCAGTCCTCTTTCATGCACCACTTTTGTTGCCCAACATTCAGATCCATAAAGTAGGACGATTGAAACATTGTATAATCATATTATGCTTACAAATATTATGGTATATTTGCAAATAGGTCACATTTCACACACGGCTGCTTAGCCCCATACTAAACCATTTCTAATTTGTAGTATGGTTGCTAACACAACTGATTTACTACATATATATACATACATCAATACTTTATATAGATACATATATATGTTGACTGTGTCGGAATCGAACCCTGGACCCTCTGGTTGACAACCCGCAATGGTAACCATTACGCCAATGAGGTCGTTATGTTATTACCTAATAAGTTAGATTTTTTTACCTATGCTTTTTTTGGGTCGTAAATTGTCAATTGCCTAGCATAAGCTACCCACTATAATACGTTCCCACCGCTGAGACTCGGGGCCTTCCCTCACGAGGAGAGAGATATAGGGCATAATCCTCCATGCTGGCCAAGTGTGGGTTGACGGATGACATGTCTTCGGATATTGTGGTCCTCAAAAATGCCGGTTTCCTCACGATGGTTTCCTTCACCGTAAAGCGAGTGCAAATCCACACATAACTTGAAAAACAAGTCATTGGTGTAGGCCTGGGATCGAACCAGGCATCGTCTGAAAAGCAGACCAACCGAACCACACTCGCTTTTAATAAAATGATCATATCTCTTTGATTGGATGACATAGGTTTTATTATAATACAAACAAACTTACTGATAAACGGTTTATGGCTTGGTTGATAAGCTACCTAAATATAAAAGAGTTTATGTCAGATATAACTGAATAAAGATTCTTTTAAACATTACACATGGTGGGTTAGCCCCATACTAAAACATTTCTAGCTTTTATCATGGTTGCAAACACAACTGATATACTACATAATATGTACATACATGAATACTTTTTATCGATACATAAGTACAGTGTTAACTCTATGTAATGTGACTCGATTTAACGACAAACTTTATAAAGCGTCGAAATCAATTGGCTTTAGTTGGTTTAGCTTGTATTATATGCAATGATACATTCTCTAAATATAATGACCACTCTCTATAACGCCATAAAATGCACAGTCCCTTCAGTGTCGTTATATAGAGTTTACACTGTATATCAGTTGTGTTAGCAACCATAATACAAACTAGAAAATATGTAGTATATCAGTTGTGTTAGCTACCATAATACAAACTAGAAAACGTTTATTATGGGGCTAACCAGCTGTGTGTGAAATGTATCCTAATCTTATCTAATACTAGCTGACCCGGAAAACGTTGTTTTGTCTTAATAATTATTCCTAATATACAGTAGCCGATTCTCAGACCTACTGAATATGCATATAAAATTTGGAAAAAATCGGTCAAGCCGTTTCGGAGGAGTACGGTAACAAACACTGTGACACGGAAATTTTATATATAAGATATAATATTTCCATGTCACAAAGTTAGTTACCATACGCCTCCAAAACAGCTTGACCGATTTTTTTCTTATTTTATATGCGAATTCAGAAAGTCTGAAAATTGGCTACTATGTATTTTCCATACCCCTAAGTGATATGGGTTTGTTCACCTTGATTTTTTTTAATTAATAGAAATAATTTATAAGGCAAAACAACCATTGCCTAGTCAGCTAGTTTTTTTTTTACTTCCGAGAAATATGCCCAATCAACCATAACAATCAAACAAACTAAAAAAGGTTTAGTATGGGGCTAACCAGCTGTGTGTGAAATGTGTCCTAATATTTTATAATTATTTACTTCCAAGAAATATGTTGATGTGTTTTTTATTATCCTTGTGTTCTTAGAAGAACTAAAAATAACAGATAAATCTTCTTGTCATATTGTCTCAGCAGCAGGCTTAAGCTTTAAAATTAAGATATTTTTTTATTCTTGGTAGACACAAAAAATCTCTTTATTTTGGATGCTTGTTCGGAGAAACTGTGGAACATGTTTTTTTTTTATGTTTCTTGTGTATTATTTTTTGTCGTTTTTATTTCGTGTCACAAAATAAATGATTCTTTCTTTCTTTCTTTCTATGTGCTGTTGCACTGTGAATCCACAAGCCAAACAAAAGAAAACCGGACTAGCAAGGGAATCTCAACAAAACACGACACTATACTCGGACGCCTCCTGTTTTAATAGAAGTACCACAACATCTGACGCAATGACAGTGGAACAGGTATGCCAGAGACCCAAGACCGTGCTCCGCTATTTTAAAGAGCTTGGATGGCTTGGGTAGGCTGGTAGGGGGAAATCATGGAACAGAATTTTGTTCCGTGGGGGAAATGCACAATACGCCTCTTGCAGGTTGTCAGTGCAGGTCTGATCGCCCCCATCATAGAATAAGAATAATAATGGAGAAATACTGTTATTTATGTGGTTTCTAGTTACTACACTTTTATAACCAAATGATGGTTCTAAAAGTTTTAAATATTTTGTATTATTAAAGGTATGAGCCCCATTGTGGCTTTTTATATTGATGACTTTTCCCTCTCATCAACAAAAAAACCTTTTCCTTTTCTAGCTTCAATTTTTCCTTCTATGATGTCGATAGATTATTTTATAGCGATTGGTCGCCGCCACACCATGGGACGCCACGCGGGCGAGCGGGTATCTGTTTTGCCCCGCCCACCGCGGTATTATACGCGTGGACGGTGGAACCATTTTATCGGCCAAGTTACTATTCTATATTTTATTCTAGTTCGCTGCCTACAACTAAATTCTCAGCATAAATTGCTAATATTCTAAAGTCATATTCAGCCAAAAATAATTTTCGAAACATTAGGTATTTAAGTTGGTCTGTCAATTAATTTAATTTGCCAAAAACAAACCTAAGAAACTGATGAATCATATTGTTAGTTGTAATAGGTGCCATGTTGATTAAATCTTGGAGTAAATATAATATTTCTTCAGCATTTTCATTCTAATTCAAAGTCATTATAATAGTGCTGTTGTTAATTGGGCTTCTGGCTATTTGAAGTTTTAATCAATCAATGATTATTACTGACTCCTCTCTTTTCTACTTGTGGTTTCGTGTAGTATTCGTTTTGGACAAGAAAAAAATATGTACCTACTCTCATAAATATAAAATATATGGTACCTATTTATCAAGATGGCTAATTGACAACCAATCAGCTGTGTATGTTTACCGAAACACCATGCATGATTTGACAATTTTGACAGTTAAAATTCATTTGTCTAATAACACATCTCAATTAATTATTTATAAAGAAACTAAACGATAATACAAATTATATTTGCCATGTAATGTTAATTGTAAACAAGGAACTGACATAAAATCCTTTGTTTGTCAACGATGATTACCTACAAAATCGAGATGTTAATGACGTAAGAAAATGGTAGCATGATACTGCATTAAGAAAACAAAAATATTAATAATGTTTGAAAATAGAACCGGAAATAAGTGAATAATTAGATAAATAATACTCACATTGTGTAGCGGAAGCCGGGGCATACACTGCCAAGAGGCTGGCCAGGGCAAACAAGATCACCTTCATTTTTAATTCTACAAAAAAAATCACAGATACTTTGACGAAGAGCAAAATACGATCAAGTTAGACAGTACTATCGAAAGTCAGGCCTTTACACACACTGGTGCAGAAGGCAGACTTATCAAACACAACAAATATTGAAAACGACAATCTATTCGCTTGGACTCTGTGTTGTATTAATATGAACTACGCAGCGATAGCAGACCATCTCGTGTTGACAAGTGACTCAAGTGGAATGACGGTGCGAGCGAGATGGAAGATACCTTTGTGACTCAATAAAATTTCCTGCGAGGTTTTGTGTTTCGAGGTCGTTTATGGCGTAGTTTTCCTATCAGTTTTTGAGCTTCTAAACCTACTGAAATATTTTTTTATGAGTATCAAATGCCTTATTAACTATCCCTGATTTGTTTTCAATAGTAAAACGGACAGAAATTGCTAGAAAATGGAGAGTAATGAAAGAGTCAGAAATTGTTTGGAACACAAAACCTCGGCGCATCGGTAAACGTCATTATCAAGGGTCGAATGCGAGGGGATAGGTAGAGGGAGGTGGAGTAAACTAGTGATACCAGTTTCCATACTTTCCTTGATTTCGAGGAAAAATTACTGCTAAAATTTTGTTACAAATTAAACTTTATTTTCATTAAAATATTATTCAACGTGTTTAAAATTGTTTCTATTACTCTAAAACCGAAAATAATCGATTTTGAAAATGTTCAGCATCTATAGAATTTTCTAGAACAACAGAATCTGGGTAATTCTATTTCACCATCTTGGCACTCGATTACGAATAGCTGCCAACTTCACGTGACAGATCAGATTATTTTCCTCGCGAGTAGCTGCCAATCGCGTCGCATTATAAAAATTAATTTACGTATTTGCCAGTCTCCATTGTGAGACCTTTATCAGTCGGGAACTCTTTTGTGTTGGAGGTTGCCTTCTGCGCCAGTGTGTGTAAAGGCATTGCTTCCAACGGATCTCTGTTGGAGAAATAATCAAAACAATTTTGTCGTCAAACGTCGCATATAAATTAGGTAAGTAGATATAGTTAGTCCCATTTTTACGCAGCTGATTGAGTGTTTTTGTTTTTTGTTTTTAACCTACTCGATTCGTAACCGGAAGTCAATTTTATGGTTTTTGACTATATTATTTTCTTAAACGGAAGTCAAGTACCATGTTTTTTTTGTTTGTTGCAAATATAGCTTTGTCATTGTTCACAATTTTTTTTATAATTTATTTTTAGAGGGTAATTTTATGTAAAATCAAAGTTCGATATCAGTTTAATTGTTTAGTTATCGTTTATCAGATTTATTGCATGTTTATATTACTTTTAAGCCGATTATGCCGACCAATTCAAATGGTTGATTAGATTAACTAAATCAGTGTCATATTGATATTGTAATATGTAGGTATTTATGGTTTGTGTTTATTAGAGTATTAGATATTATCCTTCTGAGAGATATTGATGATTTATATATGTGAATATATTAATTTATTGGTAACAATATAAATATATGATGACCTCATTGGCGTAATGGTTACCATGCCGGACTGCCAATCAGAAGGTTTCGGGTTCGATTCCTGGCACAGCCAACATCTTTGTGCTGAATTCTTTGTGTTAAATATGTATGTATATAAAATATGTATGTATGTATGTATATGTAGTATATCAGTTGTGCTAACAACCACAATATGAACTAGAAATGGTTCAGTATGGGGTTAACCAGCTGTGTGTGAAATGTGTCCCAATATTTATTTATTATTTATTATATACCTATGTATTTTGTTATATAGTTATCCTACTATTATAATAAAGTGTAAGTGTGTATGTTACTTCACTCTCAATTGGCTGAACCAATTGAGATGAAATTTGGTGCGAAGATTAGACCTTGGATTAACACAAAGGCTAGGTTCTTTTTATTCCGAAAAAATGTGATTCCCGTGGGATGCACAAATTTCTTCAAAATCTATGTTGTTACTTCACAGTCCAACATCTGAACCGATTTTGATGATTTCCTATAAAGAAAGGTTAGAGCTTGGATTACCACATAGGCTACTTTTTATCCCGGATTAACTTCTTTTAGTCCTGGATTAACGCGGCAAATACGCGGGATGCAACTAGTAGTCAAATATATTGATGTTTTCATTGTTTTTGTTTTTCTAAACTATAATTATAAACAGTTACTCAGTAACTTAAGTTATCAGTTGTTGCTTTAACCTGGAAAAACTTATTTTACATATACCTACCTATAATTGGTATGGTATTATATATATATGGTTGATGCAAATTCCAATGTAGGTAAGTAATTACTGAATATTCTGATTTCTTTTAAAACTAAACTAAAGTATGTATGGATAAAAAAATACTTATCTACCTACATCTTCTAATCTAATATGTAAACTTTCCATGGTGAGGCAAAACAATGTATGCTGGGTCAGCTAGTTTTTATATATATACTAGCTGACCCAGCAAACATTGTTTTGCCTCACTTAGGAGTATGAAAAATAGATAGTGTAGCTTATATGACACGTTCTTAGATTTACCATAGCAGCACCATCTATTGATTACTTACTCAACCCAGTCGAAAGGTATCGACATCTGTTAGAATCATTTGGAGTTGACAGATAATTGTGACTGTCAAATAATAACAGACAATAATTAGCAATAAATTAAAATTGCGACTATAATTTGAGATTTAAACTATCCTATCTCTCAAGTTGGATCGAACTGCACATGGTGTGCGAATTTTATTATAATTTATGGAGCGACGACAGTCTGCCTCCATTTAGCAAAGGGATATCCCCCCGGACAGATGTTGTGTCCGGAGACGGCCGTCCATAGGTCATGCATTGTAGCTTGAACCCGTCGTACGCGCGCTGTAAATACCGTTTGCGCGATTCAGGACAAGCGCTCTGATTGGTAGCGGGCGATGAAGTGCGACAGAGACGCCACCAATTGGTTAAGTGGTTTAGGAGTCCATTGAGGAGAAACATTGTGACACGAGATTTATATATATTAAGATTTATATATCTCACAAAAGACCACTACTATTTTTAATCTTAATCTTCCACAGAGTATAATCGATGTTTTTTTTCTTCTGTAGAACCATGAAGGTCCTATCTTTCGCTGTGGCCTGCTTGCTGGCGGTCTCCGGAGCCCTGGGGGACACTTGCTACAACGACGTGTCCATGGACTGCGGACCTGCCTCCAACAGCTTATGTAAGCCTTACTTTCTTACTTACTATGCATAGCCGTACGAAGCGTTTCGCTTCCACATTTATTGTGCGGACCATTAAACTGTGGAACTCATTGCCGGAATCCCTGTTCCCTCTGAACTATAACCTTACTGTCTTCAAGGCGAGAGTGAATCGGTTTCTTCTAGGCAAGCGCGCTCCACCCTAGATCGCAACATCACTTAACATCAGGTGAGTTTCGATCAAGCGCTTGCCTATCCATCATAAAAAAAAAAAGCATAAGCAGCCCACTTTACGTTCCCACTGCTGGGACTCGGGGCCTTCTGAGAGGAGAGAGATATAGGCCATAATCCACCACGCTGGCCAAGTGCGGGTTGGTGAATGACACACGTGTTCGGATATTGTAGTCCTCAAACGTGTCGGTTTCCTCACGATGTTTTCCTTCACCGTAAAGCGAGTGCAAATCCACACATAACTTGAAAAACAAGTCATTGGTGTAGGGCCGGGATCGAACCAGGGGCCGTCTGATTGAAACGCAGACGTTTATACCACCGAGCCACACTCGCTTTTTTTACTTACTATGATGGTTAGCTAACCCCAAAATGGATCCTGGCCTCCGACACCAAGAGACGCCACTTTTCTCTATCCTGTGCTGTCTCCTGCCAGTCCGTGGCATGAAGTGCGCTCAGGTCTTGCTGCACTAGGTCTTCCCAGCGATACTTGGGACGACCAACCGGACGTCGGCCAGTTGGTCGTCCCAAGTATGCTCGCCTCACAGCCCGATCCTCTCCCATCCTTTCCATATGGCCGAACCAACTTTGTTCGAGAACCGACACAGAGAAAAATATGTAAGCCTGGTTTATTCAATTCACAGAGGATGTAAAGCTGGACGTTTAAGCAAGTCTTAAGTACACAAAATTTTCTACTTGTGGTCTGGCACATTTGTATTGGGCAAAAATAATTACACTTTTCTACAAAAAAAAAAACTAATATTCTGTTGCCCTGGATATCTTAGCAATTTTTCAAATTGTTTTTTTTTTTGTTGTCTTGGATAGCAACCATTTCTAGTTTGTATTAGCAACCATTATACAAACTAGAAATGGTTCAGTATGGGTTTAACTAGCCGTGTGTGAAATGTGTCCTAATATTTATATTTATTAATAATTATAATAAATATGTTGGTACTATTATTATTTTCAACAAATTTTATAATTGAGAATTATTAATTTATTTTAAGACAACCATGGTGACAAATGTATGTATTGATAACATAATAATATGTAGTAATATATATTATGCATAAAGCTATTTTGATGCAAGCCATGTAACGTAAAAAGAACGTTGAAAAAAAAAACACAACTTTTTTTGGTATCATTTTAAAGACTAGCTAGCTTTTGATATATTTATTATTGGTAGAAATATTGGTAAGTTTTTCTTTACACTCAAACGACCGATTTAGATTAAATTTAGTTTCGAGATAATTAAGACTGTGGACTATTTGAATATGTTGTGACCATCATTGGTTGTGACATAACGATTCGGGAATTCACATGTGGCCTGTTGAAAAAGCGCGATCCACCGTAGACCTGGTAGAGAATATCACTTACCATCTGGTGAATTGTGGTCAAGCACTGACAATCACTCATAGTAAAAAAAAAATATTAGAGGATAAAAGTAGCATAGGTTTTAATGCAAGAATCCAAGATCTAACCTATCTCATCAATCACTCATAGTAAAAAAAAATGCTCTTTGGTTAGACTATTCGTAGCGTTCTTTTTTCGTGACTACAACTGTGCTATGGTAGATTTGTAGCTTGCAAGAAGTATTGTACTAAATAACGCTTAGTGTTGCCAGATTAGAATTGTAATCTTGTTATTACAGTAAGGGGAAATTTTCCCGTGAGTGCTATGCAGCGAACTTGAATAAATACAAAAGTAACTTGGCCGATAAAATTGTTCCATCCCACCGCGGTATTTTACGCGTGTAAAATACCGCGGTGGGCGGGGCAAAGCAGCTATCCGCGCGCCCGCGTCACATGGTCGGTGGCGTGACCTTGATGCGACCAATCGCGTGCGAGCTTTGTGCGCGTGTGTTTCGTTGGGATAGCAGTATAATTGTGTGCGTAGATGGATCCAAATTCGAAGCGGGAATTGTATGGAGTTACTCTTCCGTTTATTCTAGTTCGCTGGTGATATGGTAGATTTGTAGTTTGCAAGAAATATTGTACTAAATAACGCTTAATGTTGCCCAGATTAGAATTGTAATCTTGTTTTTACAGTAATGGGGAGATTTTCCCGTAAGTAGACTGTGACTGTGACTGTGTCTCCCAAAGCATGAGACATTAAAAACTTTAATAAAAAAGATACTAACAGGGTTACAAGTCGGTTTTTTTTTATTCTGACAGACAAACTGATATACAGATAGAACAAATCTATACCAATATGATAAAGAGAAAAAGTTTGATTGTTTGTTTGACGCGAATAGGCTCCGAAACTATTGGACCGATTTGAAAAATTCTTTCACCGTTGGGAAGATCTTAATAGAGAGAAATATCCCAGAGTAACATAGAGTATGGTTTGTTTCTCTTTGCAACTTAGATTATTTTAGAGATCCGCGCGAAGCCGGGACGCGATGCTAGTAATTAATAAAGTTTTACTTGTGTTGTTGACGCTTATTGCTCTTTCTTGATGCCAATGCTATAAGTGGCTAGGTATATTTATTTATTATAATAATTTTATTCGTTTTATGAACCATTTAATTTTTTTTTATTTAATTAATTAATTTATTTGTCAAATTAGAACTGCACAACTAATTACCCTAACGAAAATTCCATAACAAAATATTTTACAATCAAATAAGTCCTACAAAAAAACATTCAAGAACAAAATAAACTAATATCATATTTAAAATAAGAATTTTTTTTTTAGTAAAAAAGTAGTTCCATGTCAAAATTATCATTATATACGATAATAACTACTGCCATTATTTACCAGTAGCAGTTGCTAGGTAATAAACATCACACTTGGGGGCTGATGTCAGACCTCGGTCTTAAGAGACTTGCCCTCGCTGTTAGAAGATTTAGGGTCAGAGACTTGTAACCCTGCAGGCACCATTTATGTCATGTATATGTTAGCATGGAGTTATTTTAATGTGTTTGTTTGTGAGCATGATTTCATTACATGAAGTAATTCGCCCTTTCGTCCGAACCGCCAAACATTGGAATTCCCTGTTCCGCAATGACTATAATCTAGCAATTTTCAAGGTGAGAGTGGACCGGTTCCCTCTAGTTTAGCGCGCTTCTACGTAGACCTCAGTGTTACTTACCATCATATGAATTGTGGTCAAGCGCTGACCTATTTAGAGTAAAAAAATGGTATTTTGTTGTCTCATTCGCAAACATTTAACCCATTTTTTATTATAATATTTACCGGATTTGAATCTAGAGGGAGGCAAGCAGGGGTCATGCCTCGGGCGGCAAGTTCGGGGGCCAAAATCACACTTTACAATTATCATCATGTCAGCCTATAATCGCCTCGCCAACATGCCACGCCACAATCTGATTGAAGACTAGTTTGCGCCCGCGGCTTCCTTTGAATGTGAATTCTTAACTTTGTAATGTGTTATTTTGGCCGCCCCAACTTGCCGCCCGGGGCATGGCATTATCAATGAGAGTGGCGACAGTAGCCAGTGTCTTCAATAGCAGACTTGAGGGGAGGCTGATATTTTTTTTTGAGGTTTCGTCTTCCCTGTCTTTAAATCTAACTTATTTATTATTTTTTAACTTATCAGATAACCGTGCATGTTTAAGTAAAACTGCATGCATAATAAAATAATGCATCCATTTGTCATCCATATGGTAGTAAACAAATAAGCTTCCAAAAAAAAAAACAAAGATAAACAAATTCAAAACAATAATCATCAAGAATTCTACCATGATCATTTCACTATTTACTATGCTTTGTCGTACTTGATGTACTTGTATTTTATATTATACAAAATAATGCTGGTCAATACAAATTTAATAATAACACTCCGAGTTTTAGATTAGTTGGCAAAAATCAGCGCATCATAATGATCATAGTCGAATTCTACCATCCCTCGTGATCATGGTAGAATTTCCAATCCACAAGCTGGCAATCTGTGAGAGATACGGGGTAACGGACGATAATAAAATTGTTGACAAGTTATTAGTTAAGTAAATTTATTGTTTTATTTTGTTATTGTGCATGGGGGTACCCTTAACAGCCTACCCAAGCCAACCAAGCTCCTTAAAATAACGGAGCAAAGCCCTGGTCTTAGTTTTTTTTTTACTCATAATGGGCTTATGGTAAGCGATATTGCGATCTACGGTGGAGCGCGCTTGCCCAGAAGAAACCGGTTCACTCTTAGTTTAGTTTACCTACAATCTTATCAACTTCAGTATAGTTAGAGGCCTTATGGCGACCTGATAACTCTCGACATCAATGCTTGGCCACTTAGCTCATACGGAGAAGAAGAAAAAGTTTTAATTCTTTAAACTTATCTTATAACTATCTGGAAGATAAAGCCCTAGTTACTTTTACCTTTACTTTTGACGACCTCGTTGGCGTAAAGGTTACCATGCCGGACCGCCAATCAGAAGGTTCCGGGTTCAATTCCCGGCACGGTAAAGATCTTTGTGCTTAACTAAATTTGTTGGCTGTAAGTCTGGGTGTTAAAAAGATAAATCTTTATAAATTATGTATGTATGTATATGTAGCATATCAGTTGTAGTAATAATAAATAATAAATAATAATATAATAAATATTAGGACTCATTTCACACACGGCTGGTTAATATACTGAACCATTTTTAGTTCGTGTTATGGTAGCTAACACAACTGATATACTACATATACATACATATATATTTATATAGATACATATTTAACACCCAGACCCACAACCAACAAATTTAGTTAAGCACAAAGATGTCGGCCGGGCCGGGAATCGAAACCGGAACCTTCTGGTTAGCAGTCAAGCATTGTAACCGTTGCGCCGAGGTCGTCAAGTTGTTGAGTTGTGTTAACAATACACAAAACTAGAAATGGTTCAGTTTGGGGTTAACCAGCTGTGTGTGAAATGTGTCCTAGTAAAAAAAAACTTAAGTAACTAACTTGACAATAATTTTATTATCGCATATATTCCGACCTCGAATCTCCCATCAGTAGTGGGATTGAACGTATTTTTCCACAGCTATGCAGCGTTGTAACGCCCTCTATGGGGAGTACACGCAACACGGGACGGTCGCCAAGGAGATGCAGGCGTACGCCAACCTTCATCTCGAGAGGTCCTTCGAGTACCTTCTCTCTGCTGCTTACTTCAACAACTACCAGACTAACCGGTAAGCATCCTATCCTGTTATCCTATTTTATCCGATTTTTTAACGTTATTCTACCTTTCACTTTCCATTTTGTTTGTCTTTATATACAATTTGTCCATGCTATTAGTATATTAGATCCTTAACCCTTATATGGACAATGTTGTTTTTAAGCTACATAATAAAAATCACACATAAAGTTGACCTTCATATAACTTTTTTTTTTAATTTTGCGCAATGTAGTTTATAAACGACACTCACATTATTGTAAAAAAAAGTATAGTTAATTAATGTCTAGATTTTTTACTCACTTTTCCTAGACAGTAATACATGTCTATTACAAAAATATATTTTTTTAAAACGTGAAACAACAATCGTCCATTTAAAAGTTAAATCACCATATCGCTTATCATCAGGTGAATTGCGATGAAATGATTATGTTCTTTTTATTTTATTCTACTTCCTTTCAATACTATTTAAAGAATTCTTCTTCCTACTAATAGTATCCCACTTACTACTTTTATAATTCTATTTCCTTTTTATAATAGTGTCCCACTTATAAAAGCGCAATTCAGTTTAACGAGGAAGATTTTACTGTTTTCAACCATTACTTACGCATAGTTTTTTTGCTTCCACAGAGCTGGCTTCAGCAAGTTATTCAAGAAACTGTCCGACGACGCGTGGAGCAAGAGCATTGATATCATCAAACACATTACTATGAGAGGTGAGTTTTATTTTGTACTAGCAGATCGTCCCGCCTTCGCACGGGCTATAAAATCATCTAAGTTGCAAAGAGAAACAAAATGTAGCCTTTGTTACTCGGGGATAATATAGCTTCGCAACGGTGAAATAATTTTTCAAATCGGTCCAGTAGTTAAGGAACCTATTTGCGTCAAACAAACAAAAAATCGAACTCTTTAGTATTGGTATAGACATACAGTAGAGCGTCGATTATCCGAAATAATTGGGAGACGGGTTTTTGGAAAACCGGTTTATTCGGACAATATTTTTTTATATATTAATTGGCTTGCACCTGATCGCAATTCACCTGATGGTAAGTGATATTGAGATCTAAGGTGGAGCGCGCTTGCCCAGAAGAAACAGGTCGCGTACTAAGTAAGCGTGACTTTGGCACGTCCACGGTATTACGATGCCGTCTAAGTGTAATGAATAGTATTTTAATCGTCAAACCATTTCATTTCATACCCATATCCGAAGTTCCGAGGATTCGCACAAAGCGTTTTGCTTCGACCTTCATTGTGAGAACTGCGAAGCTTTGGAACTCTCTTCCTGAGTCTCTTTTTCTCTTTTTACTATTTGAGGGTCTTCAAATCTAGAGTAAATAGGTTCCTTCTAGGCAAGCGTGATACATCTTAGACCACAGTTAAACTCAACATCAGGCAAGCTGCGGTCAAACGTAAGCCTATTAAATAATTACCTAAAATAATTTTATTTTTAAAATTATTTTATAACTTTGGTCATTTCGTCAACGGTTTAAAATACAATTTTTGCAAATTGCTCTCGTCATCGCATTTGCCGGTTTCTTTTACTCTTTACTTCTCCAGGCGACACCATGGACTTCAACCGCCGCAGCACGGCTAAGCCGATCGAGCGTAAGAACTACACGGTGGAGCTGCATGAGCTGGAGTCGCTGGCCAAGGCCCTGGACACGCAGAAGGAGCTGGCCGAGCGTGCCTTCTACATCCACCGCGAGGCCACCAGGAACAGCCAGCATCTGCACGACCCTGAGGTAAGACTTGCTAGATTTTTTCTTAGACAGTACAGCTAGGTGTTTGACCAGCTAACCCGTACCTAAATAGTTACAGGATCCTATTACTATGCCTCCGCTGTCTGTCTATTATTATTATTAAATAATAAAATCATTTATTCGGGCCAAGAATTAGTGAACATTTACAATTTCAATTTTCTCCAATATTACAAAATGTTAATTTAAATATATGAGTAGCATGAAATAGCTTACAATGAACATTATTATAGTTCTAATTTATTATATTAATTATATAAATTGGTTAAAAGTATTTATTTTTATAAGCTGATTAATAAATTCACCTTAGAAATTTGAATAAGGTGAAATGATTCTCGCAGGTTTGTTACATAAAGAAAATTAATTAATTTCTCCTCTTGCCCCCTATAAAGCAACAGTAAGAAAACAATGCAGTTATAAAATGTATTAATTTTTCCATTAGCAACCAAAAGTTGACGCTGAGGTAAGCATAGTTCTGACAACCAGCGGAATAAAATATATACATAAAGATAAAGATAAATTTATTTGTAAAATTAAAAATAGTGTACGTACAAAGTTCTTACGTCTACATGATACCTTAAAGATAAACTGGTACGCTGTAGGGAGCACTACGCCCTGCTATAGGACTGCCAGGAGCCTGTATCACAGGGCCGTAGGAATCATAATCAATATAAGTCTTGCCTAGCTTGGAATAACAAGTATCTGGAATAATAACTAACTCATCTGCCAGTTGACACACTGTTCAGTGCTTGGTGACAGGTTTTTCAATTTTAGGGTGGCTAGCCAGGCGAGCACTAGACAATGCTTTACCACCATACAATTTACTTACATAACAATATAAAAAAAATAAAAATATGAAAAATAATTGGCCAAGCGCGATTCAGGCTCGCGCATAAAGATTCCGTACCATTTTAACAAAAAAAAAAACACGTTTTTGATGTGAAGCATTTATACAATATATAGACGCACGTAAAACCGATTTCTGGCGTAGCTATGAATGCCGCGGCGACGCGACGCCTCGCTGTATGATGGTAGAGGGAGACACTGCTTTATTCTTAAAACAAACGAATTAAGTAGTCACGATTTGGAATAAATACGTAATTTTTTGTATTTCATGAAAATAAATGTTTATTCAATAAATAGTCATCGTTATCTGGAAAATGAATCGTAATATTTTATTTTATCATTATGACATATTTAGTTCTTATCACAGTATGTTCTTTTCTGCATATTACTTTTACAAAATAATGTCGATGTTTCACATCTGCCAGGCGTCGTGTGACGGCTCACATTTTTTGTTTGTTTGAAAATCCTTAATAATTAAATATTTTCAGAATTTGTTCTTATAGCAGCACGAGAAATACACGACTTGTGAAATTTTAACATTCTAGCTATCACGGTTTATGAGATGTAGCCTATTGACTGACAGGCAGCACAGGCCCCGTGACAGGGTCCTGTCTTTTAAACCTTTAGTTACGGCACCCTAAAAAAGTATTACATAAACGTTTTTTTTTTTTCAGATCGCCCAGTACCTTGAAGAAGAGTTCGTAGAAGACCAAGCTAAGACCATCAGACACATCGCCGGGCATACTTCAGACCTGAAGAACTTTATCGCCGCCAATAACGGCCAAGACCTGTCTTTGGCACTTTACATGTTCGACGAATATCTGCAGAAAACTGTTTAAATAATAAAATCAAATATAAAATATTCAAAACATAGATTAGCTAGTACCTTGTATTCCAAATAATTCTCATATACAGTTTTCTAAATAAAACTTTAAAATTATTAACTTAATATTAATAAAAAATACTCCACTATTAATAAATAAAATAGTTCCGAACCGTATTTAAAATTCTACCATTTTGGTAGAATTTTCTGTAATATGTAAACTTTACAGAAAATTCTTTACGTACAAATGTTGGCTGTTGAAATTGTGATTTATTTTGCCCATTTTTTATTTTAAGCGAATTAAAATTGTCGTTTCTTTTTTTATTAATTTAGGCATGATAATCGTAGTGTATTTTTCAGTTATTTTCAAATAAAAATTATTCTTTAAAGTAGAAAGTCGAGTTTTATTTACAATGCTACAAAAGATTGGAATAGTGAAGGAGACATCCTGGAGCTAATATGGCGGATGTCTATTTTCTTGAGAAATAAAATACAAATTCTCAATTGTAGACCTAAGCCGATGATTCTTAAAGTTGTTTTTAGACAGTCTTTAAGCCGATTGATTAAAACACTTCATATTTGGGCACCGGTTTTATTGCAATGCAGCTAAGTTAAGCTTACTTGTACAAGGGAAGGTTAGAACGACCACAGACTAATAACTAGTGTTGTACTCAAACGATATTAATTTAGAGATGGGACTCAAACTATAATCTTAACACAAAGTCGAATTCTTTTTTTTTATTGATGAATAGAATTACGTTTGACCGCAGCTCGCCTGATGTTAAGCTTGACTGTGGTCTAAGATGTAACACGCTTGCCTAGAAGGAACCTATTTACTCTAGATTTGAAGACCCCCAAATTGTACTTCTCCGGAAAAAGAGACTCCGGTTGAGAGTTCCAAAGCTTCGCAGTTCTCACAATGTCAAACAATTTATTGCAATATTATGTCACTTAACACTTACATAATTACTCATAAGGCATTGCAATTATTTACTGGAGATGAGCAACCAAGAAAGATTAAAATTTAAATAGTCTTCTATTTTCAATTGTATTAAAACATTGAAATAAAACGAATTATAAACAAGTCAATTATAAAAGTAAATAAAAGAAAAAAAAACTCTCGTAAATTAATTTAATAGGCCACTCCGGATAGAACCTGACGGAAAGGTACCCATAACGCTCGTGGCATTGCCGCGTTGTATAGCGATGGATAGCCTTTGCGTCAGGTACGATCCGGAGCGGTATTCGCAAGTAAGTCTTCTATTTTATCTGGAAATTAATAATTTTATCAATATATTTGTTTTAGTAAAAATTTCCTGACAAACTAAAAAAAAATACACATAACAATAACTTTAAAAAATACTACGATTTAGGTCATCTAGTGACTTGTTAAATATTGACGTGACAACGTCTTAAATTAGGTTGCGGCTGGGAGTCACTTATGAAAAAGTGTAACGCCCGGTAACGTTACGATGAGTCACCGAACGAGAGAGAGGCCCGCCGAATGCCTTGCGTCTCTCTCCCACTCAACTATGATCGGACGTTGTCACGTAAAATCTTCGCCCGTAAAACAGACTTTACAGGCAACCATTTTTTTTAATAGCCATTGAATGTGGGCCCGAGCTCTGCATTTCCAAACTAAATCTGTTTAGGTTTCAAGATGTGTTCCAGCATAGCTTGAAGTGCGTCTCTCTTCAGTTTATCCCCGGCGCCGCGAGGGAGCGCGTCCACAACATGCACTCCTCCTTCTAGTTGCATGCGGGCTGGGGCCTGGAGAAGGAAAGGGGTGGTAGCACGGAAGAGAAAAAAATAGTGTGATTATAGATCTTAAATACGTTCTGCCGCTAAAGAAAAATAAATCTTATTTGTAGAGTGTCAGGGTTTATTTCTAAATCTGTGAGGTAGGCTAGTTTTGAATAAACTTAAACTACAAATAAAACGAATTGTTTCTTTGTAGTGCCATATATGATTATCGGTATATTTGTGTGAGTTTGGCGACAGCGGTTCCCATAGTAATTTTGGTGCATTGCACTTCCACTGTTTTTTTCTCTTCCGTGGGTGGTAGCATAAGCAGCCCACTATACGTTCCCACTGGTGGGTCTTGGAACCTTCTCTCGAAATATTCCCATCTGTCACCACGGGGCGACAGATCGATCAAAAAAGTTTGATCTGTCCCCCGTTTAGTGATAAGGGGACAGTTAGAACTTTATTACAAATTTATAATTTATATAGTCGATTTTAAACGTCAACCATTTTATCTTTTATTTATTAAAGTGTTGCATTACTTTGTTTGTATTGTATTGTATTTAATTCTATGACGGACAAACAGGAATCAAAATGTTCGATCTGTCCCTCTTATGCCGATAGGGGGACAGATCAAACATTAAGAAGGTGAATAAAGTTCTAACTGTCCCCTTATCGCTCGCTCTAATGTAAATTATATCTAAATTAATAGAGGCTGTACCTACAATTTATAAAATAAATATTTGATCATTATTTGAGTTATATCTTAGGGGTCAATAAACTGAATGAACATCCAATAATTAATGGCAAAAAAATTGTTTTAAAAAACAAACAACCGACTTCAAAAACACAACTAAAAAGGGAAAAATAATTTTAAGCCTAAATCAAATCAAGTATATATAAATAGAATAGGAGAGTTTATTTCATGTACTTATAAAAAACTGTTTGCAATTTTTACTAATCCTGTATTCTTGGAGTCGGTGCCAGCAAAGAAAGACAATTGAAAATAGTTTTTTTTAACAAACATTAATTTGTTCTTATTAGATGGCACCGACTTCAAGAATACAGGATTACTAAAAATTGCAAACAGTTTTTTATAAGTACATGAAATAAACTCTCCTATTCTATTTATATATACTTGATTTGATTTAGGCTTAAAATTATTTTTCCCTTTTTAGTTGTGTTTTTGAAGTCGGTTGTTTGTTTTTTAAAACAATTTTATTTTTACATTTTTAGTGGTTGGTAATGATATTTTGTTTAAGTTTTAGCTATGGGGAGCCAAATAAACTTCACGATGAAAAAATTTGGCGTGTGTCAGGCAGGCAACCAATTGGGAGCAAATCGAGCTGGATGCGAGCGAAGCGAGCGCGAAAATTTTCACCGTATTTGTTCCAACCGTTTGAGCATAAAGAAGTCCAAAGCAGCACCAATTACATAATGTTTGTTGTGTCAAAGCTGACTAGAACCAAGTGCGAGCGAAAAGAGGTGGATGCGAGCGAAGCGAGCTGTGCGCGAGCGAAGCGAGCGCGAAAATTTTCACCGTATTTGTTCGAACCGTTTGAGCATAAAGAAGTCCAAAGCAGCACAAATTATATAATATTTGGAGTGTCATAAGCCCAGAACATCCTGGGGGAAATTCGAACGAAGCGGGATAACTCCTAGCGAAGCGAGCGCGTAAATATTTTCCTTATCCGTTCGAGGGTCTTGTCTATTAATATATCAAATTTTACAGTTCCTTCTTCCACTAAGTATGACCCAAGTGGCCAAGCTCTGGCGTCGAGAGTTTTTCAAGCCCCTGATTTAGTTTGACCCCTGCTTGTACTAAGAGTAGTGATCCAGGCCCAACAAATTAACGTATTATCCGAAGCACAGTAACGCCCAGATGAAAATATCATATTTTTTTATGGAAGTCTTGTGCATGGTTACCCATCCAAAGACTGGCCGCATGGGCCGTTGCTTAGCCTCGATGTTCGCGTCAGATTACTTTTATTACCCAGGCTGCTAATTTTATGAGCGAAATCTGTATTGCCGTATGAGCGCGAAGAAGTAAAATAGGTTATCCAGTTATTTGGGCTTCCCACGGGAATAGCAATTTGACTAATTGGACTTTTAAGATAAAAAGTAACCTTCGTGTTATACAAGGTCTAGTCTACCCCCTATATCAAATTTTAGCGAAATCAGTGTGTCATGTGTTATTTGGTGCATCCCACGGGAACAATAATTATTTTCGGGATAAAAAGTAGCCTTTGTGTAAACACATAGTCTAACCTATCTTCATTCCAAATTTCATCAATGTCAGTACAACCGTTCGAGCGTGAAGAAGTTAAAAAGATTTATATGTTATTTGGTGCATCCCACGGGAATAGTATTATTTTCGGGATAAAAAGTAGCGTATGTGTTAACACATAGTCTTACCTATTTTCTTCTCAAATTTCATGAATATCAGTACAGCCGAACGAGCTAGAATCTGTCTTCATGCGTAAAAATAACCTAACTTTTTAGGTTTTTCTTCGATTTCCCTAGGAGTCCATCATCAGAACCAGTTTTGGTGACAATGGGACCAATTCAGAACCATACTCTTTCAATTAAAAAAAGAATTTTGAGAATCGATCCACAAATGGCTGAGAAATCGGTGAACATACATAAAAAAAAAAAAAATACATACACGTCGAATATATAACCTCCTCCTTTTTGAAGTCGGTTAATGATCAGAAACCATTGCATCGTATTTAATAACTACGTTCGTTACACATTGCTTTGCTGCGTGTGTTGCCAAACAATGATCCAACCACGAACATGTAATATATATGCATATATACTATTCGTTTTGTATCGTTCACATTGAGAGTGGAGGTTATTCTTCGCCAGTGGTATCTATTGCGAATGGCTTCTTTTCAGACTCGGGTACTGTTAGTCAAATGCCTATTACTAATGTAAAGGTTAATTTAAAAATTAAATCTTACAATAGAATAGTAGTATTCCTCCAACTCCCGCGCAGATATAGCGGCGTTGGTATTGAGAACTACCAAGGCAGAGAGCAGACCGTGGACCGCGGAGACTCCTGCCTCCAACACTGCATCATTACGGCATAACAAGGCTTCTACTTCTGCTGGTATTATCTGAAATAAATAAATAATATTAGGACGGATTTAACACACGGCTGGTTAGTCCCATACTAAACAATTCCTAGTTTGTATTATGGTTCCTTTTACACAACATATCTATACCTCTATCGGACGAGCAGGGAAACGCCAAGGCGGCATCGGTTTACGGTTGATGTGCCCAAGGCACGCACAAAGCGTTTTGCCTCCACTTTTGTTGTCCGAACCTCCAAACTTTGGAATTCCTTGCCAAATTCCCTGTTCCCCAATGACTATAATCTAGCGATTTTCAAGGCGAGAGTGAACCGGTCCTTCTAGGTAAGCGCGATCCACCGTAGACCTCAATAGCACTTACCATCAGGTGAATTGTGGTCAAGCGCTGACATATTCGGAGTAAAAAAAAAACAATACTAGCTGACCCGGCAAACGTTGTTTTGCCTTAAGTACAGTTAAAACTATTGGGATGAAAAATTATTACTAGCCATTAAATATAATTAAATATAATTATAATTTTGTCGCCGGGCTATAAGCGAGTGTGTAAGTGCGACGAGCGATTACTCGCGCCACTCGCCTCGTGCGCCATTCAATGCTGCACTGTATAGAAATGATGAAGCAGGCGAGTATCGCTGAACGAGTATTGCTGAGCGAGTTTATTTTTGAAAGCTCGTCGCTTAAGCGATAAAACTATTAAAGCGAGTCGTCGCCGGCAGTGTGAACAGTCAGCGATCAACTATCTGTATGTGTATCTCTTTTATTAACACAGAATGTTATATCTGTTGAACGTTTCTTGAGCGAGAAAATAGCCGATAGTTAACCGTTTACTCGCCGTTGGTGGGACCACTGCCTTAGTTTTGTAATGTTGTATATATTTAGCCTTAAGTTTATAGAACAATAAAAATAAATTTGAATTCATACGTGAGATTGAGACTTTGCTTACTCACAGAATAGTCTTTACACTTGATAAGGTCCTTAATTCTATTGACGATATATAAGTAGCCATCATCATCATAATAACCCACGTCGCCGCTCTTGTAGAAGCCCTCGGAGTCAAAATACTGGCTGTTGTCAACCCCGATGTAACCTGAAAATGACAATTACAACAACCTATCAACCCACCAACCAGTTTTATATTGATTCTTTCTAATACTTTTGTTTGCTTATGTTTTGTACATGAACAAGATACGTTGACCTCTACAAGGACCTATAGGTAGAGTTTGTCGACAAAATGTGAAAGAAAGAAAAAAGTTTATATGCTACATGACAGTTTCATTAAAAATATCATACAAGGGCCAGGACAGGAAGAGGAAGACCCAGGAGATCATTTTTCGACCAAATTAAGGAGAAAGCGAAAATCATGTCGTATAGAGAGGTCAAGGATTTAGCCGAAGATAGAACTACCTGGAAAAAACTCCACAGACAAAAGCCCAGCTCTTAAATGTCGAATGAATGAATGCAGCACCTTTTTATCCAACTAGTAATGTGGGCTCTTAAAGCTAACCTGGTGTAAGCGAAGGTGATTTAAAACAAATTTCACCGCTACGGTGGGCTCCCAAGGGCTCCTGAGACTCTAAGTCTACCACCTGAAAATATATGGACAAAATATTAAAAATAACAACAAATAGGTACCTACTAAAAATAATAAAAATAAAATATTAAGGGAGGTGGGTCCTCATACCATAAACGTGTTTTTTCGTATTTTTTTGCTACACATCAATAACGGTAGCTGCTAGATACTTAAAATTTTCACAAAATATATGAAAGTTTATTAACTATCAAATTAAGTTATAAAATAAAAAAAATACATATTTGAGGGGGACTTCCATACAACAAACATACGAGGGTGGATTAGAAAATTTCGCAGCTATACATAAATACTTAAACTATTTCAATGTAACCATGACAACCATGTCACAACTCTGGTTGTCAAATCGTGAAATTCTATCCCAATGGACGGTATTTTAATAAGACTGAATTTTGTTAGTCTTTGTGCAGCGTTTTTAAACAATTTAATTACAAAATAATATTTAAGGGGGGCTCCCATAAAAAATGGTACGGAACCCTTTCTTTATGCGCGAGTCTAACTCGCACTTGGCTAATTATTAGGGTTGCGTACCTGCATTGGAATGTAGTCGGGGTATGTGAAATTCCTATTCACTAAAAAAATGGTTGCCTGTAAAGTCGGTTTTACGGGCGAAGATTTTACGTGACAACGTCTGCCGCGTGCTGCGCGCGCGGCAGACCGATCATAGTTGAGTGGGAGAGAGACGCAAGGCATTCGGCGGGCCTCTCTCTCGTTCGGTGACTCATCGTAACGTTACCGGGCGTTACACTTTTTCATAAGTGACTCCCAGCCGCAACCTAATTTAAGACGTTGTCACGTCAAAATCCCGGTGGCCCTCCCATGTGCTGTGAAGGGAGGCTCTGGGATCAGATAATCCTGCTTACCTTCAGTATAAACCCATGCGCGGGAGTACCACAGCTCCCTGCCTTCGCACCAAGAGGAGCATACAGCTCGTTGCACACTCCGCCCGCTTCAGAGGTCCCGTAAATCTGATACACGCCCTGGAGGTTCGGTAACCTGAAATATTAACCAGCTAAAACTAGAAAAGTCAGAAACTAAGCATTGCCATCCACCTTCATTGTGCGTACCGCCAAGGTATGGAATTCTTTGCCAAATTCCCTGTTCCCCGATAACAACATCTTGAATGTCGTAATCTTAAGTAGGAACATAAAACTGTAAGAGCTTCGCCTCAAACTAATATAAACAAAAATAAAGTAGCTTATTTGATAGTGCTTGTTTGTGAAGCTACCATAATTCCGATATACCTACGAGTATTGTTACTCAGTTCGGGTTTGGTGGCAGCTCAAACAAGCATCGATATTTAGTACTAAGTCTAGTTCCTACTTATTAATATTGTAAATTCTTTGCTTAAATAAAGTTATTTTTATGTTTTTTTATGTTTATGTTTTACCTAATCTAGCGGTTTTCAAGGCAAGAGAGAGCCTTAGTGAGTAGGTTAAGTCTAGTTAAGTCTTTAATTTAATTTATTTTAGAAAATTATATGTAGATATAGATTGAATAAAATTTAATTTACAAGCTAAAATACAGAAACAGGGATGTTATAAGTAAAAAAATATTTATGAACTAAATTTGTTGGCTGTCGGTCTGGGTGTTAAATATGGTATCTATTATAATTTGTATGTACGAGTATGTATGTATATGTAGTATATCAGTTGTGTTAGCAACCATAATACGAACGAGAAATGGTTCATTATGGGGCTAATCAGCCGTGTGTGAAATGTGACTTAATATTTTTATTTATTTATAAAAAAAAAAAAAAAAGTACAACAAGTTGCCAGAGAACTTTAATTGTAATATGTTTAAACAGAAAATAAAGAGTTTTTGTGAAAGTAATCCCTTTTATAATTTAAGCGAATATGTGAAAATGGAACTTGCAGAATCGTAATTTATGGGTAAAAAGTAGTATAAATATTTTAAATTAAGATAATATAAGAAAGTTATATTTACTATCTAATTTTTAGATTGTAAATATAATTTTCTTATTACTATTAAAGTTCTCTGGCAACTTGTTGTAATTTTTTTTTTATATTTTTTTATAAATAAATACTTAGACACATTTCACACACGGCTGGTAAACCCCATACTGAACCATTTCTAGTTCATATTATGGTTGCTAACACATCTGATATACTACATATACATACATATATGTAATAGATACCATATTTAACACCCAGACCGACAGCCAACAAATTTAGTTGAAATATAAATATTTTTGTACCTATAACATCCCTGTTTCTATATTTTAACTTTCTTTTATGTCTGACCTCCTTTTTATAGCCTCCAATTGTTCTTTAACAACAGGCATGCTGGAAGAGATAAGAGCTTCAACGGATGTGACGTCATAGCGATCCAAGATGGCCGACTTTATCATTTGGTTGATGGAAGTCGGAGCTGATTGGATTATTCGTATCTGAAAAAATATAAAGAGGTCTTCTTAAGTTTATCCCCAGAGTAATAAAAAAAAACTAATTGCGGAAACCGACGTTTTAAAGGACCTCAATAACCTAAGTAGTTTGCTATTTGCCAAACAGCACAGTAAGAGAAGGCAAGTTCCAGTAGTGGAAACTTAGAGTAAGTAAACGATTAAAGTAAGAAGTTATGAGAGTAGATAAACGATTAATATAAAACGTTTTAAGAGTAAGTAAATGATTAAAGTAAGAAGTTATTGGTTATTATTAATAAGTTTTTAGTTATTAGTACAAGCATACTATTAAAGTAAGAAGTTACTAGAGTAAGAAGACGATTAAAGTAAGAAGTCACTAGAGTAAGAAAACGATTAAAATAAAAGGTTATTAGGGTTAATAAGCGATTAAAACAAGAAGTTATTACGGTAAGTAACGATTAAAGTAAGAAGTTGTTAGAGTAAGTAAATTATTAGATTAGGTAATGATTTATTATCATCATTATAATACTGTTATTACACGTAGCTTTCTTGACATTGTTAATGATGTATTGTTTTATTTTTGACTAGAGGTAGCCCGCGGCTCCGCCCACGTGTAGGTCGCTTAAGGGTAGAATTTCCAAAAATCTATTCTTAGTAAACGTTTAAGTACTAAAATATATACACACTCCAAATTTTACACCTCTAAGTTCAAAAACACAAAACTTTTATTTTTAACTTTAAACCCCCATGGCATCGCCCTTAATGCACCCCTGGAAAAAGTTTTTATAATTTTAATTTCACCCTTTAATGAACTACTACCATAACAACTTTCAAGACTTTAACTTGATAAATAAAGAATTTTCCATACAAACGTTCACCCCCCATAACAAACCCTTAGTTCACCCCTAGCAAAAAAAACTTGACACTATTATTTTTAATTTTACATAAACTATACATATTCCAAATTTCATTGCTATAAGTTCAAAAACAAAGAAGTTTCATACAAACTGTTTTAACCCCTTTCACCCCCTTAGGGGTAGAATTTCCAAAAATCCGTTCTTAGTACGCGTCTACATACTAAAACAAATACATCCTCCAAATTTCATAACCCTAGGACCAGCCGTTTGGGCTCTGCGTTGTCTATAGATGAATGAATGAATAGGTCAGGACAAAGATTCTTATAGTATAGATTTGTATTTAATTTTAATTTATTTGTATTATTTTGATGCGTAATGAAATTTAATTTAAGGTATGACATTGTAATTGTATGGAAAATAATTTCTAAAAAGAAACTATTATTATTATCATCCGCTTCCATTCCATAGATCTTTTCCAAGGCACTCGGTTTTTTTTTTATAAGAATATTAAATTAGTCACAAGACGTGGATAGCGATCGTGGAAGAAGATCTGCTGGTCCTGGGAAATCGGGAAGGATGGAAAAACCTGGATGGAAAGACTGGTAGAGGAGGCCAAGACCCACCCAGGATTGTAAAGCCACAGGAAGTAAGAAGTAAGTAAATTAATCAGAAAAAGTACCAGTAAACTTACTTTATATTTTTCAATGGCCTGCAAATGATCTTCCTCTTGGTTTCTGATAGAGAAAACGCAGGTGATTCCCAATCTGATGCACCCGAGCGTGACTATCAATCCGTAGGAGAGATACCATTCACGTGTGATGAGCATCGCAGACTTTGTGTATCTACAAAATTTACATTTTATGCAGAAATACCATAATTTATTCATATTTAATAAACTAGCTTTTGCCCGCGGCTGCGCCTGCGTGTAGGTCGCTTTTTCCACATTTTCCTTTGTTTCTTCTGCCCCTTTTAGTTGCAGCTTGATGTTATATAGCCTAAAGCCTTCCTCGATAAATGGTCTATTCAACACAACAATTTTTTTTCAATTCGCACCTGTAGTTCCTGAGATTAGCGCGTTCAAACAAACAGACAAACAAACTCTTCAGCTTTATAATATTAGTAAGTATAGATTACAGAAAAAATATTAAAATACTATGTACAAACTCAAAGATAAAAAGAAAAGAACAAGAAAAATCAAAACACTACAATTTAAATTCAGGTAAGCTCAACATCCAGGTTATCATTGCGTGGCAGAGTTTTCTACATGCTGGCAGCATTGCCCCGTGGAATAGCTAAACTTAGTCTTTGTAAGAAATAGCTACCAGCTCTTAGCGAAGACCAGACGCTTCCCAATGTCTATACAGTTTTTTTTGTGTTGGACTAGCACGGGCCTAAAGTCTCCACGGACAGCGCAACTAACTCATAGTTTGCGCTAATCTGTGAATACTTTCGTTACTTTAATAGTAGTTTATGCAACTGTCATATAATGAAGGGTATCAAAACACGAGCGTGAGTTTATGAAACGAGTGAAGCGAGTTTCATAATAGTAACGAATGTTTTAATACCCGTGTTATATGCAGTTGCATACACTACTTTATCTCCACTAATGCAATTAATCAAACAACAAGAGAAACAATTCACGCGTACGTGTATTGTCACAGTGAACTTGCCGCCATTAAAATCTAACCAATGAGAGCGCAGCTGCGCGCGTAGGGCCAATGAGTTGCGAGCGAGCGATGTTATAATGAGATTTTACGACATCGATGTGGATATTATACCATCATGTGAAATTGCTTAAATTGAGTGTTTTGTTGTCTGAAGATATGAAGAAGAAAAATAATAGTGTATGTGAGTATACTAACCTTTCATGAACGTTGCTGTAACTGTTGACTAAAATACCCATATGAGTCCAAGGAACACCTTTGGGCAGTCCAGTTGTTCCAGAAGAGAACAGAATGAACGCCCAATCTTTCCACCCCTCTACCGGCGTTGGTTCGAAGTCCGATACTTCAGCCGTTTCCGTTAAAAACTCTTTGAAAGATAGAACACCATCTTTAATTCGACGACCATCTTGATTTCGGGCACCATCTTTGTTTTCTTCGTCATAGATAATGTAGTTTTCTATACATCCAACTGAGTCCAGAAGAGGTTTGTGTTCAATTGTATTTGGTGACAGGAACATAACTTTTGGTTTTGACATCTCCAGGCGATGAAGAAGTGGCGCTGAAAAAGGAAAACAATCTGTTTAAAATGTTATGCGATCTGGTGCAATATGCGAAGAAATGCGCTAAAATGGCGCAACAGTATTTATTATTCGTCTCCCTTTCTAATGCCTATACGTGAGATCAAGACAGCGATATCGACAGTTTAATACAAGATAAAGCATATGTACTTACGACTATCAGTGGGTGTATATATACCACCGGCACAAATAACTCCCAAAATGGTAGGAATTATTTCCATTCGCTTGTCACTGCATACAGACACTACGTCTCCCTTTCTAACGCCTATACGAGCGAGCGAGAGAGCGATATCGACAGTTTTCTGAGCTAGTTCCGCATACGTCATCGTCTCATTGTTATCAGAGTTGATCTAGAATGAGTCAGATTGCGTTAATAGCTATACAAGATGCTTCATATCGGTGTGACAATACTTATACTACGCATACTTAGACATATTTAGGAGTCAGACCACAAGGTTTTATTATTCTAAGTATCATAGATTTCAAGTAATCGCAAGTTGAACTTCAACGAAAACTTTAAGAGTTTCAACCCTACAGATAATCATTGAACAAAGACCTTGGCTTACACAGACTAACTAACTAACTAATGTCTGGAAGTACTACGATATTACTATTATTTAAATTGTTAGACGTCAGATTAAACATCGGGTTGTCAAAAAGTCCTATTGAGGGTTACAAGCTATTACCCTCCACAAGGTTATTATTGAAGGTTAAATTTTATTTATTTCCGTACCTACTCAATGGCTGCATCGGTGGCTTAGTGGTCTGTGCCCCAGACCGCAAAGCGCAAGGTCCCGGGTTCGATCCCTGTAGCGAGACAGATTTTCGAATAAGGAATTCGAACGCTTGTCTCAAGAATGGGTGTATGTGCGTATGTTGTGTGTATGTCCATGGGAACCCCGATACAGGATAAAATCCTAAGTAGAGGATCTATGAATGTGAAAGCGTTTGTTTTGTGTATTTGGGAGCTAAGATGCTTTTTTTGCACAAATATCGACACTGAAGGAAATGTGCATTTTAAGCCTTATAGATAGACAGTGGTCGGTAAATGGAGATAATGTATCTGTTCTTATTCTGTTTTTTTTTATTGTATGGAATACAAGCTAAACCAACTAAAGCAAATTGATTTCGACGCTTTAGAGAGTTTGTCGTTAAATCGAGTGACGTTACATGAAGTTGACACGTATTTACAAATTCAAAATAAATAAATCTAAATTACAAATAATTAGACCCAAGTCTGTGGCCGCGGGAAAAAAGGTTAATATCATAGACAAGTTAAATATATTTTGTCTATGCTAATATACAGGTACCTCGCTGGTACGCCAAACTAAAACGTTAGCCGAGGTACCTATACCACTGAGGTTACTACGAGTATATAGTTCAATGACCTATACTATCTTTAATAATAAATAAAAATATATAATAATAAATATTAGGACTCATTTCACACACGGCTGGTTAACCGCATACTGAACCATTTTTAGTTCGTGTTATGGTTGCTAACACAGCTGATATACTACATATACATACATATATATTTTATATAGATACATATTTAACACCCAGACCCACAACCAACAAATTTAGTTAAGCACAAATATGTCGGCCGGGCCAGGAATCGAACCCGAAACCTTCTGGTTAGCAGTTCGGCATGGTAACCGTTGCGCCAACGAGGTCGTCGAGTCGTCGTCTTTAGTAGTACTGTAGCGCCGGTAGCTCGTCTAGCTAAGGTGATCTGACGCGATCATCGAAGCTAAGCAACGGTTGATGCGGACGTTGTTTGGATAGGTGACCATGTAAAAGACTGTCGTTTTTAAAGTGGCATTTTCATCTAGACGCTACCGTAGGTCGGATGACACGTTAAATTGTAGATCCCGGCTGTTAGGCCTCAGGACCTTAGGGTGGCTTGAAAACTCTCGACACCAGAGCTTGGCCACTTAGCTCAACAGAAGAAGAAGACTTACCAAAGCTGGCTGATCTCCGAACTTGACAATTCTCTTCAACACATCTTTCCCAAAATGCAAGTGGGAAGGCAATGGCAAATCTTCCCCATATAGGTAAAATTTGTTGCGAAGCATTTTTGATATCTATAATATAAAAATAAGTGGGGTTTTCCTTCCTGACGCTATAACTCCAGAACGCACGAACCGATTTCCACGGTACAGCATTCGTTGGAAAGGTCTCGGGCTCCGTGAGGTTTGAAATTCAAGTAAAATTTGTACAGAAAATAAAGAAAACTTGTTTATTATGTTGTGCTTAATTCCGTCCTTAATTTTTTTTATTACCATTAAATTATATTAAAAAAAACTGCACTTGCCACCTAAGACACTATAAAAATGATATACGTTGCTGCCTTTATTTGATAAGTCATTACATTAAGCCTAGGTCACATTCAAAACTCATATCATAATTTACTATTTGAAAAAGTGTGTAATTCTGTATTTTATTTTTTACATGTGAAGAAACAGTTCTAAATAATGTTCTATAATATAATTATTAATAATGAATATCTTAATTAATTATAATATATATATTAATTAACTTTCTTTTTAATCATAATATACGGAAAATTGCGGCAAACGTTGTTTTGCCTTAAAAAAAATGGATAGTATCCGATTCTCAGACCTACTGAATACGCATATAAAATTGGGTAAAAATCGGTCAAGCCGTTTCGGAGGAGTACGGTAACTAACATTATAATAATAATAACTTTATTTAATTGAGGTTACCAGGCCCCATATTAATTTTAAAATACATTTAACATAAATCGATTATTTTTTACAAAACAATGGCACAAAATAGTAATTTAAAAACACACACATACAAAGTAATTATTAATTAAAATAAAAGTAAACAAATGCAATTACTTCAATAGACTTACTTCAATAATAATATACTTACAAACGGCATTGCTGGAATATGCCTGTTGCAGCAATGCCATTTGTAAGGGGAGCCATTGTGTCATGTATATTTTATATATTAGAAGAACATGCTCCCATAGCTCCCTAACGAGGGTGACGTCGCGTGGTGTAGCTAGTCCATCATATTTATCAATATTGATAGATTGATAATATTTCAATATATGAGTCGATAAACATGATAGGGATATGATATTTTTAGATATACTGTTATGCCAATATTGAGTGCAAATGGAATTATCTTTAATGCAGCTATGAGAGTTATAATGCACTACCATGCATCAAGAAAAGGTCCTAACGAAGAACAAACTCCGATAAATTATAATAAAAATAATAGAGTTACAGTGTCTTACATCATTTCATACTAACATTTGTATTAAATTGAACAAACTGGCATTAGAAAACCATACAACTTTTCCATTACATTTCTTTATACACTTTAAATAAAATTATATTCTTCTGATTATTCCAACAGTTTAAAAGGTCGAAGTTTTCCTTTCCGGAAAAGAGCTGGTGTGTAGTCGCATCCTGTGAGTGCATGAAAGCACGGTAACATTTTCAATTATTTTGAAAAAAAAATACGATTTAGCGTCTGGACCACTTTAAACAGCTATAAAAAATGTCGGGCAATATTAGATTTACGTTAAGTTCAATAATCTATACTAATATAATTAAGCTGAAGTGTTTGTTTGCTTGTTTGTTTGAACGTGCTAATCTCAGGAATTACTGGTGCGAATTGAAAAATATTTTTGTGTTGTCAATTATTGAGGAAGGCTATAGGCTATAAAACATCCCGCTGCAACTAATGGAAGCTGAGATACAATGGAAAATGTTGAAAAAACGGGAAAAATTATTCATCTTTGAGGGTCTCCGTACATAAAACGACCTACACGCGGGCGGAGCCGCGGGCAGCAGCTAGTAAAAATAATAAAAAGCAATAAAACTTATTAAAATTATTTAAAAATACATATAGTTTAAAAAGAATTGGAAAAAACATTGGATAAAAATGTTATAGGTAGCCCTTTTTATTTACTGTTACGAGTAAAACCTATTTCATTCAATAAATTCATTTCATATACATAAATTTATACCTTTGCAGGTAGGATGCGCTCTGATGAACTACCACTACCGCCGGCCAGATAGTCCATATGACTTCCGAAGAGTGAGAGAGATAGGAAATCTAAAAACTGGCACCTGAAATGCTTGTTTTCCTGACGTTGCTAGCTCCCGTACTATTAAATGTGTAAACGAAGCTACAAGTGCTTTCAATTTTCATAAACCTACCAGTACCTACGTTGATGGTTTTCATGCAATTTTACGTGCATCTTTTCAATTTTAAGTAGAGTAATAGTTCCAATACCATTCTTCTAATCATAAGCAATCAAATAGCCCATTTATGAAACATTGGATAGCAACAATTATACCTTAAGTTTTTCCATGTAGGTACATTATTTCTGCTGTTTTGTAAAAAAAAAAACTGTTTTGTTATATTTAATATTTACCTTTATTTTTAATATTTCATTTTTGTTTTTGAACACCTTGTATAAACATTGTATTCTATGGACTCTGTGTCTGATAATAAAGATTTATTATTATTATCATTTCTAAAATGAGCAACCCTGTTAATTTATTTGATTTTTTAGTGTTCTGTCATTTAAATTTTCTTCTATTTTACAGTAACTTTTTGTAATGAGTAATTTTTTTTAAGTTGGTCAGTAGAGTTTTAATATTATCGATTCGCTTTAGGTCATCTGGTGACTTATTAAATATTTTAATAGCCATTGAATGTGGGCCCGAGCTCTGCATTTCCAAACTAAATCTGTTTAGGTGTCAAGATGTGTTCCAGCATAGCTTGAAGTGCGTCTCTCTTCAGTTTATCCCCGGCGCCGCGAGGGAGCGCGTCCACAACATGCACTCCTCCTTCCAGCTGCATGCGGGCTGGGGCCTGGAGAAGGAATAATAGATAATAATAATATATAATGACTACACAAAAATTAAAAATAACATAAAAAAAGCTATACAATAATTAGCATAAGCATAAGCAGCCCACTATACGTTCCCACTGTTGGGACTCGGGGCCTTCTCTCACTAGGAGAGAGATATAGGCCATAATCCACCACGCTGGCCAAGCGCGTGTTGGCGGATAACACACGTCTTCGGATATTGTGGTCCTCAAACATGCCGGTTTCCTCACGATGTTTTCCTTCACCGTAAAGCGAGTGCAAATCCACACATAACTTGAAAAACAAGTCATTGGTGTAGAGCTGGGATCGAACCAGGGGACGTCTCATTGAAAAGCAGACGTTATTACCACCGAGCTACACTCGCTTGATCGATACAATAATTAAAAATTAAAAACCTTTCAAATAGATAAGAATACAGTACTTTACAAATCGTACTATCTTTAAATGAGCAATTCTTGTATATATATAAATAATTGGAATCTCGGAAACGGCTCCAACGATTTTCATGAAATTTAATATATATGGGGTTTCGGGGGCGATAAATCGGTCTAGCTAGGAATCAATTTTAGAAAATATCATATTAAAAAAATAGGTACCGAACAAAGTTCGGTCAACCAGGTGCTATATAATAAATGAGAAACCAATTTTCTCGTGCCTTGAAAACCGCTAGATTATAGTTTTCGGGGACCTCTGACCGCCATTGAGAATGGTAATTTTTGTATCAGTTGAGATTAAGAGTGAAGGTCATTCTTTGCCAGTGGCATCAATTGCGAATGGCTTCTTTTCAGACTCAGGTGCTGCTAGTCAAATGCCTATGGAGCGACGACGGTCTGCCTCCATCTAGCAAAGGGATATCCCCCGGACAGATGTTGTGTCCGGAGACGGCCGATAGGTCATGCATTGTAGCTAGGAGCAGTCGTACGCGCGTTGAAAATACCGCGCGCGCGATTCAGGACTAGCGCTCTGATTGGTAGCGGGCGATAAAGTGCGACAGAGACGCCACATATGCATATATCCTATTCGTTTTGTATCGTTCACATTGAGAGTGGAGGTTATTCTTTGCCAGTGGCATCAATTGCGAATGGCTTCTTTTCAGACTCGGATACTGCTAGTCAAATGTCTATAACTAAAGCTAAGGTAAAAAAAAACTTACAATAGAATAGAAGTATTCCTCCAACTCCCGCGCAGATATAGCGGCGTTGGTATTGAGAACTACCAAGGCAGCGAGTAGACCGTGGACCGCGGAGACGCCTGCCTCCAACACTGCATCATTACGGCATAATAAAGCTTCTACTTCTGCTGGTATTATCTGAAATAAATAAATAAATGCCATAGCTATTCAGCGCGGTAATGCAGCGAGCGTGATGGGCACCTTTGCACCGGGGGCGACCAGGGGCGGGTTATTTAATTTGTATTAGTTTTAGTTTTTAGTATGTGATATTTATATTGGACGTAATTTTATATAATTTTATTGAATAAATGACCGCTTTAGTATGTAATTTATTTAATAAAAACATTGTAATGCTACATTTTAAGGAGTAAATAAATAAATGTAAGGACATAGATATACTCTTTATTGGGCAAATTAAGGTACAAGTCAAAATAAAAAGTAACAACACAAAAGTATGCCACAAACGGCGGCCTTATCTAATCGCTAACAGCGATCTCTTCCAGGCAACCTTTGGATGGAAAACAGTTGACATATTTCACACACGACTGGTTAGCCCCATATTAAAAAAAAATCTAGTTTGTATTATGATTGCTAACACAACTGATATCTTTAATTAAAATGAAATAAAATAGCCTTTATTTTCCTAAAAATATTACTACTACTATGATGGCTCGCTAACCCCAAAATGGATCCTGGCCTCCGACACTATGAGACGCCACTTTTCTCTATCCTGAGCTGTCTCCTGCCAGTCTGTGGCATGAAGTGCGCTCAGGTCTTGCTGCACTAGGTCTTCCCAGCGATACTTGGGACGACCAACCGGACGTCGGCCGATTGGTCGTCCCAAGTATGCTCGCCTCACAGCCCGATCCTCTCCCATCCTTTCCACGTGGCCGAACCAACGGAGCCGATGTGCTTTACTTTCGCCCAAAAATATTACATTTCATTAATTCTTAAGTGGTTTAAAATTCTGATTAAAATTTATTTATAAAGATTTTTATATATGTACTCGTATGTATCAAAATATCATCCAAAGGTTGCCTGGAAGAGATCGCTTTAAGCCATAAGGCCGCCAATTGTGGCACACTTATTTGTAAGCTCATTCTTTTTCTTTTTTGTATGTAATAATTAATGTGTCCAATAATGAATTTTCTATCTATCTATCTAATTATGTATTGATTATTAACTGATATACGTATATACCAATATAATAAAGAAGAATTTTGATTGTTTGTTTGACGCATACATAGGCTCCGAAACTACATGAAAATATTTTTTTTTAAACTGAAACCTAATGCTCCAAGATCTGATTCAATTGATACGTGAGTAAAAGAGGTCAACTTTGTTGACTTACTTTAAAATAGTCCTTAATTTATGGTCATTATAAAGATGTAAAAACATGCTTAAGAATTACGTTTGTTGTATGGAGACCCTTAATATTTTCATTTTTTATTTTAGTATTTGTTGTTATAGCAGTACGGGAAATACATATCTTGTGAAAGTGTCAGTTTTCTAGCTACTACAATTTCTCAGATACAGCCTGGAGACAGACAGACAGCGGAGGTTTAGCAATAGGGTCCCGTTTTCACCTTTTAGGTACGGAATCCTAAAAAAGTATTTTTAAACTGAAACCTACTGGCCCAAGATCTGATTCAATTCAAATACGATGAGACTTTGTTGACTTACAGAATAGTCCTTGCACTTGATAAGGTCCTTAATTCTATTGACGATATAGAAATAGCCATCATCATCATAATAACCCACGTCGCCGCTCTTGTAGAAGCCCTCGGAGTCAAAATACTGGCTGTTATCAACCCCGATGTAACCTGAAAATGACAAACAAAACTCAGTTGTCAATATAACAACCTAACTTTGACGACCTCGTTGGCGTAAAGGTTACCATGCCGGACTGCTAATCAGAAGGTTCCGGGTTCGATTCCCGGCTCGGTCAACATCTTTGTACTTAACTAAATTTGTTGCTGTGGGTCTGGGTGTTAAATATATATTTATATATATATGTATGTATGTATATGTAGTATATCAGTTGTGTTAGCAACCATAATACGAACTAAATGGTTCAGTATGGGGCTAACCAGCCGTGTGTGAAATGTGTAAAAAAAAAATTAAATTAAATAAATAAATCTTATCTTCTTCTTCTTCTAATATAAAAAAAAACCATGTCACAATGTTAGTTACCGTAGTCCTCCGAAACGGCTTGACCGATTTTTACCAAATTTTATATGCGTATTCAGTAGGTCTGAGAATCGGCTGCTATCTATTTTTCATAGCCCTAAGTGATAAGGGTTGTTCACCCTTAATTTCATCATTAATATATTTTTTTGACAGTAAAATTGTTTTATTTTTTTGTAATGTGCATTAAAAATACATACAACTCAAAATTTTTACTTTTTTAACGTTCCATACCTAAAAGGTAAAAACGGGACCCTATTACTAAGCCTCCGTTATCTGTCTGTCTGTCTCCAGGCTGTATCTCAGAAAGAAGAATAGCTAGAAAGCTGAAACTTTCACAATATATGTATTTCCCGTGCCGCTATAACAACAAATACTTAAAATAAAGAATAAACAAATATAAAAAGAACGAAAAACACGTTTGTTGTATAGGGACCCTACAATAAACGTGTTATTTTAGTTTTTTTTGGAAAAATCTCCACGGACAAGAGCCTAGCTTTCAAATATTGATTAAAACAATGAATTCAGTATGACAAGTCCAAACGTGCCCGTTCTTAGCCAACGGGGCAATGCTGCCAGCATCTTGGGAACTCTGCCCCGCAGCGACAGCCTGGATGGTGAGCTTACTCTTATTTAAATTGTAGTGTTTAAGTTTGTTTATAGTATTTTCACTTATTAATTAAAAATAAAAATTAAACAGCACTAGTAATGTGGGCTCTTAAAGCTAACCTGGTGTAAGCGAAGGTGATTTAAAACAAATTTCCCCGCTCCGGTTCGCTCCCAAGGGCTCCTGAGACTCTAAGTCTACCACCTGAAAACATATGGTTAAAATATTAAAAAGTTAAACTATACTATACCCATGGAAGACAAAATTAAATATTTAGTGTATTTCCGCTGTGATAAGTTATAGTGTATATGTGATATATCACAGCAGAAATACACTAAATATTATGTATGTAATAGTATGTAATATGTATGTATGTATATGTAGTTTATCAGTTGTGTTAGCAACCATATCACAAACTAGAAATATGGGGCTACCCAACCAGCCGTGTGTAAAATGTGTCCTTATAAAATAAAAACCCCTCCTAAAAAGAGGAAAAGTAGATATGGTAGCGATTCAGCGGCACACATGACTAAACTTAATTAAAAGAAGCCCCGTCTCTTTTCATCTTAGGTGGCCAGAAAGAGACGGCACGTTCTGCACCATAGTCAAACCAACTAAAATCACGTCAAATGTAGAAAATATAGGCGACTTTAGACCGCACTCATTTGTATCACCTCTAAAACTGCCTGCACATTCCATATTTGACGTGATTTTAGTTGTTTTGTCTGTGGTTCAGAACGTGCCGTCTCTTTCTGGTCACCTAAGATGAAAAGAGACGGGGCTTCTTTAAATTAAGTTTAGTCGTGTGTGCTGCTCATGAAGTTGTAGGTATATCTACTTTTCCTCTTTTCTCGAGGGGTTTTTATTTTATATACCACCACCATAGATGAAAAGAGATGAAAAGAGACGGCCACCTAAGATGAAAAGAGACGGGGGCTCTTTAAATTTAGTTTAGTCGTGTGTGCCGCTGAATCGCCACCAATACTGCTGACTGCTTACCTTCAGTATAAACCCATGCGCGGGAGTACCACAGCTCCCTGCCTTCGTACCAAGAGGAGCATACAGCTCGTTGCACACTCCGCCCGCTTCAGAGGTCCCGTAAATCTGATACACGCCCTGGAGGTTCGGTAACCTGAAATAATATTGGTGGCGATTCAGCGGCACACACGACTAAACTAAATTTAAAGTAGCTCTGTCTCTTTTCGTCAAATGACTGTATAAGCAACCGTGTTAGTTCCGAACTGTACGGGTAGATGGCGCCACCACGTGAGAATAAAGTTACTGAATCGCGGTGACGCGTGTTTTCTCGCGTGCATGGGTGATTTGTGTGCGCGACAATTAATCGAACTTCGATCCAGCAGAAGTAGTTTTATTTGTTAAAACATCCTGCATAGTGATCCAGTATCTGGTGCGGAGTCACCTGCCTATTGTTCCTGCCTTGGCAAGAAGGCAGTGAAGGGGTCCAAATTTGTACAATGACCAAAAAGAGATGGTACGATCTAAACCATAGACAAAACATCTAAAATCACGTCAAACACGTCAGATTTAGAGCTGATACAAATGGGCGCGCTCTAAAATTCGCTTACATTTTTCATATTTGACGTGATTTTAGTTGTTTTGTGTGTGGTTCAGAACGTGCCGTCTCTTTCTGGCCACCTAAGATGAAAACAGACGGGGCTTCTTTAAATTTAGTTTAGTCGTGTGTGCCGCTGAATCGCCACTCCAGTAGCTTGGACCAGTCGTACGCGCGTTGTCCAGTAGCTTGGACCAGTCGTACGCGCGTTGTAAATACCGCGCGCGCGATTCAGAACGAGCGCTCTGATTGGTAGAGAGCGGTGACATGCGACAGAGACGACACATAGATGTTTTTTTTAAGATAATTAGATTGTAAATAAATCTGTCTTTTATGTCTGACCTCTTTTTTATAGCTTCTACTTGCTCTTTAACGACAGGCATGCTGGAAGAGAGAAAAGCTTCAACGGATGTGACGTCATAGCGATCCAAGATGGCCGACCTTATCATTTGGGTGATGAACGTCGGAGCTGATTGGATAAATCGTATCTGAAAAAAATATAAAGAGGTATATAAGCTCTGAGCATATCTTTAAGTTTATCCCCAGAATAATAAGTAGAAAATAATAAGTAATTGTGGAAACTGGCGTTTTTAAGGGCCACAATAGCCTAAGTAGTGTGTTATCCGCCAACCCGCACATGACCATTGAGATTTTGGCACATATATCACTCCTCGTGAGCGAAGATGGGATCAGACGTAGAGTAAGATAAATGATTAAAGTAAGAAGTTATAAGAGTAAGATAACGATGAACGTAAGATGTTATTTAAGTGAGTAAACTATTAAAATAAGTAGTAATTAGAGTAAGTAAGTACACCATTATAGAAAGAAGTTACAAGTGTAAGAAAACAAATAAAGTAAAAAGTTTTTATAGTAAGTAAACGATTAAAGTAAGAAGTTAATAGAGTAAGATAACAATTAAAATAAAAAAATATTACGGCAAGTAAACTATTTGAGTAAGATGATAATAGAGTAAGTAAACTATTAAAATAAGAAGCTGCTAGAGTAAGAAAACGATTACAATAAGATGTTATTACGTTAAGAAAAAGATTAAAATGAAAAGTTATTATGGTAACGTAAGAAGTTATTAAACTTCTTACTTCAATCGTTTTCTTACTCTGATGAGTACGTAAATGATTAAAGCAAGAAGTTTTAAAGTAAATGAACGATGAAAGAAAGAAATTACTAAAGTAAATGAACTATTAGATTAGGAAAATATTAGAGTAAGTAAATAATTAAATATCACTAAAGATTTATCGTCATTATACGGTCCGCCTCCATTCCTGTAGGCCTCTTTCAAAGCAATCCGTTTTTTAATTAGAAGTTAACTTACTTTGTATTTTTCAATGGCCTGCAAATGATCTTCCTCTTGGTTTCTGATAGAGAAAACGCAGGTGATTCCCAATCTGATGCACCAGAACGTGACTATCAATCCGTAGGAAAGATACCATTCACGTGTGATGAGCATCGCAGACTTTGTATATCTAAAATTTACATTTAATGGGGTCACATATTTAAAAAAAAATTATAGCCGGTATAGCTCGTCGACAAAACCATACAGAAGATTTTTTTTTTATAACTGAGGTTTGCGTTTGGCCACAGCTTCAAATTCAAATTCAAATTCTGTTTATTTATATAAATGGCACTTACAGCTAAACCAAACGTATTACTTAGACTATTAGAAAATTAATTACATAAAAATATTAATAAAATAAAGTACAATGCTAAGAACTGTTATTATGACTAGGCTTAAATACTACAGTAAGATTAAGTAAACTATTTATTATAAGCTTGCCTGGTGATAACAAGGTTTCGATAGGGTTTCGATGCAACACGCTTACCTAGATAATACCTATTAACTCTAGATTTGAAGACCCCAGATACAGAAGTACGCCAAGGCTCGCGAACAAAGACTTCACCATCATGTGAATGTCGAGTCTATCCAGCTCCTTGTCGATACACATGAGATAAGAAGATTAGTCAGTGGTCCCACCGGCGACGATGAACGAGAAACGAGTAGAACTAGAAACTATAAACGAGTTGGCGATCAGCGGGAAGCGAGTGTAGTTTCGATAGTTTTGTCGCCGGGCTATAAGCGAGTGTGTAAGTGCGACGAGCGATTACTCGCGCCACTCGCCTCGTGCGCCATTCAATGCCGCACTGTATAGAAATGATGAAGCGGGCGAGTATTGCTGAGCGAGTTTATTTTTGAAAACTCGTCGCTTAAGCGATAAAACTAGTAAAGCGAGTCGTCGCCGGCAGTGTGAACAGTCAGCGATCAACTATTTGTATGTGCATCTCTTTTATTTACACGGAATGTTATATCTATTGAACGTTTCTTGAGCGAGAAAAATATAGTCGATAGTTAACCGTTTACTCGCCGTTGGTGGGACCACTGCCTTGAAAACAACGAAACCATTCGAGTTAGTGTAGTGTTGTGTACCTTAAGTGACAACAAAATCCAAAGTGTTTAGTGCTGAAAATGGGACACATAAACAAAGTGTCTTAAATCGTTAGCTCAAAATATAGCCAATTAAATACATAAGTAAAAGTAGATCAATAATAATAAGTGTATAAAATAAATAGTCAAGCTTAACCAATAAAGCTAAACCATAGGGGTCACTAAAATGAAAAGATATGAATTTTTAGTCTGTTTGTAAAGTTAGTCTTAGTACTTATACAATAATCAGTCGTTAAGCCAAGTCTTCTGGTGGCTTGAAAACTAGAAACCAGAGCTTGGCAATTCAGCCCATTCGAAGATGAAGAAAAATACTAGTGTATGTGTACTAACTTCTCATGATCGTTGCTGTAACTGTTGACTAAAATACCCATATGAGTCCAAGGAACACCCTTGGGCAGTCCAGTTGTTCCAGAAGAGAACAGAATAAACGCCCAATCTTTCCACCCCTCTACCGGCGTTGGTTCAAAGTCTGATACTGCAGCCGTTTCCGTTAAAAACTCTTTGAAAGATAGAACGCCATCTTTGATTCGGTGGCTATCTTGATTTTGGCCGCCATCTTTGTTTTCTTCGTCATAGACAATATAGTTTTCTATACATCCAACTGAGTTCAGAAGAGGTTTGTGTTCAATTGTATTTGGTGACAGGAACATAACTTTTGGTTTTGAGATCTCCAGGCGATGAAGAAGTGGCGCTGAAAAAGGAAAATAATTAGTTTAAAATGTTATGCGACTTGGTACCGTATGCAAACTAGTAGGCCAAAATGGCACGATAGTATTTATTATTTATTCAAACTGACAGTCTGACTTATAGACAAAATCAAATACAAATAAAAAAAATATTTATTTGACGAAGTAATTGTTACAAATATATAAAGAAATCCAAAGGCTTCCGAACTAGTTCAGAACTGTATGACGGAAGCCGATGTCTTCACCCAATCGTAGGTAAGTATAGAACTTAAGGTATAGAACTTAACTAGCTGACCCGGCAAACGTTGTTTTGCCTTAAAAAAAAAAAACTAAATATACAGTAGCCGATTCTCAGACCTACTGAATACGCATATAAAATTTGGAAAAAATCGGTCAAGCCGTTTCGGAGGAGTACGGTAACAAACACTGTGACACGGAAATTTTATATATAAGATAAGATGAGGTTTTTAGTACATAATTTATGTCACAAAGTTTTCAAAAAAGGAAAAGGAAAGAAAAGCTCTTTTTTAAATTACAAAGAAAAGTATGTAATTCAAAAAAATTTAGCTATCTTACGATAGCTTAATAATTTAGCCATCTTAAGATACGAGTAGCTCAATTATTTTATGCATTCTTTACTATCTAAAGATAGCTAAATTATTTTGGAATTATTTATTATTATTATAATTAATTGTCAGCTATTTTCGTATAATGCTTAAACAAGCATGTTATGTTTGTATGTTTACCTATACATTGACTGTTTTGCTCTTTGTTCTGTAATTAAAGGTTTATATGTAAATGATTCTTTACTTGCTTTTGTTTTTTTAAAGAAGTTTTTTTTGTATATGTGGGAGAATATGCACTTTGAATGAATGCCTTTTTAGTTGTTTGTACCTATCTGTTATCTAGTTATATAATTATGTTATACGAGTAGTATACCGATATTATAAAAAAGAAAAGTTTGATTGTTTGAAGCAAATGGGCTCCGTAACTACTAGACCGATTTGAATTTCTGTCACCGTTGGGAAACTACATTGTCCCCGAGTAACATAGGCTATATTTTGTTTCTCTTTACAACATAGATTATTTTATAGCTCATGCGAAATCGGGCGATTTGCTAGTTCTTCATATCATAAGATTTGAGAAGAGAAGTTTGTATGGAAGAGTATGGTGGCGATTCAGCGGCGCACACGACTAAACTAAATTTAAACAGGCCCGTCTCTTTTCATCTTAGGTGGCCAGAAAGAGACGGCACGTTCTGCACCACAGACAAAACAACTAAAATCACGTCTAATATGGAACGTGCAGGCAGTTTTAGAGGTGATATACAAGTGAGTGCGGTCTGAAGTCGCCTATATTTTCTACATTTGACGTGATTTTAGTTGTTTTGGCAATGGTGCAGAACGCGCCGTCTCTTTCTGGCCACCTAAGATGAAAAGAGACGGGGCTTCTTTAAATTTAGTTTAGTCACAGAATAATAACTTGTACTTCGTAATTTAGTTTAGTCACAGAATAATAACTTGTACGCTTCACTTCGCAATGGTTTTCAAAGAAATATGATAAACAATATGATTTAATTTAGCTCGCGGTCCAGTCGATCACGTGATGATTTTTGTACCTACCAATTTCTTTTCAATGGAATATGGGCCTTAATTCACTATGCTACGGTTCATAATACGTTGTACATGGTTATACGTAGTACTATAGTCTGGCAAACGAAACATGAGACTCGATTTTTTTGCAAACTTTTTATATGGCAATGCTATAATAATGGCAACGTCAATATCCAAAACAAGATGGCGTGTTGTTATGATTTAGTTAAACACTAATTACTCAGCGAAAAATGAAAAATATCATCAAAAGTGGAGTTCGGGAGTTGTTGTTCCACATGATCTCAAAGTATCATAAAAAACAACAAGAAAAAGAATTGAAATTCGGCGTAATTTCAACGAAAACAAGATTGTTTACATGTGGTGTTTGATTTCGTAGGTTAGTATGACGCTACTAAGTTGATACTTTGTTTTAATTCGTATTTACTATATATCTTTTTGCATAAAGTTATCTATTTCAAAATTATCTATTATAAAATTATCTATTTTGATTCACATTCTTTTATCATTAGTCAAAACCTTCCCACCTTCCTAATAATGCATTTTGGTTATTTATCATACCATAAAATGTTACATTGTAATTTTAACACAATTTTTTCTTTAACAGGTTTTTCTTAATTTGGATTCAGCCATTGAGCTGATATGAAGTTTGGGTAAACGCAAAATGTTAAGTGAAAATATTGCCTTGTCTGTCTTGCGGTGTTCAATCAGACAAAGTGATTAAAGAGACATTTGGAACCATAACTCCAGAGAAGTGGATGAATAATATGACTGATAATGTTATATACATTGAAAATGAATATGAAAATAAGATCGGGACAGGATCACCGAAAATAATTTGGAAAGTTTCATTACAGTAGGAAACTAATAAATATAAATAAATAAAACTGTGATTCTAGTGACACTGGTGAATCTTTTCAAATTTAAGTCTTAGATTCACATTTTAATTATGACAGTGAATAAAACATTATAGAATACTGCTTTTTTTATTCAGATTGATTGAACAATTTCTAAAGTATTACTTCCTAAAGTACTTAAAGCATTTTTATTCAGACGAAATAAAATAAATAATTTCAAAGTATCAAATTAGTTTATTCCAGGTATTTCATATTAGTTTTGGGGTTGCTATACTCAGATTTTTTAAATTTGCCGCTCTTTTCCAGGGTCATGTTTCGTTGGCCAGACTATAGTTATTATTCTGTGGTATTGAAAGAGCCACATAGATTGGCCCTTTGCGCAGTGGCCGCCGCCCGTAGGTATGTTTTTAACACCTACACGCGGAGTGACACAGGCCTGGTTTAGTCGTGTGTGCCGCTGAATCGCCACCTATGTATGTACTTTATAACGCTCAATCAGCTGAACCGATACTTGCTATGAACATAGTATGGAAGCTATATTATCATAAAAAATAAAGCATGTCTATACTTACGACTATCAGTGGGTGTATATATACCACCGGCACAAATAACTCCCAAAATGGTAGGAATTATTTCCATTCGCTTGTCACTGCATACAGACACTACGTCTCCCTTTCTAACGCCTATACGAGCGAGCGAGAGAGCGATATCGACAGTTTTCTGTACTAGTTCCGCATAGGTCATCGTTTCATTGTTATCAGAGTTGATCTAGAATGAGTCAGATTGCGTTAATAGTGTGTAAACTCTATATAACGACACTGAAGGGACTGTGCATTTTATGACGTTATAGAGAGTAGTCGTTAAATGGAGAGAATGTACCATTGTATGGAATACAAGCTAAACCCACTAAAGCCAATTTCGACGCTTTAGAGTTTTAATAATAATAATAAAATGTTTATTGTTCATAGAGTTATGACCTAACTTACAACTATATTGGCCTTAATATAAATACAGATAACAATTAATATACTTATAAGAACAAAAAATATTTTTGAAACTTAGCTAATTTAGTAGGAAGTTAGGTTGGTAGAGTGTCTGCGCTTTGCACTAGGATAAGATATAGCCTGTATGGCAGAGCAACAGTTCCCTCTTTTACCAACTTGGTAAGGAGAATAGGTAAGGAGATAGACATTTATATAATACTAGCTGATCCGGCAAACGTTGTTTTGCCTTAATAATGATTTCTAAATATACAGTAGCCGATTCTCAGACCTACTGAATACGCATATAAAATTTGGTAAAAAATCGGTCAAGCCGTTTCGGAGGAGTACGGTAACAAACACTGTGATACGGAAATTTTATATATAAGATTTAACAGAGACAGTAGATATAATAGAACTTAAAATCACAGTAAGAGTTTATCGTGAAATAGCTTAAAAAGCTTGGCCACTTAGCTTAAATGAAGAAGAAGAAGACTTACCAAAGCTGGCTGATCTCCGAACTTGACAATTCTCTTCAACACATCTTTCCCAAAATGCAAGTGGGAAGGCAATGGCAAATCTTCCCCATATACGTAAAATTTGTTGCGAAGCATTTTTGATATCTATCGTATAATATAAAAATAAGTCGGGTTTTCCTTCCTGACGCTATAACTCCAGAACGCACGAACCGATTTCCACACTGAAAAAAAAATCGGTTAAACCAATCGATTTTTCGGTAATATTCACTACTTTGGTCAGTAAAAATAGAGCCTATTGTCCAAAGAAGTAAAAAAAACTGTTGAGTTATAACAATAGATTTAACCGTGCATCTTTAACTGTTTTCTGGTCGGCTATTCTTACTGTTTGTAAGACAGTAAAGAGAGTATTATAACAGTAAGTAAAACAACAAAAAAGTATCGATTACTGTCTTCCCACGTAGTATGTACTGTGTAAACACAGTGATGAGTACTGTGGGATCAACGTAGTAGTAACTATGGAAGGCCAGTTAGAAGTACCGTAAGCAATAGTAACGGGTAATTTGTGGAGGACGTTAGCAGTTACTGTGCGATCTAGTAGAACGAACTGTAAGCGACCAGTTCTGTTCATTGTAAGTATGCATTAGTAGTGACCGTTTCCCCACAGTAACAGGCATTTAAATTCACAGTAAGGTATACCGTGATTTTCAGTTATAACAACTGTGTCTCCATTGGAAGAAACTGTGCCTTACAGGTTTAGGTACATATTTCCAAAGTAACATGCAGTGACCGCGCATTACCTAGTACTGTGAGACTCAGTTACTATAACGTATTGTAAAAGGAACGGGTACTGTAGAAGCTAAGTTGTAAGTACTGTAAGCGAACTTTATTCGGAACTAGTCATTCGCAGTAACAGGTACTGTAACATCACACTAATTACTGGATGGCGAAACCAGTAATTACTACGGTATATCTTAATGTTTGAACATTACGATATACAGTAGTAATTACTGAGTTCGGTAGCCAGTAATTACTGTTCATTCCACAGTACCATACTATGTGGCAGGACAGGAATGAGTACTGTGGGATCAACGTAGTAGTAACTATGGAAGGCCAGAAGTCCTGTAAGTTCACTTTTCCAACGAATGCTGTACCGTGCACGGTACAGCATTCGTTGGAAAGGTCTCGGGCTCCGTGAGGTTTGTAGTAAACAAAATTCTAGGATTTTTTTTACAAAAAATGAGGAAAACTTGTTTCCTATGTTGTGCTTAATTCAGCTCTTAAGTATTTTCTTACCAGTAACTTATACTAAAAAAAACTGCACTTGCGACCTAAAACACTATAAAAATTATATACGTTGTTTGCTCTATTTATTGCTATTTATACCTATAAGTAATTAGATTAAGCCTAGGTCACATTCAAAACATATATCATAATTTACTAATGAGTAGATATTTGAAAAAGTTTGTAATTCTGTATTTTTATGTTTTACATGTGACCAATATTTGACGACCTCGTTAGCGTAAAGGTTACCATGCCGGTCTGCTAATCAGAAGGTTCCGGGTTCGATTCCCGGCCCGGTCAACATCTTTGTACTTAACTAAATTTGTTGGCTGTGGGTCTGGGTGTTAAATATGTATTTATATATAATATGTAAGTATGTATGTATATGTAGTATATCAGTTGTGTTAGCAACCATAATACGAACTAGAAATGGTTCAGTATGGGGCTAACCAGCCGTGTGTGAAATGTGTCCAAAAAAAAAGTTTTAAACAATGTTCTCTTATATAATAATAATTTTAATATCTTTCTTCTTAAAATATATTTATTAATTATCTTTCTTTTTTAAGCAGGTTACACTAATAATGTAATCTGCTATAAACCTGTTTTGTTTTGATTCCTCAATTACTTTTTAAGCACAACATTTTTTAAAAATGCTAGCTATTGTCCGCGGCTCCGCCCGCGTGTAGGTCGATTTTTTGCGAATCGAATTTACCCTGAATGTTGTTTGCTGCCGAGACCTTTCCAACGAATGCAAAACTGTGGAAATCGGTTCGTGCGTTCTGGAGTTATAGCGTCTGGAAGGAAAACCCGACTTATTTTTATATACATACTTACTAGCTGACCCGGCAAACGTTGTTTTGCCTCACTTAGGGGTATGAAAAATAGATATTGTAGCTTTTAAGACACGTTCGTAGATTTACCATAGCAGCGCCATCTATTGATTACTTACTCAACAGTCGAAAGGTATCGACATCTGTTAGAATCATTTGGAGTTAACAGATATTTGTGACTGTCAAATAATAACAGACAATAATTAGCAATAAATTAAAATTGCGATGAGATTTAAACTATCCTATCTCTCATGTTGGATCGAACTGCACATGGTGTGCGAATTTTATTATAATCAATTAAGTGGTTTAGTAGTCCATTGAGGACAAACATTGTGACACGAGATTTATATATATTAAGATAAGATAGAAAACTAAAATTTTTCAAAACATAACACTTTTGAGCAAGTTGTACGTAATCGTGTTTTGGAACATAATAAAACTGATTTCGTAGAGCTATCTTTTACGTCACACCATGCCACGCCATGCCACGTGATGCCACGCTATGCCACGCGATGCCAGAAGATGCCACGCGATGCCATGCTATGCCACGCGATGCCATGCCATGCCACGCGATGCCATGCCATGCCACGCGATGCCATGCCATGCCACGCTATGCCACGCGATGCCAGAAGATGCCACGCGATGCCATGCTATGCCACGCGATGCCATGCCATGCCACGCGATGCCATGCCATGCCACGCGATGCCATGCCATGCCACGCGATGCCATGCCATGCCACGCGATGCCATGCCATGCCACGCGATGCCATGCCATGCCACGCGATGCCATGCCATGCCACGCGATGCCATGCCATGCCACGCGATGCCATGCCATGCCACGCGATGCCAGAAGATGCCACGCGATGCCATGCCATGCCACGCGATGCCATGCCATGCCACGCGATGCCATGCCATGCCACGCGATGCCATGCCATGCCACGCGATGCCAGAAGATGCCACGCGATACCCGCGATGCCACTCGATGCCATGCCACGCCACGCGATGCCAGAAGATGCCACACGATGCCATGCCATGCCATGCCACGCGATGCCATGCCATGCCATGCCACGCGATGCCATGCCATGCCACGCGATGCCATGCCATGCCACGCGATACCCGCGATGCCACTCGATGCCATGCCACGCCACGCGATGCCAGAAGATGCCACACGATGCCATGCCATGCCATGCCACGCGATGCCATGCCATGCCATGCCACGCGATGCCATGCCATGCCACGCGATGCCAGAAGATGCCACGCGATACCCGCGATGCCACTCGATGCCATGCCACGCCACGCGATGCCAGAAGATGCCACACGATGCCATGCCATGCCATGCCACGCGATGCCATGCCACGCCACGCGATGCCATGCCATGCCACGCGATGCCATGCCATGCCACGCGATGCCATGCCATGCCAGAAGATGCCACGCGATGCCACGTGATGCCACGCGATGCCATGCCATGCCACAAACGCAGTATCTTATAGGATTTTCGAAAATATACTATTATCCCATAGCGCCCTAACGCGGGCGACGTCGCATGGTGCAGCTAGTCCATCATATTTATCAAAGTCACCATCTGTCAAAGTCATCAGCTGCACCACGTCAATGAACTTACTTGTATGAGTCGACAAACATGATAAGGATACGATATTTTTAGATATACTGTTATGATGTTATTTAGTGCAAATGGGATTATCCTTAACCCTTATACGGACAATGTTGTTTTTAAAGAACATACTAAAAATAACACATTAAATTGCCCTTCATTTAATTTATTTTTAATTTTGCGCTATGTAGTTTATAAACAACACTCACATTATTGCAAAAAAAAAGTATAGTAAATTAACGTCTAGATTTTTTTACAAATCTTTCCTACACAGTAATACAGGTCTATTACACAAATATACTTTTTTAAAACGTGAAACAAAAATCGTCTATTTAAGGGATAATGCAGATATGAGTGTTATAATGCACTATACATCAAGAAAAGTTCCTAACGAAGAACAATGAAAATGAAAATAGAATATTATTTTATTCACTCTCTAAATTATCACGGTCAGGCATGTACGGTTATAGTACACACTACTGCATATAGTCTGTATATATCATAAAGCGTGGCGACGCATGCCGCGGCGACGCGTCGCCACGCCAGAAATCGGTTTACGTGCGGCTATAGATGCTTCACATCAAAACAGAAAATTCAAGTACCTATTAGTCCATATCATCAAGTCCTTATGTCCATATCATCAAGTCCTTATTTATTTATTTTTTTACTTAATCCTACTCGTATTAAAGTAAGCATAAATAAGTAAAAAACATTTTTTTTTTAAGACATTTATTTCGCAAATCTCTTAAAAAGATCATTTTTTTTACAATCATTGTACTTTTTCGCCTCTTCCTCTAATACATCGAATACGTACGCTACACAAACAAAAGGTTTACACAGCGAACTAGAATAAATAGAATAGTAACTTGGCCGAAATAATAGTAGTTTAAAAAAAACTAAAAAACACGCTTATCTGGCCGTTTTAAGTGGGTCAAAATCGCGCCCAAAGAAGTCGGTTACAAACATACAGGTGAAGCTAATATAAAGCGTGTAAAAATGGTTCTACCGTCCACGCGTAAAATACCGCGGTGGGCGGGGCAAAACAGCTATCTGCGCGCCCGCGTGGCGTCGACCGACCAATCGCGTGCGAGCTTAGTGTATGTGTGTTTCGTTGGGATAGCAGTATAATTGTGTGCGTAGATGGATACAAATTCTAAGCGGCAATTGTACGGAGTTAATCATCCGTTTATTCTAGTTCGCTGGGTTTACAGATCAATTAAACAAAAACTCATCAACTACCTAGTTAAGCAGCACAATAAATATACATTAAAAAATAAAGTGATAATTAACAAAATATCAGTCTACAAAAGCAAGCATAACCAGGAACTATGATTAAACGTTGAGATCTAGAATTCAGATTCGTACCCCAAGTAGTTTATATATTTATTTGATTTATAGTCTAGCAGCAATATGAGAAAGTAAGAAAATAAATTTCTTTATTTGGTTTATAATTGGAATAAGTTGTTCGAGGAAGTGGTCAGTGCTACATCAGTGAACAGCTTTAAAAACCGGCTTGATAGCTGGTTGCAGAAAACAAAAAAATCTCTTGCTAACCTGTGATCAGTGTATTAGTGAACTTTAAACATTGACATTGAACAGTGGACATTATGTGAACTATTAAAAAAATAATTTCAACTCAGTGTGATATAGGCACATCAGCATAATGCTGCTCCCTATAAATCAAATAAATAAATAAATAAATTTGTTTTTTACTTTTCTTGTGTTCGTAATGAAAAGCACAGTATTTAACTCGGGTTAAAGACTTATTTAGTCCCTTGAACTATTATTAAACCCTCTATCTTGGGACTAAATAAGTTACTTTCATCCCTAGGGTAACAATGTACTATTTAACAGTTCAAATAATGTCCACTGTTCAATGCCAAAGCAAGTTTTTTTTTTTTTTAAATGGATTCATACATCAACTTGTACTTGGGGTACTACAAAGCGCAAATAAAATATTCAACTTAAGTAGATTACCTAAATTATACACTTCTATAAAACAAAATCGTAATACTGAAGTTTTAAGGGCTATCCACACGTCCGTTTTTCGATGTTTTAGGTTAAGTACAAGGGTCTGATGACACGTTAAACCGTGGGTCGGATGACCCGTTAAATTGTAGGTCCCGGCAGTTAGTCTTAGTAAAAGCAGTCGTTAAGCCAAGTCAGAGGCCTTCGGGCGGCTTGAAAACTCTCGACACCAGAGCTTGGCCACTTGGCTCATACGAAGAAGGTTGAGTTTTAATTAAATGCAAATCACGAAAACTATGATGAATACCCTTTATCTCTGATCTTATACATGTGTAAAATGTGTATTAGTTTATAGTTATCGTTTTATATTTATATGTGTATCAGCTGACCCGGCAAACGTTTTGCCTCACTTAGGGGTATGAAAAATAGATAGTGTAGCTTATATGACACGTTCGTAGATTTACCATAGCAGCGCCATCTATTGATTACTTATTCAACCCAGTCGAAAGGTATCGACATCTGTTAGAATCATTTGGAGTTAACAGATAATTGTGACTGTCAAATAAAAACAGATAATAATTAGCAATAAATTAAAATTGCGACTATAATTTGAGATTTAAACTATCCTATCTCTCAAGTTGGATCGAACTGCACATGTTGTGCGAATTTTATTATAATCGGTTAAGTGGTTTAGGAGTCCATCGAGGACAAACATTGTGACACGAGATTTATATATATTAAGATTGTATTTTATGGGTCTCTAGTTGCCTGAAATAAAGGAATAAAAAAAGTATGTACATAGACAACGTATACTTTAATATACTTTGTCTATGGTATATATCACAAATGTGCATATCATAAATAATTCTGTCCTTGAATTCAACAAAAGGTTAAAAATGCATACAATTTGTTAAAAACTCTTTAGTAATATATGTTAAAATCTGTTTATGAATAGAAATTCGGACGTCTTTCTAGCCCTTTAAGCTTAAGCCCTTCAAATTATAGGGACTGCCTAATAATAGTAGGATTATAAGATATCTAGAGAACTTTGTCATCAAACAAAATATTAAGTACTTTGGTATTTCTTCAGTGTCAACACACCTATATTATGTATAAGCCTGTAGACAAATCGGCAATTTTGTTAATAAAATACCCTCATTATTTTTTAAAAAAATAACCTTATGACTCTGTGGATAAGCAAAAAAAAATATATATTTGATTTCAAATTAAGACAAGCAAAGAAAACATCAGTTATTTTTTATATGTTGATGTTTTCTTAGCTTATCTCAATTAGGTTTCAGATCACAGCGGAAGTACACTAAATATTTCAGATTATCTTCCATGATAAAAAAAAAACAGCAAAAGAGGGTACTATCACTGGTCAGTAATTCGTAGGTACAATTGGCCGGCTAACTTGTACATTGACACTCGAAATTCTAAAGATCAATAAGTACTAGGCGGTGTAAATATAAATTCTAATCATGTATATGCGCGGACGCATATCCAGGGCACTGCGCGTATTAAACGTTGGCGGAGGAACGAAAAAGTTCCGAGAAAATTACATAGATGGCGCTAGTAGTAGAATTAACACACTAAAACAAATTACCATACTGGTGGTAATTCTAGTGAACACACAACCAAACTAAATTTAGAGTAGTCCTGTCACTTTTCATCTTTAGTGAACAGAAAGAGACAGCACGATTTGAATCATATAAAAAAACAACTAAAATCACTTCAAATATGGACCAAATGTAGACGATTTTAGAACACACCCGACTGCAACAGTTCTAAAACTACCTAAATTTTCCATATTTAAAGTGGTTTTAGTTGTTTTGTCTACGGTTTAGATCGTGCCGTCTCTTTCTTTTCACTAATGGTGAAAAGAGACAGAGTTACTTAAATTTTGCTTACCATCAGGTGAATTGCGGTCAAGCGCAAGCCCATAACAAGTAAAAAAAAAAATAGTTTAGTCGTATGTACACCAGAATCACCACAACTATGTCCTATCATTTTGGGTCTTATCTTAACAGCGCTATTATTATTATTTGTTTAACATTCTTTATATAAATAATGTTTGTATAACCGACTAACACTTACGTTTATTTTGTCGGTATTAGCGTCGAGGATGGACACTGGCGCCAGCGTAGAGACCAGTCCTTAATTTGTTGGGTGCCCGTGGTGAAACAGATCAAACGCCCCAAGATTCAGTCAGAATTGGGTATTTGAAAAAAACATTTTTTTATGATAAATAGAAAGATTATATCCAGTACCGAAGACACGCCGACAACTCCCGAACAAACCCGAGCGCGTGTGACGTCATCATGTTAGTTTTCACTCAATGCAGTTGATAGGAAAATAATGAATACAAAGTATAATAAAACTAACATGATGACGTCACACGCGCTCGGGTTTGTTCGGGAGTTGTCGGCGTATCTTCGGTACTGGATTCAAAAATTAATTTTTATTTTGAAATAACTTTTGAATTATTGCAAAAAAATTTATAAAAAAATAGTTTTGTTATAAAACTAATATATATTCATTCTATTTATCACAAAAAAAAATTTTTTCAAATACCCAATTATATGCACGGACCCACTAACGCGGCAACAATTTTTAAATCTCAATTGTTCGAGCGATGAAGAAGAAGATGACCCTCCACCGGGAACGCCTGCGCCGGCTGCAATAGCAACATCACAGCGAGCTCAGCGAGTTGCGTTGTTGCTGCGTAGTTCACGAATGAATCCTTCAAATGAAGTACTTCAGTGATTTGTTTCTTTCACTCTCTAGTTCAATAACATTTCAATTAGTTCTTAGTTCACTAGTTCGTTCATCCGTTTAAGAACGACTCGAGACTCGAATGAAAACATCGGGAGTATTCTGGACTATCTATGCCTGTCCCGCTCTGTTGTACGTATGGATATGATACATGATAGCCTCTTTCACTCACTCGGCGAATCTGACTGACCAGGCAAATTTAAACTCTATCCCAAGGTGACAGAGATGCGATACCCTGAAAGAAAACTAGCACTGAACTAAATTAACTACTGAACTAAAAGAAAGATATAGTTCACTGATATGAAAAGATATGTAGGTACATATCTTTTCATTTTAGTGACACATTCTGCGCATGTCTAAGGGGTCATTACTCGGTGGAGTAGGCAGTGCGGGCGAAGCCGTCACCACGGACGTACGTTGGCTGTGTTCTTGCCCTTGAGAATGGCACACTGATTGTGTTCAAACATGTCGGGCTAATACCGACAAAATAAACGTAAGTGATAGCCGGTTATACAAACATTATTCGAATATGGCTTACGAATGTTTTAATACAGTGATTCTTTATATATTTTTGGTAAATAATTTACTGTCATAAATGTTGCTAGTTATAAGAATACAGTAGCTAATGTTATTTGAGTAGTCGCTCCTGCTCGTCTGTGGTCGGATGCGCGTACGCAAGTCCGTTGCGATCGGCGGTGCGCGGCGCGGGCGATACAGGCATCGGGTTCGGGGAGATCTGTGAAGGAAGCAAACGTAAAAACCATAAAACATCTTTATTTAACAAAAATATGTACATTTTTAGAAATCTAAACTTATACAATGTGTTTGTCTACCCGTGTCGGAGCCTGAAATGGCAAAATATATGATTAATTTTATCGACAAATCAAGCTCTAAAATTTTTGACGTGACAACGTCTTAAATTAGGTTGCGGCTGGGAGTCACTTATGAAAATGTGTAACGCCCGGTAACGTTACGATGAGTCACCGAACGAGAGAGAGGCCCGCCGAATGCCTTGCGTCTCTTTCCCACTCAACTATCGGTCTGCCGCGCGCGCAGCACGCGGCAGACGTTGTCACGTAAAATCTTCGCCCGTAAAACCGACTTTACAGGCAACCATATTTTTTTTTTCGTCATCGTTTGGATCTTTTAGAAAGCTTACATCCTGTACTACATTATGGAAGAAACAAATTTAGAACTTACTCCCATGTTTTTTCGTAAAAAGCTTACTTTTAAGATTTTTTTTCTCTGAAAAAAGTTATATTTTTTTTTATTCTAATTTTTTTTCATACCTTTATTTAATAAAATATTGCAAATGTTTAACCTCCTTTTATTGCCCATACATTCAGCTATCAAATGATATTTTTTTTTATATCAATATGCCCTTTACATAATAAGTTATGACTAAATTAATACAAGCGCCCAAGGGTTGGTGTCAAAAATAACAAAATGGCTGCCATTCTACCATTAGGAGGAAAAAAAAAATTTAGACGTTGATTTGCGATAAAATTAATCATATATTTTGCCATTTCAGGCTCCAACACGGGTAGACAAACACATTGTATAAGTAAACATATATAATAATAATTAATATTGTGTTAAGGCACTCACTTGTCTGGAAGGTGTTTTGTGTTCACCAGTTAAACTTAAATCTTCATCCACTGACTGCAGTAACTGTAACATACAAACAGACAAACATACTTGAGTACACTCATTAATATAAATAACTAATAACGCTTAACTTTGGCGAATCAGTGAGGTAATGCCGCCAGCATATTAGGCACCGTATCCGTGGACACAGACTAAGGTAGGTTTAGTTTATCTTAATATATATAAATCTCGTGACACAATGTTTGCCCTCAATGGACTCCTAAACCACTTAACCGATTATAATAAAATTCGCACACCATGTGCAGGTCGATCCAACTTGAGAGATAGGATAGTTTAAATCTCAAATTATAGTCGCAATTTTAATTTATTGCTAATTATTGTCTGTTATTATTTGACAGTCACAATTATCTGTTAACTCCAAATGATTCTAACAGATGTCGATACCTTTCGACTGGGTTGAGTAAGTAATCAATAGATGGCGCTGCTATGGTAAATTTACGAACTTGTCATATAAGCTACACTATCTATTTTTCATACCCCTAAGTGAGGCAAAACAACGTTTGCCGGGTCAGCTAGTTAATTATAAATTAGGTTTTTTTTATTTTTAACATTCCTGTAGTTTTAAATTTAGTTTAGTTTTATACCATAATTATCCTAAATATGAGTAAATAGGTTGTTAGAAATAAATAGTTAACTTAAAAAAAATATTAAATTAAAATAGAATAATATTTAAGGGGGCTCCCATGACATGTTTTGGCATTTTTTTAGACGGTACGGAACCCTTCATGCGAGAGCCCGAATCGCAAAGACATGACATGACATTAGCAAAGATTCATTATGGTTTAAAATGTGAACCTGGTGGCTTGGTAGGTTGACAAATCAACTCGCGTTGACACCACGTAAAGTAGGTTAGTGTTAAGTCTTTAGCGTATTTATATGTAATTATTATTTTTCAAACTTTGTTTTTAAAAGCTAATAAAGATAAGTAGTCTGTAAGTAGCAATAATAATTAGGATAAGTTAAAGTGCGGACAGTGTCCATCTTTTTACTTTGTTAATATTTTTATGATTTAATAAAGAATTTTGAAAACAAATCAGAATTCAAAATTTCGCTTAGTTTAGTTTTTACTCTGAATAGGTCAGCGCTAGACCACAATTCACCTGATGGTAAGCGATGACATCTACAGTGGAGCGCGCTTACCTAGATGGAACCGGTTCACTCTCGCCTTGAAAATCGCTAGATTGTAGTCATTAGGGAACAGGGAATTCGGCAAAACATTCCAAAGATTAGTAAAATACATTATAAATATGTAGTAGTATAGTAACCAAAGTTAAGATAATTTCTGTTCCAACATCTTAATAATCTTCGAAAGTTGCATCATCATAATTTGTTCAGTCTCTAGCCGTCTCTTTTGCACAAAAAAACTCTCTTCTTTCAACTCCCTTTCGTAATCTACTGTATCTCTTTCTAATTCCAAAAACCGATCTATCGGATCGTGAGGATCAATCGACTCGATTTCTCGATTATTCCATTCATGTCCTTGATTCGAAGAATCGGTTTCGTTAAAAGTTCTGTTGTAATCTTGCAAATCGGATTGGCGGTTTAATTCGATTTCTTCGTATTCGATTTGTTGCGGTTTCAAATTCTCCGGTATATAGTCGAGATCTTTATCGATTTGCGCTATTTCTGGGTTCAAGATTCTAAATGGCGAATTTCCGCTTGAACTTTGAGCGTAAATAGCAACGCCAGTATCTTTCGAGTAAAATCGATCGCTTCGATTAGGTGATTTCACATCTCTATACTCGTAATCGATTGAAAACTTCGAGTTATTTCCTCTATTCTCCGTGTTTTGATTTTCGAACACGTCACTGGATTTCGAAGAAGTTTTGAATTTGGAACAACCGCTTCTGTTCATAAATTCAACTTGATTCTCCAATTCGATCTCTGTAAGATTGTTTTCACTCGATTTTGAGATGATATCTCGATTATTCGAATTAAGTACCAGTTCTCGATTATTTGATTGAAGTGGTATGTTATCTTGAGTTTGATTGGTAGAGGAAAGGTTGTGGAAAGTGATTAGGGAGGAATCTGTGTGGAAAGTGGCCTTTTTCTTCTTTGTACGGTCTACGTCTAAAAGGAAAAGGATAAAAAATAAAGAGATATTAGGACACATTTCACACACGGCTTGTTAGCCCCATACAAAACCAATTCTAGTTTCTATAATGGCCGCTAGGACAACTGACATACAGTGTAAGCTCTATAGAACGATCTGAAGGGACTGTGCATTTTATGACGTTATAGAGAGTGGTCGTTAAATAGAGAGAATGTATCATGGTATAGAATACAAGCTAAACCAACAAGACCCAATTAATTTCGACGCTGTAGAGAGGTTGTCGTTAAATCGAGTGACGTTACATGGAGTTCACTGTACTACATATACATACAGAAATACTTTATATAGATACATATTTAACACCCAGACCGACAGTCAACAAAATATTTAGTTCGTCACAAAGATGTTGGCCGTGACGGGAATTGAACCCGGGACCTTCTGGTTGGCAGTCCGGCATGGCAAACATTATGCCAACGAGGTCGTCAAATTAGTAAAGATTATAAGAGATTCTTATAGACTGGTTATTAACAACTCGTTCGATTGTTATAGTTACTATATACTAGTTTATTTTACTAAAGGTCAAAACGAAAACCTTAAACGCGATTCCAGTGATATCTTAAGCCGCGGTGTAAAAAACCAAGTGCGGATTGGCAGATGACACACGCCTTTCGATATTATGGTGCTCAAACATTTCGGTTTCCTCACGATGTTTTCCATCATCATCCACATTAAAGCGAGTGCAAATTCTGCAATTCGAATAGAAACTCAGCGAAGAGACATAGTTACTATACAGTCGAAATCCCTAAGTTTCGCACAAGCCGTTTCGCTTCTACCTTTCTTGTGAGGACTGCAAAACTTCCTGAGTCTCTGTTTCCTGAGAAGTACCACCTGGGGGTCTTCAAATCTAGAGTTAGTCTTAATAGGTATTGTCTAGGTAAGCGTGTAACATCGTAGACCATAGTATTGTTTAACACCAGGCAAGCTTTTTTTTTTACCCAGAATAGGTCAGCGCTTGATCACAATTCACCTGATGGTAAAAGATATTGAGGACGGTGGATTGCGCTTACCTAGAAGGAACCGGTTCACTCTCGCCTTCAAAATCGCTAGATTGTAGGTCATTGGGAAACAGGGAATTGGGCAAAGAATTCAAAAGCCGTGCTCAAACGCAAACCTATAAGTTATAAAAAAAAACCAGGCCTGAAAATCAAGTCTTTGGTCGGAATCGAACCTGGGGCAATCGGATTGATAAGCGGACGTTATCCGCCGAGCCAAACACTCTTTTAAATTTTTATTCTAAAGAAATTGATATAGAATAAAATCTAACCACTCCGCTTATCCAAATTTTTGTTCAAAACAGTCTTTGAGATCCAAAAATTATTCTTAACACATTCAGCGCAGGAATTGGCATCGACTTCCTTATTTGGTAAGTTAAGTTTCAATTCCTTTGACACATTTGGCCAATCAAATTCTTCTTTACCAACAGAATAACTTGTGATACAAGCTTTAGAAGATTTAGACTTTTCTGCATATTTTTGTTCTTGTTTGTTTAAGAAATCAGAACAATGCGCTTTAGAAGACTTACTAAAATGCTGTTCTTCTCTGTTTCGACGCAAATTTGGACTTCTAGCCATAGAAGATTTTGCCAGTTCTGTCTCTTTATATTCTTCTTTGTCAAGACGTACATATGTGTAATCTTCTTTAGATAAGGAATAATTTGTGTTTGCGTTAGTAGATGTAGCTATTTCTTTCTGTTTACATTCTTCTTTGTCAAGACGTACATTTGTGTAATCTTCTTTAGATAAGGAATAATTTGTGTTTGCGTTAGAAGATGTAGCTATTTCTATATATTTATATTTTTCTTTGTTGAGACGTACATTTGTGTAATCTTCTTTAGATAAGGAATAATTTGTGTTTGCGTTAGAGGATGTAGCTATTTCTGTCTGTTTATATTCTTCTTTCTGGAGGCGTAAATTTGTATAATCTTCTTTAGATAAAGAATAATTTGTGTTTGCGTTAGAAGATGTAGCTATTTCTGTCTGTTTATATTCTTCTTTCTGGAGGCGTAAATTTGTATAATCTTCTTTAGATAAGGAATAATTTGTGTTTGCGTTAGAAGATGTAGCTATTTCTGTCTGTTTATATTCTTCTTTATGGAGGCGTAAATTTGTATAATCTTCTTTAGATAAGGAATAATTTGTGTTTGCGTTAGAAGATTTTGCCATTTCTGTTTGTTTATATTCTTTTTTGTTTCGACGTAAACTTGTGTTACATACGTTAGAAGACTTAGCCATTTCTGTATGTTTATATTCTTCTTTTTTAAGACATGTATTTGTATATACAGTTTGAAGGCGTGATTCTGGTTTTGTATATTCTGGATTACTTTTACTATCGCATGCGTCAGAATTTACGCATTCGATTTTAGTGCTTATCTGAAAATTCATATACAGAGTTTAACTGTTAGAAATCTAAGTTTAAGTAAGTGTGACCGTTTGTTTCGTGTAAATATGTTAGAAATCTGTCTTGTCCCAATCAAACTGAAAGGAAAGATCTACAAAACAATCATAAGACCTGTCGTATTGTATGGATCTGAGTGTTGGGCGACGAAAGTGGTGCATGAGAGAGGATTGCATGCGGCAGAGATGCGAATGTTAAGATGGATGTGTGGAGTGACAAGAATGGACAAGGTAAGAAATGAGTATATCAGAGGAAGTTTGAAAGTGGCGCCTATGCCAGAGAAAATTAAAAGCGGAGGGTTATCTTGGTATGGGCGTGTCATGCGAAGAGAGGAGAAGCATGTGACTAGGAGAAGTATGAATATACACACACAAGGTAGTGGAAGTAGAGGACGACCTAAGAAGATGTGGATGAATTGTGTGAAAGAGGATATGAAAGAGAAAAGAGTGACTGTAAATATGACGGCTGACAGAAGAGTGTGGAAGCAAAAAACGGGCTGTGCCGACCCCACTTAGTGGGAAATGGTGAAGGCAAAGAAGATGTTAGAAATCTGTTAAAGAGAGTAACCAAAATATTAAACTACAACTTATGAAAAAACTAGTTACGCCGCGATGTTAATTGCGTCAATCCGGGGTAAAAAGTAGTCTATGCGCTAATCATAGATGTAAGTGATCTACTTCCATACCAAATTTCCTTCAAATCAAAATTGGAAATCATAATTGGAATAAGTTGCCCGAAGAAGTGGTCAGTGCTACATCAGTGAACAGCTTTAAAAACTGGCTTGATAGCTGGTTGCAGAAAACAAAAAAATCTCTTGCTAACCTGTGATCAGTGTATTAGTGAACTTTAATCATTGACATTGAACAGTGGACATTATGTGAACTATTAAAAAAATAATTTCAACTCAGTGTGATATAGGCACATCAGCATAATGCTGCTCGCCTATAAATCAAATAAATAAATCGATTCGTTTCGTTTTATCGTGATGAAATAACAAACACGTGTGTGTGTTGTGCACATATAAACCTTCGCCTTTATAATATAGTGTAAACTCCTTGTACGCTACTCGATTTAACGACAAACTCGCTAAAGCATCGAAATCAATTGGCTTTAGTTGGTTTAGCTTGTATTCCGTACAATGATACATTCTCTCTATTTAACGACCACTCTCTATAACGCTATAAAATGCACAGTCTCTTCAGTGTCGTTATATAGAGTTTACACTGTAATCTGAACTATTTTCATACTAAATTTCATTGAAATCGGTTCATCGTGAAGGAGTAAGAAACATACACACATAAAAACTTTCGCATGTATAATATTAGTAGGATACAGTGGAGTAGTAGATACGGAACCCTACGTGCGTGAGTCCGACCCGCACTTGGCCAATGTTTTACCTTATCGTGTTCTGTGATACTCGTGGAGTTTGTTACTCTTTTCACACACTTGTTTGAAACATCCACTTTCTCTAAAGACGGGTATGTCGCTTGGTTTACTTGCATTAGTTCTATTATATTCACTCTTTGGGATGGCTGGAAATATGGGACAGATACTGGTGGCGATTCAGCGGCACACAAGACTAAACTAAATTTAAAAAAGCCCCGTCTCTTTTTATCTTAGGTGGCCAGAAAGAGACGGCACGTTCTGCACCATAGTCAAAACAACCAAAATCACGTCAAATGTAGAAAATATAGGCGACTTTAGAACGCACTCACTTGTATCACCTCTAAAACTGCCTGCACATTCCATATTTGACGTGGTTTTAGTTGTTTTGTCTGTGGTTCAGAACGTGCCGTCTCTTTCTGGCCACCTAAGATGAAAAGAGACGGGGCTTCTTTAAATTTAGTTTAGTCGTGTGTGCCGCTGAATCCCCACCATGGTCTTAAGAGAAAAAAGTACTGAGATAGACGAGATTACATTAAAACCTTGACATATATATTATTATTCATGACATTTTTTGATATTGTATACTTATAATCTTTTGATATTTCTTTTAAATATTATTGCCTAGCTGTAAAACACAGTGGGAAATTAATTTATAAATGTATTAATTAATTGACATTTTGCACACCGCATATGCGGTAGCCTACATGGGACATTTAATATTATTTTCCATGTTTTTATATTACCCGTGGCTACGCAAATAAGTTATTTCATTTCATTTCACAAATCTTGAGTATTTTGGAACGAAGTTCCTTATCGCGCGTTATGAAAGGGGGCTAGACGGAAAAAAATCTTACGAAAAGTTGTCACGACACTTTTTGCCCACGGTATTGCAACGCCGCAACGACAAACTCTCTAAAACATCGGATAAATTGGGTTTAGTTGGTTTAGCTTGTATTCCATACAATTATAAATTCTCTCCATTTAACGACCACTCTCTATAAAGCCATATAATCCACAGCACAGTCCCTTCAGTGTCGTTATATAGAGGTAACACTGTACTTTCAACTTTCTATTTAACGATTACTCTATATAACGTAAAAATATGCACTGTCCTTTGTTAAAAAGAGTTTACATTGTATATATTTACATGTTTCTTTACAACAGTCGTTAAGCTATGTATACCTATTATTATTTCACCTTGATCTCTGTACACTAGCGCTAAGCCACTTTTATTACTACAATAAAATTTCCATGTCACAATGTTAGTTACCGTACTCCTCCGAAACGGCTTGACCGATTTTTACCAAATTTCATATGCGTATTCAGTAGGTCTGAAAATCGGGTACTATCTATTTTTCATACCCCTAAGTGAGGCAAAACAACGTTTGCCGGGTCAGCTAGTAATTAAATAAACAAATATTAAACCTTAAGCCCTGAAGTGGAACTTAATGCATCTTCTTTAGTAAATACAGTACTTGTCGACTTTCCGAAAAGTTTCTTTGAAATAATCGATACTGATATATTTGCCGTAGAATTGCAGAGGTTCTGGAAGGAAAGAGATGGAGGATAGGGTTTTTTTAATATGTTAAAGGTTTGCGTTTGACCACAGCTTGCCTGATGTTAAGCAGCGCTGCGGCCATCGTTTAGCACGCTTACCTAGAAAGAACCTATGCACTCTCGATTTGAAGATCTCAGGATGGTACTTCTTTAACCCTGCAGCCTGGGTGAAAGGATAAGGCTGCGGAATTGCCCCAGCCTGTCGTAAGAGGCGACTAAAAGGGGCATCAGACTCGAAGGTGTTCGGAGATGGGGTTCCGACACCTGCTCCATCGAGTCCGGGTTGAACGACAACAATCCGGGAAGGGCCACAGCGCAGTGCAAGGAGGTCTCCGGAGTGTTTCCCGGAAGAACCCGGAGACCTCCGTTAAGCACAGAGGCAGGTCACCGGGGGGGTTTTAGTGGGTACAAATCCCACATAACCTGGCTGCGCCCCATCGTAGCCAGGTGTCTTATCGAAGATTTCCCCCTCGTCAACAAAAAAAGGTACTTCTTAGGAAACAGAGTCTCAGGCAGAGAACTCCAAAGTTTCGCATTCCTCACTATGAATGTTTGGTAGCCTTACAGAGCAGTAGCACGTGCCATATCACAATGTTAGTTACCGTACTCCTCCGAAACGACTTGACCGATTTTTACCAAATTTTATATGCGTATTCAGTAGGTCTGAGAATCGGCTACTATATATTTTCCATACCCCTAAGTGATATGGAAAATATATGGATGATTCCGGGGATGTTCACCCTCAAAACTTTTTTAATTTTTTTTATTTTTTTTTATAATGTGGCGTTAAAAATATGTATTTATTATAACCAACCCTAATTTTTTACTTTCTTATCACCAACCCCTATTATTTTTATGGCCATTTTCGTAATTCAATCATTTTTCATCCTGCTCGATAACTGATCAATTATAGCGTTTTTAACTGTACTCAAGGCATAACAACGTTCGCCGGGTCAGCTAGCTTTTTTTTTATATATGTGACGTCTTAGGAAACAAAGACTTACCTTATCAACCTCTGTGTCAAATTCCTGAGTAGTTTGTCCGCCTTTTGAAATGTTGCCCTTCTCCATCAGTGTCGCCCGCTTGGCCGCCAGGTAGAGAGACCTGGGATTAAATAATAATAATACATAAGTAAATAAAGTACTATGCGTGCCAACTAAGAATAGGACTGTCAAAACCGCCATCTTGCTCAATCATACGCGCAAACTTCATAACCAAAGTGTATAGTATGCAAAAAAAATTATGAACAAATTATATTCAGTTTATATGTTTAATGTACGCTGTTTTGCTATTTCTTATACATTTTACGGCAAATTAATTATAAATGAGTAGGATTTGAAAGTAAAAGCATATTTATAAAAATATATTTCATTTTTGTCACTTCTTTTTGTACCAAATAAAAATATTTTATTATACTGCTTACAGCACTTAAGTCGAAACTATCCAAAACCAATGTCTCGTCACGTGTTTTTTTTAAGGTGTTGTTAATTTGCCTTGGGTACTTCTTACCTGTAGAATTAATTAATCCAAAATTATCCAGTAATAAAATCAAGGATAATTAAACAATAATTAAAGTTTTATCTATGAACCAAAAAAATAATTATTAAATTTCTTTATTACGCTTTCTTTGCTAGTAGTACTTTTTTGACAGTTATCTTGTGAAGTTGAAGCAAGCGCGATCCTATTCTTAGTTGGCACGCATAGTAAAACTAAAACTAAAATAGAATTTCAGGTGGCAATAGCCAACCATTGTCGATACGTTGCAGACCGCAGGAGCCGATCTGCCAGACTCTTTATAATTAGCGATGCGCGACTGTGAATGATTTCAGTCGAATTATTCGACTTTATAAATCATTCGGCTCATTCGAATGATCTGCGAAAATTAGTAACTAACATGATACCCACACAAAATTAACCGGACTGAATGAATACTACGAGTACATTAGTTACTACTTGAGCCGACTCCAACGATTCATTCCTTTTTCATTCATTTGAAACTAACAAATGACATTGACAAGATTCGCTAACAATCGAGTCAAAACGCCATTAGTAACTAATTAGTAGTCATCATTCGATTATTCACATTAGTATATTACTAATATTCAAGTCGAACGTGTATATTAGTATTAATAAAATAAATATTAAATATTAGGACACATTCACACACGGCTGGTTAGCCCCATACTGAACCATTTCTAGCTCGTATTATGGTTGCTAACACAACTGATATACTACATATACATACATACATATTATATATAAATACATATTTAACACCCAGACCCACAGCCAACAAATTTAGTTAAGCACAAAGATGTTGACCGGGCCGGGAATCGAACCCGGAACCTTCCGATTAGCAGACCGGCATGGTAACCTTTACGCCAACGAGGTCGTCGAGAGTAGTTGCAGATAATTCGACTGGACAGATTATTCGCAGTCGCGCATCTCTAATAATGCTGTTTTTACACCTGTCAACTCTGAACATGAATGAGGCGACTCGCTTTCACTGGATAGCGTTAAAAGTAAACTAGCATCAAAAAAACAAATAATAAAAATAAAAGTTCTAAGAACAGTAGACCGTCTAATAATTTTCGTTGGATAGCGTTAAAAGCTACGACGCGGGCGTCAAAAAAATAAAATTAAATAAAAATAAAAGTTTTCAAAACAATAGACTGTCGATTAATAGGAATATTGTTCGGCTTAAATAGAACATTTTCATCTTTTTTATCTTGATATGTACTAAACTTAAAAAGGATATTGTACACCAGGAAAAACCAACCAAAACCAAAAAAAGAAAAAAAGATATGGTACACCAGGAAAAACCAACCAAAACCAAAAAAAGATATGGTACACCAGGAAAAACCAACCAAAACCAAAAAAAGATATGGTACACCAGGAAAAACCAACCAAAACCAAAAAAAGATATGGTACACCAGGAAAAACCAACCAAAACCAAAAAAAGATATGGTACACCAGGAAAAACCATGGTCTATGGCTGTGCTAAAATGGCACAACTGAAATTCAAAAACCACTACTCTGTGCTACGTTAACTTAACATAATTTAATAAATTTATTACAACCTGCACTTGGCCAGCTGAGTGGATTATGGCTGGCTCAATCTCTTTCCTTGTGAGAGAAAGCCCCGAGTCCCGGGAGTGGGTTTTTATTTTCGAAATGTACACGGCTGGTTAGCTCCATGCTAAACTATTTCTAGTTTGTATAATGGTTGCCAACACAACTCATATATACTCTTACATACATACATATTTAACACCCAGACCGACAGCCAACAAATTTAGTTCAGCACAAAGATGTTGGCCGTGCCGGGAATCGAACTTGGTACAGCCGTGAAAATGTAACTATGACAATTAAACATATAACCTGCAAAAGGACTGAGTATAATGAAGTTGGTTAAAAATAGAATGCTTTGATTTGTGCGCCCTTCATATCTACAGTATAAACTCCATGTAACGACAAACTCTCTAAAGCGTCGAAATCAATTGGTTTTAGTTGGTTTAGATTGTATTTCATACAAAAAATTAATAATGCATTCTCATTCATTATTCAAATTTTTAAATTGTTATTTAATATAAAAAATAAAAATTTAGGTGATATACCGGCTCTTTAGGCGGCGCGCCTATGCTATAACGCCCTCGCAGAGCTATATTTTCAGCGTTATTTTTTTTTATAAATAATATAGATAGAGTTCCGGGAGTAAGAAATTTTTTATTGGAAATTTTCTCTTCTTTCAAGTTCTACTTTCAAAATTCCTTAAATATCATTATTTTTAAAGTTCTTAACAAAAAACTAAATACCTTTTTTTTCTTATTTTGTTAATAACAATCGCAATTTTTTATGTGCTAATAAACCCTTAAAAAACATTTTTCTAGACGTCATTCCGCATCGAATGAGCTATGGCACGTATTTTTAGGAGTTTATGTCTATTTAACACGTTTTTGAACTTGTTGACTAGACTATCTGTAATGGTGCCACTAGAGCCAGCCACTTACCGTTTGACAGTGAGGTAGTAGACAGACGAGATGGCGCGCACGGAGTAATCCGGTACGAAGGTATGTCGCAGCATGGCGTCCATGTTAATGTTCTGAAGAGATCCCATTGCTGACGGCGTTGGAGATTCCGCTGGAAAAGTACAGATTCATATTTAGGGTGCCGTACCTAAAAGGTAGGAGTCCGTAAAAATATTGATACGTATTTTTTTGCTATTTACAAAAAAAAACTGTAAAAGATAGGCGCTTTAAACTTTCGTCATTGAATATATAAATGTATATTACCTTTCATAATAAATAATAATTAAATATTTAATTATGTTGTAACTTCAAATATGAATCATACATTAGCCCCCGACAAACATTTTCTGGCGGCGGCCATTTTGTATATAAAATGTTAAAGTTAAAGATTATTATTCTTATATTATTAATGTTAAAGTTTATTATTCTTATAAACCCATATTGAGTCACTTGTGAAAATATGTCACTCATCATTTTGTGGTGGAGGTCACTAATTTTTTTTTATCAAACACGCGTGAGCAATATGAATGTACTGACCGACGCCTACGTTCTGTGTGAGCAGTATGAATGTACTGACCGACGCCTACGTTCTGTGTGAGCAGTATGAATGTACTGACCGACGCCTACGTTCAGTGTGAGCAGTATGAATGTACTGACCGACGCCTACGTTCAGTGTGAGCAGTATGAATGTACTGACCGACGCCTACGTTCAGTGTGAGCAGTATGAATGTACTGACCGACGCCTACGTTCAGTGTGAGCAGTATGAATGTACTGACCGACGCCTACGTTCAGTGTGAGCAGTATGAATGTACTGACCGACGCCTACGTTCTGTGTGAGCAGTATGAATGTACTGACCGACGCCTACGTTCTGTGTGAGCAGTATGAATGTACTGACCGACGCCTACGTTCAGTGTGAGCAGTATGAATGTACTGACCGACGCCTACGTTCTGTGTGAGCAGTATGAATGTACTGACCGACGCCTACGTTCAGTGTGAGCAGTATGAATGTACTGACCGACGCCTACGTTCAGTGTGAGCAGTATGAATGTACTGACCGACGCCTACGTTCAGTGTGAGCAGTATGAATGTACTGACCGACGCCTACGTTCAGTGTGAGCAGTATGAATGTACTGACCGACGCCTACGTTCAGTGTGAGCAGTATGAATGTACTGACCGACGCCTACGTTCTGTGTGAGCAGTATGAATGTACTGACCGACGCCTACGTTCTGTGTGAGCAGTATGAATGTACTGACCGACGCCTACGTTCTGTGTGAGCAGTATGAATGTACTGACCGACGCCTACGTTCTGTGTGAGCAGTATGAATGTACTGACCGACGCCTACGTTCTGTGTGAGCAGTATGAATGTACTGACCGACGCCTACGTTCAGTGTGAGCAGTATGAATGTACTGACCGACGCCTACGTTCAGTGTGAGCAGTATGAATGTACTGACCGACGCCTACGTTCAGTGTGAGCAGTATGAATGTACTGACCGACGCCTACGTTCTGTGTGAGCAGTATGAATGTACTGACCGACGCCTACGTTCAGTGTGAGCAGTATGAATGTACTGACCGACGCCTACGTTCTGTGTGAGCAGTATGAATGTACTGACCGACGCCTACGTTCAGTGTGAGCAGTATGAATGTACTGACCGACGCCTACGTTCTGTGTGAGCGCCTGCACGCCGAAGTAAGTGAAGGGTCCCGCCTCGAACACGAGGTTCTCGCGCCCCACCGTCACCTCCACGCGACCCTCCAGGATCAACACGAAGTAATCCACCTGGAATACAAACAATGCATTAATAACAATAAAAGGAACTATATGTAAACTATCCTAGAAGAGAGAGTCGAGTACTCCATGACTCCTGACCTAATCTGATCCTAACAGAAACTTAAGCGTGTACTCATCCCTGACCTTATCAGATCCTAACAGAATCCTAAGCTTGTACTCACCCCTGACCTAATCAGATCCTAACAGAACCCTAAGCTTGTACTCACCCCTGACCTAATCAGATCGTAACAGAACTCTAAGCGTGTACTCACCCCTGACCTAATCAGTTCCTAACAGAACCCTAAGCTTGTACTCACCCCTGGCCTAATCAGATCCTACCAGAACCCTAAGCTTATACTCACCCCTGACCTAATCAGATCTTAACAGAAACCTAAGCTTGTACTCACCCCTGACCTAATCAGATCTTAACAGAAACCTAAGCTTGTACTCACCCCTGACCTAATCAGATCTTAACAGAAACCTAAGCTTGTACTCACCCCTGACCTAATCTGATCCTAACAGAATTCTAAACTTGTACTCACCCCTGACCTAATCAGATCCTAATAGAACCATAAGCTTGTATTTGCCCCTGACCTAATCAGATCCTAACAGAACCCTAAGCTTGTACACGCCCCTGACCTAATCAGATCTTAACAGAAACCTAAGCTAGTACTCACCCCTGACCTAATCAGATCTTAACAGAACCCTAAGCTTGTACTCACCCCTGACCTAATCAGATCTTAACAGAACCCTAAACTTGTACTCACCCCTGACCTTATCAGATCCTAACAGAATCCTAAACTTGTACTAGCCCTTGTCCTGATCTGATTTTAACAAATCCTTAAAACAAATTTTACATGCTTTAGTAAAAAGAAAAAAAGGTATAATTTTTCATACTATAAAAATAAGTCGGGTTTTCCTCCCTGACGCTATAACTCCAGAACGCACGAACCGATTTCCACGGTACAGCATTCGTTGGAAAGGTCTCGGTCTCCTGCTACTGCCCAGCAAACAAAATTCAGGGAAAATTTCAACTTTGTGGCAAAACGGAGTTCGCCGGGTTTGCTGTTTTTAATGAATTTAAATATATTTTTTCCTGTTATGTTGTAATTAATCTATATATTTTTTATTGACACAAATTTTGTCATTTTTATTTTTAAATTTCTTTATATTACGGATGACAGTCTGTAAATAAAAAGTAGTATTATTATTATCTTAGTGAGTGTTTAAACACTGGACTTTAATAACTTACAGGTTTCCCCTGTTGGAAGACGTAAGTGGAAGGGTCGCGTTTAGTTTTCTCCTTAATCTTTATATATTGTATGACATCTTGCTTCAGAAGGCGACGCAGCACCGTCTCCGATACCAGATCTGGTCTGAATGCGTCTACACCTGAGAACAAAACAATAGTACATAGTAAGTTATTTTCACTCTTGGGTTGCATTTTCATCAGGGCACTACCGTGGGTCGGATGACACGTTGCATTGTAGGTCCAAGCTGTTAGTCTTAGTACAAGCAGTCCACAGACAAACTACTTTCACTCAACAAAACATCTAACACACTGTCCCACACACACACAAACTTACTCACACAAACACACACACACACACACACATTGTAATGACATCTTTTGGCGATTCCAATTTGAAGTTTATTATTATAAGTGAAATGTAATAACTTTGTGACTTATTGAAAAATAAATAACATTCATTCATTAATTCACACACACACACACAGCGCAATAGGCGCCTCAACAAAAATGGACACACCCCTATTTATTTAAACTATATTATCCTGCTTATATTATAACGATGAAACAAAAATGTATTTAGAGAATAAAATATTACAGAAAAGTCAATTTATACATAATTATTAATTTGGTTGAACCCAAGTCAAAACGTAAGCCAGCTCGGGAATCACGCCCCCTATCCCTCAAATGCGAACCAATTTCTGTAAATTTATGTATATACAAAAATAATTATATATTTTTATTTGTAACCAACATAATAATCATATACCTAAAACACTCAACTATAACTATAATTAGTATTGTAATGTTTAAAATATTACATGAATGTCCTGATATGTGAATGTATGTTTTACATCAATAAACGATTTATTTATTTATTATTATTATAAGCAGTCGGTAAGCCAAGTCCTCTGACTTGGCCTGCGGGCGGCTTGAAAACTCTCGACACTTAGCTCATACGAAGAAGAAGATTATACTATTGGCTACTTTACATGCATTTAGCAAACTATACATGTCTTATGTAGACAAGTAGCTGTAAACCTAAATTTTCTATCTCAAAATCATTTTTTCTATCTCAATTTAAATCAAGATATCTATAGAAAATCAAGTATTATCGGAGCTTTAAAAAGAAAGACTCACTGGTGTTCAAAAACTGGAAAGTGGCCAGCGTGAGTTGCGGCGAGATATGTATTCGCTGGTTCTCGTGGCGCTCCGCGAACGCCGCGAAATCTTGCAGCTTGTTCTGCGGACGCCGGCGACGCTTCGAGCGGTTGTCCACTGTAAACGATAATAAAAAGATATATATGTATATCTTTTTATTATTATTATAAAAAACATGTCTATTCCCAATGTTGGGCAAAGGCCTACCTTCTCTATTTCCGGTACGGAAACGGTCATTTATTTTTTAAACAATAGTAGCAGTCATTTGTTTATCCAACAAAAAAATATGCTTATTCAACAAGTTGCCACATAATATAATAATTATTAATTAATAATTATTAATCTGCCATTTATTGACTTCAAAAGACGTACGAAACAGTTTTTAAGGCAAATGCATTTTACTCGATAAATGAATTTATGAGATTGCCTCTGATAAGACTCTGTAAGTCTTCATTTGTGTATAGAAATCAATCATGTATATAGTATTTATTTCGAATTAAACGTAGTAGTTTGCAAGGATAATTGATATGTATGTATTGACGTACCTATTCTTACGAAATGTGATAAGGTTAATAAATATCTATGATTTCTATGATTGTTTTTTGAACAATAGTAGCAGTCATTGTTTTGAAACAAAAGTAGCAGTCATTTGTTTTTTGGATCAAAAGTAACAGTAATTTGTTTTTGAAATAATAGAATCAATAATTTGTTTTTGAGACTATGGCAGCAGTCATTTGTTTTTCGACGATCTTTCGAACACGCCTAGTGAATGTCATTTGTTTTTTTTTGTATGGTACTCACGAAAGACGTCCGTCTCGTCGACGATCTCCGACTGTATCATCTCCTCGATGACGTCCTCCAACGTGACCAGACCTATCGTCTCGTAGAACGGGTCTCCTTCACCCTCGCAGTTTATACTTACTTAGTTATTGTTAATATTTACTGTATATATGTACCGAGCGATTTGTCGAGTATCATTTGTTTTCATAATTCGGAAGCAAACAGTTGGCTTTGAAATTGTAGCAGTCATTTGTTTTTGGAACAAAAGTAGCAGTCATATGTTTTTTGGATCAAAGTAACAGTAATTTGTTTTTAAAACAATAGAATCAATAATTTGTTTTTGAAACTATGGTAGCAGTCATTTGTTTGTTAGTGATCTTTGGAACACGCCTAGTGATTGTCATTTGTTTTTTTTTTGTATGGTACTTACAAAAGACGTCCGTCTCGTCGACGATCTCCGACTGTATCATCTCCTCGATGACGTCTTCTAACGTGACTAGACCTATCGTCTCGTAGAACGGGTCTCCTTTACCCTCGCTACTAATACTTACTTAGTTATTATTATTACTTACTATATTATATAATAAGTACTGAGCAATTTGTCGATTATCACTTGTTTTCATAACTCGGAAACAAATAGTTGGCTATGGAATTGTAGCAGTAATTTGTTTTTGGAACAAAAGTAGCAGTCATTTGTTTTTGGAACACAAGTAGCAGTCCATTTTTTTTTAAAGCAAAAGTAGCAGTCATTAGTTGTTTGTACTATATAGTAGCAGTCATTTGTTTTTGGAACCAAAGTAATAGTCATTTGTTTTTTGAACAATAGTAACAGTCATTTGTTTTTGGAACAAAAGTAGCAGTCGTTTGTTTTTAGAACAAAAGTAATAGTAATTTGTTTTTTGAACAATAGTAACAGTCATTTGTTTTTGGAACAAAAGTAGCAGTCATTTGTTTTTGTAACAAAAGTAGCAGTCATTTGTTTTTGTAACAAAAGTAGGAGTCATTTGTTTTTGGAACAATAGGATCAGTCATTTGTTTTGAAACTATGGTAACATTCATTTGTTTTTCAGCGATCTTTCAAACACGCCTAGTGATTGTTATTTGTTTTTGTTTTTTGTATGGTACTCACGAAAGACGTCCGTCTCGTCGACGATCTCCGACTGTATCATCTCCTCGATGACGTCTTCTAACGTGACCAGACCTATCGTCTCGTAGAACGGGTCTCCTTCACCCTCGTTGTTGATCCTGTGCACGAATGCCATGTGCCCTTTGTGACCTGAAAGTGTATGAGAAACAAGTTTTAAAGTGATCACTAGATATTACAATACAATACAATACAATACAAAAACTCTTTATTGCACACCACACACAATAATAATAAATTTATACATAAATAAAAAACATACAAAATGTTGCACAATAGGCGGCCTTATCGCCTATAGCGATTTCTTCCAGGCAACCTTTGTATGGAAAAGTGAAGAAAAGAAGAAGGGAGGTGTACTTAAAAAACTTTATTTTTATTCACTTAGGTGTACGATCGCCTGCGTGACAGTGGTATTTAGTGTACTTCCTTTGCGATCACAGCTATATTTAGTCCACTATATTTAGTGCACTTGGTGTATTTCCTCTGCGATCACAGTGGTATTTGGTGTACTTCCTCTACGATCACAGTGGTGTTAAGTGTACTTCCTTTGCGATCACAGTGATATTTAGTATTCTTCCGTTGTGATCACAGTGGTATTTAATGTACTTCCTATGCGATCACAGTGATTTAGTGTACTTGTTTTGCGGTCAAAGTGGTATTTAATGTACTTCCTCTGCGGTCACAGTGATATTTAGTGTACTTCCTCTGCGATCTCAGTGGTGTTAAGTGTACTTCGCCTGCGATCACAGTTGTTTTCAGTGTACTTCCATTGCGACCACAGTGGTATTTATTGTACTTCCTATGCGATCACAGTGGTATTTTACGTACGTTCTCTGTGATCACAGTGGTGTTATGTGTACTTCCTTTGCGATCACATTGTTATTTAGTATACACACTCTGCGATCACAGTGGTGTTAAGTGTACTTCCTTTACGATCACTGTGATATTTAGTGTACTTTCTCTGCGATCACAGTGATATTTAGTGTACTTCGCTTGCGATCACAGTGATATTTAGTGTACTTCTTTAGCGATCACAGTGGTGTTAAGTGTACTTCCGTTGTAATCACAGTTGTATTAAGCAAACTTCCTCTGCGATCACTGTGATATTTAGTGTACTTCCTTTTTAGTGTACTCCCTATTTGGTGTACTTACACTAAATACCACTGTGATTGTAAAGGAAGTACACTAAATATCACTGTGATCGCAAAGGAAGTATACTTATTACCACTGTGATATAATACACTAAAAACCACTGCGATCACAGCTACTATGACAGCAGCAACAATAAATATTTTAGATTGTCTTCCAATCAATGTCAAAATGTCCAATCAATACTATTGTAATGATATTATAGTACTAGAATATAATTGAAAATTGACATGGATACATATCATATACTTTTGTAATGATATCATATTATTTGACTTGTAACTTTGGTGTTATCAATAAATGATTTGTATTTGTATTTGTATTTGTATCAAATACTCACCGTCCTTGAACTGTTTAAACATGACATCAAGCGTGACATCTTCGAAGACAAAATGCGCTGCGTTCTGGTAGTACTGGCAGAGGGTTCGTAGCGGCGTGTTGTCGTCCGGGTCCACGAACGCCAGGTCCTTGATGTATAGCACCGTCACAATGTTGCCGCGGCTACCCTCGTACACCGGGATACGGGAATAACCTGCGCAGGAAAAAAAAATGGTTGCCTGTAAAGTCGGTTTTACGGGCGAAGATTTTACGTGACAACGTCTGCCGCGTGCTGCGCGCGCGGCAGACCGATCATAGTTGAGTGGGAGAGAGACGCAAGGCATTCGGCGGGCCTCTCTCTCGTTCGGTGACTCATCGTAACGTTACCGGGCGTTACACTTTTTCATAAGTGACTCCCAGCCGCAACCTAATTTAAGACGTTGTCACGTCAAAAAAAAACATATTGAGTTAAGTTTTGTTTCATGTGAAAAATTTGCTCTTCTGTCCGGTTCAAAATACGGAAATTTGTAAAACGCAACCAAATTGCCTAAATTTCAATGTCTCACTGAGACATTTAAGCATGTTTTTACCGACCTTTAGTTCAAGATTCTGACATCTTAAGATATTTATTATATTTAGATTTATTTTTGCGACGTGTCGGACAAAACCGTAAACTTTTGCAGACCGTCAAACAGCGCAAAGTTGCATATCTGGGCCACGTGCTTCGGCACGACAGATACGAGCTTCTGCAACTTATTATGATGGGAAAAGTTGCGGGGAGGAGGAGAGTCGGTCGCAGAAGAAAATCGTGGTTGCGAAACATTCGAGAATGGACCGGGATTAGAAGTGCCGCTGAATTGTTTCGATTAGCAATGGACAAACTGAAGTATGCAGAGCTGGTTGCCAACCTTCACTAGTTGGAGAGGCACCACAAGAAGAAGAAGATATTTATAAAGTCAGGAAGATTTTTACTTTTCTTTTATTTCTATACAGAGACTTGTTCAAATTTCCTTAAATGGAATTATAAAAACATTTCTATGTATAGACGAAAATTTACAAAAAAAAATATGGGGTGACATCAAATGTATCCAAGTAAAAAAAAAGATCCATAAAAATTTGGCTACATACCTTCATTACACGCTTGCTATTAGCTTCACCTGTATGTTTGTTTGTAACCGACTTCTTTGGGCGCGATTTTGACCCACTTTAAACGGCCAGATTTCGTTCAAACTTTGTAGATTTATTGAGGACCGATGACAATACACTAATTTGATAAAATTACGGTTTTCTATAAAATGCGTGTTTTTTAGTTTTTTTAAACTATTATTATTTTCAGATCTTGATTTTACAATTGTGAATACCAGAAGGAAACAAAGGGGCCGCGTCTCAGTAAATATAACTCTGGAACATGCTTATAATGAAGCACCAGCAATACCAAATCACAAAAAGAGAGATCTGATATCATTGTGTACTGCCAATTTGTCATCACAGCTTTTACGAAAGTCTTAAAACTACAACTATAATATTATAATGAAGGGTATTAAAACACGAGTGTGAGTTTCATAATAGTAACGAGTGTTTTAATACCCGTGTGTATGCAGTTGCATACACTACTTTATCTTCACTAATGCAATTAATCATGCTTATTTATTAATGACCTTGAACAGAGGATCCAGAGTGACTGTCTCTTTTATGCTGATGATTTAAAGATATTCCGTTCTATTGGAAATTTAGATGATTGTGTTATATTGCAGAAAGACATAGAGGCTGTTAATGGTTCTTGCCTATATCGCAAAACCGATGCAAAGGATCTAGGTGTTATTTTTGACTCACAATTATCATTCAGAACCCATTATGACTATATAGTTAATAAGTGTCACCAGCTGTTAGGTTTCATACTTAGAATTACTAAATCTTTTAAGGATCCCACTAGCTTATTGCACTTATATAGAAGTTTAATTAGACCTATTGCTGAGTATGGCTCGATAGTGTGGTCACCATATTACATAACTCACACAAATAATGTAGAACGTATACAACGTCGGTGCATGACTTCGGTCTGCCGTCGCCATGGCTTGATACGCAAATTTCCCGAATACGAAGATCGCATTAGTTATTTCAAGTTAAGCCTGCTCTCCACTAGGAGACAGATTGGTGAGCTGCTATATCTTCATAAGGTTATTCACTCGAACGTGGAGTGCCCGAGTCTGGTTAGTTCTATAAGCTTTAATTTCAGCCCTCGGCTTAGAAGCAAGAAGCAAAAATCTAAACTGTTTCACACTAATAAACTGTATAAAAATAACGTTTCCAGTAATAGTCCTATACAGCGCATGTGTCGCTCATATAACGAGCTGGTACTCAAATGTTGTGACGCTTCAGATAACAACCAATGTAAGACTCACATTACTGAACTGGATGTATTTAGTAACAGCCTCAATCAATTTAGAAATAATATAAGTTATAGGTTAAGTTGTTAAATTGTTTAGTACTTAAGATTTCCCCTTTTTTTTATGTATATCTGAACCTTCCTTATCATTAAGTTAACACTAGCATGCTGTGTACTCTTCTTTGGATTGCAGACTTGTTTTTGTTCCTTTAGTTTAGTTATGTTTAAAATGAATGTTTGTAATCTGTCTGAGTGCCTAATAAATAAATAAATAAATAAATCAAACAACAAGAGTAAAAGCTGACAATAAACAAACAAACATTAAATTCACGCGTACGTGTATTGTCACAGTGAACTTGCCCCCATTCAAATCTAACCAATGAGAGCGCAGCTGCGCGAGCAGGGCCAATCAGGAGCGAGCGCGCGCTGTTCTTATTGATGTTATAATGAGATTTTACGATATCGATGTGGATATTATACCATCATGTGAAATTGCTTAAATTGAGTGTTTTGTTGTCTGTGTTATAACAGTACTAATTATAAGTCAAGTATTGGAAACATAAGTAGAATATTACAACATTAGTGTAGATAAAAATAATTACTAACCAGACTTGACGATCTCCGACATAGTCTCGAAATCCAGCACACTAGTGATGGGCAGCATAAACACATCTTCCAACTTAGTCATGACATCTTTCACGGTCTTCTTCCTCATCTCTAAAGCTCCAGATATGATGTTTACCTCATCCTTATCCAAGTCGTTCACATCTGTTGTGACCTGTACAGAAATGATCTAAAAAATATGGGAAAAACAAGTTTATTGTATTACTTGAATATTAAGGTTCCCCTTCGATCACATATATATACTAGATTCAGTGTTACATACAAACACAGCACAAAAAATGGTGTGAGTTTACTTTATACTATACTAGAATTTACTATATACTATATTGTATCTATTACAATATAAACAGAAATACAAAATGATTCAATTCAAGTCAACCTTACCACTGTATCTTAAGGTTGAGTTTCGACTAGTGCCGTAATAAACATAAGCTATCTTGCTCCGCGATAACAGCTATAAAACTTTATGACCGTACGCAGTGAGCGTTAGAAAATTCAACTGTATTACTATACTAATAACGCTTAAATTCTTCAAACTCAAAGATTCGGATCGACGTGCCAACCCAGTTAGTTATTTTAGACATTTTTTGATATTGTATACTTATAATCTTTTGACATTTCTTTTAAATATTATTACTTAAAGCTGTAAATTATAGTGGAGTGCAATTAACTTATAAATTAACTTATTAATTGACTTTTTGCACACCGCATATGCGGTAGCCTACAAGGGACATTTTATATTATTTTCCATGTTTTTATATTACCTGTGGCTACGCAAATAAAATTATTTAATTTCATTTCATTTCAAGACCACACTTTTACTTGTGGTTTTATTTTCCTTGCCGTTTTTAGAGACATCACCTTAAATCTAATACATTTTTGATCGAAGTGGTACCCCCGTTAACATTATGATTTGTATTTTTTTTTTACGTGACAACGTCTTAAATTAGGTTGCGGCTGGGAGTCACTTAAGAAAAAGTGTAACGCCCGGTAACGTTACGATGAGTCACCGAACGAGAGAGAGGCCCGCCGAATGCCTTGCGTCTCTCTCCCACTCAACTATGATCGGTCTGCCGCGCGCGCAGCACGCGGCAGACGTTGTCACGTAAAATCTTCGCCCGTAAAACCGACTTTACAGGCAACCATTTTTTTTAACATTTTTATAGCAGCAACCGAAATACATCATTTGTTAAAATAGATTCTTAGCTACTCTTATAAGTAGCATGATAAAATAGTATCACGGTTTCTGAGATACAGCCTGATCTTCTTGTTGACACCTATTGTACCTGGTTTCATAGACAATAAATAATTCATTCATTCTTCTTTTTCGTATGAGTAAAGTGGCCAAGCTCTGGTGTCGAGAGTTTTCTAACCGCCCGATCTGCCCGACTTTGCTTAACGGCTACTTGTACTGAGAATAACATTTGGAACGACGACCTCGTTGGCGTAAAGGTTACCATGCCGGTCTGCTAATCAGAAGGTTCCGGGTTCGATTCCCGGCCCGGTCAACATCTTTGTGCTTAACTAAATTTGTTGGCTGTGGGTCTGGGTGTTAAATATGTATTTATATATAATATGTATGTATGTATATGTAGTATATCAGTTGTGTTAGCAACCATAATACGAGCTAGAAATGGTTCAGTATGGGGCTAACCAGCCATGTGTGAAAGTGTCCTAAAAAAAAAAAAAACCTACAATTTAACGTGTCATCCGACCTACAGTAGCGACCATCGAAAATGCCACTTCTTAAACAACAGTCTTGGGCATGTTCACCCATCAACCGTTGCTTTACCTAGATGATCGCATCAGATCACCAATCAGGTGTGTTGTGGTCAAACGCATAAAAAAAATTGCTCATACGACGAAGAATTTTTCTTTTTTTTTTATCCTTGATTGGTTAGCGTTTGACTACAGCTTGCCTGATGTTAAGCTGCACTGCGGTCTACGGTGTGGCACGCTTACCTAGAAGATACCTATTAACTCTACTTTTGAAGGCCCCCGGATGATACCTCTCAGGAAACAGAGACTCAGGTAGTGAGTTCCAAAGCTTCGCAGTCCTAACAATAAAGGTCGACGCAAAGCGTTTTGTACGAAAGTTTGGAACTTCAACTCTGTATCGGTGTCTCTTCACTGTCTCTCTGCTCGTTCTGTAGTAGAACGGAGATGGTGGAATCAAATTATGAAGTTCCATAGCACACTCCCCGAAATGTATCCGATAAAAAGCCGACAAACTAGCAACCTTGCGTCGGTGCTCTAGGCTCTGAAGCTTCGCCTTCGCAACGCAAGAATTGGGTATTTGAAAAAAATATTTTTTTGTGATAAATAGAAAGATTATATATTAGTTTTATAACAAAACTATTTTTTTTTTTTTTTTGCAATAATTCAAAAGTTATTTCAAAATAAAAATTAATTTTTGAATCCAGTACCGAAGATACGCCGACAACTCCCGAACAAACCCGAGCGCGTGTGACGTCATAATGTTAGTTTTATTATACTTTGTATTCATTATTTTCCTATCAACTGCATTGAGTGTCTGAGTGAAAACTAACATTATGAACCCAATTGCCGATGAGCTTCTTAGCTCGTCTCTCAATGGACTCAAGTGCTTCTAGCTGAAGAAGACGAAAACCTGTTATCGAGCGCTCACCTTGACCAGTTCTTTAAGTCTCTCCCTGTTGTAAACGTTCCCGATCTCCTCGCCTAGGAAATAGTCGAGAAGCTTGCTCACGGGGAACGAAAGCGGCGCCGTCACAGCCATCACACCCTGAGGAAGATATTAAAAAAAATATATATGTGTTAGAAGAGGAGGCCTATTCCCAGCAACGTGCGGACAGCAGTCGGAACTTTGTTTAGGAAATTTCCTCCTCTTTCTGAATCTTTTTTCAAATTTGAAAACTCTTTATTAGTTTATGAGATATTTGCAAAAGACTAAACCCCTCTTTTTTTTTTAGTTAATTGTTAATCACTTTTGTAATTTTTATTTGCGGAACTTCATTGTTTTTCGAAAACTATCTACATGCCATTCCGAATCGAATGACACCTCAATCATAATTTTCGGAGACTGCTGAAAAGAGTTGACCAAAAAGGCACTTGTTGACTAGACTATTGGGCAGTGTTGGGCATTAATCAATTAATTTGTCAATTATCTTGTTAATTGACTAAAAAAGTAATTGCAATTAAATTAATTACAATTAAATTAATCGCAATTGAACTTTTAATTGCACCTTGCATTTAAATTAAATCGATTAACGTGTGTCAATTGTAACGCACAACTAAAATAATTGCAATTAACTTTTTTAGTTGTTTTATGAAACGATTAAAACTAACAATTAACTTTATGTATCAAAATAAATTAGTAAAGATTTAAGAAAATTAAGTTATAAGTATTACACTCGAAGACGAATAAAAAAGTGGTCAAAGGCTGTAAGTATAGCTTATTTTTTCTTTCTACATAAAAAAAAACTGCTATTAGATAAAGAAACGAATATTTCCTTTCAATACGTGTTTAGTTTTATGTATAACAACGTCGCATTGTTAAATATTTCTACAGCGTAGGTATACAACAAAAACATTTCAACAATTCATTTTGTCGGCCCGAACAAGTACATTAGCGATGCGCGACTATGAATGATTCCAGTCGAATTATTCGACTTTATAAATCATTCGACTCATTCGAATGATCTCCAAAAATTAGTAACTTACATGATACCCACTCAAAATTAACCGGACTGAATGAATACTACATTAGTTACTACTTGAGCCGACTCCACTCCAACGATTCATTCATTTGAAACTAACAAGTGACATTGACAAGATTCACCAACAATCGAGTAAAAACGCCATCAGTAACTAATTAGTAGTCATCATTCGATTATTAACAATAGTAAGTATATTACTAATATTCAAGTCGAACGTGTATATTAGTAGTTGTAGATAATTCGACTGGTCAGATTATTCGCAGTTGCGCATCTCTAGAGAACATTGCTCTCGCGTCTCGCTCTCACACTCGTCAAGTATTGTTTTTTTTTTAATTTTTAATTGTTATTTTTAATTAAAATTAACAAAACAATTGAAAATTAATTAATTGTTAGTTGTTGCTAATACAGTTAACAATTAAATAATTGTTAATTGTAATTTTTCACAATTACAATTGATTAATTGTTCGTTGTTGTGGTTACATTTACCAATTAATTAATTGTTAATCTTCAATTGTTCTTGCAATTAAAATTTGCCCAACACTGCTATTTGGTAATAATTTTGATGTCATATAACTTTAATATTATTAACACAGAACGATACCTTTTCATTTAGTTTTATCCTACCACCTTCAAGTCAAAGCCGCCCTTAGAGTTAGTCTGCCACCTTCATAAAAAGTCTGCCATATTCGTATTCAGTCACTATGTCGGAATAATACTTTTAATTGGATTTACGTAAATTTTACTAGCTAAACGTCATATTTAGAATAAGTCTACCTCTCTACCTTAACATTAAGTCCGTCATTTTCAGAATAAGTCTACCACTTCCATCTTATTAATTCCGCCACCTTTAGAATAAATCATCCACCTTCAAGTTAAGTCTGACACCTTTAGAGTTATTTTACCAACCAGCACTTTGATACTCTAGCTTCTTAATAAACACACTTACCTTCGTAATAATTATAGTCCTAGCGCCAACCATGAGCCCATGTCTACTGCAGATCGCCTGCGGTGTTATTTCACCCAACAACACTATAGCAAGGGTCGAGAAGATGACAGCAAACAGTCCAGAAGTAAGCTCGTCCAGTAAGATGGTGAACGTGCTGTTAACTGCTACATTGCCCAGGAGTATGCTGCAGAGAAGATAGTTCCCGTGGTCCCGGACTGGCATGATTGCTCGAGCATGCTTGCGCTCTTGTTCTGTACCTGGAAGAAAGAAAGAGAGAAGATTTAATTTAACTTATAATTAACTAGCTGACCCGGCAAACGTTGTTTTGCCTCACTTAGGGGTATGAAAAATTGATAGTGTAGCTTATATGACACGTTCGTAGATTTACCATAGCAGCGCCATCTATTGATTACTTACTCAACCCAGTCGAAAGGTATCGACATCTGTTAGAATCATTTGGAGAACAGATAATTGTGACTGTCAAATAATGACTAACAATAATTAGCAATAAATTAAAATTGTGACTATAATTTGAGATTTAAACTATCCTATCTCTCAAGTTGGATCGAACTGCACATGGTGTGCGAATTTTATTATAATCTGTTAAGTGGTTTAGGAGTCCATTGAGGACAAACATTGTGACACGAGATTTATATATTAAGATTTTTTGCACCGGGGACGAGCACGGACGGGTTATTTGATTAGTATTAGTAATCAGTTTTTAATATGTGACATGTATAAAACCAATATTGACATTTAAAAAAATTCATTATTTACTATTTTACATTTACCAACAAATATTTATAATAAACTTAATTTAATTTACATTCACAATACATATGTACATATTTTTATTTTAAAGATTCCAATGGATGATATAAATAGCTTTATTATTACGTGTATTATCATATGTGTATTATCATATCTTATATATCATCTAATATGTTATCATAATCATCCATGTGTATATAAATTAAATTTTAATATTGAATGATTGTAAATTGACTTGCCCAGTACGGTGCGATTCAGTGAAGATAATAAATGATTAAATTTGAAATATTTTATATTTAAATAAATAAATTGATTAAAATAAACCTGTTCTGTACTATTATCTATAAAATGGCAAGAAATGTTTGATGTAAAGAAGTCATCGTTATTATTTTATATTTATTATTAATTGTTATAGCGGGAATGAAAATACATGATTTGTGAAAGTTGAGCTTCCTGGCTACCACGATTTCTGAGATACAGACAGACAGACAGCAGAGGCTTAGTAATAGAGTCCCGTTTTAACTTTTAGGTGCGAACCAGAATTGGAAATAATCTTCAACTCAGTTTTTTCCAGCGATATGAGGCCAAGTTTAAGTTCAGAGAACATCAGACAGAACAGAAGAAGTCCAGTAAAACATAAAAGCTTACCAGTATTGGAAATAATCTTCAACTTAGTCTTGTCCAGCAACATAAGGCCAAGGTTAAGGCCAGAGAATAGCACAGAGCAAGATTAAGGTTAGAGAACAGTGCTAAAAATATTGTACAGACCAGGATAAGTCCAGTAATCTTGTAAACTTAATAAAAATACAAAAACTTACCCGTATTAGAAATAATCTTCAATTCAGTCCTGTCCAGCGACATCAGCCCAAGATTAAGTCCAGAGAACATCAGAAAGAACAGAATGGGGCTTATGGAGACCCAAAGCGGCAACAACGTATTGCCTTAATCTATTATACTATATAAAACACGCAAAAACTTACCCGTATTAGAAATAATCTTCAATTCAGTCCTGTCCAGCGACATAAGCCCAAGATTAAGTCCAGAGAACAGAGCAGAGAACATCAGACAGAACAGAATGAGGCTAATGGAGACCCAAAGCGGCAACAACTTGTTGTGTGAGGCGAACATTTTATATGTCTCATTGCCTTGGTGAATGTATGTTTCCTCGTCACTGTTTGGATCCTTATTTGTCTGTAGGTTCTTAGCGCAGATGTATAATTTTGAGTCCGTGATCGGAGGTGGCACTTTGATTTGGAAGAGGGCAGTTTTGGGTCGAAGACTGCCTTCTGTTACCTGGGAAAGGGCATAACATTCGACTAACACACCTTATGAACAAAAAAATAATTCTGCCCAACTGTTCGAAAGCTACGATGCCACAGACATATTGATTATGAATATTGATTCGACAAACTTATACAGTAACACCCCGTTTTAGAGTTGAGAGTTAAAAATCTATACAATAAGAATCTTTGTCCTGACCTATATATGTATAGGCAACGCAGAGCTCAAACGGTTGGTTAAGAACGGGTTTTTTAACGTGGAAATTCCACCCCTAAGGGGGTCAAAGGGGGTAAAACGGTTTGTATGAAACTTCTTTGTTTTTGAACTTCTAGCATTGAAATTTGGAGTATGTGTAGTTTATGTAAAATTAAAATAATTGTATCACTATTTTTGCCAGGGATGAACTAAGAGTTTGTGATGGGGCTGAAAGTATGAATGTAAAATTCTCTCAAGTATAAGTCGTGAAAGTTGTTATAAAAGAGAAACAAAATATAGCCTATATTACTCGGGGATAATGTAGCTGGTTCCAACGGTGAAAGAATTTTTCAAATCGGTCCAGTAGTTACGGAGCCTATTCGCGTCAAACAAACAAACTTTTTCTCTTTGTAATATTGGTATAATAATAATAAATAAATATTAGGACACATTTCACACCCGGCTAGTTAACCACATACTGAACCTTATCTCGTTCGTATAATGGTTGCTTACACAACTGATATACTACATATACGTACATACATATAGATTTTATATAGATACATATTTAACACCCAGACACACAGCCAACAAATTTAGTTAAGCACAAAGATGTTGACCGGGCCGGGAATCGAACCCGGAACCTTCTGATTGGCAGTCCGGCATGGTAACCTTTACGCCAACGAGGTCCTATAGACGTAGCGAAACCGCGACCTAACCTTTAGAAGTAGCCCTTGTAAAACTGCTGACTGTAACTACTGACCTCGCCTTTATCTAGGGGCGCTCATTTTGCGAACGACCTACATAAGGCAATGATATGGGCAAAATCTTGAGTCACTTAACAGTTTTTCGCTATAAATCCTAAGCGAAAAAAAGAAGCTAAAAGACCGTGTAAAGAACCACTCTATAGTACATTGTTACCAGGGATGAAAGTAACTTATTTAGTCCCGATACGGGGTTTTTTTTCAATAGCTCGAGGGACTAAATAAGTCTTTAACCCGAGGTGAATACTGGTGGTGATTCTGCCGTACACACGACTAAACTAAATTTAAAGAAGCCCCGTCTCTTTTCATCTTAGGTGGCCAAAAAGAGATGGCACGTTCTAAACCACAGACAAAACAACTAAAATCACGTCAAGTATGGAAGGTGCAGGCAATTTTAGAGGTGATACTAAAGAATAAAATAGTAAATTTTATTTTACATTTAACAACAATTTTGATGAGATAATTTTATTTCCACTATACTCTGCTTTAGCTTCTTCTTTTATAAAATTAGGCGTTAAATTCATGTCGGAATCAGATGAACTCATTTTATATGTATTAATCTCTGCTATACGTATAAACAAATCATCCTCTGGCGTAACAGTGTCGATGTAAATGGCTTGTTTATAGCACAAAAAATGCATACGCATACTTGCCCAAATAAAAGCCCCCGATATCACAACATCCCAATTCCATAAACAATATTTTGTTAAATTTAAAATACTGACAGTGGCATGTATTTATATTTATGAAATTTGCTATTTTGTAAAAAAATATCCGTATCTGTTCCAAAAACTAGCAGATATACCGCGCAAACACGTACTAAGACATAAATACAATTTGCAAGTACCAAAGTGTAGATTAGAAATGCAGAGCTCGGCCCACATTCTATGGCTATTAAAATATATAACAAACCAGACGACCTAAAGCGTATCGATAATATTAAAACTTTCCTGACAAACTTAAAAAACTTACTCATAACAAAAAGTTATTATAAAATAGAAGACTTTTTAACTGACGGAACATTAAAAAAAATCAAATGAATTAACTGGGTTGCTCATCTCCAGTAAATAATTGCAATAAAAAAAATATGGGTAATTATGTAACTGTAAAGTGACATAATATTGCAATAAATTGTTTGACTTTGACTTGGACAAAAGTCTTCAAATCGATAAAATAAATGAAGACCGAAGAATGATTGAAAAGCAGACGTTATTTTGAGTTAGGCTTTTTGAGTCAACTGGACTTACCATATACTCTCCTTTGAGTAAAAACTTGCAGTGTTGCCCGTATGGTTTCGCTTCGTGGGTGAACGCTATCACAGTACGGCCCGTGATACCTTCGCCGAATACTCTGAAAAAATATATAACCGCTCGTTTATTGAATGACATTAGCACATTTTGTATTATTTGACGACCTCGTTAGCGTAAAGGTTACCATGCCGGACTGCTAATCAGATGGTTCCGGTTTCGATTCCCGGCCTGGTCAACATCTTTGTGCTTAACTAAATTTGTTGGCTGTGGGTCTGGGTGTTATATATGTATGTATGTATCTATATATAATATGTATGTATGTATATGTAGTATATCAGTTGTGTTAGCAACCATAATACGAACTAGAAATGGTTCAGTGTGGGGCTAACCAGTCGTGTGTGAAATATGTCCTAATATATATTTATTTATTATCTGTTAAATAAATTCTAAAAAGTATATATTTTTATTTTCATGAAAAATTCGGAATTCGAATTAAATAAAAATTTTTGTGGCCCGCATTCTAAATTCAAAAGGTGTGACAGAACTTATGACCTGACTAAGTACGAGTATATAGTGATAAATAAATGTAATGAATAAATAATTAAATGTATGTAATAAATAAATAATTAAATGTATGTAATAAATAAATAATTAAATATTATTTTTTAAACTTACCGTAGAGTAACTGCGGAGTCAGCCAGAACACTCGGTATTCCTTCATCAATAATTTTTGGTTCTTTGTCAGAATCTTCAATTCTTATACCCTCTATCATGATAGGTCTTACAGTCGCTCGTACACTGGTGTAATCATCTTCTGATAGCTGGCGTTTCTTTCTGTCAATTGCCAAATGATTTTTTGTCATGTCATTTGATGACATATCAAGATCATCGTCTAAAATACTGATGATAGATGATTGAATATTGCTAGAAAAATTTGGTAGGTTTATGTCGTGAATTCTTTTAGTTCTCAGTTTTGGTATGTTATTGTCATTTTTGGGTGTTTTAATTGCTTCTGCGTTGTGAATGTCTTGTTTCAGATTTGGTGTTAAGTCTTTTTTTGCGTTAGTCATTGCTATATTATTGAGGACTTCTATATTATAAGATTCTGTATCACGAATGCGTTTTTTCCTTATGTTTGGTGCTAAATATTTAGACATATCAGTTGTTTGTAAATCAGTTAGGTCTATATCTAATGTTTGTGGACTTTGCGAATTAAAATCAGTAGGGGCTTCAGCCATGTCTTCTATAGTGATTTGAGAAATAGAGTCCGGTAAAAAATTCTTTGACTTATCGCATTTGATACCTTGTATTTTGGCTAAAATATCATCGAGCTTCTTTAATATTTCTTCTGTATATATTTTATTATTCACGAAATTTAGCTCTCCTGTTTCAGATTCATGAAAAGGTATTTTGGTACTTCTAGTTATAAAATTGTTGACTCTATCTTTTGTTTTTTTATTAGTTAGTAGTTTTGAAACTACTGCATCGATTTTATCGATTATCTTTTTGACGCTGTTAAAATTATCATCAATACTCATAATATTTAAAAACTCATGATTATTATTCAATTTACCATTATTTAAATCTATTAATTCTTCATTGTTATTTAATTTTACATTATAATCAATATCATTTTCGAGTCGATTATCGAAAAAATCTGCAGATTTTTCAGAATCGACTTTATGTTGTTCGATTAAATCGTTGAGAGGTACAAAAGTATTATTGACTAGCACTTCTATGTCGTTTTTCTCTTCTCTAGTAGGTCTAGGTACATTGGGCAGGTAGTTCACATCGGTATCATGAGTTAGGTCTGCCCAATTTTCTTGGACCTCTTGAATTTCGTGTTCGTTGTTTTTTGTCTCTTGTTTAACGTCTTGGGGCTCAGTATGCTTAGTTTTGGCCTCTTGTTCTGCATTGTCACCATTAACCTTTTGCAGATCATCACTGTCGTTATTAAAATCACTTAGGTTTGCAACATTTTGTGTCATCTGCAAATTATCTTGAAGATCTTGTAGTGAGGCCAGGTTTGTTTCTGTGGTTTTTCTGTGGACAAGAAAAATATAGTGTTAAAATTAATGTAAATGATTATTCCTAGATAAAAAGTAGCCAATGCGTTAATCTGGAGTCTGAACTATGACCGTATCAAATGTCATTGAAATCAGTTCAGTCGTTTAATCTAATGAATTTTTAATACTAACATCTACAAATTAAATACTTTTTAAAGGGGTTAACTTATCAGTAGCCACCTAAAGTGTATCCGTATGTCACTGTTTAGTTTGCTAGGTTAATATTCTATGTACACTAGCATAATTATATTAAATGTAACCATTATGAATAATAAAGAAATTTGGAAACTAACTAACTAGTCGTTTAAGCGTGAAGAATAAACAAACATACACAATCACACACAAATTTTAGCATTTATAATATTGGTAGGATGTAACAGTTCATCGAACCGAGTTTTTACGTCACAATCTAGTTATGTCAAATTAAAAAATGATTATGCATCACACTTAATAATGTTATTTACTAGATGAGCTCCGAGTTAAACGGGATGGACAGTAAGTAGCCTATTCATTTATTCAACTAAATAGCTACAACAGTTTTTACATTATAGACGCTAACTATTTTAGACTTAATTTTTTTTATTTTTACACATTCACACACGGCTGGTTAGCCGTAGCCCATACTGAACCATTTCTAGCTCGTATTATGGCTGCTAACACAACTGATATACTACATATACATACATACATATTTTTATAGATACATATTTAACACCCAGACCAACAGCCAACAAATTTAGTTCAGCACAAAGATGTTGGCCGTGCCGGGAATCGAAACCGGAATCATCTGATTGGCGGTCCGGCATGGTAACCATTACGCCAACGAGGTCGTCAATTAAATAATGATTATGCATCACACTTAATAATATTATTTACTAGATGCGCTCCGAGTTATTCGGGATGGACAGTAAGTAAGCCTATGTGTTAATCCAAGGTCAATACAATTTCAAATTCAAGTGCGCGCGCGGATCTCGTCGGCGACGGTTCGTGTAACACTCGCCCCTGAAGATGTTGCTCGGAAAGCAAAGAAACTGTTGGACTCATTCCAACTTTTAATAATAAGTGTGACCGTTTCTACGCGGAAATATTAAGATGCCTAACGTAAACAGTTTACAAGTTATTACATATCCATAGTTAATCCAAGGTACTTCTATACTAAGAGTAATCCAAATCGGTTCAGCCATCTGAGCGTGAAGAATAGGTATGAAATTTTGCCAAGCTCCCTGTTCCCCGAAAACTATAATCTGGCCCTGAACCGGTTTTTTCTGGGTAAGCGCGCAACACCTTTGATCATAATATCGCTAATGTAAAAAAAAACATAACTTGATAAACAAGTCATCGGTGTAGAGCTGGAATCGAACCCGGAGCCGTCTGATTGAAAAGCCACACTCGCTATTTTTACACGCTTTATATTAGCTTCACCTGTATGTTTGTAACAGACTTCTTTGGGCGCGATTTTGACCCACTTAAAACGGCCAGATAAGCGTGTTTTTTAGTTTTTTTTAAACTACTATTATTACTAATTTTATTCATAGCTAACTCTAAAATTTAATTAGAGCTTTCATAATCACGTGATTTATAGTATTGTCGTGGCTAAATAGAAACCGCGTGCTAAGCCAAAACACGCACATCCCGTGCGCTGAAATAGAGAGTCCATTCAGCTGTGTGTTGCGTCATAAGTGACGTCATTATAGACGACCTCGTTGGCGTAAAGGTTACCATGCCGGACTGCCAATCAGAAGGTTTCGGGTTCGATTCCCGGCGCGGCCAACTTCATTGTGCTGAATTAAATTTGTTGACTGTGGGTCTGGGTGTTAAATATGTATCTATATGAAATATGTATGTAGATATAGGTATATCAGTTGTGTTAGCTACCATAATACAAACAAGAAATGGTTTAGTTTAGGGCTAATCGAAATACTCTACCTTATGGAAGAGGAGTTACCCTAAAAATGTATAGCATAAGCAGCCCACTATACATTCCCTCTGCTGGGACTCGGAGCCTTCTCTCAAGGGGAGAGAGATATAGGCCACAATACATTCGGTTATTGAGGTTCTCAAACATAACGGTTACGTCATCATGTTGCGTCATTAGTGACGTCATTATAGACGACCTCGGTGGCGTAAAGGTTACCATGCCGGACTGCCAATCAGAAGGTTTCGGGTTCGATTCCCGGCGCGGCCAACTTCATTGTGCTGAATTAAATTCGTTGGCTGTCGCTCTGGGAGTTAAGTATGTATCTATATAAAATATATATGTATGTATAGGTAGTATATCAGTTGTGTCAGCTACCATAATTAGTATTGCCCAAATGCAAGAACAATCTTGTGTCTTGGTCTTGGTCTTGCAGCAAGAGTCTTGCAAGTCTTGCAATTACCTATTATTCTATTACTATTTATTAAAGTTTACTTTAAATCTTAGAAAAACGTATTAGAATTGGAACATTGTGAGCTTGAATTAACATAGCCATAGTAAAGATCAAGCAGATTAATAAATAACTGAAGATTTGATAAGAAATTCGAAAAATCAACTGACCTATATGTCGTTTTCCATGGAAGTAACTGTTTCTTAATAAACATTTATGATTTATAAGCTTACATTTGCTAAAACATGTAAAAAAACAAATTAATTACAATAACTTGACTGTATTTTAAAGAACAATTCTTATCTGTCTAGAAAGAGATTGAACCCTCAACTTATAAGAAATTTAATAAAAGAGTTTTACTATTGACCGGCACTGTCTGCTTTTTCGTCTCGTAGAATTCCTAAGCGTACCTACCTATACACCGAACTGTTACACCTAACTACTCAGTGAAGTAGCGCTAAGCCCTAGCTGGTCCTGGTCGTAGTCCTGGCTAAGACGCAAGAGTCTTGCAGGCTATGTCTTGTTCTTGCTCAAGTCTTGCACGGTCAGTCTTGGTCTTGGTCTTGCTAAAAATACGCGGTCTTGTTCTTGGTCTTGGTCTTGCAAAAACGCAAGAACAAGACCAAGACTGCAAGACCAAGACTGAATTTGGGCAACACTAACCATAATAACTAAAAATGGTTCATTATGGGATCAGCAGATTTGAGACTTGCGACAGTAGGATTTTACACACACAATCTTTATAACTTTAGTTTTTTAGGGTTCCGTACCTAAAGGTAAAAACGGGACCCTATTACTAAGACTAACGGAGCCGATGAGAGATCGCCCTTGGTATTATTTTGGGCTATTTATTACACATTTTACGACCCAATATGTTTTAGCTATAAAATATATCAATTCCGATTGGTCGATTTAAAGATTTCACTGTTAGGAACCGACTTCAAAAAAGCAGAAGATTTTCAAATCGATGAAGCGCCTGTAGCTCGGCTAGCTAAGGTGATCTGACGCGATCATCGAAGCTAAAAGCTAAGCTACCAGTAATCCCGTATTCAGTCGACAAATTTAGAAACGGGTCAAGGGTACAAAATCAACGATAATATCCAACTTGATGGCTCATAGACCCCTCTACAGAAACAAATAAGTGATTTATCACTAACTCTTTCCGCGCAGTGTGCTTACGCACTGAATTTAATTATACTTCTATACCAATACTAACTGTTTGAAACGCTGTTTTGCCTTCAATACAATTAAAAACACTATAATTGATCAGTTATCGAGCGGGATGAAAGATGATTAAATTACTAAAATGGCCATAAAAAATAGGGGTTGGTGATAAAAAAAATAAAATTTACGGTTGTATGTATTTTGATGCCACGTTAAAAAAAAATAAAAAATTAAGGGTTAACAACCCTTATCACTTAGGGGTATGAAAAATATATAGTAGCCGATTCTCAGATCTACTGAATACGATTTAAAATTTAGTAAAAATCGGTCAAGCCGTTTCGGAGGAGTACGGAGTAGTCACATGGAAATTTTGTATATAAGAAATTATAAAGAAGAAGCAGAGGTGAACGGCGCTAATATGAGACAACGGTGGCGATTCAGCAGCACACGCGACTAAACTAAATTTAAAGAAGCCCCGTCTCTTTTCATCTTAGGTGGCCAGAAAGAGACGGCACGTTCTGCACCATAGTCAAAACAACTAAATCACGTCAAATGTAGAAAATTTAGGCGACTTTAGAACGCACTCACTTGTATCACCTCTAAAACTGCCTGCACATTCTATATTTGATGTGATTTTAGTTGTTTTGTCTGTGGTGCAGAACGTGCCGTCTCTTTCTGGCCACCTAAGATGAAAAGAGACGGGGCTTCTTTAAATTTGGTTTAGTCGTGTGTGCCGCTGAATCGCCACCATTGCTTACATTGCCCATCAAGTAGGATATTATCATTGGTCCGACGAGACTTTACGTCACCGGAGTTTGATGAGAGACTCAGCCAAGCGTAAACAACTATTCTGAAGGGAAAGTTATTACTGAAAATATAAACTTTGTTGATTGTTGAAACATACTAGTGCTGTCTTAAATAATAAAGCGGAGCGAGTACCTAATAGGTAAAAACGGGTCCCTATTACCAAGCCTCCGTTGTCTGTATGTCTGTCTGTTAACAGGCTGTATCTCACAAACCGTAAAGCTAATTTTTTCATAAGTTGTGTTTCTAGTTTGAAAAGCAGACGTTTTTATCACCGAGCCAGACTCGCTTTTCTCGAGTGCTAGTTTTAGAGGGCAAAAGCTATAAAGTATAAGTAGATACATCCATCAAGCCATGAAAAAAACATTTTAACAAACACCATTCCGTTCAAGGTTAGCCTCCCCTTCGCCATAGTTTTATGGCATATTTTACTGTTTGACGCAGGTTTTGGTATACAAATGTACTTACAGGTCTGCGTTCGAAAACGAAGTTTCAGAATCAAAAAGAGACTTGTTTTTGTTAGGGTGTTCTAGTAAATTGTGGTTTATGTAGTTTAAAAAAAATGCCAAGTGCGAATCAGTAGTGAAGGGTTCTGTACCGTTGTTGTATGGGACCCTTTAACTTATTTTATTTAAAAACATTACAGTGTAAACTCCATATAACGTCACTCGATTTGACGACAAACTCTTGAAAGCGTCGAAATCAATTGGCTTTAGTTGGTTTAGCTTGTATTCCATACAATGGTACAATCTCTCCATTTAACGACCTCTCTCTATAACGCCATAAAATGCACAGTCCCTTCAGTGTCATTATATATCAGAACGTGCCGTCTCTTTCTGGCCACCTAAGATGAAAAGAGACGGGGCTTCTTTAAATTTAGTTTAGTCGTGTGTGCCGCTGAATCGCCACCACTGTCCTTAAAACTGTCTGTTATTTTTTTATCCTTGATGGCGCGTTTGACTGTAGCTTGACTGATGTTAAGCTGCGCTGCAGTCTACAGTAAAAAAATATTTGATAATAAGTTATATTTGACTTAGTAACTTCAGTGTAATAAAAATGTGTAATGTTTTGTTTTTAAACCCCACGTTTATGTGGATGTGTGTGTGTGTGTGCTAATGAAGCAAAGCTTCCAAATATATCTACTAATATTGATTTAGTTTTTTGTATCGGAAAGTAGTCAATTGTAAAAGTAGAGTGTTCTTAATAAAACAGCAAACCAATCACCCGAGTGAGAAACTACGTTTTCGAACGCAGACAAGCTTTGCTTTTAGCAAACGAGGTCGAGGGATAGTGTTGTTAGACTGAATAGGTAAGAGATAAAGAATCGTAGGCACAGAATAATAAATATTAATGTACCAGGCCACTCAGAAAAATTTGCAAAAAAAAGTTTGTATGCATGAGAGACTAGCCAGTTTAAACCTTTTTTTAAAATAGGATCATTTATACGTAAAAATAGGCACATTCCAATTTCAAATTTTCCCTCCACATTTTTTGCAAGCTAATTAAAATTATCGTGTCTCAGAAAAAAATGGATCTGCACCGGGAACATTATCGCGCTACGATTTTATACGATTTCAAGTGCCGCCTGAAACCGGAATAATCTAACGAAAGACTGCAAATGGCTTTCATGGATGAAGACCCGTCTAAGGCAACCGTGTATCGTTGGTATAATAAATAAATAAATAAATATACACTTTCACACACGGCTGGTTAGCCCCATACTGAACCATTTCTAGCTCGCATTATGGTTGCTAACACAACTGATATACTACATACACATACACATTATATATAAATACATATTTAACACCCAGACCCACAGCCAACAAATTTAGTTAAGCACAAAGATGTTGACCGGGCCGGGAATCGAAACCGAAACCTTCTGATTAGCAGTTTGGCATGGTAACCTTTACGCCAACGAGGTCGTCGTATAATGAAATCGTATAATGAATTTCGGCGCGGTCGACTAACTTTGGGGGATGAAGAAAGAAGTGGTCGCCCTTCGACAGCTGTTACGGAAGAAAACGTGCTATACCTTAGCAGTGAAAAATTTAATCCCAGACAATAGGCGAGTTACTACATACCAGGAGATTTAGCACATTGTGCAGATTGGTTTCTGAGATACACCCTGGTGACAGACAGACAGCGGAGGCTTAGTAGTGGGGTCCCGTTTTTACCTTTTAGGTACAGAACCCTAAAAATGTAATCCTACTAACATAATTAATGCGAAAGTATGTGTGTATGTTTGTATATGTTTGTTATTTCTTCGCGCTCAAACAGCTTCTTTTTGCCCCGAATTAACGCGGGTAAAACCGCGGGGCGCAGTTAGTTATATAAATAAATATGAATTAAAATTGATTACTCGATCACTCTAAGATGCGAGGCCTGGAATCAGCCCTCAACACAGCCCTTATTATTTTCGTGACCTACATTCACAAAGGGTTACAAATAACCCAACATAGGCATATAACGACTACAGAACGAGCAGGGGCACAGCGAAAAGACACCTATTCACTGTCGAAGTTTCGAGGATTCGCACAAAGCGTTTTGCTTCGACCTTCATTGTGAGAACTGTGAAGCTTTGAAACTCTCTTCCTGAGTCTCTTTTTCCCGAGATGTACAATTTGGGGGTCTTCAAATCTAGAGTAAATAGGTTCCTTCTGGGCAAGCGTGATACACCCTTAACACAGTCAAGCTTAACATCAGGCAAGCTGCGGTTAAACGTAAGTTAAAAAAAAAAGGAACACCACTTTTCGGTTGCGTATCCCGAAAAAATAATAACATGGTATATTATTACAACTCCCCCCCAACCCCACCCCTGTGTGATATTTCGTGATTTTATTAATATAAACCCCCCCCCCTTTCGAACCTAACGTGATTAATGGACGGCTCCTTATAGGTAGGTAAGGTGTCCTATATTAGACGAGGCACTTGGCTATCATCCAAATTTGTATAGCCATTCATGCAGAGTTTTGGAGATACAGTGTAAACTCCATGTAACGTCATTAGATTTAACAACAAAGAACGTTTCGACGCTTTAGATAGTAAAGTGTTGTAATCAATTGGCTTTAGTCGGTTTAGTTTGTATTCCATACAATGATTCCACTACAGAATGAGAAGGGTACAGCGAAGAGACACCGATTTACTGTCCAAGTTCCGAGGGTTCGCACAAAGTGTTTTGCTTCGACCTTCATTCTCTCAGAGTCTCTTTTTCCCGAGAAGTACAATTTGGGGGTCTTCAAATATAGAGTAAATAGGTTATTTCTAGGCAAGTGTGATACATCTAAGACCACAGTCAAACTTAACATAAGGCAGGCTGTGGTCAAACATAGGCCTATTTATCATTCAAAAATATATATACATTATCTTCATTTAATGACCACCCTTGATAACGCCATAAAATGTACAGTCCCTTCAGTGTCGTTATACAGAGTTTACACTGTATATTATTATTCTTACTGATGACTTTGTAGGAATAATGGTTACCGTCCTAGACTGTCAACTTTTCTATTTAGTGAAGGGTAGAAAAAATCTCAAAATGCCGATTTGATTTCTGGCACGGCCAAGATCTTGGAGAAGAGCTAAATTTGTTGGATGTCGGTCTGGGTGTTAAATATGTATCTATATAAAGTATTAATGTATGTAGTATATCAGTTGTGTTAGCCATACCACAACTGATATACATACAAACCAACCATACCATAATACAAACTATAAATAGTTTAGTATGGGGCTAACCAGCCATGTGTGAAATGTATCCTTCATTCATTCAATATTTAAGATCTGGGCTCTGTTCTGTTCTGTCTTCGGCCAAATCCTTGACCTCCCTATATGACATGACTTTCGCCTTCTCCTTAATTTGGTCTAAATATGATCTTCTAGGTCTTCCACTTCCTCTCCTGGCTTCTTCTATCTTTCCTTCTACAATATTTTTAGTGAAATTGTCATGTTGTATCCTAATATTTAAAAAAAAACTATTCTCAAGGATGGATGTGTGTATGCTTGTAAATTGATCAAGCTCAAACGGATGAACTGTTTTCAATTAAATATGGCATGGATATAGTTTAGACCCCTTTGGATTGACACATAGGGTACTTTTAGTCTAGGATTGAAATAAGCAACATTGTGAGTGTTGCTAGTTATTACATATAAAAAAAAAAAATTATGATTGTGTCACTATATACAGTGCAAATAGTAGAAACGTAATATATTTTAGCAGAGTATCAATTTTTTTTCGGCACATAGTTTTATTGTAAAATAAAAGAATGAAAGTCCCACTTTCACAAGCTTCCACATACAATTCTTCTTCAAACTCCTAAATGGCTAGATATATTGAAGTATATAAAAGTTGTTGGTTTATTTGATCTGAGAAAAACATACTGTGAAAAATACCTTTTTCGCAAACCTACAAATAAATTAGTATCCTATCTATAGTAAAAGATTTTTAAACTTCTCTTTCTAATGTTAAAGGGCATCGCTTTTACCATTCATTCACTATAATCCACTTAGTAAAGAGTTCTAACGAAAAAATTACACCATAGTTAATAATTAAATTAAGGCGCACTTACGACAGGTCATTCTTCCGTAAATTAGAAGCATCTATCTTTGGCTCCAGGAAATGCTGGTCACCTTGATGGACCCAGGAACCGCTGGAATGGGGAGTTCTCGCAGTCTGCCGCAAGCAGAAATAGATTTTACCATCAAGTATCGGCACTGACACCTCAATTTTTGTAAACCACTGCGATGTTTCTATTTCTTTTAACTCGTAGTTTGGAGATATTATCTCACAGTTACCACTCTTAGCAGCTTCTTCGGGAGTCAACCTCCAGGGTTGATGCCCCAAAAACTCACCCCCGTTCACCATAAGTAAATATTTACATGTAATACTGTCGCATGTTACGCTACCCACTTTAATCGAGTTTATAAATAAATTGGAAGTCTCTGCCGCTGAGACACACACGTGAGAAGCAATGTATAGTATTAAACCACAAGTCCGTAGCAGGTTCGACACTATTGCCATTGTTGTTGCTTTCATAAAAAGGAAAATAAAATCAATTCGCGTCGATTAACCAGCGACATGTTCACTCCCCGTGACAGCTCGGCGGCGATTGGTAATATTTTTTAATCCACATAGCAGTATACTGCCTTGAGCCGCACTGATTGTTCAGTCACAAAATATTTTTTCTCCATATTAAATTTTATTGAATTTCTTACAAAAAATGTCAATGAAAGTGTGTCAAACCATATCAAAATTAAACTGTATTCTATGTAAAATATGATGTAAAAACAATTTTATTAGTAGGAATAACTGAACACATGTCTAAGCCATAAAAAAAAAATATCATATGTTCAAAGACTCAAGACAACGTCAACGTCAAAAATCTAGCGAACGAGTTGTGTTGGCCATTGTCGATCGCTAGATTTAGAATTTTTGAGATTATAATTAAATAAAGCCACTCACAACCGCTGATTCTGACCTATAATATTAATTAAACTTATAAATATTCATGTTGCTAGTCACCTTTTATTAGTACGTGTCATTAAACTTAAATACCAAACCCCTTTGTATTAGAAAAATTATGAGAATATATTAACGCAAATAAAGTAAGGAATCGTGAAATTTTTGAATAAACATGGAGGTAAGGGAGGCTGGAGACGGTGCGGCTTCGGGCGAGGTTGTGAATGTCCCACAGAAGAAGTATTCATGGGCCGAAGTTCGTCAAGCGGTACATGATTTGCGGAAAGAGCTATCTTCCTTATCTACTATGGTACCGACTGCTATATCTTTCAAGAAACTCAGCAATGGCAAGACGAGGATTTACTTCCTGAGGACTCCTCAAAATGGGTGGGAAATCACTCTTTTGTACACAGACGTGACTGCCAGCAGAGAGCCATCAGAAGCAAGGTAAAAACTAAATTTCATTAACAAATAATCATCAATAATCACTAAACATATCTCATATATAATCCTCTCTTCTACATTACTTAGACGTAAGTTTTAAAATGTCCTGTTAGCCTATTAAACCTAGTATATTTAAGTTTACTTATGTTATGCAGAATAATAATGCTGTATATTCATATTATTTATTTATTTATTTGATGTATAAGCGAGCAGCATTATGCTGATGTGCCTATATCACACTGAGTTGAAATTATTTTTTTAATAGTTCACATAATATCCACTGTTCAATGTCAATGTTTAAAGTTCACTGGTGCACTGATCACAGGTTAGCAAGAGATTTTTTTGTTTTCTGCAACCAGCTATCAAGCCAGCATTATAATTAATTTATGTTTTCGTTTTCATCACTATACAATATGGTAATACCTTTACATCAGGGTCTGTTATGGGTGGCTTTCTTAATTAGTTTTGTGTTCCTATTTTAATTATTTAATTTACTAGCTGACCTGGCAAATGTTGTTTTGCCTCAAGTATACTATAATTGATCAGTTATCAAGCAGGATGAAAAATTATTAAATTACTAAAATGGCCATAAAAAAAATAGGGGTTGGTGATAAAAAAATAAAAATTTAGGGTTGTATGTATTTTTAATGCCACATTATAAAAAAAAAAATATTTAGGTATGAACAACCCTGACCACTTAGGGGTATGAAAAATAAATAGTAGCCGTTTGCTATAAATCATAAACTGTAAAAAAATTCTTAAAGACTGTTTAAAGTACCACTCTAAGAATATTTATACTTATTACAAATCAGACTATATAAGAACCCAGAATCCTCTGGTTGACTGTCTGGCATGGTAACCATTATGCCAAAAAGGTTGTCAAAAGAGATTTTGATACACACCTTTCGCTATATTAGTGCAAAGTGCAGAGCATTGAAAGGCATTATGATATGATTCCAGATTAGAATGGAAGCCGCTAATAGAGAGTGTAGGCCTGAGCGTCACGTCAGGGAAGTGGTCCCGGGAGGAGCAACTCCTGTGGGAGAGACAGAGAGTGGCCGCGTGGGGGATAGCATCATATGAACTACACGCGCCCACTGGAAGGGTGCTGTTCCCGTGTGCCTCTAGCTTGTTCGTCGCCGAGGAGGGTGTTTCACAGGTGAGATAATGGGGGAGTGGGAGACACAACCTTAGGTAGAGGAGTAAAAAATAAGAGGAGCAACTCCTGTGGGAGAGACAAAGATTGGCTGCGTGGGGGATAGTATCGTATGAACTCCACGCGCTGACTGGACAGTTGCTGTTGTCATGTGCTTCTAGCTTGTTTCTCGCCGAGGCGGGTGCTTCGCAGGTGATGAAGGAGGAGTTGCGAAACACAGCCTTTGGTATCTTACACTCCTCGCGAAAGATAAGAGGATCAGAGGGAGTTTCACAGGTGAGATAATGGAGCAGTAGGAGACACAGTTGAATAAGGGAGTGAAAGATATAGTTAAAGAAGGAGGAGTAGGAGACACTTACATAGGTGGAGGAGTGAAAGATACAGCTAAAAATGTAGCAGAGACTGTCTCAAGAATCATGTTCTCACTTCATACGTACATAGATCGCATTAGGTAAATAGTTCATAGAGGAGAGGAAGGAAGATTATGGGGAGGGGACACAGTTGAAAGAGGAACTGGGAGATACAGCCTTAGGTAAAGAAGTGAAAAATAAGTCACATCAATATGTAATCACATCACACACAAAGGTCACATCAGGTAGAGGAGAGGCAGCACCTTAATCTTGTTTGTTGGTAAGGAGGGTGCTTTGCAGGTGAGTTACGGGAGGAGTGGGAGACAAAGTTGAAAGAGGAGTAGAAGACAATAAATTTGATATGTAAATACAGCTTTTCATAATTATGACACATGAATTAGACTTATAAAAACTATTAATTTTGCACTTCACTCAATAGTCTCATTTGATATTGAAACTAATATTGTGCTTAAGATCTATTTATACTTAACTTATGCTCAGGCAATAAATGTTTTAAATTTGTAACAGGGAGTAGGAGTCACTGTTAGAAGAAATATGATACTAAATCGCATACATAGGTCTCAGTAGGTAAATAAGAATAAAATATTCTGAAGGATCAAGATAATGAAAATGGAGAATAGAGAAGAAAGTGATCTTCAACTGGAGCTAGTTTTTTTTTTATTATATTATATACGAGTATGCTTAAATGTGGTACATAATTTTTTGCTCCTTATTTTCTATACAGAAATTTACCACTTATTCTTTTAAAAAGATATAGTGACAACAAACTAACTACTATGCGTGCCAACTAAGAATAGGACTGTCAAAACCGCCATCTTGCTCAAAAATACGCGCAAACGTCGTTACCAAAGTTCATATGTTTAATGTACGCTGTTTTGCTATTCCTTATACATTTTACGTCAAATTAATTATAAATGAGTAGGATTTGAAAGTGTTACTTTTACTTTTACTACTCATTTTATTACTCGCATATTTATAATTTTTTTTTTTTTCATTTTGGCACTTCTATTTGTACCAAATAAAAAGAGAAAAAAGAGTTTATTATACTGCTTACAGCACTTAAGTCGAACCTATTCAAAACCAATGACTCGTCACGTGATTTTTTTTAGGTGTTGTTAATTTGCCTAGGGGTACTTCTTACCTGTAGAATTAATTAATTCAATTACCCAGTAATGAAATCAAGAATAATTATATCGGTGAACCAAAAAAATAATAATTTAATTTGTTTTTTACGCTTTCTTTGCTGGCAGTACTTTTTTGACAGTTATCGTGTGAAGTTGAAGCAAGCGCGATCCTATTCTTAGTTGGCACGCATAGTATATTTGCCTATATTTATTTGTTGCGTTGTTTCCAGTCACCGCCCCTGATCCCGCGGTCGCTGACGACGGGGGGCGGAGCGCCCCTGACGCCGGCCATGTGTCCCTCGCGGCCCGGCCTGGCGGCGCACGCGGCGCGCGGCGACATCTGGCTCGCGGGCGGAGCCCTACGGAGCCCCACGCGGCTTACGTATGCCGCGCGGGGGCATGACCCGCCCAGGTAACTTATATTTTTAACTTTATAGAGCGACGACATGAAATGAAAATGAAAATAGCCTTTATTACTATTACTCACAAACATTACAGAGAATTATACATATGACATTATTATTGTTCATATAACAAATTATTATATTTGCTAATTTATGATGCTATTATTATTAATAGCTTTCAATATATATTTTACATTACAATATTTAATTATGATAATATTCTAGTAGAAACAATTTATGTAAGTAATATTAGTAGCTACCGTAAGTGTTATACAAATTAGCTTAACAATTACATATTCCTTTTCACTTCAATAGCAGCATAAGAGCGACGACATAGTGGAAGAGTAAATTGTAGTTGAAAATCTGTTGTGTAACATCAAACTGTGTGTTTCGACATCATGGTTAAAAGATACCGTGTACTGTGTAAAAAAAAAAAACTAATAGATGGAGGAATTATTTATTTATTTATTTGATTTATAGGTGAGCAGCATTTTGCTGATGTGCCTATATCACACTGAGTTGAAATTATTTTTTTAACAGTTCACATAATGTCGACTGTTCAATGTCCATGTTTAAAGTTCACTAGTGCACTGATCACAGGTTAGCAAGAGATTTTTTGTTTTCTGCAACCAGCTATCAAGCCGGTTTTTAAAGCTGTTCACTGATGTAGCACTGACCACTTCCTCGGGCAACTTATTCCAATTATGGACCACTCTGTTGCTGAGTATATATGATAATACGAGTAATACAAACACAAATTACAAATTTACAAATACAAATTGATTTATTACCAAAAGGTTTAAAAGAACCTAATACTACTTACTTTATATGAAGTTAAGCTAACATAATACTAAAGTGACTAAACATGCCATCCGTGAATAATTATTGTAGGGTGTTCCAGTGTTACAAGTAAAATACAGTGTAAACTCCATGTAACGTCACTCGATTTATTGACTAACTTTCTAAAGCGTCGAAATAAATTGGTTTAGCTTGTTTTCCATACAATGATACATTCTCTCCATTTAACGACCACTCTCTATAACGCCATAAAATGCAGTCCCTTCAGTGTCGTTATAGAGAGTTACACTATACACTTACACTGTATTAAACTGTGTATATTACATATAAAATTAAATTAAATTATCCCATTGGGTACAGAACCCTTAAAAAAAATTAAATTCATGATTTATTTTTGTTGTAGGTTAGCAGATGACCCGAAGCAAGCAGGAGTGCCATGCTACGTCACTCAGGAGGAGTTCTCGAGATACACCGGCTTCTGGTGGCAGCCTGAAACTGATGGTATGTATTCACACGTTTTCTTCTTATTCTTGGCACAGCTAATTTTCTTCTTCCTTGCCTTATCCCACTCGGTGGGGTCGGCATGGCAAATTTTCTTCTCCCTTGCCTTGTGCAATTTGATGGGGTTGGCACAGCAAAGTTTCCTCTCCTTTGGCTTATCCCACTAGATGGGGTCGGCACAGCAAATATTCTTCTCCATTGCCTTATCCCACTAGGTGGGGTTGGCATGGCAAATTTTCATCTCCCTTGCCTTATCCCACCAGGTGGGGTCGGCACAGCAAATTTTCTTCTCCCTTGCCTTATCTCACTAGGTGAGGTCGGTACAGTAAATTTTCTTCTTCCTTGCCTTATCCCACTAGGTGGGGTTAGCATGGCAAATTTTCTACTCGCTTGCCTTATACCACTAAGTGGGGTCGGCACAACAAATCTTCTTCTCCCTTGCCTCATCCCACTAGGTGGGGTTGGCATGGCAAATATTCTTCTCCATTGCTTTATCCCATTAGGTGGGGTCGGCACAGCAAGTTTTCTTCTCCATTGCCTTATCCCACCAGGTGAGGTCGGCACACCTAATTTTCTTCTCCATTGCCTTATCTTACTAGGTGGGGTAGGCATAGCAAAATTTTCCTTAATCCTTGCCTTATCCTACTAGGTGTGATCGGCACAGCAAACTTTCTTCTCCCTTGCCTTATACTTTGACTTTGTCTTTGTACTACTGCGTCGGCGGTATTTAATCGATCTTCTTCTTCGTATGAGCTAAGTGGCCAGGCTCTGGTGTCGAGAGTTTTCAAGCCGACCGAACGCCTCTGACGTGGCTTAGCGACTGCTTGGACTAAGAGTAACAGCCGGGATCTACAATTGAACGTGTCATCCGATACACGGTAGCTCCCAGATGAAAATGTCACTTTTAAAACGACAGTCTTCTCAACAGCCAACATCGACCGCTGGTTAACTTCGATGATCGGGTCAGATCACCTTAGCTAGCCGAGCTACAGGCTATTGCCGCGTGACATAGAAGATGTGCCTTCACGTTGTTTTTTTTCACACTTATTTTTTTTTTCTTCTTACAGCTAGGCATTTGACCAGCTGAGTGAGAAACCACGCGAGTTAGCGACACTCTGGTTTAAGGTGGAGCATGCCTAGTCTGGAATATTATAATTAATAATTAGCCAAGTGCGAGTTGGACTCGCATATGAAGGGTTCGGAACCTTTGTTGTATGGAAGCCACCCTTAAATATTTTTTTTTACACATTCACAGACGGCTGGTTAGCCCCATACTGAACCATTTCTAGCTCGGGTTATGGTTGCTAACACAACTGATATACTACATATACATACATACATATTTTATATAGATACATATTTAACACCCAGACCGACAGCCAACAAATTTAGTTCAGCACAAAGATGTTGGTCGTGCCGGGAATCGAACCCGGAACCTTCTGATTGGCAGTCCAGCATGGTAACCATTACGCCATTATAATTTAAATTATGTTATTTTACAGATGACGTATACCGCATTGTGTATGAAGAGGTGGATGAGAGTGAGGTGAAGATATATAGCTTTCCCTCTTCACAGAGTAGCACGGGAGATGTGGAGGAATTCAGGTGAGACTTACCCGTGACGTAAGAATGTGTGTGTGTGTGTGTGTGTTACTTCCTCGCGCTCAAACGAATGAACCCATTGCTATGAAACTTTCTATAGATCAGGGATCAGAATGCTAGAGAGATAGCCAACCTGTAAGAAAATAGCAGGATTTTTTTTTGACACATTCACACAAGGCTGGTTAACCCCATACTGAACAATTTCTAGCTCGTATTATGGTTGCTAACACAACTGATATACTACATATACATACTATATATAAATACATATTTAACACCCAGACCCACAGCCAACAAATTTAGTTAAGCACAAAGATGTTGACCGGGCCGGAAATCGAACCCGGAACCTTCTGATTCCCGGAACAGACCGGCATGGTAACCTTTACGCCAACGAGGTCGTCACAGGACTGTGAACTGTCAAGAATGTGAGGTCACAGGACCCCAATCCTCAAAAACCCGACCACTCTACAACAGTTCTACTCATGGCGCCGCCGATTGCAGATAGGAAGAGAAATGTCTTAGTACGTGTTTGCGCGGAATATCTGCTAGTTTTTGGAACAGATACGGATATTTTTTTAGAAAGTAGCAAATGTCATAAATATAAATGCTACATGCCACTGTCAGTATTTTAAATTTAGCAAAATATTGTTTATGGAATTGCGATTGACTCTCGACTTGTCGTTCGAAGAGTGAGCATCTCCTGATGATGCCTTGTGGTTAGGCGAAACACGTGTAGAGTTACTACTCCAGTGCAATTTGTTGTGTAGCCTACCTTAAACTAACCTTAAAATCTTGTGTGTAGACTTTAATATTTTTAATCCCTTATTAGTTAGTTACCTACTTATTATTTCCTTTTTTTAATTGTTTGCCTATTCTATTAAGGAGGAGGAGACACTGTGCTTCACAACACAGGACTTGTCCTACAGTGAAGCACAGGGTACATCTTGGTGTTGTACAATAGTGTAAGATAATTTTGAAAAAATATTCTTTTTCATTATTGTACACCATTTTATTTGGACAAATAAACGTTTCATTTATTCATTTATTATTATAGAGTTAAGAATTTCCGAATTGTGATAGGTAACGTTAATCTTAATTAATCTTAGTTAATATTTCCTTTACTTGTCCTAATTTGGATTTCGGATCACAGCGGAAGTACACTAAATATTTAATTTTGTCTTCTATTTACAATGGATTTCCGCAAAGTAACGCCTGAGTCAATAAGTTAATTGGGATTTTGTGATATCGGGGGCTTTGTGGTCAAGCGCTGATCTATTCAGAAAACAAAAAAAATGTTTTTTTTTTTCAGATTCCCCCGCGCCGGGACACCTAACGCCAAGTCAGTGTTGAAGATGGTCACGTTTCGGCTACAGAAGGCATCCCCCTCTACTGTGGTAGATTACTATCAGGAGGGCACTGGCGATTCGCCTGGTAAGTACAACCCGTTTTGTCTGACCCAAGTCACTGTGACCTCAACTACCATGTCTGTCTATTGTGTACAATCATAGATAGATAGACAAAAATCAAAGAAATACTTCTTGTAAGGAGTTTCTATAAACTAGCGGATGCTATAGAAGACCGGCATATATTTAATGATTTGAATGTACTAGCATGTAAAAATGACAAATAATTCTACTATAATTTGATTATTTTATTATATTATATAGGTTTTATTTTTACAATTCTATTTTTATACATACATTGTATAATTTTCATATTTTACTGTTTGACGAAACCAAGTGCTTGTAACTAGCCTAAGGTTAATAAATATACTTTGACTTTGACTTTGAGATAGATAGATAATTCTTTATTAGACACAAAGTTATTAAAACTTATACTAAAATAAAAACTAAGAACAAAAATAGTGTGCCACAATTGGCGCCCTTATCGCTTAAAGCGATCTCTTCCAGGCAACTTTTGAATGGAAAGGAGTTAAGAAACGACTAAACAAGGATGTAGTGCACAATAAAGAAAATGATAAGTTTCATATACTAAAACATATATATTTATAATTTATGCTTATACATAAATAAAATATACTAATACATAAAGTACCAATTTATAATCTTCCTAATATATAAAATGTCCATGTCACAATGTTAGGTACTGTACTCTTCCGAAACGGCTTAATCGATTTTACCAAATTTTATACGCGTATTCAGTAGTTCTGAGAATCGAGTACTATCTATTTTTTATACCTCTAAATGATAAAGGGTTGTTAATTTTTTTTTTTTTTATGAAGATGGCATTAAAATACATACAACCTTGAATTTTAACTTTTTTATCACCAACCCCGATTTTTTAATGGCCATTTTAGTAATTTACTGAACAATTATAGTGTTTAACTGTACTTAAGGCAAAACAACGTTTGCTGGGTCAGCTAGTAATATTATAACTTAAAATAATATTTTCTGTTTCTAATTAATATAATAAAATAAAACAATTGGCCAAATGCAAGTTGGGATCACGCTTGAAGATTTCCGTACAATTGTTGTATGGGAGCCCCCCTTAAATATTTATTTTTACTAAATGTTATAATTTAATTTGATAGCTAATATACATTTATATATTTTGTGAAATTTTTAAGTGTTTAGCAGCTACCGTTATTGATATATAGAAAAAAAAATACGAAAAAAACACGTTTATTGTATGGGGACCGCCCCTAATATTTATACTAAAAATAAGTATTAACACGTTTATTGTATAATTTAATAATAATTTCATTTAATAATTAATAATTTTTATTTTTTTATTTTTAGTATTTGTTGTTATATAACGACAAATATAGCGGCACGGGAAATACATAACTTATGAAAGTTTCAGCTTTCTAGCTATCACGGTTTCTGAGATACAGACAGACAGACAGCGGAGTCTTAGTAATAGGGTCCCGTTTTTAGCTTTTAGGTACGGAACCCTAAAAATAAAATAAGTGCTGAATCTGCTAAATGTTTGACATTGACATTAATTAATTAATTTTGAAAATACTTTATTATCATAAGCTTATTATAATATGTTTGTACAGTTGACATTGACATTGAAATCTATATTTTTCGTCGACAGCTTCAGAAACCAACGATATGGAAGTGACAGACATCCGATGGTACGAGATGCGACAACCTCTCAAGGAAGTGTTCCCCTGGTTCGAATACTTGGCACGCGTTGGCTGGCTCAAAGGGGGGCAGTAGTAAGTCCAAACTAGTTTTTAACCCCCTTTAACACAGTTTTTTTTCTATACAGTAGAACCTCATTAAGTCGAACCTCGATAAGTAAAAAAAAAATAAAATAATAATAATATTAGGACACATTCACACACGGCTGGTTAGCCCCATACTGAACCATTTCTAGCTCGTATTATGGTTGCTAACACAACTGATATACTACATATACATACATACATATTATATATAAATACATATTTAACACCCAGACCCACAGCCAAAAAATTTAGTTAAGCACAAAGATGTTGACCGGGCCGGGAATCGAACCCGGAACCTTCTATTAAGCAGACCGGCATGGTAACCTTTACGCTAACGAGGTCGTTAAAACCTCCAAATGTCGAAAAAATTTAATGTTCCATTCCCTTCAAACACCAAAACCGCCATTACTTGAAATCTTGACCCTCTGTTAGTCGAAATAATCACCGAGTCCCTCCAAGCCATTTTGGTAAATATTTTCACTCTATGACTCGAAGAATTAAATTTGTAGAAGTAAATGTAGTGCTGGAGAAGAATGGAAAGAATGAGTTGGAAAGAAAAGAAAACTAGTGAAGAGGTACTCTCCCTAGTACAAGAACCAGAAACCATAATAAATACAATAGACAACAGAAGAGGAAAGATGGCAGGCCACCTTATACAACATGACAATTTCATTAAAAATATCATAGAAGGAAAGATAGAAGCCAGGAGAGGAAGAGGAAGACCTAGAAGATCATATTTAGACCAAATTAAGGAGAAGGCGAAAGTCATGTCGTATAGGGAGGTCAAGGATTTGGCCGAAGTCAGAACTACCTGGAAAAAACTCCACAGACAAGAGCCCAGCTCTTAAATATTGATTAAGTGTGGCCCCGCCACAAAAAGGGAAAGTTTGACGCAGTGCCGTTTCCTGATTTTTTTTCATTATTACCCCCAGCGTATGGGCACAGATCCTGGACCGCAGACAGCAGCAGCTCAACCTCGTGCTCATTCCGGTATCCCAGTTCAGCACGCCGAGTGCGTACGAGCACGCGCCGCGTGAAGTGACACCGCCTGCGCACGCGCCGCCCCGACACCAGGTCAGCTTTAGACTTTGTCATAACCAATATTCTTCTTCCTTGCCTTATCCCACTAGGTGGGGTCGGCACAGCAAATTTTCCTCTTCCACTCTCCTCTATCAGCCGTCGTCTCTACACTCACTCCTTTCACTCTCATGTCCTCATTCACACACTCCATCCATGTCTTCTTCGGTCGGCCTCTTGCCCTTCTTCCTGTTGTCATAACCAATATTAAAAAGAGGAAAAGTTTGTCAAAGTCAAAGTTAAAATTCTTTATTGGTAAATTTAAAATTTACACGCCATAACACATATTAAATAATTTAAAAATGTATATAAAATAATATAATACTAAATTTTATTATTGACAATAATTTATAATAACTTATTGACTCGGGCGTTACTTTGCGAAAATCCATTGTAAATAGATGACAAAATTAAATATCTAGTGTACTTCCGCTGTGATCACAGCGGATAAATAATTAATAAGCCTTAGGTATATTATATACGGATTGTACAACCGTCATTTTTTTTTTAAATCCTCGAAACTGTAGAACGTTTGTTCGATAAGCCAGCTCTTTAGCTTGTTTTTAAAACTGCCCATGCTAGGGGCAGTTTTGATAGTGTTTGGCAACCGGTTAAATACATCAGGTCCTAAGTTGTGAACAAATTTGCTCGATTTATATTGTAGACTAAAGCGCCGAAATCAATTGGTTTTAGTTGGTTTTGCTTGTATTCCATACATTGATACATTCTCTCTATCATCATCATCATAATTATCAGCCCGTAGACGCCAACTGCTGAGCATAGGCCTCTCTTCTTGTACGCCAGTCATCTCGGTTTTGCGCTGCTCTCATCCATGTCCTGCCTGTGATGTTCCGGATGTCGTCGACCCAGCGTGTAAATGGTCGACCGACGCTTCTTTTGCCTGTTATAGGACTCCAGTCCGTCAATGTTTTGGCCCACTTACCATCGCTCTGCCTCGCGACATGTCCTGCCCAGCCCATTCTCTCTATAACGCCATGAAATGCATAGTCCCTTCAGTGTCGTTATAATATAGAGTTTACACTGAATTATTATTGCACGACGGAAGGCAGAATTTGGTGCACTTTAATTTTGGGAATAACTCATTTAGTTTTATGCCATTTAATTTATTTGGTCTAATCTATACTATCTAAGTACACTAATATTATAAAGAGGAAAACTTTGTTTGTTTGGTTGTAATGAATAGGCTCAAAAACTACTGGACCGATTTTAAAAAATCTTTCACCATTCGAAAGCTACATTATCCACGAGTAACATAGACTATATTTTATTTTGGACAAAAATAGGCTTCCGTAAGATATTTGGATTTTTCGGACACAAACTAAAAAAAAATCAACCAAAGAAGTTACTTATTTTGCGTACGCTGCCTAAACTACAAAAGATAGAACCATAAAATGTTATAATTAATTGTAGATCTTATAAATACGAGGGTGAATCAAAAAGTTCTTAGAAGTGCATATATATGAAACCTTTTTGGATCAAGTTCGATATTGAAATTAAAGAGTGTCTATCACACTATATTTATGCAGACTGTCACTTGTTTTTGTCAGTTCGTTCGCATGTAATAAATTTTTTTGTGCAACGAGTTGCTAAAAAGTTAAAATTATGGATAAAAGTGAGTTACGTGCGGTGATAAAATATCTCAGTTTGAAAAAAATGTCTAATATGTAATTTTTTTGGACATTCAGCAGACATTAGGGGGTGATGCTGTACCCTATTCTACGGTTGCGTACTGGGTGGCTGAATTTAAAAGAGGTAGATCAAGCTGTAAAGATGACCCGCGTTCTGGGCGGCCTTCAACCTCCGTTACAGAAGAAAATGTCAAAAAGGTTGAGAATCTGGTTTTGGAAGACAAAAGAATGACTATAAAACTTATAGCTGAGATCCTAAAGATATCTTTTGGTAGCTTTCAACCAATTTTAATTGATTCACTGGGGTTCAAAAAAGTGTCTGCAAGATGGGTGCCACGAATGTTAACCGACGAAAACAAAAAGCGACGGTTGGAAATTTCCAAGCGTAATCTCGAAAAGTTCCAGCGTGATTCGGATAATTTTTGCCGTCGTCTTGTCACCATGGATGAAACGTGAGTCCACCATTTTGATCCTGAAACTAAAAGACAAAGCATGTCTTGTAAACGACCATCCTCTCCATCCATTAAGAAATTTCGAGTTGCTCCTACCGCTGGCAAAGTTATGGCCTCTGTGTTCTGGGATAGTGAAGGAATCCTTTTTATTGATTACATGCCAAAAGGCCAGACGATTACTGGACCCTATTATGCAAATTTAATCCCGAAAGTGCATGAAGCGATTAAAGAAAAACGTCGTGGAAAACTGTCGTTGGGCGTGTTGTTCCTTCAAGATAACGCTCCTGCTCATCGATCGGAAGTTGCGCTCAACGCAATCCGCTGTGCTGGCTTCAATCTCCTTGACCACCCACCATATTTTCCGGACTTAACCCCAAGTGATTTTCACTTATTTCCAAAATTAAAAGAGGAAATTCGTGGAACAAAATTTCACGATAATGACGCGGCTATAGCTGCCGAAGAGGACTTTTTCGAGAGTCAAGAAAATAGTTTTTTTCACAAGGAATGAGGAAGTTAGAAACGCGTTATTCTAAATGCATTGCATTGGAGGGAGATTATGTAGAAAAATAAAATATTATTATTTAAATCTTTGCATTTTTTAATATTGATTCCCAAATATTTTTGGATTCACCCTCGTATCTACAAAAAAGTCCGCGACACACTATACCTATCTATGTCGAGTGAGGCACAAAACCACATTTTTATTTAAGAATCTTGCATTTTTTTTTAGACTACATTTAAACGCGTTTATTTTACTCATGCTATTAATCCTTATCAAAATAAATTATTTCATCAATAAGTACAGTTTATGTTGATAATATTTGGTCTTTGAATGATTAAAATTGAACGTTTGGTTTTGAAGTTGTGGTGAAATTAAAATATTACGATCAGTTGCACTGCGGGACTGCAGGCAGAAGTGAACACTTTTGCCGGGAGCAAGACTTAGTTAGCCCTTTGCGGGCGGTCCTTTAGTTAGTTCTAATAGAGATATATTTAGTATCGGCTGTGCACCCGTGCGAAGCCGGGGCGGGTCGTATATATAAATATAAAAAAAAAATGGTTGCCTGTAAAGTCGGTTTTACGGGCGAAGATTTTACGTGACAACGTCTGCCGCGTGCTGCGCGCGCGGCAGACCGATCATAGTTGAGTGGGAGAGAGACGCAAGGCATTCGGCGGGCCTCTCTCTCGTTCGGTGACTTATCGTAACGTTACCGGGCGTTACACTTTTTCATAAGTGACTCCCAGCCGCAACCTAATTTAAGACGTTGTCACGTCAAAAATATTATTTTTCAGAAATTCCAAGACATCCAAGTGCTCGTAAGCGAAACATGCCCGGACGGTTGGATAAACGTTCACGACATACTCCACTTCCTGCCATCGCCGTGCGACGAGCAGGTGTCTTTCATCTGGGCGAGCGAGGAGCCCGGCCACCTGCACCTCTGGCGGCACACGTGCGCCCTCGCGCACGCCCCCACGCATACTGACAGATGTGAGTCATATACAACATTGTGTGTCACTCGAAGGTTAGGTAGATGTGAGTCATATACAACATTGTGTGTCACTCGAAGGACAGATGTGAGTCATATACAACATTGTGTGTCACTCGAAGGTTAGGTAGATGTGAGTCATATACAACATTGTGTGTCACTCGAAGGACAGGTGTGAGTCATATACAACATGGTGTGTCACTCATCGCCTCTCACACTCTGTGGTGAACAGGTGTAGGTCATATGTTCACCGTTACAGTGTTTTCAGTCACCGGAAGCTCAACATCGTGGGGACCGAATATATGTATACCAATACTAGTTGACCCGGCAGACGTTGTTTTGCCTCACTTAGGAGTATGAAAAATAGATAGTGTAGCTTATAAGCTACACTACCTATTTGCTACGAACGTGTCATATATGACACGTTCGTAGATTTACCATAGCAGCGCCATCTATTGATTACTTACTCAACCCAGTCGAAAGGTATCGACATCTGTTAGAATCATTTGGAGTTAACAGATAATTATGACTGTTAAATAATAACAGATTTGCAATAAATTAAAATTGGGACTATAATTTGAGATTTAAACTATCCTATCTCTCAAGTTGGATCGAACTGCACATGGTGTGCGAATTTTATTATAATCGGTTAAGTGGTTTAGGAGTCCATTGAGGACAAACATTGTGACACGATATTTATATATATTAAGATTATACAGAGGAAAAGTTAAATTTTTTATTAGTTTGTTTGACGCAAGTAGGCTCCAAAACTACTGAACCGATTTGAAAAATAATTTCACTGTTGGGAAGCTACATTGTCCCCGAGAAACATAGGCAATATTTTATTTATAAAAATGTAAAAAGTCCTTACTTAAAATGCAATAATGTAACGCAAGCCCTTATATAGCCAGTGCGAAGGGGCGGTCTACTAGTTATCATATTATATATAATATTATAAAATAGTATCAGTGGCTTTGATCAAATATATACCAGATTCAGTGTTGTATACAAACACAGCACAAATGACATGAGTTTACTTTACTATTGCATCTATTACAATATACACAGAAATACAAAATATGACCATGTCACAAAAAATATTTCAATTCAAGTCAACCTTACCACTAAATCTTAAGGTTGAGTTTCGACTAGTGCCGTTAGAAACAAGCTATTTTGCTCCGCGATAACAGCTAGTGCTTGTAAAATTGTATGACCATACGCAGTGAGCGTTAGAAAATTCAACTGTATTATTATACTAATAACGCTGAAATTATTAGTATAGTGAAATAAAATAAGACCACACAGTAAATAAAAAAAAATATTAGGACGCAATTCACACACGGCTGGTTAGCCCCATACTGAACCATTTCTAGTTCGTATTATAGTTGCTAACACAACTGATATACTACATATACGTATATACATATTTTATTATTATTGTTACTCGTGGTCTTATTTTCCTTGTCGTTTTTAGAGACATCACCTTATGTCTAGTACATTTTTGATCGAAGATCAGTGGTGATGATATTTTTCTTTTATCATTCTAGCGGTGATAGAACTGATGATAACGGATGAAGAGAGCGGTGGTGTCGGCCCAAACATCATCTGTAAAGAGCCCATCACCGCTGGTGATTGGGAAGTCATGCCTAAGAAGATATGGGTAAGTTTTATTTTAGTTCTAAGCAGTGCCACTAGATGGCGCTGTACTTTAGAGTACATTTTCTGAATCGCGATAGCGTCTGTTGTATAATCCTACTAATCTTAATATAATTCTCGTGCCGCTATCACAACAAATACTAAAAATAAATAAAATTAAAAAAGGGGGTCACCATCTAGTAAACGTGTTTTTTTTCCTATATTATTTCTATATATCAATAACGGTAGCATGTAGACACCAAAAATTTTCACAGAATGCATAAATGTATATTACCTTTTAAATGTAATTAAACAAATGAATAAAATAAATATTTTGGGGGGCTCCCATACATACAATATGTATCTACATAAAATATGTATGTATGTATATGTAGTATATCAGTTGTGTTAGCAACCATAACTCAAACTAGAAATGGTTCAGTATGGAGTTAGCCAACCGTGTGTGAAATGTGTCGTAAAATGTATTTTATAATAAATAAAATTAAAATTAAAAAAATTTAAATTAACAATTTTTAAATTTTAATTACAGTAATACCCCGACTTACGCTACCTCGACTTACGCGAATTCGGAGTTACGCGATTTAATTTTCTCGTCTATTTTAACGTTTTTTGTTTGAAAGCCGCGCACTTCAGATTGTGTTTATACATTTTATTAATATAGTTTGTCATATTATCTAGAATTAAATTAAAATTTATTTCCTAAATTATAGTCTCCGGTCTTAATTAAACATACTTTGTATGACTTTATAGGTATGTATATGCAAAATTGTACCCCGACTTACACGAATTCGACTTACGCGGGTAGGACTCGGTCCCACCTATCGCGTAAGTCCGGGGTATTACTGTATTTAATTTTTATAAATTTATTTTATAATAAATAAAATAAATTTTAGGACACACAAATTTTATTATACAACAATGGTACGGAACCCTTCATGCGCGAGCCCAACTCACACTTGGCGAATTTTTCTGATTACTTTTCTCTCTCTTGTCTCAGGTAGATGAAGTGAGGAATCTAGTGTACTTCGTTGGTCTCCGCGAAACGCCGCTGGAGCGGCATCTTTACGTGGCGCCACTGTCGCCCGCTCGCCCGCACGCCGCTTCCTTGCTCACAGCCGTCGGTCACTCGTGCACCGTCTACATGGACGAGGTAACACAATGGCTCAGCGGGCACTGGTGGTTGATGATGATTTGAATTTCTTTCACCGTTGGAAAGGGGGCGTCCATAAATTACGTGAGGTGTTTAAGGGGGGGGGGAGGGGGTCGAGTCAAATCTCATCTAATCTTACGTCGGAGAGAGGGGGGGTCTCGGCAAATATCACGCAATTTTTTTTTCTGATTGAAACAAAAAAAAATTATACTATTTTGGTCCATTTAATCCAGATTGTACATGCATAAGATATAATCTTAAGCGTAATCGTAATACGATAAAGATCATTCACTAATTCGTTCAATAGAAAATAATAATTTTATTTATACTTCGACGTTATACATTTAAGTACTTACTGTTTTTCTTTTTACAATAACAATCCAACACGTTTACGTAAGAAACTAACATTTTGAAAAATCTCACGTGAGATTGGGAGATGGGGGAGGGGGTTGAATAAAATCTCACGACATCTCACCAGGGGGAGGGAGGGGCAGAAAATTCAAAAAAACACCTCACGTAATTTATGGACGCCCCAAAGCTATAGTGTCTCCGAGTAGCATAGGCTACATTTTGTTTCTCTTTGCAACTTAGATTATTTTATGGCTCATGCGAAGTAGGGACGATTTGCTAGTTCTTCATACCATAAGATTTGAGAAGAGAAGTTTGTATGGAAGAGCATGGTGGCAATTCAGCGGCACACACGACTAAACTAAATTTAAAGAAGCCCCGTCACTTTTCATCTTAGGTGGCCAGAAAGAGGCGATTCTGAACAATTTTTTTTAGCCTGATGTTAAGCTGCACTGCAGTCTACGGTGTGGCACACTTACCTAGAAGATACCTATTAACTCTACTTTTGAAGGCCCCCGGATGATACCTCTCAGGAAACAAACACTCAGGTAGTGAGTTCCAAAGACACAAACACTTCCACAGACAAAACAACTCAAATCACGTCAAATATGGAATGTGCAGGCAGTTTTAGAGGTGATACAAGTGAGTGCGTTCTAAAGCCGCCTATATTTTCTACATTTGACGTGATTTTAGTTGTTTTGACTATGGTGCAGAACGTGCCGTCTCTTTCTGGCCACCTAAGGTGAAAAGAGACGGGGCTTCTTTAAATTGAGTTTAGTCGTGTGTGCCGCTGAATTGCCACCACTATGCGACAGAATAGTAACCGATTCTCAGCTTTATATCACTTTACATCTACGAGTGTTGTATCTTAATAAATAATAATAAATACATTTATTAATGCATTCGATTGTGCTTAAATGCCATTTAACATAATTAACTAGATGACATAAACTAGAAATTATTATATAAGACAATATGGAATGCGAGTTTAGCACTTGGGTACCCAAGCTCCCACAGTAGCATACCCTGTGTTTGTGTGAGTTAGGTCTCTTCAATGTTCAAGTGTGATGTGTTCGCGAGTGTTTCTGTGTTGTGGTATCGGTAAGTCCGAGTACAGCCTGGTATTGTTTATGTGTGTACATGTGTTTGTGTGTGTGTGTTTTTGTGCATGCTAATGAGTGTGCTAGTATATGAGCGAGAAAGTATATCTTATCTCATATACTAGGACTACTGCTATTGTAATCTCGGAATCGGCTCCAACGATTTTCATCAAATTTAGTATATAGAGGGTTTCGGGGGCGATAATTCGATCTAGCTAGCAAGCATTTTTAGAAATTCTCATATTAAAAAAAATAAAAACTACCGAGCAAAGCATCCAACAACATCCCGAATTATGGTGGCGATTCAGCGGCACACACGACTAAACTAAATTTAAAGAAGCCCTGTCTCTTTTCATCTTAGGTGGCCAGAAAGAGACGGCACAGCACGGTGTGCCGCTGAATCGCCACCATTAAGCGGTTTTTAGTAACCCATGGATCTTATGTAGTGTGAATAAAGAAAATAATATTTTAATTTGATTTTTTTCTAAATGTTTAAAGGAATGCACAACAGCAGTAATAACAACGTCGAATATCAGCACGCCGCCTCGAACCAGAGTGTACAATATCGCACACTCGCCGCAACCCCGCCTCGTCTGCGTCGGCACACTGTGCGATAACGAACACGGTAACTGTAATAAAAAGATAAAAATAAGATATAGTTTTGTTGTATTGGACATTGTAAACTGTTCACGTAAGGCATCTTAATATTGTCGCGTAGAAAACGGTCACACTTACTTATTATTAAAAGTTGGAATGAGTGGAACAGTTTCGGTGCTCTCCGAGCACCATCTTCAGGGGCGAGTGTTACACGGACCGCTTGTTTAACTCTTAAATGGACAATGTTGTTTTTAGACAACATACTAAAAATCAGACATAAAATTGACCTTCATATATATATATATTTTTAATTTTACGCAATATTGTTTATAAACAACACTCACATTATTGCAAAAAAGATATAGTAAATTAATGTTTAGATTTTTATACTCATTTTTCCTAGATATCTGTGTACTAGACATACATGTCTATAACACTAATATATTTTCTTAAAACGTGAAACAAAAATCGTCCATTTAAGGGTTAATAGAGAACCGTTACGGCGCGGTATATCGTATCGATGGTGGTGCCTCCTAATGTTGTTGAGTTATTAACGTCTGATGCACAATCGACATTAAACATGTCTTTCATGAATTTGATGAATGTTTCGTCATTTTTCACATTTGTGTTGAAGTCACCACAAAGAAGAATTGGTATATCGGTATCAACTTCCATGATGGGATGTACATACTGGCTGTTGTAAACATACGGAAATAGTGCTTGATGTAGCAGAACACTGATGTTAGAAATACTTGCTCCAGGATGAATATAAACTGCGCCAAGAACCATTTTGAACGTGGTATCAGCGGTGAAGCATGTAACTTCTGCTAAGCAAACGTCACCAGTGTTTTTAATAAGGCATAATAGCAGCTGTCCACGTGAACGCATCGCACACTAAAGTAGCAGAGAGACAGATGTCGAACGCTGCCGAACGCGGAGGCCGACTGTGCCTCTTTGTCGCTCGTTCTACGCTCTCGCTTGCACTTAATTGGAACGCCTCAGAGCGAGGTAACGCCGCATGAGTCATGTTTTTTAGTGCGTGCAGCCGGCTCCATCGAATTATAAGACGTAGTCACGTCAAAAAAAATGTAATCTACTAAGCTCTAGACAGAGCGGTCGTGGTCGTCAAGGTGGATGGGACAGATAGTACACGCCTCACGATGCCTCGCCATTTTTCTCTGCTAGAGGTCATCCTGGCGCACTCGTTTAAGTGGGTACCCACAATTGTCCTTATTTGGTCAGTCCATCGAGTGGGTGACCTCCCGCGCGGTCTACCTCCCTCTACTTTGCCCTGTACGACTAGGCGCTCTATGGACAGATATCACGCCTCGAAACATGACCAAAGAAGGAAAGGAATTGTAATACGCTCCTTAAATACAAAAGGGCCACGTGACAAAACATGCTATTTTTACAGGAATAGCAAATCATTATAATAACATATATTTTTATATGTTTTTTAAATATTTTTTGTCATTTATGTGTGTGTGATCTTATAAATTTTGTATTCAATGATGATTTTATGATAATTTAAATTCTTATTTGACATTATTTTATGGACCAAAAGTTTGAAATAAACAATTTGAATTATTAACAATAATTGGGCAGATAATGGGCCAATCTTAAAAAAAGTGGAAGGTAATAAGATATAGTTTTGTTGTATTGGATTCTTATTTTTATTTTTTGTGATTTTTGTGTATGTAATCTTATAATTTTTGTATTCAATGATAATTTAAATTCTTATTTGATATTATTTTATGGACCAAAGTTTGAAATAAACAATTTGAATCATTCACAATAATTGGGCAGATAATGGGTACACATCAATCTTAAAAAAAGTGGTAGGTAATAAGATATAGTTTTGTTGTATTGGATTCTTTTTTTTATTTTTTGTCATTTATGTGTATGTAATCTTATAAATTTTGTATTCAATAATTATTTAAATTCTTATTTGATATTATTTAATGTACCAAAAATTTTGAAATAAACAATTTATTTTAACCTACCACTTTTTTAAAGATTGAAGTGTGCCCATTATCTGCCCAATTATTGTTAATAATTCAAATTGTTTATTTCAAACTTTTAGTCCATAAAATAATATCAAATAAGAATTTAAATTATCATAAAATTATCATTGAATACAAAAATTATAAGATTACATACACAAAAATGACAAAAAATAAGAATCCAATACAACAAAACTATATCTTATTACCTTCCACTTTTTTTAAGATTCATGTGTACCCATTATTTGCCCAATTATTATTAATAATTCAAATTGCTCATTTCAGACCTTCAGTCCATAAAATAATATCAAATAAGAATTTAAATTATCATTGAATACAAAAATTATAAGATTACATACCTACACATTTTTTTTTTGTTTTATCCATGATAGGTTAGCGTTTGACTACAGTTAGCCTGATGTTAAGCTGCACTGCAGTCTACGGTGTGGCACGCTTACCTAGAAGATACCTATTAACTCTACTTTTGAAGGCCCCCGGATGATACCTCTCAGGAAACAGAGACTCAGGTAGTGAGTTCCAAAGCTTCGCAGTCCTCACAATAAAGGTCGACGCAAAGCGTTTTGTACGAAAGTTTGGAACTTCAACTCTGTATCGGTGTCTCTTCACTGTCTTTCTGCTCGTTCTGTAGTAGAACGGAGATGGTGGAATTAAATTATGAAGTTCCATACACATAAATGACAAAAAATAAAAATAAGAATCCAATGTATGTATTATATGTATTTATATATAATATGTATGTATGTATATGTAGTATATCAGTTGTGTTAGCAACCATAATACGAGCTAGAAATGGTTCAGTATGGGGCTAACCAGCTGTGTGAATGTGTCCTAATATTTATTTATTTATTTATTTAAAAAATACAACAAAACTATATCTTATTACCTACCACTTTTTTTAAGATAGATTTGTACCCATTATCTGCCCCTGAGTTAATCTATTATTATCACTTCTTATTTTTTTCCACAGAATCGGCTGAAATCAAAACATATAACGGCTCGTGGGACAGCAGGTTGACTGATGACGAAGATTGTAACGACAATGGACTAGTCAGAGGTATTTTTTTTTTTAATTTTATTCACGACCTCGTTGGCGTAATGGTTACCTCGCCGGGCTGCCTACTAGAGGGTCTCGGGTTCGATCCGCTCGCCCGTCTGATCTGTCAGCGCTTCAAACTTAGAAAAGGTTTAGTTAGAAGCGATTTACTTAGAAAAGGTTTAGTTAGAAACGATTTACTTAGAAAAGGTTTAGTTAGAAGCGATTTACTTAGAAAATTGTTTAGTTGGAAGAGATTTACTTAGAAGAGATTTACTAAGAAAAGGTTTACTTCAAAAAAGGTTACTTAGAAACAGTTTACTAATGAATGGCTTACTTAGAAAATGTTGTCTTAGAAACAGTTTACTTATGAATGCTTTACTTAGAAACAGTTTACTTATGAATGGTTTACTTTGAAAATGTTGCTTTAGATACAGTTTACTTATGAATGGTTTACTTAAAAAATATTTACTTAGAAACAGTTTACGTAGAAATAGTTTACTTAGAAAATATTGCCCTAGAAACGGTTTACTTATAAAAGGTTTACTTAGAAAAGGTTTAATAAAAAAGGGGTAAGAGGTAGTAAGTAAAAGTTTACTTAGAAAACATTTGCTTAAAAAGTTAACTTAGTAAAGGTTTACATGGCAAAAGTTTACTCATAAGAGGTTTACTAAAAAAATTTCAAAATACAAAAGGCTTTTCATAAAACAAATTGTTACAGAGAAATTGGTTCAATAAAAAAGGGGTAAGGGGTACTGAGTAAAGGTTAACTTAGTAAAGGTTTGCTTAAAAAGTTTACTTACAAAAGGTTTACTTAGAAAAAATACTTAAAAACGGTTTGCTTAGAAAATGTTTACTTGGCATAGGTTTACCTAGAAAAGATTTACTTAGAAAATGTTCACTTCGAAAAGATTAACTTAGAAATAGTTCACTTAGGAAAGGTTTGCCTACAAATAGAAGACAAAATTAAATATTTAGTGTACTTCCGCTGTGATCCGAAATCCAAAATAAGACAAGTTAAGAAAAAATTAACTAAGATTAATTAAGATTAGCGTTACCTATCACAATTCGGAAATTCTTAACTCTACACGTGTTTCGCCTAACCACAAGTCATCATCAGGAGATGCTGACTCTTCGAATTTCCGAATTGTGATAGGTAACGTTAATCTTAATTTATCTTAGTTAATTTATCTTAGTTAATTTTTCCTTTACTTGTCTTAATTTGGATTTCGGATCACAGCGGAAGTACACTAAATAATTAATTTTGTCTTCTATTTACAAAGGATTTCCGCAAAGTAACGCCTGAGTCAATAACTTATTTGCCTACAAAATATTTTCATAAAACACATTGTTACAGAGAACTGTCTATCAAAAGTCAGTATCCCCCCTCCACAAATCTACGAGACGCGTCTGTCTTGCGGCGTGGTCGCGTACTGCACGCTGTGGCGCTCCGGCCGGCCGGGGCGGAGCCCTACCGTGCTCCACGTGTACGGAGGGCCGCAGGTGCAGACCGTCACCAACACTTACAAGGTACGTGCTCTGTCTGTTGAAGATAGGAAAGAGACAAGCTAGAGTCATTGGGATTAGTAAGCCTCGCATATGAAGGGTTTCGTACTATCCGCCAGCTTTAAGACTAGACTCAGGGTTTGGCTATTAGATAAAACTTTGTACAAAATAAATGATTATCTAAATTTGAAAATTGACATTCGATTCATATCATATACTTTTGTATTGATATTATATTAGATACTAGAATTAGTAGTGAAAATTGACATTATGATTAATATCATCATTAACACGCTGGGTCGACGACATCCGTAACATCACAGGCAGGACACGCATGAGAGCAGCGCAAAACCGGGATGACTGGCGTACAAGAAGAGAGGCCTATGCTCAGCAGTGGGCGACTGTAGTTACCACATCATTTTTGACGATTTTTTAAATTAAAATTGGCTTGACACTACGTTCGTAGTACACTATTAATTATATAAGGTTATTATTTATAAATTATTGATTTATATTTGACATTTATATTTGAATTTTTATTGATTATATTATATTTAATTTGATTGCGTGACTTGTAACTGTATTGTTATCAATTAATTACTTTGACTTCATTATCATCATAATGATGATAATGATGGGGTTAACTAGCCGTGTGTGAAAAGAAAAAGACAAAAAAAAAGGAATAAATGTGCTCGTTCTCTCTTTCTAACATGACCTTCGGTCGCAGGGCATCCGTCAGCTGCGTATGCACATGCTCGCGGCGCGCGGGTTCAACGTGGTTGCTGTGGACTCGCGCGGGTCCAAGCACCGCGGGCGCGCCTGGGAGCACGCGCTCCGGGGCAAGATGGGCCAGGTGGAACTTGACGATCAGGTACACAGGTTCTTTACAAATACAAATAGTTTAATAGTTTTCTGTTTAAACATACAACAATACATCCTCTTCATATAACGACCACTCTTTATATCGCCATAAAATGCACAGTCCTTTGAGTGTCGTTGTATAGAGTTTACACTGTATTTATATACTAACTTATTACTATATTACATATTATCTTGTGGCTACTTAACTAGGCAAGGACTGAATCTAAGTATTCAAGTTCAACCTGTTTGCAATTTAAAACAAAGTTAACCTCTTACATGACAGTATAACTATACAAATAAAACACTGAATGCGATAACGTTACTAACTAAGACTTAGTTAATAATTTTTATCTGCACTAATGTTGTAACATTCTACTTTTGTTTCCAATACTCGACTTATAATGACTACTGTTATAGCGCAGACAATAAAACACTCAGTTTAAGCAATTTCACATGATGGTATAATATCCACATCGATATCGTAAAATCTCATTATAACATCGCTCGCTCGCTCCTCATGATTGGCCCTGCGCGCGCAGCTGCGCTCTCATTGGTTAGATTTTAATGGCAGTAATTAATGGGTATTATAACACTCGTTACTATAATGAAACTCGCTGCGCTCGTTTCATATACACTCGTGTTCATTATATGACTGTTGCATAAACTACTATTATATTGTTTGTTTGAATATTGTTTAATGTATCATGAAAATTAATTTAAGGTAATGGAATACAATTTCTAAACATAAACCATTATTATTATTATTCCTATTTTTCTCCACCTCAAAATCAGACGCTGGTTTGTCGTGCCATGTCGATCGAAGAGTATTTATCGTCGTTTGGAAACAGCGGGAAATAGCGTTATAAAATGACCAGGATAAACCTAAAGTGGAAATATTATACTATAAGGGAACTTGTTCCTTTTTACCATGCTATTAAAGTGGAATTTCACTGAGCGGTGGATAAAATGGTGGAAAGACTATAAGTCCTTGTTTCGTGCTTACCCCGCAAGCGTCAAATGTTTTGACTCGCAAGTTACTACAGTGTAAACTCCATGTAATATCACTCGATTTCACGACAAACTCTAAAGCGTCGAAATCAATTGGCTTAAGTTGTTTAGCTTGTATGCCATACAATGATACATTCTCTACACTTAACGACCAGTCTCTATAACGCCAAAAAATGCATTCAGTGACGTTATATAGAGTTTACACTGTATTTTTTTTTATGTTTCAGGTAGAGGTATTACAATGGTTAGCAAAAGAAACCGGCTGCATTGATATGGAGAGGATCGCTATACACGGGTGGAGTTACGGTGAGTTTAGTATGTGTAGAATAACTACAGTGTAAACTCTATATAACGACTCTGAAGGGACTGTGAAGTTTATGGCGTTATAGAGAGTGGTCGTTAATTGGAGAGAATGTATCATTGTTTGGAATACAAGCTAAACCAACTAAAGCCAATGGATTTTGACGCTTTAAAGAGTTTTCCGTTAAATCGAGTGAAGTTACATGGTGTTTACACTGTATTATTAGATCTTTCAGAAACACCTTGTACACACTTTTATATAAAAAGAAGAAACACCTGTGCTGAAGTAAAACACAAAAATATGTTCCATCTACGAGTACCTTATTATCAATTATGTGACTATGCATGTCGCTGCTCGGTCTGGCGATTCGGCCCAACATGTTCATTCATTCATTCTTTCATTAATTGTTGAATGCTGTGTCCCCAGGCGGGTACCTGTCGCTACTCAGTCTGGCGACGCGGCTCAATATGTTCATTCTTTCATTAATTGTTGAATGCTGTGTCTCCAGGCGGGAACTGGTCGCTGCTCTGTCTCGTGACGCGACCATATATATTCATTCATTCATTAATAAATGCTGTATCCCCAGGCGGGTACCTGTCGCTGCTTTGTCTAGAGACGCGGTACAACATATTCATTCAGTCGTTCATTCATGCATTAATTGTTGACTGCTGTATCCCCAGGCGGGTACCTGTCGCTGCTCGGGCTGGCAACACGGTCCAACATATTCATTCATGCGTTCATTTATTAATTAATTAATTCTTTGAAGAATGCTGTATCCCGAGGCGGGTACATCTCTCGCTCCTCGGTCTGGCGACGCGATCTAACATATTCATTCATTAATTTATTAACTCATTCATACGTTTATTCATTCTTTCATTCATTGTCGAATGCTGTGTCCCCAGGCGGGTACCTGTCGCTGCTCGGGCCGGCGACGCGGTCCAACAAATTCATTAATCCATAAATTTATTAACTAATTCATTCATTCTTTGACTAATGTTGTGTCCCAGCTGGGTACACCTCGCGCTTCTTGGTCTGGCGACGCGGCCCAACATATTATATAATTCATTCATTCATTCGTTCGTTCATTCTTTCATGAATTGTTTAGTGCTGTGTCCCCAGGCGGGTACCTGTCGCTGCTCGGTTTGGCTACACGGTCTACCATGTTCATTCTTTCATTCATTGTTGAATGCTGTGCCCCCCAATTGTTGAATGCTGTGTCCCCAGGCGGGTACCTTTAGCTACTCAGTTTGGCGACGCGGCTCAATATATTCATTCTTTCATTCATTGTTGAATGCTGTGCCCCCCAATTGTTGAATGCTGTGTCCCCAGGCGGGTACCTTTAGCTACTCAGTTTGGCGACGCGGCTCAATATATTCATTCTTTCATTAATTGTTGAATGCTGTCCCCCCAGGCGGGTACCTGTCGCTGCTCGGTCTGGCGACGCGGCTCAACATATTCATTCAATCATTCATTCATTCATTAATAAATGCTCTATCCCCAGGCGGGTACCTGTCGCTGCTCAGTCTCGTGACGCGACCATATATATTCATTCAATCATTCATTCATTGTCGAATGCTGTCCCCCCAGGCGGGTACCTGTCGCTGCTGGGTCTGGCGACGCGGCCCAACATATTCATTCAGTCGTTCATTCATTCATTAATTGTTGAATGCTGTCCCCCCAGGCGGGTACCTGTCGCTGCTCGGGCTGGCGACACGGTCCACCATGTTCATTCATTCATTCATTCATTAATTGTTGAGTGCTGTCCCCCCAGGCGGGTACCTGTCGCTGCTGGGCCTGGCGACGCGGCCCAACATCTTCAAGGTGTGCGTGGCGGGCGCGCCGGTGTCGTGCTGGCGGCTGTACGACACGGCGTACACGGAGCGCTACATGGGCGCCCCGGCGCGCGCGCCGCACGCCTACAGCCGCGCCTCCGTGCTGGCGCATGCGCCCTTCTTCCCCGACCAGTGAGTGGTGGCGATTCAGCGGCACACACGACTAAACTAAATTTTAAGAAGCCCCGTCTCTTTTCATCTTAGTTGGCCAGAAAGAGACGGCACGTTCTGAACCACACACAAAACATCTAAAATCACGTCAAATATGAAAAATGTAAGCGATTTTAGAGCGCACCCAATTGTATCAGCTCTAAATCTGACGTGTTTGACGTGATTTTAGATGTTTTGTCTATGGTTTAGATCGTACCATCTCTTTTTGGTCATTGATGACGAAAAGAGACAGACCTACTTTAAAATTAGTTTAGTCGTGTGTGCCGCTGAATCGCCACCAGTATAATCATTATAATAATAATGATTCATTGTTGAACTTATATGTATACTAGCTGACCCGGCAAACGTTGTTTTGCCTCACTTAGGGGTATGAAAAATAGATAGTGTAGCTTATATGACACGTTCGTAGATTTACCATAGCAGCGCCATCTATTGATTACTTACTCAACCCAGTCGAATGGTATCGACATCTGTTAGAATCATTTGGAGTTAACAGATAATTGTGACTGCCAAATAACAGACAATAATAACAGACAATAATTAGCAATAAATTAAAATTGCGACTATAATTTGAGATTTGAACTATCCTATCTCTCAAGTTGGATCGAACTGTACATGGTGTGCGAATTTTATTATGATCAGTTAAGTGGTTTAGGAGTCCATTGAGGACAAACATTGTTAAAAAACACGAGATTTATATATATTAAGATATACATACAGAGCCACTTAGCTCATACGAAGAAGAAGATTTGTTCCTGTTAGAATGTTATAGTAGTCGACAGTGTTCTTGCACTGAAATAGTATTAAGAAATTACGCAGAATCAAGAAAATAAATAATAGGTATATACTTAGTCAGGTCATAAGTTCTGTCACATGTGTAATATGAGATAATTTAGACATTGGTAATATTTATGTAACCATTTATATATCAAAATGAACTTAATAAAACATAGATTCTTATGGTAATAAAGTTTATTCAAAATGACTCCCGCGATTATGAATATAGGCCTTCAATCTGCGCGGCCAGTCATCTATTGCTGCACGAACGAGGTCCATGTCAATATCGGCGGCTGCCTTAATCAAGGATGCCTTGAGTGACTCCAAATCAGGATGAAGCTTTGAGCAGGCCTTTTCCTCCAAGTGTTGCCATATCTTGTAATCTAACGGACTCAAATCTGGACTGGAGGAGGGCCAGTCTTCGTGTCGGATGAAGGCGATTTCACGCGCCGTCAGCCAGTCTTGTGTGCTTTTCGCTCTATGGGCTGGCGCAGAATCTTGTTGGAATACCCAGGGCCTGTTATTAAACATGGTATGAGAAACAGGTTCCACAAGGTTCTTGAGGACTGTATTTTGATACACAACTGCATTCGTTTTTACGCCTTTCTCACAAAAATGTACCTCAGTTAAGCCCCAATAAGAGACTCCCAGCCAAACCATGATCGAGAATGGAAAATTACCTTGTTGGACACGCGGAATACGGTTGCTCGCTTCTTCACTGTTGTGTGTGTACACCTTATCATTTTGTTTGTTGTAGCTCTCTTCAATGGTGAAAATTTTTTCATCCGAAAAAAGAATTTCCCGACGCTTTTTTCCTGCGTACCGCTACAACAAAGCGCGGCATCTCTTCAGTCTCAGGTCCATTAAACGAGCGTCCAAACGATGTTTTGTTTTTCTTCGATATGCCCTAAGCCCTAAGTCTTCATTTAACACCCTTTTCACCGTGGTCCTGCTTAACCCCATCTGAAGGGCCAACAGTTTCTGCTTACGTATGGGATTTCTTTGAATTCGCGCCTTCACAGCTTTTATCACTGCTGGAGTCCTAACAGAGCGAGGTCGACCACTTCTTGATCTGTCATCTACACTAGAGTCTTTATTGTATTGATTTATGGTACGATAAATGAATCTTTTGGTTATATTCAAATTTTTCAGTAAGTCGAAAATCTGAATAGGCGCGTAACCGCAACGATGCAATGCAATAACCCCGACACGGTCTTCTTTAAGTGTCCATTCCATATTTAAAAATGAGGAAAATTTTAAAAAGTAAATATTTTTATTTTCATGAAAAATTGGGAATTCAAATTCAATAATTTTTTTGTGGCCAGCAATGATAATTCAAAAGTTTTTATTGTGTGACAGAACTTATGACCTGACTAAGTAGATATATATATATATATATGCTATGTTTGAGAAAAGTCGAACCAAGCCAATTCTTTCTCCTTTTTTTCTTCTATTTTTCTTCTTTCTTTCCTTACTTCTTTCTTTTTTAGTTATTTCTTTCTTCTTTCTTTTCTTCTTTTTTGCTTCTTTCTTGCTTTCTATCTTATTTCTTTCTTTCCTTTTTTTTCTTTCTTTCTATTTTCATTCTTTCTTTCTTCCTTCTTAGTTTCTATTTAAAAAAACATACGATAATCTAATTTGCACCTTATTCCTTTGCAGGGAAGGTCGTCTCCTGATTATCCACGGTCTAGCGGATGAGAACGTTCATTTCTGCCACACGTCCGCTCTCCTCTCAGAGCTGGTGCGGCTTGGGAAGCCACATAGAATACAGGTTAGCTCGGCTTTAAATTTGATTATATTTTGTTTAAGGCGAAACAAAGAACATAAATAACATACGTCAAAGGCAAGTTATACTACAACCATTACTTAAATACTAGTTAGATTAACTAAACTTATAAATTTCACTAAATAAATATTCTACACCATTGAATACTACACTTAAATTTAAAATACTTATTACTACTTTTTACACGTGAATAACGATTCTGCAAGCTCCCTATACAAATATTCGCTTAAATTATAAAAGGAATTACTTTCACAGAAGCTCTTTATTTTCTGTTTAAACATACTACTATTAAGATTTGTTATTTTCTCTGGCAACTTGTTGTACATTAATATTTTGTATGACATTCCTGTTTCTGTAGTTTAGCTAATCTATTTGCTGGTTACTTATCTTTCTTCGTAAAGATATTCCATACGAATACCTTTTTTTGTAACATTATATTTTTATGAATTTCTAACGGGCTATTATATATGTACATTGAAATTACTGTCATTATCCTATCCTTTTCAAAATATTTCCGAGCTGAGCTGAGCTACGTTTATGCGATGACCAGGGCAAAATCATGAATGTTCTTTCGTTCTAAATCAGAAACGGTAAAAAATATTGACAAAACAGCTTAAAGACCGTGCAAAGAACAACTCCAAGAATATTTTTACTTATTTTCGTATAAATTAGGAAAAAAAAACTAGTTAAAAATATCTTTTTTTTATAATATGATGGGTTTGCGCTTGATCAGAATTCACCTGATGGCAAGCGATATTGTGATCTAAGATGGAACGCGCTTACCCAGAAGATACCGGTTCACTCGTGCTTTAAAAACCGCAAGATTAAAGTTTTCGGGGAACAGGGCATTTGGCAAAGAGTTCCACACCTTGGCAGTACGTACAATGAAGGTGGAGGCGAAACGCTTAGTGCGCATTTTAGGTATCTCCACAGTGAAACGATGCCGCCTTGGTGTTTCCCTGCTCGTCCGATTGTGAACTACTACACTATCTACAATGAAGTTGTTGTATTATTATTATGTTGAACTAGTTTATTTTCATATTGATAAGTCAAGATTTATACATGTTTTGGTATCAATCAGACTTATCAATATGAAAAAAACTGGTGTTTTATCGTTTATGATTTATAACTAAAAACCTGTAAATTAAATACATATATACAGTATATTAAATACAAAAATATGTAAATCATCGGTGCTGAATCACAGTTTGATAACTCGTTCAACACTAATGGTTCAAATCAATTATATACCTTCATCGTAAAGATATTATATATTTATTTATTCTTCTATTACTATTCACGTATTCATTTATTTACCTAATTTTTAAGTGTTTTACAATAAATTGTTACAAAAATATATTATAAATAATCTAAAAGATATAATAAGCAAGTTATATTATTACTTAGGTATATATGTTTTTTTTTCTTCCCCAGATCTACCCAGGCGAGCGACATTCTCTGCGCGCGATGCACGCGGCAAAGCACTACGAGGCTACACTGTTGCACTTTTTGCACGAAAACCTTTAATATACCCACAAATACTATATATTTATGTATATACAAGGTGTTTCTTAAAGGTGTGTTAATATGATAGAGTCTTCATACATAGAACACTTGTCTACAGTGGTCTTGTTGCCGTAGATATGATAATGATTTTGGGTCTATTTAAGCATAAAATTCATGAAAATATGCTAAGTTTTTATTTTCTAAATACATTGGGAATTTTGATTAGATAGTATAAAATATTTATTTATTCTTTGAACCGGTTGAATTTATCATTCTTAAGTTTGTGTAGTACCAAAATAAGTATTAATATTCTTAGGGTTGTTCTTTAGACTGACTTAAAGGTATTTTTTCAATATTTCTCACTGTTTATGATTTATATCGTAAAGACAAACTCAATATTTTGCCTTTGACTTTAAGTTATCGTTAAAGTTGCGATTAATTGAAATCCATGATACTTAGAATACAGAAACCTTGTGAACTGAGTTCTAAATACAGTGTAAACTCTATATAACGACACTGAAGGGACTATGCATTTTATGGCGTTATAGAAAGTGGCCGTTAAATGGAGAGTATGCATCATTACTCAGAATACTGAAACCTTGTGAACTGAGTTTCAAAATACAGCGGTCACTCTATATAACGACACTGAAGGGACAATGCATTTTATGGTGTTATAGAGAGTGGTCGTAAAATGTAGGTAATGTATCATTGTATGGAATACAAGCTAAACCAACTAAAGCCAATTGATTTCGACACTTGAAAGTTTGTCGTTAAATCGAGTGACGTTACATGGAGTTTACACTGTATATCTAAGTATAGTATGAGTATTATCACACCTTTCAAAAACACCTTGTATACACTTTTATATGAAGAAAAGAAACACCTGTACTAAACTTAAACAAAGGTCGATGTGCAATTTTCATTTTCGGATACTTTACTTGCATTAATAGGAACAGATGTAAAAATGCATCATGGCACTTCTCTCGTCGACTGAAGGCTAAACTTCGGTGATTGTGTCAGATCACCTTGATGAGCCGAGCTTCGAGCATTTTGTCATGGTAAAAGCAGTGTATTAAACAGCTTTCCCATGCCTCGTATAAAAGAAATGTATATTAATATAAAATTGTACATTTATTTTGTAAATATATTTGTATTTTTCGTTGTTTAAATTTAACTTTAATTTGAAGGTATTTAATTAATAAAGTTTTCCAAATGGCAATGCAATCTAAGGCCCGTTTGGAAACGGATTTTTTTCACCAAAAATATGAAAAAGTTGTCGAAATTACTATTTACTACACCGCTACTGGTTACAAGGTAAAAAAAATATTACACTTACACCAAATATAGAAGGGCGGGTTTAGTATAAGTGAGATAGTTTAAGAGTTAGTAACTCCAGACTAAGCATGCTCCGCCTACAGTCTGAGTGTCACTGACTCGTGTGGTTAAGCGCCCTGCCGGTCAAATGTTAAGCTTTATGATGAATTATTTTATGATGAAAATAAATTAGAAATATACATTTTAGAAAAAAAAATCGCTCTGTATGTTTTTTTTTTTTAGTCAACTGATATGTTTTTCTTGATTTATCAAATCAGCTAGATCGTTTAGCAAGTTGTGCATATCGATATCCTAATCTGAAAAGCTACTAACTCCTCTGCGGGTTTTTACGGGAGAGGCTCGAAACTTCATTGTATTTTTTATTTTACGCAATTAAAGAAAAACTTAAATCCCGTGAAAAACTATGATTAATTTTGAATATTATAATAAAAGTAAAGTTATATTACTTTTTATTTATCTAAATAAAACAAAATGACGTTTTGAGCCTCTCCCGTAAAAAAATCCGCTGAAGAGGTAGTAGGTTTGCTAATTAGGGTAACAATATATAATTTATTAATCAGTTTTGTTACAATCTTGGTGAAAATCATCCGTTTACGAACGCGTCCAAATTTTATTTCATCACTTGAATTGGTACACTTATATTTAGGCTTAAATGAAATGTCAAGAAATTAAATAGGAAATGAAATCAAAGAAAGCCTAATAGCAAAATCTATGAAAAATGTTGATAAAAAAGAGTGCTTAGTTATTTAGGATTTCCTAAGGACATCACCGGGACCCTTTTTTATAAACTAGATGGATTTGAGCTTGATCACAATTCACCTGACGGTAAGGGACATTGCGATTGCGAGATGGAACGCGCTTACCCAGAAGAAACCGGTTCACTCTTGCCTTGAAAACCGCTAGATTATAGTTTTCGTGGAACATATTATTTGGCAAAGAGTTCCATAACTTGGCTGTTCGCACAATGAAGGTGGAGGCAAAACGCTTAGTGCGCTTCTTTGGTATCTCCACTGTAAAGCGATGCTGCTTTGGTGTACTACTAATCGTCAGTACGTCTGTCTGTCTGTTAAAAGGTCTCAAGACCCGTGAAAGCTAAAGTTTTTTTTTTGCAAATGATGAATTTCTAATGCCTCTATAATTGTTAAGCATATGTTCTCACTCGTGGGTCTCGAGGCCTTCTCTCACGAGGAGAGTGATATAGGCCTTAATCCACCACGACAAGTGCTGGTTGGCAGATGTCACACGTGATGTCTTCGAATTTTGTGGACTTCAAACATTTCTATTTCGTTACGAATGTTTCCTTTGCCGTAAATTCAATTTTTTTTTTTAAATGACTAGTTTAGTTTCATAGTTTATTTATCTAGAAACACATGTTCATTCATAATTAGTTTTACAAAAATCCGTTGCTATGGTATCTTAATAATTTACGGTATAAAGATTCCTTGTGACTTCTGCACTAGGAGAACCCAAAACTAACAAAAATATATATATCTGTTTAAAAATATATAACTTAACAAATTATTTATATATTCTTTACGTTTTTTTAATTAAATAGTACGGAACATCTCGTGTAGGCATTTGGGTACGGAACCCTAAAAAACTAAGTACTCTTTTTTTTATATCGTCATTTTTGTCAAATGTTATTCGGATTTTATAATGGTCTTTGCAGACCGCATTAAATCGATACAATGTAATCGAAAACAGTGGAAAAAAATATATGTCTGTCATAAACAATATACAGTGTAAACTCTTTATAACGACACTGAAGGGACTGTGCATTTTATAGCGTTATAGAGAGTGGTCGATGGAGAGAATGTATCATTGTATGGAATACAAGCTAAACCAACGAAAGCCAATTGATTTCGACGCTTTAGAGAGTTTGTCGTTAAATCGAGTGATGTTACATGGAGTTTACACTGTTAGTCGAAAAAATGCAATTATAAAAAATTTGCTTCAAAATTAAAATAATAATGTCATACATTTGAGGGCTCACGTTTTGATGCGGTGTCCTAAGACTATTAGAGGCAGCGAACTAGAATAAATAGAAAAGTAACTTGCCGATAAAATGGTTCCACCCCACCGCGGTATTTTACGCGTGTAAAATACCGCGGTGGGCGGGGCAAAACAGCTATCCGCGCGCCCGCGTCACATGGTCGGTGGCGTGACCTTGATGCGACCAATCGCGTGCGAGCTTTGTGTATGTGTGTTTCGTTGGGATAGCAGTATAATTGTGTGCGTAGATGGATCCAAATTCTAAGCAGCAATTGTATGGAGTTACTCTTCCGTTTATTCTAGTTCGCTGGTTAGAGGGCTAAATGTGTAATGTTTGCTTTTTTTATAAAATAGGTGATTGTAAAAAAATAAATAATAAATTATGTGTAAAAAATACTTTGTCTTTTTTATTTAACACAAATTAAAATAGGTACTTATTTATTTATTGATAGATAGATAAATTCTTTATTTCCCACTAATTACATTAAATTATACACGGAAGAAACTTATAACTAGTGCCGAAAAAGGCGGCCTTATCGCTAAAAGCGATCTCTTCCAGGCAACCAGAGGAAGGACAGTGATATAAAAAAAAACAAGAGAGGGGAGTACAAAAAAGTATAAAAAAATATACTACATACTATATATTACATATACCTACTAATATACAACTACATAAAATATACTAAATTTAAATATTATAACATATAACAATATTACAAATATACTATTTACAGTTTATTGATGAATAGGCTTACGTTTGACCGCAGCTTGCCTGATGTTAAGCTTGTGGTCTAAGATGTAACACGCTAGCCTAGAAGGAACCTATTTGCTCTAGATTTGAAGACCCCCAAATTGTACTTGCGATGGTAAGGACAACATTTTGTAAGCTCTTTTCTTTTTCTTTTTTTTTTTAATTTAAAGAATGTGTCCAATAAAGAACTTTCTATTTATCTATATACCTACTTACTGTTTTTTCGTTTTACCTATTTCAGGAAGGAAGCCTATACCTGGCAATTGTATAGCATAAGCTACGGATTCTAATAATAATAATAATGTTTATTGAACTTAAAATACTTACTAACTCCTGTATTCCGTATGCCGGTCATTTGAAAAATATGAGTCATTAAAAAATAATTATATTCGATGATTATTGATTGCAAATAGGTAACATTTGTCTAATGGAAAAACCTGGTATTCAAGATAAGTTCATGAATTTATATTTGTTTAAAAATAATTTGTATTGAATTGTACTAGGCCATTCAGCTAAGGTGTCATTTTGATATTAGGCCGCTTTGCTACTAGGTCATTTTGCTAGTAGGACGTTATGCTAATATGTCGTTTTGCTTTTAGGACGATCTGCTAATAGGACGTTCTGCTTAAATGTCCTTTCGATACGAACCCTTACAAACTACAAGAACTAATTTACAAAATACTTGTACTAAAACATTTTTAATACCACTGATTGAGTTTTACATTGAACAATATAGTATATGACCGACAGCTCTCATCATCAGCCTATGCTCGTCCACTGCTGGACATAGGCCTCTCCCAAGGCACGCCACTTGGCCCTATCCTGTGCTTCTCTTCGCCATCCACTACCCGCTACCTTCTTCAGATCATCGCTCCACCTGGTTGTAGGGCGTCCTACACTACGTTTGCCGAGACGCGGTCAAAAAAAATCAAAATCAAATCGTTTATTAACCAATCTTACGGCATCGCACCGTACTAGGCAAGTCAATTTACAATTATTTATTACTAACATTTAATTTATAGATATACACATACATTCATGACAAATATTATATAACTTAAAATATGACATAATAATGTACAAGATAATAATAATAACGCTATTTATATCATCCATTGGAATCGTTCAAAATTATAATAAAAATTATGAAATTTTGCTACGAGAAGGAAGATTCTGTTATTGTTTGCGACATAAATTCATTGAGTGAGTAAAAAGGGTGCTACTCAAAAAAGTGTTTAATTTTGCGTCTAAAACTCTAGAACTCGTCTACCATAACGGTCATCGGTTCTTCGGCAGATATGTCCGGCCCATTGCCACTTCAGCTTGCTTATGCACGACACCTCTCACACTGAGATTATTAATCTCTTATTGTGGGCAGCTGTGTCCTTCAGAATACAATTTAAATGTATATCTTGTCAAACAATGTCTAGTTATTTTTTTTTTTTTTAAATAACATTGTAATAATAAGGTAAATATCCGTATATCTTCTGTTAGACATCAGGCCTCTATGTACCTACAAGTAGTGTGACTACTTACGAGTGACGACCTCGTTGGCGTAAAGGTTACCATGCCGGCCTACTAATCAGAAGGTTCCGGGTTCGATTCCCGGCCCGGTCAACATCTTTGTGCTTAACTAAATTTGTTGGCTGTGGGTCTGGGTGTTAAATATGTATCTATTTATATATAATATGTATGTATGTATATGTAGTATATCAGTTGTGTTAGCAACCATAATACGAGCTAGAAATGGTTCAGTATGAGGCTAACCAACCGTGTGTGAATGTGTCCTAATATTAAAAAAAAAAAAAAATGGTGAGCAGTCCTGCGGGAGCCTCTGCCGCCCCACAGTTCAGGCAGCTTGACTGACCTAGTGTGTAAGGCGCAGCGCACTATTGGCTACTCTACACGCATTAAGCAAACCTTACATGTCTTATACAAATGTACAAGTAGCTGTAAACCTAAATTTCCTGTACAATAAAAATCATTTCATTTCATTTCAATGTTGTCAAGGTTTTGATCCGAATAGGGCAGTAAAGAAATAAAACGGACTTGAATGGAATATTTTTATTCATAGTATAAGAGTTTTAAACTAATTTATCATAATATAGTACTAATGCGAAGATAAAGGCAAAGTCTTGATTAAACAGTTTTTTTTCGCTATAAATCGTAAACGGTATAGAATATCGAAAAATAGTTTTTTTAAGCAGCTTTCTTTCATATTGATAAGTCTGATTAGTGCCAAAATAAAAATAAAAAAAAAATCAAATCAAGATATTTTTATTCAAATTCATATGTACAATACAAACTTATTCACTAACCCTCAAACTGGACGCATTCGCGCCCGTGCCATAGAGGCTAGTGCCTTCCAGTGACTTAGATAAGTACATATATAAAAGTTTTAAGATTAATAAAAAGTGACATATTTCAGACGTTCGTGGAAATAATTATTTAAAAGCGTAAGTCAGTCAGTTGGTAAACTTATTATAATAATTTAATTGATTGTATAAGGGTGCAAAGATATATAATATAGTAGAATAAATGATTAATGCAAAAGAAGACTAAGAATAAGTATACTAAGAGTGGTTCTTTAGAAGATATTTTAGCTATTTTTTACCATTTACCTACAAATTATATATTATATACTGAATGCTGCAACACAGCTCCCGCTAAAGCAGCAAGCAAACATATATATGTTAAGCATATTTTTGTGCAATAAACATTTTGTATTTTATAGCGAAAAATGGCAAACCTACATTTTTCCATTATCTTTGCATTCAGATACATTCAAAGATGGCATTCATTTAATAATGTTATTTACTTAATAAGTGTGAAAGTGAGGGAGAAAATAAGGAGTAGAAGGTTAGCGTGGTACGGACATAGAGAGGAGAAGCATGTGACTAGAAGATGTATGGAAATGGTAGTGCAAGGAAGAAGAGCAAGAGGCCGTCCGAAAAAGACATGGATGGAGTGTGTGAATGAAGACATGAGAGAGAAAGGATTGAGTGTGGAGATGACGTCTGATAGAGGAGAGTGGAAGAAGAAGATTCGCTGTGCCGACCCCACCTAAATGGGATAAGGTGAAGTAGAAGAAGATTTACTTAATAAGGAATACCGATGAACTCTAGTCCGTCCTGCTCTACCGTACAGACACATAATAGCTCTGTCCTTTGCTAGCACCGCGTCCCGCGACCGCAGAGGCGAACAGCGCTAATTAGTCATTGGTGGCGATTCAGCGGCACACACGACTAAACTAATTTAAAGAAGCCTCGTCTCTTTTCATCTTAGGCGGCCAGAAAGAGACGGCACGTTCTGAACCATAGTCAAAACAACTAAAAACACGTCAAATATAGAAAATATAGGCGGCTTCAGAACGCACTCACTTGTATCACCTCTAAAACTGCCTGCACATTCCATATTTGACATGATTTTAGTTGTTTTGTCTGTGGTTCAGAACGTGCCGTCTCTTTCTGGCCACCTTAGATGAAAAGAGACGGGGCTTCTATAAATTTAGTTTAGTCGTGTGTACGGCAGAATCGCCACCATTGCTTACATCGACCATCAAGTGAGATATTATTGTTTAAACCTGCTACCTTCTTGATACAATTTAGTTAAATTTACTATTTTATAATTCGTTTAATGTAGGTATATGTAGGTATGTGTTATTAACTACATGCTATGGAGCGACGACGGTCTGCTTCCATCTAGCAAAGGGATATCCCCCGGACAGATGTTGTGCCCGGATACGATCCGTCCGACGGTCATGCATTGTAGCTTGGACCAGTCGTGCGTCGAAAATACCGCGCGCGCGTTTATTACCCTAATGACTAGAAAATGTGGAGCTACATTTATTATTATTCGAGTAAAAATCTAAATTGTACAGGAATCACTAGTAACTAACATAAAACCTTATAAAAGCAGCAGAATCGCACGTTTGCTAGTTATCCTGCTGCCAAGCAGTAGTTGTTTTATTTTGCCCTCCTCCTCCACCAATACTCCAGACATAATCCGGAACCTTGCTTTTTTTTGTTGCAGTTTTAATTAAAGTGAAACTCCATGTAACGCCACTCGATTTAACGACAAAGTCTCTAAAGCGTCGAAATCGTTTGGATCATTTCAATAATTTATTTTATTATAAAAAAAAAAACTTGCTTACCTGTGATCAGTGCACCAGTGGACTTTAAACATTGACATTGAACAGTGGACATTTTATGAACTGTTAAAAATTTAATTTCAACTCAGTGTGATATAGGCACATCAGCATATTGCTGCTCGCCTATAAATCAAATAAATAAATAAAATTCCCTATTTTAAATTAATTTTAACAAATTTTGTAAGTCCGAGTTTTTTTTTAAAAAGCGTACTTCGCCCAGTCTCTTTCTAAATGCTTTTTTCAGCCTCAGTTCTTACTATACAGTGTAAACTCTATATAACGACACTAAAGGGACTGTACATTTTATTGCGTTATAGAGAGTGGCCGTAATATAAGGAATGTATCATTGTATGGAATACAAGATAAACCAACTAAAGCCATTTGATTTCGACGCTTTAGAGAGTTTGTTGTTAAATCGAGTGACGTCACATGTAGTTAACACTGTATATACTCATCATGAAATATTTTTTTTTGATATCATAAAGCAGTCCTTCAAAAGGTTTTATATTAGTTGCCATTAACTCTGTATACAAATACTAGCTACGCCCCGCGGCTACCGCGTTAACCCAGGATTAAAACACAGCCTGTGTGTTAATCCGAGACTAAACTATCTCCATACCAAATTTCACGCAAATCGGCTCAGCCGTTTGTGCGTGAAGAAGTATCAAACATATAAACAAACTCACTCACAAACTTTCGCAATTTACAATATTAGTAGGATAATATGTATAACAACGACTATTATTTAATAATTTCTACTTTTAAGATAATACAATTAATAAATCTTACAAAGAACCCGCCTCCGCGTGTTTTAGATTTTGATCATAGTTGTGCTCATACTTTTATATTCTTTTCAGTTTTATTTACAATCCGTTCTTGCAATTTTTATTTCTGGTGTTTATACTTAGTTTCCGTTCTTTCTTTTATTTTATATCCGTGCGTTGGAATTAAATAATATTTAATTTATATTTGCAAGTATTACTAACATATTATGTAAGTAATACTTGCAAATATAAATTCTTAGAATAAAAAACTTGAGAGATGTCAAAGAGACTCCCGGATGGAACGAAGTTCTTTTCGATTGATTAGTGAAGGAATTGTAATTTTCTTTTTTTTTAAGTTATAATATTTTTTTTTCTTATTAATAAGTAATAAATATATTTTAATATAAACTAAATCAGTAACTCCACCAGAAACGAATGGCGCTGTTGTCAATCAGTGAATACTTTCATTGATAGCCGTAGGTATTTGACTTCCGAACAAATTTTGGAGATGCGACGTTGCCATACCGTGCGCAAAAAGTGTCGTGACAACTTTTCGTAAGATTTTTTTCCGGCTAGCCCCCTTTCACAACGCGCGATAAGAAACTTCGTTCCAAAAACTTTATGATATCATAACTTAACAATTACAGTGATTTCAATTTAGATAATAGCCCACAGGCACAAAAAAGGGGTTATTCCAATAGCCCAAATTGAAAATCCCCAGTAAAGAGGATTTTTGGACATTTTAACGTTTTTTCTCCATAAATCCCCATTGATATCTTGAAATGCTCGCAATAGGAATTTCTAGACAAAAAGTTAAATATCCAGAAATCCCCATTGGGTTTAAAATTAAAGATATAATCTGGATAACTTTTTAGACGAATCTGGATAACTATTTAAATGAATCTGGATAACTATTTAAATGAATCTGGATAACTATTTAAATGAATCTGGATAACTTTTTTGACGAATCTGGACACCTTTATTTTTTATTGGAATAACCCATAAAGTATTAAGCTTGATTGAATTTAATACAATTCATATGAAATGTTTTTCCGGTTTACACTAGGTCGAATTGGTTGCACTGTAGTGGCACTCTGGCAAAAGGAGCATGCCTAGTTTGGGATATCTGGCTCTCAAGGAGGCTGCCGGAACACTGTTAAGTGCTTGGTGACAGATTTGTTTTGCTCTACCACCATGCCAAGCAAAAGTTGTCCAGTTTTCAAATATCGTGGATAGAATATAACATTGTGTGTTTTTAATATATTACAGTGCATGTGTTATAAAATATGTGCACTCCGTTCACATATATTTTCAATGACAATCTTACTTAAAATTGTTAATGAGTACGTCGTTAATATTCTTTTTCGAATCAAATCGAATGAATCGAATGATTTATAAAGTCGAATAATTCGACTGGAATCATTCACAGTCGCGCATCGCTAGTTCCGCCTTTGTAGTAGAGCTTTTGGTGAAATGTAAAAGACGGACGTTGGAATTAATAAACTATATGTTGGAATTAATAAATTTTAAGACCACAGAAAAAAAAACCATATGGCGAGAAAGTGGCTGTTCGATCTTCATTTATTTTTTCGACTTGAACATAATTTGTACCTATAAAATGAGTTCACCTGATTCTGATATGAATTTAACGCCTGATTTTATACTCGTAAGAGAGGCTAAAGCGGTAGTGGAAACCTTTTTCCCACCCAAATCAAAACAAGGATACCTAAAATCGTATGGCGATTTTATGAAATGGCGCGCTGAGAAAGTAAGAAAATAGGTTTCTTAACATTTTTTTTTGCTTTTCTTGTATTCGTAATGAAAAGGACAATGTTTACCTCGGGTTAAAGACTTATTTAGTCCCTCGAACTATTGGCGCCCTTACTTCGTTCGGGTGCCAAACCCCGTCTCGGGACTGGATAAGTTACTTTCATCCCTAGGATACTATTTATTATTTATTTGTAATTTAGTTTTTTAGTAGATAAACATAATTGACAACCTCGTTGGCGTAATGGTTGCCATGCCGGACTGCCAATCAGAAGGTTCCGGTTTCGATTCCCGGCACGACCAACATCTTTGTGCTGAACTAAATTTGTTGGCTGTCGGTCTGGGTGTTAAATATGTATCTATATAAAATATATATGTATGTTAGTATATGTAGTAATCAGTTGTGTTAGCTACCATAACGCAAACTAGAAATGGAAATGTGAGTAAAACGTGTCTTAATATTTATTTGTTTTCGAAAAAGAAAACTTATGTACAGTCTAATGAAAACCGGTATATAAAATACCTCATGTGTAAAGTTCTGGGTCTAAGTTGTCTCCATACAATATTTCATAGAAATCGGTTCAGCCGTTTGAGCGTAGAAGTAACAGACTTACACACTAACACACACACAAACTTTTGCATTTATCATTTTAGTACGATGGGATAGTTTGAAAGAAAGAAAGAAAATTATTTATCGTGTCAAGAAAGTAACAAAACAAATAACAAGTAATAAAAAATAATTAAAATACACTTAGTTCGTATTTTAGTCACAACTTTCCCGATGTTAAGCTACGCTGAAGCCTACGATGTAGCGCGCTTACCTAGAAGGGACTTAAAGAACCGCGATTTGAGACCCCAAGATGCTACTTTTCAGGAAACAGAACCTCAGACAGAGAGTTTCAAAGCTTTCCTAACATATCCACCCCACTAAAGTTATAAAGTTGAAAGTTCGTATGTGTGTATGTTTGTTACTAAACTTTTTCACAACGGCTTGACCGATATCGATGAAAATCAGTCTAGAGATAGCTTTGAACCTGGATTAACATATTAGCTTTTTATTCCTGAATACCATGGGGAAAGGCTATAATGTTGTGTATGATTTTTAACAAATAAAGTTTTTAGAAAGACTGTCGATTTAAAATATCTGTGAACGGGCTTGTATGTACTACAGTAATACCCCGGACTTACGCGATAGGTGGGACCGAGCGCTATCCGCGTAAATCGAATTCGCGTAAGTCGGTGTACAATTTTGCATATACATATGTACCTATAAAGTCATACAAAGTATGTTTAATTGGGACCGGAGACTATAATTTAGGAAATATAAAACAATAATTTAATTTAATTCTAGATGATATGACAAACTATATTAATAAAATGTATAGACACAATCTGAAGTGCGCGGCTTTCAAACAAAAAACGTTAAAATAGACGAGAAAATTAAATCGCGTAACTCCGAATTCGCGTAAGTCGAGGTAGCGTAAGTCGGGGTATTACTAGATAAAAAATATTTATGTATGTGAGTATGCATATGTTTGTGTGTTTGTCTGTACGCGCGCGGCGGGAGGAGCGCGCTATGGCGGCGTCATGCTACCATACTCAGGGGATGCTCCACGGCCTGCAAGCAAACCAGGGGGAAACACGTTAATAGGTATAAAATGCTATGGCAATAAAAAATTATAATAACCTACCGGCCACATTAAAAAACTTAAATGATCATAACACATTTGTAAAAACCCTGAAAAAAAAAATGGTTGCCTGTAAAGTCGGTTTTACGGGCGAAGATTTTACGTGACAACGTCTGCCGCGTGCTGCGCGCGCGGCAGACCGATCATAGTTGAGTGGGAGAGAGACGCAAGGCATTCGGCGGGCCTCTCTCTCGTTCGGTGACTCATCGTAACGTTACCGGGCGTTACACTTTTTCATAAGTGACTCCCAGCCGCAACCTAATTTAAGACGTTGTCACGTCAAAAAATATTATTATACAAGTGTTATTATACAGTTGACGAATTCTTAAATACACTATATATTGGATAAGAAACACACTATACAATTACACCATATATTGGGAGAAAAAAATAAATCGGCTCGCTTCAAACCAGAATTGCAACGCCCTGATTAGGGTACATATTATGTTCTATGATAATTTTATATTGTATAACATAGATGATGCAAGAAACGACTTGAATTTGAATTTGAATATATTATTTAAAATAATTGACCAAGTGCGAGTTGGACTCGCGCATGAAGGGTTCCGTACCATTGTTGTATGGGAGCCTCTGTTAAATATATTTGTTTAATTGAATTATTTAAATACGCTGCACAAAGGCTCACAAAATTCAGTCTAATTTAAATACAGTCCATTGGGATAGAATTTGTCAATTTCACAACCAGAGTTGTGACTTGGTTGTCATGGTTACTACAATAAAATAGTTTAAGTATTTATGTATTAGGCTGCGAAGTTTTCTATTCCACCTTCGTATGTTTGTTGTATGGGAGCCTCCCTCAAATATGCATTTATTACAATTTTATAATTTAGTTTGATACATAATATACATTTATATATTTTGTGAAAATTGTAAGTGTTTAGCAGCTACCGTTATTGATATATAGCAAAAAATATGAAAAAACACGTTTATTGTATGGGTACCACCCTTAATATATTTTTTATAATTTTTGATATTTGTTGTTATAGCGGCACGGGAAATACATATCTTGTGAAAGTTTCAGCTTCCTAACTATTACGGATTCTGAGATACAGCCTGGAGACAGAGAGACAGCGGAGGCTTAGTAATAGGGTCCCGTTTTTACCTCTATTTGATTGAAACCTACCACTAGGGCGGCAAAATATATAAAGAAATCTGGCTGGTTTCTTACAACATTATATACTCGTACGTTATACATTATGATGACTTACATTAATTTATAAACAGTTAATTACATCAAAAAACAATAACATGTCAGGTAAATTTATAAGGTATAAAATTCTCTTAATGTATAAAAACAATTTTCAGTCAATAATAGTGATAATTTTCTCTTAAATACATTAATGCTCCTAGTTTAATTAAATTGAGTAGATGATTATATATTTTTATGGGATTTAATTTAAAAAAATATTTTGGGAGGCACCCATACAACAATGGTACGGAACCCTTCATGCGCGAGTCCAACTCGCACTTGGCTAATTATTTATGATATGATTGGATACTGACCCCGGCCTCTGCCGCGGCCACGCCCCCTGCCCCTCCCGCGGCCGCGTCACCTCCGCCCGTCGCCCAGACCCACCATGTCTGAAACAATATCTACTTACAACCACATTGATAGTATTACAGGATATATTATTGTTGTGAACTGTATAATTGTTCGACTTTGCATAAAGGCATTCACTCCTCCTAACTAGCTACCTACATATTACAACAATATCAATTACATATTACTACAATATCAATTAATTGTTGCGAATGTAAGTTGTTTTTAGTACTGTATATATTTAAACAGGTTATATTGATATTTATATTGATACTGATTAATATATTCTCTGTAGCCGTGCCAGTCAGGACCTATAGGGTACCTTGTGCACGGCCAGAACATGTATAATATCTAGCATATAAGCCAATATACCCAAATAAAAGATTTTTATTATTTTTATTTATTATTATTATTATTACCTGACTGGGAAACTGATTGAAACGCACAATTGAAGAAAATGTAGAAACTCCGAAATTCACTTAACCTTTATTCATGATTCTTATGCTACTTAAGTAGGTACTAATAAAGACACCGCAGTTCGTAGCGCCTCCCGCCGCCATTGCCGGCGCGCTCGGCCAATCAGGAGCGCGCATTCCGCAGTACTCTGGCGATAGCGGTGCGCGACGGAGCTTGCAGTCCTCAACATTCATATTATATTATTTTTTTTCCAATTCAAATATTCCGTTACATTACAACACCTCGGTTCTAAGTTCTTTCTATGTGTACATTCTAGGAATTGGTTGCCTGGAAGAGATCGCTTTTAGCGATAAGGTCACTAGTTAAGCCACTAGATTTTAAATACCTTAGTGTTTTCAAAATGTTTTCTTCAAATACATCATTAAAAGAAAATCAACAAAAACAAACACATTATCCTCTCCCGGTGGATAAATTGTCCACTACCCGTGCTAGCCCCGCGGGGGTCCAGCTCGGAATATCCCCGCCCTTCCCATGGCACGCTACGTACAGCTTACCTATATTGGTGGCAGTCTTCTCGAGGTACGCGAGAGGGCCCTGCAGCGCCGGCCCCGAGTACCCGCCGCGTCCCACGAACATACCCCCTGGGACGAGGCTGTTCACCATCTGTTCACAAACATACCATGTTTTCACTAAAGCAAAAGGCGTCAGTATTTTGACATAAATAAATAAAATAAATAAATATTAGGACACATTCACACACGGCTGGTTAGCCCCATACTGAACCATTTTTAGCTCGTATTATGGTTGCTAACACAACTGATATACTACATATACATATATACATATTATATATAAATACATATTTAACACCCAGACCCACAGCCAACAAATTTAGTTAAGCACAAAGATGTTGACCGGGCCGGGAATCGAACCCGGAACCTTCTGATTAGCAGACCGGCATGGCAACCTTTACGCTAACGAGGTCGTCAAATAAGTATGGAGCGACGACGGTCTGCCTCCATCTAGCAAAGGGATATCCCCCGGACAGATGTTGTGTCCGGAGACGGCCGTCCACAGGTCATGCATTGTAGCTAGGACCCGTCGTACGCGCATTAAAAATACCGTTTGCGCGATTCAGGACAAGCGCTCTGATTGGTAGCGGGCGATGAAGTGCGACAGAGACGCCACATAAGCATACGTGGCCTACTAACTTCGCACAGCGACTTCCAGACTTTAGGTTTCCATACAACTACAATAAAATTTCAACATTGTGTGTCATTCGGGATAAGACCACCAGACAATGTAATAGTATTCTAAGACTTTCTCTCACTAAACTACTCTGACTGGTGGCGATTCAGCGGCACACACGACTAAACTAAATTTAAAGAAGCCCCGTCTCTTTTCATCTTAGGTGGCCAGAAAGAGACGGCACGTTCTGCAGCATAGTCGAAACAACTAAAATCACGTCAAATTCAGAAAATATAGGCGACTTTAGACCACACTCACTTGTATCACCTCTAAAACTGCCTGCACATTCCATATTTGACGTGATTTTAGTTGTTTTGTCTGTGGTGCAGAACGTGGCGTCTCTTTCTGACCACCTAAGATGAAAAGAGACGGGGCTACTTTAAATTTAGTTTAGTCGTGTGTGCCGCTGAATCGCCACCATTGTGTTGCCCTCTTCATTTTTTTAATCTAATAGAAAAGGAGTTTTGTCGGTAACTATGCCACTCCAAAAGCCATAAGCAGCCCACTATACGTGCCCACTGCAGAGACTCGGGGCCTTCTCTCACGAGGAGAGAGATAGGCCATAATCCACCACGCTGGTCAAGTGCGGGTTGGCGACACACGTCTTCAGATGTTGTGGTCCTCAAACATGCCGGTTTCCTCACGATGTTTTCCTTCACCGTAAAGCGAGTGCAAATCCACACGTAACTTGAAAAACAAGTCATTGGTGTAGGGCTGGGATCGAACCAGGGGCATAAAATCTACTAAAACACAAATAATAATAAAAAATATGTGTTACATACCTTTTGAAAACAAATCGGTGCTCAATTTAAATAAGCGTTCTAGGAAAATAAAATTAATAATTAAAACACAAAATAAACATTCTTTTTACAAAGTATTTTTTTATTACAATCTACAAAATTAAATTAAACGTAATTTAAGGAAACGAAAATTTCTAGCATAGCTTAAGTGTATCTTAAATCTAAATGAGAAAAATAATACAAAATATCTATACAATAAAAATAAGTCGGGTTTTCCTTCCTGACGCTATAACTCCAGAACACACGAACCGATTTCCACGGTACAGCATTCGTTGGAAAGGTCTCGGGCTCCGTGAGGTTTGTAGCAAACGAAATTCAGGGAAAATTTCAACTTTGTGGCGAAACGGAGTTTCGTCGGGTTTGCTAGTAAGTATACTTGTATTTAAAAATATTATATATATTTCATTTAAAACAGAAACCAGGAAAAACTTCAACTTTGTATTTATTGTGATTTCCTCTCCATGCTTTGGTTGCCTGGAAGAGATCGCTTTAAGTGATAAGGCCGCCACTTGTAACACTACTTATAAATTGATTATTTATTTTTCTCTTTGTTTTGTATTTCCTTTTGAGTTGCAATAAAGAGTATATCTATCTATCTATCTTTTTGGCGAAACGGAGTTCGCCGGGTTTGCTATAATACATAGTAATTTTTTTTTATTTGACAAAATAGATATTTTTTTTATTCCTGGAATAGGGATGAACAAAATGTCAACCTGGTTCGTTTAAGTAATTCTAATTAAACATAATTAAAAAAGGTACCGTAGATTTCTGAAACCGATGTCATAATCATAATGGTGTTTTCTCGTGTCTAGTGCAACGACATTAAATCATTTATAATACTATAATTAACATTATCAACGTTGATAATACTATTATATGCAATTAAACTTTATATGCGTATTATTCAGTAGGTCTGAGAATCCGCTACTATCTATTTTCCATACCCCTAAGTGATAAGGGTTGTTCACATTTATTACTTCTTGTAATAATTTGTAAGGCAAAACGTTTGCCGGGTCAGCTAGTATTATTATATTTATAAATATAGAATATTTAAATCGATAATCGATCTATAATCTAGCGATTTTCAAGGCGAGAGTGAACCGGTTCCTTCTAGGTAAGCGCGTTTCACCGTAGACCTCAATGTCACTAACCATCAGGTGAATTGTGGTCAAGCGCTGACCTATTTAGAGTAAAAAAAAGAAAAAACTTAAATTCAAGATTTGGCTTTTGTCATCACCAAAGGCAAAAAAAAAACATACCGCTTCAGATATTATACAAAAAAAAACAAGAACTTTATACTAAAAAAAAGTTTTTTCTAAACTGGAACAAACATTTCTTGCGATTGTATTTTTTTTGCATAAATCTTCTTTTAATATTAAATGCAGTAATACTTCTGATATTTATATCTTATATATAAAATTTCCGTGTCACAGTGTTTGTTACCGTACTCCTCCGAAACGGCTTGACCGATTTTTTCCTAATTTTATAAGTGTCTTCAGTAGGTCTGAGAATCGGCTACTGTATATTTAGAAATAATTATTAAGGCAAAACAACGTTTGCCGGGTCAGCTAGTATGAGTATAATAAATATGCATATAAAAAATATATCAATATCATTAATCTGAGATTTAGGCAGTAAATAGGAAAGCTCAAGGCACTATATTAGCGTTTGTTGTTTACACAAATATAATTTATTTTATATTTTTACTTTATTAATTAGGTTGATATTTTAATTTTAACCCGCTTTATTTTTTTACCTGCTGGATTTTAATAATACCTACTATCAATTTATTTTGTGACCTACGGAACTTTACAAGAAGCAATGGATCTTAGATTGATTGATTTGTACAAATAGCTTGAATGTCCTATCGTTGCTTCACGATTTTGACCCTTATTGGAATAGCAAGAATGAATGTCCTATCGTTGCTTCACTATGTTGACTCTTATTGGAATAGCAAGCTTGAATGTCCTATAGTTGCTTCACGATTTTGACCTTTATTGGAATAGCAAGCTTGCATGTACTATCGTTGATTCACGATTTTGACCCTTATTGGAACAGCAAGCTTGAATGTCCTATTGTCGCTTCATTATGTTGACTCTTAATGGAATAGCAAGAATGAATGTCTTATAGTTGTTTCACGATTTTGACCTTTATTGGAATAGCAAGCTTGAATGTCCTATCGTTGCTTCACAATTTCGACCTTTATTGGAATAGCAAGCTTGTATATCATATCGTTACTTCACGATTTTGACCCTTATTGGAATAAGTAGAATGAATGTCCTATCGTTGCTTCACGATTTTGTCTCTTATTGGAATAGCAAGCTTGAATGTCTTTTAGTTGCTTCACGGTTTTGTCTCTTATTGGAATAGCAAGCTTGAATGTCTTTTAGTTGCTTCACGGTTTTGACCCTTATTGGAATAGCAAGCTTGAATGTCCTATCGTTGCTTCACGATTTTGACCTTTATTGAAATAGCAAGCTTGAATATCCTATCGTTGCTTCACGAGTTTGACCATTATTGGAATAGCAAGAATGAATGTCCTATAGTTGATTCACGAGTTTGTCCCTTATTGGAATAGCAAGCTTGAATGTCCTATCGTTGCTTCACGATTTTAACCTTTATTGGAATAGCAAGCTTGAATATCCTATCGTTGCTTCACGATTTTGTCTCTTATTGGAATAAGAATAGCAAGCTTGAATGTCCTGTAGTTGCTTCACGATTTTGACCTTTATTGGAATAGCAAGCATGAATCTCATAATAGTTGCTACACGATTTTGACCCTTATTGGAATAGCAAGCATGAATGTCTTATCGTTGCTTCTCGATTTTGACCCTTATTGGAATAGCAAGAATGAATGTCCTACAGTTGCTTCACGATTTTGTCTGTTATTGGAATAGCAAGCTTGAATGTCCTATCGTTGCTTCACAATTTTGACCTTTATTGAAATAGCAAGCTTGAATGTCCTATAGTTGATTCACGATTTTGACCTTTATTGGAATAGCAAGCTTGAATGTCCTATCGTTGCTTCACGATTTTGACCTTGATTGTAATATCAAGCTTGAATGTCCTATCGTTGCTTTACGATTTTGACCTTGATTGGAATAGCAAGAATGAATATCCTATCGTTGCTTCACGATTTTGACTTTTATTGGAACAGCAATCTTGAATATCCTATCGTTGCTTCACGATTTTGACCTTTATTGGAATAGCAAGCATGAATGTCCTATCGTTGCTTCACAATTTCGACCTTTATTGGAATAGCAAGAATGAATATCCTATCGTTGCTTCACGATTTTGACTCTTATTAGAATAGCAAGTTTGAATATCCTATCGTTGCTTCACGATTTTGACCTTTATTGGAATAGCAAGCTTGAATATCCTATCGTTGCTTCACGATTTTGACCTTTATTGGAATAGCAAGCTTGAATGTCCTATCGTTGCTTCACGATTTTGACCTTTATTGGAATAGCAAGCTTGAATGTCCTATCGTTGCTTCACGATTTTGACCTTTATTGGAATAGCACGCTTGAATATCCTATCGTTGCTTCACGATTTTGACCCTTATTGGAATAGCAAGCTTGAATGTCCTATCGTTGCTTCACTATGTTGGATCTTATTGGAATAGCATGAATGTCCTTTTGTCTAATATCCGTTGCTTCTCGATTTTGATATAATGTAATAGCACTTATTATAATAGCAATAAGGTTCTATCTCCGCTGGACGTTGTTAGGGTAGGCGGGCGGCAGCGCGGGGCGCGGTACCTGTTGCTGTTGCATTGCTTGTTGCTGCATCGCCACTTGCTGAGCCGCCGCCGCCGCTGCCATCTGTTGCGCCTGTGACAAAACCACGCGTCACTACAATTTTCATTACTCATACTCTGAAAGTAGGTCTGAAGTTGCCTGAGGAGCGGGATGAAAGTAATACTTTTCTTCCCTAGGGAGAATCGCTTTCAACTGACAGCTGTCAAAATCAAATCATATATTTGTTGCAAAATAGGTACAATTTGTGTTATTACAGTAAGTTGGCCCTCTATTTTGACCGTCAGCCATGCAAAATTATTAAAAATTAATAACTAGTTTTCATATATCTATAGAACCATGTTCCGACTTTCTATACAGCCATGATATAAAATTTAAACAACTTAAATTTAAATGTTGATGAAATAAAATTATCTCATCAAAGTTGTTGTTAAATGTAAAATACAATTTACTAATTTTGTCTATAGCTAAATCGTGTTTTTATCTTTACTTTCCTTGTATTTGTAATGAAAAGCACAGTGTTAAAGACTTATTTAGTCCCTCTAATTAGTGGCGCCCTCACTTCGTTCCGCCCCAAACACCGTCTCGGGACTAAATTAGTTACTTTCACCCCTAGGGTAACAATGTACTATTAAAAAGTTTATAGAGAATTTGAGGAAGCTTTTACGCAATAGGCGGCGGGACCCGCGGGCCGGGGAATGCCTTGTGCAACACATTTCCCTTGCAATCCAAAGGGGCAATGCGGCAAGCTTGATGGACGTTTGGACCGGTAACTTTATTTTGTCTTTTAATTATGTTTTTTTTATCCATTTCAAATAATTTTGAACCGCTTTGGGCATTGCTCTCATCAAATTAATATAGAGGGCGGTGCGGTGAATCAAAAGTAGCCAGCCGAATTTAAACTAAAACTATTAACAAATTTCAATAAAATGAATAATAATAATTTATTATAGCACATAACGGCACGGATAAAATACACTTCACAGTGCTAGCCTGCTGCGACTGCAGGCACGCGAGACGCCATGGCTGTAATAATCCCAAAGTTCATTACAAAGATATTAGCCAAGTCGGGAATCGATCTCGGGACCCTCTGGTTGGCAGTCCGGCATGGTAGCCTTTACGCCAACGAGAATTGAAAATACTTTAAGCATTTTCAATTTTTTTTTGCGTGCCGTCACAAACCAGGTCGTTTAGCATTAAAACCGGCTGGTACACAGCCTGTTTACCTGCACACTCTGCTGTACTCCGCAAGCTTGTCTTGGAGACGGTGCCTGCTGGATCGGCTGCGGCGGCGGCTGCGAATGCTGCGCTTGCTGGCACTTGTTGTACACGGTGTGACCCTGGGACAGACACGATAGCTGGCTCATAACTTGCCAAACTGTAAGGTTTCGCTTTTTCTTATTCGATTTAATTTAGTCGATTTAATCTTTTACTCCATTATTATTTTCAAGCACGGCAATTTTGTTTTTATTTTAACTGTAAACCCCTATCTTCGATTGGTGGATTTGTGACGAATCGGGCAAAAGGGTCGAGTGACGCGTTTTGCGAGGCGGCGTTGAAAGAAGGGCTGGTGTGAGACGGCAGCCTTGGTCGGATTATTGTACTGTAATGACAAGAAGTGGAAATATAAGAAGTACTGACTAGAATTCAAAGGTTTTCGTTGAAGTCCCCAGTAAGTAGGCACTACCCGTTAGGCAGTCTACAAAACTAACCAAAAAAACGAGCTTCTTTTTTTACTCTGAATACCCGCGATTTTTTTTACCGCGACTGTCCAGGATGCACCTTCTACCGCTAGCTTTAAGACTAGACTCAGGGTTTGGGAAGGGTAAAAAAAAACAAGATTTTTACCTGTAAATCCGCTAACAAGCTCTGCCACTGCGTAATCTTATCGTAGTGTCTTCTGAGGAGCTCCTCCTTCCTCTGCAACTCGCATTTGAGCTCATTGTTGTCCTCCTTCACGAGGAGTTCTGGCTTCATGGCCGATAGGAGAAACCTGCGAATTAAGAAAAAAATAGTGTACGTAGCATATTTATTTATTTATATTTACATATAGTCAAAATCAAAGTCAAATACATTTATATTGCTTCATTATGGCATAATTATGATGTTAATACATTTAAAAGGTAGGTTTTAGTGAACCGGTTTCTTCTGGGTAAGCGCGTTCCACCTTAGATCACAATATCGCTTACCATCGGGTGAATTCTGATCAAGCGCAAACCCATCATAGTATAAAAAAAATATTTCATAATGGGCCCTGTTCGGGTATCGCAACACAAGAGGAGTGAGCCGGTTTATTTTCATGCAGAAAATAAATCCTTATCGTTTAGAAATTCGTCAATAGTGTAATAGCATTTATGCAACAATAATAGTAATAGTTTTAATTTATTCTCGAAATATACAAATACAAAATACAAAAAATACGAAATACAAAATGTATTTATTTGACAAAGTAAATGTTACAAATATACATATCACATATGCAGCCCACTGTACGTTCCCACAGCTCAGGCTCGGGGTATTCAAAGTCAAAGTCAAATTAATTTATTGCATCATTATGGTATACTTACTATGGCATACTACATTGGTCTTAAAAGTTATTTATTATGTATTACATAATGGACCCTTCTCGGATCCGCGAAACATATTATTATGATCATCTTCTATCACTAGTAGAAAGATATAGACCATAATCCACCAAGCTGGCCAATTGCGGGTTGGCAGATGACACACGTCTTCGGATATTGACAATAACAAGTTTTTATATCTCACCTCTTCTGCAAGAAGAACGCCTCCATCTGTCGCGCGAGGTCTATAAACCTCTCCACCTCCACCTTGACTTCCTCTTTCTCGACGCATGGCGAAGCTTCCTGCTTGGTCAGAACGTTCAGACATGCCTGAAATAAATAAATATACTTTTCATTCCGTTTCAGAAATTCTTTATATGTATATACATCACTGTAATAAAAGTTCAGGCGCAGCCGTCACCGCGGACGTACGTTGGCTGTGTTCCTGCCCTTGAGAATGGCACACTGATTGTGCTCAAACATGTCCCGCTAATACCGATAAAATAAACGTAAGTGAGAGCCGGTCATAGAAACATTATTATATATACATATTTGGAGGAACAATGTTAGTGTACTTATAACCTAACATATTAAATCACAATTATAAATAAAATGTTTCGCAAGCATGTTTGCTCATTTAAAACTTATTGCATTCATATTTAGCACTTAAGCATTCACAGACATTAAGTTTGTTTTTAATTTAACACACTATGTGAATTATAATTTATGTACGCTGTAGCGATAGCTAATACATTTTTGATAACACATTTCATTACTCATACTCTGAAAGTAGGTCTGAAATATTACTTTCATCCCGCTAGGAGCGGTGAAAGTAATACTTTTCATCCCTAGGGAGAATCGCTTTCAACTGACCGCTGTCAAATTATTGAAAAAAAAATGATCTTTTTCACATATCTATTGAACTATGTTCCAACTTTCTATACAGACACGATGTGAAATTAAAATAACTCAAAGTTAAGTATTGATTAGAGAACACATATTTTTTTAAATTACTAGCTGGCCGGCCACAGAAAAAAAAAAAACAAACAAAAAATAGACGGGAAAGCGGCAATTCGATCTTCATTTATTTTACAATTTTTTTCTTTAGGTAATTTCATGTATTTTTTTTTTACGTTCCTTGTTTCGTAATGAAAAGCACAGTGTTTACCTCGGGTTAAAGACTTATTTAGTCCCTCGAACTATTGGCGCCTTGAACGAAGTGAGGGCGCCAATAGTTCGAGGGATAATAAATGCTTTATATCGATTCATTTAGTTTCAGCCAACAATTTAGCTTATCACAGAGATGTTGGCCGTGCCAGGAATCAAAACCAGGAACCTTTAGTTGGCAGTCCGGTATGGTAACCGTTATGCCAACGTCATCGATCAAATACAAGTTATCAGACAGGTACCTATTTATATTTATTGAGGTTCCGTACCTTTTTTTTATTACAAGGGTGTAATCTTCAAGGGAATTTACGCAATTTTTTCGTTTTTTTTTATCGTTTACGATTTATAGCGAAAAAACTCCATTATCATCGCCTTAAGAAGTTTGTTTTCGAGCGAGTACTTACCTATAGTCTGGCAAACGAAACATGAGACTCGAATTATTTGCAAACTTTTTATATGGCAATGCTATAATAATGACAACGTCAATATCCAAAACAAGATGGCGTGTTGTTATGATTTAGTTAAACACTAACTACTCAGCGAAAAATGAAAAAAATCATCAAAAGTGGAGTACGGGAGTTGTTGTTCCGCATGATCTCAAAGTATCATAAAAAACAACAAGAAAAAGAATAGAAATTCGGCGTAATTTCAACGAAAACAAGATTGTTTACATGTGGTGTTTGATTTCTTAGGTTAGTATGACGCTACTAAGTTGATACTTTGTTTTAATTCGTATTTACTATATATCTTTTTGCAAAAAGTAATTATCTATTTCGATTCACATTCTTGTATCATTAGTCAAAACCTTCCCACCTTCCTAATAATGCATTTTGGTTATTTATCATACCATAAAATGTTACATTGTAATTTTAACACATTTTTTTCTTTAACAGGTTTAACAGGTTTTTCTTAATCTGGATTCTGCCATTGAGCTGATATGAAGTTTGGGTAAACGCAAAGTGTCAAGTGAAAATATTGCCTTGTCTGTCTTGCGGTGTTGAATCAGAAAGAGTGATTAAAGAGACATTTGGAACCATAACTCCAGAGAAGTGGAAGAATAATATGACTGATAATGTAATATACATTGAAAATTAATATGAAAATAAGATCGGGACAGGATTACCGAAAATAATTTGGAAAGTTTCATTATAGTAGGAAACTAATAAATAAAATAAATAAAACTGTGATTCTAGTGACACCGGTGAATCTTTTCAAATTTAAGTCTTAGATTCACATTTTAATTGTGACGGTGAATAAAACATTATGGAATACTGCTTTTTTTTTTATTCAGATTGATTGTATAATTTCTAAAGTACTGAAAGCATTTTTATTCAGACGAAATAAAATTAATAATTTCAAAGTATCAAATTAGTTTATTCCAGGTATTTCATATTAGTTTTGGGGTTGCTATACTCAGATTTTTTAAATTTGCCGCTCTTTTCCAGGGTCATGTTTCGTTAGCCAGACTATAATTACTATTATCTTTTATCGGTATTGCGTATCGTTTTTCGCCAATAGATAATGTGTGTACTATTTTATCATCAGAAAACTATTTACCACTATGCCTAGGTATATTGTATTAACCGATATATTGTATTAACCGATAACAAGTGAAAATATAAAAAAATGATAATTCCCGTCCGACATATTCTGTCTGCGGTTATCGTGTTGGCGTCTTAGATTTGAAATGTATTATTTACTAGCTGACCTTTACTGAAATTGCGACTATTACTTGAGATTTAAACTATCCTATCTCTCAAGTTGGATCGAACTGCACATGGTGTGCGAATTTTATTATAATCGGTTAGTGGTTTAGGAGTCCATTGAGGACAAACATTGTGACACGAGATTAATATATATTAAGATAATGATGGTTGCTAACACCACTTATTTTACTACATATACATACGAGTTTATGGAGCGACGACGGTACGTCTCATTTAGCAAAGGGATATCCCCCGGACAGATGTTGTGTCCGGAGACGGCCGTCCATACGTCATGCATTGTAGCTAGGAGCAGTCGTACGCGCGTTGTAAATACCGCGCGCGCGATTCAGAACGAGCGCTCTGATTGGTAGCGGGCAATGAAGTGCGACAGAGATGCCACATGTGCATACATAAATACTTTATATCGGTGCATATTTAACACCCAGACCAAAAGCTAACAAATTTAGTGTTTATAAGTAGTTATTAACACCATAAAAATGTTGGCCGTGCCGGGAATCGAACCCGGGACTCTCTGCTTGGCAGTCCGGCATAATAACCATTGCGCCAACGAGGTCGTCAATCTTCCAGAATACTTATAAAGCAAGAATAAATTAAATATTAAAATAAAATATAGTAATTATTGGATCAGTGGCATATCACGCTCTTTTTCTATCTCGCACTACTGATCGTGCGTTAGAATGGGACTTCCGCACGCCAGATTTTAGTTTAATTTTTTGTTTGTTATAAGTTATATAGGTACTTAAGATTATAATATTATATTTAGTGCTAATTTAGAGAACACTGCAATTGAGGTTAAACCTCTTCGAGGCTTTTTTCATTGTACATATCATTATATGTAATATTTTTTTAAAACAAGTAATTAATAAAATAATAAAAAATAAGCTTTTGCTCTATTTCTTTTATAATTTTATTAAAGGAAATTAAACAACAAATTTAGTTCACAAGAGCGATATAATTTCTATTCTTATGTTATCTAAATTGAAATCAAACATATAAAATCGTATTTATCTTACAATTTATAAAGTTATTATTTATTTGAATTTGTAAAGCTGAAAAGCGGAACACACTTAACTTTTTGAACCTTATTTTTCGTATGAGCTTAGTGGCTAAGCTCTGGTGTCGAGTTTTCAAGCCGCCCGAAGGCCTCTAATATAGCCAGGCCTGTGTCACTCCGCGTGTAGGTGTTAAAAACATACCTACGGGCGGCGGCCACTGCGCAAAGGGCCAATCTGTGTGGCTCTTTCAATACCACAGAATAATAACTAGTACTACGTATACAACGTATTATGAACCGTAGCATAGTGAATTAAGGCCCATATTCCTTTGAAAAGAAATTGGTAGGTACAAAAATCATCACGTCCTCGACTGGACCGCGAGCTAAATTAAATCATATTGTTTATCAGATTGAGTTCATATTTCTTTGAAAACCATTGCGAAGTGAAGCTTCTGTGCGAAGTACAAGTTATTATTCTGTGATATAGCTTAACTGACTGACATACTTTTTAGATTGAGAATACGTAAGGCCGCGTCTGCATTGGGAAAAAGACGAAGTGGAAATGCTGCCGGCCACCTCTGAGTAACGCGGTTCAAATGCTATGCGACTCGGATCGTGACATCAAAGTCAAACAATTTATTGCATTATTTTACATGTCACTTTACAGTTATTTACATAATTACTCATAAGACAATGCAATCATTTACTGGAGATGCATAAACCTGTTTATAAATTTGAAAGTTTTTAGTGTTCCTTCATTTCAATAATCTTGTAAGTAGCTTTTTCATGTTGAGTATTTTTTTTTTACGTTTGTCACTACGATCAAATATATACCAGATTCAGTGTTGCAAATAAACACAGCACAAAAAATGGCATGAGTTCTATTACAATATCGTCACAAAAATATTTCAATTCAACTCAACCTTACCACTGTATCTTAAGGTTGAGTTTCGACTAGTGCCGTAATAAACACAAGCTATCTTGCTCCGCGATAACAGCTATACAATTTTATGACCGTACGCAGTGAGCGTTAGAAAATTCAACTGTATTACTATACTAATATCGCTTAAATTCCTCAAACTCAAATAAGACCACACTCTTACTTGTGGTCTAATTTTCCTTGCCGTTTTTAGAGATCTCACCTTATAGGTATCTAGTACATTTTTGATCGAAGGTTTGTCAGAAAAGTTTTTATTACGGGAGATCGGTCCCCATACAATAAACGTTTTTTATGCATTTTTTTAAAGATATTGGAACCCTTCATGTGCGAGCCTAACTCGCACTTGGCCGTTTACTCATTTAAGTGGTACAAAATAAGTTAAGTGTGTGTGCCACGTCTATGATTAAGAAATAAACGAATACTTTTTACAACCTTAACCTAGTTTAAATTAAAAAATAAACCTTACATTAACTCAGTCAAAACTAAAATTCAAAATACAATAGGTGCCAGGTGGATTACAAATTCAGGCGATTTTACGGCAAACATGCGGTGATAAAATAATATCTATACGTTATTTCCGCATAGAAAACAAAGGTTACACTTACTTATTATTAAAAGTTGGTATGAGTTCAACAGTTTCGGTGCTTTCCGAGCACTATAATCAGCGCCGAGTGTTATACGTTTCGTCTTGGTTATTCCTATCCATAGATAATCGATATTAGACAATTTCTCTCATTGGTTCTGTCAAACATTTCAGCCAACGAGATCTATTTACAAATGAAAAGTATATTTCGTTTTGCTCATTCGAAAAACACGTATACTAGGGTACTGAATAGCTTATAGGCAACACATTTAATGATGTTTGCTGTAAAATCGCTTTTATTAAGTGAATCTCCGTTTACCACACGCTTAATAAATAAATAGACATTACATATCCGTAATTTACTATGAATTAATTTATTACAATTATTTTTAATTACTAGTGCTTAATCTAAAATCAAAATAGGCTGTGTTCAAAATATACATTGCGAAAATGAGTACCATGTTCAAAATGAGTTAACGAATACTATTGTTAGGGCCTTAGCACGCGACGGTGTATCGTAAAGCCCCTAGTACACAATGGTCCATGGACGACCAGGTGTATGGCTCAGTATAGGCCAACGAGTGACCACTACAGGCCATGCTACGCCACCTACCTTTGAAGTGTACCTATTACCATTCGATCTGAAGTTGTGAATCGCGCGCCACGATAGACAATTATTGACTGGGTCAAAAATAAATTATTTGATCTAATACTCCCAAAAATAAAGAGATTTTACTGTTGACTGGGTCAAAAATAAATTATTTGATATATTACTCGCAAAAATAAAGTGATTTTCATAATCAGATTACCAAGAAATTAAAGATTTGGTTTTAATAACCAATTCAAATGAATCACTCAATTTGATTCTAAATACACCATCTAGGTATAAAGTCGGTCGGGAATCGTACACATAATGTATGAACGCTTTCGATTTGACGTTATATTAGTACGCTCTACGAACGAGATAAACATTTTTTGTTTGGGAATTTTATTACTATCCTCAAGAAATAACTAGCACCTAACAGTCTGTTCCGGCAGCCTTCTTGAGATCCAGTTATTCCAGAGTAGGCATGCTCCTTAGGCCAGCGTCGATAATATGTGTGGGTCTTGCTGGTCAAATGCCTAGCTTTCATTGACATACATTTCAATTATTTTAATTATTTAATTTTATTTTGACATGTTTTAATTTTTGTAACAGTTTGTATTTTATTATTTTTAGCAACGCTTATTTAAATTGAATTGTATTATGATTGTAATATTTAATGTAATGTAAACACATTACATTTGTAATAAATTAAATATAAAAAATAAATTAATTATAAATTAAAATTACATTCATTTATTTTATGTTTGCAGGACCCATAAATTCATAATTACATTACATTATTAAATTTATCAAAATACTAATATAGATTGTAATATTTAATGAAATGTAATCACATTACATCAAAATACAATTAATAATTATATGGGCCACCATGCCTGAAATAAATGATTTGATTTCTATTTTATTATTTTTTATTTAAGGAGCAATAAATCTACTGTCTTCCAATATACGCCATTAAGTAAACTGCTACTCGATGCCGATTGGCTTATGCCCATTGTGTACTAGGGGTGTAATACATGAAACAACAAATCGAAAAACAACGTTCAAACTAACCCGTATACATGATACGATGACACCTGCGGCTTACGAGCCATGTGCTCAGACCCTCATCTATATTTTCACTATAAACAGCCAAGATAGTCTGGTCATTCAAAACACTTCTGACAGCCCCGAAGAAAATAATAATGATAAATAGAACCAAAAAATCTTTAAAATTATTCACACAAACCAAATTATCCTAGCTTTAAAAACTTCGATGGGCATTTAAACCAGCTAAAATCATTACTAAACCTTTTCCTTGACTATGTTGTGGTGCAATTTTTCTCTAAATGATAATAAATAGTGTTTAAAGACTCCCTCCCTTACAAATTACAGAAGAAACTCGATTAATCGGACTAATTGTGGTTGTTAAGCATTCAGATAATAGAAAGTCCGAATAATCGATAGTATGAAGAAAATCGATTTTTTTTTATTTTCCGATGAGAATCCGGTGTGGACTGGGTGATAAAAGTTCCGTCCGATGTTTGCAAAAATAAGACTTTGAACAATTTGTCTGCAGCCCGGATTATCGCAAATCCATATAACTGAGGGTCGGTTAATCAAGTATGTACTATATATGTATAAGAAAAAACTTCGGATAAATGTTAGTTAAAATAGTCTATACAAATAATTAAAGGAATTTAATCAATCATTTGTACAATAATCAATCAAAGGGAAACAAGTCGAATCTTGACTAGAACTATTAACAATTCCACAAACATGTCTCGCAATTTTTGTGATAGATACTGTATTCTTTTACTATTAATATAATAATTACTTTTTCAAGTACATTTGATTAACGCTAATTTTAGAAATTAGAGTGTCTCAATAAATAAGAATTAAAGAGATAATTTAGTGGGCTGTATCTGGCTATTGACCAATCCAAATAAGTGTCTTCTTAACTTATTGACTCACGCGTTACTTTGCGGAAATCCATTTTAACTAAGATTAATTAACTAGGATTAATTAAATAAGATTAATTAAGATTAACGTTACCTATCACAATTCGGAAATTCTTAACTCTACACGTGTTTCGCCTAACCACAAGGCATCATCAGGAGATGCTGACTCTTCAAACGACAAGTCGAGAGTCTCGACCCGAGACTAATCCTAGTTAATTAATCTTAGTTAATTTTTCCTTTACTTGTCTTAATTTGTATTTCGGATCACAGCGGAAGTACACTAGATATTTAATTTTGTCTTCTATTTAAGTTTCTTCTTCACATTATGGTATATTGGCTAAGTTGTAGCCTGAATGACCGCAGAAAACTTGTTCATGGTCGATGAAACTACCAGAAAAAATGTACCAAGCTTTGACCCTAAGACATTAGGTCTTAACACGAAAAATTATGTTCTAACTAGAACTGCATGGTACTGCTTGGCAGAAGGATAACCTGCATGAATTGGTCACTTTTCTGGACCATAACAGATAGGGGCTGCTACCCAGTGGTAGGCAAATTTATTTAACTATTTTTCTACCAGTAATAGAGACAAGTGACATAAAAAATCAAACTCCCTTTTAATACAATTGGTTATAATTATCGAGGTATTTAAGAGCCTGCTAAACTATCTTTTTAAAACTTCAAAGTATTTGCACTAAATATAAAATATACTTAGTTTATAGTAAACAATTGCTTTATTCAACTAACTTCTGATGGACCATTTTCTATAACAATTTTAATATTATATATAACTATTGTTACTCTTACATAAAGAGTAAGAATAGTCCGGGCATACAATTAAAAGATATAATACATCAGTTAAAACCAGTTTGCAGAAATTAAAAATTTGCATGATTAAGAATAATACTAAAATAGGTACAGATTAGCAAACTTTTAATGAAATACTGATTAAGGAATGGCAAACTATATTCAATGATTACTATTTATTAACTAAAATTATGCCTTTGATGATGTTGATCTCCTGCTTAGAAAATGGTACATTAGAGTTAATCTGGACCTTAACCTATTTAGCTATGTAGCTACACCTTAAAATATTCTATTATTGGTTTTCTCACTGAATGTCACTTTAATTTATTTTGGATACTCATATCCTGGCCATGGAGGTTGGTACTGACTTCTGTAGTAATTTTGCTGGAATTGCTCAAGCATGGCAACATTCTGCAACACCCCTTGAGGTTGGTAATACTGATCAAGCCACTGACTTCTGTCAAAATTGGGCTGTGTCATGTTTTCGTAGGATCTGTAGTTTGGTTGCGCTGGCAAGAACATAGGGTCATTATACTGACCAACTGGAGTAGGGTATTCGTCGTTTTGAACTTGAACAGGTATCTCTTTGGATGGTAAAGATTTTAGTTTAGCTGGCGTTCTTTTTCTTGCTGGTTTTTGTGGTAGTTTCGTGACTGGTTCTGTGACAGTTTCTCTTTGAGCACTAGCCATGAATTTGTGGAACTCCCCTTCAAATGCGCTGGGATTTTTGTTGATAGGTTGTACAGGCTTTGCTGTTGGACTAGTAGTCATGGGAGACGGTGGATGGTGTCGTATTTCAGGCTTTGTGGTTGTCTGAAGGCTGGAGGAAGGTTGGGGTAGTCTAGGTGTTGGTTGAGGTAATCTTGGTCCATGATTAATGTTGGAATGAGATGGCTGTGGCCTTATATGTGCCATGTAAGCAGACGTAGATGGAGTGGGGACATTGGTTTGAGGCTTAGAAACATTGGTATTTTTGTAAGTATTCATGGGTCGAGACATAATAGGAGTAAGTGGAGAGTTGTATTCAAAAGTAGCAGCTTTCTTCGGAGATCTGGGCTTCCGCGGTTTTTTCTCTGATTGTTCTTTAGGTTCTTTTTTCGGTGTGATTTTAGGATCTTTTTTAACTCGTTCTTTCTTAACTTTTTCCACATCTGCTTTAGGTGTTGATGACTTGCGCTTTTTCGGTTCTTTTGGCTCGTTTGTAGGTTGCTGGATCACTGTTGCTGGTTTATCTTCAGTGGTAGCATCAGTCAGAGGATCAGGGGCTATGATAATTGGCATTTTTATTGGTATTGGTTGTTCTTCTTCAACATGAGGTGGAGACTCCCAGTTAGAAACAAGAGCAGCCATATCTTCTAATTCTTCAGATGACAGTTTCTTGGTTTTGCTTTTCCTTCCCCTTTTTTTGACTGGAGTTTTCTTTTTCTCTTTTCCATCTAGTTCCTCAGTATCTTCAACAGATTTTTTGGACTTCTTAGATGTTGCCTCTTCTTTTGTCTTTTTAACATATTCTTCGTCCTTTTTATTTCTAGACTTCTTTTTCCTAGATTTGGATCTAGGGCCTGGTGCTTCATAGTCAGAATCAGCATCAGAATCCATATACCCAACATCTGGTAACTGGGCTTCTGATGGGTCCATTTCGTCTCCCTTGAGCCAGATATCCTCAAGAGCATCAAGTTGCGTGTCATCTGGTATCATTTGAGGCTTCATTGATGTCATCATGTCCAAATCTCCTTCGGCCATAGTCATTTCATCATCATCCATAACATCATGTCCAAGAATGGACACTGCAATGGCACCTTCCGATATACTTTTACTAGCCATTGCTCTTTTCAAGTGAAGCGGGTGACGTTTCTTCTTCTTCCCTTCTTCAGCTTCTATAAATGAGTCTGGAAGCTCTGTGTTGTTCTTATTGCAGAGAATATCTTGTCCAGAGGGGTGAGGAGCCGGCATCATCTTTTCTGGCTGTTCCGGGTGGCAGCCAATATCCTGTCCCTTGAGCCACAGCTCATAACGGTCTGGCTGGAACCTCTTGACAAATGTATCCATAGAGATTTTAACCATGTCATTGCTGCATGTGCATTGAATTGCGCGTTTCCCATATTCAACCCATCTGGGTGCAGCAAAGTTGGTGGACTCAGCACAATTGAAGCCGTGATTGAAACCCGCATGGTAGCCGTATGGGAATGTTATCATTATCTCACCAGCTTCTTGTGTAATTTTATTCACAGGAACTGAATACTGTTTCAATATTTGCGGTGATATCAGCGTCATTTTATGGCGCAAAAATGCTTGACAAGTCTTAGCCGATGTCGGAAAAAATCCTGTGGCAATTCTTTCAAATCTTTTACCATGCTCTGGTGGGATACAATACCATGTTTTCGGGTCCCCAAAGTGCAAATAATTTATTGAGTACAGATCCATGTCTTCAGTGTGCCATGCAAATGTGGTCTTCCACATACCAAAATACAGGTATGCGGTGTTGACACCATCGATTTCTATGCCATAATCAGAGTTAACGAAGTCGAGGATGGTGCCGAGATGGTTAATATTCCATTCTTTAACGTCAGGATCAGTGATGCTGCCACTGACATCGGCTCCATAGATTGGAGCCACATACGTAACATTTTTCCAGTACTTCCTCTCTAGATCCTCGTAACTGGAGTGGCGAGGCGTGCAGTATTTAGCAGACTTGGCCATCACTGCGAATTGCTTCACAGTCATCGACTTTTTCTGAATGTTGATTTGGTGGAACAAACCTTGTTTGCCGGTAACAACCTGGCATATCGGAGAAGGGATGGTCACGTTCAGCTGGTCGAGATCGTAGCCAGACTTGCGGGGCACCCACTCCGGTGGCGGAATCACTTTCGCCAAGCCAGCTTTGTGAGCACCTTTCGACTCCATGTACTGGACATATTTATTGAAATCTTTAAATTCATCCCATGTTGGACGGAACGTCTGAATCGAGACGCCCCCCGAAGAGGTCCCAGCTTCGTCTCCGGCCACAGACATCGTGTTATTATCACAAACAAACTTTGAAATCAGATCGAATGTATTTCATCACATAAACTGCACTATTACACCATGGTCTTTAAAGTTATTTTCCGCAGCGTATCACGCAGAATTTGTTTAAGTCCACGCTGCTACTTTCCGTTTAACTCAATTTTAATACGCGATTACTTCCGTAACGTAATGATAAAAGATAGGGATAGGTAATTTCTAAAATGGCCGACAAAACGAGATGCGCTTGCAACAAAATCCATTCACGACATCTAGGAACAGTCGAAGATGCCTAACCTAAATTGGGTCACGTACACACAAAACTTGAAGGGAATTATTGAATGAACAAGATTTTTAACTTATGAAGCTTTAACTTCACCGTTCACCGGCCGATTTGTTCTGTAATGTTGGTATTATTTGACATAAGTCAAAACAAAATAATTTTGTTAGGTTAGATTATTTCTATAATTTTATTGCCGAAATTTTGTCTTTAATGTGTTATATATCAAAATATTACTCACTTGAAATGATTCTTCAAATTCCTCCACTAGATTACCACTACCGTTTGATGGCGCCGCCATTTTAGATGGCACATTAATCACAATTTGCTTAGGGCTGTCACCTACGACATGGGAAGAGTCGGCTGACTGAAATGTTATTCAAACGAGAAATGTGGTTCATTCTTTTTGGTACAGCACGTTACTAGTATATTGTAGTATATGCTAGTAGCAGTGCATAGGCTATCCTGCTCTTATTCACTTCAATACCTGAATCTGTTTCTTTCTAAACTTTGATGGTAACTCAAGGACACAGGGTCATCACACTTTGACTTAAATATTCCAGGATATTCTATTTTACAAAAAAAAATAAGCAGCAATTTTTTTAATCTTTACTGTGTTGCAAATTATTTCACTAACTTGCTGTACGTACGTTAAAATCAAAATATGTTATAAAATAAATGCGTCATATATATTAAGGTTTAAAATCAAAATACATAACTAAAGATTGTCTTCAATTTTGAAAAAATGTTTGAAAAACGCAAGTTCAAGTACGCATTCGTTGATTTGAAATGGAGTAACATTTTTTTGCCAACTTACGTAACATCGTAATCCGCCGCACACGCAAGACGCAAGACTATCATCATGTAAGAATTTTAGAGTAGAGGCGTAGCACGTGGATGACTGACTCACTTTGTTTACGTCACGTGACCAAAACAAAGTTTGTTTACATTGAAACGTCACTGTCAGATGACGTCATTCTTTACAATAGCTACGTAGAATTATAAACCAACTCTCAATTTTGGACGATTGACGCTGTATTGAGCATACTTTCGCTTATACAATTATTGCATATAAGCTTACCCTGTATTATGACAAACTGAAAATCATTCTAAGCTTAAATTATTTATATACACAAGACTGCTTGGTAGCAAAAGATGATATCGGCCGTTTTCCTTCGAATCGCCCGAGGTTGTTTTTTTAAACAGGCTTATTGATTGAGCGGTATGTTTTAGAAGCCCATCAAAATAATTGAGTTGTGCCAAAATAATTAAATTATTTAATTATTATTTTGTCCTATTTTTTAAACATATTAAACTAATTCATTGATGATTAATCAATAAATGTGTATTGTGTATAAGCATGAAATCATATTAAACTAATTCATTGATGATTATCAATAAATGTGTATTGTGTATAAGCATGAAATCATGTTATTTAGGTTATTCTTATTAATTCAAAATCAACATAATGATACAGAAGATATTTCATTTCATATATTATATATAGATCATGGGTAATTATAAGAATTTTCTTCAGGTTCTCGCCATGCAATGAGAAACAATATGACAACCAATGTAAGACTCACATTACTGAACTGGATGTATTTAGTAACAGTCTCAGTCAATTTAGAAATAATATAAGTTATAGGTTAAATTGTTTAGTACTTAAGATTTCCCCCTTTTTTTATCTATATCTGAACCTTCCTTATCATTAAGTTAACACTAGCATGCTGTGTACTCTTCTTTGGATTGCAGACTTGTTTTTGTTATGTTTAAAATGTTTTTTAAAACCTTTAGTTTAGTTATGTTTAAAATGAATGTTTGTAATCTGTCTGAGTGCCTAATAAATAAATATGACATTACATAATTGTATTTTTTATTTTTTTTCTACAAACGGTTAAAAAAAAAAGAAAATAATATCGGAACCGCTTTATGTGAATATAGCTTCATACGGATCCGACACCCGACCGGTGGGAACGAACGAAGTTACTAGCTTAATCAGAATCGTGCCTCTTTTTATTTACATACTTTGCAGTCTATACAGCTAATAATTATATTTACTTCTAAAAAACACCTCAATGTGTTTCTGTGTTGTTATTACTTTTAAGCGATTTTTATTAAAAGTTAGTAGTGCGCATATTTCAAGTCCCGTTCTTTACCTTCGCAAGTTGCCCAGTATTGTAAGGTATGCCATAGTTATCATAAAAATAATTATGTACAGGCGGAGTGCGAACAATTAGGTATTCAGAGACCTAATTCATACTGAAACAACACCATTTTGACGTGACAACGTCTTAAATTAGGTTGCGGCTGGGAGTCATTTATGAAAAACTATGATCGGTCTGCCGCAGCACGCGGCAGACGTTGTCACGTAAAATCTTCGCCCGTAAAACCGACTTTACAGGCAACCATTTTTTTTTATATCTGCAACTTGTTAATTACATGGTAAAATACTATTATTAATGGATACATCAGATTCTATATTACGAACTGGAATAATAAAAACAAAATACGATATAATATCCTCTTCCCTATTTTTGTAGTAAGTAAAGTACTTACTTCCCTATTTTTGAAGTAAGTATAGATTGGGCAAAATGCACGATATGCATAATCCGTAGAAATAGAATTCAAAATTCGTGCCGTAAATTGAATGAAGCAAAAATGAGAAACAGATTCACTCATTGCCAGTGCTATCAACCTGACAAAGATCCTTTATTTATTACCTGTAGATTAAAATAAAATAACTGGCAAAGTGCGAGTTGGACTCGCACACGAAGGGTTCCGTAGCATAATCCTAATATTATGATGATTTTTCTATAGATACACACACACGCTCGATAGTTTTAGACTTTATGGTTAATGCCGATTGATTTAATGGCAGTAACATGATCAATACTTCACTTCTATTTTATGTTTGTGTATTGTATTGTAGTGTAGGTGTATGTGTCGGGATGAAATCCCGACATCATACAAGTCTCCATCTATTTATTCCGTGAAAATTTTAAGCGTTTACCTGCCATTGCCACCGGTCTATATACAGCGGTAGCTTGGTAATAGGGTCCCGTTTTAACCTATTTGGTGCGGAACCCTAAAACTGTTTACAAAATGGGTCATATTCTATGAGTATGAGATCAAACTTTTCTTAGGATCGACCCCTCATTTTCGTTTCGTCCATCGTCTTTGGAGTGGGCTTTTTATGCTTTACTATACGGGCTTTTCAAGTGTTTGATAAATTAATGTAGTTTAACGTGTATACTTTAAATTAAAACTAATAATATTCTGTTTATCTTCTGGAAAAAGAAAATTTTACTGCGGCTTGATCGTAGAAAGAGAAGAGACATCTGTGGGCTTGATCGTCTATGATATCCATATCAGATATTATCTATGACATTTTTTTTTATACAAGAGAAACAAAATGGCCTCAGCGGCAACAAGCTGTTAACCTCAACGCTTTGTTTTTCATGCTTATAATGCAAATTGAAGTGCTAATAAAGTGATTCTGATCGTATTCTAGTGATTTTATAGTTGTTACTGATCTTTTATCATGGCGGACGCGGCTGCTCGACAGCTGCAGTATGAGTATAAAGCTGTAAGTACTTGAATTTCGTATCGAGTCTCCCCAATAGATTTTCCTCTCATTATTGTGAATTATTGTGCAATTATTTCACGCTTAAACACAAAAAGCTACCTGTAAAATCCTAGACTATGCTTGCCAGGGCTTTTGTATATTATTTTAATTAATTATCAAGGAGAAACATTGCATGAATCTAATTTGTTTTGGTAAATTTTGTAGAACTCAAATCTCGTGCTCCAAGCCGATGTAAGGCTTATCGAGCGTCGAGGGCGGGATGAGGCGACTGGTGAAGTCCTATCCTTGACGGGGAAACTCACTGGGACTCGGATGGGAGACCGTGCGCAGCGCACCAAGCCAGAAAAAGCTGAGGAACGGAAAGCCAAGTAAGATTTTCAATTTTACCATTTTATATTGTCCATTGCTGCTGTTCTTCCAGTACAGAATATTTAAGTTAGGCTATTTTAGAAGAAGCTGTGAACAACAAAGATTTTGTGTCTCTAAAAATTTAATAATTATTTGACTGATATTGCCCTTTCTTTTCCACATTCATTCTAATCCTTAACATTTATCCAGTAATAAAACATTTGACGACCTCGTTGGCGTTCTCATTTGAACAACTTCCATGTATGGTAATGTGAAATAAAATAGGCATGGTGTAGATGTTATAGCAAGTTGTTGTTAAATAGAGAGAAGAAAAATTCGTTATTTAAACTTGACTATGTATATTGTTTCTCAATCATTTGACACAATTCCTTAATTTTTCCACCAGACGTCAGAAGCGTGATGAGGCATCATATGATCTATCCAAGTCCAAATCAGCCCGAGCCACATGGGGCGAAGACACAGTTCCAGGCTTGCTGTACCGTCCCCGCGGACAGCACACAAGACATGCCTATGAATTGCTGCTGTCATTCATGCAGAGTGCTCTCGGTGATCAGCCGAGGGATATCCTGTGCGGAGCTTGCGATGAGGTGAGAGATATTGTCTACTAGCTCTGATATTATTTTCTTTGATGGGGGCAGATAGACCTTCACTGAACTGGCAGGTATTATGTGTGTTTCCCTCTACCAATCTACCCAAGCTTTCCAAGCACTTTGAAGTAACAATAATGGTTTTGGATTGCTGGCATACCTGTTCCATTAGCATACAGTCATTGCTTGTGAAATACAGAAACACTGAACTTTAAGTACCTTAAATAACATATGTTAAAGGCTACTCATACTACAATAATTACTTAATACATAAAAACATTAGTTTGCTTAAATTAAATAAACTTAAATTTTCTAGAAATAAATATTCTACCCCATTGAATACTCACACAATAGCACTTGTGTGTTTTTCATTTCTATTAAATTTAGAATACTACTTTTTACACATGATTAACAATTCTGCAAGCTCCATATTCATATATTTGCTTAAATTATAAAAGAAATTACATTCACAAAAACTCTTTATTTTCTGTTTAAAAATACTACTACAGTAGAATCTCGTTAAGTCGAACCTCGATATATCAAAAACCTCCCAAAGTCGAAAAAATGATTTGTTCCCTTCCCTTCAAACACCAAAACCTCCATTACTTGAAAACTTGACCCTCTGTTAGTTGAAATAATCACTGAGTCCTTCCAAGCCATTTTGGTACATATTCTCACTCTATTACTCAAAAAATTAAATATGACCTCTGCATCTCGAACATAGCAAAGTTTTATTTTACAACCTTTACAACTTGATCATTTGGAATTTATTACCTCTATTGTTCGAACAAAAATAAGTTACCGACTTTAAGAACTTGCCGACAATGTGTGTACACTATTGTTTCTCAGAAAACATTTTTAGGAGTATACAATAATAAATTTATGACTCATGTAAACACTTGTTTGCTTGCTAGGTGATAAAGAGTTCTACATTTCTGGAAACTATAACATAGCTTTTTCTGTCTTTAGGTGCTGGTTGTTCTCAAGAATGATAAGCTGAAAGACCTGGAGAAGAAGAAAGAGATTGAGCTACTCCTGGGCCCGGTTGTTGACGAGCGATTCGCGCTCCTTGTTAATTTGGGTAAGTTTTTTTTTATTACTCTAAAAACTCTAAATAGGTCAGCGTTTGACCACAATTCACCTGATGGTAAGTGAAGTGTTGTTTATTAGCATAAACAGCCGGTATGTTTCCACTGCTTAGATTCGGAGCCTTCTCTCATGAGGAGAGAGATATAGGGCATAACCCACAAAACTAGCCAATTGACTGGAAAGAGACAGCAAGATCCAAAAGGCATCTGAATCATAGACAAAACAACAACTAAAATTATGTCCCTCCTTATAAAGTTGTAGATGAAAAAAAAAATTACTAAAGAAAGATTTAACTTAAAAAATAAAAAAGATTTCACTAAAATATAAAAGGTTTAACTAAAGTATAAGTATAAGGTTTAACTAAAAAAAATTTAATCTAATCAACACAATTTTACATGATAACATCATAAGAAATATATCTAACAAACCGAAAGTTTAAGACGATTGTGCTGTTGTATCGCTCGCTCTATATCTTTCTCTCGCTTGCACGCTCGGCGCAGGCGGAACGTGACAATGACTCATGCTTTTCGTGCGTGCAGTTCGTGGCGTGGCGTTCGTCGATTTCATAAGATCCGTAAGAAAGGACCACGGAAGAGAAAAAACAGTTTTTTCTCTTTTTCTTTCTGTTTTTTCGCTTCCGTGGAAAGGACCATCTAAATAAATATATTATTACTAGCTGAGCCGGCAAACATTGTTTTGCCTAATCACTTAGGGGTATGGAAAATAGATAGTAGCCGATTCTCAGACCTACTGAATACGCATTTAAAATCGGTCCAGCCGTTTCGGAGGAGTACGGTAACTAACATTGTGATATGGAAATTTTATATATTAGAAGATAGTAAGTGATAGTAATTTGATAATATTCCATATGCTTTTCTATTACCAGGCAAGAAGATAACAGACTTCAACCTCAGCACACCCACCGAAGGCGATGTAGAAATTGACGAGAAGTATGGTATTAATGTGCAATTTGAGGAGTCTTCGGAGGAAGATGACGAAGACGCTTATGGGGAGGTGAGTTTGACATTGACAGCTGTCATCATTTATTTCACACACGGCTGGTAAGACCCATACTAAACCATTTCTAGTGTATTATGGTTGTTAACACAACTGATGTACTACATATACATTCATAAATAATTTATATCGATACATATTTAAGACCTAGAGCGATATCTAACAAATTTTGTTCATCACAAAGATGTTGGCCTTGCTGGGAAACGAACCTGCGACTCTCTGGTAGGCAGTCCGGAATGGTAACTATTACGCTAAAGAGGTCATCATATTTATTAAATCAAACTGATATCAGTCAATAATACGCAGGGAAGGATCGTAATGAATACATTAATATACTTTTATCTACACTAATGTTGTAACATTCTACTTATGTTTCCAATACTTGACTTATAATTACTACTGTTATAGCGCAGACAACAAAACACTCAATTTAAATAATTTCATATGATGGTACAATATCCACATCGATATCGTAAAATCTCATTATAACATCGCTCGCTCGCTCCTGATTAGCCCTGCGCGCGCAGCTGCGCTCTCATTGGTTAGATTTTAATGGCGGAAAGTTCACTGTGACAATATACGTACGCGTGAATTTAATGTTTCGCAATGGGTTTTGTTTTTAACATACAAATTAAAAGTTAAATATGGATAGCTACAATGATATTTGTATGCCTCCAGATATTCTAGAATTGGCAACAAAAGTAACTACCAATCTTTTGCCAGATAAATCTTGAAAATAAACTATTGTCAGCTCTTACTCTTGTTGTTCGATTTACTGCATTAGTGAAGATAAAGTAGTGTATGCAACTGCATATAACACGGGTATTAAAACACTAGTTTTTTTTTACTATTTAATTTAATGTAATGTAAAAAACTATTTTAGTCGCTTTATGTGCAAACAGAACGACCCTCCAAATAGGTAGAGTGAAGATTATTTTTGTATATTTCCCAGGTCCGTGAAGAAGACAAGGAAGAAGGAGAGGGCTCTGATAATGAGAAAGAGAAGGAGAGCAGCGGTGAAGATGACAGCGATACGGAGGGCAAGAAAACTCATGCCGTAAGTAACAGCGGAAATTCATCATCATCATCATCATCCACAGCCTAATTCTAATTCTAATTTGAAGTGGGGGTGATGACACCTGCACTGACATCCCGCTAGGGGCGTATTGTGCATTCCCCCCTTACCAGCCTACACAAGCCAACCGAGCTCCTTGAAGTAACGGAGCACAGCCCTGGCTCGCTGGTATACCTGTTCCACCCCTGTTGCGTCAGATGGTCTATTTGTCTGAAGATTAGCAATGGAAGGCGAGCTTTCATCCACAGCCTGTTCTATCCCACTGCTGGGTATAGGCCTCTCTCCTGTCATGCCATTTGTCTCGGTCCTGTGCTAATCTAGTCCAGGTTCGACCCGCGATAGATGTAATGTCGTCGACCCATCTTGCCGCTGGATGGCCTACGTAAGGCCTACAGCCTTCAGCGGAAATTAGTAATACCCTTTTTTAAGCCTTTCCCTCTAAAGTAAAATAATGTTATTAATGGATGTAGACGTTATCAATAGTAGTAGTAATCGAGTGTATGTACATTAAATATTTTCCCAAAAAACGACACTGAAGGGACTGTGCATTTTATGGCGTTATAGAGAGTGGTTGATAAACGGAGAGAATGTATCATTGCATGGAATACAAGCTAAACCAACTGAAGCCAATTGATTTCGACGCTTTAGAGAGTTTGTCGTTAAATCGAGTGACGTTACATGGAGTTTACACTCACTGTAGTTTTTATGAAGAAAAAAAATACGACTAGTGAAGACACGCGAGCTTGTCTGTAAATACAACTGGCTTAGGTTCGCGCGGCGAGGTCTTGGGAAAGGCCAAGAAGAATGCCCAGCAGTAGATTCAGATAGCCCGTTGATGTTTTTTTTTTTTTTACACATTCACACACGGCTGGTTAGCCCCATACTGAACCATTTCTAGCTCGTATTATGGTTGCTAACACAACTGATATACTACATATACATACATACATATTATATATAAATACATATTTGACACCCAGACCCACAGCCAACAAATTTAGTTAAGCACAAAGATGTTGACCGGGCCGGGAATCGAACCCGGAACCTTCTGATTAGCAGACCGGCATGGTAACCATTACGCCAACGAGGTCGTCACTGTATTCGTCACGATTATGACTGCATTTACACTCACACACACACACACACTGACACTAAATTCTAATAAGTTATCTTTCGTCGCAGGTATCGGAAGATCAAACGCAGAAGCGTCGCGACCAAGCCTTGCACCCGATGGATATAGACGCGTACTGGCTGCAGAGACGTCTCTCCAGACACTTCCCCGACGCCATGGTCTCACAGGTATGGATCCTCTTTGTGAAAAATGAAAAATATTTATTTACTAACTTAATACTATTACTAACTAATACGGCCTCTGACTTGTCTTAAGCATAAACAGCTCACTTTACGTTCCCACTTTTGGGACTCGGGGCCTTCCCTCACTAAGAGATAGCTATAGGCTATAATCCACCACGCTGGCCAAGTGCGTGTTGGCGGGTGACACATGTCTTCGGATATTACAGTACGTGTCAGTTTCCTCACGATGTTTCCCTTCGCCGTAAAACGAGTGCACACATAACTTGAAAAACAATTGAAATTAAAATACTGACTTGCCTTTGTGGAGATAAAATCCAGATAATCCAGCGTGATCCTGCCAACACTAATACGGGGCATCATATACTCAGCAACAGAGTTCACAATTGGAATGAGTTGCCCGAGGAAGTGGTCAGTGCTACATCAGTGAACAGCTTTAAAAACCGGCTTGATAACTGGTTGCAGAAAAGAAAAAAAACTCTTGCTAACCTGTGACCAGTGCATCGGTGGACTTTAAACATTGACATTGAACAGTGGACATTATATGAACTGTTAAAAATAAAATTTCAACTCAGTGTGATATAGGCACATCAGCATAATGCTGCTCGCTTATAATAAATAAACAATAAATAAATAATAGTATTACAGTTTTCGATATAGTTTTTAAATTGTCACGTTGTTTTCAAGGCGAAATCGAGCGAAGTTCTGCGCGCGCTGGCCGAGGCGGCCGACGACCGTGACCTGGAGAACAGACTCGTGCTGCTACTCGGCTACGACTGCTTCGACTTCGTCAAGCTGCTCAACAAGTACCGCTACACCAGTAAGTCCTAAAATTCGCCCTAAAAATGTACAATACAGATGCCGACATCCCCAAACAGGAGAACACAAAGCATTAAAAGCCGATAACAATATTAATGCATTACGCATTCACTGGCTAATTAATACCATCACCGAATCTTAGTATGTTTTCAACATGGTAGAGATATAGTTCAGTCTACAAAAAATCAGGAATTGAAATAACAGTAGCATCCAAAGTAATGTTTACGAACAACATTTTATTTGCAGATTTTTATATTATTACTACATAATTAAATAAATTGCATTCTTGATGATAACACTGGACAGTGTAACACTGTACACATCAGTCCTTGCTCACTATGAGGAGAGGTTTCACACATTCGATTCCTTGGCCGTCCACTCCAGTTGGTAGTATACACTGAAACCTCGTATTATTATATATCGAAATATATATTATTATATATCGAAAAGTATTCTCACAAAGCGTTTTGCTTCGACCTTCATTGTGAGAACTGCGAAGCTTTGGAACTCTCTTCCTGAGTTTCTTTTTCCCGAGAACTACAATTTGGGGGTCTTCAAATCTAGATCTAATGACTTTATATAAAAGAACCAGAATCTTGATCTTTTTGATTGTAAGGAGGCAGAGCTTGTACAAGTAATCAGAGATGTGTATAAATTTGAAACCAATTAGTTAAGTAGTTTAATATAATATATATGTGTGTAGTGTATAAGTAGTTAAGTACCCTAATGAACTTTAATAAGCGAATTGGATTATATCTGTAAGGCTTATTATAAGTGTATTAAATAAATAAATAAATAGAGTAAATAGGTTCCTTCTAGGCAAGCGTGTTACATCTTAGACCACAGTCAAGCTTAACAACAGGCAAGCTGCGGTCAAACGTGTGTCTATTTATCATTAAAAAAAGAGTGCACGCCTTTATTCCCTTTATTTATACTGTGATGGGTTTGCGCTTGATCAGAATTCACCTTATGGTAAGCGTGATCTTAGGTGTAACGCGCTTACCCAGAAGAAACCGGTTCACTCGTGCCTAGAAAAACGCAAGACTATGAGCGTAAAAAAAGACATAAAATAAAAAGAAGATACAGTGTAAACTCCATGTTACGTCACTCGATTTAACCATAAACTCTCTTAAAGCGTCGAAATCAATTGGATTTAGCTTGTATTCCATACAATGATACATTCTCTCCATTAACCGACCAGTTTCTATAACGTCATAAAATGCACAGTACCTTCAGTGTCATTATGAGTTTACACTGTGAATTCATTGTGCACATAAAAATACATCTTATATATAAAATTTCCGTGTCACAGTGTTTGTTACCGTACTCCTCCGAAACGGCTTGACTGATCTTTACCAATATTCATATGCGTATTCAGTAGGTATGAAAATCGGTTACTGTGTGTTTTTTATACCCCTAAGTGATAAGGGTTGTTCACCCTGTACTGTACTTACGGCGAAACAACGTTTGCCGGGTCAGCTAGTATGTATATACAATATAATGGCTAATTAATCGTACTACTAAAAGTATGTACTCTTTACTTCTTCAACCCTTTTCACTAATAAAATGTAAAATATTAGTAGGATACTTACCACATTTTTTATTTCCAGTCCTGTACTGCACGAAGCTGGCGTCTTCTCAGTCGGAGAACGAGCGAATCTCCATCAGGGAGGAGATGTCTCGCGCGCCGCATCTGCAGAAGATATTGGCGCAACTAGAAACCGGCAAGGGAGAGGATGAGGTAAATATGGCTCTCGCTTCGCTCGCATGAACTAGTGTCATTTTAGTCAGGGAACAAATAACTGGAATAGAATAGAATAGAATATCATTTATTCGTCATAACGTATCCTAATTATAACAAGTTACAGGTTTAATAAAAGGATACAGTACGTTCTCGTCAATTTCACATTATACATTATTCACTACTGGCTCTCAACGAGGCTGAAGGAACACACATTAGGGGCTTGGCGACAGATTTGTTCAACTTGAGGATGGTTGCTATCCACATGTGCACTAGTAGGGGGTCGACGCCCCCCTTGAGGTGGGTCCGCTCGGACTGCGGACAGCAGCCTGGGCGGGGAGAGCAGCGGTAATGCGCGAAGCGGTTCTGCATCCCTGCCCCCGTCGTGAGATGGGACACCGTGAGGTTGTAGTCGGTAGTGACGGCCCTCTGGCCCTCGAGCCCGACATACCCCGCCCGCCTCGTCCAGGCTTGTGGCGGAAGATGAGTAAAAGCATTTCCTCACGCACAAAAAAAGGTGTGCACTAGTAACGGTCAACAATGCAATAAATTATTAATTTATTTTATAGGCAAATACAAATACAAATCATTTATTGATAACACCAAAGTTACAAGTCAAATAATATAATATCAGTACAAAAGTATATGATATTAATCAAAATGTCAATTTTCACTACTAATTCTAGTAATAATATCAATACAATAGTATATGATATGAATAAAATGTAAATTTTCAATTCTAGATAATCTTTAATATTATAAAAAGTTTGATCTAATAGGCAAGCAGCATTCTAATTTGAAGTGGGGGTGATGAGACCTGCACTGAGATCCCGCTAGGGGCGTATTGTGCATTCCCCCCTTACCAGCCTACCCAAGCCAACCGAGCTCCTTGAAGTAACGGAGCACAGCCCTGGCTCGCTGGCATACCTGTTCCACCCCTGTTGTGTCAATTGATCTATTTGTCTGAGGACTTCAGATGGTCTGTTTATCTGATGATTATGCTGACGTGCCTATATCCTGAGTTGAAATTTTATTTTTAACAGTTCTTATAATGTGCACTAAAATAAATAAATATTAGGACACATTTCACACATGGCTGGTTAACCCCATACTGAACCATTTCTAGTTTGTGTTATGGTTGCTAACACAACTGATATACTACATATACATATGTATATACATAATTATTATATATAGATACATATTTAACACCCAGATCCACAGCCAACAATTTTAGTTAAGCACAAAGATGTTGGCCGTGCCAGGAATCGAACCCGGAACCTTCTGATTGCCAGTCCGGCATGGTAACCATTACGCCAACGAGTCGTCATAAATTTTAGTTTAACACTGTTCAGTGTTAAACTCAAATTTAAAAATATCAGTATCATACATATATGTAACCAGTCTTTAATGATATGGAGGGTAAGTTGGCTCCATAAAAAAAATATTGTAGAGTATATCATATTGAGTTTGATTTTTTGTTTGTTTCAGGCAATGGAAACATCGGAAGCGCCCAGGAAGCGTCATAAAACTGACACGGACACGACCGCTGGCGGTGGTCAAGTCACTGGTGCTAGGAAAGTAAGTACCGAGACGAACCGGATGGTTCTCACTGCTTCTCAGCACCCTGAGTCTGAAAAAAAGGCCATTCGCTATTGATGATCTTTCCGATATTTTTTACCGTTTACCTTTTTTTGCACGCTTTATATTAGCTTCACCTGTATGTTTGTTTTTAACCGACTTCTTTGGGCGCGATTTTGACCCACTTTAAACGGCCAGATTTCGTTGAAACTTTGTAGATTTATTGAGGACCGATGACAATACACTAATTTGATAAAATTATTTAATTTTTTTGTATTTTTGTTTGTATGTTTGTTTGTAACCGACTTCTTTGGGCACGATTTTGACCCACTTAAAACGGCCAGATGAGCGTGTTTTTTAGTTTTGTTAAACTATTATTATTTTCCTTAATAATAAGTAAAAAAAAAAAAAAAAATTAGGACACTTTCACACACGGCTGGTTAGCTCCATACTGAACCATTTCTAGCTCGTATTATGATTGCTAACACAACTGATATACTACATATACATATACATACATACATACATCTTATATATAAAATTTCCGTGTCACAGTGTTTGTTACCGTACTCCTCCGAAACGGCTTGACCGATTTTTTCCAAATTTTATATGCGTATTTAGAAGGTCTGAGAATCGGCTACTGTATATTTAGATTTTATTTTTTTATTAAGGTAAAAAAACGTTTGCCGGGTCAGCTAGTATTATATATAAATACATATTTATAGTATTTAATAAGTATATTTCGTTTGTGACAGGTCCTGCAGCTAGAAGACCTAGTGTTCGCGGCCGGGTCGCACTTCATGGCTAACAAGCGGTGTCAGCTGCCGCCTGGCTCTTTCAGGAAACAGAGGAAAGGTAATATTGACGACCTCGTTAGCGTAAAGGTTACCATGCCGGTCTGCTAATCAGAAGGTTCCGGGTTCGATTCCCGGCCCGGTCAACATCTTTGTGCTTAACTAAATTTGTTGGCTGTGGGTCTGGGTGTTAAATATGTATTTATATAATATGTATGTATGTATATGTAGTATATCAGTTGTGTTAGCAACCATAATACGAGCTAGAAATGGTTCAGTATGGGGCTAACCAGCCGTGTGTGAATGTGTCCTAATATTTATTAAAAAAAAAAAAAAATATAACATACTAGCGACCCGCCCCGGCTTCGCACGGGTGCAATCTTCTTCTTATTCGTGACGCTCTTGTCAGAGCGGCCGTGATCGTCATGGAGGGTCACTAGAGGGGGCGGATATGTATACTTGCCCAAATAAAAGCCCCCGATATCACAAAATCCCAATTCCATAAACAATATTTTGTTCAATTTAAAATACTGACAGTGGCATGTATTTATATTTAAGAAATTACCTACTTTGTAAAAAAATATCCGTATCTGTTCCAAAAACTAGCAGATATACCGCGCAAACACGTACTAAGACATAAATACAATTTGCAAGTACCAAGGTATAGATTAGAAACGCAGAGCTCAGGCCCACATTCTATGGCTATTAATATATTTAACAAATTACCAGACGACCTAAAGCGTATAGATAATATTAAAACTTTCCTGACAAACTTAAAAAACTTACTCATAACAAAAAGTTATTAAATAGAAGACTTTTTAAATAACGGAACATTAAAAAAATCAAATGAATTAACAGGGTTGCTCATCTCCAGTAAATAATTGCAATGCCTTATGGGTAATTATGTGACTGTAATGTGACATAATATTGCAATAAATTGTTTGACTTTGATATAATTTGCGTCACGACATCTCGCTATCTCTGCCTGCTGGATGTCATCCGGCTACAGTCATTCAAGGAGCCTCCAACTGCTGCCTTGATTTGGTCAGTCCACCTCGTGGGTGACCTTCCGCGCGGTCTGGTGCCTTCTATTTTCCCTTCTACGGGTGCAATGCTCATACTAAATACACTACAGAAAAACTTATACCAGATACAGATACAGACAATTTATTAATAAATATAGATTTACAAGTCATTATTCAATAATTATTTCATATACATATGTCAATTATTAATTATGTAATTTGTCATCGATAAATTCTTTGACACTATAGTGTGCTTTGTTAATTAAATATAATTTAAGCTTACTTCTAAATATGTTAGGGGAAGCTGTATTTCTGATATACTCAGGCAAATGGTTGAATAATCTGGGCCCACCGACATACACCGACTGCTCATCCCTGGCCAGGGAGTGGGCTGGGGTCACCAGTCTCTGCCGATGTCTCGTACCGAAATTATGTACCATCGCGGAGTTTTCTGTACACCTTTTCAATGTTTATGAATAATTGGGACATTATTTTGATAAATCTCGTAGGGTTCAGTCTGCGTTTGCAATGTAACCGGGATAAAATGCTAATTAACGACATCACATTAGAAACCTCAAAAATAACAGTATTTCTCCACTAATTAATGGATGTTATTGTATATATAAATCTTCCTCTTGAATCACTCTATCTATTTAAAAAAAGGCATCAAAATCCGTTGCGTAATTTTAAGCATACAGAACAACTACAGTGTAAACTCCCTGTAACGTCGCTCGATTTAACGACAAACTTTCTAAAGCATCGAAATCAATTGGCTTTAGTTGGTTTAGCTTGTATTCCATACAATAATACATTATCTCCGTTTAACGACCACTCTCTATAACGCCTGTTACCACTATTCCACACGATTCTGTCACCTGTCATATCCACATTCACTCCCTTTTCTTTAATATCCTCATTTACACAATTCAGTCACGTCTTCCTAGGTCGACCTCTACTTCCGCTTCCTCGTACAACCATATCCATACTTCTCCTTGTCACATGCATTTCCTCTTTTATGTTATAACTACATACAGTGTAATGTTACTCTATATAACGACACTGAAGGGAATGTTCATTGTATGGAATACAAGCTAAACCAACTAAAGCCAACTGATTTCCTCGCTCTATAGCGTGTTTGTCGTTGAATCCAGTGACGTTACATGGAGTTACCCCTGTATATTTATCTGTCGGTCGTCAGGGTACGAGGAAGTGCACGTGCCAGCCCTGAAGCCGAAGCCGTTCGAGGAGGACGAGGCGCTGGTGGCCGTCGAGAAGCTCCCCAAGTACGTGCAGCCTGCCTTCGAGGGGTTCAAGACTTTGAACAGGATACAGGTCGGTTCACGTCAAGCCTACACTTTAAATTGTGGGTCCCGGCTGTTAGTTTTAGTACATGTGGCTACATGAAAAGGCCTCTGACTTGGCTTAACGGCTGTTAAGCCAAGTCAGAGGCCTTTGGGCTACTTGAAAACTCTCGACACCAGAGCTTGGCCACTTAGCTCATATGAAGAAATAAATGTCTCCGGCAAGCAGGAAATGGCTTGACCAATTATTTCCAAATATTATATGCGTCTTGTCTTGTCTATTCAGTAGGTCTGAGAATCGACTACTGGTGGCGATTCAGCGGCACACACGAATAAACTAAATTTAAAGAAGCCCTGTCTCTTTTCATCTTAGGTGGCCAGAAAGAGACGGCACGTTCGGAACCACAGACAAAACAACTAAAATCACGTCAAATATGGAATGTGCAGGCAGTTTTAGAGGTGATACAAGTGAGTGCGGTCTAAAGTCGCCTATATTTTGACGTGATTTTAATTGGTTTGACTATGCTGCAGAACGTGCCGTCTCTTTCTGGCCACCTAAGATGAAAAGAGACGGGGCTTCTTTAAATTTAGTTTAGTCGTGTGTGCCGCTGAATCGCCACCATTATCTATTTTTCATACTCCTAAGTGAGACAAAACAACGTTTGCCAAGTTAGCTAGTAGGCATATAAATTTAAGAAATTTATTATACACTTGCCCAGTACGGCGTGATGCCGAAAAGCCAATAAATTATTTGATTTTGATCTTTCACTCTTTGGCAGCGGCGACCAGGGCGAATGCGTTTTGTACGAAAACTGACCCTTATTCTCTTCTCAACAGAGTCGAATATCGAAAGCGGCGCTGGAGTCCGACGAGAACCTCCTTGTCTGCGCTCCCACGGGTGCCGGTAAAACCAACGTGGCTCTTCTCTGCATCATGAGGGAAGTCGGCAAACACGTCAATGATGATGGAACTGTCAATGTCAACGACTTCAAAATGATCTATGTGGCTCCTATGCGATCTCTTGTACAGGAAATGGTAAGCAAAGTTATTCTTTATTACTAACTTATTTAAGTTCAAAATCGTACTAACGATATCGACAACATATAGATTTTGTGTCGAAAATTTGTTAGAAATAGTGATGGGTCTGTTAAGTCTCCTTGCTGGACCCCATATTCATTAAGATTCTAAATCATTAAAGATATGAACAGAACATAGTATTATAAAAATCAAAAATCAAAATCTAATCATTTATTAACCTTATGACTACTTTTGTCATACACAGCACGTCACTTACAAAAACATTTTATTAAAATTGTATAATTTTTAAGAACTAAACCACAAAAACAAAGATTAGTAATAAAACTACATAATAATAAATAAAAAAAATATATGAAAATTATATTTTGTGTCACTGAATGTAGTTTATATAAAAAATGTCAAGAAGATGTTTTATTATTAATCTTGTCATGTCCGAACTAATTATTACAATTTATATCATGTCAAAGCCTAAATTACTGCAATGTCAAAATTTAAATAATGTCAGATTTTAAGGATATTAAGTACAGATAAATGTCCATTTAATTTATAATGTATTAAAAATAGTGATGGTCCTAACGAATCACCACCTTTCTTTACACCACACGAAAATCGCTTCGAAAAGCAACTAAATAACAAACAAACTAAAAAACACGCATATCTGGCCGTTTTAAGTGGGTCAAAATCGCGCCCAAAGAAGTCGGTTACAAACAAAAATACGAAAAATGGAATAATTTTATCAAATTAGTGTATTGTCATCGGTCCTCAATAAATCTACAAAGTTTGAACGAAATCTTGCCGTTTAAAGTGGGTCGAAATCGCGCCCAAAGAAGTCGGTTACAAACAAACATACAAACAAAAATACGAAAAATGGAATAATTTTATCAAATTAGTGTATTGTCATCGGACCTCAATAAATCTACAAAGTTTGAACGAAATCTGGCCGTTTAAAGTGGGTCAAAATCGCGCCCAAAGAAGTCGGTTACAAACAAACATACAGGTGAAGCTAATAAAAAGCGTGTAGTAATAATTTTATCAAATTAGTGTATTGTCACCGGTCCTCAATAAATCTACAAAGTTTGAACAAAATCTGGCCGTTTAAAGAGGGTCAAAATCGCGCCCAAAGAAGTCGGTTACAAACAAACATACAGGTGAAGCTAATAGAAAACGTGTAGTAATAATTTTATCAAATTAGTGTATTGTGTCAATTCAAATTTGTGTCATCGGTCCTCAATAAATCCACAAAGTTTGTACGAAATCTGGCCGTTTAAAGTGGGTCAAAATTGCGCCCAAAGAAGTCGGTTACAAACAAACATACAGGCGAAGCTAATAGAAAACGTGTAGTAATAATTTTATCAAATTAGTGTATTGTGTCAATTGAAATTTGTGTCATCGGTCCTCAATAAATCTACAAAGTTTGAACGAAATCTGGCCGTTTAAAGTGGGTCAAAATTGCGCCCAAAGAAGTCGGTTACAAACAAACATACAGGTGAAGCTAATAGAAAACGTGTAGTAATAATTTTATCAAATTAGTGTATTGTGTCAATTCAAATTTGTGTCATCGGTCCTCAATAAATCTACAAAGTTTGAACGAAATCTGGCCGTTTAAAGTGGGTCAAAATTGCGCCCAAAGAAGTCGGTTACAAACAAACATACAGGTGAAGCTAATAGAAAACGTGTAGTAATAATTTTATCAAATTAGTGTATTGTGTCAATTCAAATTTGTGTCATCGGATTTCAATAAATCTACAAAGTTTGAACGAAATCTGGCCGTTTAAAGTGGGTCAAAATCGCGCCCAAAGAAGTCGGTTACAAACAAACATACAGGTGAATTTATTAATTTATTTGAATCTAATAAAAAGCGTGTCAAAATACATCTTCCTTTGACAGGTGGGTAACTTCAGCAAGCGGCTCGCCGCGTACAACATGAAGGTGTCGGAGTTGACGGGCGACCACCAGCTCACCAGGGAGCAGATCGACGCGACGCAGCTCATCGTGTGCACGCCCGAGAAGTGGGATATTATCACTAGAAAAGGTAAACACATACAAGTTTAAACTCTATATATATCTCTATCTACGACACTGAAGAGACTAGCTTGTACTAAGACTAACACTAACAGCCGGGACCTACAGGTTAGCTACACGATATCCAAACCACGGTAGCGCCAAGATGAAAATGCCACTTGAAAAAAACGACAGTCTTGTGCATGGTCACCCATTCAAAGATCCTCAAGTTTCCCCCGTACAGAAAATAGCAATATATTCCGAATCTAAATTGAACCGGAAATAATGCTTTTCACACCAGACTCCTTAGTCAATCATTTCAATCAATCAATCATTTATTTACATCTAAAACATTTACAAAGCTTACAAAAACGAAGTACATTATACATATAATTCAATGACTACTGTGTAAATGTGTGTGCAGTATATTAGTCGCGCAGCACTCACACTGAGAGTTGTCTCTCTTTATTATCTTAGTGTTTTATTTATACAGTGTATAACGACAGTAAAGGGACTGCATTTTATGGCGTTATAGTAGAGAGTGAACCTTAAATGGAGAGAATGTATCATTGTATTCAATACAAGCTGAACCAACTAAAGACAATTAATTTTGACGCTTTGGAGAGTTTTTCGTCTAATCGAGTGACGTGACATAGAGTTTACACTCTATATCGTTTTCGTATGAGCTATGTGGTCAAGCTAATTTTAATTTGTAGTGGGGGTGATGAGACCTGCACTGACATCCCGCTAGGGGCGTATTGTGGAAAGTGTGTGTGAGAAGTATGAAAAGCCAACTTATTTTAACACCATATTTGTACCCGCGACTGTCCGGGATGCACCTTCCACCGCCAGCTTTAACACTGTACTCAGGGTTTGGCTATTAGATGTATTTTTATAATATTAATGATTATCTAGAATTGAATATTGACATTTGATTCATATCATAATTATACTTTTGTGATGATATCATATTACTAGAATTAGATGTGATAATTGACATTGATACATATAAGTAAATAAATATATATATTAGGACACAATTCACACAAGGTTGGTTAACCCCATACTGAACCATTTCTAGTTTGTGTTATGGTAGCTAACACAACTGATATACTACATATACGAGGGGGGGTCAAAAAGTTCGCGGAATGGAGAGGTTAGCGGGGGGTGAGGGAACTGCCGCTGATAGGGGACCTAATAAGGGACTCTTTATGAGTATATATGCCAAGTTTGAACCGAATTGGGTCAATAACCTGTCAGCTACCATCGATCAAACAAGTGAATCCGGAAAAAAACTTGGAACATGGAGAACATCGAGTTTCGTGCCGTCATAAAGTTCCTCACTAAACAGAGAAAACCACCTCAAACAATTTTACAAGAAATGTTATCGGTTTACGGGGACTCTTGCCCTGGGAAAAACATGGTATACAAGTGGAATAGTATTTTCAAGCAAGGTAGTGAGTCTCTTGAAGACGACCCCCTCTCAGGAAGGCCAATTGAGACCACCGCTTCAAACATCGTTGAAAATGTGGAGAAACTTATACTGGAGGATACTCGATTGAAGAAGAAACAACTTGCAGAAATGGTTGGAGTATCACCTAAAACAACTTTAAATATCCTACACGACCATCTTGGGATGTAAAAAGTTATCGCAAGATGGGTGCCAAGAATGCTCAGACCACCACAGCAACAACTGCGCGTCGAGTTCAAAGGAGTTATTAGACCTCTGCAGCGCCGTCAAGGTACAAGTTTTTGCAAAACTTAATATCAAGTCAATCAATAAATAACAAGTTTTTGCAAAACTTGTTATTGTAGATGAAACTTGGGTTCATCTTTATGAGCCTGAGTCGAAACAAGAGTCTATGCAGTGGCATAAAAAGGGTCAGCAACTCCCTAAGAAAATCGGCTGGAAAATTCATGGCAACGGTTTTTTGGAGATATAGACGGTATTTTATAGATCGATTATAAAAATAAGGGTGTTTCTATAATGGGAGAATACTAAGCTGATCTACCAACACAATTAAAAACAGCCATCAAAGAAAAAAGGCGGGGAAAGTTGACAAAAGGTGTGCTGCTTTTGCATGATAACGCACCGGTACACAAGAGCCGCGTTGCGATGGCTGCCCTTCATCACTGTGGCTTCGAAATGTTAAACCATCTTCCCTACAGTCTAGATTTAGCCCCCTCTGATTATTATTTACTTCCCAAATTAAAAAAAGAGCTTCGTGGGAAGAAATTTTCCAATGCTGAGGTCAAGTCTGCGATTTCGGCCAATTTTGAGGACAAAGACAATACATTTTTATTCGACGGTATAAATAAGTTAATAGAGAGATCTGAAATGTGTATTCGAGTTAGGGTGGAATATATTGAAAAATAAAAATAACATAGTATTTTATTTCATCCCCCTTCCCCGCCATTCCGCGAACTTTTTGACCTCCCCTCGTACATACATACATTTTGTGCCACGTAAATGTTTTTTTATGTTTTTTGTGTATTATTTTTTGTCGTTTTTATTTCGTGTCACGAAATAAATGATTCTTTCTTTCTTTCTTACATATTTAACACCCAGACCCACACCCAACAAATTTAGTTAAGCACAAAGATGTTGACCGGGCCGGGAATCGAACCCGGAACCTTCTGATTAGCAGACCGGCATGGTAACCTTTACGCCAACGAGGTCGTCGTAAATAAATTATTTGATTTGATTTAAATGAATACTTGTTTTATGTACGCGCATGTCCTCAGGCGGCGAGCGGTCTTTCACGAACCTGGTGCGGCTGATCATCATCGACGAGGTGCACTTGCTGCACGACGAGCGCGGGCCGGTGCTCGAGGCTCTCGTCGCGCGCACACTATCCACCGTCGAGCAGACGCAGGAGGAGGTACGTGGCTTTGTTTTTATTTCACATCTATAACACAGCTCTACAAAAAGTTTTTTTTTGACGTGACAACGTCTTAAATTAGGTTGCGGCTGGGAGCCACTTATGAAAAAGTGTAACGCCCGGTAACGTTACGATGAGTCACCGAACGAGAGAGAGGCCCGCCGAATGCCTTGCGGCTCTCTCCCACTCAACTATGATCGGTCTGCCGCGCGCGCAGCACGCGGCAGACGTTGTCACGTAAAATCTTCGCCCGTAAAACCGACTTTACAGGCAACCATTTTTTTTTCGTTGCCCTGGATATCATCGCAATTTTTTACGGTTTCAAGTACCCAGATTCCGAATATATTCATTAAAGTTCTCAATGTGCTCGTGTTTTAATGATTTTTGCATATGTTATACTTGAACAATATATGCTTGTTCATAATAAAACATAATTTTCCAACCATCAATTGGAAAAAAAAAACTAAGCATATCCTACAAAATTATTGATAGTTTCATACATTATGTGCGGTGTGTAGATAGACCTAAAAATATTGTCATATCTAAGGCAACAAAACCACTGTAGACCAGTGTAATCTACTAGCTGACCGGGCAAACATTGTTTTGCCTCACTTAGGGGTATGAAAAATTGATAGCGTAGCTTATATGACACGTTCGTAGATTTACCATAGCAGCGCCATCTATTGATTACTTACTCAACCCAGTCGAAAGGTATCGACATCTGTTAGAATCATTTGGAGTTAACAGATAATTGTGACTGTCAAATAATAACAGACAATAATTAGCATTATAAATTAAAATTGCGACTATAATTTGAGATTTAAACTATCCTATCTCTCAAGTTGGATCGAACTGCACATGGTGTGCGAATTTTATTATAATCGGTTAAGTGGTTTAGGAGTCCATTGAGGACAAACATTGTGACACGAGATTTATATATATTAAGATATGTAGTGTATCAGTTGTGTTAGCAACCAGCTATCGAGCGGGATGAAAAATGATTAAATTATTAATATGGCCATTAAAAAATAGGGCATATTATCCGATACCGATATTAGCTGACCCGGTGATGATGAAAAATGATTAAAGTACTGAAATAGCCATAAAAAAATAGGGGTTCGTGATAAAAATGTAAAAAATTTGGGTTGTATGTTTATGCCACTTTATAAAAAAATATAATGAAAATAAATTACAAAAATAAATAAAATATATTTTCAGGTGCGTCTCGTCGGTCTGTCGGCCACGTTGCCCAACTACTCCGACGTGGCGGCGTTTCTACGAGTCAAACCGGACAAGGGCCTGTTCTACTTTGATAACTCCTTCAGGTTTGTCACTGTATGCATGCATAAGCATAAGCAGCCCACTATACGTTCCCACTGCTGGGACTCGAGACCTTCTCTCGCGAGGAGAGAGATATAGGACATAATCCACCACGCTGGCCAAGTGCGGGTTGGCGACCTAAAACCAAACCTAACCAAACCTACTAACTCCTCTGCAGATTTTTTACGAGAGTGACTCAAAACGTCATTGACGACAGGCCACTCCGGACAGAACCTGACGGAAAGGTACCCATAACGCTCGTGGCATTGCCGCGTTGTATAGCTATGGGATAGCCTTTGCGCCAGGTACGATCCGGAGCGGTATTCGCCTGATTTCTCTCCTAGTCTACGCCCAATTTCAGAAATAAAAAATACAATGAAGTTTCGAGCCTCTCCCGTAAAAAAACCCGCAGAGGAGTTGGTAGCTTTTCAAATTAGTGTATCGAAATGCTTTCTTTATTAACGTGCGTGGTACATTCCAAACAACTTGTAAATTTATTAATTATATTTTAGTTTTTAAATACATCATATGTATATGGATAGATTATTTTTTTTGGGAGAAGACATTGGCTTCCAATATACAGTTCTTACAACTAGTTTGGAAGCCTTTGGATTCCATAAAATTTTGTTGATTTATATTTACTTACCATGTCAAATAAAGATTTTGTATTTTGTATTTGTATTTTGTACATTCGTTTGTTTCAGGCCCGTGGCATTAGAGCAGCAGTACATCGGTGTGACGGAGAAAAAAGCTCTCAAACGGTTCCAAGTGATGAACGATATAGTGTATGAGAAAACCATGGAGCACGCCGGACGGAATCAGGTGCGATTTGCTTATTGGTTAACTGGAGCGATGATCAGTTTTTAAAGGGCATATTAGACATTCCCTAACATCGCTAACAGTCTACAACCTTTCCTTGCCTCATTTGATGAGATTTCATCATATACTCTCTCAACCTCTCCACAAATTATCTATCCTAGCAGTGGGTATATACATATAAATAAATATTAGGACACATTTCACACACGGCTGGTTAACTATTTCTAGTTATGGTTATAGCTAACACAACTGATATACTACATATACCTACATACATATTTTATATAGATACACTAGCTGACCCGGCAAACGTTGTTTTGCCTTAATAATTATTTCTAAGTATACAGTAGCCGATTCTCAGACCTACTGAATACGCATATAAGGATGAGTCACCTTCGTCCGTGGGAGTATACCCCGATTCTGTAACCCCACACGTGATCCTTGGGTGGTGCAAACAGGTGACACACACACTGGTGGTAGGCTTCGGCCGGGGCTAGTGACCACCCACCGGACTAAGTCGCGCCGCCAAGCGGCCTGGCCGTGTTCCGGCGCGTTGTCCGGTGACGCCGTTTGGGGAGTTGGGTCGGAACAGTCGCTTTTCGTCGCAAGGACCGGATCAGACTCGTGGGCATTCTGGCATTGGATATCTAGTTACGGAGGGTAGCGGGATCCGAGGCACGGTTCTCCGCTGGCCGACCGCAGGTAGTAGGGGACCCAAGTAGTGAGCTAGCTACTCATGAAAGGCTGTCCCGCCAACTAGCGAAAAATCCCGGAGATGCGCCATCGTGCCGGTTAGCGACCGGAGGAAAGGGCCCGATGGACATCTCTGGGGGGGCTCGGGCGTCCCCGCAGTCTTCGAACTAGATCTCCAACAGTGTCTGATATGCTTCACGAGTCTTGGTAAGCGCCCTGAAGTCTCGTCCCACTGCCATCTCCCCACCGAATTCACTCATTGACAAAAACATGGGAAGAAAACGATATAAGAAAAGGGTTCAACAGCGGATGCACGCCCTTTCTTTGAAAGTGCACCTCACTAATATCAGAGGCTTGCACTCCAATCTCGTCGCGGTCCACCACCACCTTGAGACCGACAAACCCTCCCTCATGTTCCTTACGGAGACGCAAATCAAATGTCCGTCTGACACGGCGTACCTGCTATACCCTTGAGCACAATTTTAAGGCTCGGGCTGGGGTGTGCTTGTACGTACGGGATGACATTTGTTGTCAGCGTCTCCGTAATCTTGAAAACCGCAGTTTTTCCGTTCTCTGGGCGCTTGTGGACACAGGCATTGAGAAAATTCTCTATGCCTGTGTCTACCGTTCGCACACCGGAGACCAGGAGACAACCAGGCTAATGGAATATCTCAGTGAGGCGGCGGATACGGCTCAACAAAAGTACCCGACGGCCCAATTAGTGTTCTTGGGGGATTTTAATGCTCACCACCAAGAGTGGCTTTTCCCACACCGAGACACCGATCATGCTGGCAGAGAGACGCATAAGCTCGCCTTAGCGTTAAATCTCGCTCAGCTGGTCCAGGGGGCTACTCGTGTACCTGATGTTGAGTCGCACACACCTTATTGCTTGGACCTTCTGTTGACAACTGATCCAGACCGGTACTCCGTGTCGATATCGTCACCTTTAGGTAAATCCGATCACTGTCTGGTGAAATCTGTATCCGTATATTCCCCATCCGACTCGTGCCCAAGGGGCACCCGCCGGCTGTGGCGATACAGGTCAGCAGATTGGGATGAGATGCGGTCTTTTTATGCGTCTTATCCTTGGCAGTCAGTTTGCTTCTCTTCTGGTGATGCTTCGGTCTGTGCGGATGCTGTGACAGATGTACTGCGTCTGGGTATGGAATACTTTATCCCATACTCCGATGTGTCTCTGTCCGGCAAAGCTCGCCCTTGGTTTGGTCCTCAGTGTGGACGTGCGGAAGCACTGAAACATGAGGCATACCTGGCATGGGTTGATGCTCGAGACCGCAAGACCGAGGATGTCAGCCGGAGGAAAAAGGACTTTAACAAGGCTGCCAAATCCTGCAAAAAGGTTCTTCAGAAGGCTCGTTTCGATCACATTGGCCGAGTAGGGAACAAACTGGCTTCTTACCCCGCGGGCAGTAAAGCTTTTTGGTCCCTGGCAAAATCGATCGAAGGGAACTTCTGCCGCCCCTCTCTTCCTCCTTTGCTTAAGCCTGACGGAACACTGGCCCACACTGCAGACGAGAAAGCAAACTTGTTTGCTTCTTTGTTTGCAGAGAATTCGCGTCTAGATGCTGGTGGCGCCTCACCTCTTCCACCTCTTGGCTGTTCGACAAAAATGTCCGAAATAAATATTCGCCAAACTGAGGTTCGAAAGACGCTACGCAATCTAGACGTGAATAAAGCTAGTGGTCCCGATGGTATACCGGCAATAGTTTTGAGGACATGTGCGCCTGAGTTGTCTCCTGTGTTGACACGCCTCTTTCGGCTTTCTTTAGAGACTGGAGTAGTGCCGAGTTCTTGGAAGCTTGCTAATGTGCAGCCCGTGCCCAAAAAAGGTAGTCGCGCCGATCCTGCTAACTACCGGCCCATTTCAGTCACGTCCATACTCTGCAAGAGTTTGGAACGTGTCTTGAACCGCAGGCTCCTGGCGTACCTAGAATTTAACGACCTCCTCAGTGACCGACAATATGGCTTTCGCCGGAATCGGTCTACTGGGGATCTTCTAGCGTACGCCACGCACTTATGGAGTGAGGCTATTGAGAAATACGGAGAAGCCCTAGCGGTTTCCCTCGATATTTCCAAAGCCTTTGACAGGGTCTGGCATGACGGCCTTATTAGTAAGCTTTCTACATACGGCCTGCCCGCTAGTTTTTGTGCATGGATATCGGACTTCCTGAGGGATAGATTTATTCGGGTAGTCGTCGACGGCTGCTCGTCTGATCTTATGGCTATTAATGCCGGTGTCCCTCAGGGGTCGGTGCTCTCTGCGACGCTTTTTCTGCTGCACATCAATGATCTGCTTAGTCCCGGTATCATTGGATACGCAGATGACAGCACCGTCGTAGAGAGCTACATATCTACTGCGCGAGCTAGTGCGGCTGATATCCAGTCTCATAGAGAGGCTATGGTGAGGCGCTTAAACCTGTCTCTTCAGGCAGTCTCCGATTGGGGCGATGCCAATCTGGTCAGGTTTAATGCTGCCAAAACCCAGGCGTGTCTTTTCTCCGCAAAAAAGAGGCCCTTTAATCTGGCCCCTACTTTCCGAAATGTAACCTTACCGATCACTGACCATCTCGAGCTTCTTGGAGTCTCTTTGTCTTCAACCCTCAACTTTGGCTAATATATTGAGTCTAAGGCTCAATTGGCAGCCAAAAAGCTGGGTATCCTCTCGAAGGTGCGCCGGTACTTCAAGCCGGAACAGTTGCTTACATTGTATCAAGCACAAGTTCGGTCGTGCATGGAGTACTGCTCGCACCTTTGGGATGGATCGGCTAAATACCAGCTTGAGGCGTTGGAGGCAATAGAGCGGCGAGCGAAGAGGCTAGTTGGCAATAATGCTCTTTGCACGGCGAAGCTGCAGAGCCTTGAGCATCGCCGCCTGGTGGCCAGCCTTTCGGTTTTTTATAGGTTACATTTCGGTGAGTGTGCATCGGGATTGCATGATTTGATCCCCCCTGCCCCATTCCACCATCGGACGAGTAGGGAAACACCAAGACGGCATCGTTATACTGTGGAGGTGCCTAAGTCGCGTACTAAGCGGTTTGCTTCCACCTTCATTGTGCGTACTGCCAAAGTGTGGAATTCTTTGCCAAATTCTCTGTTCCCCGATAACTATAATCTAGCGGTTTTCAAGGCAAGAGTGAACCGGTTTCTTCTGGGCAAGCGCGCTCCACCTTAGATTGCAATCTCGCTTACCATCAGGTGAATTGCGGTCATGCGCAAGCCCATTACTAGTAAAAAAAAAAAAAATATATAAATTTTGGATAAAATCTGTCAAGCCGTTTCGGAGGAGTACGGTAACAAACACTGTGACACGGAAATTTTATATACAAGATATACACCCAGACCAACAGCCAACAAATTTAGTTGAGCACAAATATGTTGGCCGTGCCGGGAATCGAACCCGGACCCTTCTGATTGGTAGTCCGGCATGGTAACCTAAGCCAACGAGGTCGTCAAACATATGTCCTGGTTAGTTCTTATTCTTCTTTGTATAATCAAAGTGGTCATTGTTGTTTTTACTCCTTACAACACACCTTACAGGTATTTGACCAGATGAGTTAGTGACACACCGGCCTAAGGCAGAACCTGGTCTGGAGTGACTTAATTCAAGTACAGTGTAAACTCCATGTAACGTCACTCGTTTTAACGACAAACTCTCTAAAGCGTCGAAATCAATTGGCTTTAGTTGTATTAGCTTGTTTTCCATACAATGATACGTTCTCTCCATTTAACGACCACTCTCTATAACGCCATAAAATGCACAGTCCCTTCATTGTCGTTATATGGAGTTTACACTGTAATTTTTTTTTGTTCACAGATTTTGGTATTTGTCCATTCGAGGAAAGAAACCGGAAAGACTGCTCGAGCCATCCGTGATATGTGCTTGGAGAAGGACACTCTTGGACAGTTCCTCAGGTATCTTAATATCTTATATCTTTAAATGAGCAATTCTTGTATATCGATACCCTAATTTAAAAACCAACTAACTCCTCTGCGGGTTTTTACGGGAGAGGCTCGAAACTTCATTGTATTTTTTAATTTACGCAATAAAAAAAACCTAGTCCTGTGAAAAACTAAGCTTTATTTTTTTTATTATAATAAAAATAAATAATAACGTTACCTCTATCACAATTCGGAAATTCTTAACTCTACACGTGTTTCGCCTAACCACAAGGCATCATCAGGAGATGCTGACTCTTCGAACTCATGCTCTCTCGACTTGTTGTTCGAAGAGTCAGCATCTCTTGATGATGCCTTGTGGTTAGGCGAAACACGTGTAGAGTTAAGAATTTCCGAATTGTGATAGGTAACGTTAATCTTAGTTAATTTTTCCTTTACTTGTCTTTATTTGGATTTCGGATCACAGCGGAAGTACACTAGATATTTAATTTTGTCATCTATTCGTATGGGGACATCCCGTAATAAAAACTTTTAAGACCACAAGTAAGAGTGTGGTCTTATTTGAGTTTAGGAATTTAAGACGTCTTACGTGAACAGTTTAAAATGTTTATTATTATATTCGTAGGGAAGGTTCGGCCAGTATGGAAGTGTTGCGAACAGAGGCGGAGCAAGTGAAGAACCCGGAGCTACGCGAGCTGCTGCCTTACGGGTTCGCTATACATCACGCCGGCATGAGTCGAGTGGACAGGACGCTGGTGGAGGATCTGTTCGCCGACAGACATATACAGGTAACATCATTTAACCAAATCAAATCGTTTATTAACCTTATGGCATCGCACCGTACTGGGCGAGTCAATTTACAATTATTTATTACTAAAATTTAATTTATATACACATACATTGACAGTGGAACAGGTATGCCAGCGACCCAAGATCGTGCTCCGCTATTTTAAGGAGCTTGGATGGCTTGGGTAGGCTTGTAGGGGGAAATGCACAATATGCCTCTTGCAGGTTGTCAGTGCAGGTCTGATCGCCCCCATCATAGAATAAGAATAAGAATAATATACATACATTCATGACAAATATATAACTTAAAATATGACACAAAAAATATGATATAATTTTATATTGATCGATCGATATTTATATCGATATAATTTTATATTATATTTTAATATAAAAAAAATACAGGAGGAAGTATAACAAAGGTGCAGGGGTTCTGCTGCAACCAACATCTGACAACTGTCATCCCAGAACCTTCTTTTGAAAGCACAAGTATAGCCATCGAGGAGGTTTTAGGGAGTAGTAATCTCTCATACCCTGGCTACACCCCAACATAGTCGGGTATCTATGAAGATTCGTATCTTCATAGATACCCGACTACTCTAAAAATCAACTTTCTAAACTCGAAAATCAAAACACAATCAAATTATTTATAAGCCTTACGACATCACGCCGTACTGGGCAAGTCAATTTACAATTACTTAATTTCTAAAATGTGTATGCCTATATTACGAGTACACTCTTAATATTATTACATAAATCTATATCTATATTTTTCTTCCACCTGGAATCGTTAGAAAGCTTTATATCTACATATAATAAGACTGCTACAAGAATGAAGATTTTGTTACTGACTGTACTCTAAAAAGTGTACACACACACATACTAATTGTCGCCTTAACCCTTAAATGGACAATGTTGTTTTTAAACAACATACTAAAAATCACACATAAAATTGACTTTCATTTTATTTTATTTTTATTTTGCGCAATGTTGTTTATAAACAACACTCACATTATTGCAAAAAAAGTATAGTAAATTAATGTCTAGATTTTTTTACTAATTTTTCCTAGACAGTAATACATGTTTATTACATTTTTTTTTTACACATTCACACACGGCTGGTTAGCCCCATACTGAACCATTTCTAGCTCGTATTATGGTTGCTAACACAACTGATATACTACATATACATACATATATTAAACATATTTATTACATACATATATTTAACATAAATATATTTTTTAAAACGTGAAACATAAATCGTCCATTTAAGGGTTAATATTTGTAGGACAGATTTTTTTAATCGGCGCCTTTCGTCCACCAGGTTCTAGTGTCAACAGCAACATTGGCGTGGGGTGTGAATTTGCCCGCCCATACAGTTATAGTGAAGGGCACGCAAGTGTACAATCCGGAAAAGGGACGGTGGAGTGAGCTCGGTGCGTTGGATGTGCTACAAATGTTGGGACGCGCTGGACGGCCGCAGTACGATACTAAGGGAGAAGGTGAGATAAATGTCAAAAAAATGGATAAAGTGTCATAAACTAGGTCGAAATGTGTCAAAATTGGGCTAAATGAGGAGGTTAAAATTAGACACGAAAATATCCAGATACAGAAGTTTAAAATAATCTGTTAAAACGGAATGAACTAGTATTTACGAGTTCTACATATACGGCTATAGTAAAAGGCACGCAAGTGTACAATCCGGAAAAGGGACGGTGGAGCGAGCTCGGTGCGCTCGATGTGCTGCAAATGTTGGGACGAGCTGGACGGCCGCAGTACGATACTAAGGGAGAAGGTGAGATAAAGTGTTATAAAGTGGGTCGAAAATGTGTCAAAATTGGGCTAAATGAGGTTAGGAGGTGGATACAATATGTGAGAAATGTCATAAAATGGATAAAGTGTCATAAAGTTGGTCGAAAATTTGTCAAAGTTGGGTTAAAGAGATAGGACAAAATTAGACATCAAAATATCCAGAATATAGAGGTTAAAAATAATCTGACAATGTCAAAACTTGGACAAAATATCAATATTATAAATTGTTGTAAAATAGGTCAAAAATTTGCTAAAATTGGTCTTAATGAGAGTAATATTACAAACTATCAAGAAAATAATATATAATCATAATATTCTGAAAATGGGGTGCCGAACAGTGTGTGCCACAGGTTATTTATTACCTATGGCACACAAGGCAATAGAAAGTGGTAATGTTAAAGAGAGTTGTCAAAAGAAACAATAAGAAAAATATGCTTAAAACTAGTGCTAGGAAACATTAGTTTTCAACGTTTTTACTCTAATTTTGTGACAAAATAAATGATTTTTTCGTGTGTATTGACAGTCAAGTTTATTACTAGTCTAATATAGCGACAATAACAACAACATACGCAGTTTTGTGGCGTGTATTTATATTTATCTAAATATAAGTATGATTATTTTATTAACATGAGAATTATAACTGTCCACATGACTTCGACGCTTTATAAAGTTGTGATTAAATCGAGTGTCCTTACATGGAGCTTACACCCTTTTTTTATTAAATGTTTTTTTTGTCCTCTCCTAGGCATCCTGATAACAAACCACTCGGAGCTGCAGTACTACCTGTCCCTGCTCAACCAGCAGCTGCCGATAGAGTCCCAGCTGGCGAGCAAGCTGCCAGACATGCTGAACGCAGAGGTGGTGCTCGGCACCGTGCAAAGTGTCAGAGACGCTGTCACTTGGCTCGGTAAGTTGGCTAGTTGGCTCGACTGTGATTGGCTGTTTGAAGCTGGCTTGGAAGGTTGCCTAGTTGGCTCGAGTGTGATTGGCTGTTTGAAGCTGGCTTGGAAGGTTGGTTAGTTGGCTCCAGTGTGATTGGCTGTTTGAAGCTGGCTTGGAAGGTTGCCTAGTTGGCTCGAGTGTGATTGGCTGTTTGAAGCTGGCTTGGAAGGTTGGTTAGTTGGCTCCAGTGTGATTGGCTGTTTGAAGCTGGCTTGGAAGGTTGGTTAGTTGGCTCCAGTGTGATTGGCTGTTTGAAGCTGGCTTGGAAGGTAAGCTAGTTGGCTCGAGTGTGATTGGCTGTTTGAAGCTGGCTTGGAAGGTAAGCTAGTAAGCTCGACTGTGATTGGCTGTTTGAACTGGGCTTGAAAGGTTGGCTAATTGGCTCCTTTGATTGTTTGCCCATTTAAAGTTGGCTTTGTTCCTAGTTTCAATAGACAGGCCAATGTGTTAAATAAACGGACTGATTAAAGAAAAACAGAGAATTAGAAACATCACCAAACACATAAAAAACCAACCAAAAAAAAATATTTGTCCGCAGGCTATTCCTACATGTACATAAGAATGCTCCGGCAGCCGGCCCTGTACGGGATAACCCCGGAGAAGCTGCAGGAGGACTCCTTGTTGGAGCAGCACCGCGCTGACCTGGTGCATACGGCTGCAAGTCTGCTTGATAAGTGAGTCGTATTTCCAGATTCGGATTCATTTATTGTAAACTGTACAGGTTATGGTGTTACAAGTACTTATATAGGTTCATTAGTATCAACAATATTGTTCTATTCGAACATACAGTATTTAATGTTTTATTACAGTGCTACCTAAATATAACGTACCTCAATATAATGACTTCCTCGATTTTACAAATTTTTCGTAATTCCCCTTCAATTGTCCATAAAAGTCAATATAAAATTTACCTTTACATTGCGAACATTTTTTGCGTACAACCTCTTTATAACGAATTTTCAACTATCAAGAAAAAGTATTCATACCTCTAATTAACGAATTTTGCCAACCTAAAACTTTTATATAAAGTTTCCACCAATAATATAACTCTTAATCTTATAATGTGATTCATGTCTCGACATGTTTCGACACGCTTTTGTTTGTACAGTAATCATTGTTGTTTTAATGGAAAGTAATGTAAACACCTCTGCTCGTCACTATTGTTAAAGATTTAAGTTAAAATGGCTCAGAAACGTAAAAGGTGTTCTTTTACCTCTTTATAACGAATTTTAGACCAATCTAACCTCAACTTAACAAACCTCAGTTCAACGAATTACTTGATATTACAAATATTTTCTTGTTCCCCTCCGATTTGTTATATCGAGGTTGCACTGTATTTATTTATTCCAAAGCCTGCAGGTAAGCTGCAGCTCCATATATATCCTAAGTAGCCATTATTACTGCACTCCAGAAAAGCTTTCTCAAACTCAGGGAATCCTACTGAGAAAGATAGAGCCTCAAAACATGCAAAACTTTGTTAAGATTCGATTTTTATTTATTTACTAGCTGACCCGGCAAACGTTGTTTTGCCTTAATAATAATTTCTAAATATACAGTAGCTAATTCTCGGACCTACTGAATACGCATATAAAATTTGGTAAAAATCAGTCAAGCCGTTTCGGAGGAGTACGGTAACAAACACTGTGACACGGAAATTTTATATATAAGATTTCTAAGCACATAATTTTTTCTTTATAAAAATGTAACAATTCTTTTGAATAAATAAAATGATTATTATTATTATTTAATTAATAACATGTAAAAATGTATAACTCATTTCGCAGGGCCGGCCTCATTAAATACGAGCGCAAGTCCGGCCACTTCCAACCGACGGAGCTCGGGCGCATCGCGTCCCACTTCTACTGCACGTACGAGACCATGCAGGCGTACAACCAGCTCCTCAAGCCCACGCTCGGCGAGATCGAGCTGTTCCGCGTGTTCTCGCTCTCCGCCGAGTTCAAGCACATCAATGTCAGGGACGAGGAGAAGCTGGAGCTGCACAAGCTCGTGGAGCGGGTGAGTCGCTTTTTGTTGCTTTTGACGCGTGAGCGGTTGGTCGTCTTTTGTTTCTTTGGATCGTTCGAGATTGGTCGTCTTTTGTTTCTTCGGATCGTTCAAAATTGGTCGTCTTTTGTTTCTTTGGATCGTTCGAGATTGATCGTCTTTTGATTCTTCGGATCGTTCAAAATTGGTCGTCTTTTGTTTCTTAGGAACGATCGATATTGGTCGTCTTTTGTTTCTTCGGAAGGTTCATAATTGATCGTCTTTTGTTTTTTGAAACGTTCGATATTAGTCGCCTTTTGTTTTTTTGCAACGTTCGAAATGGGTCGTCTTTAGTTTATTTGGAACGTTCAAAATGGTCGTCTTTTGTTTCTTTGGAACGTTCGAAAATTTTGGGTCGACATTTGTTTCTTTGGAACGTTCGCAACTGACCGCATTGCGTCCTCCTTCTACTGCACGTACGAGACCATGCAGGCGTACAACCAGCTCCTCAAGCCCACGCTCGGCGAGATCGAGCTCTTCCGCGTGTTCTCGCTGTCCGCCGAGTTCAAGCACATCAATGTCAGGGACGAGGAGAAGCTGGAGCTGCACAAGCTCATGGAGCGGGTGAGTCGCTTTTCGTTGCCTTTAACTCGTGAGTTGTTGATCGTCTTTTGTTTCTTTGGATCGTTCGATTGGTCGTCTTTTGTTTCTTCGGATCGTTCATAATTGATCATCATTTGTTTCTTTGGAACATTTGAAATTGGTCGTCTTTTGTTTTTTCGGATCGTTAAAAATTAATCGTCTTTTGTTTTTGGAATGTTCAAAATGGTCGTCTTTTGTTTCTTCAGAACGTTCGAAATGGGTCGTCTTTAGTTACTTTGAAATGTTCGAAATTGGCCGTCATTTGTTTCTTTGGAACGTTCGCAACTGATCGCATCGCGTCCTCCTTCTACTGCACGTACGAGACCATGCAGGCGTACAACCAGCTCCTCAAGCCCACGCTCGGCGAGATCGAACTGTTCCGCGTGTTCTCGCTCTCCGCCGAGTTCAAGCACATCAATGTCAGGGACGAGGAGAAGCTGGAGCTGCACAAGCTCATGGAGCGGGTGAGTCGCTTTTTGTTGCTTTTGACGCGTGAGCAGTTGTTTGTCTTTTGTTTCCTTGAAGCGTTCGATATTGGGCGTCTTTTGTTTCTTCGGATCGTTCAAAATTGGTCGTCTTTTGTTTCTTCGGATCGTTCAAAATTGGTCGTCGTCATTTGTTTTTTTGAAACGTTCGAAATTGATCATCATTTGTGTCATTGGAACGTTTGAGATTGGTCGTCTTTAGTTACTTTGGAGCGTTCGAAATTGATCATATCGCGTCCTTCTTCTACTGCACGTACGAGACCATGCAGGCGTACAACCAGCTCCTCAAGCCCACGCTCGGCGAGATCGAGCTGTTCCGCGTGTTCTCGCTCTCCGCCGAGTTCAAGCACATCAATGTCAGGGACGAGGAGAAGCTGGAGCTGCACAAGCTCATGGAGAGGGTGAGTCGCTTCTGTTTCTTTTGACGCGTGAGCGGTTGGTCGTCTTTTATTTATTTAGGACTTTCATAATTGGTTGTGACGAGGATGGTGAATACCGCACGCGAATGAACCACGAGCTGGTGATTGAAAAGGCGATAGTCATATTGGTCAAACACAACACAGCATCTAATATGGGCAGGCCACCTAGTGCGTATGGACAACAACAGGGCTGTAAAAATCATTACCAACTGGATCGCACAGCAGAAACGACCCAGAGGCAGCAGACCACGTAAGACGTGGATGGCGAAAAGAAGATCTGCAGGTTCTGGGAAAACTGGAAGAATGGATAGGCCTGGCCCAAACCGCACAAAGTGACACAGATTGGTAGAGGAGGCCAAGTACCCAGGGTTGTAGAGACACAAGAAGTAAGTAAGCATAATTATCTGGTTGTCTTTTGTTCCTTTGAAACGATCGAAATTGATCTTTATTTGTTCGATCATCATTTTTTTCTTTGGAACGGTTGAAATTGATCATCATTTGTTATTTAGGACGTTCGAAATTGGTCGTCATTTGTTTCTTTAGAACGGTCGAAATTGATCATCATTTATATATAGGCCAAGTACCCAGGGTTGTAGTGCCACAAAAAGTAAGTAAGCATAATTGGTTGTCTTATGTTCCTTTGGAACGATCGAAATTGATCACCATTTGTTTCTTTGGACGTTTGAAATTGATCATCATTTGTTTCTTCGGACTTTTGAAATTGATCATCATTTGTTTCTTCGGACTTTTGAAATTGATCATCATTTGTTTCTTCGGACTTTTGAAATTGATCATCATTTGTTTCTTCGGACTTTTGAAATTGATCATCATTTGTTTCTTCGGACGTTTGAAACTATCATCATTTATATATTCTTTTTTACTACCAGGTGCCCATACCCATAAAGGAGAGCATAGAAGAGCCCTCGGCGAAGATCAACGTGCTCCTCCAGGCGTACATATCCCAGCTGAAGCTGGAGGGCTTTGCGCTGATGGCTGACATGGTGTACGTCACCCAGTCCGCCTGCAGGCTGCTCCGGGCTATATTCGAGATCGTGCTGCATAGGGGTGAGTAGTGTTGGAAGAAAGACAGAAAGAAAAAAATGGTTGCCTGTAAAGTCGGTTTTACTGGCGAAGATTTTACGTGACAACGTCTGCCGCGCGCGCAGCACGCGGCAGACGTTGTCACCGATCATAGTTGAGTGGGAGAGAGACGCAAGGCATTCGGCGGGCCTCTCTCTCGTTCGGTGACTCATCGTAACGTTACCGGGCGTTACACTTTTCCATAAGTGACTCCCAGCCGCAACCTAATTTAAGACGTTGTCACGTCAAAAAATTTTTTTAAGACAAATTTATTAACACACATAAAGTAAAAGTAAAAGTTAAAAAAGCCATTTATTCAATTACAAATTATAAGGTTCTGTTTCAATTAACACACATAATATATGTATAATAGTAATAAATAAGTAATCTTATCTTCTTATATATAAAATTTTCATGTCACAGTGTTAGTTACCGCACTCCTCCGAAACGGCCTGACCAAACCAAATTTTATATGCGTATTCTGTAGGTCTGAGAATCGGCTACTATCTATTTTTCATATCCCTAAGTGATATCCCCTTAAATAATTTAAGTGTTGGAAGGAAGAAAGAAAGAAAATTGTTTACTGTGACAAATAAAGTAACACACAAAATATATGTATAATTGTAATAAATAAGTAATCTTATCTTCTTATATATTAAATTTCCGTGTCACAGTGTTTGTTACCGTACTCCTCCGAAACGGCCTGACTGATTTTTACCAAATTTTATATGCGTATTCAGTAGGTCTGAGAATCGGCTACTATCTATTTTTCATATCCCTAAGTGATATTCCCTTAAATATTTTTTTTTAAGTGTTGGAAGGAAGAAAGAAAGAAAATTGTTTATTATGGCAAATAAAGTAACACACAAAATATATGTATAATAGTAATAAATAAGTAATCTTATCTTCTTATATATAAAATTTCCGTGTCACAGTGTTTGTTACCGTACTCCTCCAAAACGGCTTGACCGATTTTTTCCAAATTTTATATGCATATTCAGTAGGTCTGAGAATCGGCTACTGTATATTTAGAAATAATTATTAAGGCAAGAAAGACAACGTTTTCCGGGTCAGCTAGTATATGTATAATAGTAATAAAAAAGTAATCTTATCTTCTTATATATAAAATTTCCATGATACAATGTTAGTTACCGTACTCCTCCGAAACGGCCTGACTGATTTTTACCAAATTTTATATGCGTATTCAGTAGGTCTGAGAATCGGCTACTATAAATTTTTCATATCCCTAAGTGATATCCCCTTAAATATTTTTTATTAAGTGTTGGAAGGCAGAAAGAAATAAAGAAAGAAAATTGTTTATTATGACAAATAAAGTAACACACAAAATATATGTATAATAGTAATAAATAAGTACTAATCTTATCTTATTATATATAAAATTTTCAGTAGGCCTGAGAATCGGCTACTATCTATTTTTCATACCCTAAGTGATATCCCCTTAAATATTTTTTTTAACTTTTTCGACGATTTTTTGTTTTTATTTTATTTATAATGTGGCATAAAAAATACATACAACTCTAAATTTTTACTTATTTACACCAACCCCTATTTTTTATGGCCATTTTAGTAATTTAATCATATATTGGTATCAATAACGGTAGCTTGTAGACACCTAAAAATGTTCTCGGAATATGTTAATGTACATTTCAAATTAAACTTTAAAAATACTTAAAATTGATACTTAAAGGCATTTTTTACTCCATCTTTATGACGACATCTGGTATATACCCTCTATACATTCACAGAATATGTAATTATACATTAACATTGAAAATAAATTATAAAATAAATTTAATAATGAAGAGAAAGAAAGAAAAAAGCTTTAACAAAAAAATATACAAACATAACATATGTAACCAATTTTTTTTGTGCATAATAAGCGCAGGTTTAGCATAATGCTGAGTGTACAAGGTACTCCAGTGCTGGTTTTCAACCTGCGCCTTTACTTACAAATGGTACGGAACCCTTCATGCGCTATCCTGACTCGCACTTGGCCGATTTTTAGGGTTCCGTACCTAAAAGGTAAGGGGGAACCCTATTAAGACTCCACTGTCTGTCTCCAGGCTGTATCTCAAAAACCGTAATAGCTAGAAAGCTGATCTTTTCACAAGATATGTATTTCCCGTATAGCAACAAATACTAAAAATAAAAAAAATTATATCAAGGGTGGTCCCCATGCAATAAAAGTTTTTCGTATTTTTGGCTATATATATATATCAATAACGGTGGCTGCTAGATACTTAAAATTTCCTTAAAATATATAAAAGTATATTAGGTATCAAATTAAATTATAAAATTTAATACATATAAATATATTAGGTGGGTTCCCATACAAAAATGGTACGGAACCCTTAATGCGCGAGTCCGACTCGCACTTGGACGATTTTTTTACTGAGACGAGGTGTAAATGTGTGTATCTCTCGGCAGGCTGGGCCCAGTTGGTGGACAAGACGCTCGCTCTATGCAAGATGGTGGACCGCAGGATGTGGCAGTCTATGTCGCCGCTCAGACAGTTCAGGAAGATGCCGGAAGAGGTGAGTCTTTAATGCCTCCTCTTCACTATCGGCCATGATGGGCGATTATAAGCGATCACGATAGTGTAGAAGAGCTACTCGCCTGTAGTCGGACATCGTCGTTCCTAATCATCGTCGTGATTGCCGCGACCGGTGACTTGTCGGTTTTTCGGGCACGATTCAAAGGGAATCGGTTGTAGTTGTGTACTTTTCATTCATTCTTATTTCATTCACTCATTCATTCATTCTTACATTCACTTTTTCATTCTTTCATTCATTCATTTACTTATTGATTCATTCAACAAACCAAAGAGCAATTCACCACTATCGGAATTCATTTACAATAATCCTTGTTTTTTTTATTATTCCAAAGGTAGTGAAAAAACTGGAAAAGAAGAACTTCCCGTGGGAGAAGCTGTACGAGCTGGGGCCCAACGAGATCGGGGAGCTGGTGCGCGCGCCCAAACTCGGCAAGATGATACACAAGTACGTGCACCAGTTCCCCAAGCTGGAGCTGTCCACCCACATCCAGCCGATAACGCGCTCCACGCTCCGGGTCGAGCTTACCATCACGCCGGACTTCAATTGGGAGAAGGTACAGATATATAGATAAACTAGCTGACCCGGCAAACGTCGTTTTGCCTCACTTCAATGATGACGTCACCCAGGCCCTCTCAGATAACCTACATACACACACAAACACACTCACACTCACATACACACACACATACATACACATCTTGAATACAAACTTGCGCATCTCTCGATTGTAGCAAATATAGTAGTGTTAAAATATAATTAAATTAAAACATGTATATATTTATTAAAAATAAATTTTAATCAGATTGTTAAAGAAACTAACTAACTTAAAATAGTAAAGTGTAAAGTAGATTGTATAAGAAATGCATAAACCACACTTGGGGGAGCTGCTCCTCAGAGATACAAGTTCGCTTAGTTCTGAGGAGCACGCTCATTTTCTTGTAGGTCAAACAAAAAAAAACTTAGGGGTATGAAAAAAAGATAGTGTAGCTTATATGACACGTTCGTAGATTTACCATAGCAGCGCCATCTATTGATTACTTACTCAACCCAGTCGAAAGGTATCGACATCTGTTAGAATCATTTGGAGTTAACAGATAATTGTGACTGTCAAATAATAACAGACAATAATTAGAAATAAATTAAAATTGCGACTATAATTTGAGATTTAAACTATCCTATCTCTCAAGTTAGATCGAACTGCACATGGTGTGCGAATTTTATTATAATCGGTTAAGTGGTTTAGGAGTCCATTGAGGACAAACATTGTGACACGAGATTTTGTTAATTAGTTTTTTTCTGTAATCAGATCCACGGTCAATCGGAGGCGTTCTGGATATTAGTAGAGGACGTCGACTCGGAGGTGATCCTGCATCACGAATACTTCCTCCTCAAAGAGAAGTACTGCAAGGATGAACATCAGGTACGCAACCATTCCAAAGTCAAAGTTCTTTATTAATAAAATTACAATTTACAAGTCAATTAAATAAACAAAGAATGTCATGCTATGACATTCTTTATTTATTTTATTGATTATTAATAAAATGTTTGCCTACTTATATACAAGTAATCAATATATCATTATTTGTTATAAATAGGTGTATACTTCCATGGGCGGGGTGGTGGGTTAATGCGAGGAATGCGGAACCTCACTTCACCCTTTCCGGTGAGGAGGCCATCGTGAGGTTTCAGTCGGTAGTGATGTCCTTCTGGCATCGAGCCCGACATACCCCACCCACCTCCCCGGGTGTGGTGGACATGAGTAAATGCATTTCCTCACGTAAAAAAAAAGGGCTAGTCTTAGTACAAGTAGTCTTTAAGCCAAGTCTTAAAGAAGCCTGTGGGCGGTTTGAAAACTCTCGACGCCAGAGCTTGGCCACTTAACCTTACACCTCAAAATGAAGTAGTGCAAGGATGAACATCAGGTACGCAACTACTCCATAGGCTGTTAGTCTTAGTACAAGCAGTCGTTAAGCCAAGTCAGAGACCTTCGGGCGGCTTGAAAATTCTCGACACCAGGGCTTGGCCACTTAGCTCATACGATGAAGAAGAAGTTAGTACAAGCAGTCGTTAAGCCAAGTCAAAGAGGGCGGCTTGAAAACTCTCGACACCAGAGCTTGGCCACTTGGCTCATACGATGAAGAAGAAGTTAGTACAAGCAGTCGTTAAGCCAAGTCAAAGAGGGCGGCTTGAAAACTCTCGACACCAGAGCTTGGCCACTTGGCTCATACGATGAGGAAGAAGCAGATGATAGTACAAATACAAAGCCAACAAATTTGGTGTTCCAGCTGCTAGTCTTAGTACAAGCAGTCGTTAAGCCAAGTCTTCAAGAGGCCTTCAGGCGGCTTGAAAACTCGACACTTAGCTCATACGATGAAGAAGAAGAATCGAGTCTCACTCGCTTTTAAAAATAATATGGCCTAGTATTCATTTATTAATCAACGTTTTTTTTCTGTTATTTTTTTGTATTTTCAGACGAGATGTTAGAAATTAAAAATATATAAATTTAATATATGCATACTCGTATATGAAATGTATCAATATAAGTTTTACCCTGACTTGTAGTTTTGTAAAAAGCGAGTGTGGCTTGGTGGGTTAAAACTTCTGCTTTTTATCAGACAGTTCGTTCGATTCCGGCCCTACAAACCATATTTTTCAAGTTATGTGTGGATTTGCACTCGCTTTACGGTGAAGGAAAATATCGCGAGAAAATCGACTAGTTTGACGACCACAATATCCGAAGACGTGTGTTATCCGCCAACCCGCACTTGGCCACCGTGGTGGGTTATAGCCTATATCTCGCTCCTCGTTAAAGTAGGCCCCAAGTCCCATCAGTGAGAATGTATAGTGGGCTGGTTATGCTACGTATGTACATATACTTGTATATGAAATGTGTCTCAATGTAAATTTCTTTGCTTCTTCATCTTTCTTCTACCTATATTTTTTATAGTTATCAATAAATTGTCATTTCTATTATTATTTTTTTAGGTGAAACTGTTCGTCCCTGTGTTCGAGCCGCTACCACCGCAGTATTATTTGAGGGTAGTCTCAGACAGGTACGATTTTTTTCAATAAATCTATTTACAGTGTAAACTCTAGATAGCGACACTGAAGGGACTGTGCATTTTATGGCGTTATAGAGAGTGGTCGTTAAATGGTCATTGTATGGAATACAAGCTAAACCAACTAAAGCCAATGGATTTAACGCGGGTGCAGCTAGTCTTAGATAAAACAGTTAATTCAAGGTTTTGGGGGGCAAATTTTGGCTCTCTAAGAGTGTGGTCATAGACTAATAAATATAATAGACGCTCAACCTCTTGTTGAGAACTGTACTACGTGTACCGAACGATACACGTAGCGCCATCTATGAATAATTTCTTGCAACGACTTCACTCGGGTCACGCAATCTACTATTGTTATATCACTATGCGACTGCAGCGCGTTGCGGAATTTGGCGGCAACTAGGCTGCACGCTCGTTTTATATTCGCTCGGTATTCTGGTCCCTGTTATCTATCTAATATATAAAATTTCCATGTCACAATGTTAATTGTTGGCGACCTCGTTGGCGTAAAGGTTACCATGCCGGACTGCCAATCAGAAGGTTCCGGGTTCGATTCCCGGCCCGGCCAACAGCTTTGTGCTTAACTAAATTTGTTGGCTGTGGGTCTGGGTGTTAATTATGTATCTATATAAAATATATATTTATGTATATGTAGTACATCAGTTAGCTACCATAAAACGAACTAGAAATGGCTCAGTACGGTGTTAACCAGCTGTGTGTGAAATGTGTCCTAATATTTATAATTATTTATTTATTTATTTATTTTATTAATACCGATTATAGTATAATTAATTTATAAGGCATAACAGAGTTGTCGGCTCTGCTTAGTAGTAGTATAGAAACGTGTGTTCTTCGTCAGAACAACTAATAAATTAATTAAATATATTTTAGTATGTAAAACTGACATATGTATATGGATAGTTTATTTTTCTTTTGGTAGAAGACATTGGCTTGCAATATACAGTTTATACAACTAGTTTGGATGCCTTTGGATTCCATATAGTTTTGTTGATTTTTATTTAATTTTTTCACATTCACACACGGCCGGTTAGCCCCATACTGAACCATTTCTAGCTCGTATTATGGTTGCTAACACAACTGATATACTACATATACATACATACATACATATTATATATAAATACATATTTAACACCCAGACCCACAGCCAACAAATTTAGTTAAGCACAAAGATGTTGACCGGGCCGGGAATCGAACCCGGAACCTTCTGATTAGCATTCCGGCATGGTAACCTTTACGCCAACGAGGTCGTCAAATTTACTGTGTCAAATAAAGATATATTTGTAATTTTATTTTTGTATTTTTTTGTTCTTCTTACCTACAGGTGGATAGCCTCGGAGACCCAACTCCCGGTCTCCTTCCGCCACCTGATCCTGCCGGAGAAGAACCTGCCTCCCACCGAGCTGCTCGACCTGCAGCCCCTCCCCATCTCGGCGCTGAGGAACCCTAAATACGAACAGCTGTATGCGGAACACTTCCCGCAGTTCAATCCGGTGCAGACGCAGGTGATTTGCAATTTTTATTGTATTGTTTTAATCGAATTCAAAATACAGTAGAAACTCGATTATCCGGCCGCCAGTTATCCACTTGTATGTTGAAACACCGGCTCCCGGTATAAACACATTTTCGCCGCAACTGTTGACATACCGGGAGCCGGTGTGGGTAAAACTAAAACTTGGAACTTGGACTTTCTTTAACAGATAATATAAAATGTGCTTATGTCATTCAACACACGAACGGTTATACGGTTTCGCGATTATCTGGACCTATAATAATAATAAATAAATACATATTAGGACACATTTCACACACGGCTGGTTAACCCTATACTGAACCATTTCTAGTTCGTATTATGGTTGCTAACACAACTGATATACTATGCATATACATACATACATATTACACAAAGAAGTATGTTTGTAAGCATGAACGTTTCGGACGGAACTGGTTCACCCCACCAGAGCCGGCTTCTCATCAGAAAAAAAAAACAATCTACTTCATACTTTCAATTATCCGGATTTTGGATTATTCGATTTGCCTAAAAACAACAATTAGTCCATTTAATCGAGTTTCTACTGTAACTGGAGGGCTTTCGCCAGGTAGGTAGGGCATTTTTAAGAGCTCGTCTGGCTGTTATGGTATATTTAGAGTTTTGTACCTTAAAGGTACAAACGGGTTCCTACTACTAATCCTCCGCTTTCTGTCTGTCTGTCTATCTGTTTTGTATTCCAGACAGATTTCTATTTTTCCGACACGCTCTGGGTGTTAAATATGTATCTATATAAAGTATGTATGTAATAATAAAAATAATCATTTATTTGCACCAATAGGATATACATACAAAGCAGATTACATTAGTATATTATAGTATTATGTAGTATGCCGACCCTACCTAAGTGGGATAAGGTTAAGGTATAGAAAAAAAGAGGATTATAGTATTATGTAGTATATCAGTTGTGTTAGCAACCATAATACGCACTAGAAATGGTTCAGTATGGAGCTTACCAGCCGTGTGTGAAATGTGTCCTAATATAATTAATATATTATTAATATTTTAATAATGTTATATCAAGCGACCCAAAATATTACGTTTTTTTCCTTCAGGTGTTCAACGCGGTATACAATTCGGACGACAACGTTTTCGTCGGCGCCCCATCCGGTTCCGGAAAGTCTGTTATAGCGGAGCTGGCACTCTTGCGCATGCTGTCGTCCGGTGGCAACGGGCGATGCGTGTATTTAGCGCCGAAGGACGCGCTCGCGGATATTGTGTTTGCTGACTGGTACCACAAGTTTGCCAACAAGTTTAATCTAAAGGTCAGTAATAAATATTGACATATTTAGACATTTAAACGAAGTTGGCACTCTTGCGCATGCTGTCGTCCGGTGGCAACGGACGATGCGTTTATTTAGCACAAAAACAAAACCACCTTTTTTTTTTACTAAATTGTAAACAAAAGTTATAAATAACTTTTGTAATTTTTGCAATCAAAACTCCAAATTTTTCAAAATGTTTCTAAATGCGATGACGAATCGAATGACACCTCGATCATAATTTTCCGAGGCAGGCTAAAAACTTAGACCTAAAAGGCACATGTTGACTAGACGCGCGAGTGGATATAGTGTTCGCAGACTGGTACCACAAGTTTGTCAGCAAGTTTAATTTAAAGGTTAGTAATATTGACATATTTAGACATTTAAACGAAGTTGGCACTCTTGCGCATGCTGTCCTCCGGCGGCAACGGGCGATGCGTGTATTTAGCACCGAAGGACGCGCTAGCGGATATTGTGTTTGCTGACTGGTACCACAAGTTTGCCAATAAGTTTAATTTAAAGGTTAGTAACAAATATTGACATATTTAGATTATTTATCGTAGTTGGCACTCTTGCGCATGCTGTCGTCCGGTGGCAACGGGCGATGCGTGTATTTAGCACCGAAGGACGCGCTAGCGAATATTGTGTTTGCTGACTGGTACCATAAGTTTGCCAACAAGTTTAATTTAAAGGTCAGTTACAAATATTGACATACTAGATTATTTATCGTGGTTGGTACTCTTTCGCATGCTGTCGTCCGGTAACAACGGATGATGCGTGTATTTAGCACCGAAGGACGCGCTAGCGGATATTGTGTTTGCTGACTGGTACCACAAGTTTGCCAATAAGTTTAATCTAAAGGTTAGTAACATATATTGACATATTTAGACATTTAAACGTAGATGGCACTCTTGCGCATGCGCTGGTCCGGTGGCAACGGACGATGCGTGTATTTAGCGCCGAAGGACGCGCTAGCGGATATTGTGTTTGCTGAATGGTACCACAAGTTTGCCAACAAGTTTAATTTAAAGGTCAGTTACAAATATTGACCTACAGTGTAAACTCTATATAACGACACTGAAGGGACTGTGCGTTTTATGGCGTTATAGAGATTGGTTGTTAAATGGAGATGTAACATTGTACGGAATACAAGCTAAACCAACTAAAGACAATTGATTTCGACGCTTTAGAGATTTTTTCGTTAAATCGAGTGACGTTACATCGAGTTAACACTGTATTTAGATTATTTGTCGTTGTTGGCACTCTTGCGAATACGCTCGTCCGGTAGCAACGAACTATGTGTGTGTATTTAGCATCGATGGATTTTCTAGCTGACATTGTGCTTGAAGACTAGTATCACAAGTTTGCCAGCAAGTTTAATTTAAAGGTCAGTAACAAATATTGTCATAGTTAGACATTTTAGTTTAATTTAAGGCTTTAAATTAGTTTAATATGTGAACAAATCTTGAATTTACAGTTTTTTCATTATAAACAGTAAAAACTTTTGAAAAATAGCTTAAAGACCGTCCAAAGAAGAACTCTAAGAATATTTATACTTATTTTAATACAAATCGGACTTATGAATTAAAAAAAAAACTGGTTCAAAAAATCTTATTTTTTACCATATTTTTTTTTGTAAATCTAATCTAAAATTAATTAAAGTAAAAGTATATAATATATAATCTAAAAAGCCAGTGGGAAGAGTACCTAAAATGCCAGCCGAGTTGCCTCTTTGTATAGCAACGCTAATCCTGTGCTGTGCAAAGTAGAGGCCGGCATTTTGGTCACAAGTAGCGTCGACTAATTATTATTGTTTTCATATTTTAATGTCATCTATTTTGCCAGGTGGTGCAACTGACTGGCGAAACTGCAACGGATCACAAGTTGCTGAACAAAGGGCAAGTCATAATAACTACTGCGGAGAAATGGGACGTGCTTTCTAGAAGGTCAGTTCATAAACTATCGACAACCTCGTTGGCGTAAAGCCTATTCCCGGCCCGGTCAACATCTTTGTGCTTAACTAAATTTGTCGGCTGTGGGTCTGGGTGTTAAATATGTATTTATATATAATACTAGCTGACCCGGCAAACGTTGTTTTGCCTTAAAAATATATAGTAGAAGATTCTTAGACCTACTGAATACGCATATGAAATTTGGTAAAAATCGGTCAAGCCGTTTTGGAGGAGTACGGTAACTAACATTGTGTCATGGAAATTTTATAATTCTTTATTGGACACATAAATAAAAAAGGCACAGTAAAAGACAATTAACTTAAAATTAGTGTACCACAATTGGCGGCCTTATCGCTTAAAGCGATCTCTTCCAGGCAACCTTTGGATGGAAAGGAATTTATAAACGACTAAAGAAGGACGTAGTGTACAATAAAGAATAATAAAAAACATACATATAATATTAATAATCTTATCTTAATTTATATAATCTCGTGTCACAATGTTTGTCCTCAATGGACTCCTAAACCACTTAACCGATTATAATAAAATTCGCACACCATGTGCAGTTCGATCCAACTTGAGAGATAGGATAGTTTAAATCTCAAATTATAGTCGCAATTTTAATTTATTGCTAATATAATTTGTTATAATTAACTGTAAGTAACCTATTTATATAGTAATTGAATTATCAATGAAGTAATTTGTAAAAATGAAGTATCTTTTTGTACGTGTTACTCCTAACCAAAAAGAAACCTGGCAATAACTAACCTTAGGCCTATATTACTTAAAGTAGGCGACCATACGTTTTTATCAAATCGCTAGTGCCTTGAAAATTCGCATAACGGACACAACCGTCAACGACGTCTGCCCTTACCCGTCTGCCCGCGTTCGGGTCGCGCACTCAGCTATTAGCCGCTTCTTCCCCACCGCACGCCCCGTTCGCCTGGCGCCGCTGCATTTTAAATCTGTGATATCTTCGAAAATATTTATTTAATTTACATGCTGCAAAAAGACATATTGATCTTTATTAAATGCACAATGTATTTAAGACACTTAATTGCATAAGAATTTATACTGTATTGCTTAAAATCGCTTCGTAAATAAGCCATTATTTCTCGTACAAAGTAAAGGATAAAAAATGGTTATTGTGGGTTATTCCTAAGAGATAAACATATACCATCACGGACTTTTTTGTAGACCTTTTTAAGTTGTACAATACTGTAGTAAATTGTTTTGATCTATCTTGTAGGATTCAGTCAGCGTTTGCAATGTAAGCGCAAAAAATGTGTTTTTTTTTACGACCTCACATTAAAAACCTCAAAAATTGTAGCCTATGTGTTATTCTGATGTATAAGCTATAGCCTATGTGTTATTCTGATGTATAAGCTATATTGTGGTAAAGTTTCATTCAAATCCATTCGGTAGTTTTTACGTGAAAGAGTAACAAACATACATCCATACATCCATACATCCATACATCCACACATCCATACATACAAACTTTCGCCTTTATAATATTAGTAGGATGTATGTATGTATATGTAGTATATCAGTTGTGTTAGCAACCATAATACGAGCTAGATATGGTTCAGTATGGGGCTAACCAGCCGTGTGTGAAAGTGTCCTAATATTTATTTATTTATTTTTTCATAAACTAACTAAACATAATATCTATGCCCTGCGCCACAGGCTCGCTAGAGCACTACAGCGGGGCACAGTGCTCCCATAACGCACCACAACAACAAACAAAATAACTTTTTCCGAACTTTCGTACAAAACGCTTTGCGTCGACCTTTATTATTAGGACTGCGAAGCTTTGGAACTCACTACCTGAGAGGTATCATCCGGGGGCCTTCAAAAGTAGAGTTAATAGGTATCTTCTAGGTAAGCGTGCCACACCGTAGACTGCAGTGCAGCTTATCATCAGGTTAGCTGTAGTCAAACGCTAACCTATCAAGGATAAAAAAAAAATGGTTGCCTGTAAAGTCGGTTTTACGGGCGAAGATTTTACGTGACAACGTCTGCCGCGTGCTGCGCGCGCGGCAGACCGATCATAGTTGAGTGGGAGAGAGACGCAAAGCATTCGGCGGGCCTCTCTCTCGTTCGGTGACTCATCGTAACGTTACCGGGCGTTACACTTTTTCATAAGTGACTCCCAGCCGCAACCTAATTTAAGACGTTGTCACGTCAAAAAAAAAACAAAAAGGTATAACATTTATGTAAACTGGTATGTGCGCTGCTAATGTGTATGAAATAAATTAATTTATTCTATTCTATTCTATCGGTCGGGCCGTTGGTGCGGGAAGAAGTAACAAACATACACACTTACATACACTCGCATCTATAATATTTTTTTTTCATTTGCTTTTAAGTTGCAAATTTGTTTGTTTATAAAGGCGTAAAGGCGTTACTTATTAGAAACAAAACGAAATATTCTGTGATAATTTTAAGCATCTACCCGTTACCGTTATTAATATTGAGCAACAGATACGAAAATACACATATATTTTTATATTTGTTTTAAACATATATTTGTTGTTATAACGGAGACGAAAATACATAATATGTGAAAGTTTTAGCTTTTTAGCTATCACGGTTTATGAGATACAGCCTGGTGACAGACAGAAAGCGAAGTCTTAGTAATAAAGTCCTCTTGGCACCCAAAGGTTAACATAAGGGTACCCAAAGGGTAGACAAAGGAAAAGATGGAGGGACCTATTCGTAAAGATATGCGGACCTATATGGATGAGACAGGCGTGGGAGAGAGAGAGAGAGAGAGTTGAAAAAAAACGGGGTGGCCTATGCCCAAGCGGCAACTTTTGCATGAAAAGGTGTAAATAAAAATATGCAATTTTCATGAAATGTTATGTAATAGAATAAAGGCTTTTTTACTTTTACTTTACCCAAAGGTTAAGGTAAGAGTACCCAAAGGGTAACGTAAGGGTACCCAAAGGGCAACGTAAGGGTACACAAATGGTAACATAAGGGTACCCAAAGGGTACTAACGGAACTCTAACGTAATTTACTCGTATAATTTGTTCGCAGGTGGAAAGTGCGTAAGAGCGTGCAAAGCGTGTCTCTGTTCATAGTGGACGCGCTACAACTGCTCGGCGGGGAGGAGGGACCTGTGTTAGAGGTGGTCTGCTCCAGGATGCGGTATATCGCTTCGCAGATTGGTACGTTTCTATCTTATCATAATATATATAAATCTCGTGTCACAATGTTTGTCCTCAATGGACTCCTAAACCACTTAACCGATTATAATAAAATTCGCACACCATGTGCAGTTCGATCCAACTTGAGAGGTAGGATAGTTTAAATCTCAAATTATAGTCGCAATTTTAATTTATTGCTAATGATTGTCTGTTATTATTTGACAGTCACAATTATCTGTTAACTCCCAAGTGATTCTAACAGATGTCGATACCTTTCGACTGGGTTGAGTAAGTAAGCTCTTTTGTAAGAACCTTTTACCTTGGATAAACCCAGGTTTTTTAGGTAAAATTTTGTAATTATAATGTATTCTGTTTGTGATAATAATAAATAAATAAATAAAAATAAAAAGTAATCAATAGATGGCGCTGCTATGGTAAATCTACGAACGTGTCATATAAGCTACACTATTATCTATTTTTCATACCCCTAAGTGAGGCAAAACAACGTTTGCCGGGTCAGCTAGTGTTATATAGATTTATATTTTTTTATATGTGTCCTAATACTTATTTATTTTATTACTATTCCAGGCAAGCCGATAAGGATGGTCGCCCTCTCGCTCCCATTGGCGGACGCGCGCGACGTTGCCACGTGGCTCGGGTGCGGCGCCAACGCTTCCTTCAACTTCCACCCGAGCGTGCGCCCGCTGCCGCTCGAGCTACATATACAGGTATACATACCTCGTGCTATATCTCTACAAGCCGATAAGGATGGTATACTCTTGTCTCTGTATCACTCACTTTCTCCCTCTCTTTTTTCTTATTCTCCATATCTATCTCTCTCTCTCTCAGCGTAAAGGTTACCAAGCTGGACTGCCAATCAGAAGATTCCGGGCTCAATTTCAGGCACACTGGCTGGCTGTCGGTCTGGGTGTTAAGTATGTAACTATATGAAGTATTTATGTAATTTATGTATGGGTTCGATTGCCGTCTCGTCCAACATCTTTGTGATGAACCAAATTTGTTGGCTGTCGGTCTGGATGTTAAATATGTATTGATATAAATTATTTAAGTGTGTATATGTAGTATATCAGTGGTTGCATTAAAACTTTGGCAATTTGGCCATTTGAATGTATAACCGGCTATCTCTTACGTTTATTTTACGACAAAGTAAGTGATAGCCGTTTATACAAATATTATATCAGTTGTGTTAGCAACCATAGTACAAACTGTAAATGGTTTAGTATGGGGATAACGAAATGTGTGTGAAATGTGTCTTTATAAAATAAAAACTGATAAAATAAGTATAAAAAAACTAGTAGATCGTCCCGGCTTCGCACGGGCTTCAAAATAATGGAAGTTGCAAAAAGAAACAAATATTCCCTATGTTGCTCAGGGACAACGGACAACATAAGTATAAAAAAACTAGTAGATCGTCCCGGCTTCGCACGGGCTTCAAAATAATGGAAGTTGCAAAAAGAAACAAATATTCCCTATGTTGCTCAGGGACAACGGACAACATAAGTATAAAAAAACTAGTAGATCGTCCCGGCTTCGCACGGGCTTCAAAATAATGGAAGTTGCAAAAAGAAACAAATATTCCCTATGTTGCTCAGGGACAACGGACAACATAATTTTACAAATCTGTCCTGTAGTTTCGGAGCCTATTTGCGACAAACAACAAAAAATTGGCGCAACGGTTACCATGCCGGACTCCTAACCAGAAGGTTCCGGGTTCGATTCCCTGCCCGGCCGACATCTTTGTGCTTAACTAAATTTGTCGGTTGTGGGTCTGGGTGTTAAATATGTATCTATATAAAATATATATGTATGTATATGTAGTATATCAGTTGTGTTAGCTACCATAACACGAACTTAAAATGGTTCAGTATGGAGTTAACCAGCCGTGTGTGAAATGAGTCCTTATTTATTAAAAAAAAAAATGGTTGCCTGTAAAGTCGGTTTTACGGGCGAAGATTTTACATGACAACGTCTGCCGCGTGCTGCGCGCGCGGCAGACCGATCATAGTTGAGTGGGAGAGAGACGCAAGGCATTCGGCGGGCCTCTCTCTCGTTCGGTGACTCATCGTAACGTTACCGGGCGTTACACTTTTTCATAAGTGACTCCCAGCCGCAACCTAATTTAAGACGTTGTCACGTCAAAAAAAAATGGTATAGAAAAAAAAATAAAACCTCACATACAATATTTATTCCTCCGCAGGGCTTCAACATATCGCACGCAGCGTCCCGGCTGGCCGCGATGACGAAGCCGATCTACAACGCGATAGTGCGGCACGCGGGCAGCGCGCCTTGCGCCGTCTTCGTACCGTCGCGTCGCCACGCGCGTCTCCTGGCCGCCGACTTGCTGGCTCTTACGGCGGCCGCGGGCAGACCGGCGCGTTTCCTGCACGCCCCGCACGACCTGCTGCAACCCTTCCTCACCACTGTCAAGGATAAGGTGAGAAAAGCTCGTAACACTGTACGATCTGTTACGTGTACGATCTACGATCTGTAACGTGTGCGATCTACGATCTGTAACGTGTACAATCTACGACCTGTGACGTGTATGATCTACGATATGTAACATGTACGACCTTCCATCTGTAACGTGTACGATTTACAATATGTAACGTGAACAAGCTACGATTTGTGACGTATACGATTAACGATCTGTATCGTGTACGATCTATAATCTGTAACGTGTACGAGCTACGATCTGTAACGTGTTTGATCTTCAATCTGTAACGTGTACGAGCTACGATACGCAACAAGTAGCTAAAGTATGTGTGTGTGCGTTGTAGATGTTGAAGGAGACGCTGGCGGCGGGCGTGGCGTACCTGCACGAGGGCGTGGAGGCGGGCGACCGCCGGCTGGTGCAGCAGCTGGTCGAGTCGGGCGCCGCGCAGCTCGTGGTAGTCGCCGCCGAGCTCGCCTGGGCCTTCGCCGCGCACGTGCACACCGTCATCGTCGCCGACACACACACGTCAGTATACAAATACAAATACAAATGAGTGTGCGAATGAATTGCATGAAATAATTCCCCCCGCCCCCTTCCACTATCGGACGAGCAGGGAAACGCCAAGGCGGCATCGGTTTACGGTTGAGGTGCCCAAGGCACGCACTAATAGTGGAGCGCCTGGGGGTTTTCACCTCGGATTAGAGTTATAGTGAATGAATTAATATGATTGATATGGGATATTGTTTTTTAAACTATAAATTGCAATGTTTACCCAAAATTTTTTTGTGCACTTTATTTTTATTTTTTTTATAAAAAAGTATTGACCATATATTAGGTCCTTACATATGAAATTGGCGTTTTGTATGGGAGGAATAAAAAGTCGAATATTTTTTAATATAATATATTTTATTAATCAAAGTATAAACCATTATTTTCTATGCACTTTTGCCATCTCATAGGTAGTTAATTGATCCCTTTACTAAAAAAACCAGTCGGACGGGAATCAATAAAATCTTTGAAGGCGATTTGGACTGCCCCATCGGAGTTGATTTTTTTCCCTTGCAAGAAGTTATCCAAATTTCGAAAAAAATGGTAATCTGTTGGAGCAAGGTCCGGGGAGTACGGAGGATGTCTTAGACTTTCCAATTGATGCTCTTCTAATTTAGTAGCCGTCTTTTGCGCAGTGTGTGGTCTAGCATTGTCGTGAAGCAGCAGTGGCGTGGAGCGATTGACCAGCCTAGGTTGTGTAGCCGCTAGCTTTTCCATCATGGTTTGCAATTGCTGACAATTATAGGCATCAGCAGTAATAGTCTGGCCAGATTTGAGAAAACTGTAATGAACAATACCGGCACTAGTCCACCAAACGCTTACAAGTAACTTTTTTGGGATTAATTTTCGCTTGGGGCAGGATTTGGCTGGCTGGCCAGGATCGTTTGATCCATTGCGCTGAGCGCTTCCGATTACCGTAAAGAATCCATTTTTCATCACAGGTAATGATTCTGTTTAAAATACCTTCATTATTGTGCCGGTTCAGTGATGTAACGCAGCAGTCGACGCGCGTTTGCCGGTTTGCTTCAGTCAATTCGTGAGGTACCCACCTTTCAAGCTTTTTAATCTTCCCAATTTGCTTCAAGTGAATTAAAACAGTTTTATCACTAACATCGCAGCCTGCAGCTAACTCGGACGTGGTTTGCGATGGATCCGCTTCCACAATAGCCTTCAACTCTTGAACTTGACACTTGAGTCTCAGGCCGTCCACGAGGCTTGTTCTGCAGGTCGAAATTTCCAGAACGAAAACGTTGGAACCAAAAACGAACTGAGTTTTCTTTTGCAACACGACCGCCATACACATCATTCACCCTTCTAGTTGTTTCCGCAGCACTAGTGCCACGGCGGAACTCGTACTCGTAAATAATGCGATATTTTAAGTTTTCCATTTTTTTATATTAGTGACGCAAACGAAAAAAAACAGAAGAAAAAAAAACAAATGAATGACGATCATCGAAGCACAAATACGTGAGTCTATAGCTGTACAAATTTTAATTTGGAATTCCTTACCAAAGAGGAGAAATTTGTGATTAAAGTGGTCAGTACGAAAAACGCCAATTTCATATGTAAGGACCTAATATATGGTCAAACATAACTTTTTGATAAAAAAAAAAAAAATTAAGTGCACAAAAAAATTTTGGGTAAACATTGCAATTTACAGTTTAAAAAACAATATCCCATATCAATCATATTAATTCATTCACTATAACTCTAATCCGAGGTTTTACGGTTTTGAATGCTCCAGGCACTCCACTATAAGCGTTATGCCTCCACCTTTGTTGTCCGAACCGCCAAACTTTGGAACTCCTTGCCGAATTCCCTGTTCCCCAATGACTATAATCTAGCGATTTTCAAGGCGAGAGTGAACCGTTTCCTTCTAGGTAAGCGCGTTTCACCGTAGACCTCAATGTCACTTACCATCAGGTGAATTGTGGTCAAGCGCTGACCTATTTAGAGTAAAAAAAAAGTGCCCAACCTCCTCACAAGAGGGGGGAGGAAGAAAATCAAACGAACGAAACGTCAGTATACAAATACAAATACAAAATACAAAATACAAATACAAAATACAAAAACAAAATACAAAATACAAAATACAAATACAAAATACAAAAACAAAATACAAATACAAATACACAATACAAATACAAAATACAAATACAAAATACAAATACAAAATACAAATACCAAATACAAAATACAAATAGTAATTACAAAATACAAAATAAAAATACAAATACAAAATACAAATACAAAATACAAATACAAAATACAAATACAAAATACAAATACAAAATACAAATACAAAATACAAATACAAAATACAAATACAAAATACAAATACAAAATACAAATACAAAATACAAATACAAAATACAAATACAAAATACAAATACAAAATACAAATACAAAATACAAATACAAAATACAAATACAAAATACAAATACAAAATACAAATACAAAATACAAATACAAAATACAAATACAAAATACAAATACAAAATACAAATACAAAATACAAATACAAAATACAAATACAAAATACAAATACAAAATACAAATACAAAATACAAATACAAAATACAAATACAAAATACAAAATACAAATACAAAATACAAATACAAAATACAAATACAAAATACAAATACAAAATACAAATACAAAATACAAATACAAAATACAAATACAAAATACAAATACAAAATACAAATACAAAATACAAATACAAAATACAAATACAAAATACAAATACAAAATACAAATACAAAATACCGTACTCCTTCGAAACGGCTTGACCGATTTTGACAACGTCGAAGTCAAAAATAGGTTACATTATTTTAATTTCTTTTAATACATTGTTTTCGGCCGTGTACCGTGTGCATTATTGTGAAATTGGAGAGGTCCGTTTACGTGTTGGGGCCCGCGATCTACAACCGCGTACCCGCGACTGTCCGGGATGCACCTTCCACCGCCAGCTTTAACACTACACTCAGGGTTTGGCTATTAGATACAACTTTGTACAATATAAATGATTATCTAAATTTAAAAATTGACATTTGATTCATATCATATACTTTTGTATTGATATTATATTAGATACTAGAATTAGTAGTGAAAATTGACATTATGATTAATATCATATACTATTGTAATGATATTATATTACTAGAATATAATTGAAAATTGACATGGATACATATCATATACTTTTGTAATGATATCATATTATTTGACTTGTAACGTTAACTTTTTATCAATTAATGATTTGTATTTGGTGAAAGAATTATTCAAATCGGTCCAGTAGTTTCGGAGCTTATTCGCGTCAAACAAACTTTTCCTCTCTATACAAGGTAAGTAGAGGATGACCTAAGAAGATGTGGATGAATTGTGTGAAAGAGGATATGAAAGAGAAAGGAGTGACTGTAAATATGACGGCTGACAGAAGAGTGTGGAAACAAAAACCGGGCTGTGCCGTCCACACATAGTGGGAAAAGGTGAAGGCAAAGAAGAAGATACTGGTCTATCTTCTAATATATAAAATTTCCATGTCACAATGTTAGTTACCATACTCCTCCGAAACGGCTTGATCCACAATAGCGCTAGATAGGGACAAATGGAAAGAAGATAGGGGAGGCCTTTGCCCAACAATGGGATCAAACAGGCTTTTAATAATAATAATAATTAATAACACCAAAACAATACCGATTATATTATCCAGTACAGGTGTCATTCCAAAAACATTACACACAAGTCTGAACGTGTTATCCCTCCCGCAAAACTATCTACATGTTACTGCAGAAAGCTGTGATCCTCAATACATGCCGGATTGTAAGGACATTTTTGAATTGTTAAATATATTTTACTAAAAGCACTTGGCTTCGGCCCGTGCCATATTCTACCTCCTGTTGTGGTAGAGACACGTATACGTTAACTTGATAAAGATAAAGATAAATAATTTATTGGCCTTACAACATCTCGTCGCATTTGGCAAGTCATTCATAACATTTTGATTTACATTGAATTTAAAATAGACAATTACATTATATACATTATTACTTACATATACATTATTACTTATATTAAAATTAAATTAAATATAACTATATAAAATCTATTCAGTCAACTTAAATAAAGATTCCACTAGGTGCATAGTCATGAATTCCTTTAAGGAGTACAGTGGATTGTCTTGAAAAAAATGTTTCAGTGTTGTTCTGAATTTGGCGTGTGGCAATTCAATAACTTGACGGGGTAGTTTATTAAACATGACTTGAATAATACTAATTACTACTAATAATAATAATAATCTACAAAAAACGATAACAGAAAAAATACACAAGTACACAGAATTAAAAGAAGAGATCATTCGCCTATGGAATATGAACAGGGTATCAATAGTGCCCCTGGTTCTCTCCAGTACCGGAGTCATTCCCAAACACTTACTGCACTACCTCAAACAGATAGATCTGGACACCAACATATACATGACAATGCAAAAAGCTGCCATTCTCAATACATGCAGGATTGTTCGGAAGTTTCTACAGGACGACATTAATTCCGACAACAACCCCCATAGCGAACTCCACTTGGCTTAGGCCCGTGGTTTTCGTGATTATTAACCGAAATTCTTAAAATTTCGTGAAATCGCAAGGTTTTTTAAATAATAATAATAACAATAATAACCTTGTGTATTCCCCCCTCCCCCCCCCCAGGTACAACGGCAAGCTGCACTCGTACGAGCAGTACCCGATCACCAGCGTGCTGCAGATGCTGGGCCGCGCGTGCCGCCCGCTCGAGGACGATCACTCGGTGGCGGTGCTCATGTGCGTCGCGCACCAGAAGCAGTTCTTCACCAAGCTGCTCAACGACTGCTTGCCGCTCGAGGTGAGACACCCCCCTACCCCTATAATAAAAAAAAAAAAAAAAGTCTTTATTGCAGGCTAATTGTACCCATACAGATACAGATAATTTATTAATAAATATAGATTTACAAGTCAATTCAATAATTATTTCATATACACATGTCAATTATTAATTATGTAATTTGTCATCGATAAATTCTTTGACACTATAATGTGCTTTGTTAATTAAATATAATTTAAGCTTCCTTCTAAATATGTTAGGGGAAGCTGTATTTCTGATATACTTATATACTACTTTAGTTAAGCACAAAGATGTTGACCGGGCCGGGAATCGAACCCGGAACCTTCTGATTAGCAGACCGGCATGGTAACCTTTACGCTAACGAGGTCGTCAAATATTATTTTGTTGTATAAAATTTTATTTTGTTGCTCAGGCTGGAATCTAGAATTAGGTAGATGACTTCAGGTCTTCGGATATTGTGCTCCTCTAACGTGACGATTTCCTCACGAAGTTTTCCTTCACCGTAAAGTGAGTGCAAATCCACACATAACTTGAAAAACTAAGCCTCCGCTGACTGCCTGTCTGCCTGTCTGTCTGTCTGTCTCCAGGCTGTATCTCAGAATCTGTAATAGCTAGAAAATTGAAACTTACACAAAAAGGTGTAATTCCCTTGCCGCTATAACAACAAATACTAAAAATAAAAAAATTAAGGGTGGTCCCCAAACAAAAAAAAAATATATTTTCAAGTAGTTTTTTTCGTTAAATTCGACCTTATAACGATATTTTGTAGACCCTCTATACATTCACAGAATATTGAATTATATATTAAATTAAAAAATATTTTATAAAATAATAAAAAAAATTGAAGTGCGGCTTCCATACAAAAATATTACGGAACCCTTCATGTTCGAGTCCAACTCACATTTAGCCAATTAATCATAATATTGTATAAAAAATTGGCGCGAGATAGACAACTTTGGTACAAACTGGGGGAGGCCTACGCTAATGAGGCGACATCAGCATTCCAACATTTGACATAATTTAATAATCACATTGACATTGACACATTATAATTATACTTTTAACATCATTATAACTGACAAACTACTCTTTAAATAATCATAATTTGACTTAACATAATATTAAATATAATAAGATAATGTGCATGTTGATAATGACCTCGACAAAGATAATGACCTCGACACACACAACCCACACTGGAAGACCGTTGCCCAGGACAGACAAAAGTGGAGGGATGGTAGGGAGGCCTTTGCCCTGCAGTGGGCTGATTTATAGGCTTAGATAGATAGAATGTGCATGTTAAAGAAGTAAGTAATCATAATGTAATAATACAGATGAATAAAGGCTTTTTTACTTTTACTTGTATTAAAAAAAATGTTGTATGTTGTCAGAGTCACCTGGACCACAGACTGCACGACCACCTGAACGCGGAGATAGTGACGAAGACCATAGAGAACAAGCAGGACGCGGTGGACTACCTCACGTGGACCTTCCTCTACCGCCGCCTCACGCAGAACCCCAACTACTACAACCTGCAGGGCGTCACTCACAGGTACTGGGGGGCCTATACGTACATATACGGCTTATATGAACAGAAAATAAAGAGTTTTTGTGAAAGTAATTCCTAACTTATTGACTCAGGCGTTACTTTGCGGAAATCCATTGTAAATAGAAGACAAAATTAAATATTTAGTGTACTTCCGCTGTGATCCGAAATGCAAATTAAGACAAGTAAAGGAAAAATTAACTTTTAATAATTAACTTAACTTTTATTAATTAATTAACACTATATGAATGAGTTAGGACAAAGAGTCTTATAGTACAGTAGATATACAGTGTAAATTCCATGTAACGTCACTCGATTTAACGACAAACTCTCTAAAGCGTCGAAATCAATTGGCTTTAGTTGGTTTAGCTTGTATTCCATACAATGATACATTATCTCCATTTAACGACCACTCTCTATAACGCCATAAATTGCACAGCCCCTTCAGTGTCTTTATATAGAGCATATTTATGTTATCTATACTATAAGACTCTTTGTCCTGACTCGTTCATCTATTGACAGCGCAGAGCCCAAACGGCTGGTCCTAGGGTTGTGAAATTTGGAGGGTGTATTTGTTATAGTATGTAGACGCGTACTAAGAACGGAGATTTTGGAAATTCCACCCCTAAGAAGGTGAAAAAGGGTGAACTGATTGTATGACAATTCTTTGTTTTTGAACTTCTAGAAATGAAATTTGGAACATGTATAGTTTATGTAAAATTAAAAATAATGATGTCAAGTTTTTTTTTTGCCAGGGGTGAATTAAGGGTTTGTAATGGGGGTGAAAATTTGTATGGAAAAGTCTTTGTTTATCAAGTTAAAGTCTTGAAAATTATTATGATAGTAGTTTATTAAATGGTTAAATTCAAATTATAAAAACTTTTGCCAGGGGTGCATTAAGGGGGATGCCATTGGGGATGAAAGTTCAAAATGAAAGTTTTGTGTTTTTGAATTTGAGGGGTGTGAGATTTGCAGGGTGTATATATTTTAGTACTTAAACGTGTGCTAAAAATGATTTTTTGAAAATTCCACACCTAAAGGGGTGAAAGAGGGTAAAACAGTTTGTACGAAACTTCTTTGTTTTTTAAGTTTTAGCAATGAAATTGAGAATATGTATAGTTTATGTAATATTAAAAATGATGGTATCAATTGTTTTTTGCCAGGGGTGAACTAAGGTTTTGTAAAGGGGGTGAAAGTTTGTATGGAAAATTCTGCGAATCAGTTTGATATCGTAGCAATGTAATGTCTATATAAAATTGGCGCGCGAATAGGATACTATAGAATTAGTCAAGATTATTACAGGTCTGGATAATGGTAGTTTCCAGAGGTTACACGAAAAGCGACCTAGACGTGGGCGGAGCGGGCAACTGCTAGTGTTTAGATAAGAGGGTTACAATCATTTTGAAAATAAACCAATGTGAATTTGAATTTGTAGGCATCTGTCGGACCACCTCTCGGAGTTGGTGGAGTCGACCCTGACCGACCTGGAGCAGTCCAAGTGTATCGCCATCGAGGACGAGATGGATCTGCAGCCGCTCAATCTCGGCATGATAGCTTCCTACTACTACATCAACTATACTACCATCGGTGAGTGACGCATGCTTGCTTACTCTTCAGAAGAATGACGACCTCGTTGCCGCAATTGGGTATTTGAAAAAAAAAAAAATTTGTGATAAATAGAAAGATTATATATTAGTTTTATAACAAAAATATTTTTTTATTATTTTTTTTGCAATAATTCAAAAGTTATTTCAAAATAAAAATTAATTTTTGAATCCAGTACCGAAGATACGCCGACAACTCCCGAACAAACCCGAGCGCGTGTGACGTCATAATGTTAGTTTTCACTCAGACACTCAATGCAGTTGATAGGAAAATAATAAATACAAAGTATAATAACACTAACATTATGACGTCACACGCGCTCGGGTTTGTTCGGGAGTTGTCGGCGTATCTTCGGTACTGGATTCAAAAATTAATTTTTATTTTGAAATAACTTTTGAATTATTGCAAAAAAAAAAAAAAAAATATTTTTGTTATAAAACTAATATATAATCTTTCTATTTATCACAAAAAATTTTTTTTTTCAAATACCCAATTCAAATTCTAATTCATTGCAGGATTAACCCTTAAATGGATGATTTTTGTTTCACGTTTTAAAATAATATATATTTGTGTAATAGACATGTATTACTGTCTATAATTATATTACTGTGGAAAAATTTGTAAAAAAAACTAGACATTAATTTACTTTTTTTGCAATAATGGGAGTGTTGTTAATAAAATAAATTGCGCAAAATAAAAAAATAAATAAATGAAGGTCAATTACATGTGTGATTTTAGTTTGTTGTTTAAAAACAAATTGTCCATTGAAGGGTTAAGTCCCATATCCAAATATTACATAAAATCATTAAATTATTATTAAATAGAATTTAAATATATATGTATTATAAAAAGTCGGATTTATATGCAAATAAAAAGTTATACAAATATAGAATGAAAGAAAGAAAAAAATGTTTAATGTGCACAAAATAAATGTACATACATACGAGTATACAAATACAATATACATTCCTTATTTAATATACACCTACCAAATAATAAGTAATAAGTCTAAATAATAAATAATAATTTATTTATTTATTCACCTTACTTTACGGCCGAGACCACAAAGCAAGTTACATTAAATGACATTAAATTAAATTCCAATACAACAGTCAAAATACATTACATTAAATAATAAATAGTCCAATTTAATAAGTATTACTAATTAAATTAATAAGGTCAAGAGATTAAAACATACATTATACAAATAAAAAAATACATTACATACATTATTAATAATAGTAATAAGTATAAATTACACATATCAAGTAGTTCGAAAACTCCTCTCTGGCACCACCACAGATAGATGTCTCTCGCAGCAATGCTAGAGAAAAGGGCAATCCAACCCCGACGCAATCATCTTCTGGGCATTGGTGACGATTCAGCGGCACACACGACTAAACTAAATTGAAAGAAGCCCCGTCTCTTTTCATCTTAGGTGGCCAGAAAGAGACGGCACGTTCTGAACCACAGACAAAACAACTAAAATCACGTCAAATATGGAATGTGCAGGCAGTATTAGAGGTGATACAAGTGAGTGACGTCTAAAGTCGTCTATATTTTCTACATTTGACGTGGTGTTGTTTTGACTATGGTGCGGAACGTGCCGTCTCTTTCTGGACACCTAAGATGAAAAGAGACGGACTTCTTTAAGTTTAGTTTAGTTGTGTGTGCCGCTGAATCGCCACCATTAGCTATCAAATTAAATTATAAAATTCCCAAACCACAAACGTAATATTTATGTAGTATTTTACTCGATCCAAACGATATGGTAGACCCTCTATACAGTCACAGAATATTGGATTAGGTGTTAAATAAAAAAATAATATTTAAGGGGTCCTCCTATACAACCATTGTACGGAACCCTTCGTGCGCGAGCCCGACTCGCACTTGACCAATAACTTTGAATTTTGAACTTGGTATCTTTTCCACAGAACTGTTCAGCCTGTCGCTAACCAACAAGACGAAGATCCGCGGCCTCCTGGAAATCATCTCGTCAGCGGCAGAGTTCTCCGAGCTGCCCATCAGACATCGCGAGGAGAACATCATCAAGACTCTGGCCTCCAAGTGGGTATACTATGCGTGCCAACTAAGAATAGGACTATCAAAACCGCCATCTTGCTCAATCATACGCGCAAACTTCATAACCAAAGTGTATGGTGTGCAACAAAAATTTATGAACAATCTGTATGAACAGTAAATATGAATATTCAGTTTATATGTTTAATGTACTATTTCTGTACTGTTTTGCTATTTCTTATACATTTTACGGCAAATTAATTATAAATGAGTAGGATATTTATAAAAATATAATTTCTTTTTCATTGTTGTCACTTCTTTTTTTACAAAATAAAATTAGTTTATTATACTGCTTACAGCACTTAAGTCGAAACTATCCAAAACCAATGTCTCGTCACGTAATTTTTTTTTAGGTGTTGTTAATTTGGCTTGGGCACTTCTTACCTGTAGAATTAATTAATCCAAAATTATCCAGTAATAAAATCAAGGGTAATTAAACAATAATTAAATGTATATCTATGAACCAAAAAAATAATAATTAAATTTCTTTTTTACGCTTTCTTTGCTAGCAGTAATTTTTTGACAGTTATCGTGTGAAGTTGAAGCAAGCGCGATCCTATTCTTAGTTGGCACGCATTATACGTTGTTTTTTTTACGGTGAAGCGCGCTTACCTAGAAGGAACCTTCCGCTCTTCACTTTCTCTGTTACTGGAGCTACTTTCAAACTTCCTCTAATATACTCGTTTCCTTGTCCATTCTCGTTACTCCACACAACCATCTCAACATTCGCATCTCTGCCGCATGCAATCTTCTTTCATGCATCACTTTTGTTGCTCAACACTCAGATCCATAAAGTACGATAAGTCTACAAATACAAATCATTTATTGATAACACCAAAGTTACAAGTCAAATAATCTTATAATATATATAAATCTCGTGTCACAATGTTTGTCCTCAATGGACTCATAAACCACTTAACCGATTATAATAAAATTCGCTCACCATGTGCAGTTCGATCCAACTTGAGAGATAGGATAGTTTAAAATCTCAAATTATAGCCGCAATATTAATTAATTTCTAATTATTGTCTGTTATTATTATTTGACAGTCACAATTATCTGTTTACTCCAAATGATTCTAACAGATGTCGATACCTTTCGACTGGGTTGAGTAAGTAATTAATAGATGGCGCTGCTATGGTAAATCTACGAACGTGTCATATAAGCTGTTTTGCCTCACTTAGGGGTATGAAAAATAGATAGTGTATTTTTCACCATACTAGCTGACCCGGCTAGTATGGTATCAGTAGCAATAAAAGTATTTATGATATGTATCAATGTCCATTTTCAATTATATTCTAGTAATATAATATCATTACAATAGTATATGACGATTTGTAGATCTTCCCCTTAAGTTTAAAGGGAATAAAAAAAAGAGTTAAAAAGAAATAAAAAAAAATGGTTGCCTGTAAAGTCGGTTTTACGGGCGAAGATTTTACGTGACAACGTCTGCCGCGTGCTGCGCGCGCGGCAGACCGATCATAGTTGAGTGGGAGAGAGACGCAAGGCATTCGGCGGGCCTCTCTCTCGTTCGGTGACTCATCGTAACGTTATCGGGCGTTACACTTTTTCATAAGTGACTCCCAGCCGCAACCTAATTTAAGACGTTGTCACGTCAAAAAAAAAGTATTATTTGAATGAAATGTTCGTCTGGTCGTCGCAGGGTGCCGCACAAGCCGGCGGCGGGCGCGGGCGGCGCGGTGCGGTACAACGAGCCCCACGTGAAGGCGCACGTGTTGCTCCAGGCGCACCTCTCGCGCATGCAGCTGCCCGCGGAGCTGCACCACGACACCACCCTCGTGCTCACCAAGGTAACCTCCGCACCACCTTATGATGCACCTTACGCACCCTTCTTTTATTTCGTGAGGAAATACATTCACGCATGCCCACCACACCCGGGGAGGTGGGTGGTGTTGGATATTGTAGTAGAATATTTTCTCATCTCTAATTATCTTTTTTGAGCCCAAGACCGCAACGCCTGGGCCAGCAAGGAGGAGGCCTTTACCCACTTTTGGGTGCCCTAATATTCATAAATAAATAAATATCTTGTAATTAAATATTATTCACAAATTTAAATAACCTACGAATTAATGAAATGTAATACTTTTAGGGAAATAAAGGCTATTTTATTTTATTTTATTTATTTATTTAATTATCTTTTTTATCTATGCTCAACTTGTCGGTGTTACCCATCACTATTGCAATAAAAATGTGAAAAGCAATATGGCGTCTTTTCTGCTCCCGAATATAATATAAAACCAAAATAGAAATACAAAATAAGTGTTCTCTGTTCATAAGGAAGCTCAATAGCACGCTTCCGCTGCGTAATCAGTGAAAATTACAACAACAAAAGTACCTAAAGTCGGGCTCGATGCCAGAAGAGCATCACTACTAAGCCACCCCCCGCCTCGGCTATGTCGTCCCGTCTGATCCCGTAAGATCTTATCGGATGTTGACACACACACACACGCACTGGTTTATAAATAGTGCACGGCAGCTATATGCAGAGCTCACGGAGCTCAAGGAACGTCCTCTTAATGATTTGGATGAAGATGCGACCTACGGAGGCGCTTGTCGTCGATCAACTGACTTGGCACATATGTGTCAGTTATCTTTTCCCGCTCTCATCAACTCATACCATTCTATTCTAACATTCTATTCTATTCTATTCTACCCGAGGGTAGAATAGATAATAGAATAGAATGTCTTTATTGTCATATTGTTAAATAATTATTACATTATATAAACATAATCATAACTATCATCAATATGGACTCGTCAGTATTTCATTCAATAATAATTAATAAATTAAATTAAAAGAATAGCAGCTGTATAGAGGGAATATAGCTGTACAGCTCTGTCGAAAAGTAAATAATTATAAATAAAGAAAAAGTAAAATTATAAAATAATATCCTTATTCAATTTTAGAATAGGTAGAACAAAAGAAGACATCTCGGGCAGTGGCAAATAGTATTGTGCCACCATCAAATCTAATGCAAATGTAAGGATCGTAAAACCATCTTGTTGCAGGCTATCCGGCTGATCCAGGCGTGCGTGGACGTGGTGTCGAGCAGCGGATGGCTGGCGCCGGCCGTGGCGGCCATGGAGCTGGCCCAGATGGCCACGCAGGCCATGTGGGCCAAGGACAGCTACCTGCGCCAGCTGCCGCACTTCACGCACGACCTCGTGCAGCGCTGCTCTGAGAAGGTACGTTGTGTGTCGCCTACTAGTGCTGCCATCTATACAGCGGGTGGCTGGCGCCGGCCGTGGCGGCCATGGAGCTGGCCCAGATGGCCACGCAGGCCATGTGGGCCAAGGACAGCTACCTGCGCCAGCTGCCGCACTTCACGCACGACCTCGTGCAGCGCTGCTCTGAGAAGGTACGTTGTGTGTCGCCTACTAGTGCTGCCATCTATACAGCGGGTGGCTGGCGCCGGCCGTGGCGGCCATGGAGCTGGCCCAGATGGCCACGCAGGCCATGTGGGCCAAGGACAGCTACCTGCGCCAGCTGCCGCACTTCACGCACGACCTCGTGCAGCGCTGCTCTGAGAAGGTACGTTGTGTGTCGCCTACTAGTGCTGCCATCTATACAGCGGGTGGCTGGCGCCGGCCGTGGCGGCCATGGAGCTGGCCCAGATGGCCACGCAGGCCATGTGGGCCAAGGACAGCTACCTGCGCCAGCTGCCGCACTTCACGCACGACCTCGTGCAGCGCTGCTCTGAGAAGGTACGTTGTGTGTCGCCTACTAGTGCTGCCATCTATACAGCGGGTGGCTGGCGCCGGCCGTGGCGGCCATGGAGCTGGCCCAGATGGCCACGCAGGCCATGTGGGCCAAGGACAGCTACCTGCGCCAGCTGCCGCACTTCACGCACGACCTCGTGCAGCGCTGCTCTGAGAAGGTACGTTGTGTGTCGCCTACTAGTGCTGCCATCTATACAGCGGGTGGCTGGCGCCGGCCGTGGCGGCCATGGAGCTGGCCCAGATGGCCACGCAGGCCATGTGGGCCAAGGACAGCTACCTGCGCCAGCTGCCGCACTTCACGCACGACCTCGTGCAGCGCTGCTCTGAGAAGGTACGTTGTGTGTCGCCTACTAGTGCTGCCATCTATACAGCGGGTGGCTGGCGCCGGCCGTGGCGGCCATGGAGCTGGCCCAGATGGCCACGCAGGCCATGTGGGCCAAGGACAGCTACCTGCGCCAGCTGCCGCACTTCACGCACGACCTCGTGCAGCGCTGCTCTGAGAAGGTACGTTGTGTGTCGCCTACTAGTGCTGCCATCTATACAGCGGGTGGCTGGCGCCGGCCGTGGCGGCCATGGAGCTGGCCCAGATGGCCACGCAGGCCATGTGGGCCAAGGACAGCTACCTGCGCCAGCTGCCGCACTTCACGCACGACCTCGTGCAGCGCTGCTCTGAGAAGGTACGTTGTGTGTCGCCTACTAGTGCTGCCATCTATACAGCGGGTGGCTGGCGCCGGCCGTGGCGGCCATGGAGCTGGCCCAGATGGCCACGCAGGCCATGTGGGCCAAGGACAGCTACCTGCGCCAGCTGCCGCACTTCACGCACGACCTCGTGCAGCGCTGCTCTGAGAAGGTACGTTGTGTGTCGCCTACTAGTGCTGCCATCTATACAGCGGGTGGCTGGCGCCGGCCGTGGCGGCCATGGAGCTGGCCCAGATGGCCACGCAGGCCATGTGGGCCAAGGACAGCTACCTGCGCCAGCTGCCGCACTTCACGCACGACCTCGTGCAGCGCTGCTCTGAGAAGGTACGTTGTGTGTCGCCTACTAGTGCTGCCATCTATACAGCGGGTGGCTGGCGCCGGCCGTGGCGGCCATGGAGCTGGCCCAGATGGCCACGCAGGCCATGTGGGCCAAGGACAGCTACCTGCGCCAGCTGCCGCACTTCACGCACGACCTCGTGCAGCGCTGCTCTGAGAAGGTACGTTGTGTGTCGCCTACTAGTGCTGCCATCTATACAGCGGGTGGCTGGCGCCGGCCGTGGCGGCCATGGAGCTGGCCCAGATGGCCACGCAGGCCATGTGGGCCAAGGACAGCTACCTGCGCCAGCTGCCGCACTTCACGCACGACCTCGTGCAGCGCTGCTCTGAGAAGGTACGTTGTGTGTCGCCTACTAGTGCTGCCATCTATACAGCGGGTGGCTGGCGCCGGCCGTGGCGGCCATGGAGCTGGCCCAGATGGCCACGCAGGCCATGTGGGCCAAGGACAGCTACCTGCGCCAGCTGCCGCACTTCACGCACGACCTCGTGCAGCGCTGCTCTGAGAAGGTACGTTGTGTGTCGCCTACTAGTGCTGCCATCTATACAGCGGGTGGCTGGCGCCGGCCGTGGCGGCCATGGAGCTGGCCCAGATGGCCACGCAGGCCATGTGGGCCAAGGACAGCTACCTGCGCCAGCTGCCGCACTTCACGCACGACCTCGTGCAGCGCTGCTCTGAGAAGGTACGTTGTGTGTCGCCTACTAGTGCTGCCATCTATACAGCGGGTGGCTGGCGCCGGCCGTGGCGGCCATGGAGCTGGCCCAGATGGCCACGCAGGCCATGTGGGCCAAGGACAGCTACCTGCGCCAGCTGCCGCACTTCACGCACGACCTCGTGCAGCGCTGCTCTGAGAAGGTACGTTGTGTGTCGCCTACTAGTGCTGCCATCTATACAGCGGGTGGCTGGCGCCGGCCGTGGCGGCCATGGAGCTGGCCCAGATGGCCACGCAGGCCATGTGGGCCAAGGACAGCTACCTGCGCCAGCTGCCGCACTTCACGCACGACCTCGTGCAGCGCTGCTCTGAGAAGGTACGTTGTGTGTCGCCTACTAGTGCTGCCATCTATACAGCGGGTGGCTGGCGCCGGCCGTGGCGGCCATGGAGCTGGCCCAGATGGCCACGCAGGCCATGTGGGCCAAGGACAGCTACCTGCGCCAGCTGCCGCACTTCACGCACGACCTCGTGCAGCGCTGCTCTGAGAAGGTACGTTGTGTGTCGCCTACTAGTGCTGCCATCTATACAGCGGGTGGCTGGCGCCGGCCGTGGCGGCCATGGAGCTGGCCCAGATGGCCACGCAGGCCATGTGGGCCAAGGACAGCTACCTGCGCCAGCTGCCGCACTTCACGCACGACCTCGTGCAGCGCTGCTCTGAGAAGGTACGTTGTGTGTCGCCTACTAGTGCTGCCATCTATACAGCGGGTGGCTGGCGCCGGCCGTGGCGGCCATGGAGCTGGCCCAGATGGCCACGCAGGCCATGTGGGCCAAGGACAGCTACCTGCGCCAGCTGCCGCACTTCACGCACGACCTCGTGCAGCGCTGCTCTGAGAAGGTACGTTGTGTGTCGCCTACTAGTGCTGCCATCTATACAGCGGGTGGCTGGCGCCGGCCGTGGCGGCCATGGAGCTGGCCCAGATGGCCACGCAGGCCATGTGGGCCAAGGACAGCTACCTGCGCCAGCTGCCGCACTTCACGCACGACCTCGTGCAGCGCTGCTCTGAGAAGGTACGTTGTGTGTCGCCTACTAGTGCTGCCATCTATACAGCGGGTGGCTGGCGCCGGCCGTGGCGGCCATGGAGCTGGCCCAGATGGCCACGCAGGCCATGTGGGCCAAGGACAGCTACCTGCGCCAGCTGCCGCACTTCACGCACGACCTCGTGCAGCGCTGCTCTGAGAAGGTACGTTGTGTGTCGCCTACTAGTGCTGCCATCTATACAGCGGGTGGCTGGCGCCGGCCGTGGCGGCCATGGAGCTGGCCCAGATGGCCACGCAGGCCATGTGGGCCAAGGACAGCTACCTGCGCCAGCTGCCGCACTTCACGCACGACCTCGTGCAGCGCTGCTCTGAGAAGGTACGTTGTGTGTCGCCTACTAGTGCTGCCATCTATACAGCGGGTGGCTGGCGCCGGCCGTGGCGGCCATGGAGCTGGCCCAGATGGCCACGCAGGCCATGTGGGCCAAGGACAGCTACCTGCGCCAGCTGCCGCACTTCACGCACGACCTCGTGCAGCGCTGCTCTGAGAAGGTACGTTGTGTGTCGCCTACTAGTGCTGCCATCTATACAGCGGGTGGCTGGCGCCGGCCGTGGCGGCCATGGAGCTGGCCCAGATGGCCACGCAGGCCATGTGGGCCAAGGACAGCTACCTGCGCCAGCTGCCGCACTTCACGCACGACCTCGTGCAGCGCTGCTCTGAGAAGGTACGTTGTGTGTCGCCTACTAGTGCTGCCATCTATACAGCGGGTGGCTGGCGCCGGCCGTGGCGGCCATGGAGCTGGCCCAGATGGCCACGCAGGCCATGTGGGCCAAGGACAGCTACCTGCGCCAGCTGCCGCACTTCACGCACGACCTCGTGCAGCGCTGCTCTGAGAAGGTACGTTGTGTGTCGCCTACTAGTGCTGCCATCTATACAGCGGGTGGCTGGCGCCGGCCGTGGCGGCCATGGAGCTGGCCCAGATGGCCACGCAGGCCATGTGGGCCAAGGACAGCTACCTGCGCCAGCTGCCGCACTTCACGCACGACCTCGTGCAGCGCTGCTCTGAGAAGGTACGTTGTGTGTCGCCTACTAGTGCTGCCATCTATACAGCGGGTGGCTGGCGCCGGCCGTGGCGGCCATGGAGCTGGCCCAGATGGCCACGCAGGCCATGTGGGCCAAGGACAGCTACCTGCGCCAGCTGCCGCACTTCACGCACGACCTCGTGCAGCGCTGCTCTGAGAAGGTACGTTGTGTGTCGCCTACTAGTGCTGCCATCTATACAGCGGGTGGCTGGCGCCGGCCGTGGCGGCCATGGAGCTGGCCCAGATGGCCACGCAGGCCATGTGGGCCAAGGACAGCTACCTGCGCCAGCTGCCGCACTTCACGCACGACCTCGTGCAGCGCTGCTCTGAGAAGGTACGTTGTGTGTCGCCTACTAGTGCTGCCATCTATACAGCGGGTGGCTGGCGCCGGCCGTGGCGGCCATGGAGCTGGCCCAGATGGCCACGCAGGCCATGTGGGCCAAGGACAGCTACCTGCGCCAGCTGCCGCACTTCACGCACGACCTCGTGCAGCGCTGCTCTGAGAAGGTACGTTGTGTGTCGCCTACTAGTGCTGCCATCTATACAGCGGGTGGCTGGCGCCGGCCGTGGCGGCCATGGAGCTGGCCCAGATGGCCACGCAGGCCATGTGGGCCAAGGACAGCTACCTGCGCCAGCTGCCGCACTTCACGCACGACCTCGTGCAGCGCTGCTCTGAGAAGGTACGTTGTGTGTCGCCTACTAGTGCTGCCATCTATACAGCGGGTGGCTGGCGCCGGCCGTGGCGGCCATGGAGCTGGCCCAGATGGCCACGCAGGCCATGTGGGCCAAGGACAGCTACCTGCGCCAGCTGCCGCACTTCACGCACGACCTCGTGCAGCGCTGCTCTGAGAAGGTACGTTGTGTGTCGCCTACTAGTGCTGCCATCTATACAGCGGGTGGCTGGCGCCGGCCGTGGCGGCCATGGAGCTGGCCCAGATGGCCACGCAGGCCATGTGGGCCAAGGACAGCTACCTGCGCCAGCTGCCGCACTTCACGCACGACCTCGTGCAGCGCTGCTCTGAGAAGGTACGTTGTGTGTCGCCTACTAGTGCTGCCATCTATACAGCGGGTGGCTGGCGCCGGCCGTGGCGGCCATGGAGCTGGCCCAGATGGCCACGCAGGCCATGTGGGCCAAGGACAGCTACCTGCGCCAGCTGCCGCACTTCACGCACGACCTCGTGCAGCGCTGCTCTGAGAAGGTACGTTGTGTGTCGCCTACTAGTGCTGCCATCTATACAGCGGGTGGCTGGCGCCGGCCGTGGCGGCCATGGAGCTGGCCCAGATGGCCACGCAGGCCATGTGGGCCAAGGACAGCTACCTGCGCCAGCTGCCGCACTTCACGCACGACCTCGTGCAGCGCTGCTCTGAGAAGGTACGTTGTGTGTCGCCTACTAGTGCTGCCATCTATACAGCGGGTGGCTGGCGCCGGCCGTGGCGGCCATGGAGCTGGCCCAGATGGCCACGCAGGCCATGTGGGCCAAGGACAGCTACCTGCGCCAGCTGCCGCACTTCACGCACGACCTCGTGCAGCGCTGCTCTGAGAAGGTACGTTGTGTGTCGCCTACTAGTGCTGCCATCTATACAGCGGGTGGCTGGCGCCGGCCGTGGCGGCCATGGAGCTGGCCCAGATGGCCACGCAGGCCATGTGGGCCAAGGACAGCTACCTGCGCCAGCTGCCGCACTTCACGCACGACCTCGTGCAGCGCTGCTCTGAGAAGGTACGTTGTGTGTCGCCTACTAGTGCTGCCATCTATACAGCGGGTGGCTGGCGCCGGCCGTGGCGGCCATGGAGCTGGCCCAGATGGCCACGCAGGCCATGTGGGCCAAGGACAGCTACCTGCGCCAGCTGCCGCACTTCACGCACGACCTCGTGCAGCGCTGCTCTGAGAAGGTACGTTGTGTGTCGCCTACTAGTGCTGCCATCTATACAGCGGGTGGCTGGCGCCGGCCGTGGCGGCCATGGAGCTGGCCCAGATGGCCACGCAGGCCATGTGGGCCAAGGACAGCTACCTGCGCCAGCTGCCGCACTTCACGCACGACCTCGTGCAGCGCTGCTCTGAGAAGGTACGTTGTGTGTCGCCTACTAGTGCTGCCATCTATACAGCGGGTGGCTGGCGCCGGCCGTGGCGGCCATGGAGCTGGCCCAGATGGCCACGCAGGCCATGTGGGCCAAGGACAGCTACCTGCGCCAGCTGCCGCACTTCACGCACGACCTCGTGCAGCGCTGCTCTGAGAAGGTACGTTGTGTGTCGCCTACTAGTGCTGCCATCTATACAGCGGGTGGCTGGCGCCGGCCGTGGCGGCCATGGAGCTGGCCCAGATGGCCACGCAGGCCATGTGGGCCAAGGACAGCTACCTGCGCCAGCTGCCGCACTTCACGCACGACCTCGTGCAGCGCTGCTCTGAGAAGGTACGTTGTGTGTCGCCTACTAGTGCTGCCATCTATACAGCGGGTGGCTGGCGCCGGCCGTGGCGGCCATGGAGCTGGCCCAGATGGCCACGCAGGCCATGTGGGCCAAGGACAGCTACCTGCGCCAGCTGCCGCACTTCACGCACGACCTCGTGCAGCGCTGCTCTGAGAAGGTACGTTGTGTGTCGCCTACTAGTGCTGCCATCTATACAGCGGGTGGCTGGCGCCGGCCGTGGCGGCCATGGAGCTGGCCCAGATGGCCACGCAGGCCATGTGGGCCAAGGACAGCTACCTGCGCCAGCTGCCGCACTTCACGCACGACCTCGTGCAGCGCTGCTCTGAGAAGGTACGTTGTGTGTCGCCTACTAGTGCTGCCATCTATACAGCGGGTGGCTGGCGCCGGCCGTGGCGGCCATGGAGCTGGCCCAGATGGCCACGCAGGCCATGTGGGCCAAGGACAGCTACCTGCGCCAGCTGCCGCACTTCACGCACGACCTCGTGCAGCGCTGCTCTGAGAAGGTACGTTGTGTGTCGCCTACTAGTGCTGCCATCTATACAGCGGGTGGCTGGCGCCGGCCGTGGCGGCCATGGAGCTGGCCCAGATGGCCACGCAGGCCATGTGGGCCAAGGACAGCTACCTGCGCCAGCTGCCGCACTTCACGCACGACCTCGTGCAGCGCTGCTCTGAGAAGGTACGTTGTGTGTCGCCTACTAGTGCTGCCATCTATACAGCGGGTGGCTGGCGCCGGCCGTGGCGGCCATGGAGCTGGCCCAGATGGCCACGCAGGCCATGTGGGCCAAGGACAGCTACCTGCGCCAGCTGCCGCACTTCACGCACGACCTCGTGCAGCGCTGCTCTGAGAAGGTACGTTGTGTGTCGCCTACTAGTGCTGCCATCTATACAGCGGGTGGCTGGCGCCGGCCGTGGCGGCCATGGAGCTGGCCCAGATGGCCACGCAGGCCATGTGGGCCAAGGACAGCTACCTGCGCCAGCTGCCGCACTTCACGCACGACCTCGTGCAGCGCTGCTCTGAGAAGGTACGTTGTGTGTCGCCTACTAGTGCTGCCATCTATACAGCGGGTGGCTGGCGCCGGCCGTGGCGGCCATGGAGCTGGCCCAGATGGCCACGCAGGCCATGTGGGCCAAGGACAGCTACCTGCGCCAGCTGCCGCACTTCACGCACGACCTCGTGCAGCGCTGCTCTGAGAAGGTACGTTGTGTGTCGCCTACTAGTGCTGCCATCTATACAGCGGGTGGCTGGCGCCGGCCGTGGCGGCCATGGAGCTGGCCCAGATGGCCACGCAGGCCATGTGGGCCAAGGACAGCTACCTGCGCCAGCTGCCGCACTTCACGCACGACCTCGTGCAGCGCTGCTCTGAGAAGGTACGTTGTGTGTCGCCTACTAGTGCTGCCATCTATACAGCGGGTGGCTGGCGCCGGCCGTGGCGGCCATGGAGCTGGCCCAGATGGCCACGCAGGCCATGTGGGCCAAGGACAGCTACCTGCGCCAGCTGCCGCACTTCACGCACGACCTCGTGCAGCGCTGCTCTGAGAAGGTACGTTGTGTGTCGCCTACTAGTGCTGCCATCTATACAGCGGGTGGCTGGCGCCGGCCGTGGCGGCCATGGAGCTGGCCCAGATGGCCACGCAGGCCATGTGGGCCAAGGACAGCTACCTGCGCCAGCTGCCGCACTTCACGCACGACCTCGTGCAGCGCTGCTCTGAGAAGGTACGTTGTGTGTCGCCTACTAGTGCTGCCATCTATACAGCGGGTGGCTGGCGCCGGCCGTGGCGGCCATGGAGCTGGCCCAGATGGCCACGCAGGCCATGTGGGCCAAGGACAGCTACCTGCGCCAGCTGCCGCACTTCACGCACGACCTCGTGCAGCGCTGCTCTGAGAAGGTACGTTGTGTGTCGCCTACTAGTGCTGCCATCTATACAGCGGGTGGCTGGCGCCGGCCGTGGCGGCCATGGAGCTGGCCCAGATGGCCACGCAGGCCATGTGGGCCAAGGACAGCTACCTGCGCCAGCTGCCGCACTTCACGCACGACCTCGTGCAGCGCTGCTCTGAGAAGGTACGTTGTGTGTCGCCTACTAGTGCTGCCATCTATACAGCGGGTGGCTGGCGCCGGCCGTGGCGGCCATGGAGCTGGCCCAGATGGCCACGCAGGCCATGTGGGCCAAGGACAGCTACCTGCGCCAGCTGCCGCACTTCACGCACGACCTCGTGCAGCGCTGCTCTGAGAAGGTACGTTGTGTGTCGCCTACTAGTGCTGCCATCTATACAGCGGGTGGCTGGCGCCGGCCGTGGCGGCCATGGAGCTGGCCCAGATGGCCACGCAGGCCATGTGGGCCAAGGACAGCTACCTGCGCCAGCTGCCGCACTTCACGCACGACCTCGTGCAGCGCTGCTCTGAGAAGGTACGTTGTGTGTCGCCTACTAGTGCTGCCATCTATACAGCGGGTGGCTGGCGCCGGCCGTGGCGGCCATGGAGCTGGCCCAGATGGCCACGCAGGCCATGTGGGCCAAGGACAGCTACCTGCGCCAGCTGCCGCACTTCACGCACGACCTCGTGCAGCGCTGCTCTGAGAAGGTACGTTGTGTGTCGCCTACTAGTGCTGCCATCTATGGATGTTTGGAGAGTTTGCAATGGAACTGCATAATTTAAATCCCGCTTCTCCATACCACTATAGAACGAGCAGGGGTACAGCGAAGAGACATCGATTTACTGTCGAAGTTCCGAGGATTCGCACAAAGCGTTTTTGAGAGAATTGCGAAGCTTTGGAACTCTCTTCCTGAGTCTCTTTTTCCCGAGAAGTACAATCTCTATTTCCCGAGAAGTACAATTTGGAGGTCAAATCAAATCTAGAGTAAATAGGTTCCTTCTAGGCAAGCGTGACACATCTTAGACCACAGTTAAGCTTAACATCAGGCAAGCTGCGGTCAAATTTAAGCCTATTTATCATTAAAAAAATGTAGACATAAGAACGACGACCTCGTTAGCGTAAAGGTTACCATGCCGGTCTGCTAATCAGAAGGTTCCGGGTTCGATTCCCGGCCCGGTCAACATCTTTGTGCTTAACTAAAATTGTTGGCTGTGGGTCTGGGTGTTAAATATGTATTTATATATAATATGTATGTATGTATTTATATGTAGTATATCAGTTGTGTTAGCAACCATAATACGAGCTAGAAATGGTTCAGTATGGGGCTAACCAGCCGTGTGTGAAAGTGTCCAAAAAGAAAACCCCCAAGTACGAGCACTCTTGTATTTACCTGAATATTTTTTTATTTGTCTTTTATGTCTCCGCAGGGAGTGGAGACGGTGTTCGACGTGATGGAGCTAGAGGACAGCGCGCGAGCCAAGCTGCTGCAACTGTCGCCTACAGAGATGGCAGACGTGGCAAGGTTCTGCAACAGATACCCCAACGTCGAGCTTACTTACGAGGTGAGAATATACCAATGACAATACAAATACAAATATTTTTGACGTGACAACGTCTTAAATTAGGTTGCGGCTGGGAGTCACTTATGAAAAAGTGTAACGCCCGGTAACGTTACGATGAGTCACCGAACGAGAGAGAGGCCCGCCGAATGCCTTGCGTCTCTCTCCCACTCAACTATGATCGGTCTTGACGTTGACACGTAAAATCTTCGCCCGTAAAACCGACTTTACAGGCAACCATTTTTTTATTTACGATAAGATTGTGTACGTACAATAATTATGTGCTAAGAGGTGGGGTAAGTACATTTTGTGGTACGTTCTTGGGACGCTGTGCCCCGCGCTAAGTATCTTGCGATCCTGTGCTGCGGGGCTACAGTTTTATCCGCGCCGAACAGAGAACCAGAATACTCTAGTTCGCTGGCGCCATGGAAGAATGGAAGTTAGGACTTGCATTACCAGTACAGTGGTATCTCGGTATTCCGAGATCCCAAGATATGTTGCCAGTTCCACGACTGTGGTCAGGTGATGCAACAGATACCCCAACGTCCAGCTTACGTATGAGGTAAGACTATTTATTACAACGGAAGCTGAAGGAAGATACCGCAATCCATTCCTTGTATGGCATATGCATAAGCAACTCACTATATTGGCATATAATTATGTCCGGCATAATAACCATTACGCCAACAAGGTCGTCAAGCTTATGGTATGCTTCTCATAAAACCAGCTAATTTTAATCTTAAGGTTGTTCGCTAGCATGCTGCAAGTGCTCATATGCCGCTAGATGGCGTTAAATAGGTATAAGTTAGTTATATTCATCCCAGCAGCCCAAGTGATTTCTTTTGTAACTTCAGAATCGGTTCGCGAAATCTACTGTTAATGTATTATTTTTAAGGCTCATCACAAAACAACATATATAAAGCGTTGATAGCAAAAATTTACAAAAAGCCATATAAAACCCATATCTACTATCATCTATTCTGTGACGATGCGGCTACACTCACACTAGCATTGACAATTTTTTTTGTCACTTGAACTTCAGCATATTTGAATATGGATGCCAATTTCGAACGCTCAATTGTCGATTATATAGCTCGTTCGTAGAGGAAGCATTTTTGGAACATGAAATATTTTTATGATTTGAATTGACCATGGTTCGAATCTCATGAATTGTTCTTGCTATTTTATTTTGTTTGAAACTTTTTTTTTGAAGGAAAATTATGAGAAAGAATATATTTTCAATAGGTTTCGTTTTCGTGTATATAATATTCATAGCGCATACCTTCAAACCTCAAACGAAATTAGAAAAGTAAAAATCTATAGGGTACATGATATAAGTAACAAGAAAAAACTTTTCTCACGAATCATCTAACATATTGCATGAAACAGTTGTATTTTTCGCATGATTCCAAAATGTAAGCCCTTTCATTTGGGAAAGTTGCGAATAATATCATATCCAATATTTTGTATTCGCGGACATGCGAATACCATCATACATAGCTAAGAACATCAAAACCGGAGCTAGACACATATGTACCTTCTACATACAGTGCGTGCGTGGGGTGCCAAAATCTGATAAAGCTACGTATCCAGAGACCTTTTATTGATGAAACCTAATTTTTACTCTATCTTATCAGCTTCAAGTCTAATGATCAGAAAAGTAAATAATTACATATTATCAGGGAATTTATATTTATTAGACTATGGATACAATTTTAGCTACATTTGAAATAAAAAAAACTGTTATTATTATTCTAAGGTAAGAGGCCTGTCGAAATCTTAGTTATAATAAATGTACATCTGGCAGTTTACATGTATCGTTGATATAATTATACACTAGTGGCCCGTCCCGGCTTAGCACGGGCATAAAAAAAATTGAATTCTAGGAGATATGTTTGAAAGTCGTTCAGATGTGTAATATGTTATTCGTTACAAACAAACATTTAAATTTTATCGCATTATAATTTTGACATAGATTAAAGTGTTTTTTTGTATTTATGGGTTCCGCTGCTCTCAAGACATACTAAACGACACCCGCCACAACTAACTTTTCTTAGCGCATGCGATGAAACAAATTTTTTACTCTTTTTTATACCTTGTGTTACATTACTGGAGTCTTAATAAGAAGTTCTTACCCTTTGCAACAAAATATAATGCCTATGTCATTTGGGGATAATGTAACTTCCCAACGGTGTAAGAATTTTTAATTTTAGTCCAATAGTTTCGGAGCCTATTCGCGTCAAAAAAACATAAAAACATCCAAACAAACAAACAAACAAGCCTTTTGTAATTATGAGATTATTAAAGATATTGATAGGTAAACAAAAGACGTAGGTATAAAAATTTGATATAATTGGCCAAGTACGAACCGGGCTCGCGCGTGAAGGGTTCCGTACCATTATTAAAATATGGCGAAGAAACATGTTTTTTGTATGGGAACCCCATATCAAACATTCATTTTATTTTGAAAGAAAGAAAGAGAGAAATCATGAAAGAATCTACCAAGTGTCATTGTAAAGATAGAGTAAAAAGAGGTAATACGTAGCTTAATATTCTGTAGAATTCTTTAGTGTCCTGTTATCGTTTTTGATATTGAGCAAAAATACAAAATATAACACGTCTTTTAAGGTACACTTTAAAAACGTGTCATCCACTCTTTATATTTGTATATTTTGTGTTTTTAGTATTTGTTGTTATAGCGTATCTATAGTCTGGCAAACGAAACATGAGACTCGATTTTTTTGCAAACTTTTTATATGGCAATGCTATAATAATGGCAACGTCAATATCCAAAACAAGATGGCGTGTTGTTATGATTTAGTTAAACACTAATTACTCAGCGAAAAATGAAAAATATCATCAAAAGTGGAGTTCGGGAGTTGTTGTTCCGCATGATCTCAAAGTATCATAAAAAACAACAAGAAAAAGAATTGAAATTCGGCGTTATTTCAACGAAAACAAGATTGTTTACATGTGGTGTTTGATTTCGTAGGTTAGTATGACGCTACTAAGTTGATACATTGTTTTAATTCGTATTTACTATATATCTTTTTGCATAAAGTTATCTATTATAAAATGATCTATTTTGATTCACATTCTTTTATCATTAGTCAAAACCTTCCCACTTTCCTAATAATGCATTTTGGTTATTTATCATACCATAAAATGTTACATTGTAATTTTAACACATTTTTTTCTTTAACAGGTTATTCTTAATTTGGATTCTGCCATTGAGCTGATATGAAGTTTGGGTAAACGCAAAATGTTAAGTGAAAATATTGCCTTGTCTGTCTTGCGGTGTTGAATCAGAAAAAGTGATTAAAGAGACATTTGGAACCATAACTCCAGAGAAGTGGATGAATAATATGACTGATAATGTTATATACATTGAAAATGAATATGAAAATAAGATCGGGACAGGATCACCGAAAATAATTTGGAAAGTTTCATTATAGTAGGAAACTAATAAATATAAATAAATAAAACTGTGATTGTAGTGACACTGGTGAATCTTTTCAAATTTAAGTCTTAGATTCACATTTTAATTATGACAGTGAATAAAACATTATAGAATGCTTTTTTTATTCAGATTGATTGAACAATTTCTAAAGTATTACTTCCTAAAGTACCTACTTAAAGCATTTTTATTCAAACGAAATAAAATAAATAATTTCAAAGTATCAAATTAGTTTATTCCAGGTATTTCATATTAGTTTTGGGGTTGCTATACTCAGATTTTTTAAATTTGCCGCTCTTTTCCAGGGTCATGTTTCGTTGGCCAGACTATAGTACTTGTATACTCTTGGGTTATAGCATTGGATTATAGGCAACGGAAACAAATAATTTGTGAAAGTTTCAGCTATCAAGGTGTATTAGAAACAGCCTGGTGACATAAAGACAGACAACGAATATTTTGTAAAAGGCATTCGTTTTTATCTTTTAAGTACAGAAAAGATCGCAGTAGTATATTAATTTCATTCTTAGGGTACCTAACCCTAAAAATTATTGCTGCAATATAAATACGTTTTTTTAAGTATGTCAAATATGACAAACTGACATTGACATAACTAAATTTCATTCAAATAATCAAACAAAATTATACATATTTTAAATTTTTAATTCTATTACGATACTTAATATAAAAATAGCAATAATTTATTTAAAAATAATAAATAAATTTCATCAAACTCTTTAACAATACTTTTTTTGATCCTGCCATCTAACGGAATTTTGTTGATTTATTACTACGGATGGTAAGCTTGGGTTCATGTTTGGCAGAGAGAATGACACTAACGGAAACGGAAACTAACAATTTATACGTATACATGTCACCAACTTAGCTGTTCAGGTGGCCAAAATTGGAATTACAAGTTCGACAGCACTCTTAGGTGGCAACAAATCTCCACTAGCGACACTGTCAACTGAACAGCTAAGTTGTTGCACTGCACTCATACATGTGTATTTTGCTGGAAAAAATCACGCTGATATATCTGTTTTGCGATAAAAAATGTATAATATTACCTATTTCGCGCCCCAATTAGACCATTTTAAGTTTATGTTAAGTGATTACTATTTAAAAATCTTAGAGGAAATGGTTGCCAGTCTGAGAAGCATTTAGTATGGGGCTCGGAAAGCCTTAATATATATAAATCTCGTGTCACAATGTTTGTCCTCAATGGACTCCTAAACCACATAACCGATTATAATAAAATTCGCACACCATGTGCAGTTCGATCCAACTTGAGAGATAGGATGGTTTAAATCTCAAATTATAGTCGCAATTTTAATTTATTGCTAATTATTGTCTGTTGTTATTTGACAGTCACAATTAACTCCAAATGATTCTAACAGATGTCGATACCTTTCGACTGGGTTGAGTAAGTAATCAATAGATGGCGCTGCTATGGTAAATCTACAAACGTGTCATATAAGCTACACTATCTATTTTTCATACCCCTAAGTGAGGTAAAACAACGTTTGCCGGGTCAGCTAGTACAATATAAAGTGTTGATATAAACCTAATATGAGTTTAATTGCAGGTGAAGAACGAGCGTCACCTGCGCGCCGGGAAACCCATCGTGGTGGAGGTGTCGCTCGAGAGAGAGGACGACATCGTGGGACCGGTCATCGCTCCCTTCTTCCCGCAGGTACATTATAATTTAACCTTTTTTTTTCTAGTGTGGGATCAGTCACTACTCGATATTAAATTAAACTTGAGTATGTTCCACAAAAAACGTTTATTGTTATTTAAAAGTCCAAAACGCGTACTGCGCGGGAGTTGATTTCGTACTGCCTTAACGGCCGGCGCCGGGGCGAAATCTAATTCTAGTAATAATATCATTACAATAGTATATGATATTAATCAAATGTCAATTTTCAATTCTAGATAATCATTAATTATTAAAAAAAATGGTTGCCTGTAAAGTCGGTTTTACGGGCGAAGATTTTACGTGACAACGTCTGCCGCGTGCTGCGCGCGCGGCAGACCGATCATAGTTGAGTGGGAGAGAGACGCAAGGCATTCGGCGGGCCTCTCTCTCGTTCGGTGTCTCATCGTAACGTTACCGGGCGTTACACTTTTTCATAAGTGACTCCCAGCCGCAACCTAATTTAAGACGTTGTCACGTCAAAAAATATTGGATTGGACAGCAATCCGGGAAGGGCCACAGCACAGTGCAAGGAGGTCTCCGAAGTGTTTCCCGGAAGAACCCGGAGACCTCCGTTCAGCACAGAGGCAGGTCACCGGGGGGGTTTTAGTGGTACAAATCCCACATAACCTGGCTGCGCCCCATCGTAGCCAGGTGTCTTGTTGAAGATTTCCCCCTCGTCAACAAAAAAAAAACGAGTGTTGCTTACTCTTGTGGTTACGCACCCTACTGGTCAAATACCTAGTTTATACAGTCGAAATCCCTTAGTTTCGCACAAGCCGATTCGCTTCTACCTTTTATGTGAGGACTGCAAAACTTTGGAATTCTCTTCCTGTGTCTCTGTTTCCTGAGAAGTACCACCTGGGGGTCTTCAAATCTAGATTTAATAGGTATTTTCTAGGTAAGAGTATTACATCGTAGGCCATAGTGTTGTTTAACACCAGCCAAGCTGTGGTCAAACGCAAACCTTTAAGTTATAAAAAAAAATACCTAGCTGTACTGTTTAAAAAAAATTTATACCAAGATTTTAAAATAAATACTGAATTTGCAGAAACGCGAGGAAGGCTGGTGGGTGGTGATCGGTGACCCGAAGACCAACACTCTGCTATCCATCAAACGAGTCTCGCTGGCTAAGAGCGCCAAGGTAATTATTATTATTTATATACACTGTAAACTCCATGTAACGTCACTCGATATTACGACTACTCTCTAACTCTCTAAAGCGTCGAAATCAATTGACTTTAGTTGGTTTAGCTTGTACTCCATACAATGCTACATTCTCTCCATTTAACGACCACTCTCTAAATATAATAACGCCATAAATGCACGGTCCCTTCAGTATCGTTATGTTGAATTTACACTGTATATATAAAAAATCCCTATAACCTATTCCTAATAATCCTTGGTCACGCCATTTTATTTATCTTATCTAAAAGAGACAGAGCTACTTTAAATTAAGTTTAGTCGTGTGTGCCGCTGAATCGCCACCATTGTCCGTCTCCTGGTTCTAAGCTACCTCCTCTCCTAAAAACTCTCGATACGAAAGCTTGGCCTCAACTCATACTAAGAAGAAGCTTAAAAAGTGTAGACAAGCTAATATGACTCCTATTCCTTCACAGGTACGACTGGACTTTGTATGCGGCACGTCGGGCCGGCATACCTACACACTCTACTTCATGTCGGACGCTTACCTCGGCGCCGATCAGGAGTATAAATTCCACGCAGAAGTCGGACCCGCAGCAAGGGACAGCGATAGCGATTAGACTTAAGAAAGAGAGAGAAAGAAAACAACAACTGCTCGTACTTTAGTAGATACTGCTAGCGACATCTAGCGGTGGAGGCGTGAACTTTTTTGTAATACTAGTGACATCTAGTGATAAACAATTGTGACTTAAATTGCATTGTAAATTAACTAAGATTAAATTGTACATTCAATTGTCTTAACATAGATGGATTGTGTATTGAATAAAGTGAAATATTGATAATTATGGTGTTTTTTTGGTAAAATACGGCTAGCGCCTACTCGGACCCTATTACTAAGCCTCCGCAGTCTGTCTGTCTGTTTGTCTCCAGGCTGTATTTCAGAAATCTTAAAAGCTGGAAAGTTGAAACTTGCACAAGATAATTATGTATTTCCCGTGCCGCTATAACAACAAATATGTATGTACTAAAAATATAACGTGTTTTTTTTCGTATTTTGAATGGGTGATCGTAGTAAGTTAGGGTTGTGCTATTTTTTTTATAAAAATAATTTTCAACTTTTGTATGGAAACAAAAATTTGCTGGTTTCCCGCTGAAACTTTCAGAACACAATCTTTATAACGAGTACTTATAGTGATTTTCGGCTTACCATACCCTTTCCATATCAGGAAAGGTTAGGAAACGTTTTTAAGTAAGTGTGACCGTTTTTTCGAATATACCAAATCAGTTTAAATAAAACAAAAGCTATTACCAAAAATACAAAAAGTATATTCAACATCTTTTTATTTTTCTTTTACAATTTTTTCTAATATTCTATTATTATTTCCACTAGTAGTTCTGACCTCATGAACAAAATTTAATGAAAATAAAATGACCACTTCATATCTAAGGCGAGATGACAAGGGAAAAATCTTAAATTTGCAGTTTTTCTAGATTACAATGTAAACTCCATGTAACGTCACTCGATTTAACGACAAACTCTAAAGCGTCAAAATCAATTGGCTTTACTTGGTTTAGCTTGTATTCCATACAATGATACATTCTCTTCATTTAACGATCACTATAACGCTATAAAATGCACAGTCCCTTCAGTTTTGTTATATAGAGTTTACACTGTAAAACAATTTGAAATTTGAATTAGAATAATAATACAAAACTAGCTTTATGTCAAAAAAAATTGTGACTGTTTACACTGTATTTCAAATAGATAAATCTGATTGGTACCAGAATAAATATTCTTAAGGTGATTCTTTATACTGTCTATAAGCTATTTTTCAATATTATTTACCGTTTATGATATACATAAAAAAACTTGAGAGGAGTCAAGGGTCACCCGTATGGAAACAAAGTTCGAAGAAGGTGTCGCGACGATTATTTTTGTTGAGTGTATACAGGTTTTTTGTAAATATAAATATTTTATTATTTACAAAAACCTAGCCTACGGGCTAGACGGAAAAAATCTTACGAAAAGTTGTCACGACACTTTTTGCTATAGTAAGCTATAATGGCGTACGCATATTTCTCTGTCTGTCTCTCTCTCTCTCTTTCTTATAGAAAGCAAGCCAGATATTTCATTTCTATTTCGCATTGAACAGTGTGGTGTCGCGACGTTTATTTTTGTTGAGTGTATACAGGTTTTTTATAAATAATATTTATTTTATTATTTACGAAAATCTAGCCTATGGACTAGATGGAAAAAAATCTTACGAAAAGTTGTCACGATACTTTTTGCTATAGTAAGCTATTGTAAGCTGTGCGGCGTGCGCATGTTTCTCTCTCTCTCTCTCTCTTATAGAAAGCAAGCCAGATATTTCATTTCTATTACGCATTGAACAGTGTGGTGTCGCGACGTTTATTTTTGTTGAGTGTATACAGGTTTTTTATAAATAATATTTATTTTATTATTTACGAAAATCTAGCCTATGGACTAGATGGAAAAAAATCTTACGAAAAGTTGTCACGATACTTTTTGCTATAGTAAGCTATTGTAAGCTGTGCGGCGTGCGCATGTTTCTCTCTCTCTCTCTCTCTCTCTTATAGAAAGCAAGCCAGATATTTCATTTCTATTATGCATTGAACAGTGTGGTGTCGCGACGATTATTTTTGTTGAGTGTTTACAGGTTTTTTGTAAATAATATATAGTAAAAAAAAAATGAATCCTGACAGTGAAGGAACTTCGTTCCATCCGGGTGTCCCTTGATACCTCTCAAGTTTTATTATTATATTACATTACATTTTTTAATATGTGACATGTATAAAATCAATATTGACATAAATAATATATTCATTACAATGTCATTTTATTACATTACATTATCATCTAATCTTCTAATATATAAAATTTCCATGTCACAATGTTAGTTACCGTACTCCTCCGAAAAGGCTTGACCGATTTTTACCAAATTTTATATGCGTATTCTGAAGGTCTGAGAATCGGCTACTATCTATTTTTCACGCCCCTAAGTGAGGCAAGACAACGTTTGCCGGGTCAGCTAGTTTTATTATACTTATTTATATTATCCTTTTATTTAATACATTACAGTATCATCTAATCTTCTTCTAATATATAAAATTTCCATGTCACAATGTTAATTACCGTTCTCCTCCGAAACGTCTTGACCGATTTTTACCCCATTTTATATGAGTATTCAGTATCTGAGAATCGGCTACTATCTATTTCTCATACCCCTAAGTGAGGCAAAACAACGTTTGCCGGGTCAGCTAGTTTTATTATATTTATTACATTACATTATCATCTACATATAACATTTCCATGTCGCAATGTTAGTTACCGTACTCCTCCGAAACGGCTTGACCGATTTTTACCCAATTTTATATGCGTATTCAGTAGGTCTGAGAATCGGCTACTATCTATTTTATAAGGCAAAACAACGTTTGCCGGTTCAGCTAGTTTTATTATATTTATTACATTACATCATCATTTTATTACATTACATTAGCTGACCCGGAAAACGTTGTTTTGCCTTACTTAGGGGTATGAAAAATAGATAGTGTAGCTTATATGACACGTTCGGAGATTTACCATAGCAGCGCCATCTATTGATTACTTACTCAACTCAGTCGAAAGGTATCGACATCTGTTAGAATCATTTGGAGTTAACAGATAATTGTGACTGTCAACAGACAATAATTAGCAATAAATTAAAATTGCTACTATAATTTGAGATTAAACCTATCCTATCCCTCAAGTTGGATCGAACTGCACATGGTGTGCGAATTTTATTATAATCGGTTAAGTTGTTTAGGAGTCCATTGAGGACAAACATTGTGACACGAGGTTTATATATATTAAGATTTAGAAGAGGAATAGAAATATATAGAGAAGTTTAGATAGTATAACTGCTAACTCCATATCCCCACTGGTTCATCTTATCATCGACCCAGGATCTGAACGTTGCGACCGAAGCGTATACCGCTGGAACATCCCTGTCTCCGCAGCCAATGCCCCAGGAGACCAGCCCGGATAGCTTGTAGCGGTTGTCGCCGATTGGACACGCTAGGGGGGCGCCACCGTCGCCCTGCAAATAAAAACACAAGTTTTCAGATATAGTTACTGTTATGAATAAAAATAAGAATTTATTTATTGTTCAACTGTTTTACATGATCTTAAGTGTAAATAAAGGTAAATAGAATCATCAGTTATGGATGGAGAACGACGCGACGGTCCATGTTATGAATCCACGTTATGGAGAACGGCCGTCCATACGTCATGCATTGTAGCTAGGAGCAGTCGTACGCGCGTTGTAAATACCGCGCGCGCGATTCAGAACGAGCGCTCTGATTGGTAGCGGGCGATGATGTGTGACTCTTGTCAGTAAATAATACATTTCAAAATGCATGTCCTGTAATTGCATAGCCAAATGAATGAGAGCCAAAGGGAACGAATTTTGAAATGCTAGAAAAAATATTTGTAGAATAGTTTTAGACAATTAATAATGTGGAATGTAATATGTGTATCCTGCAATACAGTATTTGATTCGAGTCATACGTTTATACGTTTTATTTTATTACTATAATATGTTTTTTTTTTGTGTGTTGCCTTAACGCTAGATGGCGTGGTAATGTAATAATACCTGGCAGGTACAAGTACAGACAAAACTGCACGAATGTCAAAGTTGGAGCTGAGCCTCATCGTTTTCAGTAAAGAATAGTAGCCAATTTCTACCGCTAGATGGTGTTAAATCACAACTACCTGATTTATCTTTCCCTTCCTTCCAACCAGCACAGACGAAGATGGAGTGAAAATTGAAGTGAAAAAAGCCTCATTGTTTGCCGTAAAGAATTGCAAAGCTTCCAATTTCTACCGCTAGATGGAGCTAAAACGTAATTACCCGACTGGTATACTTATTTCCTTAAACCCCTGCCTGCACAACCGAGGCTTGAGTAAAGGTTGAAGTGAGAGCAGAGCCTCATCCTTTGCAGTGAAGGTAAGAAAAGCCTCATCGTTGGCCGTAAAGAATTGCAAAGTATCCAATATCTTCCACTACTCGTACATCTAGTGGAAGAATTGGGAAACTTTGGCGGTTAAACGTACTTTCCAAATTCTACCACTAGATGGGGTTAAACCTAACTACCTGACAGGTATCTTTCCCTTCCTCCCCGCCAGCACAGACGAAGATGGAGTGAAGGTTGAAGTAAGAAAAGCATCATCGTTTACCGTAAATAATTGCAAAGTTTCCAATTGCTTCCACTAGTGGAAGAATTGGGAAGCTTTGGCGGCTAAACGTACTTTCCAAATTCTACCGATAGATGGCGTTAAACCCTAATTACCTGACAGGTATCTTTCCCCTCCTCCCCGCCAGCACAGACGAAGCTGGAGTGAAGATTGAAGTGGGATCCAAGCCTCGTCTTCTGCAGCAGAGAGTTGCAGCGCGCGTGGGGTACCATGTTTACTTCTACCTTCTTTAGGATGACGGCGTAGCGGCTGCTTTTACCTGGCGTAACAGATTTGGCTTCTTTAGAAAGAAAGAACGAAAGAAAGAAAAGCGCTTATTGTGCACAAATTCAAGATGTGAAATATATTTTTTTTTATTTGAAAGTCCACAAAACTGTTTACAAACTAGATATAACTAAATAGAAGACAAAATTAAATATTTAGTGTACTTCCGCTGTGATCCGAAATCCAAATTAAGACAAGTAAAGGAAAAATTAACTAAGATTAATTAAGATTAACGTTACCTATCACAATTCGGAAATTCTTAACTCTATACGTGTTTCGCCTAACCACAAGGCATCATCAGGAGATGCTGACTCTTCGAACTCTCGACAGAGTATTATTATTAAAACTTATTATTAGTAAAGTAACGCCTGAGTCAATAAGTTAGATATAACTAACTTAACCTAAATAAAAAAACTATATTAGGACACATTTCACACACGGCTGGTTAAGCCCATACTGTACCATTTCTAGTTTGTGTTATAGTAGCTAACATAACTGATATACTACATATACATGCATACATATTTTATATAGATACATATTATTTAACACCCAGACCCACAGCCAACAAATTTAGTTAAGCACAAAGATGTTGGCCGGGCCGGGAATCGAACCCGGAACTTTCTGATTGGCAGTCCGGCATGGTAACCATTACAGCAACGAGGTAGTCAATTGTTATATATATTAATGTGTATGTACACAAAAGGACTTATGAAAAGGATTTATGACATTTTAATTTAAATTTTGACAGTAAGTGGCAGTTCGTTAAACATTATTATTTTGTTAACCATTATTATTTTGTTGAACATTATTATTTTGTTAAACATTATTATTTTGTTAAACATTATTATGTGGTTAAACATTATTATTTGGTTAAACATTATTATTTTGTTAAACATTATTATTTTGTTAAACATTATTATTTTGTTAAACATTATTATTTTGTTAAACATTATTATTTGGTTAAACATTATTATTTGGTTAAACATTATTATTTTGTTAAACATTATTATTTTGTTAAACATTATTATTTTGTTAAACATTATTATTTTGTTAAACATTATTATTTCGTTAAACATTATTATTTTGTTAAACATTATTATTTTGTTAAACATTATTATTTTGTTAAACATTATTATTTTGTTAAACATTATCATTTTGTTAAACATTCCTTGATTTGTACTTTGGCTAGTCTGTTTGCTGGTTTTTCAAATGATCCTGTTTCCTTAAGCTATCAATCATTGTATCTGTATTTATCTGAGTGACATACCAAAGTGTGCCTTCCCCCACCCGTTGGCGACGCAGTTGGAGTACCCGTCGAAGCTCTCCCCCTGGCGGGGCAAGCACAGCATGTTGATGTGGTCAGCCAGCTGGAGCGGGCTGCGGAGCCGGAGGAGCGCTACGTCGTTCTTCAGGCTTTTCGGCTTGAAATCTGAAAATACAATATATTATTTTATTTATTTTTTATTATATATACGAGTACATATCATGGAGAGAGCATTACAGTTGTAACCAAATCGCCCACCCCAGATTACCTAAACACACATAAAGATACGACATAAAAACATAACAAAAACCAAACTTAAGTATTATTAAACAATACAAATTAACACTAAATTACTTAACACAAATTTGAGTGTATGAGTACATTGCCGCCTTGTGAATATCAGCATCGGTGCTACAAAAGAGATCTAAGTCAACGTTTCGCGCGAGCATGATATTCAACATCCTCATCGCCCTACGCACTGGCTCCTGCCGACCGTACTCCGTCCTGCTGCTCATCACCTGCAGCAACTTGTGCCTGCGTGCTCGGCAGTATTGGTCCGGCACTGCTAGCCCCACCCACTCTAAGATTGCCGGCACACTCCGGCGAGCTGATATTATACGCCACACAAACATTACGAGCGCTGCCGCCCGTTTGCACGAAACAAACGGTCACACTTACTTAAAAAACGTTGGATATACGTCCAACGGGTTTGGACACATTACGAGCGTCTTCACGGGGACGAGCTGCACACGGACTGTCACCGACGTTTTTAAGTAAGTGTGACCGTTTTATTTCGTGTAAATTCATTCAATTATTTTTAAAAAATTTACGCAATGTAGTTTATAAACAACACTCACATTATTGCAAAAAAGTATAGTAAATTAATGTCTAGATTTTTTTACTAATTTTTCCTAGACAGTAATACATGTCTATTACACAAATATATATTATTTAAAAACGTGAAACAAAAATCATCCATTTAATTTAAGGGTTAAGCTGGAAACGTACTCGTACATTTGTAAATATTGAATAAGATTGTCTTTTTACTATCATAATATAATACGTGTTTACTGGACAAATAAATGCATTATTATTATTACCCTGATGCAGGAACACCTCCTGCACGTCTCTCTCCTGGTAATCATACAGCTCCTTCGGAGTAGAGGTGTCCCATTCGCCGGCGCGCGCCTTCAGGCTGCCCGGACCGTATCTGATAATATATTATTGTTAAATAGTTTATTTTCAGAACATAATTACATTCAATATAATAAAATTAAAATTAAAACAAATCATACAAACACACAAATCAAAACAAAATAATAAGTTATTTGTTCCTTTCGGGGTAGAAACTTTGGGGCCGTGGGGACCGGGAGCTAAATCTTTATTCAATGATTTAAAGAAGCGCTTGGTCGATTGTAAATTGGATGTTCTTGCTACTATAAGAGAATGGACAATGGAATAAAAATAAAATTATACTATAAAAAAAAAAGTTAAAACTAAAATTATAATTTCTCTCCAGTCACAATTCTCAACCATTTGTGTTGGATTGGGCAGTCCAACCGATCATTGATCATCATCAGAATGCCGTTGCGGCTCGCACTCGCTGTCGTAGGGAGGCGACCCTCTTGCGGATAACCGCGTGGAAGTCGTCCGTGCGTACTTCCGCGAACATCAGAGATGCACTGCACCAGCGAGGCAGCCGCATCAGCACCCTGAAGACGTCATTATATTGGACACGCAAGACGCTTTCTCAATATATGAGATATTGAGAAAAATTAGAAGTCAACTGATATTTTTATTTACAGGATACTGGACCAGCGCCCCAGTCATAACAATTTCATATCGTATAATTCTTTCTATCCTACTAGTATTATTATTATCCTACTAATATATCCTCTCGTATCCTTCTTTCTATCTTACTTATATTATTATAACTATCATTAAGTTATTAAAAACTTTAAAGACGTGTTTAGCCTGAAGTATTCTAGAAATTATGTCTGTACAAATTGTAGGCTATGCTTAACTTTGTATGTTTTTTTTTATTATTGCGTGAATAAAGAACTTTTAAAATCAAATCAAATATTATTATTATCCTATCGTATCCTACTTCCTATCCTACTAATATATCCTATCGTATCCTTTTTTGCTATCTTACTAATATTATTATTTTTGTCCTACTTTTTTTCAATATTTCAAAATATCTTTATTGAAATATCTCAAATAAAATAAATAACAATGCCCGTGTACGTCTATCCTAGCTGATATGGTTACTATTATAAAAATATTTTTAAACACTAAGCTTATCTGAAAGTTACAATACGATATATTTTATAAAAAAAGAACATGTTGATTACATATAAGATACAAATAAAATGAAAATTTCCAATATATTATTCAACTAATATATCCTATCCTTTTTTCTATTCTTATATATCGAATCCTTCTTTCTATATTACAATATAAGAACCTGTATAGGTACATATTTTGATTCAAATTACGCTCAAACGGCTCAACCTATTTCGGCTAAATTTGGATCGAAGACAGCTTAAATTATGGTCTACGCCGTAAGCTAGTTTTAATCCCGAATTTACTTACTTGTTAGCTATAACGTGCGCGCCAGTCATGACCATCTACTAAAAAAACCTGTATAACTTTTAGATTCAAATTACGCTCAAACGGCTCAACCTATTTCGGCTAAATTTGGAACAAAAATTGCTTAAATTATGGTCTACGACGTAAGCTAGTCTTAATTACGGATTAACTTACTTGTTAGCTATAACATGCGCGCCAGTCATGACCACCTGTGGGTGAATCAGAACACCCACTCCGACATAGCTGTCGTTGTTCGCATCCATTAGAGCGACCACCCACGGGAATTCTCCGAATTGGGCTTCGTTACCCTGCGAAAATATTAGGCTTAAATCAGAAATGTTTGTTTTCTATACCAATATATATGTTTTATATAGTTTTCATTTACACTTGTGAAGGTAAAAATCATGAATAATATTTTTTTTGAGTGGGAGAATACTGTAGGCCTATTTGATGCAAAAAGTACTTAACTGGGAAATTGCTTCGTGATAAATAATCATTATGAGGAAACCTCAAAATAACTGTTGTATGTTTTACTCGCAGGTACAAAATTACTGTGAAGAGGAAAATATAAAAAAAAGTTTCAGTAAAATCGTAACACAGATTGATAACGATGAATAAAAATGTATCTATACCATACCAATATTATAAAGAGGAAAAGTTTGAATTTTGTTTGTTTGACGCAAATAGGCTCGGAAACTAATACCGGACCGATTAAAAAATCTTTCGCCGTTGGTAAGCTACATTATTCCTGAGTAACATTGGCTATATTTTTTGTTTCTGGCCTGCCTTGTGTTGTAGTCTATACTGTATTGTATTGTACTCACATTCCCCCCTACGACAGTAGCGCCGAGCCCCCAGGGGTTGGCGTAGCCGCAGCCCCGCAGCCTACTGGCGTCTGGTCTGGGTTTCATTTAAGAAGTCTCTGAGGACGCTTTGGATCACATCTCCACGCTCTCCTGACACGTCGAAGGGGGCTTACTATGTGTTGTAGTCTATACTATATTGTATTGTACTCACATTCCCCCCTACAACAGTAGCGCCAGGCCCCCACGGGTTGGCGTAACCACAGCCCCGCAGTCTACTGGCGTCTGGTCTAGGCTTCTCTTTAGGAGGCTCTGAGGGCGCTTTGCAGCAAACATCCACGCTCTCCTGGCATGTGATAGCTGGCTTTCCTTGTGTTGTACTCTATGCTACTCGTATATTGTATTGTACTCACATTCCCCCCTACGACAGTAGCGCCGAGCCCCCAGGGGTTAGCGTAGCCACAGCCCCGCAGCCTACTGGCGTATGGTCTGGGCTTCTTTTAAGAAGTCTCTGAGGACGCTTTGCAGCAAACCTCCACGCTCTCCTAAGCATGTGCTATTAGCTTGCCTGCCTTGTGTTGTACTCTATACTATATTGTATTGTACTCACGTTCCCCCCTACGACAGTAGCGCCCAGCCCCCAGGGGTTGGCGTAGCCACAACCCCGCAGCCTACTGGCGTCTGGTCTGGGCTTCTCTTTAGGAGGCTCCGAGGGGGCCTTGCAGCAAACCTCCACGCTCTCCTGGCACGTCCGTGGGGGCTCGTCGTTTTCACCGAATCTGGAAAAAACACAAGATTATGTTTAGGAAAGTGTACCATATCTGTCACCAGGCTGTGTCTTATAAACTGAAGTAGCTAGAAAGCTGAAATGTTCACTAATTATGTTTTTCTGGTTCTGCTTTAAGAACAAATACTAAAAATATAATAAGAAAAATTAAATATTAAGGGGGTTACGAGAAACGTGTTTTTTTTAATAACGGTAATAGGTAGAAAATTAAAATTTTCACTGAATATTAAGTTGTAAAGGTAATAGTTAGAAATTAATAGTCCAATAAAAATAAAATTAATACTTGATGGTGTCCGTTCGTATGTTGAATGAAATTAGCCCATTTTGTATTATCTGTTAAAAAAAAGTCCAAGTTCCAAGTTTTAGTTTTACCCACACCGGCTCCCGGTATGTCAACAGTTGCGGCGAAAATGTGTTTATACCGGGAGCCGGTTTTTCAGCATACAAGTGGATATATCAAATTATATATTTTTTGCGATCTTCATACACGAGCACGACTCGCACTTGGACAATTATTTTTTACTAGCTGATCGTCCCGGCTTCGCACGGGCTATAAATAATCTAAGTTGCAAAGAAAAACAAAATATAGCCTATGTTACTCGGGGATAATGTAGCTTCCCAACGGTGAAAGAGTTTTTCAAATCGGTCGATTAGTTTTGGAGCCTATAAGCGTCAAACAAACAAAAAATCAAACTTCATCGTTATCAATCTGTGTTTCGATTTTACTGAAACCTTTTTTTCAGATATTTTCCTCTTCACAGTAAAATTTGTACCTACGAGTAAAACATGCAACAGTTATTTTGAGGTTTCCTCATAATAAGGTTAGTAAAAAGTACCAGTTAGGTACTTTTTGCATCAAAAAGGCCTACAGTATTCTCCCATTCGAAGAATAAAAGATAATTCATGAATTTTACCTTCAGAAGTGTAAATGAAAAAACCGGTGTGAAGAAAAATATATAAAACAAACGACTGTTTTTTATGATAACAGCGATTGATTAACTATTGATTTTTTGCAAAAAAAAACTGAAAAAACATATTTATTGTATGGGGTTATACACCGTAATTTTTTTTTTTCATTTTTAGTATTTTTTGTTATAGCGGCACGAGAAATACATAAATTGAGAAAATGTCAGCTTGTTAGCTATCTTGGTTTATGAGATACAGCCTAGTGACAGACAAACAGACAGCAGAAGCTTAGTAATAGGGTCTTGTTTTTACTCTTAACCTACGGTAACCCCAAAAAATGTTAGGTGCTAGTCTGATGGGCGATTGGGCGAGGGGCATGGCAGTAATCTTTTTAGATTTATTAATGAAGTTTTATGTAATCAATTATCATCATGTTCTAATGGACAAAAATTAAGATAAAAAAAAATTCAAGCTGATGTATTAGTACGGGAGCTAGCAACGTTTGAAAAGAAAGAATTTAAGTTCAGCTGATTTTGTTATTTATTATACATTTTTTATTATATAGTAGCGATGCGCGACTGTGAATGATTCCAGTCGAATTATTCGACTTTATAAATCATTCGACTCATTCGAATGACCTCCGAAAATTAGTAACTAACATGATACCCACTCAGTCCGGTTAATTAACCGGACTGAATGAATACTACATTAGTTACTACTTGAGCCGACTCCACTCCAACGATTCATTCATATTTCATTCATTTGAAACTAACAAGTGACATTGACAAGATTCGCTAACAATCGAGTCAAAACGCCATTAGTAACTAATTAGTAGTCATTCGATTATTAACATTAGTATATTACTAATATTCAAGTCGAACGTGTATATTAGTAGTTGTAGATAATTCGACTGGTAAGATTATTCGCAGTCGCGCATCTCTATTATATAGAAACGCTGACTTTTTACCTGATATCTAGTTCGCCCCATCCAGTGACGGAAGCGTTGTTGGCGTCGACTGCGATTCTCTTCTCGTTGCACAAGTAATAAGGCACGCACTGACAAGTGGCGCCATCTTTATCCACGGACACTACGGGCGCTTCCGTGGGACGGACCGTTATCTGAAATTGGTAGCAGATCAAAATTATTATTTTTTGTTCCATAATATACTCGTAGATGGATAGATATACTTTTTATTGGCACACAAAAGAAAAAACAAAACAGAGAGAAAAATAAATAAACAACTTATAAGTAGTGTTAAAAGTGGCGGCCTTATCACTGAAAGCGATCTCTTCCAGGTAACCAAAGCATGGAGAGGAAATATATTATGTCAATTAACATTAAGTACCTACCAATAAATAAAATACTTTCATAAATATCTAGTTTGGATTTCTTATAATCAAAAACAGTAAAATAGATTAAATAGATTAGAAACTAAATTTCAAGAAGCCCCGTCTCTTTTCATCTTAGGTGGCCAGAAAGACCAAATATGGAATGTGCAGGCAGTTTTAGAGGTGATACAAGTGAGTGCGTTCTAAAGTCGCCTATATTTGCTACATTTGACGTGATTTTAGTTGTTTTGTGTGTGGTTCAGAACGTGCCGTCTCTTTCTGGCCACCTAAGATGAAAAGAGACGGGGCTTCTTTAAATTTAGTTTAGTAGTGTGTGCCGCTGAATCGCCATTGTTACTCACATCTTCAAGATGGCGACCGGTGGCTGATGGCTGTGTCTGTGGCTGTGGGGGCTGGCCGAAGATTCCCTCGAGGATTGAGGGTTCGATGGTGGTCTGTTGGGCGCGGCACAGCGACGCCAGAAGGAGTAGGGCGGAGCTGCGAGACAGGACGATCATCAACAAAGAGACGACAATCTTGAATTTACTTCAAGTTTTAAAGTCAAAGTCAAACAATTTATTGCAATATTATGTCACATTACAGTTACATAATTACAAATAAGGTCGGATCGCATATTATTGTATATGTCGGCTGTTAGTTTTAGTACAAAAAATTGTTAAGCGATGTCAGGCTGAGGGCGGCTTGAAAACACATGACACCAGAATACCTAGGCCTCTAAGCTCATACAAAGAATTATTATTTTTAAGGAGAAGTTATCTATAACTTTTGACGATCTCGTTGGCGTAAAGGTCAGCTAATCAGAAGGTTCCGGGTTCGATTCACGGCCCGATCAACATCTTTGTGCTTAACTAAATTTGTTGGCTGTGGGTCTGGGTGTTAAATATGTATTTATATATAATATGTATGTATGTATATGTAATATATCAGCTGTGTTAGCAACCATAATACGAGCTAGAAATGGTTCAGTATGGGGCTAACCAGCCGTGTGTGAATGTGTCCTAATATTTAAAAAAAACTTAGAAAATAGGTTTACGCTATAACATTTTTCTTGTGGCTTCTGCACTAGGAGAACCCTGTTTCGGAAAAGCCACTTCCAAATCAATATAAAAGAATTTGTTTTTCCAAACCGGTGCGGATTTTAACCAGGTACCCTTTAACCTAAATATTTTGTATTTTTAAAACTAAAATAGTTTTTTGGTAAATCCCACACATAAAACATAAATCTGACCTTGTATATGTATAAATATACATATACCTATCTATATTTACTTGCTTATAGGTATATACGTCATTATCACAAAAACCGCAGGCGAAGCGTACAATAATCCGAATTCCATAATTACGAGGCCACAGTGTAATAAACAAACAACAGTGAACAAACTTATTACAAACTTTATTATTTACTTGTAATAGACTCGTACGTTGTGATTTAAGACTGTACAGTTTTATTAAAATCTTTAATTTTTTTGTGTACATGAATGTCCTTGTCGTTTTGATATTAGGCTGTTTGCTACTAAATCATGTTGCTAGTAGGACGTTATGCTAATATGTCGTTTTGCTTTTAGGCCGATCTGCTAATAGGGCGTTCTGCTTAAATGTTCTTTTGATACGAACCCGTTTTTAAAGGTTTCGTCAGCGAACTAGAATAAACGGAAGAGTAACTCCATATAATTGCCGCTTAGAATTTGGATCCATCTACGCACACAATTATACTGTTATCCCAACGAAACACACCTACACAAAGCTCGCACGCGATTGGTCGCATCAAGGTCACGCCACCGAACATGTGACGAGGGCTCGCGGGCAGCTGTTTTGCCCCGCCCACCGCGGTATTTTACACGCGTAAAATACCGCAGTGGGGTGGAACCATTTTATCGGCCAAGTTACTTTTCTATTTATTCTAGTTCGCTGGGATTCGTACTTCGTAAGCTCTCTTTAAATATTTGATTTATTTCAACTACTAACTGCGCCCCGCGGTCTTACCCGCGTTAATCCGGGATAAAAAGTAGCCTATGTGTTAATCCAAGGTCTTATCTATTTCCATACCAAATTTCGTCAAAATCGCTTTAGCTGTTTGAGAGTGAATAAGTAACAAACATACACACACTTTCGCATTTATTATATTAGAAGGACTTTTAAATTAAATATTATGCATATTTTAAGTATCTTCCTGTTATTGTTAATATGGTTAACATTTTAAATAAATAGCACATTAATTAAACCGTGGTTTGTTAAAAACCTACTTATTTATTTTATTCTGTTTTTAGTATTTGTTGTTATATCGGCAACAGATATACATTATCTGTGAAATCTTCAACTGTCAAGATATCACAGGTCTTGAGACAAATGGACAGCGAAGTCTTAACTAATAGGGTTCCATTTGTACCTTTTGGGTACGAAATCCTAAAAAACTTCTAATCATTAGTTTATCACTACCTACATAGTACAAAACAAAGTAGCTTTCTCTGTCCCCATGTCTCTTTGTATGCTTTAATTTTTAAAAATACGCAACGGATTTTGATGAGTTTTTTTTATAGAATCAAGAAGAAGGTTAAATAGTGGAGAAATATTGTTATTTTTGAGGTGTCTAATGTGATGTAGTTAAGCTTTGTATGTGTGTATCGTTGGGATAGCAGTATAATTGTGTGCGTAGATGGATTCAAATTCTAAACGGCAATTGTATGGAGTTACTCTTCCGTTTATTCTACTCGTAGTTCGCTAACATAGGTAATTACTATAGATGACCTACTGAGTTCACAGACTGTGTCAGGTAGATATAATTGGTTTGTTTTGTTGGGGTTTTCCTCAAACCTCGCTGCAAATGATTGCTCAACGCATCACCCGGCTTCGAGTGTGTGTTGGCATTGAATAGCATTTGCATAATGCTTCACCTTTTAATCTTAATCTTATATCTTTAAATGAGCAATTCTTGTACATACTATATATGTATATATAATTGGAATCTCGGAATCGGCTCCAACGATTTTCATGAAATTTGGTTTCGGGGGCGATAAATCGATCTAGCTACGAATCATTTTTAGAGAATGTCATTATATATACAAACGTTCGCATTTATTATATTAGTAGGGTCTACATATGTTTGGCATGGTATCTTCCGATGGACCAATTATATTTTTTTTCCAACGTTACTCTATTATTTTCTGACCCTCCACGATAAGTCTTAGTGCTAATGAACTCTAAGATTGTAATGTCATTCAGAAACTTAAGCGCTATTTTACTGAGTTCAGACGCGCCATACAAGTTATTATATTGTATGTACAATAAATAAATAAATAAAATAAATAAAGTTTGAGCGAAGCCGACACCGCGGTGGAATGGGTTTCACGAAATAAATTCAATGAAAATCAACAAATAATAAGTATTTAAATTTTACGATCTAACGATTTTAGACTACTAAAATAAGTAGGATTTGGTTTTATTTTTAGAAACACAATACTTATTATTTAATTACTAGCTGACCCGGAAAACGTTGCTTAAGCCTTAAGTACAGTAAAAACACTATAATTGCTTATCACTTAAGGGTTTAGAAAATTGATAGTAGTGATTCCCAGACCTACTGAATACGCATATAAAATTTGGTGAAAATCAGTCAAGCCGTTTCGGAGGAGTACGGTAACTAGCATTGAAATTTTGTGACATGGAAATTTTATATCTGATAAATAAAACGTCAGTTTTTTAAATAAAACCTTCGATCGAATTTTACTTTGTTTTGGAACTCTAACGATTATGAACACTGAATTAAAGATAATAAAACTTAAAAAAAACCATAGTCCTTATTTTTTTAGCAGGAATTCATGTGACTTTTCAAAATATGCTTATATTTATAAAATACAGCTTTCGGTATAATCTAATTTTATTATAGAAAATAACTTAGCTAGCAACTATAAGTTAGCGACGTCAAAAAGACGAACGCCGCTTTTCGGTTCAGTATCCCGAAAAAATAAATACACGTGATATATTATTACAACCCCTCCACCCCTCTGTGATATTTCGTGAGTTTATTTATACCCCCTCCCCATTTCGAACCTCACGTGAGTAATGGACGGCCCCCTAAGTCCACGTTGCCGCAAAAAACCAAACTTAACCTTCTAAAGTATTCATAAACGTTTATTAGCACTAAAACGCGTTTTGAACCTTCACTAACAATAAGGTAGAATACAAAAAATTGGCCAATTGCGAGTTGGGCTCGCGCATGTAGGGTTCCGTACCATTGTTGTATGGGAGCCCACCTTAACTATACTTTATAACAATTTTATGATTTAATTTGAAAGGTGATTAATATTTATACATTCCGTGAAAATATTAGGTGTTTCCGTTATTGATTTGTAGCAAAAAAAACGAAACAACACGTTTACTGTATGGGGACCCCTTAATATTTTTATTTTTAGTATTTGTTGTTATAGCGGCACGGGAAATACATATATAGTAAAAGTTTCAGCTTTCTAGCTATTACGGTTTCTTAGATACAGCCTGGAGACAGACAGACAGTGGAGTCTTAGTAATAGGATCCCGTTTTTACGTTTTAGGAACGGAACCCTAAAAAAGAAAACAAAAAAGAGCATTTCTATATTAGAAACGTTTTAACAATGTATTAAGTTTTTATGATTAAGACAGTATTTAGATTTTTATTACGCAAAACTTGGGGGCCGGTTCTAAGAAAACCTAGAAACAGGTTCCTAATTTAGTCGTTCCGTACTTAGCTAATGAACACGACTTAAGATTTTTAAAAATTGCAACTAAAAACTACTCACCAACACGTAGAAAAATGCATTATTAAAAAATACTATCACAATACTTCACGAAAAACAAAAATTAATCTTTCTAAAACATGCGTTCTAATTTTTAGGATTCTTTTTATTGTTTGGCACAAAGACATCCGCTCTGCGCGAAGGGGCGAAGTCGACTGAATTGACACTACATTGACCTCATCGAATCTTTATCAGCTAACTGGTCTCGGCACAACTTGAGGTCATTAATGTCAAGATCGTCTTTTATTTTCTGATTATTAGCGTTCATTTGTTTGTGACGGGTCTTAATATTAATAATGTTATTGGGAGTGTATTTTAATACTTATGTCAGTAATTTTAAGAGAATGTAATAATAATTGGTAATGTAATAATTATGTATCAATATGACAATGAAGAAATTCTATTAGATCTAACTATACCAATATTATACCTAAAGAGGAAAAGTTTGATTTTTTGTTTGTTTGTTTGACGCGAATAGGCTCCGAAACTACTGGACCGATTTGTAAAATTCTTTCACCGTTAGGATGCTACATTATCCCTGAGTAACATAGACTATATTATGTTTCTCTTTGCAGCTTAGATTATTTTATAGCCCGTGCGAAGCCGGGACGATTAGCTAGTATTTCATAAAATGTGACATTGTAGCATTGTACGGACTTAATCTCTAAAGCACCACATTCTATTCTATTAAACATGAATACATTACCGCTAAATCGAAAATCATTTGCATTACTTAATTATACAAAAAAGAAATGGTAAAGTGCGAGTTAGGCTCGCGCATAAAGGGTTCCGTACCATTCTTAAATAAATGACAAAAACAAATCACGATTGATGTATGGGTGCCCCCTTAAATATTATTATTTTTTTATTTATTTTGTAAGGTCTATGTTTGTGTGTACTGTTATTAATTTTGTTTTTTGACTTAAATGCTAGGCATGTATCAATATGACAATAAAGAAATTCTATTCCATTCTTCAGCGAAGGCTTAGTAATAGGGTCTCGTTTCTACCTTTCAGGTACGGAACCCTAATAAAAAATAGGATGGAGTAGTCTCTACTCGGCTGACTTAAGGGATCTGACGCGATCACCGCTACGGAAAGGTTACTGGATGGGTGACCAAACATACAGAAACACAGACAAACACACACACACACACACAACAAACTTATAGCAACGGTAGTTTTTATATCAGGAGTTAAATTGAAACACATTGAAAATATTTATAAACTTTTATTAGTTGAACTATTATTTACAAATAAGACTTTTATTTCTACTTACTTAAAAGTGACTTTACTTTAAAGTGATTTTGATCATTCCTAATCAAAATCACTTTAAATATATGTATGTACATTCCATTTTCATTAAATATTTAACAACAAATACAAAATTTAAAAATCACATTTACAGTGTAAACTCTATATAACGACACTGAAGGGACTGTGCATTTTATGGCGTTAGAGAGTGGTCGTTAAATGGAGAGAATGTATCATTGTATGGAATACAAGCTAAACCAACTAAAGCCAATGATTTCGATGCTTTAGAGAGTTTTTCGTTATATCGAGTGACGTTACACTGTATTGAGTATGAAGAAGTAACATACATACATACACACACACAAACTTTCACATATAAACTCCATGTAACGTGACTCGATTTAACAACAAACTCTCTAAAGCGTCGAAATCAAATGGCTTTAGCTTGTAATCCATTATTATACATTCTCTCCATTTGACGACCACTCTGTATAACGCCATAAAATGCACAGTCCCTTCAGTGTCGTTATATAGAGCTTACACTGTATAGAGGTATCTTAACCAATCAAAAGTTTTTATCGAATGGCGAATTAATAAACTTAACAATAGAGTTATTTTCGGGCACCCATCTCGACAATGACCGCGTTAACCTTGCTTAACTTTGAGTTTGTTGGTCGCTGTCAAAGCCAAGGTGATCCGAAACGACCTGCATTTTTTAATACAATATTATGTACAAATATTACTCGAGCCAATAAAAAAAAACATTTAAGTGTGACCGAGGAAGCGAAGTTTTGATATATTATTTTTATTGACGCGATTCATACTTAAAATATAAAATAAATAAATATCAGGACACATTTGAATCACTGCTGTTTAACTCCATACTGAACCATTCCTAGTTTGTGTTATGGTAGCTAACAGAACTGATATACTACATATATATTTTATATAGATACATATTTAACACCCAGACTCACAGCCAACAAATTTAGTTAAGCACAAAGATGTTGGCCGGGCCGGGAATCAAACCCGGAACCTTCTGATCGGCAGTCCAGCGTGGTAACCATTACGCCAACGAGGTCGTCAATATTATTAGTACATTAATTTCACAGTCACAGAGGCCATATGTGTTTGATTTAACAATGTATTGTGTGTCTTTGACAGTGCCTAATAACAGTACGTCATTTTATCACATGTCTTCAGCGAACTAAAATAAATAGAATAGTAACTTGGCCGATAAAATTGTTCCACGCGTAGTCGTAAAATACCGCGTTGGGCGGAGCAAAACAGCTACACGCGCGCCCGCGTGTCGTCACATGGTATGGCACAGCACCAATCGCTTGCGAGCTTTGTGTGTGTGTTTCGTTGGGATAGCAGTATAATTGTGTGCGTAGATGGATACAAATACTAAGCGGCAATTGTATGGAGTTACTCTTCCGTTTATTCTAGTTCACTGTATGTCTTTGACAGCAAACCATATTCGTTTCACAGTACACCATATATGTTTGGCAGTATATCATGTGTTTCACAGTGCCCCATATGTGTATATATGATAGTGCCCTATAGTGTTGACAGTGTCCGTTTAGTGTATGATAGTGCCCCATACTGTTTAACAGTGCACCAAATACGTTTCTCAGTATACTGCATGTGTTTGGCAGGGCCCAATAACTGTATGTTGTTTTATCATATGTGTTTGATAGTGCCCCATACTGTTTAAAAGTGCAGCATATGCGTTTTACAGTGTACTGTTTGTTGTGACAGTGCCCCTGATGAGTTTGACAGTAAACCATATACGTTTGACAGTATATCAAGTGTTTCACAGTGTCCCATATGTATGATAGTGCCCCTTAGTGTGCGAGTGTCCTTTATATGTTTGATAGTACCCCATAGTGTTAAACAATACACGATATATGTTTGACAGTACACCATACATGTTCGACAGTACACCATATGTTTAGACAGTACACCATATATGTTTAACAGTACACCATATATGTTTGACAGTACACCATATATGTTTGACAGTACACCATATATGTTTGACAGTACACCACATATGTTTGACAGTACACCACATATGTTTGACAGTACACCATATATGTTTGACAGTACACTATATAAATGTTTGACAGTACACCATATATGTTTGACAGTACACCATATATGTTTGACAGTACACCATATATGTTTGACAGTACACTATATTATGTTTGACAGTACACCATATATGTTTGACAGTACACCATATTATGTTTGACAGTACACCATATATGTTTGACAGTACACCACATATGTTTGACAGTACACCATATATGTTTGACAGTACACTATATAAATGTTTGACAGTACACCATATATGTTTGACAGTACACCATATTATGTTTGACAGTACACCATATATGTTTGACAGTACACCATATTATGTTTGACAGTACACCATATATGTTTGACAGTACACTATATAAATGTTTGACAGTACACCATATATGTTTGACAGTACACCATATATGTTTGACAGTACACCATATATGTTTGACAGTACACCATATTATGTTTGACAGTACACCATATATGTTTGACAGTACACCACATATGTTTGACAGTACACCATACATGTTTGACAGTCCTTTTCTTTTCTTGACATATATTAACGATCTCCCTCTAGCTATTCCTCATCCAATGGTCCTCTTTGCTGATGATAGCACAGCACTGTTTATAAGTAAAGAAAATGATCAGGAAATAGAAATAAATAGTTCTATATCTTGCATTATCGATTGGCTTAAAACCAATAATCTAAAAATAAATTTGTCCAAGACGGTGTATATGAATTTTAAGTTCAAAAACTCAAAGCCAAATTCGCTTAATATAATGCATGAAGGAAGACTTATAACTGAAACAAATTGCACTAAATTTCTGGGTTTACTAATAGATGCAAATTTAAGTTGGTCGTCACGTACTGAACAAGTTTGCAACAAACTAAAGCAATACGCTTATGCCCTGTACATGTTAAGAAAGGTGGCGAACCTGGATACTCTACTAACAGCATACCATGCATATGCAGGGGCTACTCTAAGATATGGAGTGTTATATTGGGGTAACGTATCAGAAAAACAAACATTATGTATTTTTCGAGCACAAAAGAAATGTATAAGAGCTTTAAGTGGAATACAGCGTACAGATACATGTGTCCCTTATTTTAAAAATCTAAAAATTTTGACATTTTTTTCTCTTTACATTTTCGAAGCAGCCCTCTTGATAAGAACGAATTTAAAATATTTCAAAACTGTTAATAGTACTAGACACATTGGGAAACTTTGCATAGCAACACACAGAACTGTTACATATGGTAATACGATTTTTAACATGGGTGTCCTAATATATAACAAATTGCCTCTGATTATTAAGGAATCCAACTCGTTTTCTATCTTTAAGCTGAGACTTAAGAAATTCCTACTTGATAAGGCCTACTATTCTATAAAAGATTTTTTTAATGACAAATTGTGATCTATTTTATAATATCCTGACCTAATTTTATTTGTATCATGACTAAGTTTTACTCACCACAGATAATGTGTAATGTTTGTGTAACCGGCTATTACTTACTTACTTACTTTTACATTAGTGCTAGATCCAACATAAATTTGCACACCCTAACGGGTATAGTATAGAGTACATTAAATTTTAATACCTATGTAACACCTTTCGACCTATACTTCGCAAATAAAAACATTTGATTTGATTTGATTTGATTTTTTTTACACCATACATGTTTGACAGTACACCATATATGTTTGACAGTACACCACATATGTTTGACAGTACACCACATATGTTTGACAGTACACCATACATGTTTAGACAGTACACCATATATTTTGTCAGTACACCATATTTGTTTTACAGTACACCATATATGTTTGACAGTACACTATATACTAAGGCAAGCGCGCTTCATCTTAGACTGCAATATCACTTAACATCAGGTGAGTTGTGGTCAAGCGCAAGCCTATTATGTGTAAAAAAAAATATATGTCTCTGACAGTACACCATATATGTTTGACAGTACACTACATGTGATTGACAGCAGCGAAGTACTACATAGTTTTAAGAGTAGGCAGCGCAGCGCTACAGTTGGCTCTCTCTAGTTGCTCTCTAAGCTGCTTGAGTCGAGCGCGCGCCACCGTGAGGTTCGCATTCGTTGCTCGCATTCTTTCCTGGAAAACAATATTAATATAGTGTTTGTACAAACCACATGTGCGCGCATAGATTGCCATTAAATGGCAATCTATCTATGGGGATAACCCCAAAAAACTAACAAAAAAAACACTTCAATCTTCAATAAATTCTTTGGGATTCCTTGCCAAATTCCCTGTTCCCCAATGACTACAATCTAGCGATTTTCAAGGCGAGAGTGAACCGGTTCCTTCTAGGTAAGCGCGATCCACCGTAGACCTCAATATCACTTACCATCAGGTGAATTGTGGTCAAGCTCTGACCTATTCAGAGTAAAAAAAAAAACTTCAGTCTGGTGTCCATTTAGTGTCTGTAGGCCAGACTTGTTGTGTTCGGAGAGATCTGACCAACTAGGAGGCTTTATTCCATCCTTCTTCGCATGAGCTAAGAGTGTTGAGAGTTTTCAAGCCACCTGAAGGCCTCTGACTTGGCTTAACGACTGCATGGACTAAGACAAACAGCCAGGACCTACAATTTAACGTGTCATCCGACCCACGGTGGCACCCAGATGAAAATGCCACTTGAAAAACGACAGTATTAAGTTATTACATCGATAATGTAATATAATTAGGACACATTTCACCCACGACTGGTTAACCCCATACTGAACCATTTCTAGATCGTATTATGGTAGCTTACACAACTGATATACTAAATAAATATCAGGACACATTTCACACACAGCTGGTTAACCCCATACTGAACCATTTCTAGTTCGTATTATGGTTGCTAACACAACTGATATACTACATATACATACTTACATATTTTATATATATACATACATTTTTTACACCCAGACCGACAGCCAACAAATTTAGTCCAGCACAAAGATGTTGGCTGTACTGGGAATCAAACCTGGAACCTTCTGATTGGCAGTCCGGCATGGTAACCATTACACCAACGAGGTCGTCAGTGTACCTTTATGTTTTTCCTGTCACAAGAAAACATAAGCAAAAGCAGCCCACTATATGTGTACTCTACTGGGACTCGGGGCCTTCTCTCACTAGGAGAGAGATAGACCATAATCCACCACGCTGGCCGAGTGCGGGTTGGCGGCTGACAAACGTCTTCGGATATTGTGGTCCTCAAACATGTCGGTTTCCTCACGATGTTTTCCTTCACCGTAAAACGAGTGCAAATCTACACATAACTTGAAAAACAAGTTATTGGTGTAGGGCCGGGATCGAACCAGGGGCCGCCTGTTTGAAAAGCAGACGTTATTACCAGTACCACCGAGCCACACTCGCTTTTTTTTAACAAGAATAAATGAATAACTTTTCGACTCAAGTGTCACTCAAGCGAAATCCATTGTAAATAAAAGACAAAATTAAATATTTAGTGTACTTCCGCTGTGATCCGAAATCCAAATTAAGACAAGTAAAGGAAAAATCAACTAAGATCAATTAACCAAGCTTAATTAACTAAGATTAATTAAGATTAACGTTACCTATCACAATTCGGAAATTCTTAACTCTACACGTGACATGCTGACTCTTCGAACGACAAGTCAAAACTCTTGTCTTGTCGTTTGAAGAGTCAGCATCTCCTGATGATGCCTTGTGGTTAGGCGAAACACGTGTAGAGTTAAGAATTTCCGAATTGTGATAGGTAACGTTAATCTTAATTAATCGTAGTTAATTAATCTTAGTTAATTAAGCTTGGTTAATTGATCTTAGTTGATTTTTCCTTTACTTGCCTTAATTTGGATTTTGGATCACAGCGGAAGTACACTAAATATTTAATTTTGTCTTCTATTTAAGAATAAATGAATATGAATATTGTTTTGTTTTACCTGTATATTTAGTAAAGTCTTATCAGAGCTCGTGAGTTTCTCGACAGATATATCGATGGAATGTTTCACTAACCCTTCCAGGCTAGCACGGAAAGACACGTTGGCTTCCCCTGTAATTAAAATAAAATAATAAATACAGTGTAAACTCTATATAACGACACTGAAGGGACTGTGCCTTTTATGGCGTTATAGAGAGTGGTCGTTAAATGGAGAGAATGTATCATTGTATGACGACCTCGTTGGCGTAAAGGTTACCATGCCGGACTGCTAATCAGAAGGTTCCGGGTTTGATTCCCGGCCCGGTCAACATCTTTGTGCTTAACTAAATTTGTTGGCTGTGGGTCTGGGTGTTAAATGTGTATTTATATATAATACTAGCTGACCCGGCAAACGTTGTTTTGTCTTAATAATTATTTCTAAATATACAGTAGCCGATTCTCAGACCTACTGAATATGCATATAAAATTTGGATAAAATCGGTCAAGCCGTTTCGGAGGAGTACGGTAACAAACACTGTGACACGGAAATTTTATATATAAGATGTATGTATATGTAGTATATCAGTTGTCTTAGCAACCATAATACGAGCTAGAAATGGTTCAGTATGGGGCTAACCAACCATGTGTGAATGTGTCCTAATATTTATTTATTTATTATATTTTATGGAATACAATTGATTTCGAAGCTTTAGAGAGTTTGTCGTTTAATCGTTGACGTTACATGGAGTTTACACTGTATTACTCAAAGCCTGCTTAGTCCCGTTGTAGGGTAATAGCCTCCCTACACTCTTCCGAGTGTAGGGAGGTACAAAGCTCGCACGCGATTGGTCGCCGCCACACCACGTGACGCCACGCGGGCGCGCGGGTAGCTGTTTTGCCCCGCCCACCGCGGTTTACGCGTGGACGGTGGAACCATTTTATCGGCCAAGTTACTACTCTATTTATTCTAGTCGAATATTAGGTATTTAAGAGACACCGATTCACTGTCGAAGTTCCGAAGATTCGCACAAAGCGTTTTGCTTCGACCTTCATTGTGAGAACTGCGAAGCTTTGGAACTCAAATACAAATCCAAATCATTTATTGATAACACCAAAGTTACAAGTCTCTCTTCCTGAGTCTCTTTTTCCCGAGAAGTACAATTTGGGGGTCTTCAAATCTAGAGTAAATAGGTTCCTTCTAGGCAAGGGTGTTACATCTTAGACCACAGTCAAGCTTAACATCAGGCTAGCTGCGGTCAAACGTAAACCTATTCATCAATAAAAAAAAAAAGTTTGCTGATTAAAAACTAAAAAGAGTACAATTATTGAGCCCAGCTACAAGCTCCGATGATGTTAATGATAATACTCACATAGCTTCTGATGCAGCAGTGAGTTATGTATTGTAGAACTCGGTGACTTTGGTGATTTGGGTGATCTAGGGGGCGGTACCACAAGTCGGTCAGGGTCTACCATGGACTTCGGTGCTGCAGACAGCTTTGATTCTGAAATAAACAGGTATAAAAAATCTTCTTGCTAACCTGTGATCAGTGCACCGGTGAACTTTAAACATTGACATAGAACAGTGGACATTATATGAACTGTTAAAAATAAATTTCAACTCAGTCTGATATAGGCACATCAGCATAATGCTGCTTGCCTATAAATCAAATAAAATAAATAAATATGATCTCTCCTTTAAGCCTCTTTGGCAGTGTTTTTTTCCACTTTGGCCAGTTTTGATTGGCGTAAGCAGCTCACTATACATTCCCACTGCTGGGAACTTGGGGCCTTCCATCACTAGGAGAGAGATATAGGCCATAATCCACCATGCTGGCCATGTGTGGGTTGGCGGATGACACACGCTTTCGGATACGTGTTGGTTTCCTCATGATGTTTTCCTTCGCCGAAAAGCGAATGCAAATCCACACATAACTTGAAAAACAAGCCATCAATGTAGGGCCGGATTGAGGCCGGTAATTACAGGTAGGAATCATACTCACAGTCTAAGTGACATAAGGCGATGCTCACTTACCATCATCTGACTCTGGTGCTTCTCCTGGTATCACAAAAGTCTTTTTATTAGATGGAGAATCAATATCCTGAAACAAAAAGCCATAATTATGATATACTCAGTAAAAATAGAGTGGTTCACAATTGGAACAAGTTGCCTGAGGAAGTGGTCAGTGCTACATCAGTGAACAGCTTTAAAAACCAGCTTGATAGCTGGCTGCAGAAAACAAAAAAATCTCTTGCTAACCTGTGATCAGTGCACTAGTGGACTTTGACATTGAACAGTGGACAGTTAGTGAGCTGTTAAAATACAATTTCAACTCAGTGTGATATAGGCACATCAGCATATTGCTGCTCGCCTATAAATGAAATAAATAATATAATAATAACTATGTTTTATATCACTACTAGCTGACCCGGCAAACGTTGTTTTGCCTTAATAAAAAAAAAAAAAAAAAACTAAGTATACAGTAGCCGATTCTCAGACCTACTGAATACGCATATAAAATTTGGAAAAAATCGGTCAAGCCGTTTCGGAGGAGTACGGTAACAAACACTGTGACACGGAAATTTTATATATAAGATTATATTATCGGTCACTTAGCAATAATCTGTAGAGATTACAGCTGAAATCTAGAAGAAGAAAAAGAGCGAAGAAGAATCAGATCCTAGTTAGTACAAAAAGTAAAAAAAGTAAAGGTAAGAAAGTTTATAAACTTACAACTGATCTGCCGACTTCAATTTCGGAATCTGACTCAGAAGCTTCACCGTCTACCACTTGCACAACAGACATCGTTATTCAGATTTCAATTAGCTTTATAAAATACGATAAACTTGAAAATGTTTAAAAAACAAACAAGGAACTTAATTTTTAAAGTTGGAATTTACAAGACCAAGACAACAAATGAAAGCAGCTGTTTTCGTTTGACAGCTTCTGTTTCTACGTTTGACAGTAACAGCGGTGACAGGAATTGACCGGTCAAGTTTAGAAATAAAAAGTCATAAACTAAGTTTTACGATATCGAGTGTCTTTTTTGTTGAATCTGTCTATGTGTATGTAAGATATTCCGAATTTTTTTTCCGTCGGAAAAATTATCAGTGTCAGAGCTTATACTTTCCAAAACTTCTAAAAAGTATAGTAGACAGATGAGTCCAAATTTGCTATCAATCAATCAATATTATATGGCTGGCAACCCAATCAGTGAATCAGTGCTTATGCTGTGAACTAAGCCTACGAGTTTCAGTGATAAAAAGTTTAATGATAAGGGTTTTAAGAAGGACGTGCATAGATTAACTTCTAAAACTGTTAAATGTTTCATCGGAATATATAAAACATTATATTTTTTCTATTTTATCCGTGTTACGAAACTAGTAATGATTTTACCATTGGATTTAATCAATACGTGACGAACATTTAATGTTGCAAGCATTTGTTCTCAAATTATGCTAAAACCGGAAAAATGAAAATGAAAAATACCCAAAACCAAATTTAAACAGAAAAAGCTAGATTAATTGGGCAGTAATTAAAATAAAACTTATTAATTGTGTTATATCAAAAACTCTTCCAAGTAAAAATGATCATAGTTGGCACAAAATTATATCGTTAAATTCTGCTACATCGGAATATGCCAAGTTGTTCTATTTTAGGGTGCAAAAACCGGAGCCGTAATGAGAACGTAGCGAAAGGAGGCATTTCATATCACAAGTAAGTGAAATATAAAAACAGTTTCTATAACGTAATAATTTTAAGCATCAAGGAAATAAAAATAACTATCGGCTAATATTAATATTTCAATTTTTCATAATATTTAATTAATTATCATCTTCTATAGCCAACTTCATCCTGTTCGGTCTTTCCATTACTTTTTACTGGCATTTGACCAGTTAGACGCTTAAACCCCCTGAGTTACCGATACTAGCCGAAGACAAATAAAATTAAATCATAGCAAAATAAATGTTATGATTGGATTTGAATAACATCTTGCTTTTTTGTGTATACAAGACTTGTTGCTCGAAAGATATCGATCGGTTTTAGACGGCGAAATTTGCCGGTTAAATATATTTTTTTATTGTGTGTGTTTTGTTTTCATGTAATTTTAAAGTTTAGTAATATAATAGAATATTTAATTAAGAAAAAATATTAAAATAATATCAAACTTCCCAATAAATTGAAATGAATATGCGAACATAGATATCAATATTAACCTTAGATTATTACACTATACCTATTTAATTATTTTTGGTGCATTTTTGTTATACTATTTGTAAATGTGATTTTAATATTTATTTCATACCTAAAAAGATACACGTCTAATACCTACGTATTAATTAATTATTGTACCTAGATAAATAAATGTACAGTACCTAATTGAACATACTACATAGTTCAAATAAATAAATTTATTCTTGCAAGTGTTTTAATTAAAGTGATTATCTGTCTTGGTCGTAATAGGTTATATCCTGCTGATGATAAAAATTAATTTAAACATAACTTAAGAACAATAAAGTGAATATTATATACAACGGATAGTAAGAACAAAAAAAATACCAAAAAAAATACCAAAAAAAATAAATGAAAAAATTGGGCAAGTGTGAGTTGGGCTCGCGCATGAAGCTTAAATTTTATAATTTAATTTAAAAATACGAAAATAACACGTTTATTGCATGGGGACCACCCTTAATATTTTTTTTGTATTTGTTGTTATAGCGGCACGGGAAATACATATCTTGTGAAAGTTTCAGCTTTATAGCTTTTACAGTTTCTGAGATACAGCCTGGAGACAGACAGACAGCAGGGTCTTAGTAATAGGGTCCCGTTTTTACCTTTTAGGTACGGATTTAACCTTACAAAATAAAAAAACAAAAATTGAAAAGATAAAATTAAGCCACCTACCCAAACGTTCCCAACAAGCTTGCCGCATTAAATAATTCCTGATGATTAAATTTAATCACAACGGTGACAGGTGATTAAATTTAATCACAATGGCGACAGGTGATTAAATTTAATCACAACGGTGACAGGTGATTAAATTTAATCACAATGGCGACAGATCTCTGGAACAACTTGCGATCGAAGAATCCCAATCAAACTGAAGGGGAAGATCTACAAAACGATCATTAGACCTGTCGTATTGTATGGATCTGAGTGTTGGGCGACGAAAGTGGTGCATGAGAGAGGATTGCATGCGGCAGAGATGCGAATGTTGCGATGGATGTGTGGAGTGACAAGAATGGACAAGGTAAGAAATGAGTAGGTATATTAGAGGAAGTTTGAAAGTGGCGCCTGTGTCAGAGAAAGTTAAGAGCGGAAGGTTATCTTGGTATGGGCATGTCATGCGAAGAGAGGAGAAGCATGTGACTAGGAGATGTATGAATATGATTGTACAAGGTAGTGGAAGTAGAGGACGACTTAAAAAGATGTGTATGAATTGTGTGAAAGAGGATATGAAAGAGAAAGGAGTGAATGTAGATATGACGGCTGACAGAAGCAAAAAACGGGCTGTGCCGACCCCACATAGTGGGAAAAGGTGAAGGCAAAGATAGATTAAATTTAATAACAAATCAATTCTTATTGGTTTTAGGTTCCCCGTTGGCCAAGAAGATATTTTGAAAAAGTGGATAGCCGCCACTGGACGAAAAAACTGGACCCCCACGAAAAACAGTGTGATATGCTCTACACACTTCAGTGAGTCGTGTATGAAGATTGAAAAGCTGCACAGATTTCTGGTCCGGAGTGCAGTCCCCACTGAACAGGTGTTCTGTAAAAAAAGCGTGAGTAGACATTTTATTCTCAGCATTAGTAAAAGTAAAAGTAAAGTAAAAAAGCCTTTTATTCAACTACAACATATTTACATACACATATATTAAACTCTTGTCAATTATTTATTCATTTATTTGATTTTTAGGCGAGCAGCAAAATGCTGATATGCCTATATTACACTGAGTTGAAATTAAATTTTTAACAGTTCATAAAATGTCCATTGTTCTATGTCAATGTTTAAAGTCCACTGGTGCACTGATCACAGGTTAGCAAGAGATTTTTTGTTTTCTGCAGCCAGCTATCAAGCCGGTGTTTAAAGCTGTTCACTGACGTAGCACTCACTACTTCCTCGGGCAACTTGTTCCAATTATGAACCACTCTGTTGCTGAGTATAGAATGCCCCATATTAGTCTTGGCAGGATCACGCTGGATTTTCTGGTTATGGCTTCTGCTATTCTCGCAACGATTACAATTTTTAAATTATCAAAATTAATTTCATTATAATTATACATTAAATTGATTATTAAAATTAAATGTCACATTTTCGATTTATTTGTCAATAGCTATAATAATTGTTGTAACATATTAATAGTGCGATTTCTCTTGTCAGTTAAACTATCGGTTTATGTAGCTGTCGCCTCCTTGGCGTAGGCCTCCCCCAGTTTATGCCATAGTTTCCTATTTCTCGCCATTCTAGCCCATTCTTGTCCGTGTCTCTGCGTGAACAAGTCCTCCCATCTTCTATTTGGCCTTCCTCGACCTCTTTTGTCATCTCTAGGTACCCATTCTAATACTTTCTTAGTCCAGCGATCACAGTTCATCCTACATATATGTCCTGCCCAATTCCATTTTAATGTTCTAATAGTTTTAACAATGTCTCTTATCTTTGTTTTCCTTATTATATCTTGGCGTAATGGTTACCATGCCGGACTGCCAATCAGAAAGTTCCGGGTTCGATCCCCGGCACGGCCAACATCTTTGTGCTGAACTAAAGTTGTTGGCTGTCGATCTGGGTGTTAAATATGTATCTATATAAAATATGTATGTTTGTATATGTAGTATATCAGTTGTGTTAGCAACCATAATACGAACTAGAAATGGTTCAGTATGGGGTTAACCAGCCGTGTGTGAAATGTGTCCTAATATATATTTATTATAGTGTAAACTCTATATAACGACACTGGAGGGACTGTGCATTTTATGGCGTTATAGAGAGTGGTCGTTAAATGGAGAGAATGTATCATTGTATGGAATACAAGCTAAACCAACTTAAGCCAATAATAATAATTGACTTAGACACTTTAAAGAGTATGTCGTTAAATCGAGTGACGTTACATGGAGTTTACACTGTATATGTTAGGGTACCATTTGACGAATAAAGTTATCTTTCTTATATTTGTAGGGTAGTAGGATGGCAGGGTTAGCCCTTGACACAAACTATCATATTTAACACACAGAACAAAAGAAATTCTGTTTGGCATAGTTATCCTTGATGTTTGTGTCTTTTTACACGCTTTCTATTAGCTTCACCTGCATGTTTGTTTGTAACCGACTTCTTTGGGCGCGATTTTGACCCACTTTAAACGGCCAGATTTCATTCAAACTTCGTTGATTATTGAGGACCGAAGACAATACACTAATTTGATAAAATTACGGTTTTTAAATAAAAAGCGTGTACGAATTGTGTTTTTATTAACCTGAATTATTATTATTGTGATTAATCCGTTTGACATTTAATTATTTTTTTCTATGACCCTGATTTAGAATCATTATTTTTATGATTTTGATTATGTGTAATATGGACTATGTCTGAAATAAATGTTTTGAATTGGATTGAATTAACAGATTACTGGGCCAACAATTTGATCAAATCTTAATATATATAAATCTCGTGTCACAATGTTTGTCATCAATGGACTCCTAAACCACTTAACCGATTATAATAAAATTCGCACACCATGTGCAGTTCGATCCAACTTGAGAAATAGGATAGTTTAAATCTCAAATTATAGTCGCAATTTTAATTTATTGCAAATTATTGTCTGTTATTATTTGACAGTCACAATTATCTGTTAACTCCAAATGATTCTAACAGATGTCGATACCTTTCGACTGGGTTGAGTAAGTAATCAATAGATGGCGACCCCCAAGGGAAGCAAAACAACGTTTGCTAGGTCAGCTAGTCTATGTAATAATTTGTCAATGGTCAATGGTTTATCGGTCCTTTTTCTTTTTATTACAGAAACGTAAATCTTTTGACGGAGTCCCTGTCAAAAAACTGGTTTTGTCACCGATTTTGTCAAAAGTGGAAACAAAGACTTTGGAGAGCAAAGTCACTGCTGCTGACGAATTAGAAATACCTATCACATCCTCGACTGTTGAAGTAAGAGCTGACCCTTTGAGTGATTCTCTTGTCATAAAAGAAGAAGAAGAAGGCGATTCAGTAGCGTCTGCTACTCAGGTAATAATATATATTTTAGTTTATTCATTATATTGTATGTGTATGTATATATGTATTTGGTATATATTATTTTGTATTTATTTTGATATAATATTTTATGTATGTTTACACCTTAAGTGAAATGTGTCCTAATATTTATTTATTTATTATAGTGTAAACTCTATATAACGACACTGAAAGGACTGTGCATTTTATGGCGTTATAGTGAGTGATCGTTAAATGGAGAGACAACAAAACCTAAAAATAATAAAATAATAAATATTAATGGAGGGCCCATATAATAAACGTGTATTTTTCGTATTTTTTTTGCTATTTATCAATAACGGTAGTTGCTAGACACGCAAATTTCACAGAATATGTAAATGTACATAAGCTATCAAATTAAATTATATTTTTTTAAATAAAATATGTATTTGAGGGAAGCTCCCATACAACAATGGTACGGAACCCTTCATGCGCGAGCCCAACTCGCACTTGGCCAATTATTTATCATTATTTTTAATTACCTTTTTTGTTGAGGCCTTCAATCATTTATGAGATTTGACAGCTTCACTGACCTCTATTTCTACTAGTAGTAGAAATAGAGGTCAGTGGCTACGTTAAAATCAGTACAGTGAATACGATATTTAGATAATGACATTGTTAAATCGCCAAAAACTAATTGTTTTACATTGCATTTACATAATTTAAATTGTTGAAACGAAATTATAAAAGTTAAATATAAATATATTTTCTTTAATCAATACTTAGCTTTAAGTTATTTTAATATCACACTGTGGCTGTATAGAAAGTATAACATTTTTTTACTCTACAATTTTTTAAATAATTTAACAGCTGTCATTTGCAAAGCGATTCTCCCTAGGGATGCAATGTAATACTTTCATCCCGCTCCTCACGCAACTTCAGACCTACTTTCAGAGTATGAGTAAAGAAAAATGAGTATCTATAAGCTTTTAATTTTTTTTTACAGCGTGGAATTGACCAAAGCAACCCCGAGTGTTCGATAAAAGAAGAAACAATGGTTTCGGAAATACCAAATCTCGACGAAGAAAATACGTTAACCCCTGATGACGATGATTTACCAGATATACCAGATTCAACGGAGGGTTTAAATGCCAACATGAGAAGGGAATTAAAAAAGCGAATGCTGCGCGAACAGAAATTAATCAAAATGATTATAGCATTGAAGCAACAAAATCTAAGATTGAAAAGGGAGGTGGCTTATTTAAGATCTATCCAGGATCCTTATGGCCCTTATTATGAATATTAGTAAAATAATACGTTCATAAAATATTTATTTGCTCTCAATATGAAATAATTTTATTTGCGTAGCCACAAGTAAAATGTAAACATGTAAAATATTAAGAAGAGTGTCTTTGACTTGTAAGCTGCCGCATATGCGGTGTGCAAAACGTCAATAAATTTATAGATTTAAAAATTTATTACTTGATATGATTTAAAGTTAATAATATTTAAAAGTTATGTCAAAAGATTTTGGATATTATATGTATTTCCCACGAATTTGGGATAATTATGTGAGATAGTATTACTTTATGTTTTTTATTGTCGTTCGGTTGGCATCTACTTTCTAGCTATAAAGTAGAGATGGGCGACTGCGAATAATCTGACCAGTCGAATTATCTACAACTACTAATATACACGTTCGACTTGAATATTAGTAATATACTAATGTTAATAATCGAATGATAACTACTAATTAGTTGCTAATGGCGTTTTGACTCAAATGTTAGCGAATCTTGTCAATGTCACTTGTTAGTTTCAAATGAATGAATCGTTGGAGTGGAGTCGGCTCAAGTAGTAACTCATGTAGTATTCATTCATTCCGGTTAATTTTGAGTGGGTATCATGTAAGTTACTAATTTTCGGAGATCATTCGAATGAGTCGAATGATTTATAAAGTCGAATAATTCGACTGGAATCATTCACAGTCGCGCATCGCTATTTAAAAGTGATTTGTAGTCAAAAGTAATTATCAAATGTTATGTAAATTAAATTATTTTAATCAAATTATGAAATATTGGTATATAAATAAAACAAATTGTAACATGAAGAACGTTTTTTACTATTTGATTCAACGTGGACGTCTCGACTCAGCGACAAAAATATTTACACCATATTCACGACACAATCCTTATTCCGACATTATTTTCACAATAATATAGTCTAGTCAACAAGTGCCTTTTTGGTCAACTTTTTTCAGCAGTCTCCGAAAATTATGATTGAGGTGTCATTCGATTCGGAATGGCATCTAGATAGTTTTCGAAAAACAATGAAGTTCCGCTGAAAAAAAAAAAAATAATAAAAAAAGTTTTTGACCACCGATTATTGTTTATTGATCTGCCCTGTAGCCATCTGATTTTTTTTAAATTTTAATTTTCATATTTAATAAGTTTAAATAATATTTATTCATTCAAGCGGCCTTGATCAAATGACACCTCAATCATAATTTTCGTAGACTGCTGAAAAAAGTTGACCAAAAAGGCACTTGTTGACTAGACTAATAAATTATTTATTACATAGTCTATTAAAATTTTAACAATATTTCAATAAAATCATTTAAGAATAACAAAAAAGATAACAATTTTAAATCAACTTATAGGAAGAAGTTTGGTAATAATTATAAAAAGTTTTGCTATAATAGTTAACATGATAAATAACTTAAATAGACGTTTTAACAGTAATATAATTACAATAATATATTATCATACAAGCACATATGAAGATTGAATTTTAGGCAAATAACAATAATAGAAACTATTTTACAAAAAAATCTTAATCAATTTAAAAATACTTTATTTTTAGTGCATATTAAAAAAATATACGTAATTTACACATTAAATTAAGTATAATATCATTTAAAACGTTTCTTAAAATCGTAAACATGTAAAATAAAATAGTTAAGACCCATTTACACGGAGCAAAATGTCTCTTGTACTTAATATTTTCGTAACAATGGTAGACATTTCAAATATTTGACCGAAGTATGTTTCTAATGACTATTACACACTTCAAGAAAAAATATTATGACTGGACAAAATACTCCTGTTCTTCTTTGTTTGAACTTTGTTGCTAAGCTAGTGTCAAGAGTTTTCAAACCGCCTGAAGACATCTGACTTGGCTTAACGACTGCTTGTACTTAGACTAACAGCCGGTACCTAATTTAAGTTGTTACCGACCCAGGTAAAATGCCATTTTCAATTTTCATTTTTTTAAATCATTTATTTAATTTTACACAGGGTTTTAATAAAATGTCACCCTTGTGACTGAATCAAATGACAATCTTGTCAGGCCTGTGTCACTCCGCGTGTAGGTGTTAAAAACATACCTACGGGCGGCGGCCACTGCGCAAAGGGCCAATCTATGTGGCTCTTTCAATACCACAGAATAATAACTAGTACTACGTATAACCATGTACAACGTATTATAAACCGTAGCATAGTGAATTAAGGCCCATATTCCTTTGAAAAGAAATTGGTAGGTAACGAAATCATCACGGGCTCGACTGGACCGCGAGCTAAATTAAATCATATTGTTTACCAGATTGAGTTCATATTTCTTTGAAAACCATTGCGAAGTGAAGCTTCTGTACGAAGTACAAGTTATTATTCTGTGATCTTGTGCATTAGTCCATTGAAATGTTACATTTTTAGGCCTTACCTTGCGTTTCTTAGAGGACGCAATTTTATTTTTTTTATGTGTAGGGGGGTAAATGTAAAGCTAAAATCAAGTTTGTGGGGTCGCCATCTTCGTCCCACGACCGCCATCTTGATAATAGGTTGAAACGGTTTTTACGATATATCTAAGAAACGCAACCCCAAATGTAACTTTTCAATAGACTACATGGACGTCTATTAAAAGACTATTCTCATAGACAGTTGCCTAACCTGGATGGTCACGAAAGGTCACCTTAGTGAGCCAAGCTACAGGGCCTCTAGATTTTAGTCTGATTTATTTGGTTAAAGAATACCTTGCTGGCTGGCTAACCACAAACGCGGCCTCGTTGAATAATTGCAAACGCGACTTCGTTTGGATTTATGCAGCGAACTAGAATAAACGGAAGAGTAACTCCATACAATTGCCGCTAAGAATTTGAATCCATCTACGCACACAATTAAACTACTATCCCAGCGAAACACACGCACACTAAGCTCGCACGCGATTGGTGCCGTGACACACCATGTGACGCTACTCCGGCGCGCGGGTAGCTGTTTTGCCCCGCGGTATTTTGCTATTACGCGTGGAACCATTTTATCAGCCAGGTTACTTTTCTATTTATTCTAGTTTGCTGGGTTTATGGCAAAGAGGCCGGGGCCTTTAATTTTGTTTTTCGATACTCTAATTTGCAAACCTACTAACTCCTCTGCGGGTTTTTTACGGGAGAGGCTCGAAACGTCCTTGTATTTTATGTAGATAAATAAAAAGTAATATAACTTTATTTTTACTATAATAATAAAAATAAAGCTTAGTTTTTCATGGATTTTTTATTTCTTGCGTAAAATAAAAAGTACAATGAAGTTTCGAGCCTTTCCCGTAAACAACCCGCAGAGGAGTTAGTAGCTTTTCAAATTAGGGTATCGTTTTGCTACAATCGTATTGCTTATAAGACGCACACATTTTGCACCGCGTAATATGGTTTCATTTGTTTTCGCCAACACCTCTTTTATGCTTTTCTTTTCACAAGTATCGCAACACACTCAGTTCATATTCGACCCGAGTCAAAAATTATCATAAAACATCATTGTGAAATATGTAACGTTCCAAAACCTTCCAACAACACAACTCAGTCACAATATCCACGATTTCAGTGTTTCCAATCATTTTTAATTCTATAATTCATAAGATATTTTTACCTAAATTAATTGCTACCGTAATAAGTCTAGAGATAACTTGGTTTGTTGGTTCTGCAAACTAATCAAACAGGGATCAGAATCCTAGAGAGGATTGCTGATTCCCCTACAATAAAGCGTGGCGCGATAGTTTGACATAATTACCGATGAAACCTAGATGGCGCTGCAAATCGAGTTTGCAACCTAGCAGCCGCCAAATTCCGCAACGCGCTGCAGTCGTATAGTGATGTAACGACAGTAAATTGAGTGGCCCGAGTGAAGTTCCAAGAAAATAGAAATAGATCATTCGATCGATACACGTAGTAAGATTCAACCATTTTGAGCGTCTATTATATTATTATTCTATGATACAATATAGATAGTTTTCGTCACGTAATTAGTAAATAAAGGAGAGGGGTGCAGTGTACATTCCACAGAGTCCCAAAGAAATTAGAATATAATTCTACTCCGTAGAAAGAGAAAAAACCTGTGTCTAGTCTCTTACCATCGACTAATAAACTTGACAGACCACGTACGTCTAATGAAGTTGACAGTCCACGGATTCTAGAAGTTAGAAGTCAACAGACTCAAAAAGAAGTTAAGAATCTTTGGCATGGGTGCACTCGCAAACAAAAGTTTTTGATTAATCTTCTTAGTACACTTTTTTAAGCGTTCTGTATAAAACTTTTCGAATAGAAAGATAACACATCTTTTTCTATGTGTATCTTAAATGTATGTTAATAGTTTGACTTTTAAACAGTAGTTTTTCAATTAAGTAGTTTAACTTGTAAAGTTATCCTAAAGATTCTTGTTTAAATTATTAAAATTGGCAGTTTATAGCTAGTTTGTTATTGAAACGAAGTTCCTTATCGCGCGTTGTGAAAGGGGGCTAGACGGAAAAAAATCTTACGAAAAGTTGTCACGACACTTTTTGCGCACGGTATGGCAACGTCGCATCTACAAAATTTGATCGGAAGTAAAAAATACGGTTATCTATGAAAGTATTCACTAATTGACAACAGCGCCATTCGTTTCAGGTGGAGTTGCGATTGAGCTTACTGATTAAATGTATATTACATTTAATTTGTTAATAATATAAAAAATGTTATACCTTAAAAATAATAGAATTTTATTATAATTCCTTTACTAATTAATCGAAAGGAACTTTGTTCAATCCGGGTGTCGCTTGACACCTCTCAAGTTTTTTTACTGTCAGCTTACTAATTAACAAACTAATCAACTTACTATTATTGTACCAGTTTTATTTCTTAAACTGAAACAAACTTAACAAGTACGTGTTTTGTATTAGTTTGCAGAACCAACTCGATTCAAGCCTAAAAACTGAGCGAATAACACTAGAACTATTAAAATAAACTGATTAATTCTTACGCCAATTCCTAAGGAGTTAAGTCCATAGTGTTTAAATTTAAGGGCTATATATTGGTGGCGATTCAGCGGCACACACGACTAAACTAAATTTAAAAAAGTCTCTTTTCATCTAAGGTGGCCAGAAAGAGACGGCACGTTCTGAACCACATAAAAAACAACTAAAATCACGTCAAATATGAAAAATGTAAGCGGTTTTAGAGCGCACCCAATTATATCAGCTCTAAATTGACGTGTTTGCCGTGAGATGTTTTGTCTATGGTTTAAATCGTACCATCACTTTTTGGACATTTATGACGAAAAGAGACAGAGCTACTTTAAATTTAGTTTAGTCGTGTGTGCCGCTGAATTAGCACAGTAAGAAATATTTGTTCGCATTCAAAGTCGAGGCAACATTCAGATCTCACGCTTGTGGTAATGACAAAATGGAAAAGTGGAATTGACAAAATGTATCTCGTTTTGAGTTTTCGATTGCGCCAGGATGACCTCTAGCAGAGGGAAAGGTCATCGTGAGGCTTATACTGCCTGTCTCATCCATTATCATGTCATGTCTACTCCATGACGACCACGACCGCTCAAGAGCGTACCGACTTAGAAGAAGATGTTGCCTTTCATTTATTGCTTACAAAAGGTTTTAATTCTGTATGAAAACTGGCAGAGAGATACAGAAATACTTTGGCGGGTAGTTTCAGTTGTAATACCCAAAAACTAATTAAGACTTTCTTAAGATTCCTGCAGGAACAAAATTTGACTGTCACAGTTATTGCGCTTAAATCGTAAAACCGTTAGTCGTGTATTTCTAGAACGAACAGTGGTAATATTTTGTTGGAATATGCAAAACTACATACATTTAGATTTTCATTTCGTTATACTTTAAAAAAACAGCGATCTAGAATAAACGGAAGAGTAACTCCATACAATTGCCGCTTAGAATATGTATCCATCTACGCACACAATTATACTGCTCATCGAAATACATTCATACAAAGCTCGCACGCCACGCGGGCGCGCGGGTAGCTGTTTTGCCCCGCCCACCGCGGTATTTTACGATTACGCGTGGAACTATTTTATCGGCAAAGTTACTATTCTATTTATTCTAATTCGCTGTTTATAACGCTATAACTGTTAATCTCTGTTCTGTGCCTCAATAGAAGTACTTTACTGCCAAATATCAGCCTGTTTATATGTAACTGTATAGACTCCTTTTTAAATAATTGAGTAAGTGTCTTTGAATTCCTAGAATCAATTCCTATTCACTATTTTTTTTTAATTACCATTACTCAAAACTTAAAAATAATATTTTCTCTAACTAGTAACTAATCTATGAATTTCCGACAAATTATTACAACTACGGCGTAATATTTAAACTTTAAAATTAATTTAAATAAATGCTTCTTTATTCTAAATTGAATGATAAGATTAGCAAATGATATGGATTAAATTGCTTTAAGGTTTTAAAGTTAGTTTTTTTTTGACATGAAATTTATATTTTTACGAAATTTTTATTTACTTAACAATATAAGGGTAAAAAAAAGCTCTTTCAAGTCTTAATTCAAGCGAAAAGCGCCATCTGTTGTTAAAATTTAACCACATTAAATTTTTTAGTAGTTTCACCATACAAAATCGTTAAAAATGGATAAAAGCCAAAAATGAAGATGTAAAAAACTGAAAACTTTAGTTGTCAAAAAATATCATCATCAGGTAAGCGTATCCAAAAGTTGTAATATTTATAAAATTTATTTTAAAATAGGTTTTGTTGCAGCTGAAAGAGTTCACATATATTTATAGGAGCGGCTTTTTACCCTGTTACTTAAATTTATGTTTCTTTTTAATCTGTAAAATAATTAAATTTTATTTATACTTACAATGCATTAGACCTATTTAGTTGACGCAAATTTCGTGATTAAAATTCATGTTTTATATTTCCTGACCATAATTTTATTTATATATATAAAACTAGCTGACCCGGCAAACGTTGTTTTGCCTCACTTAGGGGCATGAAAAATAGATAGATGCCGATTCTCAGACCTACTGAATACGATATAAAATGTGGTAAAAATTGGTCAAGCAGTTTCGGAGGAGTACGGTAACTACGAGTAACATTGTGACACGAAAATTTTATATACCTACATATAAGATGATGGTCAGTAAATATAAAACATATGTTTATATCGCGAATATAGTTTATATAACTATATTTTACGTATATATAACGTTTATATAACAATATTCTATCAAATAGGTGTATTAAATAGTAAAATTGTTTTATATGTTTCTGTAATTAAACTTCAAACTCTTATCAAAAAAATACATGCTAATTGAAAATTAATATTGAAACTTGCGTCCTGCAAATAGTTCTAAAAACCAAATGAAAGTATATATGATATAGATTTTTTTATAGACAACAACTTTGTTCTAAATACTAAGTAATGTCCTTAAAATAAATTGATTTTGTGGGTATAATACAAGTCATGAAAAAAATTTGGTAAGTAGTATATCTGAACGTTTTCCTATTAATAATGTGACGATTATTTTTATTTTGTGGATAAAATCCGAAATCCGTTTTTATTTTTTTTGTATTTCTTTTAGTGGGGGGGCGTTAAGATTTCTGAAGGATGATTGGTCTCTAGATACTTTCTATAAATTATGTATTTTTTGTCTATGAATATGGGACGTTTTTTCTCAATTGCCATTATGTGAAAAAAAGTTTTCTATTGTCTATGGAAATAGTACGCTATTAGCATTATATAACGGTTTTACATAACAATAAAACCGATATTATGTGCCGAGAGGGAAACATACAGCATTGCAGGAAGTTCTTCCTGGTGAAGACTATGAAACCAAGATGGCTACGCCCCCTGAGGAACTTGCTGGCGCCCCCTGGTGAACGGGATGGGAAACACTTGGATTGTCTATGGTATCATAGACTACAGAAGTTATAAGGCTAACTACACACTGCTTCTTCATTAACAATGCTGTATGTTTTCCGGCGGCACATCAATACATAATTATGTAGAGAGGCCAAACGGAAATAATCGATGTAGTGATTAGCTATGATAAAGTTATTCATTAACAAGCTACGCCCCGCGGTGCTACTTGCGTTAATCCGGGATAAAAAGTAGCTTAAGTATTAATCCAAGGTCTAAACTATTAGTCTAGTCAACAAGTGCCTTTTTGGTCAACTTTTTTCAGCAGTCTCTGAAAATTATGATTGAGGTGTCATTCGATTCGGAATGGCATCTAGATAGTTTTCGAAAAACAATGAAGTTCCGCAAAAAAAAAAAATTGAAGTTTTTGACCACGGATTATTGTTTATTGATCTGTCCTGTAGGCACCTGATTTTTTTCAAATTTTAATTTTCATATTTAATAAGTTTAAATAATATTTATTCATTCAAGGCCGAAGGAATAAATATTGAATGACACCTCAATCATAATTTTCGGAGACTGCTGAAAAAAGTTGACCAAAAGGCACTTGTTGACTAGACTATATATCCATACCAAGTTTCATCGCACGGTTCAGCCGTTTGAGCGCGAAGAAGTAACAAACATACATACACACAAACTTTCGCATTCATAATATTAGTAGGATAATTTCCATGTCAGAATGGGTAAGCCGTTATGAAACTGAACATACATAAATATGTTTCCTAAATCTAATCATTTAAAGTAAATAAAACTTTTATATTTTAAACAAATACTAAAACAATTCCATGGCGTTACGAAAGTTTGAACTTAAAATCTGCTAAACTCCTTAATCCCTGTTCCTAATCTCAATGACTTCAAGGCGAGACAAAACCGGTTCCTTCTAGGCAAGCGCGTCCCACTGAACAACTTAACATCAGTTACGTTTTTTTTCAGCACTTACGGCACGAGACTAGTTCTCAGTGTAAGCTGGTTGCCATATCATATCATAATTCATGTTCATTTGTATAGTACATTGAAACCTGGTTAAGTGAGACATCAAGGGACCTGCAATGTCGTTTCACTTATAGAGGTATTCCACTTACCCAGTGTCTCAGATATACAGGTATAAATAAATATCTGTCTCATTTATAGAGGGTTTTACAGCTTCGCGTTTAGAATTTTTTACTAAATTTGCTTCCGCGCTCATTTCATCGTCTTCTTCTTCATTTTCCAATGAAGAAGACGAGAAGGCAGAACTGAAGGTGAAGGTAATTGAAGCTCAAAATTTGTACTTACGTACTTGGAATTACGTGTGGAATTTGTGGGTAGCATAAGAATGAGTAAACAAATAATGTTATTTCAGTTACAGAGGTTTGTGCATATAAAATTTACTCGATGTTTCAGTTATAGAGGTAACTATGATGATAAATCAAAAGAACAAATCCCAGATATAGAGGTTTACCTCGTCCCACTTACAGAGGTAATTCAGTGCCAAAGTGTTGGGACCTCAGCGTGAGTTCCAGTTATGGAGGTTTCTCACTTATCCAGGTCCCACTTAACCAAGTTTCACTGTATTTGTTTTGTTTTGATCTGTAATATTTTTCTGCAATGAACAAAGTTGAATTTAAATTTTGACAATTGAATTAGTGGAGTCTATCTTCAGGGGCGAGTGGAAACACTCGCCCCTGAAGATGGTGCTCGGAAAGCACCGAAACTGTTCCACTCATTCCAACTTTTAATAATAAGTAAGTGTGACAGTTTTCTACGCGAAAATATTGAATCAGTGGGTCCAGTGCAAGCCTGTTTCACACAAATAGGCCGGGGGCCTTCAAAAGTAGAGTTACTAGGTATCTTCTAGGTAAGCGTGCCACACCGAGACTGCAGCTTAAACATCAGGCTAGCTGTAGTCAAACGCTAACCTATCAAGGATAAAAAAAAAAAAACTACAACTGAAATAAAATCAACGATTCTGAATTTGAATTTTCAAAAATGGAAAAACATGACGGTGCGCAACGTCGGGCGCACGAGGCCGTTGTAGAGTTGCGCGAGCGCAGCGAGGTAGCGGCGGGCGGTGCGCGCGCGCACGCGGGCCGCGCGCGCACAGGCCGCCAGCAGGCCGCCGCCCGCGCCCGCGCCCCCGCTCGAGCAGTGGCACATGCGGTACACTACCACGTGTTTTGTTGCCGACCTGCAATGGGTGTTGAAACCAAGTTAGGGCAATGACAAGGGCACTATCTGGAATTTTCAATTTTTTCGTTATAAAGCATAAGCGGTAAGTTTTTTTTCGAAGAAATTGGCCAAGTGCGAGTCGAGCTCGCGCATGAAGGTACCATTGTTGTACGAGAATAAATATTAAATTTATTTGTTATTATTATTATTAAAATATTTTATCAAATCTGTTCAGTAGTTTCGGAGCCTATTCGCAAACAAACTTTACCTCTTTAGATATTGGTATAGACTAGCAGCCAGCCCCAACTTCGCACAGGCTGTAAAATAATCTAAGTTGCAAAGAGAATCAAAATAAAGAGGGATAATGTAGCTTCCTAACGGTGAAAGAATCGGTCCAATAGTTTCGGAGCCTATTCTACAAACATGTACTACAAACCAATATGGTTTTGCATAGTGGTGGAACAGACGCGAAAAGCGATCTACACGCGGGTGGAGCCGCGGGCAAGTGCTAGTAATATTATCTGATCTAATCTTCTAATATATAAAATTTCTATGACACAATGTTAGTTACCGCACTCCTCCGAAACGGCTTGACCGATTTTTACTAAATTTTATACGCGTATTCAGTAGGTCTGAGAATCGGTTACTATCTATTTTCCGTACCCCTAAGTGATAAGGCAAAACAACGTTTTCCGGGTCAGCTAGTCTTTAATATATAAAATTTCCATGTCACAATGTTAGTTACCATACTCCTCCGAAACGGCTTGACTGATTTTTACCAAATTTTTTATGCGTATTCAGTAGGTCTGAGAATCGGTTACTAGCTATTTTCCATACCCCTAAGTGATAAGGCAAAACAACGTTTTCCGGGTCAGCTAGTCTTTAATATATAAAATTTCCATGTCACAATGTTAGTTACCGTACTCCTCCAAAACGGCTTGACCGATTTTTACAAAATTTTATATGCGTATTCAGTAGGTATTAGAATCGGCTACTATCTATTTTCCATACCCCTAATTGATAAGGGTTGTTCACCCTTAAATTTGTTTTATTAATTTTAAGACGAAATTTTTTGTTTTTCTTTTATAATTTGGCAAAAAACACACAACCCTAAATTTCGACTTTTTTATCACCAACTTCTTTTTTCTTATGGCCATTTTAGTAATATTATCATTTTTCATCGCGCTCGATAACTTATCAATTTTAGTGTACTTAAGGCGAAACAACGTTTGCCGGGTCAGCTAGCTATTAGTATAGATAAAATTGTTTTAAAAAACAAACAACCGACTTCAAAAACAACAAGGAATCCATCATCAGATCCTATTTTGGTGACAATGGGACCAATTCAGAACCATACTCTTTCAATTAAAAAAATAATTTTGAGAATCGATCCACAAATGGCTGAGAAATCGGTGAACATAAATAAAAAAAAAAATACATACAGTCGAATATATAACCTCCTCCTTTTTTGAAGTCGGTTAAAAAGTGCTTGTACCTGTGAGGTGTCGTAGCGTCGCGCGCGTGCGCAGCGTCGCTCTGGCGTCATAGCCCCGTGTCGAACATCTGCAGCGAGCGCGTGATGACGTCATCCTTCAGGCACGACTCCAGGAACTCCTCGATCGTGATCACGCCGTCCTGGTTCAGGTCCAGCTTCCGGAACACTCGGTCCACCTGGAAACATTCAAAGGTTGGTGCCTTTTGGACTAATTTTAGGCGGTTATACATCTTGAGGTGGGTCCACTTGGACTGCGGACAGAGGTTAACTAGTTTTTTTTTAGTTTCTACATCAGAAGAGGACCATATTCGTCTTGGAGAGACTGGTGGCTTTCGGGAAAAAACAGTGTCTTTCCGAAAAAAACCAATGTCTTTCGGGAAAGACTAGAATCTTTCGGGAAAGACCAGTGTCTTTCGGGAATGACCAGTGTCTTTCGGGAACGACCAGTGTTTTCCGGGAAAGACCAGTGTCTTTCGGGAAAGACTAGAATCTTTCGGAAAAAACTAGTGTCTTTCGGGAAAGACTAGAATCTTTCGGGAAAAACTAGTGTCTTTCGGGAAAGTCTAATATCTTTCCGGAAAAACCAATGTCTTCCGGGAAATACCAGTGTCTTTGGGAAAAGCCCAGTGTCAATCGGGATAAACCAGAGTCTTTCAGAAAATACCAGTGTCTTTCGCAAAAGTCCAATATCTTTTGAGACAGACCAGTGTCTTTCGGAAAAGCCCAGTGTCAATCCGGATAAACCAGTGTCTTCAGGGAAAAACCAGAGTCTTTCCAAAAATACCAGTGTCTTTCGTGAAAGTCCGAATATCTTTTGAGAAAGACCAGTATCTTCTGGAAAGACCAGATCCTTCCTTACAGACCTGCTCATTAGCCTTGGCATCGTCGAGGCGGTCAGCCGGCGAGCCTGGTGGTGCGCGGCGGCCCAGCAGCTCGTGCACAGCCACCACCACCTCCGCCAGCTCGGCTCGCGTGATGGCTCCGTCACCGTCCACGTCGTACAGGCGGAAAGCCCAGCGCAGCCGCTCGTACACCGAGCCGCGGAGCAGCGTCGATAGGGTCACTAGCAGCTCCTGGAATTGATGGTTAACTACTATTATGTATAGATAAATAATCTTATATATAAAACTAGCTGACCCGGCAAACGTTGTTTTGCCTTAATAATTATTTCTAAATCTACAGTAGCCGATTCTCAGACCTACTGAATACGTATATAAAATTTGGAAAAAATCGGTCAAGCCGTTTCGGAGGAGTATGGTAACAAACACTGTGACACGGAAATTTTATATACAAGATTTCCGTGTCACAGTGTTTTTACCGTACTCCTCCGAAACGGCTTGACCGATTTTTACCAAATTTTATATGCGTATTCATTAGGTATGAGAATCGGCCAACGTGTAACGTTTTTACCCCTAAGTGATAAGGGTTGTTCACCCTTAAATATATTCTTTTATTTTTTCGACGAATTTTTTTTAATTAAATTTTATATAAAATGGCATTAAAAAATACATACAACCCTAAATTTTTACTTTTTTATCATCAACCACAATTTTTTTATGGCCATTTTAGTAATTTTTCGTGTCACAGTGTTTGTTACCGAACTCCTCCGAAACGGCTTGACTGATCTTTACCAAATTCCATATGCGTATTCAGTAGGTCTGAGAATCGGCTACTGCATATCTATTTTTAAGGCAAAACAACGTTTGCCGGGTCAGCTAGTAAGTATATGAATATTTAATGTATATTATATACAGAGAACATTTCCAAAATCTGCGAATAATGACATCTGTATCTCAATATATTTTTGACGTGCTGAAATATGTTTCATTACTCATACTCTGATAGCAGGTCTGTAGTTGCCTGAGGAGCGGGATGAAAGTAATACATTGCATCCCTAGGGAGAATCGCTTTGCAACTGACTGAAATTAAAATAACTTAAAGCTAAGTATTGATTAAAGAATATATACATTTTTAAAATAGCTTAGATTTAATTTAGTTTCAATAATTTCTTTAAAATAACTTGGATTTGGGCAAAATATTTACCATTTTTGCAATGGTGATTAATTAATAATGGCTGAATAGTTGGCCGGCCACAGAAAAAAAGTTACGAGTAAACATTTAGCGGTACTATGTTATTATTGTTTCAATAAATCTATCTATCTAAAACTTAGTGTTATGTTAACAAAGATAAAATTAAAGATAAAAGATAAAGATAAATTTATTTGTTAAGTTAAAAATAGTGTACGTACAAAGTTCTTACGTCTACATGACACCTTAAAGATTAAATTGACAATATATTTTTATTTATTAAATTAACAATATATTTCAGCATATTTTTCAAATTGTACCACACACTTCTAGAAACGCCACGGATCATATCGCATAGCATTTGAACAGCGTAGGTAGGTACTCAATTACAAAACTACACCAACAATTTACGAGTTACAACAAATTACGACGAAAGTGGAACTAACCAATTGGCAATAAACAACCTGCGAGCAATTCCAAACAAATAAAATTAGCATTTCACGATAGTCTGCTATCTGTTTGTCTGTCGGTACCTCGTTACTTTGCCGTTACACTGCTGCAGGATATTATGGTGGCGATTCAGCGGCACACACGACTAAACTAAATTTAAAGTAGCTCTGTCTCTTTTCGTCATAAATGACCAAAAAGAGATGGTAAACCATAGACAAAACATCTAAAATCACGTCAAACACGTCAGATTTAGAGCTGATACAATTGGGTGCGCTCTAAAATCGCTTTCATTTTTAATATTTGACGTGATTTTAGTTGTTTTGTGTGTGGTTCAGAAGGTGCCGTCTCTTTCTGGCCACCTAAGATGAAAGAGACGGGGCTTCTTTAAATTTAGTTAAGTCGTGTGTGCCGCCAAATTATGCTCTAGCTTCATTCTTAGCGATAAAAGTTTACCAGTTTATGTCCGACCTCCACACGGATGTTTTAGAGACCTCATTTGCAGAATCAAAGATGTTATTTTATTCGTGATTCGAATCACAAAAAAAATGCGGTCTTTATTCTCAAGGTTCAACAAAAATGTCATTGTTTGCTTTTCCTTCGACGACCATTCACGAAATGAAAATTGTTTATAAAATCTGATAGAACATTTATCACTAAGCTAAATTCATTTGATTTTTAATAAATATCGATTGTCTAGTTATAATCTTTGTAAATATCTATAGAGATAGCTTTCTTAGGATTATCTTATATATAAAATTTCCGTGTCACAGTGTTTGTTACCGTACTCCTCCGAAACGGCTTGACCGATTTTTTCCAAATTTTATATGAGTATTCAGTAGGTCTGAGAATCGGCTACTGTATATTTATATTTTTTTTTATTAAGGCAAAACAACGTTTGCCGGGTCAGCTAGTTTTTTATAATAACACTTCTTCACGCGATTGTACATTTTTACCGCCAAAACGATTTTGACAGTGACAAAACATTTAGCAACAGCGCTACCAACCTAACCAAAATAACATTTGAATTTACGTTTTATGTAGGCTATCGTGATCTAATAAATAGGTCAATAGGGTATAAGAATAAGAATATATTGATTGTTCAACTGTGTTTCAAGATCTTAAGTGTAAATAAAGGTGATAAACGCTGTTTATTACATAGCTGAAGCAAGTTTTCGAAAGCTGAAAAGCGAGTGTAGCTCGATGGTATAAACGTCTGCTTTTCAATCAGACGGTCCCTGGTTCGATCCCGACCTTACAACATTGACTTGTTTTTCAAATTATTTGTGGATTTGCACTCGCTTTACGGTGAAGGAAAACATCGTGAGGAAACCGGCACGTTTGAGGACTGCAATATCCGAAGACGTGTGTCATCCGCCAACCCGTACTTGGCCAGCGAGGTGGCTTATGGCCTATATCTCTCACCGTGAGAGAAGGCCCTTAGTCCCAGCAGTGGGATCGTATAGTGGGCTGTTTATGCTTATGGCTAACAAAACGAGGTTTTAAGTAGGTTATTGTGATCTATAAAAAAGGTCAGGGGTATTAGCGCAGTTTATTACCAACCTACCTTGTTGTAAAGGTTACACAGTAGTCTGCAGCCTTATAAAGGAGTAAATTGGCACGTGTGTTACATTGTAAACCTTCGATCAAATATGTACGAGTACTAGCCTTAACAGCCCACTATACCTACGTTCCCACTGCTGGGACCCGGGGCCTTCTCTCCCAGGAGAGAGATATAGGCCATAATCCACCACGCTGGCCAAGTGCGGGTTCGTGGATGACACACGACTTTAGATATTGTGGTATGAAACATGTCGGTTTCCTTACGATGTTTTCCTTCACCGTAAAGCGAGTGCACACATTACTTGAAAATCAAGTCATTTTTTGTAACTGTTACTAATAATAAAATAATTTGATTGTTTATATAAAACCAAGACTTGTAATAACTCTTTGGGAGAGGCCATTGGTGTTGAAACACAGTCTATGACTAAATCAACACCAATGGTTTCATTTTAATTGTGTACTTCTTACTTATGTCAATAAGGGATATTTATTATTTATTTATTTTATTAAATGAGATGTTTGAACTAATTTAAAACTAATTATATAAATAAAAACACACACACACACACACAAACACCTTACAAATAGTAGATTAAATCTAAGTCAGTGTCCGCGGGTAAGGTGCCTAAAATGCTGGCGGCATTACTTCGCTGGGTCGCCAAGCTTATACGTTGGCCGAGGTAAACGCCAGCTCAAAAAAAAATGTTAAGGACATTAAAAAAATATGTAGCTACATTTATCTATCAATATTTGTAATTCCAATAAAATATTGTTAGAGAAAAGATATAACAAAAAAAAATACATACAGTCGAATATATAACCTCCTCCTTTTTTGAAGTCGGTTAAAAAATAAAGACTATCAATATATTATTTAATAAAATTATATAATAAAAATTATACATGTCAAGAAAAAATTTCATGTTAGTAAAACCCGCCCATGACCGTACCTGGTGCAAAGGTGCCCATAACACTGGCTGCGTTTCCACGCTGAATAGCAATGGCTTTCCTCTGCACCAAGTACGATCGAGAACGGGGATCCCCCGTCCTATCCACTAGTCTTCGCCCGAGTTTTTCTACTAGCCTCCTCGCATCTGCACCCCAACTGCCCATAGTCTCAACAGCGAAAGGAATAAAAAAATATTGAGACTAATATTTGTAATTAAATTTATTTTATTATTTAATGAGAGTGGCTACCAGGGGCTGATACACGCGACTTTACATGCTAAAGCCAAACCACTGACATGAATCTACACGTGGTTTACACCGGCGCCGTGTCACAGCCGACATATTTACAGCAATAAGCCAAATATGTCACCTACGGTGCAGCGCTCGGTAATCCCTCGGCTAGTCTGGCGAGCGGCCAACTGCGTAACTGTAGGGCTCCAACACTATTAACCATAGCAATTTATAGTGTTCTGTCATTTGTTTGACGACCTCGTTGGCGTAAAGGTTACCATGCCGGACTGCCAATCAGAAGGTTCCGGGTTCGATTCCCGGCACGGCCAAAATCTTTGTGCTGAACTAAATTTATTGGCTGGGTGTTATATAATGTATTATATCAGTTGTGTTAGTTACCAAAATACAAACTAGAAATGGTTCAGTATGGGGTTAACCAGCCGTGTGTGAAATGTGTTCGAAAAAAAAAACTTAATGTCTTTTAATAAATGTTAAAAAAAGTACTAGGAGGCCGACCAGGCAAAGTGATTTTGTCATTTTTGGGTTTTAGTAAGGATCTTTTGTCTTTTTATAAATAAAATATAGCCTATGTTACTCGGGGTCAATTTAGCTTTCTAACGGTAAAGGATTTTTCAAATCGGTCCAGTAGTTTCGGAGCCTATTCGCGTCAAACAAACAAACAAAACTTTACATCTTTATAATATTGGTATCGAAAATAATAGAATAGAGTATAATTATTATCTTTATTGTAAAACCACAAATTAAAATTAAGTAATATATCTTTAATTAAAAACTTAAAAGTAGAGTATCACATACGGTGATTTCTACCAGGCATTCCCGGTTGCCAGGTAAAAATCACCGTAGGTGATAATGAATGAAAATTATCATACAAAAAGGCGGTGATACAGGTAAATACAAAAAATACAAACATAATAAATGAAAAGAAAGAAGACGAAAATTAAGCCATTGATTTATCCATTGCTTAATATTTTTCTTCTTTTTTTTCTCTTTCACAAAAATAACTATAAATATTTTTGGAGTGGTTCTTTAGGCTTTACCTGTTTAATAGATTTTTACCGCTTACGATTTATAGCGAAAACACTGTAAAATCAAAATGTTGTCCTTATCTTCGCCTTAAATTTAAATATAAGTTATGGAAGTACGGTGACCAGCTCCTAAAACGCTTATCTTAAATTGATTTAATATAATGCAAATAAATATTTTGCTTTCTTTAAATCCGATAAAAACCTTTAAATGCGATATCCCGATATTAATTAACTTCAATTCCGGAATCGAAAAAATCGAAAAAAAAAACCAGTCCTAAATTTCGTTTCGAAATCTCGGAATTCCGGGATCCATGGCCAAAAATCCACACACAACTTCAAAAACAAGTCATTGGGGCGGGCCAGGGATCGACCCACGATCTTCAGGACGCAAGACGGCCGCACGCCCAACTGAGCTGTCATAGCTTCAAATAATATACCATTTTGCTTTCCAAGCCGCCTTAGTAAGTTGTAAAACTGCAGTTTGCAGCTTTAGCACTGAGTTGCTCCGTCGAGTAGTAAGTACGAAGTACGAGCGCCGGCGGACTCGTTAACTAGGCATCTTTTGTCAAACATTCAGATTGGCAACCCAGATGTAGATAGATGTGGCATCGTACTAGCATCATAAAATAGCGAGTGTAACTCGGTGGGTATAAGTCCTCTTTTGCCAAAGAAAAAGCTACTTCGAGCCGGGTTCGCGCATGAAGGGTTCCGTGCATTTATCTATAAAATATGATGACAAAAAATAATTATTAGTATAGTTGCGGCAACAGAATAGTACACACTCTGTCAAAACATTAACTCTCTATCTATCAGGGATATGACTTGTAGCCTATGTGCCTTCATAGATGCATCATAAAAAAATGTGCTTGTTAATAATTTAGACTTAATCATTTAAAATAAAATTATTAATTAAGGGGGACTTCTATTGAAAATAAAACGTGATTTTTTGGCATTTTTAAGAGGTTTAAGGTTAAAGATATTTATTTCTCACAAAAATATTACAAATTATCACTTACGTGAGAACATATTTACATTAAAAATTTTGGAACATTTGTCGCCACTACAAAATAACTAAGCAATTAATGTACATGTAAACAAACAGTTTGCCCGTCCAACGCATTCATATGAGTGAGTTATTTGTTATTACGTGCTGGTAAAGTCGACTATTGAATGCGGTGTGGAATGATAATGTGGTACGAAACCTTCTATGCGCGAGCCCGACTCGCACATGGCCAATATTTTTTTTTTAATTATTTATTCAAGTATATATTGTCAATTCATACGTGTGATACTCATAACAAAAACACAAATAATTATTTACTCAATAAACAACTATTTTTGTTTTGAGGTGAATAAACATAATTAGAATAGAATAGAATATATCTTTATTGTACAACCAAAAACTTAACATATTTAAATTTAGTACTATGTGGTTTTAATTGTTTGTATCGATGTTTTTCCACAAATATATATTACACAATCATTATACCTAACTATAATATTTTATTTAACATTAAAATAATAAAATTGCACTAACAACAAAAATAAAAGTCAGGACAGTCCGCCTTCAACCGTGCCCGGCACAAAGGTGCCCATAACGCTGGCTGCGTTTCCACGCTGAATAGCGATGGCAATCCTCTGCACCAAGTACGATCGAGAACGGGAGTCCCCCGTCTTATCCCTCAGTCTTCGGCCAATTTCCCCCACTAGCTTCCTCGCTTCTGAACCCCAACTGCCCAGCGTCTCAACCGCAATAAATTAAAAAGTAAAATGGCGGCCTTATCACTATGGTGATTTCTACCAGTTAACCGGGAATGGATAAATAAACATAGACAAGAAAGTGGTGGAATAAGTAAACACCATAAATAAATACAAACATAATAATGGAAAGAAGAAAAAAATTCGTGTACACAAACGTGTCAGCTCCAGTAGAGGTTTTAAGTCCGTGTTTACAACAGTAAGCGACGCTTCCCGAGGGCCAATTAAATGTTCCACAATGGCAGTTGGGTAAAATAGCGGGTAAAACTTTGTCAACTATGTAGTAACACTGATTATGAAAATGTTACAGTTTTGTTGATTATTTTAACAAAGTTTACAACATCATTCTACTAATATGATAGATGCGAAAGTGTGTGTATGTTTTTTACTACTTCACGCTCAAACGGCTTAGCTTAACCGATTATGATGCATCCCACGGTATTACCCGCCTTAATCCAGGACAAAATAAGTTAATTTGGGACAAGATTTAGCCTTGGTGTTAATCCAAGGTCTAACCTATATTCATAGGTTAATCTCATCTGACGAGACGTCAGACGACCTCGTTAGCGTAAAGGTTACCATGCCGGTCTGCTAATCAGATGGTTCCGGGTTCGATTCCCGGCCCGGTCAACATCTTTGTGCTTAGCTAAATTTGTTGGCTGTGGGTCTGGGTGTTAAATATGTATTTATATTATATGTATGTATGTATTTATATGTAGTATATCAGTTGTGTTAGCAACCATAATACGAGCTAGAAATGGTTCAGTATGGGGCTAACCAGCCGTGTGTGAATGTGTCCTAATATCCTAATATTTAATATAATATAATATTAATATCTATATCGGTCTAGCCGTTAGAACGTGAAAGAGTAACATAGATTTTGAAGTTATTTGCGTATCCCACGGGAACCTAATTTCAACAAAATCGGTTCAGCAGTTTGACCGTGAAGAAGTGGCAAACATACACACTTACACAAACTTTCGCATTCATTATATTAGTTGGATTATTGTGTTGTTCAGGCAGCCTCATTGAGAGTCAGTTATTCCAGCCTAGGCATACTCCACATTAGTCCAGAGTATTGGTGAACGCTGTCTATGCACATCATCTCTAACCAATCAAGCTCCAGGAATCCATCTCTAAATTAGCTCAATTCGGTGAACAGATCATGGAAACATGCATCTTCTCTCTACGCATCACATGCCCATACTACAGTTGTAAAATCTAAAACTTTAAAATGACTTCTGGCAACATTTCAAATGATGAAAACTTTAATACGAAAACCTTGAAGTTATGGTAGAATACCCAATTTGTATAATCTAACCGGATAGTGAACGTTTTGGATTCAAACCAAGTTTTTCCCTGTTTGGCGATATAGTTTTGGTTAATTTATTATTTTAGTTGGATTAGAAAGCTTTCTTTCATACAGCGTTACGAGTAACTTAAACAGTAAAGATTTTGTTGTAGAAGAAAACATAATAATAATATATTATATTTTATTTACATATATACTAGCTGACCCGGCAAACGTTGTTTTGCCTTAAGTACAGTTAAAAACACTATAATTGATCAGTTATCGAGCGAGATGAAAAATTATTAAATTACTAAAATGGCCATAAAAACAATAGGGGTTGATGATAAAAAAGTAAAAAGTAAAGGGTTGTATGTATTTTTAGTGCCACATTAAAATAAATAAAAACAAAAAAATCGTCAAAAAAAAAGTGTTAACCATCCTTATCAAATAGAGGTATGGAAAATAGATAGTAGCCAATTCTCAGTCCTAGTGAATACGCGTATAAAATTTGGTAAAAATCGGTCAAGCTGTATCTAAGGGGTACGGTAACTAACATTGTGACACAGAATTTTTATTTTATTAGAAGATATATAAGAAGAAGAAAAAGACGATAGTAGCCGATTCTCAGACTTACTGAATACGCGTATAAAATTTGGTGAAAATTGGTCAAGCTGTTTCGGAGGAGTACCGTTAACTGACATTGTGACATGGACATTTTATATATTAGAAGATAATGGTGGCGATTCAACGGCACACACGACTAAACTAACTGTATAGTTGCTCTGTCTCTTTTCGTTATAAATGATCAAAAAGAGATGGTACGATCTAAACATCTAAAATCACGTCAAACACGTCATTTAGAGCTGATACAATTGGGTGCGCTCTAAAATCGCTTACATTTTTCATATTTGACGTGATTTTAGTTGTTTTGTGTGTAGTTCAGAACGTGCCGGTCCCTTTCTGGCCACCTAAGATGATAAGAGACGGGGCTTCTTTAAATTTAGTTTAGTCGTGTGTGCCGGTTAATCGCCACCAATAACTTTTTTTTTTGACACATTCACACACCGCTGGTTAGCCCCATATTGAACCATTTCTAGTTCGTGTTATGGTAGCTAACACAGCTGATATACTACATATACATACATACATATTTTATATAGATACATATTTAACACCCAGACCCACAGCCAACAAATTTAAGCACAAAGATGTTGGCCGGGCCGGGTTTCGAACCTGGAACCTTCTGATTGACAGGCCGGCATGGTATCCTTTACGCCAACGAGGTCGTCCATAGAAGATAATAAATGCACAGCAGCCGTATTTAACGTGTCATCTGACACACGGACCCAAATGAAAATACCTCTTTTTAAATGACTGTCTTGTGCCATTTAAATACTGTATTACAAGTAGCTGTACGATGTATTGGAGTCGCTATTTTATAACTCAAATATTTCCACAACGAGATCGAAGAGATAGGAAGCGTTTTGGGGTAGACAAGTACTTTAAGCGATGTTTAATAAAATTTGAAAATTTGGCAGTATCGTAAGAGAATTTTGATGTATTATGCGTTTAAGATTAAATAGGAATTTAGACAAATTAAAAACGAGTGTGGCTCGGTGGTAATAACGTCTGCTTTTCAATCAGACGGCCCCTGGTTTGATCCCGGCCCTACACCAATAGCTTGTTTTTCAAGTTATGTGTGGATTTGCACTAGCTTTACGCGAAGGAAAATATCGTGAGGAAACCGACACGTTTGAGGACCACAACATCCGAAGACGTGTGTCATCCGCCAACCGGCACTTGGCCAGCGTGGTGGATTATGGTCTATATCTCTCTCCTCGTGAGAGAAGGCCCTGAGTCGCAGCAGTGGGAACGTATAGTGGGCTGCTTATGCTTTAGAAATTAAAAGCACTGATATAGTTACGCGTATTTTTACGTACAAAAATAACGAATATAAAAGCAAATGTTAGCAGGGATAATAAAAATCTCAATCAGACACGGAAACCTGAATGAGGTTGTTGTGTTAAATGACATTACAACTATTATATAAAAAAAATAAAAAAAATGGTTGCCTGTAAAGTCGGTTTTACGGGCGAAGATTTTACGTGACAACGTCTGCCGCGTGCTGCGCGCGCGGCAGACCGATCATAGTTGAGTGGGAGAGAGACGCAAGGCATTCGGCGGGCCTCTCTCTCGTTCGGTGACTCATCGTAACGTTACCGGGCGTTACACTTTTTCATAAGTGACTCCCAGCCGCAACCTAATTTAAGACGTTGTCACGTCAAAATGTTCCAAACGTTGTCACATTTTGTTTCAAAGAACCACAGATAAGGGAGAGGTCCCTTGCGCTGTCATTCCGCTGTCGTGCCGTCAGACATTAGAACCACTCACGAGATCTTGACTTCATCTAGACGAGTTAGCAAAGTACCTGTGTACTGATTTGACGACCTCGTTAGCGTAAAGGTTACCATGCCGGTCTGCTAATCAGAAGGTTCCGGGTTCGATTTCCGGCCCGGTCAACATCTTTATGCTTAACTAAATTTGTTGGCTGTGGGTCTAGGTGTTAAATATGTATTTATATATAATATGTATGTATGTATATGTAGTATATCAGTTGTGTTAGCAACATAATACGAGCTAGAAATGGCTCAGTATGGGGCTAACCAACCGTGTGTGAATGTGTCCTAATATTTATTATTTATTTATTTACTTAACATTTTTTTTCAATTAAGTTCCTTATCGCGCGTGTGAAAGGGGCTAGACGGAAAAAAGTCTTACGAAAAGTGCATTGTGTGCATTTTTGAATTTTGTTTTCATTTAGTTATATTGCCTTGAATAAACGCATTTCATTTCAAAGTATATACCTAGTTAAATATAATAGTCATCCCACAAGCGATAACAAATAGCAGGTATTACTATTATGGCTAGCAAATTTGTAACATTTTATTAAATTGTTAGTTTATAATAGTTTATAGTAATTACGAAATATGCACTAACTCTTTGTTGCCTGAATAAACGATTTATGATATGATTATGATTTTTATTTCTTTTTTACTTCTTGTACTTTACGATATACCATACCGCAAAATGAAGTTTTTTTTTTGTAGATTATGAAAATTAAAGAAAAATAGAAGACTCACTCTAAAGCTGATGGCACCGCTGCAGTTCACGTCGAACGCTTTGAACACATAGTGGGCATACAAGGCAGAATCTGAAAAAAAAAAAAAAAAAATATTAGGACACAATTCACACACGGCTGGTTAGCCCCATACTGAACTATTTCTAGTTCGTATTATGGTTGCTAACACAACTGATATACTATATATACATACATACAAACTTTATATAGATACATATTTAACACCCAGACCGACAGCCAACAAATTTAATTTAGCACAAAGATGCTGGCCGTGCCGGGAATCGAACCCGGAACCTTCTGATTGGCAGTCCGGCATGGTAACAATTACGTCAACAAATTTGTCGAAATAACAAAAGAAATACGCATACACTCATTGGCCATTATCTTTTAAAAAAAAAACAAAAAAAAACATGTTTTTGAGCCCCCTATAAATACGATATAAGCGGCACGGGAAATATGTACATAACTCGTGAAAATTTCAGCTTTAAAGCTTCGGTTTCTAATATATACAGCCTGAGACACACAGACAGCGGAGGCTTAGTAATAGGATTCCGTTTTTAACTTTAAAGGAAGAAAGAAAAATAATTTTTATTTTGGCAAACATAAAACCTTAAACAATCGTATAAATTAAAAATAAAATAAGAGAACAAAGTTTGCCGCAACACAGTCGCAACTCAGCAAATGCCGGCGGCGTGTGGGTACCGGTGCTGGTATTCTGTTGCGACTGGCGGTACGGCTTTAGGTACGGAACCCTAAAAATACTTACTTCCGTGTGGAAAGAACTTGGCATAGATGTCCTTGAAGGATTCCTCCTGGACCACTCCCTCGGGACATTCCTGGAATATAAACAAAAATATTAGGACATATCTTATACAGGGGTATCAGACTGGGCGGGGAGAGCAGCGGCAATGCGCGCAGCGGTCCTGCATCCCTTCCCCCGTCGTGAGATGGGACACCGTGAGGTTGTAGTCGGTAGTGACGCCCCTCTGGCCCTCGAGCCCGACATACCCCGCCCGCCTCGTCCAGGCTTGTAGCGGGAGATGCGTAAATACATATCCTCACGAAAAAAAAGGGGTATCAGACCCGAGGGTGTTCGGAGATGGGGTTCCGACACCTGCTTCATCGAGTCCGGGGTGAACGACGGCGTTGCGTGACCGTCACCGTCGTTGGCGGATTGGACACCAATCCGGGAAAGACCACACACAGTGCAAAAAAACAGACATATTTCACACACGGCTGGTTATCCCTAAATTAAACCATTTTTTTTTATTGATGAATAGGCTTACGTTTGACAGCAGCTTGCCTGATGTTAAGCTTGACTGTGGTCTAAGATGTAACATGCTTGCCTAGAAGGAACCTATTTACTCTAGATTTGAAGACCACCAAATTGTACTTCTAGTTTGTATTACGGTTATAATAACACAACTGATATACTACATATCCATACATACATACTTTACATCGATACATATTTAACACCCAGACCGACAGTCAATAAATTAAGTTCATCGCAAAGAAGTTGGCCGTGCAGGGAATCGAACTCAGGATCCTCTGATTGGCAGTCCGGTATGGTAATAATTACGCCAACGAGATAGTAATGGGGACAATGCTGCGCACAATGGTGACATAATCGCTCAGCTTTAATGTATAGCAAATAAAACGCAAAGAAACAAGTGTATGGGAACCCCCATTAATTCTATCATTTTCAGTGTTTGTTGTTATAGTGGCACGGGAAATACATATCTTGTGAAAGTTTCAGCTTTCTAGCTATTACGATTTCTGAGATACAGCCTGGAGACAGACAGACAGCGGAGGCTTAATAATAGGGTCCCGTTTTTACCTTTCAGGCACGAAACCCTAAAAAAACAGGCTTCTGACTTGGCTACTGCTGGTTCTAAAACTAGCATTAGTAATAAGTATTGCGAGTTTACTTTCGAAAATCAATCGAATTTGCTAAGTAGGAACCTACTAGGGTTGCCAGATGACAATTATTTTTTCTCGTACCAGGGTTGCTAAATATCTCGTAATTTCAACAGATAATCTCGTAAATGTATTAATTTTAAGAAACTCCAATAAAATTAATGATTTAATGCTATTTACTGTACTAAGTAACTTGTGTACTACATTCTTTGCGCTTGTGGCTGTTAAATTCAAACAAAACCATTGAAAATCATATTTTTTACTAATTATATTCAATATCAGGGATGTTTGTAATCGTCTTTATTTTTAGAGTATAGCTTTTCAGCTATCATTCTGGCGTACATTTCTTTTGATGGTCTGAGGTTTGAGGGTTTCGAAATTAACGCAATAACCTATAATATGCGATTTGGGCCTTTAGCGCTTTCGGAAGCTAAGGTGTACCATTTACTATATCTGTAATAGCGTCATTATTTAAAATCTCGTAAAAAAGTGTACGATATTTTTGTTAATTATGAATTTCGTACTTTTTTTTTCTTATTACACACGGCTGGTTAACCCCATACTGAACCATTTCTAGTTTGTATTATGGTTGCTAACACAACTGATACACTACGTACATATAAATACATACTTATCTTATCTTAATATATATAAATCTCGTGTCACAATGTTTGTCCTCAACGGACTCCTAAACCACTTAACCGATTATAATAAAATTCGCACACCATGTGCAGTTCGATCCAACTTGAGAGACAGGATAGTTTAAATCTCAAATTATAGTCGCAATTTTAAATTGTTGCTAATTATTGTCTGTTATTATTTGACAGTCATAATTATCTGTTAACTCCAAATGATTCTAACAGATGTCGATACCTTTCGACTGGGTTGAGTAAGTAATCAATAGATGGCGCTGCAATCTACACTATCTATTTTTCATACCCCTAAGTGAGGCAAAACAACGTTTGCCGGGTCAGCTAGTTTTATATAGATACATATTCAACACCCAGACCCACAGCCAAAAGATTCGGTTAAGCACAAAGATGTTGGCCGGGCCGGGATTCGAACCCAGAACCTTCTGATTGACAGTCCGGCATGGTAACCATAACGCCAACGAGGTTGTCAAACTGACCCTCTAAATCTCGTAATGGTACGAGATTTCTCGTACTACTGGCAGCCCTGGAACCTATATTTGTAGTATATTACAAAGTAAAATACAGCATTATCACGCGAAATCGCGTGGCTCCAAAATATAATAAGGCCGGGCGTTTTTAAGCACGAATTTATTACAACTAGCGATTCGTGGTTAATTCTGATTAGGTTACATTCGTACTAACTTAACGTAGCTTGTTGTGGCTTTTATTACTGCTTTTAGAGAAAATATATGAAACCTAGATTTTTACTAACCTAACCTTTCTTTTGTTGCATAAGCAGCCCACTATACGTTCCCACTGCTGAGACTCGGGGCCTTCCCTCACGAGGAGAGATATATAGGCCATAATCCACCACGCTGGCCAAGTTCGGGCTGGCGGATGACACACGTCTTCGGATGTTGTGGTCCTCAAACATGCCGGTTTCCTCGCGATGTTTTCCTTCACAGTAAAGCGAGTGCAAATCCACACATAACTTGAAAAACATGTCATTAGTGTAGGGCCGGGATCGAACCAGGGGCCGTCTGATTGAAAAAGAGACGTTATTACCGTTTATTGTTGACAAGGGGGAAATCTTGAACAAGAAACCCAACTACGATGGGGCGCAGCCCTTACTTATGTGGGATTCGTACCCCCTAAAACCCCCCCGGTGACCTGTCTCTGTGCTTTACGGAGGACTCCGGGTTCTTCCGGGAAACACTCCGGAGACCTCTTTGCACTGCGCTCTGGCCCTTCCCGGATATCTGACCTATCCGCCAACGACGGCGACGGTCACAAGTCGCTATCGTCCACCCTGGACTCGATGAAGCGGGTGTCGGAGCCCCATCTCCGATCACCTTAATATGAAAAAAAACTGGTTCAAAAACCTAATTTTGCTCGTAGATTTTTTGAACCAATTTCGTTTCTGATTTATAAGTCTAATTGGTACCAAAATAATTATTAAGAGGTTAGAATGAAAAAGTGAAAGAAAACTAGTACTGAACTAAAATAAAGATATAGTTCACCGATATAAAAAGATATGTACATATGTAGGTACATATCTTTTCATTTTAGTGACACATTCTATAACGAAATCACAACAAATCAACAATAACACGCCATCTTGTTTTAGATATTGACGTTGACATTATTATAGCATTGCCATATAAAAAGTTTGCAAATAATTGCGAGTCTCATCTTTAGTTCGCCAGACTCTTGTAAGTATGCCATGGTAAGGAATTCTCCATGCGCGAGCCTGACCCGCACTTGGCCAATTACATTAAATTTCCTTCACTTGTCGCACCCGGAAGTCCCGGCGAGCGACAGCCAAATAAATCGTATGTTAATATTAATATCTCTGTAATTTGCCAGAAAACGTTCAGGAAATGGTTTCTACGCTTGTCTGCCGCGTGACAGGTAAGAAATGGTTTTGACTTTGACTTTGACAGATGCTACTAATATTTTAAATGCTTTTATTTATTTTTTTTGACTTGGAGGAAATGCAGTTACGCATGCCCGCCAATCCTCGGGGGAGGCGGCGGGGTATGTCGGACTCGGTGCCAGAGTGGCGACCCATACCGACTGAAACCTCCACGGTGTTCCTCTTTGCGCCATAAGGCCGGGAGACTGGAACCATCTAGTACACTTCAGTCTCGGATATTTAAAAAAATGCTAAGAACTGTTTAGCGCTATAGTGCGTTTATAAATAACGATTTTCGACATTTTTGTTATAGTGAGGTTAAATTTAAAAAACACTTTTCTCACAGTTCTATAACTTTTTTTTTTATATTGTATTGTATCCTACGGGAACCACAGTTGTTTTCGGGATAAAAAGTAGCATATGTGTTTTCCAATGTCTAACCTTTCTTCACACCAAATTTCATCTAAATCGGTTAAGCCGTTTGAGTGTGAAGAAGTAACAAACATACACACACAATCTTTCGCATTTACTATATTAGTAGGATGTGTAAGATATTTTTGCTTCTACTCGTATTTTGTATTTATTGTATAATAGTTTTGCGTTAGTATTTGTTTATTCTATTTTGTATGGCTTGGTTATAAGTATATAAGTATATACATTCGAAAACCCCTGAAGGAGATATTATTATATAAGTGTTATTATACAATTGACGAATTCCTAAATGATAAAAGTTTACATGACACATATATAATTATACACCATTTACTGGAAAATAAATAAATCGGCTCGCTTCAAACCGACATTGCCACACCCTGATTAGGGTACATTTTCATGTTTTTATGATAATTTAATATTGTATGATATTTAAATGACGCAATAAACGATTTGAATTTGAATATAATCATTCTGTCTGTATAATTGAGAAGGCACTGGCTTCTGTAACACAGTGCATTCTAGCACAGAAGCCAGGGCTACCTTTTAAAATGTTACTGTAAATTTATTTGCTTCAATAAATATATATTTGATTTGATTTGATATGTATTGATGATTATTTATGTATTACTATAGCCACCCTCGAGTCCCCTTAACAAGTTGTAAGCCGACAAGGAAGCCCCAGCTGTTATAAACCTATTTATGTAATACCCAGTTTACAATCGCATGACTGCACATAGTTACATGAAACCGCCTTATACCCGACTGTGAAATGAGTGTTATGTTTATGTACCTTAATGTAAATATCACGCATAACAGAAATAATTTGCCATGTTCTGAACCATTATATGTATATAAAATTGGCCAAGTGCGAGTCGGGTTCGCACATGAAGGGTTCCGTACCCTTGTGTGTATGTGTACAACTTTTAAATAAAATAAATATTTAATTAAGCCTTAAAAAAATTATATATTATGTGAAAATTTTAAGCGTATGGTACTCCCCATTAATATTTTTTTTAGTATTTGTTGTTATATCGGCACGGATAATACATATCTTGTGAAAGTTTCAGCTTTCTATCTATCACGGTTTCTGAGATACAGCCTGGAGACAGACAGACAGCCCGTTTTTACCTTTTAGGTACAGAACCCTATCGCTCATATGATGATGCGCGATGAGCGATGATATCGCTCATTTATTTTCATATACATATGTACATATAGCTCGGTTAGCAAAGGTGATCTGACGTGATCATCGAAGCTAAGCGGTAACGGTTGATGCGGACAGTGTTTGGATGGGTGACCATGCACAAGACTCTCAGTTATAGCAGCATCAGAAATACATCATATGTGAAAGATATACAGCCTGGTGACAGACGGGCAGTCTTTTTCTTCTTCGTATGAGTTAAGTGGCCAAGCTCTGGTGTCGAGAGTTTTCAAGCCACCCGAAGGCCTCTGACTTGGCTTGACGACTGCTTGTACTAATACCAACAGCCGGGGCCTACAATTTAACGAGTCACCCGACCCACGGTAGCGCCTAGATAGAAATGCCACTTTAAAAACGACAGTCTTGTCATGGTCACCCATCCAAATACCGTCCGCATCGAACGTTGCTTGTGCTAAGACTAACGAGTACCTAACAGTGTGTCCGGGCAGCCGCCTTAAGAGACAATTATTTTAAATTTATTAGCTAGCCTTGACAGACTAGGCATTCTCCACCTTAGTCTGGAGTGTCTCCCCCCCACCCCCTTCACTATCGGACGAGCAGGGAAATGCCAAGGCAGCATTGGTTTACAGTTTGTGACTATAATCTAGCTATTTTCAAGGCGAGAGTGAACCGGTTCCTTCTAAGTAAGCGCGCTTCACCGTAGATCTCAATGCCACTTACCATCAGGTGAAATGTGGTCAAACGCTGACCTATTTAGAGTAAAAATATATTACCGCCGATCGATCCAAAATTTGGTGTACCAACGTATTTTGACCATCACGAATATCATAACGAAAATTGGCGCCAACACCAACATAAAATAAGTAATTTTATTGCCCTAAAAACCGATAACAAACATGTTTTGATCGCTGTATCCGTTTCTACGAGAAAAACAAGTCTAGACTTGGAAAACTAAGTGATTAATCTCTGTCTAACACTTTGTGACGTTTTCATAAGAACTTGGTCTTTTTGTAAAAAATATTCGAATTCCTACTAATATTATACATGCGAAAGGTAGTGTATGTTTTTGTTTTTAAGGTTCCGTACCTGAAAGGTAATAACGGGACCCTATTACTGAGCCTCCGCAGTCTGTCTGACTCCAGGCTGTATCTCAGAAACCTTTGCTATACCTATATCAAATGATATGCTAGACACTTAAAATTTTCACAGAATAGGTATAATATGTAAAAGTACTAAATTAAATAATAAAATTTAAACACAACATATATAATTATAGGGGGCTCTCATACAACAAACGTAGTATTAAAGCAATTTTTATACTCGATCTTTATAATGAATGATATTTGATAGAACCTCTATACATTTACAGAATATTGATTTATTCATTAACTATAAAAATAAATTATAAAATAAAAACAATATCTAAGGGTAACAATTTTTTTTAGACACATTCACACACGGCTGGTTAGCCCCATACTGAACCATTTCTAGCTCGTATTATGGTTGCTAACACAACTGATATACTACATATACATACATACATATTATATATAAATACATATTTAACACCCAGCCAACAAATTTAGTTAAGCACAAAGATTTTGACCGGGCCGGGAATCGAGCCCGGAACCTTCTGATAAGCAGACCGGCATGGTAACCTTTACGGAACCCTTCATGCGCGAGCTTTACTAGCACTTGGGCAATTATTTTCTTTTTATGAGCCAAGTGGCTAAACTCTAGTTTCGAGTGATAAAAAACCAGTAGAATCAATTGCCTTTCTGACATGCTAGTACATTTTATTTATGACGTTTATGATTTACTAATATAGCAATAAGCAAATAAATAATCTGAGCAAGGAGATAATAGACTCTAAAATAATCTGAGTACAAAAAGAAACAAATGAAGCTTAAAGCCTATGTTACTCAGGGTTAATATAGCTTCCCAACGTGGCTAAACTCTAGTTTCGAGTGATAAAAAACCAGTAGAATCAATTGCCTTTCTGACATGCTAGTACATTTTATTTATGACGTTTATGATTTACTAATATAGCAATAAGCAAATAAATAATCTGAGCAAGGAGATAATAGACTCTAAAATAATCTGAGTACAAAAAGAAACAAATGAAGCTTAAAGCCTATGTTACTCAGGGTTAATATAGCTTCCCAACGTGGCTAAACTCTAGTTTCGAGTGATAAAAAACCAGTAGAATCAATTGCCTTTCTGACATGCTAGTACATTTTATTTATGACGTTTATGATTTACTAATATAGCAATAAGCAAATAAATAATCTGAGCAAGGAGATAATAGACTCTAAAATAATCTGAGTACAAAAAGAAACAAATGAAGCTTAAAGCCTATGTTACTCAGGGTTAATATAGCTTCCCAACGTGGCTAAACTCTAGTTTCGAGTAATAAAAAACCAGTAGAATTAATTGCCTTTCTGACATGCTAGTACATTTTATTTATGACGTTTATGATTTACTAATAAAGCAATAAGCAAATAAATAATCTGAGCAAGGAGATAATAGACTCTAAAATAATCTGAGTACAAAAAGAAACAAATGAAGCTTAAAGCCTATGTTACTCAGGGTTAATATAGCTTCCCAACGTGGCTAAACTCTAGTTTCGAGTAATAAAAAACCAGTAGAATTAATTGCCTTTCTGACATGCTAGTACATTTTATTTATGACGTTTATGATTTACTAATAAAGCAATAAGCAAATAAATAATCTGAGCAAGGAGATAATAGACTCTAAAATAATCTGAGTACAAAAAGAAACAAATGAAGCTTAAAGCCTATGTTACTCAGGGTTAATATAGCTTCCCAACGTGGCTAAACTCTAGTTTCGAGTAATAAAAAACCAGTAGAATTAATTGCCTTTCTGACATGCTAGTACATTTTATTTATGACGTTTATGATTTACTAATAAAGCAATAAGCAAATAAATAATCTGAGCAAGGAGATAATAGACTCTAAAATAATCTGAGTACAAAAAGAAACAAATGAAGCCTAAAGCCTATGTTACTCAGGGATAATGTAGCTTCCCAACGGTGAACGAATTTTTGCAGTCCAGTAGTTATGGAGCCTATTTGCGTCAAACTAACAATCACGATGACGACCTCGTTGGCTTAAAGGTTACCATGCCAGTCTGCTAATCAGAAGGTTCCGGGTTCGATTCCCGGCCCGGTCAACATCTTTGTGCTTAACTAAATTTGTTGGCTGTGGGTCTGGGTGTTAAATATGTATTTATATGTAATATGTGTGTATGTATATGTAGTATATCAGTTGTGTTAGCAACCATAATACGAGCTAGAAATGGTTCAGTATGGGGCTAACCAGCCGTGTGTGAATGTAAAAAAAAAAACTTTTCTACTTTATAATATTGGTATAGATGACGAAAAATCTGTAAATTCTAAATTTTGCCACTGTCACCGCTTTAATGACAAAAGTTTGACCTGAAAAGAAAGCACTCTAATCTGTCAACATTTTGACAAGCGAGCGCGCTCTTCTCCTATTTTTGGCAGGGACGGTCGTTCACTCTGTCACCTACTGACCTTTCCATTTAAACTGTATCGCCAAAAATATACCTGTCTCGTTCCAGCGTGCTATTTTCGTATAGCACCGTCTCGTTTGCATTCATTAGTGGGGACCGTCTGGCTTGCTTTTCATATGACACTGTGTTTCGAGCATTTTGCTTTTTGTAACAGACAAGGTCTAGGAAAGAGGGTTGTTATCTGCGGTAGCATTTCTATCTATGTTCTAACTAAGCTAGTATGGCTGGGTGCGAAAAAGTCTACTTCCCATCTGACGGCAATCTTTCAATCTCTGTAGCGCCTGTAGCTCGGCCAGCTAAAGTGATCTGAATATATAAAATTTCCATGACACAATGTTAGTTGCCGTACTCCTCCGAAACGGCTTGACCGATTTTTACCATAATTTATATGCGTATTAAGTAGGTCTGAGAATCGGCTGCTATCTCATATTTCATGCCCTTAAATATTTTTTTTATTTGTTTAAAAATACGTATTTATTTTTTTATAATGGTACATTAAAAAATACATACAACCAAACATTTTTACTTTTTCATCACGCAGTTTTGCCTTATAATTTATTTGTATTAATAAAAATAACTGCTATGGAAAATACATAGATAGTAGCCGATTCTCAGACGTACTGAATACGCATATATAATTTGGTAAAAATCGTTCAAGTCGCTTCGGAGGAGTACGGTAACTAGCATTGTGACATGGGAAATTCATATATTAGACTAGCTGACCCGGCAAACGTTGTTTTGCCTCACTTAGGGGTATGAAAAATAGATAGTGTAGCTTTTATGACACGTTCGTAGATTTACCATAGCAGCGCCATCTATTGATTACTTACTCAACCCAGTCGAAAGGTATCGACATCTGTTAGAATCATTTGGAGTCAACAGATAATTGTCACTGTCAAATAATAACAGACAATAATTAGCAATTAATTAAAATTGAGACTATAATTTGAGATTTAAACTATCCTATCTCTCAAGTTGGATCGAACTGCACATGGTGTGCTAATTTTATTATAATCGGTTAAGTGGTTTAGGAGTCCATTGAGGACAAACATTGTGACACGAGATTTATATATATTAAGACTAGAAATATTTTATTGAGCAAAACCAATTTTGCCTGGTCAGCTAGTAGCTATGTATATGAATGCCATAAATTGCAAGTGTTTACACGCGCTAACACCCCAAAACCATTCGCGTAGTTGACAAAAATTAATTTGCAACATTTTTGGCACCGTCCCCTACTAGTCTAAGAGCCCGTGAAGATCGTCCTTCACCGATCTGATAACCAGATGAGACGTATTTTTTATTATGTATTTTTTATAAACAAATATGCCTAAAATTGCTTGCCTATCTAAAAGTGCTCATGGCTTTTTTTTTGCGCATGCTCGTGTATAGTCAAATGATAATTTAGCTACAATTATCAAAAATAAAAATAACATTCTAACTGTTCAGAATCGTTGTTACTCCTATGAAGCGCATCAAAATCGAATGAGTCACCTATTTTGACTTACCTGTTTACACCTGCTTGCCAGGTAGTTATACACTGAAATGAGTAGGCAAGCATACCGAGGCATATTCTGTGTATTAAAAACTATCAGTGAAATAAATTTCATTTGGTTATCAAAAATCAATAAAAGTTTATTTAATTAAAAATAGCCATGAGCACTTTTCGATGGGCAAGCAATTTTAGGCACATTTGTTTATAAAAAATATTTAATAAAAAATACGTCTCATCTGGTTATCAGATCGGTGAAGGACGATCTTCACGGGCTCTTCTACTATACTAAAACAACTTCGTAAATACCACAACGAATTACCAAACTGTTATATTAAGCGTTTTGGTGCCAAATTCTGCATAATGTTTCGGAAACAACACATTTAAAAGTAAAGATAGGCATAAGCAGCCCACTATCACTAGACGACCTAGTTGGCGTAAAGGTTACCATGCCGGACTGCTAATTAGAAGGTTCCGGGTTCGATTCCCGGTCCGGTCAACATCTTTGTGCTTAACTAAATTTGTTGGCTGTGGGTCTGGGTGTTAAATATGTATTTATTTATAATATGTATGTATGTTTATGTAGTATATCAGTTGTGTTGGCAACCATCATAATACGAACTGAAATGGTTCAGTATGGGGTAACCAGCCGTGTGTAAAAAAATGTAACTAATTATAATCTATCCAGTCAACTTATAAAATAAAGATTCCACTAGGTGCATAGTCATGTATTCCTTTAAGGAGTACATTGGATGACCTTGAAAAAAATGCTCCAGTGTTGTTCTGAATTTGGCGTGTGCCAATTCAATAACTTGACGGGGTAGTTTATTAAACATCACTATTTTATTATAACTACAATCCTTGTTTTTGTACTTTGGCTAATCTGACACCTGTTTTTTTTAATGGACCGACTAGAACGTTAAGATATCGTCATAGACAATACTCCTTGCTTCTCATTAGTTTCCTCTTTGACTTTGGTGGCCTTTGACTTTGATAAAGTGTACCCGCTATCGCCCGTGACTTGCACTATCCCTCACCTATTATGGCGTGTTCCCGACGGAAGTTGGCGCTCCGTATAGACATTAGGTACATCTAGATGTCTGTTTGTACGCAGGAAAAAGCTAGTCAAAGCAGTGACTCAACTCTTTTGAAAGAGTATTGACGTGACAACGTCTTAAATTAGGTTGCGGCTGGGAGTCACTTATGAAAAAGTGTAACGCCCGGTAACGTTACGATGAGTCACCGAATGAGAGAGAGGCCCGCCGAATGCCTTGCGTCTCTCTCCCACTCAACTATGATCGGTCTGCCGCGCGCGCAGCACGCGGCAGACGTTGTCACGTAAAATCTTCCCCCGTAAAACCGACTTTACAGGCAACCATTTTTTACTTTTTTTACGTTGTTTTTTTTTAGTACACATTTCACACACGGCTGGTTAACCCCATACAAAACCATTTCTAGTTCGTATTATGGTTGCTTACACAACTAATATACCTACTACTTACGCGGCGCGCAGCTAGTATATATATCTATGAAGAGAAGAGAGAACTTTATTATACTTCTATTGCTACACATTCATTAATAATGATAGAACGGAAGAAAACAAATTTGTAACAAGTTATTGACACAGGCGTTACTTTGAGGAAATTCATTGTAGATAGAAAAAGAAATAATTTTGAGGGTCTTCTTACACGACATTCTTGTGACAAAACATATAAATTTCTCTAACAATCATATCAAAATGAATGAATGAATTATTTATTGTCTGTGAAACCAGGTACAATAGGTGTTATATTGGATGTCATAAAAAACTTATAACTAAATTAAATATTATTCCGCTAGTTTCTACCCAAAGGGTTTATAGACATGAGCAAGTAGGTAAGTATTTATTTCATATTTGACATAACTTATCTATCATTTAGGAAGAATTTAATACTACAATAGGCTTTTTTACATAGAAACTCATTTAACTAAGATTTGAACATGTGAGAATTTTTACAGTGCATCTAATATCATAAGGTATTTAAGTTTTCAAGTTTGGTGCTTTGACTAGCTTTTTGCTTGCGTAAAAACAGACATACATCTAGATGTACCCAATGTCTATACGGAGCGCCAACTTCCGTCGAGAACACGCTATAATAGGTAGGGGATGGTGTAAGTCAAGGGCAATAGCGGGTTTTGTCAGTAAAGATCGTTATTGCTACACAGTTCTTATAGTTTGTCTTTTACATTAGAAAACAAAAGGCGCGAAAAAACTGTATTTAAAAGCTTTAAAAAATCTGTTGTCTCGTTTATATGGATTTTTTTGTGTTATGTAGGTTTTGTTAGTAAAAATAAAAACATGAATTAGCTTGAAAAAAAGTGAATTTTATTTTACTTTTAACAACAGCTTTGATGAGATAATTTTATTTAAAGTTTATGGTAAAATTAGAACAATCGGTTATAGTTAGTGCAAGAGTTTAGGAAAAAAAAACATTTTTTTGTTTACTTTTTTCTTTAATCAATACTTAAATTTAAGTTATTTCAATTTTACATCATGGATCTTTAAAAAGTTGGAACATAGTTTAATAGATATGTAAATTACAATTGTCCTCCATCCAAATTAATAATTGAACCGAGTGAATAATAACAAAAAGGCGCCTTCCCGCCTTTTGGTCGACATGGAGTATAAGTATTAAACAAAAGAAAGTTTTATATACATAGCTACTATGACTGCCCCAGCTTTATTTTTGGTCATACGTTCCAACAATCTGGCGCTCCAATAAGTAATGGAAAATTGTATGGACTCACAGCACCAAAGGCTCTAACGTCTCGACGTCAAAGGGCTCAAATATGTCAACATGAACTTTGATGTGTGCATTAAATCAATATGAGGTTTCGGTAGAGAGACAGAAAAAAAACGACCTCGACAACCTTGTTCCCGGACTGCCTACCAGAAGGTCGCGGGTTCGATTCCTGGCACGGCTAACATCTTTGTGATGAACTAAATGTGTTGGCTGTCGGTCTGGGAGTTATATATGTATCGATATATAGTATAAGAATAATAATAATAAAGAATATGTATTTAAAAAAAAAAGATAGTTATGCGTACATATTAAAATAGAGGAAAATACATACTTAAACTATAGGTACTTATAATTTACATTTTAGTACGCTTGTTTAGCCCTAGTATGTATATCAATTGTGTTAGCAAACATAATTCAAACTAGAAATGGTTTAGTATGGAGTTAACCGCCCGTCGGTGAAATGTGTCCTAATATATTTATCTGTTTCTTTTTATTAGAAGAAGGCTTCTAAAAGCTTATATCTTGTACCACACTAGCGAAATGGCCCGCTCGTCCCTTTCATACAGATGACTTGGTTAACACGGTTCGTACGAAGCAAATATTTGCACCGACACCGCTCTATCTGTGACATTATGTAACGTACGGATACCAAGCCAAATCGTACGTACAGACAGACCAAATAGGTAATAAAAAATACTAAAAGGTAAAAACGGGACCCTATTACTAAGACTCCGTTGTCTGTCTGTCTCCAGGCTGTATCTCAGAAACCGTAATAACTAGAAAGCTGAAACTTTCACAAGATATGTATTTCCCGTGCCGCAATTACAACAAATACTATATTATAAAATATATATTATTACGTCTGATAGAGGAGAGTGGAAGAAGAAGATTTGCTGTGCCGACCCCACCTAAATGGGATAAGGTGAAGTAGAAGAAGAAGAAGATATTAAGGGGGTGTCCATACAAAAAACGTATTTTAGGGTTCCGTACCTAAAAGGTAAAAACGGGACCCTATTACTAAGCCTCCGCTATCTGTCTGTCTCCAGGCTGTATTTTAGAAACCGTGACAGCTAGAAAGCTGAAACTTTCACAAGATATGTATTTCCCGTGCTGCTATAACAACAAATACTAAAAATAAAAAAATATATATTAAGGGGGTGTCCATACAAACAACGTGTTTTTAGGGTTCTGTACCAAAAAGGTGAAAACGGGACCCTATTACTAAGACTCCGCTGTCTGTCTGTCTCCAGGCTGTATCTCAGAAACCGTGATAGCTAGAAAGCTGAAACTTTCACAAGATATGTATTTCCCGTGCCGCTATAACAACAAATACTAAAAATAAAAAGATATATATTAAGGGGGTGTCCATACAAACAACGTGTTTTAGGGTTCCGTACCTAAAAGGTAAAAACGGGACCCTATTACTAAGCCTCCGCTGTATGCACAATATGCCTCTTGCAGGTTGTCAGTGCAGGTCTGATCGCCCCCATCATAGAAGCCTCCGCTGTCTATCTGTCTCCAGGCTGTATTTTAGAAACCGTAATAGCTAGAAAGCTGAAACTTTCACAAGATATGTATTTCGCGTGCCGCTATTACAACAAACACTAAAATTAAAAAAAAAAACTAGAAAATTAAGGGGTATTCCCCATACAATAAACGTGTTTTTTCGTATTTTTTTGCTATATATCAATAACGGTAGCTGCTAGACACTTAAAATTTTCACAAAATTTGTAAATATAAAATATATTAGGTATTAAATCTATATAATATTAAATTATAAAATTCAGTAAAAATAAATATGTAAGGGGGCTCCCATACAACGATGGTACGGAACCCTTCGTGCGCCAGCCCAACGCGCACTTGGCCAATTTTTGAACATTAGGAGACATTTCACGAACGGCTGACCAAACCTCTTTTAGTTTATAATATGTATTATGGTTGCCAACACAGCTACTAAGCAGCAGCTTGAAAACTGACGGAAAGGTACCCATAACGCTGGTGGCATTGCCGCGTTGTATAGCTATGGATAAACTTTGCGCCAAGTACGATCCGGAGCGGTATTCACCCGATCTCTCTTTTAGTTAGCGTCAAAAAAAATATCTAATTAGATTGTCAAGACAAATGTTTCTTTGAATGTATTTGTGTGTAAGTGTATAATATAATAATGTTTATATAATCTTCTTTTATTTTTGAAATTATGAGTGATTTAATAAAGTGTTTATCTATCTATCTCTTTCACGCTCAAAAGACTGCACCGAATTCGATCGTGCATGGAGATGGATACCTTGTGATAAGAAATTAATAAATATGAAGAGGAGAGTGTCCACCACGCTGGCTAAGTGCGGGTTGGCGGATGACACAAGTCTTCTTCAGACACGTCTTATGATTCTCAAAAATGCCGGTTTTCTCACGATGTTTTGCTTCACCGTAAAGCTAAAGCAAAATCCACACTTAACTTGAAAAACAAGTCATTGGTGTAGGGCCGGGATCGAACCAGGGGCCGTCTGATGAAAAAGCAGAAGTTTATACCAAAGAGTTTTTGAAAAAAAAAATGAACAGTGCTTAAATATCGAACTTACCGTTTTAAAACCTCTATACATGACCCTGATCTCCTGTTTTGAAAACTTCGTTTGCCGACACAGCTCCTCCAATGCGACTGGAATTGGTTTCGGGGTTCGACTCGGCTCCAATTCATAGGCATGCTCCTCCACAGGCGATTCCGGGGGCGTCGCCATTTTGTTTTTTTTTAAGCCTTCAGCATTTCAATCCCCCGAGAACCAGGCAAATTTCTCAGCTGTGGTAACACCGAATCATTTTGGCGCGTTTTTTGACATTGACAGATGCGCAGCGTTTACGAAGTAGGTTTAAGGTATAGTTTGTAAGCGTAGGGTAGACGGAGGGTTTGCAGAGGCAGGATAGACTGTAACAAAAGAAAAAAATATGATTAATCTTTTTCTATAGAGTGAAATATCAAAATGCGATTGAGTATTGTAGTGTGTAGGTATCTATTAATGGTGGCGATTCAGCGGCACACACGACTAAACTAAATTTAAAGAAGCCCCGTCTCTTTTCATCTTAGGTGACAAGAAAGAGACGGCACGTTCTGCACCATAGTCAAACCAACCAAACTCACGTCAAATGTAGAAAATATAGGCGACTTTAGACCGCACTCACTTGTGTCACCTCTAAAACTGCCTGCACATTCCATATTTGACGTGCTTTTAGTTGTTTTATCTGTGGTTCAGTACGTGCCGTCTCTTTCTGGTCACCTAAGATGAAAAGAGACGAGGCTTCTTTAAATTTAGTTTAGTCGTGTGTGCCGCTGAATCGCCACCAATGTCTGTTACTGTCAAACGGCTGAAATAATTTGAATGAAATTATTATTATGTTGAAAGATAGATAGAATGGACAAACACTTTATATATCAAGTGTTTATATTATTAGATTATATTCATCATATGATAAATTTATTCATTTCATTTATCCATTGATTTAAATACAACACATAACCTTACATACAGCATTTTAGTCTAGGTTTATTATGTTAATAACTATTTAAGCCTGGTATGGCAACTTGTACTTATTATAATAAACACTACAATGAAAAATATGAAATAAAACAATAATAAAAATATAATTTAAATCCCATTTATCCCTCATTCATCACCTTTAAACCACGTACAGATTGTATTTTTTTCTATCTTCTTCCACTCGTCAGCAAAGAGGTCTATTTGTATTTAAAACACCCACAATGACAAAAATAAAATAAATATACAACGAACTTATAGGCGATATTACACAATTTTTCGCTTTGAATCGTAAACGGTAAAAAATGACGAAAAAAGTCGTCTTTTAGCAATTTTTTTTTTATATTTTTTTTACCATTTAAGATGTATAGCGAAAAAACTGTTATTTCAATAATTTTCCCTCATCTTCGCCACAACTGCTGATTAAGCAATCAATATGTATTTTAATCGAACAAACACAGGTCGCAGCTTGAAAATAGATATTTATCAAACTTGAAAATTAAAATCGCTCTAAATCACACTGCGGCTCTATTAGTGTGCCCAATGGCTCGTTCCATGCCAAGGAAATAATAAATGTTGCCATACCGACGAAAGTTTTGCCAAAGTTTGATACTATTTTGTTTTGTTTCAATTAATGATTTTATCGGGGTTGCTCATTTTTTTTTCATATAAATATTAGGACACATTACACACGGCTGGTTAGCCTCTATTAATATACTTAATTGATATACTACATATACATACATATATATTTTATTTAGACACATACATATTTGACACCCAGACCCACAGACCTACAAATTTAGTTAAGTACAAAGATGTTGGCCGCGCCGGGAATCGTACCCGGACCCTTCTGATTGGCAGTCCTGCATGGTAACCATTACGCCAACGAGGTCGTCATTACAGCTAGCGCGTGGAGGGAGTATATACGAGTATAACTATCTCCACACCCCGACTTCGCACGGGCCGTAAAATAAATAATCTAATTCTCATCAATCTAATTGCAAACAGACATTATATTGAAAATTAAAAAATAAATAAAAACCAACTAAAGCCAATTGATTTCAACGCTTTAGAGCGGTTTTTTTTCCACCACCCACAACCAACAAATTTGGTTAAGAACAAAGATGTTTGCCGTGCCGGGAATCGAACCCGGAACCTTCAGGTTGGCAGTCCGGCATGGTAACCATTACGCCAACGAGGTTGTCAAATCGAGTTTGTCGTTAAATCGAGTGACGTTACATGGAGTTTACACTGTATGTGTAATGTCTATCTTTCTAAAATATTTTCAAAAGAGGTAATGGATAATGAGACGTAATAAAACGCTATGGACGTTTTCAAAGATAAGTAAACCTAACTTATTGACTCAGGCGTTACTTTGCGGAAATCCATTGTAAATAGAAGACAAAATTAAATATTTAGTGTAGTTCCACTGTGATCCGAAATCCAAATTAAAACAAGTAAAGGAAAAATTAACTAAGATTAATTAACTAAGATAAATTAAGATTAGCGTTACCTATCACAATTCGGAAATTCTTAACTCTACACGTGTTTCACCTAACCACAAGGCATCATCAGGAGATGCTGACTCTTCGAACGACAAGTCGAGAGAGTCGAGAGAGACGATAAGTAAACCTATAAAATCCAGTACCAAAAGCTCGTAAATAAATAACAATTCGTTCTATCACAACAGTGTGAGATATCGGCGACGTATCACCTACAAATCTTGGCTCGGAGCCAAGTAGAGCACGTTTAGATGTACAGAGATTTTGCAACGAGTCACTGTCTTAATCTTCTATCTAATGTAATACTAGTGTATAAAATTTCCATGTCACAATATTAGTTACCGTACTCCTCCGAAACGGCTTTTACCAAATTTTATATGCGTATTCATTCATATTTCATTTCATATTCAGTAGATCTGAGAATCGGCTACTATCTATTTTTCATACCCCTAAGAGAGGCAAAACAACGTTTGCCGGGTCAGCTAGCTATTTTATAATTTAATAGCACATAGTTCAATTTAATAGCACATAGTTCAATATTCTGTGAATGTACGGAAGGTCTAACAAATATTATTATAAAGATCGAGTAAAAAACTACTTAAAAACTACGTTTGTTGTATGTAAGCCCCTCTCAAATATTTATTTTATTAAAATTTAACTTAATTTAAGATAGCTAATATACATTTATGTATTTTGTGAAACTTCTAAATGTCTAGTAGCTACCGTTATTGATATACAGCAAAAAACACTTTTATTGTACCCTCCTTAATACTTTCATTTTTTTTTTAATAAGTAGGTATTTGTTGTTATAGCGGCACGGAAAATATATAACTTGTGAAAGTTTCAGCTTTCTAGCTATCACGGTTTCTGAGATACAGACTGTAGACAGACAGCGGAGTCTTAGTAATAGGGTCCCGTCTTTATCTTTTAGGTACGGAACTCTAAAAAATGGTATAAAACTTTAAAGTGTGATAAAATACCCCTTCTACCGATGGCACAGATCAATGGTGTTTAATATTGAAGCGCTGCTGGCATTTCACATGCAACGCTTTGCATATTGCATGTCTTATTGATTGTTGGGAGTAGATAATTACTCTTTCCCTTTATTCCCTTTATTTTAATTATTTATTATGTGTGACAAGGCTCCTTTACAGCGGAGAAATATTGTATTTATTGTAATCGTCATAAGATGTCATATGACGATTCCAATTTGAAGTTTAGTATTAGTGAAATGTAATATCTTTGTGACTTATTGGAATTGAATGAATGAATGAAAGATTGACGAAATCGTAATAGCTAGAAAGCTGAAACTTTCACAAGACATGCATTTCCCGTGCCGCTATAACAACAAATACTAAAAAGAAACAAAAATAAAATATTAAGGGGGTCCCCATACGTATATAATAAACGTGTTTTTTTTCGTATTTTTTTTTTGCTATAAATATCAATAACGGTAGCTGCTAGACACATAAAATGTTCACAACATATATGAATGTATATTAGCTATCAAATTTAATTATAAAATTTAGTATAAATCAATATTTAATATGTATATCCCTCCTGTACTAAGCGGTTTGCCTCCACCTTCATTGTGCGAACTGCCAAGGTGTGGAATTCTTTGCCAAATTCCCTGTTCTCCGATAACTATAATCTAGCAGTTTTCAAGGCAAGAGTGAACCGGTTTCTTCTGGGCAAGCGCGCTCCACCTTAGATCGCAATTTCGCTTACCATCAGGTGAACTGCGATCAAGCGCAGGCCCATTATGAGTAAAAAAAAATACCTCTACCCCCATACAACAATGGTTCTGAACCCTTCATGCGCGAGCCCAACCCGCACTTGGCCAATTTTTTTATATTAGGACACATTTCACGAACGGCTAGTTAGCCCCATACTAAACCATTTGTAGTTTATATGTATTATGGTTGCTAACACAACTACTATGTGGCGGCTTGAAAACTCTCGACACCAGAGCTTGGCTACTTAGCTCATACGAAGAAAAAGAAGAAAGTTAACTTGTTAAACGTCCTGTCCTGTAGTGTTTACTTACATATGTGTTCACAACAAAACTATATGTATTCCCTTTATTTGTATATACTTACTTTACTAGCTGACCCGGCAAACGTTGTTTTGCCTCACTTAAGGGTACGAAAAATAGATAGTGTAGCTTATATGACACGTTCGTAGATTTACCATAGCAGCGCCATCTATTGATTACTTACTCAACCCAGTCGAAAGGTATCGACATCTCTTAGAATCATTTGGAGTTAACAGATAATTGTGACTGTCAAATAATAACAGACAATAATTAGTAATAAATTAAAATTGCGACTATAATTTGAGATTTAAACTATCCTATCTCTCAAGTTGGATCGAACTGCACATGGTGTGCGAATTTTATTATAATCGGTTCAGTGGTTTAGGAGTCCATTGAGGACAAACATTGTGACACGAGATTTATATATATTAAGATGGTTGCTAACACAACTACTATGGTGCGGCTTGAAAACTCTCGACACCAGAGCTTGGCTCCTTAGCTCTTACGAGAAAAAGAAGAAAGTTAACTTGTTAACTGTCCTGTTCTGTAGTGTTTTACTTACATATGTGTTCACAATAAAACTATATGTTTTCCCTGTATTTGTATATACTTACTTTATATCGATACATATTTAACACCCAGGTCGATAATCAACAAATTAAGTTCATCACAAAGATGCTGGCGGTGACGGAAATCGAACCTGGGTCCCTCTGGTTGGTAGCCATTACGCCAAAGAGGTCGTCAATTTTTTTTTTTACACACGGCTGGTTTGCCCCATACTGAACCATTTCTAGCTCGTATTGTGGTTGCTAACACAACTGATATACTACATATACATACATACATATTATATATAAATACATATTTAACACCCAGACCCACAGCCAACAAATTTAGTTAAGCACAATTATGTTGACCAGGCCGGGAATCGAACCCGGAACCTTCTGATTAGCAGACCGGCATGGTAACCTTTACGCCAACGAAGTCGTCATTGACCTTTCATCGAATATAAAGTACCTAGTATATCAGTTGTGTTAGCAACCATAACACAAAATATAAAATAGATGGGACTAGCCCGTATGTGAAATAATAGATAGTAGTTTAAAAAAACTAAAGAACACGCTTATCTGGCCGTTTTAAGTGGGTCAAAATCGCGCCCAAAGAAGTCGGTTAAAAACAAACATACAAACAAAAATACAAAAAAATGTAATAATTTTATCAAAGTAGTGTATTGTCGTCGGTCCTCAATAAATCTACAAAGCCCAAAGAAGTCGGTTACAAACAAACAAATATATAAACATACAGGTGAAGCTAATAAAATATAAAGCGTGTAAAAAAGCTACCGGCTGTTTAAAATAATGGTCGAATGTTGCACTGTGCACAGCTTTCTAATTAAGCGTTCAGTTATTGCCAGACTCATGACCCCTCGTCGAATATAAAACTCGTCTCTTTTTACGGAGATTTAACGACATTTTTGCGCGACAATCATTTTTACAACACGCTTGCCGACCATCGTTGACATCTGATACCAAAACGATGGAATGTTATTAAGTTTGACGTATGTGTGTGTGTGTGTGTGTTTGTGTGTGTGTGTGTTTGTGTGTGTGTGTTTGTCTGTCTGTGGCATTGTGCCTCCCGAACGGATGGACCGATTTGAATCTAGTTTTTTTTTGGTTTGATATGTGTGTTTGTCGAAGGTGTTCTTTTTTTTTACGCACGGCTGGTTAACCCCATACTGATTACCATACATTTAATTTTTTTTTGAACCAGCTTTTTTCTTATTTAAATGTCTGATTGGTACAAAAATAAGTATAAATATTCTTAGAGTTGTTAAAAACGTTCCGCGGCGCGTTGCGGTACCGCGCGTCAGAAAAACGTACCGCAGCGCGTTGCGGTACCGCGCGTCAGCCAACCGCGCGGCAGAGCAACGTGCGTTTACGAAATGGCCCTTAGGCTATTTTTTACCGTTTATGATTTAAAATGAAAAAAAAACTATAAATTCGAGATTTTCACTAAAAAAAATGTGTCGCGTCACGGGACGCCTGGCAGATGTGAAAGATCGACATTATTTGTAAAAGTAATATGCAGAAAAGAACATATCGTTATAGGAACTAAATATGTCATAGTGATAAAATAAAATATTATGTTTAGTGAAATTGTCGATACACACTACTGTATATAAACTGTATATACTTATATGTCGTGGCCGCATCGTAGAATTGCCCATTTCATGAAATATGTCACTGTCCATTGTACATATCATGATGGGCCCAGGCCAGATCAATGATAAAAAATCGTTTGACGATAGGGCCAGCTGGACGCACTGCTATTTCATGAAATAATCAATCTTAATCGATCATATCGTGAAATTGTTTCATTGACTACCGGTAGAGGCGCTGCAAGCGCTTTGTTTGTGTTGTGGCGTCACTGTCGCACTTCATCGCCCGCGACCAATCAGAGCGCTTGTCCTGAATCGCGCAAACGGTATTTACAGCGCGCGTACGACGGGTTCAAGCTACAATGCATGACCGTCGGACGGCCGTCTCCGGACACAACATCTGTCCGGGGGGATATCCCTTTGCTAAATGGAGGCAGACTATCGTCGCTCCATAGTGTCAAGATGGCGGCCCTTAGTACGCGCACGAGAGTAGGGTGACCACGAAGAAGAAGTCTATGGACTACTAGTGGTTATCAAATATGATATTATGGAAACTGTCCAAAAGGAATACCTCATATTCAAGAAATGACGATCCTACGATTCGTATAATTCCGATGGAGTTCACAAAAGTGTTGGACATGGTGGTCGACTCAATGACCTAACCTAACCTAACCTGGTTAGGTTAGGTTAGGTCATTGATGGTATATATATATGTCGTGGCCAAATCGCTGAATTGATCATTTCATGAAATGGTTGAGCATTTCGTGAAGTGTTCACGTTTCATGAGGTGGCCAACTAATGGTGACCAAATCATTAAATGATAAACGTTTAACGATTTGGTCACCCACGTTTGACCATATCGTGAAAATGGGGTAACCATAAAATATTTAATGAAAACCCAGAACAATTGTTTTACGCACTTGTTTATTTTAGTTGTTAGGTAACCTAACCTAACCTGGTTAGGTTAGGTTACCTAACAACTACATATATATATACCATCATATAGCGTGGCGTCGCCAAAGCAATCGTCGCCACGCCAGAAATAGGTTTTACGTGCGTTATAGATGTTGCACATCAACAAGTTATTCTTAAACCGCGTTAAAATATTGCATCCCTTTTAACATTCGAGATGGAATCTTTGAAGTCTCATTGTAGTTTAACATCACAGTGCGATGGGAGCGCGCAATAAAAATAACATTTACGAGCCAAGGTATTTTTGAACGTTCGAGTGCTGAAAACATTGGAGAGGATTATTTAGGTTGAAACATTTCGCATACGCGTTACAGGATGATTCGTCGATTACAACAAGGTGGTCTCAGTGGCGTAGCCATCGTAGATAGATAGATAGATAAATTCTTTATTGGACACATAAATAAAAAAGACACAGTATAAGACAATTAACTTAAAATTAGTGTGCCACAATTGGCGGCCTTATCGCTTAAAGCGATCTCTTCCAGGCAACCTTTGGATGGAAAGGAATTTATAAACAACTAAAGAAGGACGTAGTGTACAATAAAGAATAATAAAAAACATACATATAATATTAATAATACAAGATATAACCTAATACATATATAAAATATAGATAATATACTAATACATAACGTACCAAGTGGTGTAGTGCACATTGTCCTCATAAAGAATAATTGGCCAAGTTCGAGTTGGTCTCGCGCAATAATGGTTCCGTACTATTGTTGTATGGGATCCCCCCTTGAATATTTATTTTAATTAAATTTTATAATTTAATTTGATAGCTAATATACATTTATATATTTTATGAAAGTTTTAAGTGTCTAGCAGCTACCGTTATTGATATATAGTTATAGCAAAAAATACGAAAAAAAATATTTATTGTTAATTTTTATTGTTCCCACCTTATTTTTATTTTTAGTATTTGTTGTTATAGCGGCACGGGGAATACATATCTTGTGAAAGTTTCAGCTTTCTAGCTATCCTTGTTTCTGAGATACAGCCTGTACACAGACAGACAGACAGCAGAGTCTTAGTAATAGGGTCCCGTTTTTACCTTTTAGGTACGGAATCTTAAAAACGAAACGTTTTATGTATGTATAAATCATGCACTGCTTATCTTTTGGCTGTACAATACTTCCGGCCATGATACTTTAGGCAAAATAGCAGCAAAAACTGTCTCTCAATTTCCAACACATTAATTAAAATGCCGACATGGGCTATCAAGCCGCAAGATAACTCTTGCTGGCGGCTTGCCAGTACGTTTTAACATTTTCTGGTTACTACACTAGACAGTTGCAGAGATTTGCAAATTAATTTTACTGACACTTTTTTTTTGATACTGGCAATGAGTAACTTTTGGCGGGAGAACGCATAGAGGAAGGAAATAAAACGTCATCAATGTTTTCTCTATGGTTGTGTTTTTTTTTATCGTGACGTATTAAAAATATTCAACTTAAAGTTGTTTCGACTGAATAAGATTTTGCTCATAAATAACTTTAAAAGTTTGATGGTCTTTAAAAACATTGTTCTCTTTCTACCAATGTTTTTAAAGTTAGTAAAGTATGTCATATGTAATTTGTCAAAGAAGATGTTGAAAAAGTATTACAAGTAGTTTGATCAACGAAACTTTTTGTGATTGGTTAACGACGGCTTGTACTAAGAGTCACAGTCGGGACCTACAATTTAACGTGTCATCCAATCCACGGTAGCGCCCAGATGAAAATGCAACTTGAAAAACGACAGTTTGCGAAGCGACGCGACGTGAACAGTGTTGCATGGTCACCCATCCAACACGGTCCGCGTCGACCGTTGCTTAGTTTCGATGATCGCGTCAGATCACCTTAGCTAGCCGAGCTGCAACATTCATATATTTTCTTTATTGAATCGAGATGTATATGTCTATCAATTCAATTTGAATTTCAAATAGTTTGACGACCTCACCTTGGCATAATGGTAACCATGCCGGACTGCCAATCAGAAGGTTCTAGGGATCGATTCCCGGCACGGCCAACATCTTTGTGCTTAACTAAATTTGTTGACTGTGGGTCTGGGTGTTAAATATGTATTTATATAAAATATATATGTATGTATATGTAGTATATCAGTTGTGTTAGCAACCATAACACAAACTAGAAATGGTTCAATATGGGGTTAACCGGTCGTGTGTGAAATTAGTTTTAATATTTATTTATTTATAGTTTAGGGTTCCGTTCATCTTTTGTCGAAATAAAACAAACACAGTTCTTAGATAGATAGAAAATTGTTTTTTGGACACATTAAATTTAAAAAAAATCCTTTCTTTTTCTTTTTTTACTAGCTTGCAAATTAGTGTGCCACAATTGGCGGCCTTATCGCTTAAAGCGATCTCTTCTAGGCAACCTTTGGATGGAGAGGAGTTTACAAATAACTGAACAAGGACGTACTTAGGAGTTTAGTCGAGCACGAAATTGTTCTGGGGCAAACAAATAAATGCTCAGAGTGAGCATAAAGTTTAATTTCATTGAGTATACTGTTACGCCACCCGTTTCATTGCTTTCTGTAATTCTTGAAGGAGCTTGCACACGAGATTTTTATATATTAACAATGAATGTATATTAAGATGTCACATGCCACAACAGGTCAGAAAAACCTCGTGTGTATGACTAATGAGCCACGATAACCATCTGGCAAGCCGAAAGGCACCTAAATTACCTAAAATCGTGCTTGGGGAAAATTATACAGTGTCATTTCATGGTCAAAAATATTAATAACAAGAAATGAAAAGCGTAAATACATTTCTTAGGGTAACCTATTGACTCAGGCGTTACTTTGCGGGAACAAAATAAATAAATATTAGGACCATTTCACACACGGCTGGTTAACTCCATACTGAACCATTTCTAGTTCGTGTTATGGTTGCTAACACAACTGATGTACTACATATACATACATACATACTTTAAATAGATACTTAAAATACCCAGACCGACAGCCAACAAATTTAGTTAAGCACAAAGATGTTGGCCGTGCCGGAAATCGAACCCGGAACCTTCTGATTGGCAGTCCGGGATGGTGACCGTTACGCCAACGAGGTCATCATCCATTGTACTCGTAAATAGAAGAAAAATTGGAAAAGTGCGAGTTGGGCTCGCGCATGAAGGGTTCCGTACCATTGTTGTATGGGAGCCCACCTAAAATACCTATGTATTTTATTTAAATTGGTGTCTACATGCTACCGTTATTGATATACAGCAAAAAAATACGAAAAAAAAACGTTTACTGTATGGGGACCCCCTTAATATATTTTTTAATTATTTTTACTATTTGTTGTTACAGCTGCACGGGAAATACATATCTTGTGTAAGTTTCAGCTTTCTAGCTATTACGGTTTCTGAGATACAGCCTGGAGACAGACAGACAGCGGAGTCTTAGTAATAGGGTCCCGTTTTTACCATTCACGTACGGAACCCTAAAAATGAAATAGTTAGTGTACTTCCGCTGTGATTTGAAACCAGAATAAGATAAGCAATGGATGCATTAAAATATTTAAAACTAGCACATCTTCCCGGCTTCTCACGGGCTATAAATAATCTGAGTTGTAAAGAGAAACAGTATATACTCGTAGTAGCAGTAGAATTCGATTTTTTAAATTAAATAGTTTTAGATTTTACATAAATAGGCACACCCTAACGGGTCTAGTATAGAGTAAGTACATTATAATTGTTAATAGTTATATAACACCTTTCGACCTATACTTTGCAAATAAAAACATTTATTTGATTTGAAGACGTTTAAAACTTTAATAAAACTAAATAAAAATTGCAGAACAATCATAAAATGCGTGATAACAGTGATTAAACGCTATATCGCGACATTAAAACGTACCGTTCTAGAAAATAAACATTTTAAAACAACGCTTTTGTGCGCGCACTTCAAAGAAAGCTGTAAAGATTTCTAAATAAACGTTTTCATTGGAACCAATGGTAATGTCCCAGTTGATGGCCGATGTAAGTAATGACTCGTATTAGCTCTGTATGCTTCTTTTTTTTTACGATGGGGATATCTTCATTAAGATACCCAGCTACAATGGGGTGCAGCTGGGTTATGTGGAATTTTTCATGTGAAACATCTATAACGGCACGTAAAACCGATTTCTGGCGTGGTGACGCGTCGCCACGGCATGCGACTATTGCCGAAGTCACTGATTAAACGAATTAATTGGTCACGATTTAGAATAAATTCGTACATTATTGTATTTCATGAAAATCATCGATATCTGGATAAAAAATCGTAATATTTTATTTTATCTCTCTTTCTCGCCCCGCAGCTTATCCTCTTCGCATAGCTGTTATAAGGCTTTCTGGTGACAGATCCAATCCCAATTTGTTGACGAGCAATCGTTTCTCTGGGAGCCATTACGCACTGTCAACTGGTCGCCGGCGACTCAGTCTCTCGGCGACCGAAACGTAGGCAACTAGGGCCGGAGACCAAGCCGAGCGACAGTATTCCAAGTACATTCGTGCAGTACATTCGGTCGTTACGGCAGTTGCTCTCAGTGTGAATGCTTCCATTTGAAACCGTGCTCCTATTGGTCGCCGGCGACCGGTAGTCGCCTGTGCGTCGCCATTACGCGGCGAGTCGTCGAGTCGCTTGCGCAACCGGCGACCGAGTGCGTAAACACTAATTTAAACTAAAGAAAGTCACAAAAAAAAAAAAAAAAAACAAAAAACGTTTATTTTGTCAAAGGTTACATAAAGATTAAAAGTAATAGGAATCCAAAGGCTCCCAAAGTAGTTTTAAAAACTGTGTTATGGGAGCCAATGGCTTCTCCCAAGCTTAATCTACGTTAACAATGATGCAGTCACAGTTGCCGGCGACCAGTCGACAGTGCGTAATGGCTCTAAGTCCCACGCAGAGCGTACAGTGCTGTTCATCTCTGCAGGCGTGCGACTGCTTCACCGTTCCCGAAGATCGAGGGTTTGAAGCCAATGAGCTCGAGCTTCCGGTTAAGGAAAACATGTATTCAGTAGGTCCGAGAATCGGCTTTTATCTATTTACCATTTTATTTTTATTTTCAGCCTATTATGTCCCACTGCTGGGCAAAGGCCTCTCTTCCCTCCTTCCAGACAGCCCGGTCTTCAGCTTTGGTGGCCCAGTTTGTGTCATGTTCGTCTAGGTCATGACGCCACCTTTGTCTGGGTCGACCTCGAGGTCGTTTAGTTTTTATCCTTTATTTACCATACCCTTTTTATTTATTTTGACGTGACAACGTCTTAAATTAGGTTGCGGCTGGGAGTCACTTATGAAAAAGTGTAACGCCCGGTAACGTTACGATGAGTCACCGAACGAGAGAGAGGCCCGCCGAATGCCTTGCGTCTCTCTCCCACTCAACTATGATCGGTCTGCCGCGTGCTGCGCGCGCGAGACGTTGTCACGTAAAATCTTCGCCCGTAAAACCGACTTTACAGGCAACCATTTTTTTTATTAATAGAAATAATTTATAAGGCAATACAACATTTGCCGGGTCGGCTAGTTTTAGCCTCCCTTAAATATTTATTTTTACAAAAAAATATAATTTAATTTGATAGCTAATATATGTACATTTATATATTTTGTGAAAATTTTAAGTGTCTAACAGCTACCGTTATTGATATATAACAAAAAAATACGAAAAAAAACACGTTTATTGTATTGGGGACCCCCCTTAATTTTTATTATTTATTTTTAGTGCTTGTTGTTATATCAGTACGGGAAATGCATATCTTGTGAGAGTTTCAGCTTTCTAGTTATTACGGTTTCTGAGATACAGCCTGGAGACAGACAGACAGCGGAGTCATAGTAATAGGGTCCCGTTTTTACTTTTTAGGCACGGAACCCTAAAAATCTGCGTAAATATATATACGTATATGTAGCGCCTCTAGCTCAGCTAGCTAAGGTAATCTGACGCAATCATCGAAGCTAAGCAACGCTCGATGCGGACAGTGTTTGGATGGGTGACCCTGCACAAGTTTTTCAAGTGGCATTTTCACCTGGGCACTATCGTGGGTCGGATGACACGTTAAATTGTAGGTCCCGGCTGTAAGTCTTAGTACGAGCAATCATTAAGCTAAGTCAGAGGCCTTCGGGCGGTTTGGAAACTCTCAACACCAGTGCTTGGCTACTAAGCTCATACGAAGATGAAGAAGACTAGTTGCGGCCCGCGTTAGTCCAGGATAAAGGCTGTTAATCCGGGATAAACGTAGCCTTTATATTAATCCAAAGTCAGCAGCATCAAAACAGCTACCCGCGCGCCCGCGTGGCGTCCGACCGACCAATCGCGTGCGAGCTTTGTGTGTGTGTTTCGTTGGGATAGCAGTATAATTTTTTTTTTTTTTTTTTAATATTAGGACACATTCACACACGGTTGGTTAGCCCCATACTGAGCCATTTCTAGCTCGTATTATGGTTGCTAACACAACTGATATACTACATATACATACATACATATATAATATAAATATATATTTAACACCCAGACCCACAGCCAACAAATTTAGTTAAGCACAAAGATGTTGACCGGGCCGGGAATCGAACCCGGAACCTTCTGATTAGCAGACCGGCATGGTAACCTTTACGCTAACGAGGTCGTCGAATTGTGTGCGTAGATGGATCCAAATTCTAAGCGGCAATTGTATAGAGTTACTCTTCCGTTTATTCTAGTTCGCTGCCGTAGCCCGAATATTCACCATAGCCCGCTAATGTAGTCCCAGCATAATAAATACAAGCTACTTTAAACTTATATCTAGTAACTTATTGACTCAGGCGTTACTTTGCGGAAATCCATTGTAAGAAGACAAAATTAATTATTTAGTGTACTTCCGCTGTGATCCGAAACCCAAATTAAGACAAGTTAAGGAAAAATTAACTAAGATTAATTAACTAAGATAAATTAAGATTAACGTTACCTATCACAATTCGGAAATTCTTAACTCTACACGTGTTTCGCCTAACCACAAGGCATCATCAGGAGATGCTGACTCTTCGAACGACAAGTCGAGAGTGTGGCGTTAATCTTAATTAATCTTAGTTAATTTTTCCTTTACTTGTCTCAATTTGGATTTCGGATCACAGCGGAAGTACACTAAATATTTAATTTTGTCTTCTACTTATATCTAGTGGTAGAAACAGGAAATAAGAAAACGTATGAAGGTCGTCCATAACTTATTTCGGCTGTATATGAAGTAATATCGTTGGTATTACTTTTTAAGGCTATCTTGTACCGGGTTTTAGCACCGCATACCTATCTTCTTCATCTTCGTATGGGCAAAGTGGCTAAGCTCTGGTGTCGAGAGTTTTCAAGCCACCCGATGGCCTCTGACTTGGCTTAACGACTACTTAAGACCAACAGCCGGGACTTATAATTTAACGTGTCACCCGACCCACGGTAGCGCCTAAATAGAAATGCCACTTTAAAAACGACAGTCTTGTCATGGTCACCCATCCAAATACCGTCCGAATCGAACGTTGCTTAGTTTCGGAGATCGCGTCAGATCCCCTTAACTAGCCGAGCTACAGGCGCTAAAAGCGCTACGATTTATTTCGTGATAAACAGCGAACTAGAATAAACGGAAGAGTAACTCCATACAATTGCCGCTTAGAATTTGGATCCATCTACGCACACAATTATACTGCTATCCCAACGAAGTACACACACACAAAGCTCGCACGCGATTGGTCGCATCAAGGTCACCGACCATGTGACGCGGGCGCGCGGATAGCTGTTTTGCCCCACCCACCGCGGTGGAGTGGAAGCATTTTATTGTTGAAGTTCCGAACTTTCGTACAAAACGCTTTGCGTCGACCTTTATTGTTAAGACTGCGAAGCTTTGGAACTCACTACCTGAGTCTCTGTTTCCTGAGAGGTATCATCCGGGGGCCTTCAAAAGTAGAGTTAATAGGTTTCTTCTAGGTAAGTTTGCCACACCGTAGACTGCAGTGCAGCTTAACATCAGGCTAGCTGTAGTTAAACGCTAACCTATCAAGGATAAAAAAAAATCGGCCAGGTTACTTTTCTATTTATTCTAGTTCGCTGATGATAAAGCTACTGCAAAAGCGTCAATCGCTTCGCTCAAATATGTATGGCACTGCTAAGCTCAGTACAATAGCGCCTGAAAGTTAAAGAAGGACCTCCTTAGTTGATAAAATAACAATATTGTTTTGTTCAGTACTGTACCTGGCCGACCTATCTTTAAATATTCACATACAAACGTAGAGGATGCCTACATAAATCAAAATGTTTATTACTCTGTGTCTTTGACTGAGCGGACGAAGCGAGAATAAGAATATTATATATATATTTTTTTACACATTTCACACACGGCTGGTTAACCCCATACTAAACCATTTCTAGTTCGTATTATGGTTGCTTACACAACTGATATACTACATATACATACATACATATTATATATAAATACATATTTAACACCCAGACCCACAGCCAACAAATTTAGTAATACAAAGATGTTGACCGGGCCGGGAATCGAACCCGGAACCTTCTGATTGGCAGTCCGGCATGGTAACCTTTACGCCAACGAGGTCGACAGATTATTTTCAACTGCTTCGATCAAAATATATATACCAGCTTCAGTGTAGAATACAAACACAGCCCAAAAAATGGCATGAGTTTACTATTACGTACACTTGCTTGTTTTACAAATAAAATGTATCTTTATCTTTATTGTACCTATTACAATATACTACGTCACAAAAAATATTTCAATTCAAGTCAACCTTACCACTGTATCTTAAGGTTGAGTTTGGACTAGTGCCGTAATAAACATAAGCTATCTTGCTCCGCGATAACAGCTATAAAATTGTATGACCGTACGCAGTGAGCGTTAAAAAATTCAACTCTACAATTATACTAATAACGCTTAAATTCCTCAAACTCAAATAAGACCACACTCTTACTTGTGGTATTATTTTCCTTACCGTTTTTAGACAAATCACATTATATCTGGTACATTTTTGATCGAAGTTCAACTGTGTTACAAGATCTTAAGTATAAATAAAGGTAAAATTTCCATGTTACAATGTTAGTTACCGTACTCCTCCGAAACGGCTTGACCTATTTTTACCAAATATTATATGCGTATTCAGTAGGTCTGAGAATCGGCTACTATCTATTTTCCATACCTATAAGTGATAGGGGTTGTTCATCCTTTTTTTTGTCAAATATTTTTTTATTATGTGGCGTTATAAAATACATACAACCCCAGGCAGTGCACGCGCGGATCTCGTCGGCGGCGGTCCGTGTAACACTCGCCCCTGAAGATGGTGCTCGGAAAGCACCGAAACTGTTGGGCTCATTCCAACTTTTAATAATAAGTAAGTGTGACCGTTTTCTACGCGAAAATATTAAGATGCCTTACGTGAACAGTTTACAATGTTTACATACAACCCTAATTTTTTTCACCAACCTCAATTTGTATGGCCATTTTAGTGATTTAATTATTTTTCAAACCGCTCTATAACTGATCAATTATAGTGTTTTTGGCAAAACAACGTTTGCCGGGTCAGCTAGTTAAATCTAAATACACACATTTCTTTGGTTGATTGTATCAAGTGATACACGATGTACGATTTTAAACAAGAAAATGAGCGTCTATTTATACTATAAGACTATATTTTGTCCTGACTAATTCATTCATTCATTCATCTATAGGCAACGCAGAGCCCAAACGGCTGGTCCTAGGGTTATGAAATTTGCAGGGTGTATTTGTTTTAGTACGTAGACGCGTACTAAGAACGGAATTTTAGAAAGTCCACCCTTAAGTGGGTGAAAGGGGGTAAAACAGTTTGTATGAAACTTCTTTGTTTTTAAACTTCTAGCTACGAAATTTGAAATGTGTATAGTTTAGGTAAAATTTAAAATAATGGTATCTAGTTTATTTGCCAGAGGTGAACTAAGGGTTTGTAATGGGGGTGAAAGTTTGTATGGAAAATTCTTTATTAATCAAGTTAGTTTTGAATTTTTTTATGAAAGTAATTTATTCAATGTTTAATATAAAATTAATAATATATTTGCCAGGAAGCATTAAGGGCGATGCCATTGGGATTGAAAGTAAAACGTACACGCGGGCGGAGCCGCGGGCAACAGCTATTTATACATATTAGTCTATGGTATTGGACAGATATTTCGTTGCCGAATGGTTATAGCTACCCGCCAGAACGTGACAAACAAACTCATAATTTTGCAATGGTGTCAAGGACCCTTGACTCTTTTGTTAGAAGAATAGAATCATGTATTCAGAAGGAAAATAAATGATCGAACTTCTGCACAACATAATTAGGAGTTTTGTTTTTTATATAATGTCGGGTCATATTATTTTTTTTTTTATTTATTATTTTTTTTTTGGACTCATTTCACACACGGCTTAACGGCACACGGGTTAACCCCATACTAAACCATTTCTAGTTTGTGTTATGGTGGCTAACACAGCTGATATAGGATATATATGATATAGGATATATCCTACTACATATACATACATATTATATATTATGGTCAGCTAGTTAACATATAAGTTTAACTAGCGGCAGAAATAATTAGACTAAAAAGGGATGGGTCTCTATCGTCCACATAGTAGATTCCCAAAATAAAAATAATCAACGAAACACAAATTAAATACGTTCCAAAAATCGAAACATATATTAAAATCAGCATATCGGCATATATACCAATCTTATCTTATCTTAATATATATAAATCTCGTGTCACAATGTTTGTCCTCAATGGACTCCTAAACCGCTTAACCGATTATATCTAATAAAATTCGCACACCATGTGCAGTCCGATCCAACTTGAGAGATAGGATAGTTTAAATCTCAAATTATAGTCGCGATTTTAATTTATTGCTAATTATTGTCTGTTATTATTTGACAGTCACAATTATCTTCTAACAGATGTCGATACCTTTCGACTAGGTTGAGTAATTAATCAATAGATGGCGCTGCTACGGTAAATCTAAGAACGTGTCATATAAGCTACACTATCTATTTTTCATACCCCTAAGTGAGGCAAAACAACGTTTGCCGGGTCAGCTAGTTAACTTATATAATATGGAATCATTAATTAATTAAATTACTTAGATGCTGTCAAAATATAAGCCTCAAGTGACGATCTGTGCGGTCATTATATTAAATAAATAAATATAAGGACACATTTTACACACGGCTGGTTAACTCCATACTGAACCATTTCTAGTTCGTATTATGGTTGCTAACACAACAGCTGATATAGTTACTACATGTAGTACATATTTTATATAGATACATATTTAACACCCAAATTAAACTTAAGTAATTATGTTTTTTTCTTAATGTTACAAACCTACCCGAATCATTCGCCTTACTTACTTATTTAATTTTATTTTAATTTTTAAGGTATTATTTTTTTTAAATTGTTTTTCTTGATACGATGTAAATAAATAAATACATAATATTATTTTAGGAAAAAACAAAATAAATATGGTGGTTCCAATTAAATAATTACACTGGTCTATTTGTTGCCTTAGATTTGTTGATATTTTTTTTTGGCCTATTTATGCACACAATACATGAATCAATGATTTTGTACGATTTACTCAGTTTTTTTTTTTCAAGAAAAGACTACAAAATTCAATTTTAACGATAAATTGTTTTGCTCAATACGAAAAAAAAAACGAGCACATTGTAGTACACATACGAGTACTTTTATAAATATAGTCGTAATCTGGACACCAAAACGTAACAATTTGCTATTAAATCCATGGCAACAAAAAAAAATTAGGCCTGTTTGTTAAAACAAATCAGCATTTATTTAAATACTTACATTATCAATTCCAAACAGCAACAAAACAGCCACTAAAATCTCGAAAAAAAATACGCACACAATTTACAATTTATTTTTAATCTCAATCACACTTTTTCACACGCACATAACGCTTCAATTATTAATCTCATGAAAAAGCTCTTCTCCTCATCAATTTAGTAATAAATATCTCACTATAGGTTTAAGAATTGATATTTGTTTGTGTTACACTGTTTTTGGTATCAACTTTTTGTTTTTTTATTCATGGTTTTGTGCGAAGCACGGTTGTGGCGCGCGGGCTAAATAATTGTGGCTTAGCACGACCGATACATACAGGACGACGCGCCTCGAGCAATGCCCGGGTGGAACTAAACGGGGTCGCAGCGCCATCTACAAAGACTTATCGATGTCCAACAGATAATAGGAGGGAAACTGCGTTTCGTTCTCGCTTCACAACACAAACACACGTCCAACAGAGAATAGGAGGGAAACTGCGTTTCGTTCGTGCTTTACAAGAGAAAATGTTAGCGGAAAACTTAACCACACTTATTAACCATCGATTTATTTCAAAAACTTTGGCGTGGATGTAGAAAAATATAAATAGTTAGGTCTTTTCCTAGTCGCGATGGAAACGGCGTTTCACGCGAGAAAATGTCAGCGGAAAACTTAACCACACTTAATTATATTTAAAGATTTATTTAAAGATCTTTTGAGAAAAAAATAAATAGTTAGAAAAAAAACTTACATTTAAGTTGGGGATCCAGCGAGGTAATGCCGCCACCATAGCACCTTACCCGCGAATACTAACGTAGGTATAATTTACTATTTGTAATTTAGGTTTTTTTGGATTTTTAATTATTGCGTAGTTTTTTCATATAATTAGGTCTCTTAAAAAAGGTTTTTTTTTGTGATTACGACTGCTGGCTGTTTAGCCCCATACTAAACCATTTCTAGTTTGTATTATGGTTGCTAACACAAGTGATATACTACATTGACGACCTCGTTGGCGTAAAGGTTACCTTGCCGGATTGCTAATCAGAAGGTTCCGGGTTCGATTCCCGGCCCGGTCAACATGTTTGTGCTTAACTAAATTTGTTGGCTGTGGGTCTGGGTGTTATATATGTATTTATATATAATATGTATGTATGTATATGTAGTATATCAGTTGTGTTAGCTACCATAATAGGAACTAGATATGGTTCAGTATGGGGTTAACCAGCCGTGTGTGAAAGGTGTTCTAATATTTATTTTTTATATTTATTTTACATATACATCCATAAATACTTTATATAGATACATATTTAACACCCAGACCGACAGCCAACATATTTAGTTCATCACAAAAATGTTAGCAGTGCCGGGAATCGACCCCGGAACTTTCTGATTGGCAGTCCGGCATGGTAACCATTACGCCAAGGATGTCGTCAACTCTGATTCACCATTGAGAATTGTAATACAGTGTAAACTCTATTTAACGACACTGAAGGGACTGTGTATTTTATGACGTTATAGAGAGTGGTCGTGTGAAATGGAGAGAATGTATCATTGTATGGAATACAAGCTAAACCAACTAAAGCCAATTGATTTCGACGCTTTAGAGAGTTTGTCGTTAAATCGAGTGACGTTACAGGGATATATACATACTAAGAGTGAAAGTCAGTGGCATCAATTGCGAATAGATTTTTTTCAGACCCGGGGTGCTGATGGAAAGATTTTATTACTTTTTTTTACAAATACAAATAATTTATTGATAACACCAAAGTTACAAGTCAAATAATATAATACCAGTACAAAAGTATATGATATGTATCAATGTCAATTTTCAATTATATTCTAGTAATATAATATCATAACAATAGTATATTTTTATATGTATACCAGAACCACAAGATTCCATTGTCCTGACCCCTTTTATATGTACCTAACTAACATCCTAACATCCTACCCAATTACTAAGTTAAATTATTCAGCAATTATTTTTTAACCCTTAATTGGACAATGTTGTTTTTAAACAACATATTACGTTTTCTTATGATCAGAAGCTACTTATAAATGATTTTTTATAATTTTTATCTCCTATTGTTTAAAAAAATGTTAACAACATACTAAAAATCACACATAAAATTGACCTTCATATTTTTTTTTAATTTTGCGCAATGTTGCTAATAAACAACACTCACATTATTGCAAAACAAGTGAATTAATGTCTAGATTTTTTTACTCATTTTTCCTAGACAGTAGACATACATGTCTATTACACAAATATATTTATTTAAAACGTGAAACAAAAATCGTCCATTTAAGGGTTAATGATGAATAGGCTTACGTTTGACCGCAGCTTGCCTGATGCTAAGCTTGACTGTGGTCTAAGATGTAACACGCTTGCCTAGAAGGAACCTATTTACTATTATCTAAACCTATTCCTACATTACTCCAGCTTGATTGGTATTTTGAATAAAAGTTTTACTTAAATGAACTTGAATAGGAAAAAATCGAGTGTGGCTCGGTGGAAATAACGTCTGCTTTTCAATCAGACGGTCCCTGGTTCGATCCCGGCCCTACACCAATGACTTGTTTTCAAGTTATGTGTGGGTTTGCACTCGCTTTACGGTGAAGGAAAACATCGTGAGGAAGCCAGCATGTTTGAGGACCACAATATCCGAAGACGTGTGTCATCCGGCCTATATCTCTCTCCTAGTGAGAGAAGGCCCCGAGTCCCAGCAGTGGGAACGTATAGTGGGCTGCTTATGCTATGCTAGGAAAAAAATAAATAAAAAGCTATTTTAATTACAACATCGATTTTTATTCACAAAAAAGGCATATAATCTGACATAATATTTCCACAATACATTTTTCATTTGACATTGGCTAATTGCGCAAAAGGTGACGCCCAAATTAAAAAAAAACTTTATAAGTAAATTAAGAGGTATGGAATGGATAGTTAGTAAATGTCCAATTTTGAAGACCCACGTTAAGATTCGCCGTCCTGAGAAGAAAATGATTTTACTTTTTTATGTATTCTTTTTACGCTTTATACAGGATTTAAAAACTGTATATTTCATTATTTATCTAAAAAAATGTTGCAACCCAAATATCGAAAAAAAACAGCTGCTTGAACATTATATTTGCGGAACTTCATTGTTTTTCGAAAACTATCTAGATGCCATTCCGAATCGAATGACACCTCAATCATAATTTTCGGAGACTGCTGAAAAAAGTTGACCAAAAAGGCACTTGTTGACTAGACTGTTTATTCAAATCGGTTTTAGAAGAAAAGTTTAAACAATAGAAAAACGCCGTCAAGGATTTAAAAATCGGTAACTGATGAAACACTCGGTATAGCTTTCGATATTTTATGAAATCTTATCTACGGAAAAGTATGAGGTAGATTTTCGGCATTTTTAATGGGAAATCTAATATCGCTCATTTGAAGCAACAACGTCGGAATAAATTTTTTTTTCGAAAAGGGTTTTTTATGTCATAATGTTCAAAAGTCTATTTCCACCCGGAGAAACATCGACCGAGTTATCTGCGTGGGAACAGAGGGCTGTGGCGCGCGCAGAGCGTCGCGGGGTGCGGGACGCGCGGGTCGCTGACGCTCCCGCGCAACATGCGCCGGGCCAGTCTGTGCGCGGATCTCGTCGGTGACAGTCCGTGTGCAGCTCGTCCCCGATGATGACACTCTTAATGCGTTGAAACCCGTTGGACGTATATCCAACGTTTTTAAGTAAGTGTGACCGTTTGTTTCGTGTAAATATATAATATGCCTTACGATAACAGTTTACAAAGTACAATCGACCGAATTGTTATTTTAATGTTATGCCGCTAGATGGCGCGAGAGTCATTTATGAATTGAATTAAATGGTGCCATTTCTAACGCTACAATGTCGGGATTGCCAGTTTAAAAAAAGGCTAGTTAAAAACTCTTTTAGGTAGTTACGCCATTGTTGCACCAAATGAGCGATATATAAAAATAAGTCGTGTTTTCCTTCCTGACGCTATAACTCTAGAACGCACGAACCGATTTCTACGGTACAGCATTCGTTGGAAAGGTCTCGGGGTGAGGTTTGTAGCAAACGAAATTTAGGAAAAATTTTCAACTTTGTGGCGAAACGGAATTCGCCGGGTTTGTTAGTAAATATAAAAAAAATATACAATGTAAACTCACGAACGCTAAAGGGCCTGTGCATTTTATGGCATTATAGAGAGTGGTCGTTAAATGGAGAGAATGAATGATAGTACGGTATAAAAGCTAAACCAACTAAATAACCAATTGATTTCGAATAGAAGACAAAATTAAATATTTAGTGTACTTCCACTGTGTTCCTAATTCCAAATTAAGACAAGTTAAGGAAAAATTAACTAAGATTAATTAAGATTAACGTTACCTATCACGTTAGGCGAAACACGTGTAGAGATAAGAATTTCCGAATTGTGATAGGTAACGTTAATCTTAATTAATTAATCTTAGTTAATTTTTCCTTTACTTGTCTTAATTTGGGTTTCGGATCACAGCGGAAGTACACTAAATATATAATTTTGTCTTCTATTTACAATGGATTTCCGCAAAGTGACGCCTGAGTCAATAAGTTAATTGATTTCGGCGCTTTAGAGAGTTTGTCGTTAAATCGAGTGACCTTACATGGAGTTTACACTGTATATCAATAAAAGTATAGCATACTTAAATCACGTGTTTAATTCCATACACCTGACATACATACAAACAAACACTCACACAAGTACAATATTAAAATAATATATTACACTATACACAGGATGTTCCAGAATTCTGCAACACTTTCTGTATATATATAGATAAAAACTGTCCATTTGTCTGTACACTATCATACCATATTGCGCCCGTTATCACCCGCTATCCGGTTCACGATCTGAAACAGATATAACCAGGGATCAGAATACTAGAAAGTATTGCAGATTCCCTTACAATAATGTACATATATATAATAAAACTAGCTGACCCGGCAAACGATGTTTTGCCTTAATATTTTTTCTGGATATGCAGTAGCCGATTCTCAGACCTACTGAATACGTATATTAAATATAGTAAAAATCGGTCAAGCCGTTTCGGAGGAGTACGGTAACTAACACTGTGACACGGAAATTTTATATATAAGAAAGATATAGCTACCTAGAGTTTGCTAGAAATTCATGAAAATAAAATGTACCAAAATAAAAAAGATATACAAAATAAAGATGCTATTCTATATTGTTTACCTACATAGGAAGATAGATAAAGTTCTACCAGCAAATAGACTAGCTAAACTACAGAAACAGGGATGTTATACAAAAATGTATGTGGTTACAACAAGTTGCCAGAGAAAATAACAAATCTTAATAGTAGTATGTTTAAACAGATAATAAAGAGTTTTTGTGAAAGTAATTCCTTTTATAATTTAAGCGAATATATGAATATGGAGCTTGCAGAATCGTTATTCATGTGTAAATAGTAGTATTTTAAATTTAATAGAAATGAAAAACAAGTGCTATTGTGTGTAGTAGTTAATGGGATTGAATATTTAATTTAATCTAACTATTATTTTTATGTAAAGTAATTGCCTTTAAAGTATATTATTTATGGCTAATAAAGTTATGTATTTCTGTATTTCTATAAAGCGTGGCGCGGAAGTTTGCCATAATTACCGATGAAACCTAGATGAAGCTGCAAATCGACCGAGCAACCTAGCTGCTGACAATATCCGCAACGCGCTGCAGTCGCATAGTGATATAACGATAGTAGATTGCGTGACCAGAGTGAAGTCGTTACAAGAAAAAAAAACATACAGTCGAATATATAACCTCCTCCTTTTTTGAAGTCGGTTAAAAACAGAAATAGATGGCGCTATTATCATTCGATACACGAATGATAATATAAAGAAATTTAAATAAATATGAAGCTTAAATTCAGTTTATTTTATTTATTCGGCGATATTAGTGTGCTCAGTGTGGCAGACTTACCCCGCTGATTATCGGCAAGTTCAACAATGAACCGAGAACGGGAACCATTCTTAAAAAGTTGATAGCAGCTGGTAGAAAACCTCTGAAAAATAGAAATAAAATATTATGAAACTTGAAAAATTATTTTACCGTTGGGAAGCTACATTATTTATTTATTCACTCACTCACACAAGTCCAATATTAAAATAATATATTATACGTTCGGAAGCTACATTATTTATTTATTTGATTTATAGGCGAGCAACATTATACTGATGTGCCTATATCACACTGAGTTGAAATTTATTTTTTAACAGTTCACAGAATTATCCCTGAGTAACAGAGGCAAGTTTGTTTCTCTTTGCAACTTAGTTTATAGACGTGATTTTAGTTGTTTTGACTATGGTACAGAATGTGCCGTCTCTTTCTGGCCACCTTAGATGAAAAGAGACTGACTTCTTTAAATTTAGTTTAGTCGTGTGTGCCGCTGAATCGCCACCAATATTAAGATTAAATAATAAAAAACGTTCTCTCACCTAAACAGCAATAAGAAACCGTAGATTTCAGCTATCATGCCAATCATAGGCCACCCCAGCAACACAATGGTGATGCCACCAAAAAATGAAACTGACGCCTTCACTTTGTGCCGTTGAAAGAAGAAAAAGAATGTTCTCTGAAGACCTATGACCGCTGCTAAACCGCTGATGAACAGAATCTGAAAATAAATTATTCAAATATAGTATACTAGCTGACCCGGTAAACATTGTTTTGCCTCACTTATGAAAAATAGATAGCGATAGCTAGTGTAGATTATATGACACGTTCGTAGATTTGCCATAGCAGCGCCATCTATTGATTACTTACTCAACCCAGTCGAAAGGTATCGACATCTGTTAGAATCATTTGGAGTTAACAGATAATTGTGACTGTCAAATAATAACAGACAATAATTAGCAATAAATAAATCCTATCTCTCAAGTTGGGTCGAACTGCACATGGTGTGCGAATTTTATTATAATCAGTTAAGTGGTTTAGGAGGCCATTGAGGACAAACATTGTGACACGAGATTTATATATATTAAGACTAACTGACCCGGCAAATGTTGTTTTGCCTTGTATAGTTAAAAACACTAAAATTTATCAGTTATCGAGGGGGATGAAAAATGATTAAATAACTAAAAAAATAGGGGTTGGTGATAAAAAGCAAAAATGTGGGTTTGTATGTATTTTTAATGCCATGTTATTAAAAAATTAAAACAAAATATTCCATTGAAAAAAAAAACAAAATTAAGAGTGAACAACTCTTAGACCAACACTTAGGGGTATGAAAAATAGATATTAGCCGATTTTCAGACCTACTGAATACACATAATATAAAATTTGGTAAATATCGATCAAGCCATTGCGGAAGAGTATGGTAACTAACATTGTGACATGGAAATTTTTAATATAAGAATTATAATTTTACTAGTTATATTTTAAGTACCCATCTTAACCTATTTTCTGAATAATTCAATCATTTTATTATAGCCTTTAATAAAATTATAATCACACTAATATTCTATACTATAAGACTCTTAATTGTCCTGACTCATTCATCTATAGGCAACGCAGAGCCCAAACGGCTGGTACTAGGGGTATGAAATTTGGAGAGTGTGTTTATTTTAGTACATGGACGCGTAGTAAGAACGGATTTTTGGAAATTCCACCCCTAAGGGGTTGAAAGGGGGTTAAACAGTTTGTATGAAACTTCTTTGTTTTTGAACTTACAGCAATGAAATTTAAAATCTGTGTAGTTTATGTTAAATGAAAAATAATGACATCAAGTTTTTTTTTGCCAGGGGTGAAATAAGGGTTTGTTATGGGGGTGAAAGCTTGTATGGAAAAATCTTTATTTATCATGTTAAAGTCTTGAAAATTATTATGGTAGTAGTTTATTAAATGGTTAAATTAAAATTATGAAAACATTCGCCCGGGGTGCATTAAGGGGGATGCCATTAGGGTCGAAAGTTTAAAGATTACGCGAAAAACTAAAAAAACGCGGGCGGCGCTGCGGGCAACTGCTAGTAGTGGATATAAAAATCAAGAAATAAAAAAGGCAATCAAGTCATGTTTCTTGCCCCCTTGAAATATTTATTTTACGAGTTTTAATATTATAGTAGTACTAGCTGACCCGGCAAACGTTGTTTTGCCTCACTTAGGGGTATGAAAAATAGATAGTGTAGCTTATATGACACGTTCGTAGATTTACCATAGCAGCGCCATCTATTGATTACTTACTCAACCCAGTCGAAAGGTATCGACATTTGTTAGAATCATTTGGAGTTAACAGATAATTGTGACTGTCAAATAATAACAGACAATAATTAGCAATAAATTAAAATTGCGACTATCATTTGAGATTCAAACTATCCTATCTCTCAAGTTGAATAAAATTCGCACATGGTGTGCGAATTTTATTATAATCAGTTAAGTGGTTTAGGAGTCCATTGAGGACAAACATTGTGACACGAGATTTATAAATATTAAGAAGATTTTTGTTACAGCATCAACAGTATCAACATTGTCTGCAAACATTTCAATTCTTTAGCTATCATGATTAGAGAGATACATACATGCCTGGTGACAGACAGACAGAGTGAAGCCTTTAGTAATAGGGTTCCTTTATTACCTTTTGGGTATGGAATCCTACTAAGATATTCTTTTTTTTTTGACACATTCACACACGGCTGGTTAGCCCCATACTGAACCATTTCTAGCTCGTATTATGGTTGCTAACACAGCTGATATACTACATATACATACATATTATATATAAATACATTTAACACCCAGACCCACAGCCAACAAATTTAGTTAAGCACAAAGCTGTTGACTGGGCCGGGAATCGAACCCGGAACCTTCTGATTAGCAGACCGGCATGGTAACCTTTACGCCAACGAGGTCGTCGTATATGTAAGTACTTACATTTCCAATAGCCAACAAGCCCTTGTCAAATAAAAGTAAGACCCCCAGGAAAAGGAAAAACATTCCAAACCCAGCGAGCCCCACCCCAATCTCTGAAACAAACAAGAACATAGAGTGGCCATATTTGAATGTTAAATACAGTGTAAACTCTATGTAACATCACTCGATTTAACAACAAAATCTCAACAAATGAGTTTTATTGCCATTAAATATGGCATACTATAATCCGGACGCCTCGATAATTTGGAAAGGGTCTTGTTTTTGCCTCTCCGGATTACCGAGGCCCTACTGTATATCAGTTGTGATAGCTTCCATAATACAAACTAGAAATGGTTCAGTATGTATCAGTATATTTAGTATAACCTCTATAAATCTATCAATAACCAACTGTGTGTGAATTGTGTCCTAATATTTATTTATTCTCTTCATTTAATGAACACTCTCTATAATGACATATAATGCACAGTCCCTTCGGTGTTGTTATATAGAGTTTACACTGTAAATAGTTTTTTTTTTATTAAATTTGCATGGTGGTAATGTATTTTCTAGTAATCATCTGGCTAGCAACTTTTTTTAAGTTGAAAATTCTGTTGCGTAAAATTCTAAAATACTGAATCGCAATTAATCTTTACTTCAAAATAAATGTGAGAACTGTACAATGTGTGGCTTATTTTATGTCATCATCTAAGACTTTTGTTTAATTTCTTATGTTCTGTGGTATTTTATAGTATATTTTTATACTCATATATTCAGGCCCATTTTTAAAAATTTCAAGTTTGGGTTCTGGCAAGACAAGTTTATTGCATTGTATGAGGGTTTGGATCTATCTATTGTGTATAATTTTGTAATGTACACAAGTTATTGATGTAATTTAACTTAAGTAACATGTAAGTAGGGTACTTACAGGTTAAATGTTGCTGTGCCACTAATATATATATTACATTACAGGTATATCAAATGATATGGTTCAGTTAATAGAATGATTATGAACATTAATTATTTTTGATATTAATTAAGATCGATTGCAATAACTTAAGAAAGGAAAAAAATATAGTTTGTACCCCTAAAAATGCTAGATAGTTGAACAAGTTTTTATAAATAAATACTTATTCAGCATTTAAAAAGTTTATATCGAAAGGTTACATACTAAACATTAATTAATATAAATATTATATACTTACTCTGAGTATCAGATATCTCAATCATTATGTGAGGAATTTGGTAAAATTTATTGCACTATTTGAATTTCTTTACACACCTAATTATACAATAAATAATAATATTGATCATCTAAAACAAATTCATAACCTTCTTCTCCACGTCATTTTTGATGATATTTTTTTTGTTGACTTTACAAATGACATTGACAACTTTGATAGTTGAAGGAGACTCAGGGAGAATAATATTATATTATTAGTATTGGCAAGGTAAAAGTAAGGTGGAATGAGCACATCAGATATCTTGAGTCCAATTTCTAAAACATATTTAATGCATAAGTACCATTTATGATTAAATAATTAGAACGAAATATATATGTCCATTGTAAATAGAAGACAAAATTAAATATTTAGTGTACTTCCGCTGTGATCCGAAATCCAAATTAAGACAAGTAAAGGAAAAATCAACTAAGATCAATTAACCAAGCTTAATTAACTAAGATTAATTAAGTACGAGCAATTAACTAAGATTAATTAAGATTAATGTTACCTATCACAATTCGGAAATTCTTAACTCTACACGTGTTTCGCCTAACAACAAGGCATCATCAGGAGATGATGCCTTGTGGTTAGGCCTTGCCTCACTCTTCGAACGATAAGTCGAGAGTCTCTCGACTTGTCGAATTTTCCTTTACTTGTCTTAATTTGGATTTCGGATCACAGCGGAAGTACACTAAATATTTAATTTTCTCTTCTATTTACAATGGATTTCCGCAAAGTAACGCCTGAGTCAATAAGTTATATGTCCATTCATGACGCTTTTATAGAGATTACGTATTAGTACAGCGCTGAATACTTGCATGCACAACAAATTAGTGTGGTTTTGCATGGCGGTGGGATGGTACGAAAAGCGACCTACACGCGGGCGTAACCGCGGGCAACTGCTAGTGATTATATACCCACTCAAACGTCAGGGCGACTATGGTCGCCCAGATGACTTGGCCACAATAATAGTTGACTGAAAATGGCCTCGTTCGGGCTTGTCATGCGTGTTTTATCTGCCACAACCCTAAAACTTCATGGCCACAACGTGCAAGAGTTCCACAAATGCAATGGATAATTCTTTTTTTAAAGGTCAAGAAAAATTTGCTTAAAATTACGTTTGTTGATTTATTTTGCAAGGTAATATACAAATATTGATTTTGTAAAAACGTGAGTGTTTTTTTTTTTACCGCAAATTTTTTTATTTCTTAATTTGTATATTAATGTTTAATTTATTATTATACTGCCCATATAAAAATATTACCCTGAAATACGCCAAATTTTTTGTTGATACACGGCAACACCAAATTTGCTTTGAACAACACTGCTTTATAGATAAAGCCAGACAGAGAAAGCTTTGTTTGTCCATTTGTTTGTGATTGCGATCTTCTCCAACGCGCGTATTAATTAATGTCTCTGCGTATTACACTGAAAGTGTATGAAAAATATATGACTCATGCGTAAATCAGCGCGATGAGTTTTTTGATACACGATCGCTGGTCATGGCGAGAATTGCATACGAGAACCGGCCATATCGACGGTCTGGGATTGGCCAACTTCGCTTCTATTAAACGCGGGAAATTGTATTTCAGAAAACCCAAGGATGTGCTTAAATTTCTTGAAGACTATCGAAACGGTATAAGAACAATTGTGAAGCCCGGAAAAACTATACCGTATGTAAGGTATGTAAGTTGACATTAGTCGGTTATTCAAACACGCAAATATGTTTTTTTTACCGGCGAAGATAGGTTAAGTTGGGTCTACCTACATTTTTCTTAATAATCACGAGCGTGTCTTTTTAACTTGTGTTTGTGAAGAGACGGCTCTTTCGGGCATATGGCCGCGTCTCATCTCGAAGGTTGTAGATTCGATCACCGACAATGAAATCTGTCTGTGGAGTGCCTGCAGTCGCAGCAGGCTACCACTGTGAAGTGTACTTTTTCCGTGCTGTTATGATAAATTATCATTAACAAAAAGTAAATCGAGCTCTCGGTTAAGCAAAACGTCGTGAGGAAAACATTTTTTTTTTACTAGTAATGGGCTTGCGCTTGACCGCAATTCACCTGATGGTAAGTGATATTGCAATCTTAGGTAGAGCGCGCTTGCCCAGAATAAACCGGTTCACTCTTGCCTTGAAAACTGATAGATTATAGTTATCGGGGAACAGGGAATTTGGCAAAGAATGAAGAACAGCATGATGGTAGGGCATTTTCTAATGCTTGTCTGGCTAACTACCACTACGGTTGAAAAATCTATGGGCAAGTAACTATCAGTGCGTTCTTGCAGCCTTTTTGAGATCCAGTTTTTTTTTTTACCCTTGATAGGTATGTGTTCGACTACAGCATGCCTGATGGTAAGCTGCGCTGCAGTCTTCAGTGTGGCACGCTTACCTACAATGTTACTCAAATTACTTTATGTAAATAATTATTTTTATAATTTTATTTTATTATATGTGTTTTAATTTTATATTTTTTAATGACTTATTTTAACATTGACACTTTAATATTGTAAATTGACATTGTAATATTGTAATTGACATTTTGATATTGTAATTTGACATTGTTATATTGTAATTGGACATTTTAATATTGTAATTTGACATTCATTAGTGTACTTTTGTACCTATATTGAATAAAATAAACTGAACAGAACAAGATACCTTTGAATTCTTAGTTAGTCATAGTACAAGCATTAGTAAGCCAAATCATTAGTAAGCCATCGGAATCCTTGAATCTCTCGACACCAAAACTTGGCCACTCAGCTCATACAAAAAGATTTCCTAACTGAAATTTATTTGCAGGTCGTTGCCAGCTAAGGATGTACCACGATTCAGAACGACATCAATACAGACTGTAGAAACAACTGAGGCAAGCATACAGACATGTCCTACACCCTGGGCTAGTCCACTAACTAATGATAATGTTCAAGGGAACAACTTGGAATCTGATAATCTGACAGCTTTAAGAGGTGAGGAAAGCCAAGAAGTTGAACATAACATATCTATGCATGGATTGCAAGTACCCAGTCCAGTACAAAGTGCTAATCGCAAACCACAAGCTGTGAAAAGCAGGGTTACAAAAATGAAACGAAAAATATCAAAACCAAAAAATTATACTGCAAAAACACAGAAAACTCCATCTATGGATGTTCTTATAAGTGAAAAAGACATAGATTTAATTCGCAGTTATTACATGAAGGATAAGAATTTTGACCTGCTAAAGTTCGATGAAGGAGGGAATTATCAAACGCAATGCTTAGTTTCGTTAACCCCCCTCGTTGTAGTAGAACGATGCCCTAGGATTAAAATAATGTTACAAAGAGATAGAGATGACAAAATACGCCAGAAAGACTTTGTGACACATCTAGGCTTGCAATCTGCCATTGATAAATGTGCAACACAACATTATAGAATGAGAAAAAGAAAAAGATTTAGTTCATATAATGATACAGCATCTGAAACAGATGTCAGTATTAATCACCATAAAGGTGTTAAATCAAGCACGAAAACTGAAGCAGCTGATGAAGCTGAAGATTCAACTGATAGTGAAAATGAAGGAACAGAAGCCTCAAAACGAGGTGACAAATTGGCTCCAAGAAAAGCTCCTGCCAGAATAACAAGAAGCAATTCTTCCAGAAACCCTGAAGAAGTCTCTGATGCAGATTCACTTAGAGTTCATCAGCCTAGACCTGTATGGAAAAAGAAAGATTCAACTGATAGTGAAAATGAAGGAACAAAAGCCTCAAAACAAGGTGACAAATTGGCTCCAAGAAAAGCTCCTGCCAGAATAACAAGAAGCAATTCTTGCAAAAACCCCGAAGAAGTCTCTGATGCAGATTCACTTAGAGTTCATCAGTCTAGACCTGTATTGAAAAAGAAACCCCATAAACCAACCTTGGCGACATCTAATGCTGAATCTGACAATGAAAGTGCCACTGAAGTCGTAGATCTAACACTATCTTGCTCTAACAATAATTCTGATGAAGAAATTGGCAAACGAGTAAACAAATTAACCCGAAATAAAATAATACGAAAGCGTAATACAAATGGACAATTCCTGAAAACAGTACATTCAAGTACACCTAAAAAACAAGAACAAAAGTCCAATTTGAAAATGGTAGATTCTAAATTGATTTCTAACAGCAATAAAAACTCAAATGACCGTAACACAAAAAAAAAGAATACTAATACTGTAAAGTCAACAATACATCGTAGAAGAGAAAGTGTTAAAGATAAATCTAAAAATCTTGACCAACCAGATTCTAGTGATGAATTAAACGAAACGAACGAACCAAAGAACACGAAAAATAAAAAGAAAGCTGAAAATTCAGTTCATTCTGTCACTCGTACGCCAAAAACAAAACTTAACAGATTAGTCAATAGCGACAAAGATGTTGACAAACATACTGAAAACAAGTCAAGAAACCTAGATGACAAGAACAACAATGTAAGCGATGACGAAAATGTTGACAACAATACCAACAGGCCTCTTACATCCAGTGCAAAATTTAAAACACTGTCCAAAGAAAGTAATACAAAATCTTTGAATGAGAAAAGTAAAGGCAACAAGGCAGCTGAAAAAAAGGATACTACAACAAAAATTCTTCACAATAGTGAAAACAATACACAAGAAGTTAAGAAAAAGCAAATCACTCGTAAGATAAACTCCATCAATAGGAGGTAAGTAAACACAGATATTTTTTTTTGCCATTAACAGGGTTGCCAACCCTAAATAACTTATTGACTCAGGCGTTACTTTGCGGAAATCCATTGTAAATAGATGACAAAATTAAATATTTAGTGTACTTCCGCTGTGATCCGAAATCCAAATTAAGATAAGTAAAGGAAAAATCAACTAAGATCAATTAACCAAGCTTAATTAACTAAGATTAATTAACTAAGATCAATTAACTAAGATTAATTAAGATTAACGTTACCTATCACAATTCGGAAGTTCTTAACTCTACACGTGTTTCGCCTAACCACAAGGCATCATCAGGAGATGCTGACTCTTAGCATCTCCTGATGATGCCTTGTGGTTAGGCGAAACACGTGTAGAGTTAATCTTAGTTAATTAAGCTTGGTTAATTGATCTTAGTTGATTTTTCCTTTACTTGTCTTAATTTGGATTTCGGATCACAGCGGAAGTACACTAAATATTTAATTTTGTCATCTATTGCCAACCCTACGCTGCAACTAACAAGCGAGTGTGGCTTGGTGGTAGTAATGTCTGCTTTTCAATCAGACTGCCCCTGGTTCGATTCCAGCTCTACACCAGCTATGACTTGTTTTTCAAGTTATGTGTGGATTTGCACTCGCTTTACAGTGAAAGAAAACATCGTGAGGAAACCGGCATGTTTGAAGACCACAATATCCGAGGACGTGTGTCATCCGCCAAACCCGCACTTGGCCAGCGTGGTGGATTATGGCCTATATCTCTCTCCTAGTGAGAGAAGGCCCCGAGTCCCAGCAGTGGGAACGTATAACGGGCTGCTTATGCTATGTGTGTAGTCATATCATGTTAATTTGACATAATAAATCATTTGCTTAAAATTTTTTTTTCTCTTTCCCCCCAGGCTTTCCGCATCGTCCTCGACGTACCGAGTGGAGTATTCCAACCTGGAAGACCACGCCATAGTGACGTGGGTGAGCCTCGGCGGTCGCGCGCGACTCGTCAACGGCAACCGGATCTGGCAAGAACTGTCTGACGAGTACCACAACATCACTAAACAGAGTGAGTTACCCCACCTACCTTTTCCATTTACGTGTTGGGGCCCGCGATCTACAACCGCGTACCCGCGACTGTCCGGGATGCACCTTCCACCGCCAGCTTTAACACTACACTCAGGGTTTGGCTATTAGATACAACTTTGTACAATATAAATGATTATCTAAATTTGAAAATTGACAATAACTTATTGACTCAGGCGTTACGGAAATCCATTGTAAATAGATGACAAAATTAAATATTTAGTGTACTTCCGCTGTGATCCGAAATCCAAATTAAGACAAGTAAAGGAAAAATCAACTAAGATCAATTAACCAAGCTTAATTAACTAAGACTAATTAACTAAGATCAATTAACTAAGATTAATTATGATTAACGTTACCTATCACAATTCGGAAGTTCTTAACTCTACACGTGTTTCGCCTAACCACAAGGCATCATCAGGAGATGCTGACTCTTCGAACGACAAGTCGAGAGTACAGCGGAAGTACACTAAATATTTAATTTTGTCATCTATTGAAAATTGACATTTGATTCATATCATATACTTTTGTATTGATATTATATTAGATACTAGAAATAGTAGTGAAAATTGACATTATGGTTAATATCATATACTATTGTAATGATATTATAGTAATAGAACATAATTTAAAATTGACATGGATACATATCATATACTTTTGTAATGATATCATATTATTTGACTTGTAACTTTGGTGTTATCAATAAATTATTTGTATTTTTATCTACCAAATACTCCCAAACTTTCGTACAAAACGCTTTACGTCGACCTTTGTTGTGAGGACTGCGAAGCTTTGAAAAATATAAGAATATAAAGTAAAGTATGTTGAGTAAGTTGCAAAGATGTCTTGTAGTATTTTATCAGGGCACTAACTCCCTCAGTAGGATTCCCTGAGTTTGAGGGAGTTAGTTTCTCTTCTAGGGTGTAAGGTGTGAGTGGTGTGAGTGGGTGTAAGATGTGAGTGGTAGTGAGTAGGTAAATTTACGAATGCTGTACCGTGGAAATCGGTTCGTGCGTTCTGGAGTTATAGCGTCAGGAAGGAAAACCCGACTTATTTATATTATAGATTAGGAGTTTAGGAGTTTAGAGACACATTTCAACTACAGTCGAACCTGGATAAGTGACAAAACTCCATAAGTAAATACATAATAAATATTAGGATACATTTCAACTACAGTCAAACCTGGATAAGTGAGAACACTCAATAAATATTAGAACATATTTTATACACGGCTGGTTATTATACGCGTATTCAGTAGGTCTGAGAATCGGCTACTATCTATTTTTCAAACCCCTAAGTGAGGCAAAACAACGTTTGCCGGGTCAGCTAGTAATTCAATAAAAATAAATTAGATGTTTAAAGTGGGGCTTCAATACAATTTAACGTGTCACCCGACCCACGGTAGCGCCCAGATGAAAATGCCACTTGAAAAACGACAGTCTTATACATGGTCACCCATCCGGATGACACGTTAAATTGTATTGTATTTACGTTTGTTGTATGGAAGCCCCTTTTAAACATCAAATTTATTTATTGACTCAGGCGTTACTTTGCGGAAATCCATTGTAAATAGATGACAAAATTTAATATTTAGTGTACTTCCGCTGTGATCCGAAATCCAAATTAAGACAAGTAAAGGAAAAATCAAATAAGATCGATTAACCAAGCTTAATTAACTAAGATTAATTAACTAAGATCAATTAATTAAGATTAACGTTACCTATCACAATTCGGAAGTTCTTAACTCTACACGTGTTTCGCCTAACCACAAGGCATCATCAGGAGATGCTGACTCTTCGAACGACAAGTCGAGAGTCATCTATTTACAATGGATTTCCGCAAAATCAAATTTATTTTTATTGAATTACTAGCTGACCCGGCAAACGTTGTTTTCCTTAATAATTATTTCTAAATATACAATAGCCGATTCTCAGACCTACTGAATACGCATATAAAATTTGGAAAAAATCGGTCAAGCCGTTTCGGAGGAGTATGGTTACCAACATCGTGACATGGAAATTTTATATATAAGATATATTCTGTGAAAATTTTAACTTTTAAACAAATATTTTGATTTTGCTTCTCAGGTCGCAGCTGGCACTCTTTGAGGAATCGCTACTTGAGATCGATACTACCGAAGCTGGAAACGATGGCGTTGGACCCGGTGCAGGTTCGCCGCTTGCGAGCCGCCGCCGCTACTGGTAATGCAGTTTTTTTTGTATGTTTTTCTTTCAACCCTCTGACTTATTTATTCATTACTAGCTGATGCCGAATAGCTGAAGTCGAATTCAAATAATGTGCTTAGCTAATCAAAGGAAATCAAAATTGAACACCAAGCAAGCAAACACGTGTTTACGTGAGTCATAAATTTATTATCGTATACTCCTAAAATGTTTTCTAATAAACAATAGTGTACTCATATTCTCAGCAAGTTCTTAAAGTCGGTAAATTATTTTTGTTCGAACAATAGAGGTAATAAATTCCAAATGATCAAGTTGTAAAGATTGTAAAATTAAATGTTGCTATGTTCGAGATGCAGAGGTCAATGTTAATTTTTCGAGTTACAGAGTGAAAATATGTAACAAAATGGCTTGAAGGGACCCGGTTATTATTTCGACTAACAGAGGGTCAAGATTTCCAGTAATAGAGGTTTTGGCGTTTGAAGGGAAGGGAAAACATTTTTTCGACATTTGGAGGTTTTGACTTATCGAGGTTCGAGTTAACGAGGTTAAACGGTATTTTATTGATCTGTAATATTTTTCTGTATAAACTAAACTAATTTGAATTTAATATTTGAATGTTCCAGGTGATATAAAATCCAAATTGCCGTACCGCCGCAACTCTATATTCGGCGCGCCGACCCGTGGCGCCCTCTCGCGGCGCGCGCGCAGGTCCTCCAGCTCTGAGGATCAGGTGCCTCCCAAGAGACGGAAACTTGACGCTGGCTCGAAACGTGAGTCTTCTTTTTACTTGGAAGTAGTTGGAGCGTGAAGGAGTAACATAGATTTGAAAGAAAGAAAGAAAAAATGTTTAATATATAAAAAAAATATATATATTAGGACACATTCACACACGGCTGGTTAGCCCCATACTGAACCATTTCTAGCTCGTATTATGGTTGCTAACACAACTGATATACTACTACATATACATACATACATACATATTATATAAATACATATTTAACACTCAGACCCACAGCCAACAAATTTAGTTAAGCACAAAGATGTTGACCGGGCCGGGAATCGAACCCGGGACCTTCTGATTAGCAGACCGGCATGGTAACCTTTACGCTAACGAGGTCGTCAATAATGTGCACAAAATAAATGAATACATACATACGAGTAAACAAACACAATACAAAAAGAAAATTTTGAAGCTATTTTCGCATCCCACGGGAACCACATTTGTTGTCGGGATAAAAAGTAGCCTAAGTGTAAATCCAAGGTCTAACCTATCTTCATACCAAATTCCATCAAAATCGGTTCAGCCGCTTGAACGTGAAGAAGTAACATAGACATACTCACACACAAACTTTCGCATATTATTATATTATACTAGCTGACCCGGCAAACGTTGTTTTGCCTCACTTAGGGGTATGGAAAATAGATAGTGTAGCTTATATGACACGTTCGTAGATTTACCATAGCAGCGCCATCTATTGATTACTTACTCAACCCAGTCGAAAGGTATCGACATCTGTTAGAATCTTTGGAGTTAACAGATAATTGTGACTGTCAAATAATAACAGACAATAATTAGCAATAAATTAAAATTGCGACTATAATTTGAGATTTAAACTATCCTATCTCTCAAGTTGGATCGAACTGCACATGGTGTGCGAATTTTATTATAATCGGTTAAGTGGTTTAGGAGTCCATTGAGGACAAACATTGTGGCACGAGATTTATATATATTAAGATTAGTAGGATTTACCACAAATAGACATAACACACCATTATATGAAGTATTTATGTAAATAAAAAAAATGTATATGTAGTATATCAGTTGTGTTGGCAATCAGCCGTGTGTGAAATGTAAATTATTATTTATTTATTATTATATTTTTTCACAGCTACGCTGCCGCTGCCCGTGCCGCGTAAGGATCTGGCTTCTCCTGAAAAGCGGGACCACACGCCCCGTTACTCCGAAATCACAAAACGTTTCGCCAACCATAGACATGAGTCGGATTCGTCGACCCCAGCGTCAAGACAAACCTCGCCGGGCAAGGAAAATGCTAGTAACATATCGCCAGTATTGCGAAGGTCGGCGAGAAAATCGCTAGACAAAAAAGCTTCTAAAAATACTATAGAGTCACCAATCAAACTGCCCAGCCCACCGCGAATGTCGCTAAGAAATAGATCCGAGTCGCCTGAATTAGCACAAACTTATCGAATGTCGCTCAGAGACAAATTTGAAGAGTCAAAGTCGAAGCATTATTCTATAAAAACTCGGAGAATGTCTCTAAAGGAAGCATCAGACAGATCTCAATCTCCTATTTTAGCAAAAAAGTTTCCTAACGACAATTCTCCCGTAGCTACGACGTCTAAACAAAAAACGCCAGAAAACACGAAACATACTCGCAGCTGGTCGATTAAGTTTGATCAACCAAACTCGCCTGTAGCGACTATGTCTAGAAAAATGTCGCCAGAATCAGCAACTGAATCTCGCCGAAGAAGCGTCGCTAAACCTGTTGAGATCGAATCTAAGAGGGACTCGGTCAAGGATAATTCTTACGAGAATTCCTACAAGCGCTTTATTCGTTCTAGAGAGGCACAGAAATCGCCCGTGTTGGATAATTTGGAGGCAACCAAATCCAGGAAAAATAGGAAACTGTATAATCCGAAAGTTCTCAATTAAATTATCTCAACGGCTATTGTTCGTCCAAGAACTAAGAAGTAGGGGCATTGAGTCCTGCAGATTGAGTCTGAAAAAAAGCCATTCGCAATAGATACCACTGACTAAGAATGACCTCCACTCTTAGTCTCAACTGATAAAAAATACCATTCTCAATGCGAGTCAGAGATATGACTTCTTACATTACTTATTCTGTGACTAGGAAAATAGAACGGTTGAAAGATTTTGAGAAAAAATATGCAGTTTCTAAGAGTATTTTTCTTCGACTATCAGACGAGCAGGGAGACGGCTAGGAAGCACCGCTATACAGTTGAAGTTCCAAAAATCCGCACGAAGCGTTTCGCTTCCTCATATATTGTGCGGACCATTAAACTGTGGAACTCATTGCCGGAATCCCTGTTCCCTCTGAACTATAACCTCACTGTCTTCAAGGCGAGAGTGAATCTCTAATTTCATATATCCTATTGCGGATGGCTCTTTTCAGACTCTGGGTACTGTACTGACATCCCGCTAGGGGCGTATTGTGCATTCCCCCCTTACCAGCCTACCCAAGCCAACCGAGCTCCTTGAAATCCCGGAGTATGGCCTTGAATATACCTCTTCCATGTTTTATTAGATGGTAAGTTCTGAATATTACCAATAGAAGTCCAACTTTAAGATGTCTCATCAGATGTTTGGTTGGTAGCCTCACAGTGCAGTAGCATGTGTTCTACCGTTACCTAATAAGCTAGTGTATTTCTTTTTCTATAGCACACCAAGTTGTTTCTGTTTTTATTTTTCGTTTTATTTATTAAGCCAAGTCAGAGGTCTCTGGGTGGCATGAAAACTCTCGCCACCAGAGCTTGGCCTCTTAGCTAATACGGAGAGGAAGTTTGATTTTTTTGATTTTTTTTTTCCATTCCTCAGATTTATAATGGTAGATTATTTTCTATACTTATTAACTAACTCTAGATTTATTTTTATATCGTATATTTGTACACAGATTGCTTTTAGTTTCTTATTTAAAACTATTTTGTACTAAACATTGTAAACTGTTCACATAAGGCATCTTAATATTTCCGCGTAGAAAACGGTCACATTTACTTTTTATTTTTAGTTTAGTTATATTCTAGATACAAAAGTTTATATTAAAAATTATGTATGGTTTACTGGTCCGAAAGCTAACAGATTTATGTTATCTTCATGGTGATAATTATGTTTTTTTTTTTGTATTATATTAAGTTTCTGATTCTATTTCTAATTTAAGTGGGCGGGGAAGTTTCACTTAAGTTCCTCTCATGAATTAATTCGCAAGTGAAGGAATTATTAATCTTTCATCAGAAGCAATGATAATGACATAAGTTAATCGTGACATTCACTTAAATTAAACATTATTTCACTTAAGTTCACCTTTAAGTGACCTAATATTCACTTAAGTTCGTCATTATATGTATTAACATGAGTTCTTCGTGACATTAACTTATTTCATCATTATATTACTTCAGTTCATCATTATTTGACATAATTTCATCTTTACATTTACTAAACTTTATCATTATAATCACTTAAGTTCACGATCGCTTCACTTAAGTTAATCTTCATATTCACTTAAATTAATTATTATAATATGTACTTTAGTTCATCATTATATTAACATGAGTTCATTGTGACATTAACTTTGTTCATCATTATTTGACATAATTTCATCTTTACATTTACTAAACTTTATCATTATATTCACTCAAGTTCTGGATCACTTCACTTACGTTCATACGTACATCTTTACATTCACTTAAATTATTTATTATAATATGTATTAGTTCATCATTATTTGACTTTATTTCATCTTTACATAACTTAAATCCATCATTATATTGACTTAAGTTCATGATCACTTCACTTAAGTTAATCTTTAGAATCACTTAAGTTCATCATTATATTCACTTAAGTTCATTATTACATTCACATAATCATTATTTAGTTATATTATAATCATATTAGTTCAACCCGCTTATGTTTGTAAAATGTAAAATATATATTTAATTTTTTAGTTAAACAAGGCTGTTGGTAAATAGCAAAAAAAACCTTTTAAAGATGGCTTTAAAAGGTTTATATAGAAAATTCGCGAAAAATTTGTAAGAAAAGAAACAGTTTTTTTTTTTCAAAGTTATTCAAAACATAAATAAGTTATTTAGTAATATAAATAGGCTAAAGGTTTTTTTCTTTATTTAAGCCATCTTTAACGAGTTTTACTTTAGACATTTTCTAAACGCAATAAAGCCATTTTTGAATGGGTTTGTGTTACTTCCAAGAACTCTGCGTAGAGGCGGATTTTTTTGTGTATTTTATAAGTAGTTTTTTTTTTTCCTTTTATATTGTATTTTTTTTTCTCTTGTTCTGTCTTTGTATGCAGGGTACTGTACTACTGACATTAAAATATTATTAAATACAAAGATTTTTATTTCCATTCCATCCCTTATAAATAATGTTTCAAATAGGTCGAAATCCCTAAGCTTCGCACAAGCCGTTTCGCTTCTTCCTTTCTTGTGAGGACTGCAAAACTTTGGAATTCTCTTCCTGAGTCTCTGTTTCCAGAGAAGTACCACCTGGTGGGGGTCTTCAAATCTAGAGTTAATAGGTATTTTCTAGGTAAGAGTGTAACATCGTAGGCCATAGTGTTGTTTAACACCAGGCAAGCTGTGGTCAAACGCAAACCTATAAGTTATAGAAAAAAAAGGTATTATTCAAATTCAAATCATTTATTTCAAGTAACAAAGACTCATACATACATGTGAAACAAAATACATAAATAATGTCAAAAAACTATACAATTATAAAATGTCAAAAAATAAAATAAATTAAAAATTACAATTTACAAATGTGTACAAACCCTCTTTTTATACATACCAACCCCGGTCACGGGTTTGATTCTCGTCACGGCCAACTTCTTTGTGATGCCATGCTCTGAGTGTTAAATATGTATCGATATAAAGTATTTATATATGTTTTGACGACCTCGTTGGCGTAAAGGTTACCACGCCAGACTGCCAATCAGAAGGTTCCGTGTTCGATACCCGGCCTGGCCAACATCCTTGTGCTTAACTAAATTTGTTGGATGTGGGTCTGGGTGTTAAATATGTTTCTATATATAATATGTATGTATATGTAGTATATCAGTTGTGTTAGCAACCATGATACGAACTAGAAATAGATCAGTATGGGGCTGACCGGCCGTGTGTAGAATGTGTAAAAAAAAATTATGAATAGTATAACAGTTGTGTTAGCAAACATTATACAAACTAGAGTTTAGTATGAGGCTAACTAGCCGTGTGTGAAATGCGTCCTAATATTTATTTATGGAAAAATGTGTAACCATTTATCTCCTAACTTATTCGTATATTAAGTACTAACTGACCCGGAAAACGTTGCTTTGCCTTAAGTACAGTTATGACTCTGACCTACTGAATACCCATGATCATATGATTATGACTCTTGGCTCTATACAATCGGATCGACCATTGTGCACGATTGCATAAAGTAAAATGAGTGAATGAGTGAGTGCCCATTATCAAATAAGCGACGATGGTGGCTAATTTTAGTAGGCCATGAAGTTCCATTCTGAAGAAGAGTCATAAATATTGGTAAACTAAATAATACATAATTATGATCAAGAAGGCAACCTATCCTTATTCAGAGGATATCCTTTGGTGTCTGGTTCTGTGTCATAGGTTTGGTTTGAACTCTGAGAAATTCCATTTTTCGTTTATTTTCTATGAACTTCGACCTAAAAAGTATGCTAAAGTACAGTCAGTAATTAAATTATTCAGTGACATAGAAAAACTGTGACTATGTATCTAACAACATTTTATATTTATGTAGTTATAATATATAAACACGAATTTTACCGAGCAGGTTAGGTTTTTACTGGTTAGCAGGCAGTCTGGCACTCTCGTTGATAGCTAAGAAAAAAAAACAAAATGGCAAGCTAGCTACCTGTCAAATTAAATTACTTGTCAAAATCTAATTCGGATCCGGGCCGCGACGCTTCCTTGCTTGCCATTTTGTAGTGTTTCTCGTTAAAAATCAATATAAACGTAACGAGAACAAACATTCTCATTCTTAAACGTGAAAACCAATCTTAATACACATTTGCTATCAAAATATCTTTTGTTCATTAAGTAATTGCAAAGTTTTTGTAGTGCCGAGTGGTAACCTAACTTTGTGTATTTGTAAATTATTGAAAATGGTGCGCGGACTCGGTCGCGGTGGTCGTGGCATGCCCGGTCGGGGCGGTATGGGGCGCCCGCCCTTCAACAGACCGAGGATGCTGATGCTGAGGCCTCCATTTGACTTGATTCTAGCGGAGCCCGCGTTCCCCCGCTGCAAACCAGCTCTTGATGATTCTGCGTTGACACAGGTAAAATTTAGTCTCCAGTTATATATATCATGCACAAATCATTACTGCACATTGTTATATTATTAGAACGTTGTGTTGCGATACCCGAACAGGGTCCTTTATGAGATACCTACCTTTTAAATGTATAACATCTTAATTATGCCATAACGAAGAAATAAATGTATTTGACTTTGACTTTAGAATATTACTTTATTTATTAGGCACTCAGACAGATTACAAACATTCATTTTAACATTACTAAACTACAAAGAACAAAAGCAAGTCTTCAATCCAAAATAGAGTACACTGCATGTTAGTGTAAACTTAATAAGAAGGAAGGTTCAGCTTTGATATTACATATAAAAAAGGGGTAATCTTAAGTACCAAGCAATTTAACAATTTAACCTATAACTTATATTATTTCTAAATTGACTGAGGCTGTTACTGAATACATCTAGTTCCATAATGTGAGTCTTCCATTTATTGTGATAATTAGATATGCATATATAAAAATTATTAATGTTAAATATTCGCCTATTATTGGTATTACCAAACATAAAAGGGCAATAAGTTACAAGCTTATATAAATTAGCATTTGACTTGTGCTGTAGATATTGATTAATGACGACCTCGTTGGCGTAAAGGTTACCATGCCGGACTGCTAATCAGAAGGTTCCGGGTTCGATTCCCGGCCCGGTCAACATCTTTGTGCCTAACTAAATTTGTTGGCTGTGGGTCTGGGTGTTAAATATGTATTTATAAATAATATGTATGTATGTATATGTAGTATATCAGTTGTGTTAGCAACCATAATACGAGCTAGAAATGGTTCAGTATGGGGCTAACCAGCCGTGTGTGAATGTGTAAAAAAAAATAAAAAAATCTAAAATATTTTTTATTTATTTGTATGCAACATTGTTGTAACTCAAATAATATATTTATTAGATTATTTGGATCCATAATTTTATTTTGTAACTTAAAACTGTAACTAATAACTAGTATTATAACTAACTAGCTGCGCCCCGCAGTCTTAACAGCGTTAATCCGGGATAAAAAGTAATCTATGTGTTAATCCAGGGACTAAGCTATTTACATACCAAATTTCATCAAATTCGGTTCATTTATTTGAGCATGAAGAAGTAACAACACATACTCACAAACTTTCACATTTATAATATTAGTAGGATTTAGTAATGGATTTCAAGTAAGAGATTTGACAACCTCATTCGCTGGACTGTCAACCTGAGGGAAAAAATCTTTGACAGTAATTATTTGCATATCTATTTATTTATTTATTTATTTATTATGGTTCACAAAACAGAAAATAATCAAAACTATTACTAAAAAAGATCAATTAACCAGGTTCAAAACTAGATTATTTTCCTAACTATGTGTACACAACATGAACAAATACAAATTAGAAAGAAACAAAGAATCAAAACAAAACTACATAACTAGTTGGAGACAGATAGGTTAAGCTACAATTTATTTTAATTTAGTTTAGTATAAGTTTAAGTTTAGTTTTATTCTAATTTCAATAAATCAAAAATATTTTTCTTAAATTTGACTATGCTACTATTAAATATATCAATGGCGAGGTGATGGTGGATAAGAATATCATTGTATTGGCGACACATTCTAATTACATTAATATCTATTTATTTATTTGATTTATAGGCGAGCAGCATTATGCTGATGTGCCTATATCACACTGTGTTGAAATAATTTTTTTTATAGTTCACATAATGTCCACTGTTCAATGTCAATGTTTTAAGTTCACTAGTGCACTGATTACAGGTTAGCACGAGATTTTTTTGTTTTCTGTAACCAGCTATCAAGCCGGTTTTTAAAGCACATCCCAGAGAGAACCAGTAATGTTTTTTGGGATAAAAGTAACCTTTGTGTTAATCCAAGGTCTAACCTGAATCCATATAAAATTTTATCAAAATCGGTTAAGTCATAAAGAAGTAACAAACATACACACACACAAAGCTTCACATTTATTATATCCTTTTATTTATTTGATTTATAGGGAGCAGCAATATGCTGATGTCCCTATATCACACCGAGTTGAAATTAAATTTTGAACAGTTCATTAAATGTCCATTGTTCAATGTCAATGTTTAAAGACCACTGGTACACTGATGACAGGTTAGCAAGAGATTTTATTGTTATGCAGGACTCCATGGATAGGGTCCTAAAGGCGCGTTTCCATTATGCAAGTGTTTGCATACATGTATGACGTCAGACATGTGTGCAAGTGATTTGAATTGGAAACACGATTTTGTTCAACTTGCAGCTTGCATACAAGATTTTAGTGGTATACAAGTTAGTTCTAGTTGTACAGTGTTGTAAAGATTGTTTTTTGGTTCCCAAAGATAATCATGTCTATGATATTCCTCAATAAACATTATTGTTTTCTCCGTATCCCATTTAGCAGTCATTTTTACAAAGTAATAAAGTCATAAACAAAGTAATCCTCTATGCACGACCGCATGCGCTTGCAACTTGCGTGCAAATGTGCCGACTTGATTATTGTGCGTACAAGTTTAAACCTAATTGCATACAAGTTGCAACTTGTTTGCAAGTTGTTGTTTCCACTATACAATTTGCATGCAACTTGCAACTAGTATGCAAATCACTTGCATAATGGAAACGCGCCTTAAGTATAAGCTCCATATTAGTAAGATCCTAGGTATAATATAATACAGTAATACCCCGACTTACGCTACCTCGACTTACGCGAATTCGGAGTTACGCGATTTAATTTTCTCGTCTATTTTAACGTTTTTTGTTTGAAAGCTGCACACTTCAGATTGTGTTTATACATTTTATTAATATAGTTTGTCATATTATCTAGAATGAAATTAAAAATTTATTTCCTAAATTATAGTCTCCGGTCTCAATTAAACATACTTTGTATGGCTTTATAGGTATGTATATGCAAAATTGGGTATTTGAAAAAAAAAATTTTTGTGATAAATAGAAAGATTATATATTAGTTTTATAACAAAAATATTTTTTTATTATTTTTTTTGCAATAAGTAATTCAAAAGTTATTTCAAAATAAAAATTAATTTTTGAATCCAGTACCGAAGACACGCCGACAACTCCCGAACAAACCCGAGCGCGTGTGACGTCATAATGTTAGTACCCCGACTTACGCGAATTCGACTTACGCGGATAGCGCTCGGTCCCACCTATCGCGTAAGTCTGGGGTATTACTGTACCTTCAAAGTAATGAAAATTTCTACAGGCTCTCCTGAAGAGGCACACTGAGCTATGTCCGTCTCCAGCGGAGCAGTCCGCAGTGCTCAGCCTGGTTACGAAGTTGCAGACTGTGTTGGACAACCTCGTTGTCGCACCGGGAGACTTCGCTGCTTGTGTGAGTATTTTATAAATTAATGAATTATTTATTGTCCATGAAACTAGGTACAATAGGTGTTATATTGATTGTCATAAAAAACTTATAACTAAATTAAATATTATTCGCTAGTTTCTGCCCAAAGGGTTTATAGACAAAAGCCAGTATATTTGTTAATATTTACAGTCCGTAGGTATTTATATCATATTTTACATAACTTCTTTATATTTTAGGAAGAGTTTAATACTATAATAGGCTTTTTTACAAAGATTTAAACAAGTGAGAATTTACAGTGCATCTAATATCATTAGGTATTTATTTATTTGATTTATAGGCGAGCAGCATTATGCTGATGTGCCTATATCACACTGAGTTGAAATTATTTTTTTATAAGTTCACATAATGTCCTACGTATGATGGTCGGCATCATTACCGGCCACTGTGATCTCAACTACCACCAACACAAAATAGGGGCGACGGACAGCCCTCTATGTCGGGGCTGTCTGGAGGAAAATGAAACGGTAGAACACGTGCTACTGCACTGTGAGGCCACCAAACAAACCAGAAGGAGTTACGGCCTGATGATAGCAGCTCAAGATGAAAGCGCCTTCCATTGCTAATCTTCAGACAAACAGACCATCTGACGCAACAGGTATGCCAGCGACCCAGGGCTGTGCTCCGTTACTTTAAGGAGCTCGGTTGGCTTGGGTAGGCTGGTAAGGGGGGAATGCACAATACGCCCCTAGCGGGATGTCAGTGCAGGTCTCATCACCCCCACTTCAAATTAGAATTAGAATTAGAATGTCCACTGTTCAATGTCAATGTTTAAAGTTCTCTAGTGCACTGATCACAGGTTAGCAAGAGATTTTTTTGTTTTCTGCAACCAGAAGTCGTCGTAAGCCGGTTATAGTTAAAGTAATTTATTTATTCCTTTATTTCAGGCAACTAGAGGCCCATAAAATACAATTCACATATAAATATAAAACAATAACTATAAACTAATACATATTTTAAAATGATAAACTTAATAACTATAGCACACGAAGTGACAGCGTCGTGTTACGCTGCTGAGGTGTCGCGTAGCCGGCCTCGGAATCGCCGATACAGTACACCATTCAGCCAAAACTCTTCCTTGAGAAAGGTCGCCACATGTTGGGTCGGAACGCGCACCAGATACGAATTAAAATTGGTATTATGGCGCGCCTCCAACTTGTAACAGTGTAAACTCTTTATAACAACACTGAAGGGACTGTGCATTTTATGGCATTATAGAGAGTAGTCGTTAAATGGAGAGAATGTATCATTGTATGGAATACAAGCTAAACCAACTAAAGCCAATAGATTTCGACGCTTTAAAGAGTTTGTTGTTAAATCGAGTGAAGTTACATGGAGTTTACACTCTAATATAAAATCAACAACAAACAATATTGAAATTATAAGTTCTAACCATTCTAGATAATATTCCTTACCTACAAAAAGAGTAATATTTCTTTATTACATTCCAATTTGCGAAAAAAAATAACTGTCTGAGTTAAGGCCCTTCTCTCAAATTTGTATGAGACAGCTTAACTCAGTACAATGGCTCCTTAACTCAAATGGTTACGTTTTTTTTCCAAATTGAAATGTAATAAAGAAATTAAAACAAATCTTACTCTTGTACTTAGTAAACTGTCGTAAATCGTAAGGCATATTATATATTTGCACGAAACAAACGGTCACACTTACTTAAAAACGTTGGATATACGTCCAACGGGTTTGGACGCATTACGAACGTCATCATCGGGGACAAAGTTCACACGGACTGTCACCGACGAGATCCGCGCTCAGATTGCGCGTGTCTGCGCGCGAATCTCGTAAGTAGTTTAAGTAAGTGTGACCGTTTGTCTCGTGCAAATACAATTCTTACTCTTTTTTGTAGGTAAGGAATATTATCCAAAATCGTTAGAACATATAATTTCAATATTGTTTATTTTTGATTTGAAATTAATTTATTTTGTGAAATTTCCACTGTTTGCACTGTTTCGTTCAAATTACATAGTATCGAAACGGTCACACTTACTTATTATTAAAAGCGTGCGCGCGCGGATCTCATCGGTGACGGTCCGTGTAACACTCGCCCCTGAAGATGGTGCTCGGAAAGCACCAAAACTGTTCAACTCATTCCAACTTTGAATAATATAATAAGTAAGTGTGACCGTTTTCTACGCGAAAATATTAAGATGCCTTACGTGAACAGTTTACAATGTTTACATAGTATGGCGCATGAATTTATGTTGTGTTTTTTTTATTTGGCAGCAACTTGAAGAGGTCCGCCAGGTGGGCTCTTATAAGAAAGGCACCATGATGGCAGGCAAGAATGTTGCTGACATTGTGGTCATCATGAAGACACTGCCCACCAAGGAGGCTGTAGAGGGACTCTCCAATAAGGTATGGTTAAAATTATTGGTATAGTGTGAGTCAGGCTCATGCATGACCAGTTCCGTACCATGGCTAAGAAGCAGCGAACTAGAATAAACGGAAGAGTAACTCCATACAATTGCCGTTTAGAATTTGCATCCATCTACGCACACAATTATACTGCTATCCCAACGAAACACACACATGCTGCGATTGGTCGCATCAAGGTCACGCCACCGACGCTAGCCGCGCGGGTAGCTGTTTTGCCCCGCCCACCGAGGAATTGTGGCCTGATCGCCCCCATCATAGAATAAGAAAAAGACAGTCTGGCAATAAACATTGAAGGCTTAGTAAGATTTTACTTATTTTGCCCTAATCTTCGCCTTAAGCACCTAAGCCCACTATACATCCCACTGCGTTACGTGCTGGACGGAGCACTCGGCGGGATAAAGGTTTGGGTATATGACTAAAACGTTGGTTTTGTGGATATAGGATTTATTAAGTATGGAATCCCCATGCTGATACGTGTCTGGTCTTCCGACTCTTCGAAACGTCCAAATCCAATCCTGCAGTCGCAATCCTTATTCCTCGCCGGAGACTTACACTTGTAGACACTAATCGCACTTTTCACTCGTGGTATCGCTCAGAGTTAACTCTACGACAACTCGCAGATAACTAGTCCGGTCCGCTCTCTTATATACGGTAAACAAGTCTAGAAAGTTGTAGGTACCGAACTTTCCATACTACTCCCTAGTACAATCTAGAATGTTCGAGTTACTGTTTGAGTGAGACAACAAATATGTGTGAGAGCGAGACCGAAGGTGTTTGTGTGTTTTCTAGAACCTATTCTGGGAGCTTCGCGACAAACAAACAAACAAACAAAATCTTTATTTGACATGGTAAGTAAATATCTTATCTTATATATAAAATTTCCGTGTCACAGTGTTTGTTACCGTACTCCTCCGAAACGGCTTGACCGATTTTTTCCAAATTTTATATGCGTATTCAGTAGGTCTGAGAATCGGCTACTGTATATTTAGATTTTTTTTTTTATTAAGGCAAAACAACGTTTGTCAGGTCAGCTAGTAAATCAATAAAATTTTATGAAATCCAAAGGCTTCCAAACTAGTTGTAAGAACTGTATATTGGAAGCCAATGTCTTCTCCCAAAAAAAATTAATCCACAAAAGATTTTTGTTGTGATTGTGTCAGGTGAACGAGGAGCTGAACAAGCTGATGGCGTCGGAGGGGAGCGGCGCGGTGGTGTCGGCGTGCCACAGCCGCGGGTTCACCGTGACCGGCGCGGCGGCCGCAGTGCGCGTGCTCGTCACCACTCTCCACCAGAACCTGAGGAAGCTGGAGCCCGAGGTAATCTCATACCTTGATACCTGGTTGCATTATATCATAGTACTTACTGATGATGATGATGATGATTTCCAGGCCGGTTTCGGCCACGGCGACTGCTTGCCAATTACCAGCTTACTTTATGTGTCCTCACATGGCTGATGTAACCTATTTTAGCAGTAAATGTTCGAGAACAAGTGCTACATGTGAGGACACCATTGTTGTAATATATATATAATAGGTTATGTTTGAAGGCGGTTTGTTTTTTATCTGGTCTCTTCGAGCATCTAGGGCTCGCCTTCTTTGGTTCTCAAAAGAGTAAACCTTAGCTCTAACTAGTTGTCTCCACAGAGTGCGATTTTCAGCTTGTTGCTCCCAAGTGGAGTGGTCGATTCCACACCCTTTCATGTGCCTCTTTAGTACATCCTTATACCGTAGGAACTGGCCTCTCCGATGCCGCGTACCTTGTTCCAGTTCAGGATAAAAAATATGCTGAGCTACCCTACTTTCAGGCATTCGGAATACGTGTCCACTCCACCTGAGTTGCCTTCGCTTACTTACTGCACGACTCGATTTTTTGACGGCCACAAAAGCAAACCCTATCTTATCTTATCTTCTTTAATATATGTATATAATCAATCCAGCATTATCAAATTAAAATTAAATAAAAATAATAATTACAAATGTCAATTTAAAATTACAATCTTTCAAAATTTAAACTTAAGGAATTTTATGCTTATTTAATTTTATAAAATTTACATTAAGAGGAACAGAGAATTCGGCAAGGAATTCCAGAGTTTGGCAGTTCGGATAACTAAGGTGGGAGACAAAACGCTTAGGCACCTCAACTGTAAACCGATGCCGCCTTGGCGTTTCCCTGCTCGTCAGACAGTGAAAGGGGGCGGGGGAATTACTTCATGTAATTCCGTCGCACATCTTATGTGTATTATAATCAAATGTGTTGTTTTCGCAGGTGCACCTGGAGTACAAGGTGATCAGCAGCCACTTGGCCGCCATCCGTCACAGCCGGTGGTTCGAGGAGAACGCGCACCACTCCTCCATTAAGGTACGTTATATACCTTTCAGGTACCATTAAAGTACGTTATATATTATTAAGGGACGTTATATTCCATTAAAATACGTTTTTACCATTAAAGTACGTTATGTTTCATCAAGGTACGTTGTATTCTATTAAAGTACGAGTACGGTATGTACCATTAAAGTACGTTTTTACAATTAAATTACTTTATGTACTATTAAAGTACGTGTTCACTGCTAAAGTACGTTTTTACCATTAAAGTACATTATATACCATTAAGGCACGTTTTTACCATTAAAGTACGTTCTATTCCATTAAAGTACGCTATGTACCATTAAAGTACGTTATATACCATAAAGTTACGTTATATTCCATTAATAACTTATTTACCATTAAGTACGTTATGTACCATTAAAGTACTTTTAAATATTAAAGTACGTTTTATTCCATTAAGTTATATACCAATAATTACGAGTACGTTATGTACCATATTACGAGTATGTTTAACAGCCTTAGTGGATTGGATGGATGGATCTCATGATCCGCGTGACGTAGCTAGTTATACATTTAAAGAATACATTAGAGAATGTGGGTGGGCAGGTGCTGATCCGTCTGGTGCGCGAGAATTCGCGTAAGTCGGGGTATTACTGTACTATTATAGCACGAGTACGTTATGTGTCATTAAGGTATCATATTACGAGTTATGTACCATATTACGAGTATGTTTCGCAGCATTAGTGGATTATCTCATAATCCTCGGGGCACGCTAGTCCTATTACTATTATAAAGGCGAAAGTTTGTAAGTATGGAGGTATGGATGTTTGTTACTCTTTCACGTAAAAACTACTGAATGGATTTGAATGAAACTTTACCACAATATAGCTTATACATCAGAATAACACATAGGCTACAATTTTTGAGGTTTTTAATGTGAGGTCGTAAAAAAAAACACATTAATTAATAAGGCAAAACAACGTTTGCCGGGTCAGCTAGTTATACATACATTTAAAGAATACATTAGAGAATGTGGGTGGGCAGGTGCTGATCCGTCTGGTGCGCGACATGTGCGCGCGGCACGCGGGTCTGGAGCCGCTCACGCCGTGGATGGTGGACCTGCTGGCGCACCACTGCATCATGAACAACCCGCAGCGGCAGGCGCTGCCCATCAACGTCGCCTTCCGGTGAGACAGCCGCCTTTATCGTCTCATGTCTTCATCTTCCTTGCCTTATCCCACTAGGTGGGGTTGGCACAGCAAATTTTCCTCTTCCCCTCTCCTCTATCAGCCGTCGTCTCTACACTCAATCCTTTCTCTCGCATGTCCTCATTCCACACTCCATCCATGTCTTCTTCCACTCTCCTCTATCAGCTGTTGTCTCTACACTCACCCCTTTCACTCTCATGTCCTCATTCACACACTCCATCCATGTCTTCTTCCACTCTCCTCTATCAGCCGTCTACACTCACTCCTTTCTTTCTCATGTCCTCATTCACACACTCCACCCATGTCTTCTTCCACTCTCCTCTATCAGTCGTCGTCTCTACACTCACTCCTTCTTTCACTCTCGTGTCCTCATTCACACACTCCCACTCCATCCATGTCTTCTTCCACTCTCCTCTATCAGCCGTCGTCTCTACGCTCACTCCTTTCACTCTCATGTCCTCATTCACACACTCCATCCATGTCTTCTTCCACTCTCCTCTATCAGCCGTCGTCTCTACACTCACTCCTTTCACTCTCATGTCCTCATTCACACACTCCATCCATGTCTTCTTCCATTCTCCTCTATCAGCCGTCGTCTCTACACTCACTCCTTTCTCTCTCATGTCCTCATTCACACACTCCATCCATGTCTTCTTCCACTCTCCTCTATCAGCCGTCGTCTCTACACTCAATCCTTTCTCTCTCATGTCCTCATTCACACACTCCATCCATGTCTTCTTCCATTCTCCTCTATCAGCCGTCGTCTCTACACTCACTCCTTTCTCTCTCATGTCCTCATTCACACACTCCATCCATGTCTTCTTCCACTCTCCTCTATCAGCCGTCGTCTCTACACTCAATCCTTTCTCTCTCATGTCCTCATTCACACACTCCATCCATGTCTTCTTCCACTCTCCTCTATCAGCCGTCTACACTCACTCCTTTCTTTCTCATGTCCTCATTCACACACTCCACCCATGTCTTCTTCCACTCTCCTCTATCAGTCGTCGTCTCTACACTCACTCCTTCTTTCACTCTCGTGTCCTCATTCACACACTCCCACTCCATCCATGTCTTCTTCCACTCTCCTCTATCAGCCGTCGTCTCTACGCTCACTCCTTTCACTCTCATGTCCTCATTCACACACTCCATCCATGTCTTCTTCCACTCTCCTCTATCAGCCGTCGTCTCTACACTCACTCCTTTCACTCTCATGTCCTCATTCACACACTCCATCCATGTCTTCTTCCATTCTCCTCTATCAGCCGTCGTCTCTACACTCACTCCTTTCTCTCTCATGTCCTCATTCACACACTCCATCCATGTCTTCTTCCACTCTCCTCTATCAGCCGTCGTCTCTACACTCAATCCTTTCTCTCTCATGTCCGCATTCACACACTCCATCCATGTCTTCTTCCATTCTCCTCTATCAGCCGTCGTCTCTACACTCACTCCTTTCTCTCTCATGTCCTCATTCACACACTCCATCCATGTCTTCTTCCACTCTCCTCTATCAGCCGTCGTCTCTACACTCAATCCTTTCTCTCTCATGTCCTCATTCACACACTCCATCCATGTCTTCTTCCACTCTCCTCTATCAGCCGTCGTCTCTACACTCAATCCTTTCTCTCTCATGTCCTCATTCACACACTCCATCCATGTCATCTTCCACTCTCCTCTATCAGCCGTCGTCTCTACGCTCACTCCTTTCACTCTCATGTCCTCATTCACACACTCCATCCATGTCTTCTTCCACTCTCCTCTATCAGCCGTCGTCTCTACACTCACTCCTTTCTCTCTCGTGTCCTCATTCACACACTCCATCCATGTCTTCTTCCACTCTCCTCTATCAGCCGTCGTCTCTACACTCACTCCTTTCTCTCTCATGTCCTCATTCACACACTCCATCCATGTCTTCTTCCACTCTCCTCTATCAGCCGTCGTCTCTACACTCACTCCTTTCTCTGTCATATCCTTATTCACACACTCCATCCATGTCTTCTTCCACTCTCCTCTATCAGCCGTCGTCTCTACACTCAATCCTTCTCTCTCATGTCCTCATTCACACACTCCATCCATGTCTTCTTCGGTCGGTCTCTTGCCTATACATCTCCTACTAAAATGCATCTCCTCTCTACGCATCACATGTCTAAAAAATTCTTCCTTGATGGTGATGAACTGTATTTATAAATTCTTCCATGCTGATGATTTATTTATTTGATTTATAGGCGAGCAGCATTATGCTGATGTGCCTATATCACACTGATTTGAAATTATTTATTTTAATAGTTCACATAATGTCCACTGTTCAATGTCAATGATTAAAGTTCACTGGTGCACTGATCACAGGTTAACAAGAGATTTTTTTGTTTTCATTTTTTGTGTTGTTTTGATGTAATATGTGTGTATGTTGTTTGTCAGACGCGCGCTCTCGCTGATGGCGGGCGGGCTGTTCCTGCCGGGGTGCGCGGGGCTGGCCGACCCGTGCGAGGGAGCGCACGCGCGCGCGCACACCGCCATCGACCTCGCCGCGCAGGACCAGGCCGCCGCCACCGCGCAGACGTGAGTACCTAGGACAGAGTCAATAGTGGTGGCGATTCAGCGGCACACACGACTAAACTAAATTTAAAGAAGCCCCGTCTCTTTTCATCTTAGGTGGCCAGGTTAACTTAACTTTCATCCCGCTCCTCAGGCAATTTCAGACCTACTTTCAGAATATGAGCATAAATATTCATCTCGAGTTTCTACTGCCCTACTTTCAGAATATGAGCAATAAAAAATATTCATCTCGAGTTTCTACTGCCCTACTTTCAGAATATGAGCAATAAAAAATATTCATCTCGAGTTTCTACTGCCCTACTTTCAGAATATGAGCAAAAATATTCATCTCGAGTTCCTACTGCCCTACTTTCAGAATATGAGCAAAAATATTCATCCCGAGTTTCTACTGCCCTACTTTCAGAATATGAGCAAAAATATTCATCTCGAGTTCCTACTGCCCTACTTTCAGAATATGAGCAAAAATATTCATCCCGAGTTTCTACTGCCCTACTTTCAGAATATGAGCAAAAATATTCATCTCGAGTTCTACTGCACTTTCATCCCGCTCCTCAGGCAACTTCAGAGTATGAGCAATGAAAACTATTCGTCTTGTGTCTTATAATAATAACGTGCAGGTTACTCCGCGTGGTGGCGCGCGGCGGTCACCGCTACGTGCTGGGGCTGCAGGCGTTCGAGGGCGGCAAGGACATCTCCACCGAGATCACGGTGTGGGACGGCGTCGTGGTCTCGCCGCTCGCGCCCGCCTACAACGACTCGCCCGAGCCCATGGACACCGACGATAAAGGTCGGTACACGTAGCAGCGCCTGTCTACAAATACAAATCATTTATTTTCACGTAGAAAACGGTCACACTTACTTATTATTAAAAGTGCACGCGCAGAGCTCGCCGGCGGCGGTCCGTGTAACACTCGCCCCTGAAGATGGTGCTCGGAAAGCACCGAAACTGTTGGACTCATTCCAACTTTTAATAATAAGTAAGTGTGACCGTTTTCTACGCGAAAATATTAAGATGCCTTACGTGAACAGTTTACAATGTTTAAATCATTTATTGATAAACAAACAAACAAACAAATCTTTAAAACAAACAATATTTTATTAAATTTAAAATACTGACAGTGGCATGTATTTATATTGATAAAATTTGCTATTTTGTAAAAAAAATATCCGTATCTGTTCCAAAAACTAGCAGATATACCGCGCAAACACGTACTAAGACATACTATGCGTGCCAACTAAGAATAGGACTGTCAAAGCCGCCATCTTGCTCAATCATACGCGCAAACTTCATAACCAAAGTGTATGGTGTGCAAAAAATTTTATGAACAAATTATATTCAGTTTAAATGTTTAATGTACGCTGTTCTGCTATTTCTTATACATTTTACGGCAAATTAATTATAAATGAGTAGGATTTGAAAGTAAAAGCATATTTATAAAAATATAATTTCTTTTTCATTGTTGTCACTTCTTTTTCTACCAAATAAAAATAGTTTATTATACTGCTTACAGCACTTAAGTCGAAACTATCCAAAACCAATGTCTCGTCACGTGTTTTTATTTTAGGTGTTGTTAATTTGCCTTGGGTACTTCTTACCTGTAGAATTAATTAATCCAAAATTATCCAGTAATAAAATCAAGAATAATTAAACAATAATTAAATTTATATCTATGAACCAAGAAAAATAATTATTAAATTTCTTTTTTACGCTTTCTTTGCTAGCAGTACTTTTTTGACAGTTATCGTGTGAAGTTGAAGCAAGCGCGATCCTATTCTTAGTTGGCACGCATAGTAAATACAATTTGCAAGTACCAAGGTGTAGATTACAAATGCAGAGCTCGGGCCCACATTCTATGGCTATTAAAATATTTAAAAAATTACCAGACGACCTAAAGCGTATCGATAGTATTAAAACTTTCCTAACAAACTTAAAAAACTTACTCATAACAAAAAGTTATTATAAAATAGAAGACTTTTTAACTGACGGAACACTTAAAAATCGAATGAATTAACAGGGTTGCTCATCTCCAGTAAATAATTGCAATGCCTTATGGGTAATTATGTAACTGTAAAGTGACATAATATTGCAATAAATGGTTTGACTTTGACTTTATTTGACATGGTAAGTAAATATAAATCAACAAAATTTTATGGAATCCAAAGGCTTCCAAACTAGTTGTAAGAACTGTATATTGGAAGCCAATGTCTTCTCCCAAATATAAATTAATCTATCCATATACATTTATGATGTATTTAAAAACTAAAATATAATTAAAAAATTTACAAGTTGTTTGAAAATTGATAACACCAAAGTTACAAGTCAAATAATATGATATCATAAACATAAAACATCTTTATTTATCAAAAAGTTGTACTTTTTTGTATATCAACACAAACTATGACTAAATAAGTGCTAGGCTTAAAAGTATAAAATATGTGTTAATTGTACACTTAGTTGCTCCCTGAATCCCGCACGAGGCAAATCCTGTGTTGTGGGATTCAGTGCCTTCCCTTAGCCTCTAATAACTAATTATGGCAATCACTTTAATAATTAAACATAAAATATAAATATCCATCCATTTGCAAGCGGGTAGGGTAGGCAGCACAGGTATATCAGTACAAAAGTATATGATATGTATCAATGTCAATTTTCAATTATATTCTAGTAATATAATATCACTACAATAGTACATGATATTAAACAAAATGTCAATTTTCACAACTAATTCCAGTAGACTAGACTAACTGAGGTGATCTGACCCGATCATGGAGGTTACATGACCATAATACGAACTAGAAATGGTTCAGTGTGGGGTTAACCAGCCCTGTGTGTGTGTGTGTTAAGCGACGCCTGATGGTTTTTTTTACTTCTGCAAGTCAATTTACAATTTTTTCGACGACCTCGTTGCCGGACTGCTAATCACAAGGTTCCGGTTTCGATTCCCTGTTCGGCCAACATCTTTGTACTTTACTAAATTTGTTGGCTGTGGTCTGGGTGTTAAATATATATCTATATAAAATATACTAGCTGACCCGGAAAACGTTGTTTTGCCTCACTTAGGGGTGCAGCGCCATCTATTGATTACTTACTCAACCCAGTCGAAAGGTATCGACATCTGTTAGAATCATTTGGAGTTAACAGATAATTATGACTGTCAAATAATAACAGACAATAATTAGCAATAAATTAAAATTGCGACTATAATTTGAGATTTAAACTATCCTATCTCTTAAGTTGGATCGAACTGCACATGGTGTGCGAATTTTATTATAATCGGTTAAGTGGTTTAGGAGTCTATTGAGGACAAACATTGTAACACGAGATTTATATATATTAAGATATGTATGAATATGTAGTATATCGTATGTAGTATACCATGTGACGCCACGCGGGCTGTTTTGCCCCGCCCACCGCGGTATTTTACGCGTGGACGGTGGAACCATTATATCGCCCAAGTTACTATTCTGTTTATTCTAGTTCGCTGATGTATATGTAGTACATCAGTGGTGTTAGCAACCATAATACAAACTAGAAATGGTTCAGTATGGGGTTAACCAGCCGTGTGAGAAATGTGTCTTTATATTTAGATAGATAAATTCTTTATTGGACACATAAATAAAAAAGACACAGTAAAAGACAATTAACTTAAAATTAGTGTGTCACAATTGGCGGCCTTATCGTTAAAGCGATCTCTTCCAGGCTTCTTTATTTATTTATTTATTAAATGTTTTGTTCCAGATGAAGACGGTGGTCAAGATGGTGTGGCTGCTTAGATTAAGTTAGTGTTCTTACCGTATCTTAGGCTAATTCTTTACTTAAGTATCTATTTTAAAATACATTCTTTACCGATATCTTGACTAAGATTAAATTTATACATAAATTATCTATTTGGGTGTTTTATTCTTTTACATAATACAAAATATGTACAGTGTAAACTCCATGTTACGTCACTCGATTTAACGAGAAACTCCCTAAAGCGTCGAAATCAATTCACTCAAAAAATAAACTATATAACGACACTGAAAGGACTGTGAATTTTCTGGCGTTATAGAGAGTGGTCGTTAAATGGAGAGAATGTATCGGTATGGAATACAAGCTAAACCAACTAAAGCCAATTGATTTCGACGCTTTAGAGAGTTTGTCCTTAAATCGATAGACGTTACATGGAGTTTACACTGTATATGTATTCCCCTTGTGAAACTGCGTTCATTAAGTTATAACCAGACAGACAGACCAAAGTTGAGCTAACAAAGATGCACTATGCTGGTCAAGTGCGGGTTGACACACGACTTCGGATGTAGTGATCCTCAAACATGTCGGTTTCCTTCACCGTAAAGCGAGTGCAAATCCACACATAACTTGAAATCATTAGTGTAGGACCGGGATCGAACCAGGAGCCGTCTGATTGAAAAGTAGGCGTTTTTTTACCACGCGCCACACTTGATTAAGTAAAAATAATGATTTATGAAAATATCAGATTTTTATCTATCACTATGAGATACAGACACAGCGGAAGCTTAGTGTTACATCCCGTTTTTAACTTTTAGCTACGTAATCTTAAAAAAGTACATCAAAAAAGGTTCCGAGTCAGTTTTTAACAAATTAAAAAGGTTTTAAGCTAAACTCTGCACCACGGAGGTAAAAGTAAATAGGTTTCTTGTTTTTAGGGTTTTATTTACAGTAATTAGACATTTTTATTTCACAATTATTTTATTGAAATGCTAGTTTATTTTAACTTAGTATCACGTAGCCAGTTTGCTAATGTCTTCATATTGGACGCCTCTCAGAACTCTGCCAGTCAAAAGGCCCTCAGAGATCTGTGAACAAAGAAATATAAAATTCATAATTCATTTATTCAACCAATTTTTTTATTTATTTTTTTATATTAAGACTCATTTCACACACGGCTGGTTAACCCCATACTGAACCATTTTTAGTTCGTGTTATGGTAGCTTACACAACTGATATACTACATATACATACATACATATTTTATATAGATACATATTTAACACCCAGACCCACAGCCAACAAATTTAGTTTAGCACAAAGATGTCGGCCGGGCCGGGAATCGAACCCTGAACCTTTTGGTTAGCAGTCCGGCATGGTGACCGTTGCGCCAACGAGGTTGAATAAAATAAAATAGCCAGAACAGTTTGAATTGAAATTAAAAGAAAAAACTAAAAAAATTAAATGCTGGGACTCGGGACCTTCTCTCACTAAGAGAGTTATAGGCCGTAATCCACCACGCTGGCCAAGTGCGGATTGGCGGATAAAGAAATGAATAAAAAATGTAAATAATATAATATATTTTTTTTAATTTATTCACCTTACTTTACGGCCAGAGACCAATTACAAAGCAAGTTACATTTAAATGACATTTAATTAAATTCCAATATAACAGTCAAAATGCATTACATTAAATAATAAATAGTCCAATTATAATGAGTATACAATTAAACATAATTAAAAGGAATCACAAAACAATTGAATTAGTAATTAAATTAATAAGGTCAAGAGATTAAAACATACATTATACAAATAAAAACATACTACATTATACAAATAACAAATTAGATTTCTCCAAAGTCAAACAATAAGTCCACTATTCCATCGTCTATTTCATTATTATCGTTACATAATTTCTTTTCACAAAATTCCAAATGAAAATTTCTCCATTCGGGTGAATGGAGAAATTTTCAAAGATAATGGGATGACTGAGTGCGATCTGCTTGCGGGTGCAAGCAGATCGCACTCATCATCATCACAGTCATCATAGCAAGGAGTTCATTGAAGGCAGAGAGGGAGTGCAGTACAGGAGAATGACCTCGAGCCGCAGTACTAAATTAATAAGGTCAAGAGATTCAAACATACATTATACAAATAAAAACATACTACATTATACAAATAACAAATTAGATTTCTCCAAAGTCAAACAATAAACCCACTATTCCATCGTCTATTTCATTATTATCGTTACATAATTTCTTTTCACAAAATTCCAAACATTTTCTTTGAAAATTTCTCCATTCACGCGAATGGAGAAATGCGATGACTGAGTGCGATCTGCAAGCAGATCGTCAAGTCATCATGGCAAGGAGTTCATTGAAGGCAGAGAGGGAGTGCAGTACAGGAGAATGACCTCGAGCCGCAGTACGGCACGGAGGCACTGCTGCACAAATTACTGAACAAATTAAAGTAGTAGAAGAAGAAGTAGTACATTACCTCAACAGTGGCACAGTAGTTGTCGGTGTCCACCTCCCTGAGCACCCCCACGGAGCCGCGGTACGCGCCGTTCACGAACCTCACCGCTCTGCCCGGGGAGGGTATCACTGTTTCCAGATGATTCTAGAAGAAGAAAGATACAAAACACTTGAATGAATAATATAGTAGAAGAGCCCGTGAAGATCGTCCTTCACCGATCTGATAACCAAATGAGACGTATTTTTTATTAAATATTTTTTGTAAACAAATGTGCCTAAAATTGCTTGCCCATCGAAAAGTGCTCATGGCTATTTTTAATTAAATAAACTTTAATTGATTTTTTTTTCATCACCTTCATACTTTTGATAACCAAATGAAATTTATTTCACTGATAGTTTTTAATACACAGAATATGCCTCGGTATGCTTGCCTACTCATTTCAGTGTATACACCTGGCAAGCAGGTGTAAACAGGTAAGTCAAAATAGGTGACTCATTCGATTTTGATGCGCTTCATAGGAGTTAACAACGATTCTGAACAGTTAGAATGTTATTTTTATTTTTGATAATTGTAGCTAAATTATCATTTGACTATACACGAGCATGCACAAAAAAAAACCATGAGCACTTTTCGATAGGCAAGCAATTTTAGGCATATTTGTTTATAAAAAATACGTCTCATCTGGTTATCAGATCGGTGAAGGACGATCTTCACGGGCTCCTAGACTAATAGGAATATGTAATGTAGTATCGCTGTCACAAGAACCTACATCTTTTTTTTTTTTTTTGAAGGACGTGAATCAAAATTATAATAAAAAAAACTGCCGCAAAGAAGAAGAAGAAGACTTAGGAAGGTATTATCTATATACTTTGTTAAAGTTTTAAGCGTCGAACAAAAAAAAGGCCTTTTTATGGAGACCTCCCTTAATATTTTGTTTTAAGTATTTGTTGTTTTTATAGCCTCATAGACAATACATAATTAAGCCGTTTCGGAGGAGTATTGTAACTAACATTGTGACATGGAAATTTTATATATTAGAAGATTAGATAAATCATTCATTCATTCATTCATGCAAATGCATTGTCAGCAAATACCTGCTTTCCCTTTCATATCAAGGTACAGAGGCTCTGCTCAATATTGTCAAATAAAAAATAATAATAATATTTATGTCATAAGCTACCACATGCAAGAACGCTCACACACTCACACATACACACACATTCACATAATGTTTAAAACTTATAAAATGCAACTTAACCAATTAACTCTAAAAACTGTTTTAGTTTTAAAAATACAAAATATTTAGGTTAAAGGGTACCTGGTTAAAATCCGCACCGGTTTGGAAAAACAAATTCTTTTATATTGATTTGGAAGTGGCTTTTCCGAAACAGGGTTCTCCTAGTGCAGAAGCCACGAGAAAAATGTTATAGCGTAAATCAATAAGATTAATAAGACGACGGATTTTTGTAAAACTAATTGTGAATGTACATGTGTTTAAGATAAATAAACTATTATTCAACCTTAGCCCTCACCTGATCCAGCTTTAACTTGACATTATCGTCGACCAGTTTGACATGCGCTCCGTACTTGTCGACCACTCTCTCGACAACCGCCTTCCGTTTGTAGAATTTGTCGCCGAGGGATTTGGTCACGATTTTCACTATTATGTTTTCAGTCAGCCAGTAATCTTTTCTGGGGACAAAACAAATAAATAAATAAATATTAGGACACATTTCACACACGGCTCAACCCATACTGAACCATTTCTAGGGCCTTCCCTCAAGACGAGAGAGATACTACTCCGACGCCAACCGATTCAACTTTAATCTTGCCATGGCGAGCATAGACTGGAATGACATATTGACTAAGCACCGGGGCGAACCAAACCGTACATCCGAATCGGTGATAAACATTATTAGAAATAAGTTTAATATCTGTTTTCCGGTCAAACGTAAAAATATAAAGAAAACGACATGGGTGAGCGATGAGGTACTCGATCTAAAGAAGCTTCTACTGAACGTAGTACAGTTGAACGAAAGATTCCCAGGCCATGACGAACTACAAATTTTCTCTGATAGTTTAAGCGTAGTGTATGACAGAAGGCTGTCGGAATGCAAAGCTGGGTACTACTCCAAACTTATCTCGAAGGGAATTAACAAGTCAAAAGCGATCTGGAAGGTGGTGAATACAGAAAGAGGTACGTGCAAAAAGTCATGCGTCAACTTTACCGATGTTCTAAGAGATGATTCTGGTATCAAATTTATTTCAAAAAAAGCGGCAGCTAATGCCTTGAATTCGCGTTTTGTGTGTGCGGGCGCGGGTTGCGGCGCGCCCCGCGCCGACGTGAGCGCGGCGCGCGCCGCGCTGGCCGCCGCGCGCCCGCCCGCGTGCCGCAGCTTGCGCCTCGTGCGGTTCACGGCTGAAGAAGTTGATAAGATTATTACAACACGTATACCAAAAAAACCTACCAAAGATATTTACGACATATCGATGGAGCTAATCAACCAAGCCCATGTAACATTAGCACCTTGTCTTGCATTTCTTTTCAACTGTTGCCTGAGTGCAGGGATTTTTCCGACTGCATTGAAGCTGAGTAAAATATCACCATTGTTCAAGGGAAAAGGAAAACGTAGAGATCCGGACGCATACAGACCTGTGTCGATCATACCCATGGTGGCCAAGATATTCGAGAACGGCCTCAGTGCTCGTCTGTCCTCGTTCCTCGCAGCCACTGACGCTCTATCTGAGCGGCAATATGCCTACCGAGCAGGACGCTCGACGACCGGACTCGCGAGAGAAGTGGTCAAGAGCGTGTTAAGCGCATGTGACAAGAAACAGCGGGTAGCCGTGCTATGCTGCGATTTATCGAAGGCATTCGACCTGGCAGATCACGGAGTCCTCGCGGTCAAACTCGCTCACTACGGCATCGCAGGACCTGCACTAGCGCTGTTCACAGACATGCTGCGCGGTAGAGCCCAGGTGGTGGTCAGTGATGGCGGGGAGATGAGATCGGATCCACTTGAAACGATAATGGGTGTGGCGCAGGGTTCGTCTGTATCGAATATCTTATTTTCCCTTCTTCTGAACGACCTACCAGCTTATATATCGGTTGGTGAGAGTTACCTCTACGCGGATGATGTAATAACAATTGTAACGGCGAACTCAACGGCAGAGCTAGAGAAACGGCTAAATAATACAGCAAAGCAGCTGGCAAACTGGTTCAGTCTAAATGGCCTAGTACTCAACTTAAAAAAGACTCACTTTGTTCAATTCGCCGTATCTGGACGTCTAGTGGATAAATTAGAAGTTGAGATTGAAGGACAACTTATAGAGCAGGTTGATGTTACCACGTTCCTCGGTTTCGAGATTGACCGCGGATTGACTTGGGCCTCACATATAGATAAGCTCTGCGCGAAGCTGGGTAGTGCTTGCTTTGCGCTGGGTCGGTTATCTCGAGTGGTTTCAGTCGATGTAGCGCGCACGTGCTACTTTGCGACCGTGCACTCGGTACTGCAGTACGGGGCCGAGCTCTGGGGGCACGCGGCGGACCGGCTGCGCGCCTTCAGAATGCAGAAACGGGCTATCAGGGCGGTGGCACGTGTGTCGCGACGCACATCGGCGAAACCCTATTTTAAATCACTCGAGATTCTGACACTACCCTCGCTGGTAATTATGCAGCTTGCTCTGTATGTGAGGCACAACTTAGAGTCGTTCCCGAAGAGAGGAGAGGGTCGCCCGAGGGAGCGGACTCTCCGGCGTGACGGCGAGTTGGCGCGGGTGCCGGTGAGGCTCGTGCGCTCGGATAAGTTGTCGCACGTTATAGGGCCGAAAGTATATAACTGTTTGCCGCAGGATATTACGAATGCATCGAATAACAGCATTTTCAAAAATAAGCTCAAAAACTGGCTCGTTCAAAGAACATTCTATTCTGTGGACGAATTTTTTAATATTGAAAAAAAAAAAATATTTTAATAATGTGTTGACATGTAATTGATTTTATTATTATTTTATTAATATTGACATCATTACATATTGACATTAATTACAAATTTATTGTATTAAATATTGACATTTTTAATTTTGACGTATAATTTAATAATTATCAATAAATGGTTTATCTTGTTTTATCTTGATAAGGCCATAATCCACCACGCTGGCCAAGTGCGGGTTGGCGGATGACACACGTCTTCAGATATTATGGTCCTCAAACATGCCGAATTTCCTCACGATGTTTTCCTTCACCGTAAAGCGAGTGCAAATCTACACATAACTTGAAAAACAAGTCATTCGTGTAGGGCCGGGATCGAACCAGGAGCCGTCAGATACAAAAGCAGACAATTTTATCACCGCGCCATACGCGCTTCAACATACACAAAAACCTACAAAAATTCACCTTTCAAACAAAGAAAAGATTCGATCGGTCCATCCGTTTCTTCTTCTTTTGAATATGGCTTTCTGCGGTCGGTATGGCCACAATTTAGCCAATGTCGCGTGGTGTGTTGCAGACAAACGCTGATTGGATTGGACAGTGACAAAGTAATTAAGGTATGACACTGAGCAGATGGCCAGTGGCAAAATTTTGAATTCTGAGATAATTATTATATTATCTTATTAGTCCATCCGTTTGGGAGCTACGGTGTCCAAAAAAAAAACAAACAGACACGTCAAAATTATAACACCCTGTGAATGTGGTTTAGATGAGGGAAATGTGGACCATATATTCTTTGATTGCCCTTTAATGCAGTGCTCATTATACGACGTGATCCCCCCTGAAATTCCTCGTCCTTTCTCCCTTAAATGTCTTCTATCCCTTGTACATTCTCCTTTAGTATATATTCTATGTAAATATATTAAGAAAAACAATATAAAACTATAAATATATATACTCTTTGTGTTATATGTATACTTATATTTGTGAATGTCTTGTGTTCGTCTGTAGTTAGGATAATTATCTTTGTTGCAGGAAAAACACAAACACTGTGAATTTCGCTCCTACCATACAAACGATTTCTTAACCATACACAAATCTCTTTGTTCGATGGACTATCTTTCTACGTGACACTGGCAGAATCGCAAAGTTAATCCTTTGCTAAAAGCCAATAAATAAAAGTTGAAGTTGAAGTATAACACCCTGTTTTTTCGTCAGTGTTTAAAAATAGACCAACCTGTTAGCTATTTCTTTCGCTTTTTCCTGCATTTTCATTATGTCGTCTAAAGCCGATGGTTTAATCTTCTCTTCTATTTTCTGCTTCTTGGTGGAAGAAGGTTCTTCTTTGCTCTTCAGTTTCAAAGCAGAAACCGGTAGGGGTTCCGTTTTTTTATCTGAAAAAGTGGAATATTTATCAATCAACTAGCTGAGTCCTGCGATGTTACCCGCTTTAATCCGGACAAAATAAATTTAATCAGGGATAAAAAGCATTTAAAAGTTGTTTATGAATTCCTTCCCATCCAAAGGTTAGATAGAAGAGATCGCTCTGAGCGATAAGGCCGCCAATTGTAGCACACTAATTTTTAATCAATTGTATTTTACTGTGTCTTTTTATTTTTGTGTCAAATAAAGAATTTATCTATCTATCTAAAGTAGACTATGTGTTGACAATGGACTATAAAATAATCTAAGTTGCAAAGTGAAACAAAATAGCCTATGTTACTCAGGGATAATGTAACTTCCCAACGGTGAAAGAATTTTTCAAATTGGTCCAGTAGTTTTGGAGCCTATTGCAGTCAAACAAACAAAAAATCAAACTTTTCCTCATTATAATATAAAGTATAGAAAAAGATATTAATATCAATACCATCAGCTTTCCTCTTAACATTAAGACTGAGTGTGACTCTCTCCTGACTGCTCTCCCTTTTAAACTCCTGGTATTCCCTCTCTCTCTCTTGCGAAGAGCTCTCTTTCTTCCCTCGCTCCACTTGCTTCTGTATGAATTCTAACATCCTTTCCTGGGGACAAAAAGGTTTCATTTGACGATCAAACCATTACATATGATACTAGCTGAATCGGCAGCCATTGTCCTGTCTTAACTATGATTTTTAGGGTTCCGTATCTAAAAGGTAAAAACAGGACCCTATTACTAAGACTCCGCTGTCTGTCTGTCTCCAGGCTGTATCTCACAAACTGTGATAGCTAGAAAGCTGAAAATTTCACAAGATATGTATTTAGATGACAAAATTAAATATACGAGAGTACTCTCGACTTGTCGTTCGAAGAGTCAGCATCTCCTGATGATGCCTTGTGGTTAGGCGAAACACGTGTAGAGTTAAGAATTTCCGAATTGTTATAGGTAACGTTAATCTTAATTAATCTTAGTTAATTGATCTTAGTTAATTAATCTTAGTTAATTAAGCTTGGTTAATTGATCTTAGTTGATTTTTCCTTTACTTGTCTTAATGTGGATTTCGGATCACAGCGGAAGTACACTAAATATTTAATTTTGTCATCTATTTACAATGGATTTCCGCAAAGTAACGCCTGAGTCAATAAGTTAGATATGTATTTCTCATGCTACTATAACAACAAATACTAAAAATAAAAAAATATTAAGGGGGGTTCCAATACCTATTCCTAGCAATAGCAAACATAACATTTCTTTTATTGTGACAGTTATTTATAGTAGAAGATCCGAGCCTACATCAACCTTCATAGAAGTGATAATTGAATAAAATTAATATTATAATAAATATAATATGTACAGGACGACCGATAGTTTTTAAGCGCGAAATAGTTTAAGTAGTCTTTTTGTATCAGAAATATTTTTATATAATAGAATGTTAATTATGTAGTAAATAAATAATAATTTAGGTAGGATTTAATAAAGGAAATTAAGGAAAATTGAGAAAAATAGGTAGGTGCTCACCCTACAGTAAGGATAGAGATTAGGTCAGTACCCTGTTAGAAAGAGAGGTTAGAAAGAGATAGCATAATGGAGGGCTCTGATTGGACGAATTAAATAGATTCTAATTGGTGTTCATTTACAAGTCCAATCAGAGCTCAGACGAAATTTGTATATATTGAGGGCTGGGATCCTGAACAAACACAGTTCGTTCCAGTACCTCAAGCCCTCAAGAAGACTCCAATAAGACTCCCATAAGAAAAAGGAAGAATAAAGACTGGCTGGCCTAAGAAGACTGGTGTTTCCCTTCACAACCCTGCGCATCCCCCCTCGAGTTGCGGTGCAGTCACACACGAAAGTCCCCGCCCCCGCTCCCCGCTCGTTGAAATTGCGTAGGAGCGCGGACGGTCCGGCTGTACCGCACATTTTGGTCCTTCGGGCGCCGGATACTGGGGGTCATCAGTCGTCAGTCGTCGGTCAACGAGCCAGTCATCAGTGAAGTCAGCGACGTCAACATGCCAGTGACGCGCTCAACGGGAAAAGGAAAGAAGATCGCGACGGAGCTTCAACAGTCGTCATCGTCGGGTGCTACGACAACGTCAGCCGTCACGGGCCAGTCCATCTGTACGGCACACACCGGCATCACCTACGGCACCACGACCACTGGCACCGCCGCCGCCATTGAAGCATACGAAGCCGAAGATATTATGGAATCCAGGAGGAATGAACCTGAGGTGCTGGAACGAGCCTTGTCACCCGAACCGCCAGAACCGCCAGCTCCTATAGTCATAGAAGGCGGGAATGCACAACCGTTGGTGCATGGAGCAGAGAAGAAAAATAGCAGGCCAGTCAAGTCAACGTCATCGAAGTCATCGAAGACATACAAGAGACTAAAGGCCAAGGAGGAGATAGCACGCCTCAAGCTGGAGCTAGCTGCAGCACGACTTGCCGTACTTGAAGCGGACTCCGACACGGACGACGATGGATCCGAGTTTTCGAAAATGGAATCGACACAACGTGTCGACGCTTGGTTCAGAGAGAAGAAAGGACCCACAACGCTGGCCGAAAGTGATGAACATCAGCAACAGAAGACTGCTGAAAATAATATACCAGTGATTGTGGACAGTTTGAAACCAAGTGTATGTGAAATAGTGAAAAGGAGCCCACAGACGTCGGAAGAACATAGTGCAAAGCAACAAGTGATTGAACAGCCCGATTTTGCGAAGTTTACTGAAGCGATAACACTCGCAGTGAGGTCTTCGAGACCGAAAATGATGGAGCTGCCTTTCTTCAATGGAGCACACCAGGAGTGGCTCAACTTTAGTGCAGCATACAAAGAAACGGAGCAGCTGTTCTCGAAAGCGGAGAATCTGAACAGACTTCGAAAACATTTGAAAGGAAAAGCCAAAGAAGCTGTTGAGAGTCAACTGATAAGCAACACGGATCCAGCTGAAGTTCTGGAACACCTGGAAAGGAGATTTGGAAGACCCGATGTGATAGCACGGATGGAGATCAACGCACTGAAAACGCTGCCGCGCCTCACCGAGTCTCCAAAGGATATTTGTGTATATTATAGCAAGATTGCTAATTCAGTGACAACATTGAAGACATTGAACTGTGTGTATCATCTGTACAACGTGGAAGTTTCTCAAGCTTTAATTGACAAGATGACACCGACAATGCGCTTCCGGTTCTTCGATTTTGCCGCCACTCTCCCTAAGGATGAACCCAAGCTGCTGACAATAGAGAAGTTCTTCAAGAGAGAAGCAGAATTGTGCGGACCATACGCTGAACCGGAACAAGTGAAAGTGGAAACTGTGCAACAAACGAGACGACCTCAGAGACTGTATAGTGTGAACGATATAAATGGACTGTCTAGAACAATAGTGAAGTGTTTATTATGTGAAAGTGATCACACTATTGAAAAGTGTTCAAAGTTTAAGGACTGTGACACAAGTGAAAGGTGGGACATTGCTAAGCAAAAGAAGTTGTGTTTCCGATGCTTACGGTTTAGAAATAAAACACACTCGTGTCGTCAACAATCGTGCGGTATCAACGGATGCAAGTTCTACCACAACAGAATGTTGCATCATCATAAAGCACAGAAGAAAGAAGAAAGTGAAGATAAGGAACAACCCGAGGTCATCAACTCAGCGTGGACTTCGAGGAAGCAGTCTTATCTGAAGATAGTACCAGTGACAGTGAAGGGCCCAATAGACACTGTGAAAACTTACGCGCTCCTCGACGACGGTTCAACAGTGACACTCATCGATGAGAAAATAGCGAACAAGATCGGAGCGCCGGGACCCATAGAACCACTGAAGATAGAGTCAATCAACGCATTGAAAACTGCACATTCTAACTCAAGAAGAGTGGATGTCACCCTGAAAGGAGCCAATAACAACGTACAGAGGATTCAAGCAAGAACAGTGAAGAATCTTCAAGTGACAGCACAACAAGTTTCATCAGAGCATATTGGAGAATGTAAACATCTACGATCCATCACCAAGTTCATCACCTACGAGCACGCGAAGCCAGGAATACTCATCGGGCAAGACAACTGGCATCTCCTCGTCACCAAAGGACTTCGAAGAGGACCACGAGACCAACCAGTGGCTTCACTCACTCCGCTGGGATGGGTACTTCACGGAAGCCAGACCCGATCGACAGGAAATAGCGACTTCGTCAACCATCTTATTGAAGAACAAATAGAGGAAAACATGGATGAACTAATGAAGAAGTATTTCACAATGGACGCGCTCTGCATCAACCCACAGAAACCGAAATCGGATCCAGAGGAACAAGCACTACGTATTCTAGAAAGGCATACAGTCCACATCGATAACTCAAGATACGAAACTGCTCTACTTTGGAGAACAGAGGATGCAGTGCTTCCCGACAACTACGAAAACTCTTTGAAAAGGCTCCACGGAATAGAGAAGAAACTCGACAAAGATCCCGTTCTTAAGCAAAAATACACGGAACAAATGGAAGATCTTGTGAAGAAAGGATATGCAGAACCAGCACCAGAAAGGAAAACAGAAAATAGAACATGGTATCTGCCACATTTTGGAGTTGTGAATCCATTGAAACCAGAGAAGCTACGTGTTGTCCACGACGCCGCAGCTAAAACGAAAGGAACTTCACTCAACGACATGCTGCACAAAGGTCCAGATTTATTGGAGTCGCTGCCGGGAGTCGTCATGCGGTTCCGACAGCATCAGATAGCGGTGACAGCAGACATCAAGGAAATGTTTATGCGAGTGAAGCTACGAGAGGAAGATAGAGATGCACTTCGATACCTCTGGAGAGGCAATAGGAGAGATGATCAGCCACCAGAAGAATACAGAATGACATCATTGATATTCGGCGCTTCATGTTCACCAGCAACAGCCATTTTTGTGAAGAACCTGAACGCAAAGAAATATGAAGAGGCATATCCAGATGCAACGAAAGCGATAGTGAAGAAGCATTATGTCGACGATTATTTGGACAGCTTCAAGAGTTTGGAAGAGGCAATTAAGATCACAGAACAAGTCAGAGACATACAGAAGAAAGCCAACTTCGAACTCAAACAATGGAAATCAAATTCTACGAAACTTCTAGAAGCCATAGGAGAAACTGAAAATAGAGAAGGCATAGAACTCTACAAGTCAGAAGACAGAATGGAAAGAGTACTTGGACTCATATGGAAGCCAGAAAAGGACGAGTTCACCTTCAACCTCGACTTGACAAGAATCCCACCGACACTTATTGAAGGAAAGAGGCCAACTAAGAGAGAAGCTTTGAAGATAGTCATGTCACTCTTCGATCCGTTGGGCTTCGCATCACCAGTCACCATCAGAGCAAAGCAGATTCTACAAGAAGTCTGGCGACGTGGGACATCTTGGGACAGCGAGATAGATGAAGATCTAGCAGTACAATGGCGAAACTGGATAATAGAGTTGAAGAATTTGACAAATGTGGCGATAACAAGATGTTATTTGAACTACAGCGACGCCACATCTCTACAGCTACATGTTTTCACCGATGCAAGTGAAGCAGCCTACTCAGCAGTCTTGTTCTGGAGATCGACTGCACCAAATGGAGACATCAGCGTGTCACTCATCATAGCGAAGGCGAAAGTTGCACCATTGAAGCTCACATCAATTCCGAGACTGGAACTTCAAGCCGCCGTCATGGGGACACGACTGGCAGAAACAGTTATCCGAGAACATGAAAGGAAGCCAGATACGAAGATATTCTGGACAGACAGCAAGACAGCTTTAACATGGATCAAGACAGGATCACGGTCATACAAACCATATGTTGCTCATCGTCTTGCTGCAATAGAAGAAACAACGAAAATGCAAGAGTGGCGATGGGTACCGACGAAACTCAACATCGCGGACGACGCCACGAGAGATGTACCAATCAACTTCGACAGGAATCATCGATGGTACAAAGGCCCAGAATTTCTATATCAAGGAGAAGACTTCTGGCCGAAAGAGAAAGAGATAAGGACATCAGCAGAACCGACAGGGGAAGAAAGAGTTAACCACGTGAGAGAAGATGAAGAATCATCATTATCAGAAGCCCTGCCGGACGTTTCCCGATTCTCCAGATGGGAAAGACTCTGCCGATCAACAGCGAGAATTCTACAGTTTATTCAACTATGTCGTACAACCAAGGAAAACGTGAATTACAAAAGGACGTTGAAGAACAAAGAAAAGGATCCAGATTGGAAAAATAAGAAAACAAAGAAAGGAACATCGAAACCTCTTCAACAATCAAAAATAGAAGAAAGGAAATTTTTGACACTACCAGCTGAACTCTTGATAAAAGCAGAAGAGCTTTTAATGAAGTCGTCACAACAGGAGGCCTTCAAACAAGAAATTGAAGATTTTAAGAAACAGAAGACGGTCAGCAAGGATAGCAGATTGAACCAACTCAGCGTCAAAATAGAAGATGGAATCGTCAGATTGAGAAGTCGTATAGAAGCAGCAGAACAGATCTCAGAAAGAGTGAAGACACCAATGATACTGGACGGAAGTCACACGACAGTCAAACTTTGGATAGAAAATGTACATAGAAGACTTCATCATGCAGGAGTAGAAACCACAGTCAACGAGTGTCGTCAACATTATTGGATACTTCGGTTGCGACCAACGACGCGTACAATTTTGAAGAGATGTCTACACTGCAGATTGAAGACCTTAACTCCGTCATATCCGAGAACAGGTGATCTACCATCATGTCGTCTAGCTCACCATCAAAGGCCATTCACATACACTGGAGTGGACTACTTTGGACCATTAACAGTAACAGTTGGAAGAGCACATCAGAAAAGGTATGTCGCAATCTTCACATGTCTGACAACGAGAGGAATCCACCTGGAGGTGGCGGGATCATTGAGCAGCAGCTCTGCCATCATGGCACTCAGGAGAATGATAGCGAGAAGAGGATGTCCCACAGAAATATGGTCAGACAACGGAACAAACTTGAAAGCAGCTGATCGGGAACTTCGAGAAACAGTGGAAGCGGAAACAGCGGAGGAAGCATCAAGGAGAAGAATCTCATGGCGCTTCATACCCCCCGGAGCACCGTTCATGGGAGGAGCATGGGAGCGAATGGTCAGGTCAGTCAAGACAGCACTCTCAGCGACGCTACACGAGAAGTACCCGACAGAAGAAGTCCTCAGCACACTACTGGCAGAAGTGGAGTACACCGTCAACAGCAGGCCACTAACGCACGTATCAGTCGACGCGCAAGATCCAGAAGCCCTGACTCCAAACCACTTCTTACTGGGAGGACCTGGAAGAGTACCAACGCCTGGGAAATTCAACGAAAGAGATACAGTCACGATGTCCAGCTGGCGAGCCTCACAGAAGCTGACAGAAGATTTCTGGGACCGATGGATGAAAGAGTACCTCCCGACACTTCAAGAACGGCGGGAGCCCCATGGTAAAGGGCCCGAACTCAAAACGGGTGACCTAGTCTTAATCATCGACCCGAACCTGCCCAGAAACACATGGCTACGAGGAAAAGTCATCACTACATTCCCTGGACCAGACGACATCGTGAGGACAGCCGACATTCAGACGCAGCATGGCATTCTACGTCGGCCTACAAGGAAACTAATCATCCTACCAATAGAAGACAACAGCGAGCTTACGGCGGTCGACGGCGAGGTTCCGGTGACAAGGGACAACGGCAGCCCTGCAACGTCGAGCCACAGCGTCGTTCCTGTACCAAGGAGTGCGGCGAGACCACACGGCGGGAGAGATGTACAGGACGACCGATAGTTTTTAAGCGCGAAATAGTTTAAGTAGTCTTTTTGTATCAGAAATATTTTTATATAATAGAATGTTAATTATGTAGTAAATAAATAATAATTTAGGTAGGATTTAATAAAGGAAATTAAGGAAAATTGAGAAAAATAGGTAGGTGCTCACCCTACAGTAAGGATAGAGATTAGGTCAGTACCCTGTTAGAAAGAGAGGTTAGAAAGAGATAGCATAATGGAGGGCTCTGATTGGACGAATTAAATAGATTCTAATTGGTGTTCATTTACAAGTCCAATCAGAGCTCAGACGAAATTTGTATATATTGAGGGCTGGGATCCTGAACAAACACAGTTCGTTCCAGTACCTCAAGCCCTCAAGAAGACTCCAATAAGACTCCCATAAGAAAAAGGAAGAATAAAGACTGGCTGGCCTAAGAAGACTGGTGTTTCCCTTCACAACCCTGCGCATCCCCCCTCGAGTTGCGGTGCAGTCACACACGAAAGTCCCCGCCCCCGCTCCCCGCTCGTTGAAATTGCGTAGGAGCGCGGACGGTCCGGCTGTACCGCACATAATAGCATATTAGAAAATATATTAAATTATATTTTATAAGGCAAAGAATTAATATAATATTTTGTTGAATAATTTTGTTTAGATTTAATATTGTTTAATGATTGATTGGAAATGTCATGACATGTAACTTCTGTATTCAATAAATATGAACAATAAAAATTGTGAAATCAGACCAAAGTAGGTAAATTGAATTTAACTAAGGAAAAAGACATGGAGTAGAGTGGCCATAGAAAGGCCAGAATAGAGAAGATTGGAGGAGGCATTTGCCACCTGGCAAACAGACATGCAAAAGTGGAACAAAATACGGAAAATAATATTATCATGTCCGAAAGGAGGCTAATTATATAACTTTTGTGTTTTGTACATTAAGTGTTTTCTGTTATATGTCTATTACACTGGTCTACAGTGGTTTTGTTGCCTTTGATATGATGATGATTTTGGGTCCGTTTATACACACAATTCGTGAAAATATCAATAATTTTGTAAGATATGCTCGGATTTTTATCAACAAATGACTGAAAAATTTAATTTTGATGATAAATCGTTCAAAATTCAATTTGTAGAAATGAGCAAATTTAGTACTTTTACGAATATATTCGTAATCTGGGCACTTAAAAACGTAACAATTTGCGATGATAAACAGGGCAACAAAAAAAAAATGATTTTTTGTAGAGCTGTGTTATCTATCTATGAAAGAATAAGAAGACTGACCTGATCATCTTTATCCATCTTCTCCTTCTTAGCCTTAGCCTCCATAGCAGCTACGGCAGCAGGGTCTCTGTCAATGTATGTTACAAACCATCCCTTCTCCGTCTCATCTACGGTGCATTTGCCTTCTCTACCGAGCCACTTGACAAACTCCGTAAGCGTCTCCCACTGGGTAGCATTCATGTGTATATGCTCACTGAAATAAATATCACTTTTTTAACCACACTGAAATCCGACGACGAACGAAAGTTCGAGACGTCGGATATGCAGTCATGAACCTGAAATGGAGCTGGGCAGGACACTTGGCCAGACGACGCGATGATAGGTGGAGCAAAGTAGAGTATGGTAAGATTATAAACAATTGTGGTTCTCGTGTGATACGCAAATAATTTCAATATCTATGTTACTCCTTCACACTCCAACTGCAAGACCGATTTTGATCAAATTTACTGTGAAGATAGGTTAGACCTTGGACTAAGACATAGGCTACCTTTAATCCCGGATTAACTTGTTTCTTGTCTGGATTAACGCGGGTAACAACGGAAGGTGCATCATATGAATTATGCTGAGATGGGGCTGGTTCCTACCGATTTAACAGCATTAGATTAAGCTATATACATTGACATTGAACAGTGGACATTTTATGAACTGTTCAAAATTTAATTTCAACTCAGTGTGATATAGGCTCATCAGCATATTGCTGCTTGCCTATAAATCAAGTAAATATATATTTAGATTGTTGTGTTAGAGTGTTATTTTGTAATAAACAAATGATCTTTCATTGTTAACATATTAGTTGAGATGATGAGATCTCTTGCTACCCTGTGATCAGTGCACAAGTGAACTTTAAACATTGACATTGAACAGTGGATATTATGTGAACTGTTAAACATAATATTTAACTCAGTGTGATATAGGCACATCAGCATAATGCTCGCCTATAAATCAAATAAATCAATAAAATAGATTATTAGATTTTAAGCTATATATATTTAGATGGTTGTGTTTGAGTATTTGTAGGAATAAACAAATTTCCTTTTTTTCTTTCTTCACATATTATTTGAGATCTCTTGCTAACCTGTGATCAGTGCACCAGTGTACTTTAAACATTGACATTGAACAGTGGACATTATAAAATAAAATTTCATTGATATAGGCACATCAGTGTAATACAGTGTAAACTTGATATAACCACATTGAAGGGATTGTGCATTTTATGGCATTATAGAGAGTGGTCATTAAATGGAGAGAATGTATCATTGTATGGAATACAAGCTAAACCAACTAAAGCCAATTGATTTCGACGCTTTACAGAGTTTGTTGTTAAATCGAGTGACATTACATGGAGTTTGACTGAAAATATATATTCTCTTTTCCAAATAACTTGTCAAAACAAACCATCTGACGTAATACGGGAGGAAAAGGTATGCCAGTGAGGCAGGAACTTGCTTCGTTATTTTAAGGAGCTTGGTTGGCTTGGGTAGGCTGGGAAGGGGGAATGCCTTCTCACTACCTGAGTCTCTGTTTCCTGAGAGGTATCATCCGGGGTCTTCAAAAGTAGAGTTAATAGGTATTTTCTAGGTAAGCTTGCCACACTGTAGACTGCAGCGCAGCTTAACATCAGGTTAGCTGTAGTCAAACGCAAACCTATCAAGGATAAAAATAAAATGCCCAATACGCCCCTAGCAGGATGTCAGTACAGGTATGAAGTACAAGTTATTATTCTGTGGTACAGGTCTCATCACCTCCACTTTAAATTAGAATAGAATGGCCGAAGGCCTCTGACTTAGCTTAATAACTACATGTGCCAGACTCACAGCCGGAACCTACAATTTAACTTGTCATCTGACATCGGTAGAGCCGAAATGAAAATGTCACTTTTAAAACAACAGGCCTGTGCATGGTCACCCATCCAAACCATTGCTTAGCTTCAATGATCAGAATTAGACAAATAATTTAATTTTAAATTTATATTAATTGTGTCGTAATTTGATTAGTACGAGTAGCTTTGATTTTACAAAACCTGGATTAACTTCTTGTACCCAAACTTGCTTAACATTTGTCATAATTTTATTACTCATCATCTTTCTTTGTCTCAACTTTTACTATTTGGCGGTGAAGGAACTAAATCCCACAACACAGGGTTTTCTCTAGTGTGGGACATAGGGATCAAATCAAAATGGGAACATACAATTGTAAATATTAAATAAGGTTGTATTATTATTGTTAAAACATTGTATGTGTTTACTGGTCAATAAATGCTTAATATTATTATTTAAAAAATGATCGCGTCAAACGACTTACCGATTGGAAATATAGTCCTGATAAACTTTATTGGCATTGACCCGCTTTGTTCCGAACTGACGTCGCAGCAACTCCAAATATCCCTCCATAAATTCTCTGGAGAACCCATCGATGTATTTATTAGCGTTATCAGCGAATAACAGAAGTTGTCTTTGATGACTTTCAGACATAGTGTGGCATTTAAATCCGTTCTCATCTCGACACTGTTTCTGACACATCTGGCAGTACCAGCGGAGTTTCTGCAGCCCCTTAGCTTTGATCTTGTTTGCGATGTACTTTGGAGTCCCTTTTTCTGCTTTTCCACCCATTTTTAGCGATTATCTAGAGCTCTTGTGGTGAATGCCTTTGTAAGGTTGTTTTGGCTAGATTGAAGATTGTTAGTTCTAAAAAATCACTATATTTAATAGCATCGATCAATTAAATAAATAATATTCATTTATGGCGTGTTTTAGACAAGAAATACCAGTAATTATCTTGCAAAAATAACATTGCGATTGCAACGCAACAACATTCAAAGAGGATTGAAATCTTTTTTTTTTAATTTATTTCATGACCATGGAGACAAGTCCTTCAGTCGAAGTCTTATATATATTTAAAAATTTTACAAACATAAAAAAGAAATAAAAGTGATAAACTTAATTAAGTAAATATTTTCAACAGTATTCAAAATATACTAATAAAAAAAAACTTCTGAAAAAAACTTCACTAATCAGGGCAGCCAGTATTGCCAGCGTCTTCATTTTTTTTCTCCGAAAGATCATCTTCATAATGCCATATATATGGAATATTTTAATGGAACCTACGAGTACATTCGGTTTGAGAGGTAACTTCAAATATGTAATCACGTTTCATTTCGATCACAAAAATAGTCTACGCTTCGCCACAAAGTTGAAATTTTCCGTGAATTTTGTTTACAAGCCTCAAGGAGCCCGAGACCCGAAATGCAATACCGTGGGAATCGGTTTGTGCATCCTGGAGTTATAGCGTCTGAAAGGAAACCCGACTTATTTTTATATTATAGATTAAATTAAAGCAATTAAATTTATAAAATTTTGCACACCGCTTATGCGATAACCTACAAGGGACACTTCTTAATATTAAATAAATAAAAAATCTAAATGTCTTTATTAGCAAAACAAAAGCGTACCGTGTGCTTCGTTATTAGGGCATAGCTAAGACTACTTTAAATTAATTACTGAATTAATTTACCATGTTTATATATTACCTGTGGTTAAGCAAATAAAATGATTTAATTTTGTAATTTCAAAGTACCGCACTCAATTAACCGTACTAATTATTGTTGTTAAATAGTATTCGGTTATCGAAGGTATGAAGTTTGGGGCCGGTTTTGTGCCACGTAAATGTTTTTTTATGTTTCTAATAATAATAATAAATATTAGGACACATTCACACTCGGCTGGTTAGCCCCATACTGAACCATTTCTAGCTCGTATTATGGTTGCTAACACAGCTGATATACTACATACATATTATATATAAATACATATTTAACACCCAGACCCACAGCCAACAAATTTAGTTAAGCACAAAGATGTTGACCGGGCCGGGAATCGAACCCGGAACCTTCTGATTACCAGACCGGCATGGTAAACTTTACGCCAACGAGGTCGGTTTCTTGTGTATTCTTTTTTGTCGTTTATATTTCGTGTCACAAAATAAATGATTCTTTCTTTTTTTTTGAAGAAAATTGTGTTTTTATGATTTATAATAAGAAGCCGGCGCGGGCGGGGTGATGCCAGTTCCGTCCGACACATTCATGCTTGCAAACCTACGACTAGACAATTGAGGCCACAACCAGAGCGGCCCAAACATAAACTACAAATTATGTGGATATGTGCTCTATTGACATTGATTTAAGAATCAAAATGCCATAACATATTTTTTAGCACCATCTATAATTATTTATCGAAATTACCTTTGAGCCACTCTGGCTTCGAAATTAGAGGTTTGAAAAGGGGCATTGCCGTGGTCAAGTAATAATATCACAAATTGTGGTTTGGGCCGCTCTGGTTCTGGTGGCCTCAATTGTTCTGTAGTCCGGATAATCGCAAACCGTATAACTGAGGGCCGTATAACAGAGTTTATACTGTAATAGAATAAAACACCGTAAAAAGGGATCACATTGATTTTATTGGACAGCAGGGTCGACGAAGCGACATGACAAACGATATAATACATACTATGTACTGACTTTCACAGGTTTAACAAAATTTGTTCAGGAAACTTTTTATTCTATGGACGAAAATTGGAATATCAGAATAAATGTTATGTGAATCATGTCGTGACATGTAATTGTTAAATATTATTATTATTTTATTAGGTATTAATATTGACATTATTCCATATTAAAAATGATTTGTATTTCATATTGACATTTTTTTATTTATATTCATATTGACATTTTTTAATTTTTGACGTATAATTGAATAATTACACTGGTCTACAGTGGTTTTGTTGCCTTTGATATGATGATGATTTTGGGTCTATTTATACACACAATTCGTGAAAATATCAATGATTTTGTAAGATCTGCTCGATTTTTTTCAACAAATGACTGAAAATTAAAATTTTGACGATAAATCGTTTAAAATTCAATTTGTAAAAACGAGCAAATTTAGTAGGTACTTTTACGAATATATTCGTAATCTGGGCACTTAAAAACGTAAAAATTTGCGATGATAAACAGGGCAACAAAAAAAAATTGATTTTTTGTAGAGCTGTGTATCAATAAATGGTTTATCTTGTTTATCTAAGGTTTAAAGTACTACTAGATATAAGCCGATGTCTCTAAAAACGACAAGGAAAATAAGACCACAAGTAAGAGTGTAGTCTCATTTGAGTTTAGTCGGTCCAATCAGAGCCAAGGTGTGAATGTGCTAACACCTCAGAGTACATTCAAGAGTTACTAAAATAACCACCATAACAAGGTACACCGTAAGGTTTCCGATGGAGTCTCTTTCTTTCTGTAAGTATATATCAGTTTCAGTTTTAATGTCAATATACTTTCATTTAAAAAAAGTAACTTGTGAAAATCAGCACATTATTTCTTTTAAAATAGTTACCATTGTAAACAAACATTATTCTTAATATGTAATTACATAATCTTACATACTTAAATCTATTCGTATAATATCTATTATAATAATAAAGAGAAAAAATAATTTACACTTTAAGTTGAAAATTGCTGCTTAAAAAATATATTTTACATAATTTGAAAACTGCTTACTTATTAAACTATAACAGAAAGTTAATTCGTACATTAATTTTATTAACATACCTTTTATAAAACAATGCTAAGGTAAGGGGCCATCCATTAATCAAGTTAGGCTTTTTTTCTCCCTCCCTTTTGGTGATACATAGTGAGGTTTACCCCCCCCTTTCTATATCACGTGTATTTTTTAGTAACTACATATTCGTACACATAACTACTTTTAAATATTTATAAAATACAGCTTTCGGTATAATCTAATCTTTCTTCTTGATATATATAAATCTCGTGTCACAATGTTTGTCCTCAATGGACTCCTAAACCACTAACTGATTATAATAAAATTCGCACACCAAGTGCACTTCGATCCAACTTGAGAGATAGGATAGTTTAAATCTCAAATTATAGTCGCAATTTTAATTTATTGCTAATTATTGTCTGTTATTATTTGACAGTCACAATTATCTGTTAACTCCAAATGATTCTAACAGATGTCGATACCTTTCTAAAAACAACGTTTGCCGGGTCAGCTAGTTGTATTATAGAAAATAAATTAGCTAGCATCTATAAGTTAGCGTGAGGCCAAAAAGACGAACGCAACTTTTCGGTTCCGTATTCCGAAAAAATAAATACACGTGATATATTATTACAACCCCTCACCCCTCTGTGATATTTCGTGATTTTATATATACCCCCCACCCCCCCATTTCGAACTTCACGTGATTAATGGATGGCCCCTAAATAAAAAAAAATAAAACCCAAAAACATTGTTCAACAAAACAATTGTCAACAAAAAACATATTTACAAAAGAGATTTAAAGAAGACTTAATCTGAGTTAGTTTTTGGATTTCATAAAAAAAGAATCGAAGTCAATATTTTTCTTTTTCTTTTTTAATGTTTTTACCTAATCAAGTATCTTATAATAGTTAAAATTGAAATTCACTACTTCATAAGAACTTTGAATCACATCAAGGATTTGGCACTATTAATACACACTTTAATCCAGGATAGAACATTTATTAATCCATATCTTAATCCAGCGGGCAATGTGGCGCCTGTTTTTATTTTTATTTTTTACATATTAGTTTGATTGTTGAAGATAGCTTGATCTTGACATTTGATTTAGTAGGGATCGTGGCTACACGATTTAGCGACACTCAGGCCCAATATAGAGCATTTCTAGTTTAGAATGACTAGTTCAAAGTGGCTGCATGTTATATCAAAAATGAAAAAAAAAACTAGTGTCATATATAATTAGAATAGGAGGGTCTTTTAGATGTACTAATTTAATTTTAATTTATTTATTTGAGCGCATTTAAATGCCACACCTATAACACCAATATACATATCTTAATGATAGATCATAATCTATCGTTATATATTAACATGTATACATATTCAGATTATATATCTGACAGGGTTATTTATAATTTAATTTACGTATGTATCATTTAATATATTTTTTCTTTTTCATATAAGCTAAGTGGCCAAGTTCTGGATAAAAAGAGTTTTCAAGCCGGCTTTACGACTGTTTGTTCTGAGACTTACAGCGGGGACCTACAATTTAACGTGTCATCCGACCCACGGTATTGCCCAGATCAAATTGCCACTTTTAAAAAGACTGTCTTGTAATGTAATTTAACATTCGCGTCTTTTATTTGTTATATAAAGTAGTGAGAACCTTTTACCTTGGATAAACCCAGGTTTTTTAGCTAAAATATTTTAATAACAATACGTATTCTGTTTGTGATAATAATAAATAATAATAATAAGGTGCAGAATGCCTAGTTCAGAATAACTGGCTCTAAAGCTACGTAAAATTATTACAAATAACCCTGTTAGATGAAACCGACATAAATTTACTCACAATCAACAAAGACATTCACGTCACAACATTTAGTACTTTACAAAGACAAAACTAGCTTACATTATACTAACATCCCGCCCCGGCTTCGCATGGGCTATAAATAATCTAAGTTGCAAAGAGAAACATTATATAGAAGACAAAATTATATTTGCTTGACTTGCTAAAATTGCTGGCTCTTCGAACTTATCGTTCGAAGAGTCAGCATCTCCTGATGATGCCTTGTGGTTAGGCGAAACACGTGTAGAGTTAAGAATTTCCGAATTGTGATGGGTAACGTTAATCTTAATTAGTCTTAGTTAATTAATCTTAGTTAATTTTTCATTTACTTGTCTTAATTTGGAATTTCGGATCACAGTGGAAGTACACTAAATATTTAATTTTGTCTTCTATTTACAATGGATTTCCGCAAAGTAACGCCTGAGTCAATAGGTTAGTTAGAAACATTATATAGCCTATGTTATTCGGGCTTAATGTAGCTTTCCAACGGTCATATAATTTTTCAAATAGATGCAGTAGTTTCGGTGCCTATTTGCGTCAAACAAAAAATCAAACTTTTCCTCTTTATAATATTGGTATCTTATTTATAAAATGTCCATGTCACAATGTTAGTTACCGTACTCCTCCGAAACGGCTTGACCGATTTTTACCAAATTTTTTATGCGTATTCAGTAGGTCTGAAAATCGGCTACTATCTATTTTTCATACCCCTAAATGAGTCAAAACAACGTTAAAAATAAAATAAAATCAATCCGTCTGAAAGTAAGCTTAATTTTTCAGTAATACGTACGAGTTTCATTTGAAATTACACAAATTATGGAACACGGAAATAACTATTAATAGATAGACGCGCTGTTTAGCTCTTTAGTCCGTCTTGCTCTACCGCACGGACATTTTATGGCTCTGTCCTTTGCTAGCACCGCGTCCCGCGACCGCAGAGGCGAACAGCACTAATATGAGACTTTGCTTACATCGACTATGAAGTGGGATATTATGATTGGTCCTGCTCTACCGCATGGATTCTATATATCTCTGTCCTTTGCTAGCACCGCGTCCCGCGACCGCAGAGGCGAACAGCGCTAATATGAGGCATTGCTTACATCGACCATCAAGTGGGATATTATCATTGACCTGTAACATGCTCAAAGGTCAAGTCCAGATTACGCTCTGCATTTAAAATGGACTCTTAAAGTATGATTTTTGCAGGCCAGCAAAAATTTTATGTAATTTTTCTTACTTAGGTTAAAACCACACCAAAGGTCTATCATCAATTAAGTCCTTTTAAATATCACTTAAGTCCCATTTCTGACATTTCTAACGATCCAAAGTCTTTAATGCGACCTGGAAATTTTCCTCTGAATAAAAACGTGCCACGAATTCACATAGTTTAAAAAAACAAGACTGATGCCAACAAAATCTTTTTCTAAAATGGCTAAAACGGGACATTGGCCCACGAAAGTCTCGTTTTCAACTCCTTAGCTACTGACGCCTTCTGTAAATCACACAGTCCTTAAAAGAAATGTTATCATGTTGTTATTACAGATTTTCCGGTTACATTAAAGTCTAAAATACCACAAAAGTCCGAAATTTTCATTTTTTCGCCATCAAGTCTTTTCTCACAGTTTCCGCATAGAAGTTAAAGTTGTTTGGCTGCAAAGGTTTTTGCAATCACTTTAACATGCCTTTAACAAATCACCGAAAGTCCTTTTTTTACCACCAATGTCTTTTTATTACCAGTTTGGCACAAATTTAGTCTTTATACAAACACTCACAATCCTTAGATGATAAAAACAATTTTACAACAGATCTTTCTCAGTCACTTCTATACCAAACACTTTATTAAAACACCTCGCAAGTCCTATTATCTCGCCATACCTTTTTTATTTATTTTTATTGCTAGTAATTCAATACTGATCTTGAGCTAACGCCGATAGGCTAAAACATGTTTAACACCACACTCATTTTAATACCACGAAAGTCCCTTTTTTCACCATCAATGACTTTTTCAGTCATTTATATCAAAACCTTTAGAACATCACGTGAATTATTTTAGTATATGGGCTTTTTTGGGTCACTATAACAACGAACTTCTTTTCGAAAACACTCAAGGCTTTTTCACCACCAAAATCCTTTCTTTACCACCAAAGTCTTTTTTAACCACCAAAGTCCTTTTTATAACCACCAAAGTCCTTTTATAACCACCAAAGTCTTTTTGTAACCACCAAAGTCCCGTTTTGTCACAAGTCTTGCGCCACCGAAGTCCTTAAACGAACGCAGTCCCCAGATGGCGCGCGTGACTCTACACCAGTTCCAGGACTTTTATTGTACCTTGGCTGTTAGCTGCCAGTAACACCTGAAAAATAAAGGACAAGGTAAGTTTTAGAAAAAAAACTATAAAAAAATACGACCGAATCAGACTCGCGTACGAATGGTTCCGTACCACATACAAACCAATAATGTATACATATTTTTATGAATTGTAATTATTATTATATTTTTTTCGCATACGGTTGGTTAAACCCACACTGAACCATTTCTAGTTTGTATAATGGTTCCTAGCACAACTGATTCGATTCACAGACCGACATCCAACAAATTTAGTTAATCACAAAAATGTTGGCCGTGCCGGGAATTAAACCCGGAACCCTTTGGTTGGCAGTCCGGTGTGGTAACCATTACTTAGTCGTATACTTATTTGAAATATTGTGTCCATTAAAGAATTTTATTTTTGTTACTCTGAATAGGTCAGCTTGACCGCAAATATCTATCTATCTATATCTTCGATCAAAAATGTACTAGATTAAGGTGATGTCTCTAAAAACGGCAAGGAAAATAAGACCACAAGTAAGAGTGTGGTCTTATTTGAGTTAGAGGAATTTAAACGTTATTTATATAGTAATACAGTTGAATTTTCTAACGAACACTGCGAACGGTCATAAAATTCTATAGCTGTTATCGCGGAGCAAGATAGCTTATGTTTATTACGGCACTAGTCGAAACTCAACCTTAAGATACAGTGGTAAGGTTGACTTGAATTGAAGTATTTTTTGTGACATGGTCATATTTTGTATTTCTGTGTATATTGTAATAGATACAATAGTATAGTAAACTCATGCCATTTTTTTGCGTTGTGTTTGTATGCAACACTGAATCTGGTATATATGTGACCGAAGATCTAAATACACATATCACCTGTTGCTCCTGGGACCTCCTCCAGCAAACGGCGGAAACAAACTCCGAGGGTTCCTCGTCCCTCCTCTCTCGCTCCAGGAAACCGCGCACTGCGTCGAATCTGTACAGAGAAGCAAATAAATATAGCAAGCCTGTAATACCAGACTATCCAATAAGGGATATGCAGACAATTTTTTTTATTTTTATTCAATATACTGGCGTGCGCGCAGCGTAGCTCGCCCTTCAAGCGCTGTTGCGATTACAAGTAAACATGCTACATTCTTGTTGCTTTTTGGCGGTTCGGAGCGTGCTATTAGCAAATACAGCCACTTTGCATTGGTGTTAGGCTATAGAACAATAAAAGTGATGCTATAAATGTAAGCTATTCTAAAAGTTGCTAACATAACTATCTCAATACACATTTAAAAATTGTTCTCGAATAATAGTCCATATTAGTTTTAACTTACTTTCCGGATACAAGTTCTGTATAAGTAAACTTACTAAAGAATAATATTATTTTACTTTACTGTACTGCTAGGATAAATGTACACTAGTATAGTGCGGTTATGTGTTTATTGTTATACATATTAATAAAGATATTTTTAGCAGTATATATATCTGTACAGAATATCTTTATCTTTGACATGATAAAAATAGAAGTAATTAGTTCGGACATGACAAGATTAATAATAAAACATCTTCTTGATATTTTATATAAATTACATTCAGTGACACAAAACAGATTTTCAGATTATTTTTATTTTTATTATGTAGTTTTATAATTAATCTTAATTATTGTGGTTTAGTTTTTAAAAATTATATAACTTTAATAAAATGTTATTTGTAAATGACGTGCCATGTATGACAAAAGTAGTCAAATTCAAATTTAAATTATATATTTCTTGCAAAATAGGTACAATTGGTGTTAATACAGTAAGTTGGCCCTCTATTTTGACCGTCAGGCATTAGATTACAATGTCAGAAAAATTGAATATCAGAGAAATAATGTAGAACAATGTCAGTAAGAAAATTGTAATTTTTTTATGACACATTCACACACGGCTGGTTAGCCCCATACTGAACCATTTCTAGCTCGTATTATGGTTGCTAACACAGCTGATATACTACATATACATACATACATATTATAAATAAATACATATTTAACACCCAGACCCACAGCCAACAAATTTGGTTAAGCACAAAGATGTTGACCGGGCCGGGAATCGAACTTGGAACTTTCTGATTGGCAGTCCGGCATGGTAACCTTTACGCCAACGAGGCCGTCAACGTCAAATTAAAACATACATTTTGTCAAATACTAGATACAGGCAGCAGCGCTAATTATACACACATGTCCAACATTATAAGTAAAAAGTCAATAAGTACAGTCAGCAGCAGAGATAATCAAATACATACATTAGTCATAAGATTAACTAGCTGACCTTGTTTTGCCTCACTTACTCAACCCAGTCGAAAGGTATCGACTTCTGTTAGAATCATTTAGAGTTAACAGATAATTGTGACTGTCAAATAATAACAGACAATAATTAGCAATAAATTAAAATTGCGACTATAATTTGAGATTAAAACTATCCTATCTCTCAAGTTGGATCGAACTGCACATGGTGTGCGAATTTGATTATAATCGGTTAAGTGGTTTAGGAGTCCATTGAGGACAAACATTGTGACACGAGATTTATATATATTAAGATTTCTTGCAAAATAGGTATAAGTGGTGTTATTACAGTAAGTTTGCCCTCTATTTTGACTACTCCTACTAACATGCATCTCCTCTCTACGCATCACATGCCCATACCACGCTAACCTCCCACTCTTTAGTTTCTCACTCACTGGTGCTACTTCCAAACTTCCTCTAATATACTCATTCCTTATTTTGTCCATTCTTGTCACTCCACACATCCATCTCAACATTCGCATCTCTGCCGCATGCACTCCTCTTACATGCCCTACTCTTGTTCCCCAACACTCAGATCCATACAATACGACAGGTCTAATGATCGTCTTGTAAATTTTCCCCTTCAGTTTAAGGGGCATTTTTCGATCGCACGTCGTTCCTGAGACCTGTCGCCATTTCATCCACCCAGCGTTTGTTCGGCTCGCTACGTCACGGTCAATATCGCCGTCGTTTATAAGGTTAAAAAATGATTTGATTTTGATTTTCGAGGTCGTCATTTGTTTCCTACCGACCTGTAAGCGAGCAGCGGCCGCGACAGCCCCGAGTAGTACACGTAGAGCGCGTTGTTCTCGGAGCCGCAAGCTATGTACTTGCCGTCGGTCGCGAGACCCACGAAGTTCTTCTCGTTCGCGTGACCTGTGAATGACCTGTGGAAAAAAAAGGACACATTTCACACACGCAGTGGCGTAGCCGAGACCGATATATTTGACGGTTGCTGGAATACTCTGACAAGTACCTGTCTAAAGTACTGCGAACTCGCTTATACTAGACAATCTGCAATAACAGGCTAATTGACCACGTATTTATTTGACATTGTGATTAATAATTTTAGGTTTTTATTTTTTGTATATAATTTGTTTAAATTCATAACTTAAGACATATTTTATTGTATATATATATATATATATATATTAGCATTTAATTTAATTCTATGATAATTTTGTGTAATTGATAATGTATAATTTGATTTTCCTAATTTAATTTGATTGTTTGTATCTTTATTTTTATATGTGTATATCATTAGTGTAATTCATGTGGTGCTAAATATGATAAATAAATAAATAATAAAGTAGCTAAGTGGGCAAGGGCCCTGGTGCATAGAGAAAGAATCAAAATCAAATTATTTATTAGCCTTAGGGCATCACGCCGTACTGGGCAAGTAATTTTACAATTTACTTACAAATACAAATAATTTATTGATAACACCAAAGTTACAAGTCAAATAATATGATATCAATACAAAAGTATATGATATATATCCATGTCAATTTTCAATTCTAATTCTAAATTTCTTAATTTTTAAAATGTATAATGCCTAAAATACGAGTACACTCGTAATATTATTGCATAAATGTATATCTATATTTATATTTTTCTTCCATCTGGAATCGTTGGAAAGCTTTATAACTACATATAATAAGACTGCTACAAGACATGGGCCCTCATCCCTTTTTCACGTAGCTTGATCGTTTATTGCCCTTCACTGATTGATTATTATGTCGAGTAAACAGTTGAATACAGTTACTCTGAATTTTTTTTTCAAAGCTTATGGTAGTTCATTCATACATACATTCTATGGCTATTAAAATATTTAACAAATTACCAGACGACCTAAAGCGTATCTATAGTATTAAAACTTTCCTGACAAACTTGAAAAACTTACTCATAACAAAAAGTTATTATAAAATAGAAAACTTTTTAAATGACAGAACATTAAAAAAATCTAATGAATTAACAGGGCTGCTCATCTCCAGTAAATAATTGCAATGCCTTATGGGTAATTATGTAACTGTAATGTGACATACTATTGCAATAAATTGTTTGACTTTGACTTTGACTTTAGTGGGCAAATAGACCCCCAGAGGTCCGGGGACCTGGTGCACTGCACCACCGGACCCTACTATACATACATATAGCTACACACAGCTTGTTAGGCCAACGCTAAACACATACATTTCTAGTTTGTATTATGGTTGACATCACAACTAATATACTACATATACATACATAAATACTTAAATATATACGAGTACTAGCTGACCCGGCAAACGTTGTTTTGCCTCACTTAGGGGTATGAAAAATAGATAGTGTAGCTTATATGACACGTTCGTAGATTTACCATAGCAGCGCCATCTATTGATTACTTACTCAACCCAGTCGAAAGGTATCGACATCTTTTAGAATCATTTGGAGTTAACAGATAATTGTGACTGTCAGATAATAACAGATAATAATTAGCAATAAACTAAAATTGCTACTATAATTTGATTGAGATTTAAACTATCCTATCTCACAAGTTGGATCGAACTGCACATGGTGTGCGAATTTTATTATAATCGGTTAAGTGGTTTAGGAGTTCATTGAGGACAAACATTGTGACACGAGATTTATATATATTAAGATGTCCTATATAAACATTAGACTTAAGAAATTTAAAGTACGACACATCTGTAAAGTGTTAGTGGGCACTAATGTTAGTATTACCTAACACATCTAGGCGAGTCGACGTGCCACAGTTTAAGCTGCGAATCGGTAGAGGCCAACACTAAGGCTCTGGAGTCGATGATTTAAGGTACAACAAGGCAACAAGAAGTTAATCGAAAAAAAAGATCCTACGAATGAAGAATCTGACATACGACGGGTTTGAGATGTTAGTGGACACTAATGTTAGTTATTATAGTTACCTAACACATCTAGGCGAGTCGACGTGCCACAGTTTGAGCTGCGAGTCTGTAGATGCCGACACTAAGGTCCTGGAGTCAAGGAATTTGACGTAGGAAACGGCTTTCCTGTGGTCCTTAAACACCGCTAGAGGGTGTCGCGGGGCACGCAGATCGTAATAATGGACGCAGTGATCTGGAAAAAAGGAAAGGGTTTTTAGTGTGTACTTATCACTTATCTATACCAATATTATGAAGAGGAAATAATATATTGACGACCTCGTTGGCGTAAAGGTTACCATGCCGGTCGGCTAATCAGAAGGTTCCGGGTTCGATTCCCGGCCCGGTCAACATCTTTGTTCTTAACTAAATTTGTTGGCTGTGGGTCTGGGTGTTAAATATGTATGTAGTATATCAGTTGTGTTAGCAACCATAATACGAGCTAGAAATGGTTCAGTATGGGGCTAACCAGCCGTGTGTGAATGTGTCCTAATATTTATTTATTTATTTATTTAATAATAATGCATTTATTTGACCAGTATAGTTATGGTTAACAAGTTTGGGTAAAAGAAATGAATCCAAAAGTTTTGTAAAATCAAAGCTTATGATCAAACAACGACACAATTTATATAAATTTAAGGAAGCTACATTATCCCCGAGTAGCATAGGCTTTATTTTGTTTCCCTTTACAACTTGGATTATTTTATAGCCCGTGCGAAGCTGGGACTGGCTGCTAGTCACAAAAAAAAATATCTTAAACGAGAGACCTTTTTACCCCTCCACCCCTAACAAAAAATCTTCTTACTTGTTTAAACCTAATCTAGCATGAAATCTACTGACGCTAGAGCGAGACTACTCACCGGCGGAGCCAAACGCGAGATGGCAGGAGGAGCGCGGGTTGAACCTGACACAGCACACGTTGAACTTCGCCTCCAGTGTGGTCACACTACGCTCCGCATTCAGTGACCACAGTTTGACTTACATACTTCTTACTTGTTTAAACCTAATCTGGCTTGAAATCTACTGACGCTAGAGCGAGACCACTCACCGGCGGAGCCGAACGCGAGATGGCAGGAGGAGCGCGGGTTGAACCTGACACAGCACACGTTGAACTTCGCCTCCAGTGTGGTCACACTACGCTCCGCATTCAGTGACCACAGTTTGACTTACTTCTTACTTGCTTAAACCTAATCTAGCTTGAAATCTACTGACGCTAGAGCGAGACTACTCACCGGCGGAGCCGAACGCGAGATGGCAGGAGGAGCGCGGGTTGAACCTGACACAGCACAAGTTGAACTTCGCCTCCAGTGTGGTCACACTACGCTCCGCATTCAGTGACCACAGTTTGACTTACATACTTCTTACTTGTTTAGACCTAATCTAGCTTAAAATCTACTGACGCTAGAGCGAGACTACTCACCGGCGGAGCCGAACGCGAGATGGCAGGAGGAGCGCGGGTTGAACCTGACACAGCACACGTTGAACTTCGCCTCCAGTGTGGTCACACTACGCTCAGCATTCAGTGACCACAGTTTGACTTACATACTTCTTACTTGTTTAAACCTAATCTAGCTTGAAATCTACTGACGCTAGAGCGAGACTACTCACCGGCGGAGCCGAACGCGAGATGGCAGGAGGAGCGCGGGTTGAACCTGACACAGCACACGTTAAACTTCGCCTCCAGTGTGGTCACACTACGCTCCGCATTCAGTGACCACAGTTTGACTTACATACTTCTTACTTGTTTAAACCTAATCTAGCTTGAAATCTACTGACGCTAGAGCGAGACTACTCACCGGCGGAGCCGAACGCGAGATGGCAGGAGGAGCGCGGGTTGAACCTGACACAGCACACGTTAAACTTCGCCTCCAGTGTGGTCACACTACGCTCAGCATTCAGTGACCACAGTTTGACTTACATACTTCTTACTTGTTTAAACCTAATCTAGCTTGAAATCTACTGACACTAGAGCGAGACTACTCACCGGCGGAGCCGAACGCGAGATGGCAGGAGGAGCGCGGGTTGAACCTGACACAGCACACGTTGAACTTCGCCTCCAGTGTGGTCACACTACGCTCCGCATTCAGTGACCAGTTTGACTTACTTCTTACTTGCTTAAACCTAATCTAGCTTGAAATCTACTGACGCTAGAGCGAGACTACTCACCGGCGGAGCCGAACGCGAGATGGCAGGAGGAGCGCGGGTTGAACCTGACACAGCACACGTTGAACTTCGCCTCCAGTGTGGTCACACTACGCTCCGCATTCAGTGACCACAGTTTGACGCGCGCGTCGTCCGAGCCCGACGCTAGGAGGCGCACGTCCGCACGGTTGAAGTGCACGGACCAACAGCGTTTGTCGTGCTCCTGGAAATAAATGTAATGTTTTTGCTGTAATAACATTTTAGAAATCTATGAACGTCGTGATGATATATATAAATTAACAGCGACTGGCTTGTCTTGTCACTCAATGTCATTAGGAAAATACTAAGTGTTTTTTTTTTCAAAGGGGTCAATTTTCAGACTTCGATTTTGCCCACCCGCCCTAAATTTTGACACCAATTGCACTCACCATAAGCGCCCGTGTCCGTAGTGTTGTATAAGCGTCCCATACGCAGTTTTCATAGTTTGATAAGACCAGTACATTCTTGCGATAATCGTACAAGTCATTTATGACATACAAGACCCCAATTTTGACACCAAAGTCACTCACTATGAGCACCCGTGTTTGCTATGTTGCATTCGCATCCTATACATAGATGTCAGTTTGTAAGACACATTCTAACATATTTTTCACATTCAAACTCAAAATTTTGACACCAAAGTCACCATGAGCACTTGTGTTTGCTACGTTTCATTCGCATCCCATACAGAGAAGTCAGTACAAGCTTGTAGAACGCTTTCCAACATATTTTTGACATACACGCCTTAAATTTTGACAACAAAGTCACTCACCACGAGCACTCGAGTTCGTTGCGTCGTATTAGCGTCCTATATGGAGACCCAACCGCCATCGTCTAACAATGCTAGGACATATTTGTGGTTAGCTTTTTAGGATATTTTTGACATTCAAGCCCCAAATTTTGCCACCAAAGTCACTCACCATGAGCACCCGTTTTTGCTGCGCTGCATAAGCATCCCATACTGAGACGTCAGTACAAGCTTGTAGTACGCTTTCCAACATATTTTTGACATTCAAGTCCTAGCTTTTGACACCAAAGTCACTCACCATAAGCGCTCGAGTTCGCTGCGTCGTATTGGCGTCCCATACGGAGACGCAGCCTTCGTAATCCGACGACGCCAGAACGTGCTTGTGGTACGCATTCCAAGAGACGCAGGAGATCTTATGGCTGCACTGCATCTCCGCGCATGGATAATGGACGTCCACCGTGTCTCGAACCACGGCTTCGAAGTCGAACACCTGTAGATTTTTATTTATTTATTTTTTAAATCAAATCAAATCATTAATCATTTATTTTTGTGACAGGAAAAACATATAGGTACACAAATAACAATACATATGAAACATTTCCGATCACAAGCCGGCCTCAACTCAGCATGTGCTGGCTGCAGGCAACCATCACTGATCTTCCGTTGAGACCGACGGATGACGACACCTGAACCCCAAGTTTTGACACCCGAGTCCCAAGTTTTGACATCTGAGCCCCAAGTTTTGACACCTCAGCCCCAAGTTTTGACACCTCAGCCCCAAGTTTTGACACCAACCTTTATCCGCTTAGTAACGCCGGCTATGGCGAACATCTCCTCGTCTTTATCAAACTCTATAGTTGAAACTATAGTGGAGTAGTTGATGGCGTCGCTGCAGTACGATAATGTCGCTAGGGGACGGAGCGCTCTGAAAAATAATTGTTTTTTATTTTTTACTCGCCCGATGGTGGTCATTCTGTTAATCCAGGATAAAATGTAGCCTATGTATTAATCCGAGGTACAAACATACACACTCAAAACTTTTGCCTTTATAATATGGGACACTAGCTGCGGTCCGCGGCGTTACGTGTTAATCCGGAAAAAAAATAAGTTAATCCGGAATAAAAAGTAGCCTATGTGTTAATCCAAGGTATAAGCTACTTGTATTCTATATTGCACCAAAATAGGTTCAGCTATAAGAGCGAGAAGAAGTTACAAACACACACTTATTACAATACTTTTGCCTTTACACTATGGGATACTAGCTGCGTCCGTGTTAATCCAGAACAAAAAGCAGCTAATCAGGGATAAAAAAAACAGCTTGATACTGGTTGCAGAAAACAAAAAATCTCTAGCTAACCTGTGATCAGTGCACTACTGGACTTTAAACATTGACATTGAACAGCGGCCATTATGTGAACTGTTGAAATACAATTTCAACTCAGTGTGATATAGGCACATCAGCATAATGCTGCTCGCCTATAAATCAAATATATAAATAAAAATAAAGAGTAGCCTATTAGTCCAAGGTCTAACCTATCTTCACAGTAATCGACGACCTCGTTAGCGTAAAGGTTACCATGCCGGACTGCCAATCAGAAGGTTCCAGGTTCGACTCCCGGCACGGCCAACTTCTTTGTGCTGAACTAAATTTGTTGGCTGTTGGTCTGGGTGTTAAATATGTATCTATATAAACTATGTATGTAAGTAGTAGGTATATCAGTTGTGTTAGCAACCATAATATACGAACTAGAAATGGTTCAGGGTTGGGGTTAACCAGCCGTGTGTGAAATGTATCCTAATATTTATTTATTTATTTAACCTATCTTCATAGTAAAACTAATTAAAATCAGTCCAAATTTGTCGGTTGAAGCGTGAAGCAGTAAAGTTTTAATATTAAGCCCTGCCCCCGCCGTGAGATGGGACACCGTGAGGTTGTAGTCGGTAGTGACGCCGCTCCGGCCCTCGAGCCCGACATACCCCGCCCGCTTCGTGCAGGCTTGTGGCGGGAGATGCGTTTTTTTTTTTTTAGGACACATTCACACACGGCTGGTTAGCCCCATACTAAACCATTTCCAGCTCGTATTATAGTTGCTAACACAACTGATATACTACATATACATACATACATATTATATATAAATACATATTTAACACTCAGACCCACAGCCCACAAATTTAGTTAAGCACAAAGATGTTGACCGGGCCGGGAATCGAACCCGGAACCTTCTGATTAGCAGACCGGCATGGTAACCTTTACGCCAACGAGGTCGGCTTTTAACATACATTCTTCAGGAAAAAAAAGGAGAACCTGTATCTGGTGAAAGCCACGAGGTCCTCCCTGAAGGCATCGAGTCCCCGCGAGGGTGGCGCGGCGGCTCGCGTATTGGTGTTGGCTTGGCTCTCCGCCACGCTCACATCCGCCTGCATCTCGTCTGGTGCTCTCTGGTCGCCACCTGGAGTAACACAAGCCACAGTTAGGCCTTGTAAACTGGTCACGTAAGGAAGGCATCTTAATTTCTTTCACCTTAACTCTCTTCCTGAGACTCTTTTTCCCGAGAAGTACAATTTGGGGGTCTTCAAATCTAGAATAAATAGGTTTCTTCTGGGCAAGCGTGTTACATCTTAGACCACAGTCAAGCTTAACATCAGGCAAGCTGCGGTCAATCGTAAGCCCATTTATCATAAAAAAAAACCGTGTAGAAAACTTACATTATTATTAAAAGTTGGAATAATGGTTAAATCAAATTCGAATCATTTAATCGTTCGTATGTTGAATTACATAAGCCTATTTGCATTAGCGATGCGCGACTGTGAATGATTCAAGTCGAATTATTCGACTTTATAAATCATTCGACTCATTCGAATGATCTCTGAAAATTAGTAACTTACATGATACCCACTCAAAATTAACCGGACTGAATGAATACTACATTAGTTACTACTTGAGCCGGTGGCGCTAGGGAGCGGCGCGGGAGTCCGGCGAACGATTCATTCATATTTCATTCATTTGAAACTAACAAGTGACATTGCCAAGATTCGATAACAATCGAGTCAAAACGCCATTAGTAACTAATTAGTAGTCATCATTCGATTATTAACATTAGTATATTACTAATATTCAAGTCGAACGTGTATATTACTAGTTGTAGATAATTCGACTGGTCAGATTATTCGCAATCGCGCATCTCTAATTTGCATTATCTGTTAAAAAAAGTCAAGTTCCAAGTTTTAGTTTTACCCACACCGGCTCCCGGTATGTCAACAGTTGCGGCGAAAATGTGTTTATACCGGGAGCCGGTGTTTCAACATACAAGTGGTTATTTCAGACATAGTCTATATTAAAATCATAAAAATAATAATACTAAATCAGGGGCATAGAAAAACAAAATAAAATTAAATTAAATGTCAAACGGAATAATTACAATAATAATCTTATATCAATTGGAATCTCAGCATCGGCTCCAACAATTTTCATGAAATTTAGTATATAAAAAAAAATATAAAAAATCGGTTTTGAAAATTCTGGACCGATTAGAAAAATTCTTTCACCGTTGGGAAGCTACATTATCCCCGAGTAACATAGGCTATATTTTGTTTCTCTTTGCAACTTAGATTAACTGATGACCTGGCGTAATGGTTACCATACCAGACTGCACATCAGAAGGTTCCGGGTTCGATTCACGGCACGGTCAACATCTTTGTGCTTAACTAAATTTGTTGGCTGTCGGTCTGGGTGTTAAATATGTATCTATACAAAATATGTATGTATGTATATGTAGTATATCAGTTGTGTTAGCAACCATAACACAAACTAGAAATTCAGTATGGGGTTAACCAGTGAGTGAGAAATATGTCCTAATATTTGAAATTTTATTTATATTATCTCTGAGTAACATAGGATACCAATTATATAGAGAAAAAAAAATAGTTTTTTGTTTGATGCGAATAGGCTTTGAAAATACTGGACCGATTTGAAAATTTCCTTCACCGTTAGGAAGCTACATTATCCCCGAGTAACATTGGCAATATTTTGTTTCTCTTTGCAACTTAGATTATTTTATAGCCCGTGCGAAGCCGGGACGATCTGATAGTAGTAATCTATAGTGAGTATATATACCTTGAGCCGTTTGCAACCTAGAGTCCGCTTGTAGCACATGCTCCTCAGCGCTGATCACAGATGACACCGCTGATGTCATCACCGAGGGGTCCCCGGGGAAGTCACAGGGGGAGAGGGGTCTTTTGTAAAGTAATCTATAGTGGGTATACCTTGAACAGTTTGCGGCCTGGAGTCCGGCGCTTGCGGCACATGCTCCTCAGCGCTGATCACAGACGACACCGTTGACGTCATCAGCGGAGAGGTCCCAGGGGAAGTCACAGGGGGAGAGGGATCTCTTGTAAAGTAATCTAAAAAGAGTATACCTTGAGCAGTTTGCGGCCTCGAGTCCGGCGCTTGCGGCACATGCTCCTCAGCGCTGATCACAGACTACACCGCTGACGTCATCACAAAGGGGTCCCCGGGGAAGTCACAGGGGGAGAGGGGTCTCTGGTTTAGTAATATATAGTGGGTATACCTTGAGCAGTTTGCGGCCTGGAGTCCGGCGCTTGCGGGACATGCTCCTCAGCGCTGATCACAGATGACACCTATGACGTCATCAAAAAGGGGTCCCCGGGGAAGTCACAGGGGGGAGAGGGGCCTCTAGTATAGTTATCTAAAGTGAGTATACCTTGAGCAGTTTGCGGCCTCGAGTCCGGCGCTTGCGGCACATGCTCCTCAGCACTGATCACAGATGACACCGCTGACGTCATCAGCGGGGTTGTCCCCAGGGAGGTCACAGGGGGGAGCGGGGTCTCGGCGGGAGGGGCGGGGGTGGGCGCCGTGCTACCGGGGAAGTAGAGCTCGTCAGCTCGATGGGCGAAGTAGCACTGTGAATTTGAAAAAACCAGTTATTAGAAAATGAACGTGGTCAGTGTATGCTAATATATATAGCATAGTATAAAAGCATTTTTAAATGGGACTTTATGATGTTTAAGCCGCTCTTAAAAAGATTTAGCGTTAGTTACAAGGAGAGATCAGAGTACTACAGAGGATTGCTGATTCCTATACAATAAAGCGTGACGCGGCAATAATTACGAATGATACCTAGATGGCGCTGCGATTCGAGCGTGCAGCCTAGCTGCCGGCAAATTTGCATAGTGATATAACGATAGTAGATTTCGTGACCCGAGTGAAGTCGTTTCAAGAAAATACGAAAAGATGGCGCTTACTAGTACGATTTTCATCAAGGGATTGAGCGTCTATTACATTTATTAGTCTATATAGCATAGCATAAGCATAAGCCCACTGCTACGTTACCACTGCTGAAACTCGGGGCCTTCCCTCACGAGGAGTGAGATATAGGCCATAATCCACCACGCTGGCCAAGTGCGGGTTGGTTGACACACGTCTCCGGATATTATGGTCCTCAAACATGTCGGTTTCCTTCACCGTAAAGCGAGTGCAAGTCTACACATAACTTGAATAACAAATCATGTATGGTGTAGGGCTGGGATCGAACCAGGGGCCGTCTGATTGAAAAGCAGACGTTATTACCACAGAGGCACACTCGCTCTTTGGTTACTAGTGGTATTCATCGTCATTCATACATCATTATCAGCCCGTAGACGCCTATTGCTGAGCATAGGCCTCTCTTCTTGTACGCCAGTCATCTCGGTTTTGCGCTGCTCTCATCCATGTCTTGCCTGTGATGTTACGGATGTCGTCGACCCAGCGTGTTAATGGTCGACCGACGCTTCTTTTGCCTGTTATAGGCCTCCAGCCCGTCAATGTTTTGGCCCACTTACCACGACTTACGATCTTATAATTTGATGCCGAGCATAGCACGCTCCATGGATCTTTGAGCGACTTGAATTTTACTATCTCCTTAGTAAGTCCATGTCTCGGCACCGTGGTATTAGTCTATGGTTACAAGTCACCAAGTACAATATACCTGTACAAAGTCATCGAAGTGCGCGGTGAGTCGCCGCCAGCGAGCCGCAAGCGCATCGCCCCCGGTCCCGCTGCCTCCCGCAAAACTCTCTTCATCGCCCGTCGTCGGACTGCCTGCAAATCAATCATAATAAATATTGTTTATAAATAACAAATTGTAGTTTCTCCTTGCTGGTGGTAAATCCACCCTTGCTTCATCTTCTTACGGTCACGGAGTCTTCTTTGGGGGGTCACGGACGAGTCTACTTAGGGGGAGTCAAAAATCAAAATCAAATTATTTATTACTATTAGCCTTACGGCATCACGCCGTACTGGGCAAGTCAATTTACAATTTACTTAATTTCTAAAATGTATATGCCTATATTACGAGTACACTCTTAATATTATTACATAAATCTATACCTATATCTATATTTTTCTTCCACCTGGAATCGTTAGGAAGCTTTATCTTATATATAAAATTTCCATGTCACAGTGTTTGTTACCGTACTCCTCCGAAACGGCTTGACAGATTTTTTCCAAATTTTATATGCGTATTCAGTAGGTCTGAGAATCGGCTACTGTATATTTAGAAATAAGAAAAAACAACGTTTGCCGGGTCAGCTAGTAACTACATATAATAAGACTGCTACAAGAATGAAGATTCTGAAATGAAGAGAGTAAAAAGGGTTATTTTCGAAAAAGTGTTTAATTTTTTGTTTGACGGATGAGTCCTCTTTTTCGGAGGTTACCGACGAGTTTACTTTTAGGGGGTTCATGGGCGAGTTTCTTTTTGGGGGGGTTACGGACGAGTCAACTTTAAGGCAGTCACAGACGAGCCTCCTTTTGAAAGGTCACTAACGAGCCTCCTTTTGGGTGTCACTAACGAGCCCCCTTTTTGGGGTCACTAACGAGCCCCCTTTTGAGGTTTACTGACGAGTTTACTTTTGGGGTCACAGACGAGCCTCCTTTTGGAAGGTCACTGACGAGCCCTCTTTTGGGGGTCACTAACGAGCCCCCTTTTGGGGGTCACTAACGAGCCTCCTTTTGGAAGGTCACTGACGAGCACTCTTTTGGGGGTCACAGACGAGCCTCCTTTAGGAAGGTCACGGACGAGCCCTCTTTTGGGGTCACAGACGAGCCTCCTTTTGGAAGGTCACGGACGAGTCTACTTTTGGGGGTCACTGACGAGTCTACTTTAGGGGAGTCACTGATGAGACCCCTTTTGGGAGGTCACTGACAAGCCTCCTTTTGGGGGTCACTGACGAGCTCCCATTTGGAAGGTAACCGACGAGCCTCCTTTTGGGCGAGACCTTTCGCGCTAGCTTTTAGCTCTTTTAGGACATTTACTACGTACCTACATACACATCTCATCTTCCTTGGGGGATCATATGTAAGTCCCACCGCACCCGTTTTCAGATGATTTAGGAAATATTTAAATCTAAGTTGCATGCATTTTTATGTAAAAAAGCGTACTATATATAGCATTAAACTTTTCCTTAATGATAAAGAAATTATATAAATATGACTTACTGTTTTTGTAAATATGTATTAACTTCAGACTTATTCAGTTCATTATAAAACTCATGTCTGTAAGCCCTACGGGCAAAAACTTGAGGATCACTACATACATTTTAGTTGTAAATAGTTTTAACTTTTATGACATTTTATGATACCACCAATGTACCTAGTTTTATAGACAAATAAATCATTCAATCATTCAATAAATCATTCAATCATTCAAAAAATTTCTGCGTGAGTTAGCTTGTATATTACAGCCGCTTACCATCAACATGCGCGGCGGTGTCGCCGACAGAGCCAGCGATATCGGCTATCTCCCTCCGTAACGCCTGTACGGCGTCCCCCTCGCTTGTGGGCGGAGCTACCTCGGAGGGGTCGCGGGCCAGACCGACCGCTCCCGTTTTTAGCTCTTTCAAGACATCGGCCACGTGCTCCATGTCCTGAAATTAGGTTATCAATTCAGTCTCTAGTTGTTGTAGCGCCTGTAGCTCGGCTAGTTAAGGTGTAGTGATGGGTAAGACGAAACAAAATAAATAATAGGCCAAGTGCGAGTTGGGCTCGCGCATGAAGGGTTCCGTACCATTGTTCACTCATATACAATCATACATAATCCCACATGCACTTATATTAAGCATACCACACACACACACTAATATATATACATACTTAAATACATAGTTTAGAATAAGTTTAAGAATGTACCACAAAAAGTAGCGACAAATTGCTCATATATTAGTACGTACCTAATGCGATAGCCAAAATTTGTTTTTCTATATGTGGCAACACCAAAGTTGGACAGTTTGGTTTTGCTTTTGGAAATTAGTTATGTTTTTCGTGTTATTTATTGTTTGTTATTGATAGTGTAGCTCATATTTATCTATAAAACTGTGTGATGTGTTAGGTAAGCACAATGTCTTTTTAATTTAAGTGTCACAAAAAGCTAAATACTGTTGCCCCACATAATAGGATCATATGATACTTAGCGCGGGGCGCAGTGGATATGGCAAAACGTACACTAAGACTTAGCTATAATCTAGTATTTATTTACTCATAGTACGTTTCACCCCTGTATTTTGTTCAAAATAAACGTTTTTTTTTTATTGATTGTTGTATGGGAACCCCACTTAATTTTTTTTTTTAAATTATTTTATAATTTAATTTTAAAACTAATATGCATTTATACATTTGTGAAAATTGTATGTGTCTAGCAGTCGTCGAAGCGTCCCCCGAGGAGTCTCGCAGGCTAGCCGAGGTGGGCGGGGTGGAGGGTTAATGCGAGGAGCGGAACCTCACCCCACCCTTTCCGGTGAGGAGGTCATCGTGAGGTTTTATACAAATACAAATCATTTATTGATAGCACCAAAGTTACAAGTCAAATAATATGATATCATTACAAAAGTATATGATATGTATCCATGTCAATTTTCAATTATATTCTAGTACTATAATATCATTACAATAGTATATGATATTAATCATAATGTCAATTTTCACTACTAATTCTAGTATCTAATATAATATCAATACAAAAGTATATGATATGAATCAAATGTCAATTTAGTCGGTATTGTCGGTATGCCCTTCTGGCATCGAGTCCGACATACCCCACCCACCTCCCCGGGTGTGGTGGGCATGCGTAAAAGCATTTCCTAACGTTAAAAAAAAGCAGAGCCGCGTTCTACTGCTAGTATATCTTAATATATATAAATCTCGTGTCACAATGTTTGTCCTCAATGGACTCCTAAACCACTTAACCGATTATAATAAAATTCGCACACCATGTGCAGTTCGATCCAACTTGAGAGATATAATAGTTTAAATCTCAAATTATAGTCGCAATTTTAATTTATTGCTAATTAGTGTCTGTTATTATTTGACAGTCACAATTATCTGTTAACTCCAAATGATTCTAACAGATGTCGATACCTTTCGACTGGGTTGAGTAAGTAATCAATAGATGGCGCTGCTATGGTAAATCTACGAACGTCATATAAGCTACATTATCTATTTTTCATACCCCTAAGTGAGGCAAAACAACGTTTGCCGGGTCAGCTAGTATTTTATAAATAAGCTTAATATACACAAACATATATTTGTAAAAATATACCTGCAGTTTCGCAAACAGTAAAACGTTAGTGTTCATACAGTTAAACCTTTCGACTGGGTTGAGTAAGTAATCAATAGATGGCGCTGTACCCCTAAGTGAGGCAAAACAACGTTTGCCGGGTCAGCTAGTATATATTATTATATACCTTCCTGACGAGGGCAGTCTCCCGCGCCAGGTGCTGCAGCTGATGCGTGCGGTGGCGGTGCAGGTGCGCCAGGAACTCGTACAGCAGCCGGTGGTGGGCCGCCGCGCATTCCGCCTCCAGGAGCCTGGACAAACAGGGAAAAAACAGTGTAAACTCTATACAACGACACTGAAGGGACTGTGCATTATAATAATAATAATAATTTAATCGGAAATTTTTGCAAGAAACAACTGAACCCGAACATGAACTTCAGATTCAGATGTTTTATTGACCATAATAACATTCATTATTTTTGGTACGTCATTTACAGTGGATATGTCTTAATGCTAATATATAATATAATTTAAATGTCCGCGAAAGTGTGATAAACGTCAAATTTAGAATTATTTTTTTTATTATGACTTAAACTGAAAATATCCCTCTGTGAGCTTCATGTCCAGATATTCGTCTAATTTATAAAACGCATTACATGTCAAAAATGATTTAATTTTACATTTGAATTCATTATATTTTAATTTAGTTATAGGCTGTGGCAACTTATTATAAATCTGAATTTTTGTATAAACACCATGTCTTTGGGTCTTTACGAGCCGCGTCTTAGGAATACACAACCTGTCTTCATGTCTCAACGTCTTAGTCGCGATATATCCGGTATGTTTGTTTTTTCGTGTTGTACTTGGCTTAGGCCCGTGATGCTTCATATTTCACCGGAATTCCTAAAATTCCGAGAATTACACATTTGGTATAATAATAATAATATAACTTTATTGCACACCAAAAAATAGAGAAAAAAAATACAAGGTATAAAACTTAAAAACTAGAGCACAATGGCGGCCTTATCGCCTATGGCGATCTCTGCCAGGCAACCGTGAATGAAACGGACCATGGCAAGAGTGAGAGGCGGTGGTGCAAAACAGACAAACATCGTACAAAACAAAAAGAAAGAAAATACAGCAAATAAATAATTTAAAATACCGAACATACAAGAAGAAAATAAATAAATAACAACACAAATCACAACAGCTACAACTTAAGAAAATATCTCTATACTATACACATACATAAAGTGAATAATTAAACAGAAATAGAAGACAAAGTAATTATAAACCATATTTTTGAAGATAGGAAGTGATTTGGCCTGCCTTATGTGTAGCGGCAAGGCATTATATGGCGTTATAATAATATATAATAAATCGTTTATTCAGGCAACAAAGAGTAAGTACATATTTCGAACTTACTACTATAAACTATTACAAACTATCAGTTCAATAAAAAGATTACAAATTTGCTAGCCATAATAGTAATACCTGCTAAATTGTTATCTCTTGTGGGATGACTATTATATTTAATTTGGAATATAGGTACTATGTATCTTCTATTATATATTTAATTATGTACAAGCATGACTTGACAAATTTTTAAGACTAAGTTTTCACTGCAGTAGGATATTATATAATAATATAAACAAAGAAAGAAATATGTACATATCATCATTATACAGTTTGTTGACACTCGGACAAGAATATTCTGTATCCCGAGTGTCAATAAGTGTTATAGAAATCAAATTACGAATAATAATAATATTAGCCTCCCTGCAGCTTTACGGAGAACTTGCCAAGCGGTTGGTGGAGGTTTCGGGTGTCCAGAATCATCATCATCATCATCATCATCATCAGCCTGTGTCTTCCCACTGCTGGGTATAGGCCTCCTCTCCAACACGCCATATAGTACGGTCGTCAGCCAGTTTCCACCAGTTTTTACCAGCGTGCCTAACGATGTCATCTGACCACCGGGCTGGTGGTCTGCCTCTCTGTCGTTTTCCGTTCCTCGGATACCACTCGGTGACTGCCCTGGTCCATCTAGAGACTTCCCTACGCACCAAGTGTCCAGAATGTTGGCTTTTATTTCGGTCAGCATTGCCATCCACCGTGGCAATGCTGCCAGCATTTTGGGCACCTTTTCCTCTACCCCTGGACTTTTGTAGGTTAAGTATAAGTACGCTTTATTGTATGGGAATCAGCAATCCTCTCTAGTATTCTAATCAGATTTGACGACCTCGTTGGCGCAATGGTTACCATGCCGGACTGCTAATCAGAAGGGTCCGAATTCGATTCCCGGCTCGACCAACATCTTTGTGCTTCTCTACGCATCACATGTCAATAGAAGACAAAATTAAATATTTAGTGTACTTCCGCTGTGATCCGAAATCCAAATTAAGACAAGTAAAGGAAAAATCAACTAAGATCAATTAACCAAGCTTAATTAACTAAGATCAATTAACTAAGATTAATTAAGATTAATGTTACCTATCACAATTCGGAAATTCTTAACTCTACACGTGTTTCGCCTAACCACAAGGCATCATCAGGAGATGCTGACTCTTCCAACGACTTCACTCTCGACTTGTCGTTCGAAGAGTCAGCATCTCCTGAAACACGTGTAGAGTTAAGAATTTCCGAATTGTGATAGGTAACGTTAATCTTAATTAATCTTAGTTAATTTTTCCTTTACTTGTCTTAATTTGGATTTCGGGTCACAGCGGAAGTACACTAAATATTTAATTTTGTCTTCTATTTACAATGGATTTCCGCAAAGTAACGCCTGAGTCAATAAGCATCACATGTCCATACCACGCTAACATTCCAGTCTTTATTTTCTCCCTCACTTCCTCTAATGCCACGCTTTTTGACGTGACAACGTCTTAAATTAGGTTGCGGCTGGGAGTCACTTATGAAAAAGTGTAACGCCCGGTAACGTTACGATGAGTCACCGAACGAGAGAGAGGCCCGCCGAATGCCTTGCGTCTCTCTCCCACTCAACTATGATCGGTCTGTTGCGCGCGCAGCACGCGGCAGTCGTTGTCACGTAAAATCTTCGCCCGTAAAACCGACTTTACAGGCAACCATTTTTTTTGTATGGGAATCAGCAATCCCCTCTCTAGTATTCCGATCTCCGGTAGCACTCACCGTTTCCTCCTCGTGAGCAGCTCCAGCATGGACTCCACCTCGGGCAGCGCGAGGTGACGCGACTCGCACGCCAGCAGCGAGCGCAGCGCCGCCGGCTCCGCGTGAGACGCGGGGGCGTTGCTGCGACCCGAACGCAGACGACGCTTTGCCACCTTCACACAAAAAAATACATACACTGAAATACAGTGTAAACTCCATGTATGTACTTACATAGGGTTTTTTTATTGACAAGTCCATACTGTACCTTGTTATTAATAAAAATTGTTTTTTTTTTAAACATTCACACACGGCTGGTTAGCCCCATACTGAACATTTCTAGCTCGTATTATGGTTCCTAACACAGCTGATATACTACATATACATACATACATATTATATATAAATACATATTTAACACCCAGACCCACAGCCAAAAAATTTTGTTAAGCACAAAGATGTGGACTGGGACGGGAATCGAACCCGGAACCTTCTGATTAGCAGACCGGCATGGTAACCTTTACGCCAAAGAGGTCGTCGAATATAATATAATAGGATACCTTATAATGAATAAAAATATTGTATGCTATATTTTTGAATGATACATTCTCTCCATTTAACGACCACTCTCTATAGCCATGAAATGCACAGTCCCTTCTGTGTCGTTAAATAGAGTTTACACTGTATATGGTCACGGCTGGTGGTTGCGGTACCGCATTAGTGGCACCACCGGTGGAGCTCCACGGACTTATGGAGATTTGATTAACCTCAACAACCCCTTGACCAAACTGTCTCATTTTTCGACCAGACATTGATTTTGAACCTATCTAGCTGCCTGTAAAGTTTAAGGACGCTAGGTCAAACCGTTCTAGAGTTATAGCTGTTCAAACACAAGGACTAGAAAGCATGCAAACAGACAAAAAGCTATTATTATTATTGCCAATAGAAGACAAAATTAAATATTTAGTGTATTTCCGCTGTGATCTTAAACCCAAATTAAGGCAAAGGAAAAACTAAAATATTGAACAAAAAAAATAGGTGTGTTCTTCCGACCAACCACCACACCTCCACTACAACTCACACCAGTAAAACTATTTTACACGCTTTCTATTAGCTTCACCTGTATGTTTGTATGTTTGTTTGTAACCGACATCTTTGGGCGCGATTTTGACCCACTTTAAACGGCCAGATTTCGTTGAAACTTTGTAGATTTATTGAGGACCGATGACAATACACTAATTTGATAAAATTATTAATTTTTCCTTTGTTTATCTTAATTTGGGTTTTAGATCACAGCGGAAATACACTAAATAACCGTTCGTATGTTGAATGACATTAGCCCATTTTGTATTATCTGTTATAAAAAAGTCCAAGTTCCAAGTTTTAGTTTAATCTTGCGGTTTTCAAAGCACGAGTTAACCGGTTTCTTCTGGATAAGCGCGTTCCACCTTAGATCACAATATATCGCTTACCATCAGGTGAATTCTGATCAAGCGCAAATCCATCATAGTATAAATAAAAAAAAAAACACTGGCTCCGGTATGTCAGTTGCGGCGAAAATGAGTTTATACCGGGAGCCGGTGTTTCAACATACAAGTGGTTAATTTTGTCTTCTATTTACGATGGATTTCCGCAAAGTAACGCTTGAGTCAATAGACTATTATTATTACCAAAATTTAGGTGGGCAATATCTTCGCTACAAAGATGTACTGATATGTGCGCCAGCGAACTAGAGTATTCTAGTTCTCTGTTCGGCGCGGATAAAACTGTAGCCCCGCAGCACAGGATCGCAAGATACTTAGCGCGGGGCACAGCGTCCCAAGAACGTACCACAAAATTTACCTACCCCACTCTTAGCACATATTTATTGTACGTACACAACCTTATCGTAAATAAAAATATTTGTATTGTATTGTATTTGTATTGTACTTAAACGGAATTTAACTGCTTGCGTGCTATCCACAGAGAAGTGGGAGGAAGAAGCACACACTAGACCGACTTGGCGTTCTAAAATTAAGAAAGGAGTCAAACAGTTTGAGGAAACTGTTTGACGCTGGACTTAAAACGCCAAGTTCGCAAGAACCGACCTAAACCCTCCTACGTCTACACCTACAACAGCGCCGGTCAGCTCTACTGCGCTACATGTGACCGGGTCTTCAAGATTTTTTAATATTATTAATTTTTTTTTGTTTGACACATTCACACACGGCTGGTTAGCCCCATACTGAACCATTTCTAGCTCGTATTATGGTTGCTAACACAACTGATATACTACATATACATACATACACATTATATATAAATACATATTATTATCATAATTATTATTTGTCTTGAACACCCGGTCAACTGTTGCGGTTGCTTCAACTTCACACGATTTTGTTTAACAGATAATACAAAATTGGCTAATGTCATTCAACATACGAACGGTTAAATATTTAGTGTATTTCCGCTGTGATCTGAAACTTAAATTAAGATAAGCAAAGGAAAAATTAAAATAGTTTTACTGGTGTGAGTTGTAGTGGAGGTGTGGTGGTCGGTCAGTTTCCTTTGCTTATCTTAATTTAGTGGCTGGAAAATCCGAACCAAAGTTCGGGTTTTCCAGCCACTTACGAGCACACGCTAGAAGATAAGCAAGGGTTGCCATCGTCGGATACGACGCGGATGACATCATCATCATTATTTTAATTAGTTTGATTGTATTTAATTTAATTTGATTGTATTTTATTGATATTTGTTCGAATTGTATGGATGGATTATTCTGAAATAAATGAATTAATTAATAATTATTACCAGTTCATTAAGCAAGAAGTTGGGGAATATATGGTCTCGGCTGGCGAGAGCGGCGCCGCACTTGGGACACCGTCGATGCAGCTCCACGGACTTGGCTATGCAGCTGTAGCAGAAGGAGTGACCACACCGAGTCACGTAGGCCTCCTCTATCAGTTCGAAGCACACTGGGCAGAGGAAGTCGCAGTCCTGGAACAGATCAAAGGTTATTGGTTTTTAAGAAACAGCCCTAAGTGTAAAGAAAGATTAGATAAATAGATATAAATCGTTTAAAAATACTATGTGTGCCAACTAAGAATAGGATCGCGCTTGCTTCAACTTCACACGATAACTGTCAAAAAGTACTGCCAGCAAAGAAAGCGTAAAACAAAAGTTTAATATTTTTTTTTGGTTCATAGATATAAATTTAATTATTGTATAATTATTTCATTCATATAAAAAAACTATTTTTGAATTTTATTAATGGATAATTTTGGATCAATTAATTCTATAGGTAAGATGTACCCAAGGCAAATCAACAACACCTAAAAAAAATCACTTGACAAGACATTGGTTTTGGATAGTTTCGGCTTAAGTGCTGTAAGCATTATAATAAACTCTTTTTATTTGCAACAAAAAGAAGTGCCAACAATGTATTTTTTTTATATTTCTATTAATATGCCTTTACTTTCAAATCCTACTCATTTATAATTAATTGCCGTAAAATGTATAAGAAATAGTAAAACAGCGTACATTAAACATATAAACTGAATATAATTTATTATTGTTTACATTTTTTTTTGCACACCATACATTTTGTTAATGACGTTAGCGCGTATTATTGAGCAAGATGGCGGTTTGACAGTCCTATTCTTAGTTAGCACGCAACTTGTGTACCGACCCACGGTAGCGCCCATATGAAAATATACTTTAAAAGATACCATTTTAAACACTGTCCGCATCGATCGTTGCTTAGCATCGATGATCGCGTCAGATCACCTTAGCTAGCCGAGCTAGAGATACTACCATAGACTTATAGTACACATTTATAAAAAAAATATGGCAACCTTCCGCACCACGCTTTATTGTATGGGAATCAGCAGTCTACTCTAGTATTCTGATCCCTGGTGCTACAAATGTTTATTTAAAACTTTGTAAGCGAATGTTTAGCATAGTTACAAATTTTGGCAAAACAGCAAGTATGGCTATTGATAATATCGTCAGTTTTTCCATCACACGGCCCCTGTTTCGATCCCAGCCCTACACCAATGACTTGTTTTTCAAGTTGTGTGGATTTGCACTCGCTTTACGGTGAAGAAGGACATCGTGAGGAAACCGGCATGTTTGAGGACCACAATATCCGAAAAGGTGTGTCATCCGCCAACCTGCACTAGGCCATAATCCACCACACTGGATTTGGGCCTATATTTTTCTCCTTGTGAGAGGCCCGAATTCCAGCAGTGGGAACATATAAAGGGCTGCTAATGCTACATATTTTGTAAAATGTTACCTTGTCCTCAAGTGAGCCCCCAATACCACCGAGGGCAGTGGAGCCTGAGGCAGCCGTCCCGTTGATGGACGACCCCACCGAGTTGGTGGCCGCTGCCGGCGGTACTGACATTGTGCTGGAGAACAACAGACAAAATACATAAAAAAAAAAACATATATATTAGGACACATTTCACACATGGCTGGCTAACAGAACCATTTCTAGTCATATTATGGTTGCTGACTCAACTGATATATATACAGTAATACCCCGGACTTACGCGATAGGTGGGACCGAGCGCTATCCGCGTAAGTCGAATTCGCGTAAGTCGGGGTACAATTTAGCATTATACATCTATAAAGTCATACAAAGTATGTTTAATTGGGACCGGAGACTATAATTTAGGAAATATAAAACAATAATTTAGGAAATAAATTTTAATTTAATTCTAGATAATATGACAAACTATATTAATAAAATGTATAAACACAATCTGAAGTGCGCGGCTTTCAAACAAAAAACGTTAAAATAGACGAGAAAATTAAATCGCGTAACTCCGAATTCGCGTAAGTCGGGGTATTTCTGTATACTACATATACATACATACATATTTTATATAGATACATATTTAACACCCAGACCAAGAGCCAACAAATTTAGTTCAGCACAAAGATGTTGGCCGGGCCGGGAATCGAACCCGGAACCTTCCGATTGCCAATCCAGCATGGTAACCTTTACACCTAGGAGGTTGACAAATCAATTTAAGGTGAATAAGGGAAAAATCTTGATTTTACAGTTATTCATACATTATACTTTGTACCAATCAGACTTATGAATTAGAAATAAATCTGGTACAAAAAAACCAAATACTAAGTTTTTCAAACCAGTTTTTTTCATATTGATAAGTCTGATTGGTATCAAAATAAACATTCTTAGAGTGGTTCTTTAGAGATTATAGTGAAAAAACTGTCTGAGAGAAGAGAGTGGATGAAGAAAATTTGCTGCCGACCCCACCTTAGCATATTTATCACTTCTCATGTGTTAAGCACATAAAAAGAAGAATAGCAATAATTTCTTATTAAAGCCCAAACCTTTATTTTTGCCTTTCATTCAGCTAAAAATCACCTTTATTTAAATTTCCAAGCTGGATAGTATTAATTTATCTATTGCTTAAACCATTTAAAGAATCTCATAAAAAGAAAATCAGTGACACATAGAATAGGAATATAAACGAAACATAAAACTGTAAAATAAAATATTGTTTTGTCATTTTCAAATACTAAAATCAAGCTTTACATTTTAGTCATATTATTAACTGGTTCTTTATAATATTGTATAGTATTCGTGACCCAGAATCAAGTAAAATGTTTATATTTAGCCACAAATCAATATTTAAAGGCATGTACAGATCTAGCTCAGGTTTTGACCCAATAGTGTGATGATGCAGAAAATCTGCTGAGAATAAATACTTACGGGTGAGTGGTTAACAGTACGACGTAGCCTTATTGTGAAGCATGCTAAAAGGTCTTCGGTAGAAGCTTGGGAGCCCTATGGGCTGCCATGGTACTCTTAATCATCAGGGCATCACAATAATTCACATTACTTTCAAGTTTTGTTCATTAATTTCACTACCTCAATAAGATGAATGTTACGTCTTAGGTAAGTCAAGAGTTAAATCTTTAATGAGTGTTTGACTTTAGTGAGTAAACGCATTTTTAATTATTTTTTTTTTGCAATATTTGCAGAACGCCCGCACCGCACAACCATCAGCTCAATTTGACATTTAATTAATGATGTTGCCATTTACCTAATTTTGTACTGTACAAAAATAAAAGAAATTTAACTAATTTTGCGAACGCAGCTGTTATTATCTGATTAATGATGTGTAGTGTCATCTAGCGGCAACTTGCAACATACCAAGCAAAATTAGGAATTAAACCTGCTTTACCGACGTAAATTCTACCATTTGGTAGAAATTGCGAGGACTGCTTTACCATGAAAACATACGCCATTTTGCCATTATTATAAGAGGTTGCATTTTCTGTCCAACAACAATGTCTCGAAAATGTTTCTTGAAATATTAATGTGAATGTGATGTGAAAGTGTTGTGCGAAACCTAGAATTAGAATCTAGGACAATGGAGGAATCTAATGAGGACCATAATGTCGTTCCCGGTAAGCGTAGAACGTTAGAAATACCACTAGAACTTGTCCATGTACTGTGTACGAGGTCGTGTAACTATAGCTTTCCCGATTTCAGAACTGTACTTTCTTATCGCGAAATTCCTGTCTGGGGGTCCGCTGAAGGAAACTGCGAAGGTAAGTTGACTCGAATAATGTGCGTAGATATATTGTGTATCCGTTCCGAGGGTAATTCAGAGTCTTTTCGTTTCAGACACTGCTGAATGAGCTTGAAACTGTCGAGGTAAGTAAGAGCTTTCCTAGCCGGGTTTTGAGCTTATTATTGTTTTGGTAGTGGACGCACGTGGTAGAGTCTGTCAAACACGCTGAAACTTCCTGAAAAGTTTTTCTCAACTTTATTTTGTGGCAGGTGTTGCCCCGACGCGTCGACTGGGAGGGCGCAGAGCACGCGCAATCTTACGATGATTTGGTGAGTATTTACTATTATTTCTCATTGAAAACAATGTTTATTTACATTCTTCAATGAGATAAGCAACTTGAAATGATAATCTTGCGTAAAAACGACAAAATTACTAAAAACGTATTTTATATAGAAATGAGCGTAAAATTATGCTGGTAATGCGAGAAAAATAAATTGACCGAGTTTCTGTTAAAATTTTCATGTTTTTCGCAAATTCATGAAAATGTAGTTATATCATTCAGTACATGGGCGATAGCTTTCGTAATTAGGTATATTGTCCTCTCACTCTGACACCTTGATTTTCCATCGGCTAGAATTTTCTGTCTCGCTCTAGGGCACGACTTTCCTTGTAGTGGTTAGAGATTGGGCCTTGGCGAACGGATATACCCGAGCGCACACGAAACCTACGACGACGCCATTTGGCGGCAAATTTAAAGTAGATGACAAATAAATTTAAAGCCATGACAAGGGAAATATCGTGATATTTGATTTTTTTTTACTGTTAATCATAAACTAATTTTGATTATTTCTTATTTGAAATTTTTATAATCACATGCTACACCATAGAGCCTGTGTACTCTGTAAAAAAAATAACAGTATATTTTTGATTTGTTTTTTTTTTTTTAAGATTGGGAAACCGACTTTATATAAAATAAAAAAAATCAACCACAAATTCAATATAACTATGTAATGTAAATCTAATTTTAAAATTAATTATATAAAAAGTATATCTAATCTAAAAAACCAGTGCCAGTGGGAAGAGTACCTAAAATGCCAGCCGAGTTGCCTCTTTGTATAGACTTGTATAAACTGCTGTGCAAAGTAGAGGCCGGCATTTTGGTCAGGAGTAGCGTCGACCAAGCGCTTCTTTAATTTGTAATTAATCTCATACAAATAATCAAAATTTCATACTAAGAACGTAGACATCAAACCATTTAATTTCAATAAATTGTCAAATGCATATTGCCTGTTTGAGCCAATTTTTAATTATCGTTTGAACACAGCGCGTGAAGGCACTACTTTTTCTTTTTAAATATTAAGACACATTTCACACACAGTTGGTTAACCCCATACTGAACCATTTCTAGTTTGTGTTATGGTAGCTAACATCATAACATATAGCTTTCACACAAGGTTGGTTTCTCACCAGCACATATGTACTATATCGTCTTATATAAAATTTCCATGTCACAATGTTAGTTACCGTACTCCTCCGAAACGGCTTGACCGATTTTTACCAAATTTTATATATGTATTAAGTATGTCTGAGAATCGGCTATTATCTGTTTTTCATACCCCTAAGTGAGGCAAAACAACGTTTGCCGGGTCAGCTAGTACTATATATAATATGACACAGCACAGTGATTATGTAGTTACCATGGAGCCCAGTATCCTTGGCGTAAAGCTGACAGATTGCATCCGGAACACCATACTGCGTTCCAGAACACAAATAGCTGATGTGACCCAAAAAGCTGCTAATTTGAAGTGGGATTGGGCTGGTCACGTCTGCCGCATGCAGGACGATCTGTGGGCAAAAATTGCTTCCGAATGGATGCCGGCCAATACAAGACCTCGCGGCAGATTAAAAAAGCGATGGAGGGACGAGCTTGACAAACACCAGGATTGGCCCACAATAGCGCTAGATAGGGACAAATGACAACCTCGTTGGCGTAAAGGTTACCATGCCGGTCTGCTAATCAGAAGGTTCCGGGTTCGATTCCCGGCCCGGTCAACATCTTTGTGCTTAGCTAAATTTGTTGGCTGTGGGTCTGGGTGTTAAATATGTATTTATATAATCTATACTATAAGACTCTTTGTCCTGACTCATTCATCTATAGACAACGCAGAGCCCAAACGGCTGGTCCTAGGGTTATGAAATTTGGAGGGTGTATTTGTTTTAGTATGTAGACGCGTACTAAGAACGGATTTTTGGAAACTCCACCCCTAAGCGGGTGAAAGGGGGTAAAACAGTTTGTATGAAACTTCTTTGTTTTTAAACTCCTAGCATGAATGAAATTTGGAATTTGGAAATGTATAGTTTATGTAAAATTAAAAATAACGGTATCAAGTTTTTTTTGCCAGGGGTGAACTAAGGGTTTGTAATGGGGGGTGAAAGTTTGTATGGAAAATTCTTTGTTTTTGAACTTTCAGCAATGAAATTTGAAATATGTATAGTTTATCTGAAATTAAAAATAGTGGTATTAAGTTTTTTTGCCAGGGGTGAACTAAGGGTTTGTAATGGGGGGTGAAAGTTTGTATGGAAAATTGTTTTTGATCTTCCAGCAATTCAATTTGAAATATGTATACTTTATCTGAAATTAAAAATAATGGTATCAAGTTTTTTTGTCAGGGGTGAACTAAGGGTTTGTAATGGGGGGTGAAAGTTTGTATGGAAAATTCTTTATTTATCAAGTTAAAGTCTTGAAAGTTGTTATGGTAGTAGATTATTAAATGGTTAAATTAAAATTATATTTTTTTTGCCGGGGGTGCATTAAGGGGGATTCCATTGGGGTTTAAAGTTCAAAGGGAAAGTTTTGTGTTTTTGAAATTAAATATTTCTGAATTGAAATTTAAGTATGTGGTTCACTTAGTGGTATGGTTCACGTTATTTATATTAAAATAATGGCTTGGAGAAAACGATCTAATCTGTCGCATCATCACCAAAGTAGCTAAAAACAGAGGTTAACTAGATCTCAGGAATTGAATGCGGAAAGACAGATGCAGCTCATTTTGATATCGTAGCAATGTAATGTTTATAAAATTGGCACGGGAATAGAATACAATAAAAATTTTCCACGGGGTACGCGAAAAGCGACCTACACGCGGGCGGAGCCGCGGGCAACCTCTAGTTATATAATATGTATGTATGTATATGTAGTATATCAGTTGTGTTAGCAACCATAATAGGAGCTAGAAATGGTTCAGTATGGGGCTAACCAGCCGTAAAAAAAAAATATGGAAAGAGGGTAGGGAGGCCTTTGCCCAGCAGTGGGATCGAACAGGTTTTTAATAATAATAAAAACAATATTTGTCCATGGTAACACAAAACTAAGAATCTTCGCTACAATTCTTCCCCAGGACTCCCAGTACACAGACGTCGGCTGGAACCGGCTGGCGTCGGTGTGTGAGAGGGCGCTACGCCTCGCGCGCTCCGCCCCCTCGGGCTCCGCTGGCGACCGGAAGGGGGTCAGCGCGAGACTCTCACTCCTCAGCGAAACGCTGGTCAGGGCTTCGCCTAAGTACGCGTCGTTCAGAAGAGATCATTCATTGGGTAAGATTATTAGATAGAAAGAAAGAAAGAAAATTAGTCATTGTGACAAATTAATCTACATAAGCGAGTGTGGCTCGGTGGTAATAACGTCTGCTTTTCAATCAGACGGCCCCCGGTTCTATCCCGGCCCTACACCAATAACTTGTTTTTCAAGTTATGTGTGGATTTGCACTCACTTTACGGTGAAGAAAAACATCGTGAGGAAACCGACATATTTGAGGACCATAATATCCGAAGACCTGTGTAATCCGCCAACACGCACCTGTACAGCGTGTTATGGCCTATATCTCTCTTCTCATGAGAGAAGGCCCCGAGTCCCAGCAGTGGGAACGTATAGTGGGCTGCTTATTCTATTCTTATCTACACAAGACAAAATATTATTATTAAAATAGTACACATAATAAACTTTAATTTGTCACAAGCCTCATAATGCTGGTTGCTGGAGAGCAACCAACACTTATTACCATAGACCAATAAATATAATAGACGCTTAAAATCTTGTTGAAAATCGTACTATGTATCATTCGATACATAGTACATGCAACCCACATTTGGCCAGTGTGGTGAATTATGGCCTATATATCTCTCCTCGTGAGAGAAGACCCCGAGTCCCAACAGTGGGAACGTATAGTGAGCTGCTTATGCTAATAAATATAATCGACGCTAATTTATTTTATTCATCCAATAATGCATTATAAAATTACCAAAAAATAAATTGAGTTGTTAAATCGGTACATAGACCAATTAAATTAATTTTAATAAAATAGATGATATTTTGTACATTCTCCTTTAGTATATATTTTATGTGAATATATTAAGAAAAACAATATAAAACTATAAATGTATATACTCTTTGTGTTACATGATACTTATATTTGTGAATGTCTTGTGTTCGTCTGTAGTTAGGATAATTATCTTTGTTGCAGAAAAAACACAAACACTGTGAATTGCGCTCCTATCATACAAACGATTTCTTAACCATACACAAATCTCTTTGTTTGATGGACTATCTTTCTACGTGACACTGGCAGAATCGCAAAGTTAATCCTTTGCTAAGTTGAATATTTTTTTTAATTACTTGCCGTAGTTGACATATCGTGTTTTTTTTCAAATAATTTATAAAACATGCAAAATCAAAATCAAATTATTTATTAGCCTTACGGCATCACGCCGTACTGGGCAAGTCAATTTACAATTTACTTAATTTCTAAAATGTATATGCCTATATTACAAGTACACTCTTAATATTATTACATAAATCTATATCTATATTTTTCTTCCACTTGGAATCGTTAGAAAGCTTTATAAATACACATAATAAGACTGCTACAAGAATGAAGATTCTGTTATTGACTGTGACATGAATTCATTGAGAGAGTAAAAAGGGTTCTTTTCGAAAAAGTGTTTAATTTTTTGTTTGAAGTCATTCAAAGGTAGTTCTATAATTCTACGCGGCAACTTATTAAACATACATATTTTAGTAAATAGTCCTTGTTTTTTAACCTGAGCCAATCTGTTTGCAGGTTTTCTTAAGTTGACATAGTTTCTAATTGAGTACTTTTTATTTATCGTCCAATTTTCTTTTTCGTCATATATTTCCAGTAAACAGTTATAGATATACATAGAAATTACTGTCATTATATTGAGGGTCTTGAAATAATGTCTTACTGAGGTATATTTCTTTAGGCCCAGCATGCTATTGATCTGTGTAAATTATGTTATTATTTCTTGCCCCCCCAGTTCGTCGCCTAGCGTACCGGGAGCTAGGTTCGGATCCTTCAGCCTTGCCAGGCGGGCGCGGGGGCCAGGCGACCTTTGCCCCGCGCATGCTGTCCGGCCTCCAGCTGCAGCGGAGGACCCTCGGACACCTGTCTGCAGTCTACTGCCTGGTCTTCGACTGCACTGGCCGTATTGTTATAACGGTAAGCTATCTTATATCTTTAAATGAGCAATTCTTGTATATATATCTTTTAAATAAAATTTCTGTGTCACAGTGTTTGTTACCGTACTCCTCCGAAACGGCTTGACCGATTTTTTCCAAATTTTATATGCGTATTCAGTAGGTCTGAGAATCGGCTACTGTATATTTAGATTTTTTTTTTATTATTAAGGCAAAACAACGTTTGCCGGGTCAGCTAGTATGTATATATTTTTTCTTTTTCATATGAGCTAAGTGGTCAAGTTCTGGTGTAGGTTCTCAGCTAGTACACATATATATATATAACTAGCTGACCAGGCAAACGTTGTTTTGCCTCACTTAGGGGTACAGCGCCATCTATTGATTACTTACTCAACTCAGTCGAAAGGTATCGACATCTGTTAGAATCATTTGGAGTTAACAGATAATTGTGACTGTCAAATAATAACAGACAATAATTAGCATTAAATTAAAATTACGACTATAATATAATTATATATATATACTATAATTTGAGATTTAAACTATCCTATCTCTCAAGTTAGATCGAACTGCACATGGTGTGCGAATTTTATTATAATCGGTTAAGTGGTTTAGGAGTCCGTTGAGGACAAACATTCTGACACGAGATTTATATATATTAAGATTGGAATCTCGGAATCGGCTCCAACGATTTTCATGAAATTTAGTATATAGGGGGTTTCGGGGGCGGTAAATCGATCTAGCTAAGAATCATTTTTAGAAAATGTCATATTAAAAAAACAATACCGAGCGAAGCTCGGTCAACCATGTACTGTAGTTTAATTGGTGCTATAACACTTAGCTCCTGTAGCTCGGCTAGCTAAGATGATCTGACGCGATCATCCAAGCTCGGCAACGGTCGAAGCGGACAGTGATTGATTGGGCAATAGATAAAACTAAAGTTTTTAAAGTGGCATTTTTATCTGGGAGCCACCGTGGGTAGGATGACACGTTAAATTGTATGTCCCGGCTGTTAGTCTTAGTACAAGCAGTCGTTAAGCCAAGTCAGAAGCCTTCGGGCGGATTAAAAACTCGACACTCTGGTGTCGAATTTTTAAGCCACTACTTAGCTCATATGAAGAAGAAGAACATAAGTTGTGAACATAACATCAATCAATCAATATTTAAGCACTTAAGTATTAACATACTTACATATACAATTTGTCTATCCTATGTCAATAGTCAATCAAGCAACATATAGGCTCCTATGTGAATAGTCAATCAAGCAACATATAGGCTCCTATGTGAATAGTCAATCAAGCAACATATAGGCTCCTATGTTAATAGTCAATCAAGCAACGGCTCCTATGTTAATAGTCAATCAAGCAACATATAGGCTCCTTTGTCAATAGTCAACCAAGCAACATATATATGCTATATATATATGTTGCTTGGTTGACTATATATATGCTATATATATATGTTGCTTGGTTGACTATTAACATACTAGCCTTTTTGTAACTTGAGGAAATGCATTTACGCATGCCCACCACACCCAGTATGTCGGGCTCGATACCAGAAATAAATAAAATACTAGGACACAACATATATATAGCATATATATGTTGCTTGGTTGACTAGTTTTTGAGAGTTAGAGCTTGGCTCAAGTTGTTTGCCGGCTGCTATAGTCTGTGGTGTTTATACACAGGGTGCGGACGACCTGCTGGTGAAGGTATGGAGCGCGAGTGCCAGGAGGCTCTCTCACTCCCGCTCCACTATCTTTGACTTTGGCAGATATCCTGTCATGTCCGTCTTTAACTATCTTTGACTTTGACAGATAGCCTATCATGTCCTTTTTTAACTATCTTTGACTTTGACAGATAGCCGTCTTCGACTATCTTTGACTTTGACAGATAGCCTGTCATGTCTGTCATGCTCGAATTTGCCAGACTAAAGTCCTTAAAGCCACTATCGAATGAAACTAAGTGGTGTTGTTTTGTACGCAGGGTGCGGACGACCTGCTGGTGAAGGTATGGAGCGCGAGCTCCAGGCGGCTACTCCCGCTATCTTTGACTTTGACAGATAGCCGTCTTTGACTATCTTTGACTTTGACAGATAGCCTCTCATGTCTTTCATGCTCGAATTTGAGCCGTCTTTGACTTTGACAGATAGCCTCTCATGTCTGTCATGCTCGAATTTGCCAGGCTAAAGCCCTTAAAGCCACTACCGAATGAAACTAAGGGGTCACATCGTTTGCAGGGTGCGGACGACCTGCTGGTGAAGGTGTGGAGCGCTGCGGACGGGCGGCTGCTGGCGACGCTGCGCGGCGCGGGCGCGGAGATCACGGACGCGTGCGTGTCGGCGGACGGCGCGCTGCTCGCGTGCGGCTCGGTGGAGCGGCTCGTGCGCGTCTGGTGCCTCGCCAGCGCCGCACCGCGCGCCGTGCTCCACGCGCACGGCGGGACCATCACCTCCGTCAGTATACTTCAGATTCAGATAATAATAATAATAATAAAGCATTTATTGACCAGTAAACACATACAATGTTATAACAATAATAATACAACCTTATTTAATATTTACAATTGTACGTTCCCATTTTGATTTGATCCCTATGTCCCACACTAGAGAAAACCCTCTGTTGTGGGACATATTTCCTTCACCGCCAAATAATACAAGTTGAGACAAATAAAGATGACGAGTAATAAAATTATGACAAATGTTATAGTAAGCAAGTTTGGGTAAAAGAAGTTAATCCAGGTTTTGTAAAATCAAAGCTACTCGTACTAATCAAATTACGACTCAATTAAAATAAATTTTAAATTAAATTATTTTTCTATGTTAATGATATAAACAAGAGAAAACATATATACATCAGTAGGCTTATAAGTAATATACTGGTATATTTAACAGGAGGGTATATTTCTGTACTAACTAGGTATCAAGAATCACAAGTATAATATAATAAGGTTAATGCATGATCCTTTTATTATAAACTGTACAGATTATGGTGTTACAAGTATGTACTTAGGTTCAACAGTATCAACAGTTTTGCTCTTTTGAACATACAACATTTAGTAAAAAACATGCAAAATACAATAAATTAAAAAAAAAAAAACAAAAATAATTATTCCATCGATTAATTAACTATGTTCTCTCATACAAAAATGAACGTTAAAGTTGCATTTGTCGAATTTTATCATTAAATAAGAATTTCAAGCTATAGTAACATTTAAATGTCAAAAAATCATACAATTTATTTCTAAACATGGTTAAGTTATTACATTTTCGGCAAGTGATTGTAAACAGCTGGTCCCATACCCAAAATACTGTTTCCATACCGCACAGCGATCTGACGAGAGGGAACAATTTTATCATTATGCCGTTTAGACGCATGATGCTTAAACATGTGTAAGTGTTTCTTTACAAATAAAGCAGTTTCAAATATATACAGGCACGGAAATGTTAGTATTTTAAACTTTGTGAAGTATGGCTTACATGAATCTGTTGGTTTTAGATGGCAAACTGCTCTCAGGCACTTTTTTTTTCACTGTTTCAGGCAATTTCCCCAAAATACATCGTATCGTAGTTCTCAGTTATACAGTTTTATAATTTAACTTGAAAGGATCCCAGCCCCGTACCCTTTTGATACAGAAAGCTAAAGAAACATATCCCCCCCTCAGGTACATTGGGCGCCCCCCTCCCGGCCCGAGATCCGGTGGCTCGCCTCCACCTCCACAGACGGCTCCGTAGCCTTCTGGACCTGCTCGCCGGACGGCCAGTTCCTCTCGCAGCCGGTGCAGTACGTGGAGCGCATGCGGCCCGGCGCCTGTCACATGATCTGCGCCGCCTGGTCGCCAGGGGGCGCTTTCCTAGGTCAGTATTTAATAAAAAAAATTGCCGTTATATAGAGTTTACACTGCACTTCATTTTTTATGCTGCTCATATCACTATTATTTATATTACTATCACATTTTAATGATTGACAATAATAGTAGTATGTATGTGTTATAGTCAAAGTCCGATACACAGTCTCTTCGAGGAAGGACTGGTTTATCCTAGGTTTGGCCAAAGCCATCAGGCAAAGAAATACATTTCAATTTCGCCCTTTGCCTGAAGTATTTTTAGTCAAACCCAGGATCTCCTAACTTTTCAGTCAAACGTCGAAAGTAAATTATTCTGTTTCGGTTTTGGCCTAGTCAATCCTAGAAGCGACTGCAAAACTCGATCAAACGTTGATCTGAATATGTTTAAACAGGTACATAATGTCTCTCGCGGTGTTCCGACCGATTGTTTTGTCATTTCATATGGTTAGGTTAGTAAAAATCACGTAAGCTGACCAAACAGGTGTCAGAACTGGCAGAGATAAGCGGTTCTTAAGACTTGAAAGCTGCTTAAATGATAAAATGCTTCCAAATATACGAAGATAAGACACTTCATACCTATATCGTAGTTTGACTCGTCAAACCCCGATTTAATAAAATTGTGTTTTGACGTTTGCCTGACCAAATTAGTCAAAGGCCGAAAATTTACATTTGTTTGGGCTTTGACTAAGTCATTTAGTCTGACCTGAGGATTGACCAGTCCAACCTAGGAGCGCCGGAGCTTCGGAGTTTGCCTATAACATATGCACTATGTATTTTTTTCCAGCCGCGGGCAGCGCTGACCATCACGTACGAGTGTACGCTTTGGAACAGGGTCCCGGAGGACCGACCAGGGTGAGTCAACTTTCTACAAACTTTTTTGATTTATAGTGCTCTTAGCTCGGGCAACTAAGGTGATCTGATGCGATCATCGAGATTATGCAATGATAATGACGACCTCGTTGGCGCAACGGTTACCATGCCGGACTGCTAACCAGAAGGTTCCGGGTTCGATTCCCGGCATATTTGTGCTTAACTAAATTTGTTGGTTGTGGGTCTGGGTGTTAAATATGTATCTATATAAAATATATATGTATGTTTATGTAGTATATCAGTTGTGTTAGCTATCATAACACGAACTAAAAATGGTTCAGTATGGGGTTAACTAGCCGTGTGTGAAATGAGTCCTAATATTTATTTATTTTATTTATTTATAATAACTCTCGGCCGTTTGTGGCACTATGTTAAGTATTACGTTGTTATTTATTATTATTTAGAGTTGTTATTTTTTTTTTATATCTATTGCATGTTAGTAGGAGATGTATGGAAATGGAAGTGCAAGGAAGAAGGGCAAGAGGCCGACCGAAGAAGACATGGATGGAGTGTGTGCATGAGGACATAAGAGTGAAAGGAGTGAGTGTAGAGACGACGGCTGATAGAGGAGAGTGAAAGAGGAAATTTTGCTGCCGACCCCACCTAGTGGGATAAGGCCAGGAAGAAGAAGAGAAGATCTGTTTTTTTTCACATTGCACACACGGCTGGTTAACCCCATACTGAACCATTTCTAGTTTGTATTATGGTTGCTAACACAACTGATACACATACATACACATTTTATAAAGATACATATTTAACACCCAGACCGACAGCCAACAAATTTAGTTCAGCTCAAAGATGTTGGCCGTGCCGAATCGAACCCGGATCCTTCTGATTGGCAGTCCGGCATGGTAACCATTACGCCAACGAGGTCGTCAATAAAGAGTTAATCTATCTACAGTGTCAAATTCATGTAACGTCACTCGATTTAACGACAAACTCTCTAAAGCGTCGAAATCAATTGGCCTTAGTTGGTTTAGCTTGTATTCCATACAATGATATATTCTCTCCATTTAACGTCCACTCTCTATAACACCATAAAATGCACAGTCCCTTCAGTGTCGTTATATAGAGTTTACATTGTATCTATTTTGGCCACTTAGCTCATACGAAGATGAAGAATTTAAGCTTGTATTGAAATTACAGGTATTAGAAACGGCAGTGCATGGTGACGCAGTGGATAGCATAGCTTGGGCGCATAGAGGTCTAAGATTCGTTTCCGGGAGTAAGGTAAATACAGCGACCTAGAATAAATAGAAAAGTAATGTGGCCGATAAAATGCTTCCACCCCACCGCGGTATTTTACGCGTGTAAAATACCGTGGTGGGCGGGGCAAAACAGTTATCCGCGCGCCCGCGTCACATGGTCGGTGGCGTGACCTTGATGCGACAAATCGCGTGCGAGCTTTGTGTTTGTGTTTCGTTGGGATAGCAGTATAATTGTGTGCGTAGATAGATCCAAGCCAATATCGCCAAGCGTAGATCCATGTAATCTTAAATATCCGGTTATAATTATAATCCGGCTTGATAGCTGGTTGCAGAAAACAAAAAAAAAACTCTTGCTAACCTGTGATCAGTGCACCAGTGGACTTTACAGAAATACAGAACTTTATTAACCCTAAATAACATGCGTTAAAGGCAAGTCATACTACAATAGTTACTTAAATACTTACAAACATTACTTAGATTAAATTAAATAAACTTACAAATTTAATGAAATATATATTCTACCCCATTTAATACTACACACAATAGCACTTGTTTTTCATTTCTATTAAATTTAAACATTGACATTGAACAGTGGACATTGTGTGAACTAAAAATAAATTTCAACTCAGTGTGATATAGGCACATCAGCATAATGCTGCTCGCCTATAAATCAAAGTACCTGGTTGACCGGTTTCTTTTTTATATGACATTTCCTAAAAATGATTCCTAGCTAGATCGTTTTATCGCCCCCGAAACCCCCTATATACTAAATATCATGAAAATCGTTGGAGCCGATTCCGAGAATCCATATAGATATATATATATACAAGAATTGCTCATTTAAAGATATAAGATATAAATAAAAAATGCTTATGGATGTTTTTTCTTTTCTGTCCAGGACGGCAGTGCTGCATTGTGGACTCTGCACGCGACCCAATGGAGACACAGTCTTCTGCTGCCCGATACGCCGGCTGATGGGAAAAAACTCAAGGTTTATCACATATATAAATTTATTTGACGACCTCGTTGGCATAATGGTTACAATGCCAGACTGCCAATCAGAAGGTTCCGGGTTCCCGGCGCAGCCAACATCTTTGTGATAAACTAAATTTGTTGGCTGTCGGTCTGGATGCTAAAATGAAATGAAATAATTTTATTTTCGTAGCCACAGGTAATATAAAAACATGGAAAATAATATAAAATGTCCCTTGTAGGCTACCGCATATGCGGTGTGCAAAAAGTCAATTAATTAGTTCATTTATAAGTTAATTTCACTCCACTATAATTTACAGCTAAGCAATAATATTTAAAAGAAGTGTCAAAAGATTATAAGTATACAATATAAAAAAAATTCTAAACTACCTTACTGGGTTGGCACGTCGACCCGAATCAAAAATATGTATAGATCTAATAAATAATTTATGTATGTACATTTATCTAAAAAAATCAATCAATGAAAATATAAGGGAAAAAGCTCAAGGTTTACATCATAAAAAATTATTTAATGATCTCATTGGCATAATGGTTACCATGCTGGACTGCCAACCAGATGGTTCCGGCACGGTCAACATCTTTATGATGAACTAAATTTGCTGGATGTGGCTCTGGGTGTTAAATATGTATCTATATAAAGTATTTATGTATGTATATGTAAAAACATCCTTCAATTAAAAAACTACTCAATCAAAACTGGTTACCATACCGGACTGTCAATAAGAGGGTCCCAGGTTCGATTGCCGGCACGGCCAACATCTTTTTTAATGTACTAAATTTGTTGGCTGTCGGTCTGGGTGTTAAATATGTATCGATCCAATAAAGTTTTTATGTATGTATAAGTAAAAATATCCTTTAATAAAAAAATACTTAGTCAAATCTGGTTACCATACCGGACTGCCAATAAGAGGGTCCCAGGTTCGATTCCCGGCACGGCCAACACCTTTGTGATGAACTAAATTTGTTGGCTGTGGGTCTGGATGTTCGATATGTATCAATATAAAGTATCTATGTATGTATATGTGGTATGTCAGTTGTGTTAGCTACCATAACACAAACCAGAAATGGTTCAGTATGGAGCTATTCAGTGTGTGAAATGTGTCCTAAAAAAATATGTCGATCTATAATATAAAAAAATAAGTCGTGTTTTCCTTCCTGACGCTATAACACCAGAACGTGCGAACCGATTTCCGCGGTACAGCATTCGTTGGAAAGGTCTCGGGCTTCGTGAGGTTTGTAGCTAACACAATTCAGGGAAAAATTCAACTTTGTGGCGAAACAGATTTCGCCGGGTTTGTTAGTATAGTCTATATATGTATGTAATATATAAGTTTGTCCAAACGGCTGGTGGACAGAACATAAGACCCAAGAGCTGGCACTTACCTCGGCCAACGTATAAGTTTGGCGATCCAGCGAGGTAATGCCGCCAGCATTTTAGGCACCTTACCCGCGGACACTGACTTAGATTTAATCTACTATTTGTAAGGGTTTTTATTTTATTTTATTGTGTGTGTGTGTGTGTGTGTTTTTATTTATGTAACTAGCTGACCCGGCAAACGTTGTTTTGCCTCACTTAGGGGTACAGCGCCATCTATTGATTACTTACTCAACCCAGTCGAAAGGTATCGACATCTGTTAGAATCATTTGGAGTTAACAGATAATTGTGACTGTCAAATAATAACAGACAACAATTAGCAATAAATTAAAATTGCGACTATAATTTGAGATTTAAACTATGCTATCTCTCAAGTTGGATCGAATTGCACATGGTGGTGCGAATTTTATTATAATCGGTTTAGTGGTTTAGGAGTCCATTGAGGACAAACATTGTGATACGAGATTTGTATATTAAGAAGATTAAAGAAATTAAAATTATACTAGTTTATACTTGTCTCCAGGTGACAATGGTATGCTGGGATTGCAGCGATGCGTACGTTATCACGGCTGTATCCGACTATTCCATACGAGTGAGTTCATAACCTGACTACATTTATAATACTAGCCGCGCCGCGCGGTCTTATCCACGTTAATCCGGGATAAAACTTAGCCTATAAAAATCGTAAAAAAAACTTATGACATCTGATTGTTGACAGATATATTGATAACTTATTGACTCAGGCGTTACTCCATCGAAATCCATTGTAAATAGAAGACAAAATTAAATGTTTAGTGTACTTCCGCTGTGATCCGAAATCCTAATTAAGACAAGTAAAGGAAAAAATAATTAAGATTAACGTTACCTATCACAATTCGGAAATTCTTAACTCTACACGTGTTTCGCCTTTCCACAAGGAATCATCAGGAGATGATGACTCTTCGAAAGACAACCTCACTCTCGACTTGTCGTTCGAAGAGTCAGCATCTCCTGATGATGCCTTGTGGTTAGGCGAAACACGTATAGTAAGAATTTCCCAATTGTGATAGGTAACGTTAATGGTAATTTATCTTAGTTAATTTTTCCTTTAATTGTCTTAATTTGGATTTCGGATCACAGCGGAAGTACACTAAATATTTAATCTTGTCTTCTAGATAAATTGATATTTAATTTAATTCTATGATAATTTTGTGTGATTGATAATGTATAATTTTGATTTTTCCTAATTTTTAATTTGATTGTTTTGTATTTTTATTTTATATATAATATCATTGGTGTAATTCGTGTGTGTGGTGCTAATTATGATAAATAAATAAATAAAAGGCCTAACCTATCTTCATAGTAAATCTCATCAATATCGCTCCAGCCGTTGGAGCGTGTAATTAGTAACATCGATTTTAAATATAATATATATATATATTTGCGTATCCCACGGGAACCAAAGTTATTTATATGTGCCACAAGTAGTAATACAACTTATTGTAATAAACTGTGTTAATATGTATTTATATATAATATGTATGTATATGTAGTATATCAGTTGTGTTAGCTACCATAATACGAACTAGAAATGGTTCAGTATGGGGTTAACCAGCCGTGTGTGAAATGAGTCCTAATATTTATTTATTATTTATTTATTTATTAAACTTAAAAGTTAGAGGAATAAATAAATATGTGAATTTCTTATCTTACTTATATAATAAATGCGAAAGTTTGTGTGTGTGTGTGTGTGTGTATGTATGTATGTATGTTTGTTGCTTCTTCCCGCTCAAACGGTTGAACCGATTTTGATGAAATTCGATATGGAAATAGGTTAGAGTTCAATTTTAACACATAGGCTACTTTTATCCTGAAAACATAACTGTTCCCGTGGGATGCGCAAATATCCTACCAATTTAATAAATGAGAAAGTTTCTGTATGTGTATATTTCTTATTTTTTCAAACTCAAACGGTTGAACCGAATATGATGAAATTTAGTATGAATATAACTTAGACCCTGGATTAACACATAGGGTACTTTTTATCCCGGAATAAAGCGGGCAAAGACCACGGGGCGCTGCATATATGTTATAAAAGTCAAGCTATTTTTTTTTGCACTTGTTCTAATTTCTTCACGTGGCCGCCTTATCGTGAGAAAAATTAATAAAAATAAATTTAAAAAAATATAATTAATTATATAATTATATATAGTGTATTACAGATAGAAGAAAATAAGATTAAAAACTAATAAAAAAAAAACTCATAAAATTAATTTAATAGGCCACTCCGGATAGAACCTGACGGAAAGGTACCCATAACGCTCGCGAGCGTTAGTATAATAAAAAAATTCAATTAATTATGTAATTAATAAAGAATTATATAAAAATAATAATTAATTAATTATTATTTTCTTCTTATTTATTATATTTTTTTTTAACTGATTATCGCTTCCAGGTGTGGTGTTCCCGCACTTGTACCCAAGTCCGTTCGCTGGCAGCGCACCGCGACGAGGCGTATGTCCTAGAGGCGCATCCCTTCTTGGACGGCGTTCTGCTCTCAGCGGGGCACGACGGCCAGCTCATAGTCTGGGACGCGCATAGAGGAGAGGTACACACTTTTGAGATCCTTTTGACAGAGGCACCAGCAATAATTAAAAGGCTCATAGGCAATGACAATCTTTGCAAGGCAAAGTTGCAGAGCCTAGAGCACCGCCGCATTGTTGCCAGTCTGTCGGTCTTCTATCGGTTGCATTTCGGCGAGTGTGCGACTGAAGTACATGATGTAATTACCCCCGCCCCCTTCCACTATCGGACGAGCAGGGAAACGCCAAGGCGGCATCGGTTTACGGTTTAGGTGCCTATGGCACGCACTAAGCGTTTTGCCTCCACCTTTGTCGTCCAACCGCCAAACTTTGGAATTCCTTGCCGAATTCCCTGTTCCCCAATGACTACAATCTAGCGATTTTCAAGGCTAGAGTGAACCGGTTCCTTCTAGTAAGCGCGATCCACCGTAGACCTCAATATAACTTACCATCAGGTGAATTGTGGTCAAGCGCTGACCTATTCTGAGTAAAATAAAAACCTGCAATAATATCCTACGGTAAAAGAAGTTTCCTATCCTATCCTTGACGACCCCGTTGGCGTAATGGCTAACATTGGACTGCCAACTAGAAGGTCCCGGTTTCGATTCCCGGCGCGGCCGACATCTTTGTAATGAGCTTTGTTGGCTGTTAGCCTGGGTGTTAAATATGAATATATTAGACTGATACAAAATATTTTTTTTTTAAATTTTAAAGATATCAAGCTCAGTTTTCAGGAGGTTATTTTGTCTAACAAAGAAGCTTTTTAAAAATTTTTACTAAAAAAAAAATGCTGACGTGGCTTAAAGATAAAGAAATAAAATTTCTTTATTGCAGGCATTAAACCCATACATACAAATACAAATTTTACAAATAAGATAACAATTAAAATTATATAAAAAAAATAACAGGAAGCTTAAAAGCTATTTTCGGTTTTCGCTCCGGTGGACGTAGGCCCAAGACTGATAGATATGACAGTTGATATCTTCAGATAGACACTGCAGTATGGCATTATTCGACCTACGTATCTTATCCCAGATGGACGCAATACGTGATCGAATACCTGCAAAGAAATCAGGATGAGAAGAAAGATGCTAATCGCCATAACATTTTGCTAATCGCTATGACGACCTCGTTAGCGTAAAGGTTACCATGCCGGACTGCTAATCAGAAGGTTCCGGGTTCGATTCCCGGCCCGGTCAACATCTTTGTGCTTAACTAAATTTGTTGGCTGTGGGTCTGGGTGTTAAATATGTATGTATTTATATATAATATGTACGTAAGTATATGTAGTATATCAGTTGTGTTAGCAACCATAATACGAATTAGAAATAGTTCAGTGTGGGGCTAACCAGCCGTGTGTGAAATGTGTCCAAAAAAAAAAAAATTTGCAGATCCTCGCTCAGTTCCACAACCACATAGACGGGCAAGGCGACGGGGCAATATTCGACGCGAAATGGGGCGGTGGGAGTCACGTGGCCGCCTCGGACTCCCACGGACACCTGCTGCTTCTTGGCTTGGGCACTGGCCACAAGTTACTCCGCCAGTTACCCACTGAGCTGTTCTTTCATACGGATTACAGACCTTTGGGTAAGTGTTAGATATATATAGATAATTCTTTATTGGACACCGACCTAAATTAAAACTAAAAATAAAAAAAAACTAAGAACAAAAACATAGTGTGCTACATTTGGCGGCCTTATCGCTTAAAACTATCTCTTCCAGGCAACTTTTGAATGGATAGGAGTTAATAAACGACTAAACATGGATGTAGTGTCCAATTAAGAAAAATAATACTATAATAAGTAACATAATAATATAATAAGTAACATAATACTAAAAATAATAATTTTGATTTATGCTAATACTTAAATAAAATATACATAGAGAGATAAAATATTATACATATAGTGTTTTTGAGCTTTTCATGGTTTCTATGAGCCTATCTGGCCTTAATGGGCCTGTAATGCACTGTTCTGATAGGCTCAGGGGGTGCGCGGGTGGCCTTAGTAGGGTACTAGGGGGCCTACTGAGGGGCCTACAAACGAAAATCAAAACTTTTATTTCCAATTCTACTTATGTATTTTTTGGGAGGCAGCAGTTCGTAGGTGCCTCCCGCCGCCGTCGCCAGATCGCTCGGCCATTCAGGAGCGCGCATCCCGTAGTGCGTGGGCGACGGTGGCTCAGGTCGCAGCTAGCAATCCTCAACAGGGCCTATATGGCTTCTATGAGCCAATCTGGCCGCAATGGGTCTATCTGGCTTCTTTGAGCTTTTCTGGCCCCTATAAGCCCCATATAGTTATTGTTTTATAATTATATGTGTATTGTATTTTATGGGCATGTAGTTGCCTGAAATAAAGGAATAAATAAAAAAAAAAAGCCAATCTGGCCCCTATGAGCCAATCTGGCCTTCATGAGCCTATACAATCTAATCTTCATCAGTCTATTTGGCATCCATGAGCCTAATATTTAGCCTGTATGAGCAAATCTGACCTCCTTAAGTTAATCTTGACTCCATAAGCCTATTTAGTACCAATGCCTTTACTACCTTTTTTTTGTTAACGAGGGAGCAATCTTCAACAAGATACCTGGCTACGATGGGGCGCAGCCAGGTTATGTGGGATTTGTACCCACTAAAACCCCGGGGGCAGTGACCTGCCTCTGTGCTTAACGCAGGTCTCCGGGTTCTACTATATTAGGTATTAATATTGACATTATTCTGAGATGCTAGTCTGATGCCCCTTTTAGTCGCCTCTTACGACAGGCAGGGGCAGTTCCGCAGCCTTATTCTTTCACCCAGGCTGCAGGGTTAATACCTATCCTATACTACCTTTTTTTGTGAGAAAATGCATTTTCTACGCATCTCCCGCTACAAGCTTGGACGAGGCGGGCGGGGTATGTCGGGCTCGAGGGCCAAAAGGGCCGTCACTACCGACTACAACCTCACGGTGTCCCATCTCACGACGGGGGCAGGGATGCAGGACCGTACAGCGCATTGCCGCTGCTCTCCCCGCCCAGGTCGCTGTCCATAGTCAGAGCGGACCCACCTATCCTATACTACCGTATCAAGTTACTAAGAAAAATACTGACAAGTCTCCGTAATTGTTTCCTCGACAGTCCGCGACGCGCTGGGCGGCGCCCTCGACGAGCAGACGGAGACGCCGCCGCACCTGATGCCGCCGCCCTTCCTGGTGGACGTGGAGGGCGCGCCGCACCCGCCGCACCTGCAGCGCCTGGTGCCGGGCCGCGAGAACCTGGCGCTCAGCCAGCTCATACCGGCCGCCGACGTCACGAGGAACAGGTGAACCATTCAGCAACATAATTGATTGACGACCTCGTCGGCGTAATGGTTACCATGCCATTACCATACGCCCCGCATAACAGGATAATAATAATCTTATCTTAATATATGTAAATCTCGTGTCACAATGTTTGTCCTCAATGGACTCCTAAACCACTTACTCAACCGATTATAATAAAATTCGCACACCATGTGCAGTTTGATCCAACTTGAGAGATAGGATAGTTAAAATCTCAAATTATAGTCGCAATTTTAATTTATTGCTAATTATCGTTTGTTATTATTTGACAGTCACAATTATCTGTTAACTCCAAATGATTCTAACAGATGTCGATACCTTTCGACTGGGTTGAGTAAGTAATCAATAGATGGCGCTGCTATGGTAAATCTACGAACGTGTCATATAAGCTACACTATCTATTTTTCATACCTCTAAGTGAGGCAAAACAACGTTTGCCGGGTCAGCTAGTAATTTATAGATTTATATATTTAGCATAGCACGGGGCTCAGTGGATATGGCAAAATATACACTAAGGCTAAGCTATGCTTTAGTATTTAATTAGTTATAGTACGTTTCACACCTGTTTTTGTGCTGAATAAACTATTTGTATTTGCATGCCAGACTGCCAATCAGATGGTTCCGGGTTCGATACCCGGGCAAAGCAAACATCTTTATGCTGAAATAAATTTGTTGACTGTCAGTCTGGGCATTATATATGAGTCTATATAAAGTATTTATTTATGTATGTATATGTAGTATATCAGTTGTGTTATCAACCATAATACAAATTAGAAATATTTTTGTATGGGGCTAACCGGCCGTGTGTGAAATGTGTCCTAGTAAAAAAAGTGTATCGACTAGTTCCAGAAAGTTCCCATAATACAAATTAGAAATGTTTTAGTATGAGGCTAACCAGCTGTGTGTGAAATGTGTCCTAGTAAAAAAAATATGTATCGACTTGTTCCAGAAAGTTCCCATAATACAAATTAGAAATGTTTTTAGTATGGGGCTAACCACGACGACCTTCATTGTGAGAACTGCGAAGCTTTGGAACTCTCTTCCTGAGTCGCTTTTTCCCGAGAAGTACAATTTGGGGGTCTTTAAATCCAGAGTAAATAGATTCCTTCTAGGCAAGCGTGTTACATCTTAGACCACAGTCAAGCTTAACATCGGGCTAGCTGCGATCAAACGTAAGCCTATTCATCAATAAAAAAAAATTAAAAAAAAAATGGTTGCCTGTAAAGTCGGTTTTACGGGCGAAGATTTTACGTGACAACGTCTGCCGCGTGCTGCGCGCGCGGCAGACCGATCATAGTTGAGTGGGAGAGAGACGCAAGGCATTCGGCGGGCCTCTCTCTCGTTCGGTGACTCATCGTAACGTTACCGGGCGTTACACTTTTTCATAAGTGACTCCCAGCCGCAACCTAATTTAAGACGTTGTCACGTCAAAAAAAAAAAAAACCAGCCATGTGTGAAATGTATCCTAGTTATAAAAAAAAATATGTATCTACTTGTTCCAGAATCTAGAGCTAACTATATGAAATGTGTCTTAAAAAAAAATTATATGTATCTACTTGTTCCAGAATCGATCTGATGATCGAAGCGTTAGCCGGCGAGAGGACCCCGCCGGTGGGCGCTGGCGGGGAGGGGCGAGGCGTGTGGCGCGGGGAGGGCGTGCGGCACACCGCTGGCTCGTGGCAGAGCGGGGACCCGCTACTAGTGCCCACCAACACGCGGCCGATCGTCTGCCCGCTCCCCGCCGCGCAGCGCGAGAGGATCGAGCAGGCCAGGTAAGTGTTAGAGAGAATCCCGCCGGTGGGCGCTGGGGGGGTAGTGAGAACACGGCCGGTGGGCGCTGGCGGGGTAGTGAGAACACGGCCGGTGGGCGCTGGCGGGGTAGTGAGAACATCGCCGGTGAGCGCTGGCGGGGTAGAGACAACCTCACTGGTGGACTTGGGCGAGGTAGAGTTGCGTGTGGCGATTGATATGGCGCATAGCTATACCCCTACAACAACTTCAGTGGTTCAACTCTTATTTTTTAACTGACTTAACTCGTATTTTTCTAGTGCGGAACTCAACGCTCTAGAACAGGCGTGGTACAGACGCGAGATGCGCCGGCGGCCAGTCATGATCAGCACGGCACAGGGGGGCGAGGGCGGGCCCCCCAAGCGGAGAGGGGCTCGTCGGGGGGGCCCCGGTACTCACAGACCTGCCAGACCTACGCATACGAGGGTATGTAGACCTTTTCCTTTTTTTAAAGCGTGTTAGTCCGTGATCTTAGCTTTGTTTGGATGATCACCGATGCTCCATGGTATGTCACCAACGATGCTCTGCACCATGACCTAGAGATACCAACGGTACAAGAGGAGGTTACAAATACTGCCCAAAAATATCTAAAGAGAATCCTACAACATCCAAATGAAGAGGTTAGAGAACTGACCAGAAGAGTGCCTCCGCGGAGACTAAAAGACACAGACTTAACTGAATAATAAGAAGGATGCGTCGCTGGGCGCATACCTCAACAGTCAATAATGACACAAATGAAGCTTATTGTCTCTATGGACAGATTGCTCCAAATAAAGGATAACAAAAAAAAAAAGCTTTGTTTGGCGAAAATAGATGCAAGGAGGTTGCTGTCACGAAAATTTATATAAAAATATCGCTGTCATGTAGACTTTTTTTTTTTTTGTAAGGCGTGTTAGTTGGTGATCTTAGCTATGTTGAACGAAAATAGATGCAAAGTGGTCGCTGTCACAAAATTGATGTAAAAATATTGCTGTCATGTAGACTTTTATTATTTGTAAGGCGTGTTAGTTGGTGATCTTAGCTATGTTGAACGGAATAGATGCAAGGAGGTCGCTGTCACGAAAATTTATATAAAAATATCGCTGTTATGTAGTTTTTTTTTTTTTTTTTTTTGTAAAGCGTGTTAGTCGGTGTTCTTAGCTTTGTTTTGCGAAAATAGATGCAAGGTCGCTGTCACGAAAATTTATATGAAAATATCGCTGTTATGTAGACTTTTATGATTTGTAAGGCGTGTTAGTCGGTGATCTTAGCTATGTTGAACGGAATAGATGCAAGGAGGTTGCTGTCACGAAAATTTATATAAAAATATCGCTGTTATGTAGACTCTTATTATTTGTAAGGCGTGTTAGTTGGTGATCTTAGCTAAGTTTTGCGAAAATAGATGCAAGGTCGCTGTCACGAAAATTTATATAAAAATATCGCTGTTATATAGACTTTTATTATTTGTAAGGCGTGTTAGTCGGTGTTCTTAGCTAAGTTTTGCGAAAATAGATGCAAGGTCGCTGTCACGAAAATTTATATAAAAATATCGTTGATATGTAGACTTTTATTATTTGTAAGGCGTGTTAGTTGGTAATCTTAGCTAAGTTTTGCGAAAATAGATGCAATGTGGTCGCTGTCACGTCACACTAATTAATATAAAAATATCGCTGTCATAAAAACTCGCCTGATGGTATGCGAAGCTGTGGCCGAAGATGAAGCACGTTGATCTAGAAGTCTGTTCGCTCTCGCCTTGAAAATATCCAATTTTTTATCAGGAAACTCAGTAGGAGGCAATCCAATCCATTCCTTAGCAGTACACATGATGAATGTGGAGCCAAATCGTTGCGTACGGATTTTAGGAATCTCCACAAGGAAAGGATGATATAAAGCTGACCTTCTACTGGTCCTATAGTGTTTGTAGTAAATAAAAGAAAAAAAAGTAATAAAATAAATACTAGGACAAATTTCACAAGCGGCTGGCAAACCCCATACTGAACCATTTCTAGTTTGTGTTATGGTAGCTAACACAACTGATATACTACATATACATACATATGTTATATAGATACATATTTAACACCCAGACCCAGAGCCAACAAATTAAGTTAAGCACAAAGATGTTGGTCGTTTCGGGAACCGGAATCCCTGTTCCCACTGAACTACAACCTGACTGTCTTCAAGGCGAGAGTGAACCGGTTTCTTCTAGGCAAGCGCGTTTCATCTTAGACTGCAATATTACTTAACATCAGGTGAGTTGTGGTCAAGCGCAAGCCTATTAAGCGTAAAAAAAAAACCGAACCCGGAACCTTCTGATTGGCATTCCGGCATGCAACCCTTACGCCAACGAGGTCGTCAGACTAGCCTAGTTGTAAAGGGTAAAAAAATTTCCTTATAGTGACTTTTCTAAATTGTAATTTTGCACTTGTCATACAAGGTGACCCGCAGAGAAGTGCTAGAAGAACCACCCGAGCTGGAATCTTCTGGCAGCGAGACCTCGGACTCTTCTGTGCGACTCTCCGGCTCTCAGCATTCCTCTAGGTCCTCGCTTGATCTCACCGACGACTCTAGGTAAGTCTGTTTTGAGGTTTTTTTTAACAGACCCTTTTACTCTCTTAATGAATTCATGTTAGTCTTTAATGAGTTTTTTTTAACAGAAACCTTATTACTCTCTTAATTAATTTATGTTAGTCTTTAATGAGTTTTTTTAACAGAAACATTTTTACTCTCTTAATGAATTCATGTTAGTCTTTAATGAGTTTTTTGAACAGAAACCTTATTACTCTCTTAATTAAATCATGTTAGTCTTTAATGAGATTTATTCTTTGAACAGAAACTTTTTTACTCTCTTTATGAATTCATGTTAGTCTTTAATGAGTTTTTTTTGTATACTATCTGTATACTGCACGACTCGATTTTGGACTCGAACTGACAATCGAGTCGTGCAGCATGCTATCTGCGTACCAGTTTAGCATCCACGGAATTCAGTGGTCACATGGGTGTGTGATAGTATGATCTGTGTGTGTAAGTGTATGTGTGTTTGTGTCTAAGTGTATCCGTCTTAATAATTTAATTCATTCACACGTGCAGGAATTGTTCTTAGTGTTGGTAAGTTTTTTTTTTTTTTTTTTAATATTAGGACGCTTTCACACACGGCTGGTTAGCCCCATAACCATTTCTAGCTCGTATTATGGTTGCCAACACAACTACATATTATAAATAAATACATATTTAACACCCAGACCCACAGCCAACAAATTTAGTTAAGCACAAAGATGTTGACCGGGCCGGGAATCGAACCCGGAACCTTCTGATTAGCAGACCGGCATGGTAACCTTTACGCCAACGAGGTCGTCAGTTGATGTACTGCAGTGCAGATATTCAATGTATTTTGTGTTTCAGTTCGACCTCATCTCAGTATTCGGACTGGGAGGCGGGTGCTGCGCTGGCGCCGCCCGCGCGCGCTCGGCGCCGGCCCGTCCCCGCGCCCCGCTACACCCCCCCTGCCACGCCTGCCAAGAGAAACACGACTGCCACCGCTTCCAGTACGCCTGACAGGTAAGCATTCAAATATAATACATACTAGCTGGCCCTGCAAACGTTGTTTTGCCTCACTTAGGGGTACAGCGCCATCTATTGGTTACTTACTCAACCCAGTCGAAAGGTATCGACATCTGTTAGAATCATTTGGAGTTAACAGATAATTGTGACTGTCAAATAATAACAGACAATAATTAGCAATAAATTAAAATTGCGACTATAATTTGAGATTTAAACTATCCTATCTCTCAAGTTGGATCGAACTGCACATGGTGTGCGAATTTTATTATAATCGGTTAAGTGGTTTAGGAGTCCATTGAAGACAAACCTTGTGACTCGAGATTTATATCTATTAAGATATCCTTTTTTTATCATCCTGCACGTGTTAAGGGGGTGCCTAATACTTTTGGCTAAGTCTGTATATCCTTTTTTGTTATCCTTTGGAATAAATATCATTGATATAAGGAACAATGAGTTACCTAGGACACTCCCCAGTGGTAATCAAAACATCTTAACGTACGCTTTATGAAAATCCCTTTGAATAGATCTTTATCGTAACAATTATATACCTACTACCTTCGGGTTACCTTACCTAACAAATTGGGTGTTAAGATTTAAAAAATAAATTATTTATTTCCAGAGCTTGACAGTCACCCAATTCACTCACACTTACTAAGGCTACGTACGTTAAAAATTTCAAGTAATCCAATTAATTACACATTAAAAAATATATTAGACAAACACTTAAAACATACTGTTTAGATACCTTATTATATCTTATTAATCAACAAATAATTATTCGTTATATCGCTATTAATATGAGATCAGCCCACTGCAGGGCAAAGACCTCCCTATTCTCCCTCCACCTTAGTCTAACCAGGACAGAAAAAAAAGTTGAGAACAAAAAAAGAAACAATTTTTTTGAAATATAACCAGGGATCTGAATACTAGAGAGAATTAATACTAGAAAGCGCGCTCCACCTTAGATTGCAAAATCGCTTACCATCAGGTGAATTGTGATCAAGCGCAAGTCCATTAAAAGTAAAAAAAAAAACGATTACTGATTCCCCTACAATAAATCGTGGCGCGGAAGTTTGCCATAATTACCGATGAAACCGGCGCTGCAAATCGAGCGGCAGCCTATATGCCACATCGCGCTTAAGTCGCATAGTGATATAGCTGCAAACCGAGCGTGCAGCCGGCAAATCTGTAGTAAAGTGATACGTAACAATAGTAGATTGCGTGACCCGAGTGAAGTCGTTTCAAGAAAATACGAATAGATGGCGCTACGTGTATAGAATGATACACGTAGTACGACTTTCAACAAGAGGTTGAGCGTCTATTATATTCATTAGCCTATGATATGATTTAACTAAATTTGTTGGTTGTGGGTCTGGGTGTTAAATAATATGTAGTATGTCAGTTGTGTTAGCTACCATAACACGAACTAGAAATGGTTCAGTATGGTGTTAACCAGCCGTGTGTGAAATGAGTCCTAATATTAAAAAAAAAAAAAAAAAAAAATGATATAGCACATTAGAAAAAATAAACTTGAGAGGTGTCAAGGGACACCCGGATGGAACGAAGTTCCTTTCAATTAATTTCAATTACTACGATTTTCAAGAAGAGGTTAAGCGTCTATTATATTTATTAACGATTGTAGAATTATATAACTAAAAATCCACATTACATGTCTACAGGGCCGTAGCAAGTAGCAGCGTAGCCCCCGCCCCTGCCCCCGCGGTAGAACTACCAGAGGCGTACCGCCCCGGCGAGTGGTTGACCGCTGTGGCGCCAAGAAAAGCGCCGTACCATCCGCAAATGGGTGACCACTGTCTATACTTCCGACTGGTGAGTGTCCTAATGCCGCCCCTATCTTGGCGCCTCGATATTCTGCAAAAAAAGGATATTGAAATCTTTGGGACATACAACAAATAGTTATTTAAGTTGGTAATGTAATGACGCCCCCTAAGAGAAGTATGGATATGGTTGTACGAGATAACGGAAGTAGAGGTCGACCTAGGAAGACGTGGCTGAATTGTGTAAATGAGGATATGAAAGAAAAGGGAGTAAATGTGACAGCTGACAGAATCGTGTGGAAGAGGAAAACTTGCTGTGACCGACCCCACCTAGTGGGAAAAAGTTGAGGAAGAAGAATGTAATGACGCCTCATGGTTTTGCTTTAATGGCTTTTGCCGTCCCTATGTAGGCCAGAGGCGTACATCCCAGGCGAGTAGCTGACGCCCACAGTTAAAAGACTAATTCGCTCATAGTGATTTAGACAACATTAGGACGTGTCAGTTATTTATCTGTAATGACAGCCCTTGGTTTTGCTGGCTTGGCTTTTGCCGCCCCTGTGATAGGCCAGAGCTGTACCGCCCAGGCGAGTAGCTAACGCTTACAGTAAAAAAAAAAACTCCGTGGTATTGATTTAAAAATCATTAGAACGAGTGAGTTATTTATTTATAATGACCCCCCCAAGTTTTAGCTGGCTTGGCTTTTGCCGCCCCTGTGATAGAGTTTCAATGGCATATTCGAAATTTCGCCTATGTTATCGTAATCTTTACGTGAAAAGCTCAGACTATTCTAAACTCCCAGACGGCTACGTTCGAACACACGGGTGACGGCGATCGGCTATGCGTGTGTGCGTGTCACTATGTAGAGATACGCGTTTCTCTATGTATGTAATGTTGCTAGTAACAGAAAAAAAGTCCTCAAAAACCAAAAACTATTAATTGTTGATTTGTTTTGTGTTGTGTCAATAATAATTTATTTTCTATCTTCCATTCAAATTTTTTATAAATTAAGGAATATAATATATTATGCAAATAAAAGCTTAATAAACCACTACTTCAAATACTCTTTTCAAAATTAACTTAAATTATTTTATTTATGACAAGCTGCGCCCCGCGCTGTTACCCGCGTTAATCCAGGACTAAAATAGTATATGTGTTATAAATATGTTATAAATAGGTTCAAAGAAGGAACAAACAAACTTACATACTTACACACAAACTTTCGCCTTTATAATATTAGTAGGATATGATTAAAAATAGGTCTTTCGAGAATTACAAATAAAAAAGATACTAGGTTTATACACCTTTATTCTGTACTCATTTTTTAAAATACTGTCTTTTGGCGTCTACTTTTATACTCCTGGCATTTGTTTCCAGTTTTGAAATATGGTGGAATCGTATATTTAAATACTTTTCCATGATCAATTTAATTAAGTTGATTTGTAAAAATGTCTTCTACCACATAACCCTATACTATACGAAATTTACGGAAGATACACTAGCGTTGAACTACTACACTTTATATTCAAATTGTCTATATTAATCAGTCTGTAGCATTAAAATTTTTCATTTTCATTTCATTAAATGGTGAAACAACTAGTTCAAAAACATTTCCACCTTATTATATTAGGAATTGATTTCGATATTCCTTGAAAATGATTTTAGAAACGATTTTTAATTTATTCCAAATAATTTGAAAAATGTCTTTAAAAAAGTAACTTCAAATGTTTTAACTTAAAATGTTTATTTATAATAATAATATTTAACATCTAATTAAAAAGTTAAAAACCCAACATTTGGGAAAAAAGTATTTGTTGTAGAGTTGCAACACTGACGACATTTTGACCGAGGTTGTTGGGTTTTGTGTTTCAAGTGGTGTTTAGAAAAATAATCTGATATAAATAACACAAAAGTACAAAAATCACCCGTGAAATGATATTCCATCTCGACTCTTTTGTATGTGAACTATTTTTACAATCCTTGAACACGCAGTATGGCATAATGACATTAAAATTTGTGCGAAATAAAATCACGGGAGCGTACGACTTGGCTGACGCTTGGGAACGTACTAAACGCAGAAACATATTACTGAAGCATTTCATATTACTGAACTCGCCGTCAACTTAATGTTCGACATGACTCCGTCTGGGAGTTTAGAATAGTCTGAGGTGAAAAGCTAAAGAATTTGTTTATTTTATTTTGTCACTTTACTTTAGTTATAATTATAATTTAATTATGTGCGGTAATGCAGCGAGCGTGATGGGCACCTTTGCACCGGGGGCGAGCAGGGGCGGGTTATTTGATTAGTATTAGTTTGTAATATGTGATATGTAAAAAATCAATAAATTTTGTGAAAATTTTAAGTATGTAGCAGCTACCGTTATTGATATATTTTTATATTGTAAAGCATTATTTTAATTTTACTTTAGAATCTAAGAGAAAATATACCTTTGTTTGACAACCTCGTTGGCGTAAAGGTTACCATGCCGGTCTTCTAATCAGAAGTTTCCGGGTTCGATTCCCGGCCCGGTCAACATCTTTGTGCTTAACTAAATTTGTTGGCTGTGGGTCTGGGTGTTAAATATGTATTTATATATAATATGTATGTATGTATATGTAGTATATCAGCTGTGTTAGCAACCATAATACGAGCTAGAAATGGTTCAGTTTGGGGCTAACCAGCCTTGTGTGAAAGTGTCCTAATATTTATTTATTTTTAAAGTATTAATCTGGTCTCTTTCGTGACAGGGTCATCAAAGGTATTTCGAGGCTGTGGCAGAGAAGGACCTGTATAAAGTTAATCCGAGAGACAAACCCTGGGAACGAACACAAGTTTACGTAAGATACTTTTTTAATTGATGTATCTATTGTTTGACATAATTTACTATTTTTCTTTTTATTATTAATTATTTTTCCAAGATTTATATTAATTTGTGCATGTTGTGTTTGTCTTAACTTATTTGTTTCCATATGTGTTTGATTGTATTCGCTATTGACAAGCCTTATTCAATAAAAATAAAATGAGATTAATTTTAAATTTTAAGGGTTATGCCTAAGCGGCAACTTTTGCATGAAAATGTGTCAAAAAGATGTATAGCATAATGCCGCCTCAAGTCCAGAGTCCTGATTGGCTTTACGGTATCACGCCGTACTGGGCAAGTCAATTTGCAATTAATTTGTTAAATTTAATTAATTTCTTAATTTACTTAATTTGTTAAATTTATATGCCTACTAGCTGACTTGGCAAACGTTGTTTTGCGGTTGCCTTATTGTACAGTTAAAAACACTATAATTATTAAGCTGTTTAGTTTGTGTAGTTACCGAGCGGCATGAAAAAGGATAAATTACTAAAATGGCCATAAAAAATAGGGGTTGGTGATAAAAAAGTATAAATTTAGGGTGGTATGTATTTATTAATGCCGCATTGTAATAAAAACACACCCCAAAAATTTAGTAAAAAAAATAATAATTGTGAACAACTTTTATCACTTGGGGGTATGAATAATAGATAAATAATAGCCAATTCTTAGACCCACTGAATACGCATATAAAATTTGGTAAAAATCGGTCAAGCCGTTTCGGAGGACTACGGTAACTAACATTACACTAACTAACATGGAAATTTTATATTTTAGATATTACAATTTAATTACACATATTTTCATCCACCTGGAATCGTTTGAAAGCTTTATAACTATAGAAACTGCTTCAAGTATGAAAATTCTGTTATTGTATGTGACACGAATCCATTGTAAACTGTTCACGTAATTTTCGCGTTGAAAACGGTCACACTTACTTATTATTAAAAGTTGGAATGAGCCCAACAGTTTTGTTTAGTTTTTTTTTAAATAATAAGTAAGTGTGACCGTTTTATGACGACCTCGTTGGCGCAACGGTTACCATGCCGGACTGCTAACCAGAAGGTTCCGGGTTCGATTCCCGGCCCGGCCGACATCTTTGTGCTTAACTAAATATGTTGGTTGTGGGTCTGGGTGTTAAATATGTATCTATATAAAATATGTATGTATGTATATGTAGTATATCAGTTTTGTTAGCTACCATAACACGAACTAAATATGGTTCAGTATGGGGTTAACCAGCCGTGTGTGAAATGAGTCCTAATATTTATTTATTTATTTATAACTATGGAGACTGCTACAAGAATGAAGATTCTGTTATTGTATGTGACATGAATTCATTTAGTAATTTATAGGTTATGAATAAAATTTAGGCCAAATTCGGGAAACTCAAGATCTATATGTATTAAATGAAACAACTTGTATAACGTACAGAGCAGTTATATTCTGAAAATTAAGCAGCGGCACAAAGTGGTATGTGATTCGATGAAACAAGTGTCACCGCGAGCTAATTTTACATGTGGCGCCATCTAGTTTACAATTCGGTACTAATTGTAGGCAGGGCAAACTTTCAACCTTAACAGGTTATGTAACACACGTCTTTCGTTCCAGGAATGCGAGCTAGTAAAAGTGGTCGGCATCAAATACGTGATCAAGCCTCCCCGTGTGGTCTGCCTCCGGCTGGCGTGCCTACTGGAGGCGCCCCGGCCGCGTAGCTTCACCGTGCGCTACCACGATATGCCCGACGTCATCGACTTCCTTGTGCTGCGGCAGCAGTATGAGGCCGCCACTGCTAGGCACTGGGGGCAGGGTGACAGGTACGTTCATTGTTGTACGGGGCAAAGTGTACTTGTAAATATATGTTTCCTAACTGTTGCCCGCCAAGTGTAATAATATAATATAATATAATGGTATAATACAATAGTTTGAAATTATTTATTACCGATAAAATCGAAAATGTATAGTAGTTTGTGTATGTATTTAATATCGTGACATTTAATTCGCTGCCTATTTATGTTATATGTATTTTATGTGACATGTAAATTTAAATACTAATATAATAATTCATTAATTTAATAATATTGTATATTCGTAAAGACGAAACTGTTGGGACTAAATTTACCTTATTGCAACACCATAATATGTACAGTGTGGCAATAAATGTAATGAATATCTCCCTCCGCAGATTCCGTTGCATGATCGACGACTCGTGGTGGACGGGCATCGTTCTGGAACGGATGGGCCCCAGCCCGGGCTCTTCCTCCGCCGTGCCGACGGCATCCGGTTCCGGTTGCAGCGAAGCCGAGCGCTGGGCGTCGGCCGCCGCCGCTCACTTCCTCTCGCTCCGAGTTAGGTGGGACAACGGGGAGGTGGAGAGACTTTCTCCATGGGATTTGGAGCCTTTGGATCCGGAAAGGTGAGGGTTTCACTTTAGGTTTCACTTTAGGTTTCACTTTCTTGTGCGTGTGTGTGCGTGCGTGCGTGCGTGCGTGCGTGCGAGCGTGCGTGCGTGCATGTGTGCGTATGTGTATGTGTGTTGATTAGACTATATTAAAAAATAGGCATGTATAGATTCAACTTTTTAATTTAATAAAGCTGGATGACCGAGCTTTGCTCGGTATTTTTTTTTTTGAGTCTTATAGTATAGATGAATACTTTACATATTACTTTTCACTGGCGCCCCTCGACAGTGGCAACATTTTAATTTTAAATTATTTGTATAAATCTGTGCTATATGGGTTTCACTAGCGTGCAATAAAGACTTATTATTTTATTTTATGAAATATCATATTTTTAATGAATACTTTACGTATCCGGTCGTATGTTTAATAACATTAGCCCATTTTGTATTATCTGTTAAAAAAAGTCCAAGTTCCAAGTTTTAGTTTTACCCACACCGGCTCCCGGTATGTCAACAGTTGCGGCGAAAATGTGTTTATACCGGGAGCCGGTGTTTCAACATACAAGTAGATATGAATGTCAGTTTTTATAATGAATAGTGTGAATGTTGCGGGCATCAGTTTTTATAATGAACACCGTGTACGAACCTTCCTGCGGGGCTCAGGGCTAAACCAAGCGTACTAAAATGTAATTTGTAAGTACCTATAGTTTTTAAGTATGTATTTTTCTCTTTTGTAATCTGTACGTATAATTATGTTTTTGAAATAAATATTCATTATTTTATCTTTATCACTGTATTAAAACTTTCGTAAGGCCCACCCGTCACCGCGGACGTGCGTTGGCTGTGTTCCTGCCCTTGAGATTAAATAATAACTAAAACCTACCTACCTTGGCACACTGTTTTTTTTTTGACAATTCACACACGGCTGGTTAGCCCCACACTGAAAAAATTCTAGCTCGTATTATGGTTGCTAACACAACTGATATACTACATATAGTACATACATACATACATATTAAATATAAATACATATATATTTAACACCCAGACCCACAGCCAACAAATTTAGTTAAGCACAAAAATGTTGACCGGGCCGGGAATCGAACCCGGAACCTTCTGATTAGCAGACCGGCATGGTAACCTTTACGCTAACGAGATCGTCTGACACTGATTGTGCTGAAACATGTCCCGCTAATACCGACAAAATAAACGTAAGTGATAGCCGGTTATACAAACATTATTCAAATATACAGTTTGTAGAACTAGTTTGGAAGGTTGTGCCTGAACTGAGTGCAGTTCAGGCACAACCGTCATCGCGAGTGTACGTTGGCTGTGTTCCTGCCCTTGAGAATGGCACACTGATTGTACATGTCCCGCTAATACCGACAAAATACACGTAAGTGATAGCCGGTTATACAAACATCTTTATCTTTATGTATGTTGCGGGGGCAGGCTGCCGGCGGAGGCGGGCGGCTGCGTGCCGGTGCTGGCGCACGAGCTGCAAGCGGTGCTGTACCGCGCCGAGCCCGACGAGTGGCCGCGCGGGGACCGCCTCGCCGCCTGCCCCGCCATCGCCGCGCACATCAGCCAGGTACGTTAACAACCAAAACTAAGCTTTATGTCTTTTATTTTTTACTCCTGTTTTCTTCGATCATATATATCTTAACCTTAAAATCTTGTGTGTACTTGTACTGTGACTTTAATACTACTTATTATTTCCTTTTTTTTTTTAATTGTTTGCCTATTAAGGAGGAGGAGACACTGTGCTTCACAACACAGGACTTGTACTACAGTGAAGCACAGGGTACATCTTGTTGTTGTACAATAGTGTAAGATAATGTAAGATACTTATGTAAAAATATTCTTTTTCATTATTGTACACCATTTTATTTGGACAAATAAACGTTTTATTTATTATTATATATGTCGTGGCCGCGTCGTAGAATTGATCATTTCATGAAATGGTTGATCATTTCATGAAATGGTTGATCATTTCTTGAAATGTTCACGCTTCATGAAGTGGCCAGCTAATGATGACCAAACGATTGGTCACCCACGTTTGACCATATCGTGGGAATGGGGTAACCATAAAATATTTAATGAAAACCCAGAACAATTGTGTTACGTACTTGTCTATTTTAGTTGTTAGGTAACCTAACCTAACCTAACCTGGTTAGGTTAGATTAGGTATAGGTAGATATATATATATTAAAAAAGGTTAGGTTACGTTTTTTTATGTATATATGGTCATTGAGTCGACCACCATGTCCAACACTTTTGTGAACTTCCTTCAATACTTCAAAATAGGTCTCCATCGGAATTATACGAATCGTAGGATCGTCATTTCTTGAATATGAGGTATTCCTTTTCGACAGTTTCCATAATATCATATTTGATAACCACTAGTAGTCCATAGACTTCTTCTTCGTGGTCACCCTACTCTCGTGCGCGTACTAAGGGCCGCCATCTTGACACAAACAAAGCGCTTGCAGCGCCTCTAGCGGTAGTCAATGAAACAATTTCACGATATGATCGATTAAGATTGATTATTTCATGAAATAGCAGTGCGTCGAGCTGGCCCTATCGTCAAACGATTTCTTATCATTGATCTGGGCTGGGCACATCATGATATGGCCAATGGACAGTGACATATTTCATGAAATGCTACTATTTCATGAAATGGCCGATCATTTCATGAAATGGGCAATTCTACGATGCGGCCACGACATATATATACCAGATTCAGTGTGGCATACAAACAAAGCACAAAAAAATGGCTTGAGTTTACTATATACTACTACTACGTCACCAAAAAATATTTCAACCTCACCACTGTATCTTAAGGTTTAGTTTCGACTAGTGCCGTAATAAATATCTGTTTTGCTCCGCGATAACAGCTATACGATTGTATGACCGTACGCAGTGAGTGTTAGAAAAATCAACTGAATTACTTTATTAATAACGCTTAAATTCCTCAAACTCAAATAGGAGCACACTCTTACTTGTGGTCTTATTTTGCTGTTTTTAGAGACTGTTGTCTCTAAAAACAGCTAGGACAATAGCCAAGGGAAATAGCCTTAAATCTAGTACATTTTTGATCGAAGCCTTTTTTGTATTTGGACACATTTCAATCACGGCTAGTATAGGGCTAATCCCATATTCGACGACCTCGTTGGCGTAAAGGTTACCATGCCGGACTGCCAATCGAAGGCTCCGGGTTCCATTCCCGGCGCGACCAACATGTTTGCGCTTAACTAAATTTGTTGGTTGTCGGTCTGGGTGTTAAATATGTACATATTTATGTATATGTAGTATATCAATTGTGTTAGCTATCATAATACGAACTAGAAATCTTTCAGTATGGCGTTAACCAGCCATGTGTGTAATATGTCCTAATAATTATTTTTAATTTATTTATTTATTAATAAATTAAAAATAATTTATATTACGATCAGTTGCACTGCGATCAGTTGCAATAGGCGGCCGCTTCGCCGCGATTTCTTCCAGGCAACCTTTGTATACAGTACATTGTAAACTAGTTTTTTTTTTTGAAAGAAAGAAAGGAAGTAAAGAAAGAAAAAATATTTATTATGCACAAATTAAACCAATTTCATTTGTGCACAAAAGCTGCTGGTTCAGCATAATGCTGAGAGTACTTTCAAGGTACGTCAGCGCTGGTTTTCAACCAGCACCTTTACATACTATACATGCACAGTGAAAGAGTAGTGAGATAATCTAAATATATTAAAGTAAATAATCAATATCTTAAACACTCAGTAATATAAAATAGTTTATATGTAGGGTCATGTAACGTACCTACGGACATTTTGGTTGCCTCATATTTGAAACGACGTATCATTGTTTATACCCAACATATACAAATAGTTCAACTCTTATGGTGTAGGGAATATGATCTAATATTACTGGTTTATTATTATGTCTCTAGAGTTGCCATTTTATTATTTTATCACGCTAGTAAATATGGTGTTTTGTCCTCAGGTACGTTACTTGTTTGTACCTTTGGACAGCACTGTATGTACCTTGGGGCGAAATAAAAGACAGTGATTTCTGAGTAATCAGTCTTATGTATACACAATAACAAAAACCAATATCTAGATGATGTTTTGATGATTTTTGGTCCAGGTGATGTCCCTGTCTGCGGCGGAACCCTTCGTGGCGCCGGTGGACCTGCAGCAGTACCCGACTTACGCGAAGATAGTGCCCTACCCTATAGACCTGGCCACCATCAAGGCTAGGTTCGAGAATTTTGTGAGTAAATAACAAAAAAAATATCACTATACTATTGTATCTTTTTTTTTTACACGATTTTTATTAGCTTCACATGTGTGTTTGTTTGTAACCGACTTCATTTTTCCAGATTTCGTTCAAACTTTGTAGGTTATTTGAGGACCGATGACAATACACTAATTTTTGACGACCTCGTTGGCGTAAATTACCATGCCGGTCTGCTAATCAGAAGGTTCCGGGTTCGATTCCCGACTCGGTCAACATCTTTGTGCTTAACTAAATTTGTTGGCTGTGGGTCTGGGTGTTAAATATGTATCTATATAAAATATGTATATGTAGTATATCAGCTGTGTTAGCTACCATAACACGAACTAGAAATGGTTCAGTATGGGGCTAACCAGCCGTGTGTGAAGGTAAAAAATAAATAAATGATTCTTTCTTTCTTTCTTTCTTTCTTTCTAGTTATAGCATTAACAAATACGTGTTCAGTTCTACAGACGCACGGCGGCGGCGCAGTTCGACGTGCGTTACCTGGCTTCTAACGCGGAGCAGTTCAACGAGCCGCACTCACCCATCGTGCGCCAAGCGAGGCTGGTCACCGATCTGCTCCTCTACATCATCAGGTGAACTAAACTAACGATTCTTCATCTATATCTTCTTCTTCTTATATTAGTCTAAGAGCCCGTGAAGATCGTCCTTCACCGATCTGATAACCAGATGAGACGTATTTTTTATTAAGTATTTTTCAAAAACAAATATGCCTAAAATTACTTGCCTATCGACAAGTGCTCATGGCTTTTTTTTTGCGCATGCTCGTGTATGGTAAAATGATAATTTAGCTACAATTATCAAAAATAACAATAAAATTCTAACTGTTCAGAATCGTTGTTACTCCTATGAAGCGCATCAAAATCGAATGAGTCACCTATTTTGATTTACCTGTTTACACCTGCTTGCCAGGTAGTTATACACTAAAATGAGTAGGCAAGCATACCGAGGCATATTCTGTGTATTAAAAACTATCAGTGAAATAAATTTCATTTGGTCATCAAAAGTATGAAGGTGATGAAAAAAAAATCAATAAAAGTTTATTTAATTAAAAATAGCCATGAGCACTTTTTGATGGGCAAGCAATTTTAGGCACATTTGTTTATAAAAAATATTTGATAAAAAATACGTCTCATCTGGTTATCAGATCGGTGAAGGACGATCTTCACGGGCTCTTCTACTATATATAAAATTTCCATGTCACAATGTTTGTTACCGTACTCCTCCGAAATGGCTTGACTGATCTAAATTTTATATGCGTATTCAGTAGGTCTGAGAATCAGCTACTAATCTATTTTTCATACTCCTAAGTGAGGCAAAACAACGTTTTCCGGGTCAGCTAGTCCAATATTTAAAATGTCCATGTCACAATGTTTGTTACCATACTCCAACGAAACGGCTTGACCAAGTGATAAGGGTTGGTCACCCTTAATTATAAATTTTTTAATTAATAGAAATATTTTATAAGGCTAAACAACGTTTGCCAGGTCAGCTAACCTAATCTTACTAATATATAAAATTTACATGTCACAATGTTAGTTACCATACTCCTCTGAAACGGCTTGACCAAGTGATAAGGGTTGTTCACCCTTAATTATATATTTTTTTTAATTTATAGAAATATTTCATAAGGCAAAACAACGTTTGCCAGGTCAGCTAATCTAATCTATCTTCTTCTAATATATAAAATTTCCATTTCACAATGTTAGTTACCGTACTCCTCCGAAACGGCTTATTGATATACAGCAAAAAAAAAAAAACGAATAAAACACGTTTGTTGTATGGGGACCCACCTCAATATTTTTATTTTTAGTATTTGTTGTTATAGCGGCACGGGAAATACATATGTTCTTTCAGCTTTCTAGCTATCATAGTTTCTGAGATATAGCCTGGAGAAGAGAAAGATAGACAACGGAGGCTTAGTAATAGGGTCCCGTTAAACAAAGAGTTTATTTGTGTATGTTATTTCCAGCCACTGGCAGAGTGTGGACGTGCTGGGGAAGTATCACGAGTTGGCCGCCTCCTACCACTCGTCCGACGACGAGCCGCTAGCGCCGGCTGGCGGGACCAAGGTGAACTATTCACTTCATAAAATGCGCACTAACCTTCATTGTGTGTACTGCCAAGGTTTGGAACATTCCTTGCCAAATGCCCTGTTCCCCGAAAACTATAATCTTTGGGTTTTCAAGGCATGAGTGACCGGTTCCTTCTAGGTAAGCGCGATCCACCGTAGACCTCAATATCACTTACCATCAGGTAAATTGTGGTCAAGCGCTGACCTATACAGAGTAAAAAAAAAAACTGGTTTCTTTGAGTAAAGCGCGTTCCACCTTAGATCACAATCTCGCTTACCAACGGGTGAATTGTGATCATAAATTTTTAAAAAATGTGCATTACAGAAATAACTGGCTAAGTAAGAGACGAGCTCGAAAAAGGCTTTTTTTTAGTAAATCGTAAACGGTAAAAAATAGCTTTAAGACCACCCTAAGAATATACCCTCGTCGCATAGAAGTCGTTTTAGCATATTCCGTACGAGAATGAGGAACACTGAAAAAGTTGTGCCATCGCCGGCCACACGAGCGAGTGTAATAATCAAGGACGTAAAAAAAGAAAGAGCTCAAAACAGTCGATTTGTCAACCTTACCGCGGAGTACCATACAGTAGTGCATAACCACATTGATGCTTTAAAAAAACCCACACAATAATTAAAAATAAAAAAAACCTTACAAACTTACAAGTAGATGAAACCTAAGAAAATAGAAAGAAATAGAATAGAAATTAATTCTGCGTTTGTTACAGTCCCGGCGGCGCGGGTCCAAGGGTAGCGGCTGCGAGTGGAAAGACGCGTGCGCCGCCATCTTGCGCGAGCTAATGGCTTCCGCTGACGCCGAGCCCTTCCGGAGACCCGTCGAGACCGATATGGCACCAGGTTCGTAACCTCCTGGTTTTTAAATCCCGACACAAAAAGTCTGGGGTTCTTTTTTACTCCTCACTAGAGATATCTAGGCATTTGACTTGCATCCTGAGCCCTGACGCTAAAAGTATTTTGAATAGTATTAGTATTTATTTGACGACCTTGTTGGCGTAATGGTTACTAAGCCAGATTGGCAATCAGAAGGTTCCGAGTTTGATTCCCGCCACGGCCAACATCTTTGTGATGAACTAAATTTGTTGGCTGTCGGTCTGAGTGTTAAATATGTATCTATATAAAATATGTATGTCTGTATGTATATGTAGTATATCAGTTGTGTTAGCAACCATAATACGAACTGTAAATGGTTCAGTATGGGGTTAACCAGCCGTGTGTGGATTGTGTCCTAATATTTATTTATTATTTTAATTAGGTATTTTTTTACTCCTTAATGTACTTATATTATCGTCTTGTGGCATGGTCACCTATTAACGACTGTCCGTTTTGACCGTTGCTTAACCTCGATGATCGCGTCTGATCCCCTTAGTTAGCCGAGCTACACGCGCTACAGATGTACATGTAAGCAGAACTTTAATGTACCTTATTGTGTTCCCAGATTACCACACAATAATTCACAAGCCAATGGATCTTGGAACGGTGCAAAATCGCCTCGCAACGGGCGTCTACTCGCGAGCAGACCAACTCTACGCTGACGTGAGACTGGTCTTCTCCAACAGTAGACTGTACAACACTAACAAAAGGAGTCGGGTGAGTCGAGCATTTATTCTTTTGTTTAGTTATATATGAAACAAATCGCGACGGGCGTCTATTCGTGAGTAGACCAGCTCTACGCTGACGAGAGACTGGTCTTCTCCAACAGTAGACTGTACAACACAAATAAAAGGAGTCGGGTGAGTTTCGCGTTTATTCTATAGTATAGTTATATATAAAACAAATCGCGACGGGCGTCTTTTCGTGAGTAGACCAGCTCTACGCTGACGTGAGACTGGTCTTTTCCAACAGTAGACTGTACAACACAAACAAAAGGAGTCGGGTGAGGCGAGCGTTTATTCTATAGTATAGTTATATATAAAACAAATCGCGACGGGCGTCTATTCGTGAGTAGACCAGCTCTACGCTGACGTGAGACTGGTCTTCTCCACCAATAGACTGCACAACACTAACAAAAGGAGTCGGGCGAGTCGAGCGTTTATTCTATAGTTTACATGTAAAACAAATCGCTACGGGCGTCTATTCGCGAGCAGACCAGCTCTACGCTGATGTGAGACCGGTCTTTTCCAACAGTAGACTGTACAACACTAACAAAAGGAGTCGGGTGAGTCGCGCGTTTATACTATAGTATAGTTATATATAAAACAAATCGCGTCGGCCGTCTACTCGCGAGCAGACCAGCTCTACGCTGACGTGAGACTGGTCTTCTCCAACAGTAGACTGTACAACACTAACAAAAGGAGTCGGGTGAGTCGCGCGTTTATTCTATAGTATAGTTATATGTAAAACAAATCGCGACGGGCGTCTTTTCGTGAGTAGACCAGCTCTACGGTGACGTGAGACTGGTCTTCTCCAACTGTAGACTGTACAACACTAACAAAAGGAGTCGGATGAGTCGCGCGTTTATTCTATAGTATAGTTATATATGAAACAAATCGCGACGGGCGTCTTTTCGTGAGTAGACCAGCTCTACGCTGACAAGAGACTGGTCTTTTCTAACAGTAGACTGTACAACACTAACGAAAGGAGTCGGATGAGTCGCGCGTTTATTCTATAGTATAGTTATATATGAAACAAATCGCGACGGGCGTCTGATCGTGAGTAGACCAGCTCTACGCTGACAAGAGACTGGTCTTTTCTAACAGTAGACTGTACAACACTAACAAAAGGAGTCGGGTGAGTCGCGCGTTTATACTATACTATAGTATAGTTATATATAAAACAAATCGTGATGGGCGTATATTCGTGAGTAGACCAGCTCCACGCTGAGGTGAGACTGGTCTTCTCCAACAGTAGACTGTTAATAAGAAGAGTCGGGTGAGTCCTGTGTTTAGTTTAGTAAAGTAAAGTATTGCTCAAAAATAATGTATAGCATAAAAATTCCGCCACATTCCACCATCGGACGAGTAGGGAAACACCAAGGCGGCATCGCTATACTGTGGAGGTGCCTAAGTCGCGTACTAAGGAATTTGCCTCCACCTTCATTGTGCGTACCGCCAAGGTGTGGAATTCTTTGCCAAATTCCCTGTTCCCCGATGACTATGATCTAGCGGTTTTCAAGGCAAGAGTGAACCTTTCTTTGAGGTTTCTTCTGGGCAAGCGCGCTCCACCTTAGATCGCAATATCGCTTACCATCAGGTGAATTGCGATCAAGCGCAGGCCCATTACGAATAAAAATAAAATACGAATTAAAATCTGTCACCAAGCACCTAAAAGTGTGTTCTTACCTATTTGGGAGCCAGTAATTCCACACTAGGCATTTCCCACCTTCGGCAAGAATGCACCTGTTTCACAGATTTCGTTCTGGTCTAATGCCTACCCGTATATTTAGAAAAATAAGTAGTCGTAAATTTGTGTATATATGTATAATATATAGTGTATTTTTGTTTGTTTGCACTGCACGCTAAATCGATACAGGACTCGAACAAGGTACACGCATGTTTTGAATAGCTAGTTTTTTTTCTGTCTTTCTGTCTTACTTTTTCCCACTAGGTATATTGAGTTCTTTGTAAGACTTGATACAAACTCTCTAAAGCGTCGAAATCAATTGGCTTTAGTTGGTTTAGCTTGTATTCTATACAATGATACATTAACTCCATTTAACGACCACTCTTTATAACGCCATAAAATGCACAGTCCCTTCAGTGTCGTTATATAGAGTTTACACTGTAATGAGGTTTTCCTTTTTTAATTTTTGCCCTTGCCCTTCGCTTTAGGAAACTGCTAGTTTTGGTGTACAAACGGGAATGCGTTGTTTGATGTTCTATTGTTTCTTGGCGATGCTCTTTTGTTGCTGTTGAAGCTATTCCATAGCTTTTTTATGTTCTGTTTTATTATCTGTCCCCTATGTATGAAATTTCGTTAAAACATATAATATCTATATTTTTTTTTATTATTTTTTTTTTTTCTAAAAATGTTGGCTAAATTTTCAGTTTAATATGTATTTAAATCTAAATGTATCTTATTAGTACTGATGCATGATGTAAACTAAATTTGTTTCATACATTTTCAAAATTGGTGCCTCCGTCATATTATGTAGTAAATTAATTATGATTTAGCTTGTAATGTCTGTCTTATGTATGTGGATAATTAAATTTTTATGGAAGTCATTGGCTTTTTATTACAGTTATTATTAAGGAAGCCTGATCATTTCGTAGCTATTTACGTTATTTATATATATTTTTTATATTTATTTATTTATTTCAGATTATCATGCATACTTATATTACAACATTATACATAATTGCAACAAATAAATTTAAAAATAACAAATGTCAACAATAATATTTTGTTATCAAGTAATTTTTTTTTATTTGTATGTCTTTTGATCTAATAAACTGGTCTAGTTCAAATATCAACAATAATATTTTTTTATCAAATAAATATTTTTTTATTTGTATATCTTTTGGTCTAGTAAACTGGACTAGTTTTGGTGTACAAACGGGAATGCGTTGTTTGATGTTCTGTTGTTTTTTTAGCGATACTCTTTTCTTGCTGTTGAAGCTATTCCATAGCTTTTTCTATGTATTTTGCCTTATCTTATTGTATATATGTTGCCCTCAGATATACTCGATGACTGTTCGTCTGTCCGCATTGTTCGAAGCGCTGTGGTCCAAAATGCCGCCGACCAGGCCGAGGCGAGCGAAGCGACACGCAAGAGGCGCCAGGCGAGGTGATTATAGTTTTTTTGATGAGTTTTGTTGACGACCTCGTTGGCGCAACGGTCACCATGCCGGGCTGCTAACCAGAAGGTTCCGGGTTCGATTCCCGGCCCGGCCGACATTTTTGTGCTTAACTAAATTTGTCGGTTGTGGGTCTGGGTGTTAAATATGTATCTGTCGCGTGAGAGCCAAACATGTCGAAGACTACAGGATGCCGGTGTGAAGAAATACGACAAGTGATGCTTGTACAAACATTTATTACACAATTACAAGTTATAAGTCCGAGACGTGCGCACACGGCGAGCGCTCGTAGTCGACTGTCCCTGCGGCGGCCGAGTGCAGGCGTTATATAGTGGTGAGAGCGCCGTGATTCATCTGCACGTGCGCTGACGCGTGACTCAACCGTACGTTGTCATTCGCAATAGGCGGCTGACGCCGACATATCTATATGAAATATATATGTATGTATATGTAGTATATCAGCTGTGTTAGCTACCATAACACGAACATAAAATGGTTCAGTATGGAGTTAACCAGCCGTGTGTGAAATGAGTCTTTATATTTATTTATTATTATATTTATTTTATATATACATGAGAAACTCGATCAACCGGACGAATTATTGTTGTCAGGCATTCGGATAATTGAAAATCCGGATAATCGAAAGTATGAAGAAAATCTGTTTTTTTTTTTAATATTCTGATGAGAAGTCGGCGCGGGCGGGATGATGCCAGTTCCACCCGACACGTTCATGTTTGCAAAAATACGAGTTAGGACAATTGCTCTGTAGTCCGGATAATCGCGAATCTGTATAACTGAGGGCCGGATAATCGAGTTTCTACTATACTAGAGAAGTATTGACGTACTTCTTCTTTGTATGAGATAAGTTGCCAAGCTCTGGTGTCGAGATTTTAAATAGCCAGAAGGCTTCTAATTTGGATTAAGACAGCTTGTACTAAGACTAACAGCCGGGACCTACAATATAACTTACTTCGCGTCGCTTACTTACTTGATTACGCACCCTGCTAGCCAAATGAATATACATATTCAAAATTCAATTTAAAATAACTTATTGGCACAAAAAAATACACATTTTAATCATTAAGCTCTAGTTGCCAAAATAGGCGCTAGCCCGTGCCTTGGCGGCTAGTCCTTCCCAAAATAATCCAATAATTTGACTGACACAATTAGAATAAAAAATAATAGATTCATATTAACTAAGTTGATAATTCATAATAATAATAATACATAATATGTCTCATAAAAGATGAGTTAAATTTCATAATTGTAGATTATTATATATTAATTGAATTGAAACATAATTGCTTACATGTCATGAATATAATACAAATTTTAAATTTTATTTTAAATTAATAATTACGAAAACGAAATTATTTCGATAATTCTTCTTATTACTAAGTCTTATAATTAAAGTGGTAAAACAGTTATAGATAAATTCAAAAAAATTAAATTGAATATTTATATATATTAATAGTATAATATCCCTCAAGTCAAGTTTAATGAAAATTACACTACAATACATTTAATATATTGAGTAAGTTTTGTCTAGTCTAAAGTCACAAATAGTTTTTCTGTCTCATCATATGATAGTTTTTGGAGCCACGGGACAATAATCAGTTTTGAGTCAATAAGGGAGAGCGGAAATAAATATATTATTTGATTTGCTAACTTGTATAGGTGAGAGCTCTACAACAGTATAAGCAAATCAAATAATATATTTCTTCTCTCCCTATATGTATGTATTGTGTAAAAAAAACATATGTTCTTCCTATTTTTCAGAAGTTGGTATATTTGCACTACTTGTCCTCATTTTAAATGTATTTGTGTATACTGTCTAGGTATTTTATTTATTTCTCTTCTAAACTTGTATGTAAGTAGGTTTGGTTTATTCTTTTTTTTGTTTATTTTTTGTATTTGTTTGGTACACCTCCCATTATGTTAATTGTTTTTTCCATACAAAGGTTGCCTGGAAGAAATTGCTACAAGTGATAAGGCCGCCTATTGTGCAACAAAATTGCTGGAACTGTGTTTTTTTTTTTTCTCACTTATTGTTTTTGTTTGTTTTTGGTGTACAATAAAGGATTCTTGTATTGTATTGTATTGTATATGTTTCCAGCAAAAGTGAACGGCACGCACTGCTATATAGCACAGCCGGAACTAGAGTCGTCAGACTCCGAGTGCGAGACTCTGGCGGCCACGTCGCGGCGAGTGCACGGCGCGAGGGACAGGCAGGACTCCTGGGACAGCGACGTGCCGCTGCACAAGCATAGGAAAGGTAAAGCTATCGTCATTATAGTCAGTCCAGCGGTACACACTGCTATATAGCGCAGCCGGAACTAGAGTCGTCAGACTCCGAGTGCGAGACTCTCGCGGCCACCTCGCGGCGAGTGCACGGCGCGCGGGACAGGCAGGACTCCTGGGACAGCGACGTGCCGCTGCACAAGCATAGGAAAGGTAAAGCTATCGTCATTATAGTCAGTCCAGCGGTACACACTGCTATATAGCGCAGCCGGAACTAGAGTCGTCAGACTCTGAGTGCGAGACTCTGGCGGCCACTGTTTGCCTCCATCTAGCAAACTGAACTTTATTATTTTCATTGCATAGCTTAGACTTTATATCCGACTTAGGGACGTGAGCAGGACACTGCACAAATCCGCTAAGATTACACATATTATGGGCCCAACCATCTACAATAAATTACCTGTAAATGTGACTGAGGCAACAAGTTTAGGTAGCTTCAAAACTCGGCTTAAACGCTGGCTTATCGAGGAAACTCTCTATGATTTAGATGACTTTGTAAAATTAACAAAATAAGATATTAGTACTAGTTTTTATTTTGACATTGTTTTAATTTTAGATTTATGACATACTCTTATTTAACTCTAAAATGTACAAAAGTATATTTATATTCGTTTTGTTATAATATTTTATTAAAAATGTATGTATGAATTGACTTGTAAAATATTTTTTACCAATAAATATGATTATGATTATAAAACCTATTAAATATTGCTAACATGTCTCGTTATCTTGACATTAACGTCTTTATATCGTCTATCGGTAAAGCCAATTTTTTTTTTTTATCCTTGATAGGTATGCGATTGACTACAGTTTGCCTGTTATTAAACTACGCTGCAGTCTACAGTGTGGCACGCTTACCTAGAAGATACATATTAACTCTACTTTTGAAGACCCCCGGATGATACCTCTCAGGTAGAGAGTTCCAAAGCTTCGCTGTCCTCACAATGACAGATGTGACAGATGTTATGTCCGGAGACGGCTGTGCATTGTAGCATAGGTCATGTATTGTAGCTAGGAGCAGTCGTACGTGCGTTGTAAATACCGTTTGCGCGATTCAGAACAAACGCTCTGATTGGTAGCGGGCGGTGAAGTGCGACCGAGACGCCATATCCTCAAATTTTAAACAATTTGACTTCCCGCAGGTAAAGGCGTCGGCAAGAAGAGTAAAAGTAGTAGCGCGAGCGCAGAACCCGTTCCCAGCACGAGTCGAGTCCAGCCTCAAGACGAGGAAGTCGATGGTGTGTATACTATACTACTTCCTACGAAGAAGCAGAAGAAGTCCTATTCCTTATCCTACTTCCTAATATGTATCTATCCTACATCCTAATATTTTGCTTCCTTCTATATTAAGTTCCTACTATCCTAAGTACTGCCTAAGTTTTAGGCTGAGGAATAAATAAATAATTTCTTAATTAGTAAACAAAAAAAAAAAAACAAATTGAATCCAAATACACCATTGGTCTGTCATAATCGTATTCGTTTTGTATGCGATTATGGACTAATGAAGTCGCGTTTTCATTTGTTCAATTAAAGTGAGTCAAATAATGAGTTGGAAAGAACCTCATCACTGTCTATCTTACTTCCTCGTATCTTAATTTCCTACTATCCTAATTATTATATATCGAACTTCCTACTATCCTAATGACTATATATCTAACTTCCGTATACCTTAACCTCCTTTTATTCTTTCTTTTTGGTTGACGAGGGGGAAATCTTCAACAAGATACCTGGCCACTATGGGACGCAGCCAGGTGGTTATGTGGGATTTGTACCCACAAAAACCCCCCCGGAGACCTGCCTCTGTGCTTAACAGAGCTTAACACTCTGGAGACCTCCATGCACTGCGCTGTGGCCCTTCCCGGATTGTTTCGCCAACGACGGTGACGGTCACGCGACGTCGTCGTCGTTCACCCCGAATCGATGAAGCGGTTGTCGGAGCCCCATCTCCGAATACTCTCGAGTCTGAAGCCCCTTTTAGTCGCCTCTTACGACAGGCAGGGGCAATTCAACACAAATATTTTTTTTACTTTTTTATTTTCATGTAATTACAAAGGAAATGTATATTCAAACGCATCTCTCCCTTCCAGACGTTTACGTGCCGGAACAAAATGGCGTCGTATCTGGTTCGGAGCGGTCGCACAACACAGACACCGAGTCCTCAATATACACCAACATCGAGGTGTTGGAGGAGGAGTTGCCGGAGGATGAGGTGGAGCTCACGTACGACGACGCCGACAGGGACAGAGATAGTGAGGTGAGCTTGTGACACCACTTCTCAATATCCTAATTACTATCTATCCTACTTTCTGATATCTGGCTTCCTACTATCCTAATTACATTATATACTACTTCCTGTGATTTTGCTTCCTTCTATCATAATTAGTATCTATCATTCTTTCTGATATTTTGCTTCCTACTATCATAATTAGTATCTATAATTCTTTTTGATATTTTGCTTCCTACTATCATAATTAGTATCTATCCTACTTTCTAATATTTTGCTCTTATTTTTACACATTTCACACACGGCTGGTTAACCCCATACTGAACTATTTCTAGTTCGTATTATGGTTGCTTACACAACTGATATACTACATACATACATATTTTATATAGGTACATATTTAACACCCAGACCGATAGCCAACAAATTTAGTCACCACAAAGATGTTGGCCATGCCGGGACTTGATGCCGGAATCTTCTGATTGGCAATCCGGCATGGTAACCATCACACCAACGAGATCGCCATCCTACTATGCTATATTTTTACTTTATATCCTACTTCCTGATATTTTGCTTCCTTCTATCATAATTAGTATCTATCATTCTTTCTGATATTTTGCTTCCTACTATCATAATTAGTATCTATCATTCTTCCTGATATTTTGCTTCCTACTATCCTAATTACATTATATACTACTTCCTGAGATTTTGCTTCCTTCTATCATATTTAGTATCTATCATTCTTTCTGATATTTTGCTTCCTACTATCCTAATTACATTATATACTACTTCCTGAGATTTTGCTTCCTTCTATCATAATTAGAATCTATAATTCTTTCTGATATTTTTCATTCTACTATCATAATTAATATCTATCATTCTTCCTGATAAACATTGTAAACTGTTCACGTAAGGCATCTTAATATTTTCGCGTAGAAAACGGTCACGCTTACTTATTATTAAAAAGTTGTTGCTGTTGGACTCATTCCAACTTAACGACCTCGTTGGCGTAATGGTTTCCATGTCGGACTGCTAATTAGACGGTTCCGGGTTCCATTCCCGGCATTGCCAACATCTTTGTGCTGAACTGAATTTGTTGGCTGTCGGTCTGGGTGTTAAATATGTATCTATATAAAATATGTATGTATGTATATGTAGTATATCAGTTGTGTTAGCAACCATAATACGAACTAGAAATGGTTCAGTATGGGGCTAACCAGCCGTGCGTGAAATGTGTCCTAATATTTATGTTTATTTATTTTTACTTTTAATAATAAGTAAGTGTGACCGTTTTCTATGCGAAAATATTCTTCCTGATAGTTCCTACTATCGTTATTTCCTGATATTTTTCTTCCTTCTATTCGTATCCTATTTCCTGATATCTTGCTTCCCACTATCCTTATAATTTTCTCTCTTACTTCCTGATATTGTACTTCTTACTATCCAATATGTATATAAAGTTATATGTATTAATAAAAATTAGATCTTATAATATTCTATTATTTATGTATGTACATATTCTAAGTGACTGGAAGGCATTAGTCTCCATGGCACGGGCGCGAAAGCGTTCAGTTTGAGGGTTAATAAATAAGTTTAAATGTACAATTGAAAACTTAAGAAATATTTTTAATTTGTTTTAATCCATCCTTTTTCTTTATATCTGTTTTCCTACTATTCTACTCTCTACTTTACTAATAATATATATCCTAGTTCCTAAAATCCTAATTATTGCTCCTCCTCGATCCTACTGAATGGAGGATTCTGGTCTAAAGACACTGAGCGAATATATGAATATGGAGCTTGCAAAATCGTTATTCATGTGTAAACAGTAGTATTTTAAATTTAATAAACATGGAAAACAAGTGCTAATGTGTGTAGTATTTAATGGGGTAGAATATTTATTTAATGAAATTTGTAAGTTTATTTTATTTTATCTAACTAATGTTTTTAAGTATTCAGTAATTATTGTAGTATGACTTACCTCTAACGTATGTTATTTAGGGCTAATAAAGTTCTGTATTTCTGATAAAACTTTGTCACGATGCTTGTCGTTATGCTTATAGATCGGGTCGATGCGCGTGCGCAAGCGAGCGCGCGGCATCAGTTCGGGCAGCAGCGAGTACGGGCGCGTGCGCAGAAAACACAAACGGAACAAAAGGAGCAAGCAGGCCAAACAGTAAGATATTCTCTTTTTTACAAGCTCTCTCTCCCTTTCTCTCTCTCTCTCTCTCTCTCTCTCTGTGTATATTTTTCCCTGTGGCTTTGTAACTCTAATAAAAATAAAGTAAAAATAAGTAGTTGTGATATCTTAACTGTTTGATGAAATTCGATCGGTGCCACAATATGGCGGATTTAATGTTATTCCACAAATTATAATATGAATGTGGTAAATCTTAAATCCAAGCTGGTCCCAATGCTAAAAGTACATGGAGTTATAAGTTATGTGTTTGTGTGTGTGTTAGCCTGTGCCATCATATCTCCCGTAAATCCAAATGGTATTTATTAATCAGTAAATTTTAGTGTTTGTCGTTAAACGGAGTGACGTAATAAAGAGTTCCTAGCCCTCCTAAACCAACTAAATAGTATTTATTAAACAATCAATTTTATTGTTTGTCGTTAACGGAGTGACGTAATAAAGAGTTTACACTGCATTCATTTCCGCAGAATAAGAGAGCGGTTCAAAGAGGGCACGCCGTCATCATCATCATCATCATCAGTATCCGGGTCGCGGTCGGAGGGCGGGCGGTACGAGTCGGACCGCTCGTACAAGCCGCGCTACTCGAGCGACGACGACGCTCCTCTACACTTGTACAGGTACTAGCTGATATCATCATCATCATCATCATCAGTGTCCGGGTCGCGGTCGGAGGGCGGGCGGTACGAGTCGGACCGCTCGTACAAGCCGCGCTACTCGAGCGACGACGACGCTCCTCTACACTTGTACAGGTACTAGCTGATATCATCATCATCATCATCATCAGTGTCCGGGTCGCGGTCGGAGGGCGGGCGGTACGAGTCGGACCGCTCGTACAAGCCGCGCTACTCGAGCGACGACGACGCTCCTCTACACTTGTACAGGTACTAGCTGATATCATCATCATCATCATCATCAGTGTCCGGGTCGCGGTCGGAGGGCGGGCGGTACGAGTCGGACCGCTCGTACAAGCCGCGCCACTAGAGCGACGACGACGCTCCTCTACACTTGTACAGGTACTAGCTGATATCATCATCATCATCATCATCAGTGTCCGGGTCGCGGTCGGAGGGCGGGCGGTACGAGTCGGACCGCTCGTACAAGCCGCGCTACTCGAGCGACGACGACGCTCCTCTACACTTGTACAGGTACTAGCTGATATCATCATCATCATCATCATCAGTGTCCGGGTCGCGGTCGGAGGGCGGGCGGTACGAGTCGGACCGCTCGTACAAGCCGCGCTACTCGAGCGACGACGACGCTCCTCTACACTTGTACAGGTACTAGCTGATATCATCATCATCATCATCATCAGCGAATCGCGGCGGTGCAGCAGTCTGAGTGTAAAAAAAATCATTCGCAATTGATGCCACTTGATGACAATAAGAATGACCTTTAATCTCAGTCTTATCCGATACAAAAATACTACTCTCAATGGTGGGTCAGAGGCCTGACTTCGTAAGGTTACTTGTTACAGATTTTTTACTTACCAATTCAAATTCAAATTCGTTAATTACCAATGTTTGTTATGCGATGGCAAATGTTGGCCAAACGTTAAAATATTTGTATATATTGTCTAAATAATTATTATTGAGTGCTTTAAAACTAAAACTGATATGTACTTACCGAAAGAAAGAGACTACATCGGAAACCTTACTGTTATGGTGGTTATTTTAGCAACTCTTACTTCTTTTAGATAGTACACTGAGGCACAGCACGTCCTCACGTTGGCTCTGGTTGGACCGTACTAAACTCAAATAAGACCACACTCTTACTTGTGGTCTTATTTTCCTTGCCGTTTTTAGAGACGTCGTGATCGAAGTTTGGCACACACAATACTTACAGGACTCTAAAAGTAATGATGGATATTTTCTGTATTGCAGACAAAGAGCAGAAGGCCACGAGGAGGCGGGACCTTCCAACGTAAGAAGAAAACAGAACGGACACAGGGTGAGTACTGGTATTAAACGAAAGAATGAATGACGCAAATGAATGAATGAATATATCTAACATGAGAACGAATTAAGAAATGAATGAACGATTTAAATAAATTAAAGAAAGGAAGAATAATATTAATAATCAGTCAAAAATAAGTTTACTTTTTATTTTAGCATGGATATTGTCAGGTAGCTTAGTATTTTAATAGGTTATAATCACGGACAGCAAAATAAGAATAGATATAGTACATCAGAAAAAAATAAAAGCATAGACAAAAAAGCATAGTTGTGCCAGTGACTGATATATTAACTGCAATAATGATGAATGTCCAAAAATATTTAAATTTTAACTAGTAATGCCATTCGGTTGAATTTCCCTTGAAATTATATTAAGAAATTTAGTTGTCAAACTTAACAATATTGCTTGCAGACTTGTGATGATATATTATATCAGTCTTATAATATATGAGAACCGTAAAGTTACGTCAATGTGTCAATGTGTGTATCTTCTCATACGACATTACGTTGTATGTACGATATTTATATGAATAATATGTCTGGAATGTGTTTGTATAAATAAATTTGTTAACCGGTCAAGTGTTGTGTCTAACAGAGCGGGCGAGTGTCCCTGCGCGCGCGCAGCCCCCGGCGCTACAACGAGGACAGCGAGGATGACTCCATAGCGGCCATCAGCAAGCGCACCCACCACCAGCACCTCGCGCGGAGGCACCACCAGGTAATCTTATCTTAATATCATATATAAATCTCGTGTCACAATGTTTGTCCTCAATGGACTCCTAAACCACTTAACCGATTATAATAAAATTCGCACACCATGTGCAGTTCGACCCAACTTGAGAGATAGGATAGTTTAAATCTCAAATTATAGTCGCAATTTTAATTTATTGCTAATTATTGTCTGTTATTATTTGACAGTCACAATTATCTGTTAACTCCAAATGATTCTAACCGATGTCGATACTTTTCGACTGGGTTGAGTAATCAATAGATGGCGCTGCTATGGTAAATCTACGAACGTGTCATATAAGCTACACTATCTATTTTTCATACCCCTTAGTGAGGTAAAACAACGTTTGTCGGGTCAGCTAGTATACTAATAAGGGATATGCATTAAGAATAAAATGGCCTGATTTTTTTTCCTGAGCTTTTGAGGTCCTAGTATTTACACTAAATTCGTTATTTTCTAATTTAATATGTATTTTATTATTTAAAACATAAATCTAAAAGTCAAAATTAACGAGCGAATTTCAAATTTGTAAAACGCCCCCACCATTGGTCATGACGTCATAGGGCATGTCCTGTCAGCAGCGTTGCCAGAATATTAGAAAAGTAACATTTAACTTATTTAGCTCAACTCCAGCCTGTTAATAGATTCGTCTCTTCCAGTTAGTAAATAGCTTGGCCCACTCCTGTCCGTTAATGGCTTAGTCTAATGCAGTCCGTTAATATCTTGATATATTCCAATCTGTTAATAGCTTGATCAACTCCAGTCCGTTAACTGCTAGGTCCACTCCAGTTCTTTAATACCTTGGTCTATTCCAGTCCGTTAATAACTTGCTCCATTCCAGTCCGTTAATAGTTTGTTCATTCCAGTCCGGTAATAGCTTGGTCAACACCAGTGCGGTTAATAACTTGGTCTATTCCAGTCGTGGGTCCACTCCAGTTCTTTAATACCTTGGTCTATTGCAGTCCGTTAATAGCTTAATCTAATCAAGTTCCTTAATGGCCTGCTCCATTCCAGTCCATTAATAGTTTGGTACATTCCAGTCCGGTAATAGCTCGGTCAACACCAGTGCGGTTAATAACTTGGTCTATTCCAGTCGGTTAACAACTGGGTCCACCCCAGTTCTTTAATACCTTGGTCTATTGCAATCCATTAATAGCTCTGTTCCAGCCCGTTAATAGCCTGCTCCATTCCAGTCCGTTATTAGTTTGGTCCATTCCAGTCTGGTAATAGCTCGGTCAACACCAGTGTGGTTAATAACTTGGTCTATTCTAGTCGGTTAACTACTGGGTCCACTCCAGTTCTTTAATACCTTGGTCTATTGCAGTCCGTTAATAGCTTAATCTAATCCAGTTCCTTAATAGCCTGCTCCATTCCAGTCCGTTAATAGTTTGGTCCATTCCAGTCTGGTAATAGCTCGGTCAACACCAGTGCGGTTAGTAACTTGGTCTATTCCAGTCGGTGAACAGCTGGATCCACTCCAGTTCTATGATACCTTGGTCTATTGCAGTCCGTTAATAGCTTAATCTAATCCAGTTCCTTAATAGCCTGCTCCATTCCAGTCCGTTAATAGTTTGATTCATTCCAGTCTGGTTATAGCTCGGTCAACACCAGTGCGGTTAATAACTTGGTCTATTCCAGTCGGTTAACAGCGGGGTCTACCCCAGTTCTTTAATACCTTGGTGTATTGCAGTCCGTTAATAGCTTAATCTAATCCAGTTCCTTAATAGCCTTCTCCATTCCAGTCCGTTAATAGCTTGGTCCATTTCAGCTTATCCATAGCTCGGTGCATTCTAATCTATTGATAGCTTAATCTATTCCAGTTCGTTTATAACTTAGTCTATTTTAGTCCTTGAATAGCTTGGTCCATTCCAGTATGGTAATAGCTTGATCCACTTCAGTCTATTCATAGCTTGGTCCATTCCAATTTCCATTAATAACTTGGTCAAAAAACACGGGTTGGTAATTTAATCAAACAGGGTTTTTTTAAATTAGATCTTGTATTTTGAAAATAATAAATATATTGTATTGGGGTAAACACAAACCTTTACTATAATTATTGATTGAAATAAAATGAACATTGTTTATTTAATTATTATAATTTTTATGCTCTTTTCATGCACACCTAATATCAGATACAATTATTATTATAATATTTTTATGTGATTGTGTACGTACCCATTTGTACTGAATAAACAGTTTTCTTTATTATTTCTCTTTAATGTGTAAAAAATATACCATATTCCATACTTTTATGACTTTTATTTAATAGAATAAAATTTAATCATGTCACATATTAAAAACTAATACTAATTAAATAACCCGCCCCTGTTCGCCCCCTGGTGCAAAGGTGCTCATCATTTATTTAATTGTTAAATTAGTTTATTGAAATAACTGTTTTTGTGTCAGACCGTGCGTACGGAGGCTAGCGCGGCGCATACGAACGACCATAACTACTTCAACGGACACGCGCACACACCGCAACACAATGGCAACGGAGAAGGTGAGATACTTATATACTATGCGTGCCAACTAAGAATAGGACTGTCAAAACCGCCATCTTGCTCAATCATACGCGCAAACTTCATAACCAAAGTGTATGGTGTGCAAAAGAATGTATGAACAAATTATATTCAGATTTATATGTTTAATGTACGCTGTTTTGCTATTTCTTATACATTTTACGGCAAATTAATTATAAATGAGTAGGATTTGAAAGTAAAAGCATATTTATAAAAATACAATTTCTTTTTCATTGTTGTCACTTCTTTTTGTACCAAATAAAAATAGTTTATTGTACTGCTTACAGCACTTAAGTCGAAACTATCCAAAATCAATGTCTCGTCACGTGTTTTTATTTTAGGTGTTGTTAATTTGCCTTGGGTACTTCTTACCTGTAGAATTATTTAATCCAAAATTATCCAGTAATAAAATCAAGAATAATTAAACAATAATTAAATTTATATCTATGAACCAAAAAAACAATTATTAAATTTCTTTTTTACGCTTTCTTTGCTAGCAGCACTTTTTTGACAGTTATCGTGTGAAGTTGAAGCAAGCGCGATCCTATTCTTAGTTGGCACGCATAATAGATATAGTTTATGTAGCGGTCCCTTGGCTAGGACGGAGGCCGGGCGGCTCACTTCCTTGCCGAGAGCTATGTTAATGTACAACATGCCGTCTCTTTCTGGCCACCTAAGATGAAAAGAGACGGGGCTTCTTTAAATTTAGTTTAGTCGTGTGTACGGCAGAATCGTCACCAATGAGTTAGTAAAACACAACTAGAATCTCGATCTTTTTAATTGCAATGAGGCAGAGCTTGTACAAGTAATCAGAGATGTGTATAAGAGTATAAAATTAAAACCAATTAGTTAAGTAGTTTAATTAAATATATATGTGTGTACTGTATAAGTAGTTAAGTACCCTAATTAACTTTAATAAGTAAATTGGATTCAATATATCTGTAAGGCTTATTATAAGTGTATGAAATAAATAAATATTGAAGAATTCAAATTCAAATAATTTATTTTGCAAAACACGGGTATACATAATAATGCCTATGTTACTAAAACTTATTCTAATTAACATGCAGTCATTACATTATATGGTACATAAATAAACACAATAAACAGTCCTAACTAAAAATCCAATAATAAAATAATCCAATAAGCAGTCTTAACAATGTTCCAATCGTTTACCTTCACACACACACAAAGCTCGCACGCGATTGGTCGCCGCCACACCATGTGACGCAGGCGCGTGGGTGGATGTTTTGCCCCGCCTACCGCGGTATTTCACGCGTGGACGGTGGAACCATTTTATCGGCCGACTTACTATTCTATTTATTCTAGTTTGCTGGTGTATGTCCCATACTAAACTTAATATTTTTTTTATTCAACAGCGTCTCGAGCAAGCAGCAGCTTACCGGGGCCTGTGTCGATATCGTCACGCGGCCGCGTCAGGAAACTCACAGCCAAGGCGAGGGGGCTGCTCCGGGACTGAGACACGCACTTGGCCATTCCTCGACATTACATTTCATCATCATCATCATCATCAGTGGTGGCGATTCAGCGGCACGCACGACTAAACTAAATTTAAATAATAATAAATGTATTTATTCAGGTTTCAAGTAATAATATTAATTATTTATTAAATGTAATAATAATAATATTATTATTATTACATTTTATGATTCAATTAAATTTCATAACAAACAAACAAATAATAAAAGTTACAAATAGAAATTACAATTTAAAAATAAAATAAAAAGTCAAAAAAACATTCACAAACAGTACTTCAATAGTCCCTCACAAACGGCATTTGAAGAAACCCCGTCTCTTTTCATCTTAGGTGGCCAGAAAGTGACGGCACGTTCCGAACCACAGACAAAACAACTAAAATCACGTCAAATATGGAATGTGCAGGCAGTTTTAGAGGTGATACAAGTGAGTGCGGTCTAAAGTCGCCTATATTTTCTACATTTGACGTGATTTTAGTTGGTTTGACTATGGTGCAAAACGTGCCGTCTCGTTCTGGCCACCTAAGATGAAAAGAGACGGGGCTTCTCTAAATTTAGTTTTAGTCGTGTGTGCCGCTAAATCGCCACCAGTATCAACTCTATATGGCTATAGCCCGTCCAACTGTTTATTTTCTTTCTTGTTTATAGTATTTTTTATTTATTTAATTTAAAGAATGAAAGAACACTTTTATTTCGGACACATATACATAAAGATACACATTCACACACATTATTACAAATCACATAAAACAAACATGAAAAAAGAAGAAAGACAGCATAGTATGTGTCCCCTAGCGTCGGAAAAGGTCAGCCCTCAGTATAAACGCTACAGATTTCTCTGCAGCACTGAGTTTCAGGACCAACCTTTAGAGACGCGTGGAGATACAGATGAAGAAATATTCATATAATTTTAACACAGTGTAAACTCTATATAAGCGAAGCAAAATAATTGTTACAAGCTAAACCAACTGAAGCCAATTGTTTTCGACGCTTTAGAGAGTTTGTCGTTAAATCGAGTGACGTTACATGGTGTTTACACTGTAGTTCAAAACTGTTTGAAATTTGAGCAAAATACGCCCAATCTGGTTGACCAGTTAAAAGCCTTAAGTTTAGTGAGAACATTGTTTTTTTACTGTATACATAACAAATATATTGTTTTACGTAACGAAGACTGAACGCTTCTTTAAATAAGTGCTAGTTAAATTAATGTATATAAATAAGAATATAAATATAGTAAATTCTTTAGAATATATAAGAAACGTAACAAATAATGTTTTTTTTTTCAATTTTGTTGGGTAAAACAGTTTTTCAGTGGAAACAGGGAAACAGTATTAATGTAAAATAATAGTTCAATTATTACATTTATGTGTTCCGGATTGTACACCTAACCAGTTTTTCGGTGAGTATACTGAATAAAAATCCGGCCTGTACACCTATGGACGTTACAGTCTGTACATCGAAACAGACTATACACTAAATCAATTTTCTGTTTACTCTACCAAACGACCCCTGCAGTACAACATATTTTATCAATATATATAAATCTCGTGTCACAATGTTTGTCCTCAAAAAATAAACCACTTAACCGATTATAATAAAATTCGCACACCATGTGCAGTTCGATCCAACTTGAGAGATAGAATAGTTTAAATCTCAAATTATAGTCGCAATTTTAATTTATTGCTAATTATTGTCTGTTATTATTTGACAGTCACAATTATCTATTAACTCCAAATGATTCTAACATATGTCGATACCTTTCGACTGGGTTGAGTAAGTAATCAATAGATGGCGCTGTACCCCTAAGTGAGGCAAAACAACGTTTGCCGGGTCAGCTAGTAGAATATAAGAAGATCAACAAATGTATGTTTATAATTATTTTTATTTTGTTACGTTAAACTGTTTTTCAGTGAAAACAGGGAAATGGAACTAATGTAAAATAATAGCTTAATTATTATAATTATGTGATTGAATGCAGTTTTCCTGTTAGAACACTGAATAAAAATCCGGCCTGTACACCGATGGAAGTTACCTGCACATCGAAATAGACTGTACACTAAATCAATTTTCTGTTTAGTACTCTACCAAACGGCTCCTGCAGTACAACATATTTTATAGAACATAACAAGATCAACAAATGTATGTTTATAATTATTTTTATTTTGTTACGTTAAACAGTTTTTCGGTGGAAACAGGAAAACGGAATCAATGTAAATTAATAGCTTAATTATTATAATTATGTGGTCCGTATTGTACACCAGAACAGCTTTCCGTTTAGAACACTGAATAAAAATCCGGCCTGTAAACCGATGGAAAATAGTCTGTATATCGGAACAGACCGTACACCGAAACAATTTTCCGTTTAGTACTCTATTAATCAGACGGCCCTTGAAGTACACATTTTAGAATTTAAAAAACCCAATTGTATGTTTATTTTATTGCGTTAAACAGTTTTCAGTGGATACAGGGAAATAGAGTCAATGTAAAATAATAGCTTAATTATTATAATTATGTGGTCCGGATTGTACATCAGAACAGCTTTCCGTTTAGTACACTGAATAAAATCCGGCCTGTACACCGATGGAAAATAGTCTGTATATCGGAACAGACCGTACACCGAAACAATTTTCCGTTTAGTACTCTATTAATCAGACGGCCCTTGAAGTACACATTTTAGAATTTAAAAAACCCAATTGTATGTTTATTTTATTGCGTTAAACAGTTTTCAGTGGATACAGGGAAATAGAGTCAATGTAAAATAATAGCTTAATTATTATAATTATGTGGTCCGGATTGTACATCAGAACAGCTTTCCGTTTAGTACACTGAATAAAATCCGGCCTGTACACCGATGGAAAATAGTCTGTATATCGAAACAGACCGTACACTAAATCAATTTTCTGTTTACTCTACCAAACGGCTCCTGTAGTACAACATATTTTATAGAACAAGATCAACAAATGTATGTTTATAATTATTTTAATTTTGTTACGTTATACAGTTTTTAAGTGGAAACAGAGAAACGGAATCAATGTAAAATAATAGATTAATTATGATAATATTGTGATTGAATACAGTTCTCCTGTTAGTACACTGAATAAAAATCCGGCCTGTACACCTATGGACGTTACAGTCTGCACATTGAGACAGACTGTACACCAAAATATTTTTTCGTTTAGTACTCTATATCAATCAGGCGGCCCCTGTAGTACAACATATTTTACAGAATATAAGAAGATCAACAAATGTATGAATGTACATAATTATATTTATTTTGTTGTGTTAAATAGTTTTTCAGTGGAAACAAGGAAAGGAATTAATTTAACATAATAGTATAATTATTATAATTATGTGGACCGTATTGTACACCAGAACAGTTTTCCGTTTAGTACACCGAATAAAAATCCGGCCTGTACACCAAAACAATTTTCCGTTTATTATTCTATTAATCAGAAGGCCCTTGTTGTGTACATTTTAGAATTCAAAAAGCTCAACTGTATCTACTTTTATTTTGTTGTGTAAAACAGCTTTTCAGTGGAAACAGGGAAATAGAATCAATGTAAAATAATAGCTTAATTATTATAATTATGTGGTCCGGATTGTACATCAGAACAGCTTTCCGTTTAGTACACTGAATAAAAATCCGGCCTGTACACCGATGGAAAATAGTCTGTATATCGGAACAGACCGTACACGAATTCAAATTTCCGTTTAGTACTCTATCAATCAGTTTTTTAAGTAACCCGGTAGTATTTTTTTAAATATAAGTAGCTAAACAAATGTATCTGTAATTATTTTTATTTTGTTACGAAACAGTTTTTCAGTGGAAACAGAGTAAAGGTATTAATGTAAAATAATAGCTTATATATTATGTGTTCCAGATTGTACACTAAAACAGTTTTTCGGTTAGTACACTGAATATAATCCGGACCGTACTTCGAAATATAATGTCTGTATATCGAAACAGACTGTATACTAAATCAATTTTCCATTTAGTACTCTATCAATCAGACGCCCCTTGTAGTACACATTTTAGAATTTAAAAAGCTCAACTGTATCTACTTTTATTTTGTTGTGTAAAACAGCTTTTCAGTGGAAACAGGGAAATAGAATCAATGTAAAATAATAGCTTAATTATTATAATTATGTGGTCCGGATTGTACATCAGAACAGTTTTCCGGTTAGTACACTGAATAAAAATCCGGCCTGTACACCAATGGAAAATAGTAGTCTATATATCAAAACAGACTGTACACCAAAACAATCTTCCGTTGAGTACTCTATCAATCAGGTAGTATTTTAAGTAACCTGGTAGTAATATTTTTTTAATATAAGTAGGCAAACAAATGTATCTGTAATTATTTTTATTTTGTTACGAAACAGTGGAAACAGAGAAACGGAATTAATTAAAAATAATGGCTTGTATATTACGTGTTCCGGATTGTACACTAAAATAGGTTTTCGGTTAGTACACTGAATAAAAAACCGGCCCGTACTCAAATCAAATCAAATGTTTTTATTTGCAAAGTATAGGTCGAAAGGTGTTACATAGGTATTAAAATTTAATGTACTCTATACTATACCCTTTAGGGTGTGCAAATTTATCTCCGATGAAAAATACTGTCTGTATATCGAAACAGACTGTACCTACACTAAATCAATTTTCCGTTTAGTACTCTATCAATCTTACGGCCCTTGTAGTGCATATTTTAGAATTTAAAAAGCTCAACTGTATGTATTTTTATTTTGTTGTGTAAAACAGCTTTTCAGTGGAAACAGGGAAACGGAATCAATGTAAAATAATAGCTTAATTTATTAATTATGTGGTCCGGATTGTACACAGATTTCCGGTTAGTACACTGTATAAAAATCCGGCCTGTACACCTATGGACGTTAGTCTGCAAATCGAAATAGACTGTACCCTAAATCAATTTTCCGTATAGTGCTCTATCAATTATACGGCCCTTGTAGTACACATTTTATAATAATTTAATAAAAAGCTCTGTATGCATTTTTTATTATGTTCCGTTAAACTTTTTTTTTTCAAGTAATTTGTCAAATAATATCATTACAATAGTACCTACATGATATGATTCAAATGTCACTACAGAACTAATACTAACAGATGGGACCTACAATTTAAAGTGTCATTCGACCTACGGTAGCGTCCAGATGAAAATGCTAAGCCGAGCTAAAGGGGCTACATATATAGGATAAAAAAATCTCGATTATCAGTAAATAAATAAGTTTCAAATTGAAACTCTTGTGATGTATTAGTTTTAATTAACTATAATGTATGTAATTAGCAAATATAGATTTAAGTTTCTAGCTTATAATTTGTTTTGTTTAGTTAAAGATTCAGTTTGAAGAACTACTTAAATTGTAAATACCTGTACTGTACCTATGTAGTGTGTATATATATATTAAGGCATAAATAAGCGTCTGTACGAAACCAAAAGTAATAAAAGAATATTTTCTAACTTATGAGTGTATTTCATTTCTAAAATCCCTAAGGGTCAGCTCACACCGAGACGCGACGCGACGCTGCGCGCAGATTTTAAATAGAGCGACTCAAAATATACTTTATTTACTACACGAAAAGATTCACATTTCATTGTTAGAACAAGCCGCGAGGCGTCTCGATGCAGCGCTGCGCAGTGCAACGTATCTGAATTCTCACAATGAAATGTGAATCTTTTCGTGTAGGAAATAAGGTATATTTTGAGTCGCTCTATATAAAATCAGCGCGCAGCGTCGCGTCTCGGTGTGAGCTGACCCTTAAGCAAAAATTTACGCTGAGCAGTGTGGTTACGCGGCTTGCTTGAAATGCCTACATGAAAAAAACCTATTTTGAATTAATATACACTGGTGGCGATTCAGCGGCACACACGACTAAACTAAATTTAAAGTAGCTCTGTCTCTTTTCGTCATAAATGACCAAAAAGAGATGGTACGATCTAAACCATAGACAAAACATCTAAAATCACGTCAAACACGTCAGATTTAGAGCTGATACAATAGGGTGCGCTCTAAGATCGCTTACATTTTTCATATTTGACGTGATTTTAGTTGTTTTGTGTGTGGTTCAGAACGTGCCGTCTCTTTCTGGCCACCTAAGATGAAAAGAGACGGAGCTTCTTTAAATTTAGTTTGTCGTGTGTGCCGCTGAATCGCCACCATTGTAAACTTTTTTTCAGCATATTAACCAATCAAAACACCAATGAGGTCGTCAATATTAACTATTATTAATTGGAATACTTAAACTAATAAAAAAGCTTCATGAAAAAAGTAAAGGATAGTCTAATCCAAATCAAATGCTATGCGACCTAAGTGACGTCACTGTGAAGCGTTGGGTATACGATCGAAAAAAAACACACTCATTGTTTTTTCATAATGTATTTTTATTATCAAATTATTGTATTGTAAATACTTAAATCATCATGATATATGAATTACCTACGTAATAACAACGACATTTATAATAAATGTCGTTGGGTAATAATTATATTAATGAATATTAAACACATGATTTGTAGGTACTAGTGCTTACATAAGTTGCAAAAACTAGCTCAACTTAAAAATAAATTACCACTTATATACTGTTTTTTTTTTTACTCTGAATAGGACAAGCGCTGACCTATTCAGTAAAAAAAAACAGTTAAATTTTATTTTATATGTAGAAAGGGTGTGTAAAATTTAATACCTCCAATAAATGATTACTATTATCACACGGCTCTATAAAAAAAACATTTCTTTTGTTGCCCTGGATATTACAAACAAATATTACATTTTCCTATAACGAATATATAAATTAAAATCCCAATATGTTCGTTATTTAATGTTTTTTGCATATCTTACACTTGAACAGTTAGTTATTTGCTTGTTACAAATGAAATTTAAATTTTCACCCTTATTTTGAAGAACAAATCTGAGAATATCTTAAAAAATCATTAATAGATAGACAGTGGTGGTGATTCAGCGGCACGCACGACTAAACTAAATTTAAAGAAGCCCCGTCTCTTTTCATCTTAGGTGGCTAGAAAGAGACGGCACGTTCCGCACCATAGTCAAACCAACTAAAATCACTTAAAATGTAGAAAATATAGGCGACTTTACACCGCACTCACTTGTATCACCTCTAAAACTGCTTGCACATTCCATAGTTGACGTGATTTTAGTTGTTTTGTCTGTGGTTCAGAACGTGCCGTCTCTTTCTGGCCACCTAAGATGAAAAGAGACGGAGCTTCTTTAAATTTAGTTTAGTCGTGTGTGCCGCTGAACCGCCACCGGTTTCTTGAATTAGGTTATTATTATTATTCTTCAAATTATCTTTAATTGTGTACATAAATATCCAAATTAATTATCATAAGAAAACAAAATCACTGTAGACCAGAGTTATTATAGTTTTTTTTTTGTTTATAGTTAGTTACTCTAAACAAAAACACTTATGCTTATTATAACTACAATTTTCAATGTCTTAACGAGTTAATCTACGAATAACAAGAGGTTTTATTAGGATTTTTCAAAAGGCCTTTTTCTCCCTAACCAGCTAATTATCTTCATATAGGACAGTTTTTATTCTTACATACTCTTACAATTTTTAGATGTTTTCCAAACCGTATTCTTTTAATCCTTCTTCCTGTATTCTGCGGTCTCTGGTTTTGTCTAATTGCAGACTCTGGAACAGTGCTTCTCATCCTTTCACCAGACTCTGACAGTCCATCTGCTTGAGTTTCAACGTTTCGACGTGACACTGGTCTTTGAGCATTCCTCTGTCTTTTACTCGGTATAGACTCTTGACTAAGTCTTTCGGTATGCGAGTCTTTGGTCGATCTTCTTTTCAAGCGGTTTACATACTCTTCCACATTTGACCCACTATGTACCATCCTTGGGTCACTCTGTTCCATACTTGGGCCAAACTCTTTTATATTTGCCCCACTATGTTCCATTCTTGAGCCACTCTGTTTTATACTTGGGCTACTCTCCTCCATATTTGACACACTATGTACCATTCTTGTGCCACTCACTTCCATATTGGACCCACTATGTACCATTCTTGTGCCACTCACTTCCATATTGGACCCACTATGTACCATCCTTGGGCCAGTCTGTTTTATACTTGGGCTACTCTCCTCCATATTTGACACACTATGTACCATTCTTGTGCCACTCACTTCCATATTGGACCCACTATGTACCATTCTTAGGCCACTCTGTTCCACACTTGTGCCACTTTCCTCCATCCTTGGGCTACTCTGTTCCATACTTGGGCCACTATGTACCATGCTTAGGCCACTCCGTTTCACACTTGGGCCACTCTCCTCCATATTTGGTCTACTATGTTCTATACTTGGGCCACTCACTTCCATATTTGACACACTATGTACCATCCTTGGGCTACTCTGTTCCATACTTGGGCCACTATGTATCATACTTGGGCCACTATATACCATACTTAGGCGAAACTCTTCCATATTTGGCCCAGTATGTTCCATACTTGGGCCACACGCCTCTGTATTTGGACCACTGATTTCCAAACTTGGTTCAAAATGTTCCGACGCTGGTTCAAGTAGCGAGTGTCGTGGAATGCTGTGCTGTTGCGATACAGTCTTGTCCATGGCATGAGAATCCCCGAGAGAGGAGCGAGGCAATGGTCCGAAGGATACAGTTCTGGCTCTCGACTTCTCCGCGCGTATCATTTCTGGCAAAGCATCGGCGTTTCTTTCTGGAATGATAATTATTTGTAATTAGCTGCGTCCGCGGTGGTACCCGTCTTAATCCGGGATAAAAAGTAGCCTATGTTAAACCAAGGTCTAATCTATCTTCATGGTAAATATCATCAAAATCGCTCCAGCCGTTGGAGCGTGAAATAGTAACATAGATTTTGAAGTTTGCGTATCCCACGGGAACCAGTAATGTTATCGGGATAAAAAGTAGCCTATGTGTTACTGCAAGGTCTGTCTGACATACCAAATTTTATCAAAATGAGTTTAGCAACTTGAGCGTGAAGGAGTAACAAACATACACACACACAAACTTTTGCATTTATTATGATAGATAAGCCTACGTGTGTATTTATAAGTTTTACTTTCTTGTTATTTCAATGTGTTAGTCCTTATTTAATATGTACAATTAACTTAGTTTAAACCAGATTGATAATTTTGGGCAACTGTGAAGCAATAACAGTGTGTACGATAAATAAATAAATTAATAGAAGCGTAATTTTTTTTTATGTCGATTATTTTAGTGTAAGACAACTTCGGCATATAAAACAAATGAAGAAATGGACAGGGAAAAGAAAATCAAATGTGATAATTTTTTATCTGTAGAATAAAGACTATTTTATTTTATTTATTTATTTTTTGTGTGTGATACACACACACACACACACACATATTTGTGTAAGTGCACGTAAAACTGTGTTTGTTTTGCGAAAAAATAAATCAGTGTACGAGTGTGATGGGTCGACGACATAATATCAGTCGCAGGTCTGGAGGCCAATCTGGACACGATCGGCACAGGACTAAGATGGATTTTAGTTTTGTTTGCTCTTTCTTGTCTTCTGTAAAACTACAAAGTTTAAATTTATATTGTGTTGTAAATCTTGTAGGTATGTGTTGTCCATTCTAAAAAAATGTGTTTCAGTATGTACTCTAACGGAGCGGGGACAACTGCGGCTCGGTAAACGCTCCAAGGAGACCCAGCACGAGACGCAGTTTTACCCAAAACGTACGACAAAATTGATTTTTAAAAACGTAGCCCTAAGTCATCATGTACGTACACCTAAGTTTACCACAAATAAATTTATCTTTATCTTTAAAAAAAAAAAGTTTTATGGAGGGAGATGCCTAAATGCATTAGGTACCTTACGAAAAAAAGGAATGGACTGATATTTGTATGAACCAGACCGGCATGGTAACCAACTATGCTAACGAAGTCGTCGAAATTAAACATACCCTTTGCTTCTTCAGCAGACTGTTCTTCTGTTTGCTCATCATATTCCCGGGTGGTGTGGCTTTCACTGGGGTCTCTGTGCACCTCGGCTTGCGTTCGTACCGTTATATAACTTGGTATAAAAGTTGAGGTAGAATCTGTAGAAGAAAACACATAAGCTTAAACCTTGAATCCTCTTTATTTTGCGCCACGCGTTAATCCGGGACAGAAAGAAGTTAAACCGGGATAAAAAGTAGCTTATGTGTTAATCCAAGGTGTAACCTATTTTCACACCAAATTTCATCAAAATCTGTCCAGCCGATGGAGCATGAAGGAGTAACATAGATTTGAAGTTATTTGCGTATTCTACAGGAACTATTATTGTTTTTGGTATAAAAAGTAGCCCATGTAATCCAAGGTTAATAAGTTATTATCTTCACACCAAATTTCATCAAAATCGGTTCTGCCGTTTGAGCGTGAAGAAGTAACAAACATACATACATACACAAACTTTCGCATTTATTATACATATTAGTAGAATTAAAACTATTTGGTAAAGAAACAGCTGACGTAAGCCAAAAAGTTGCTAATTTAAAGTGGGATTGGGCTGGTCACATCTACTGCATGCCGGATGATCTGTGGGCCAAAATTTCCACACAATGGTCACCGGCCTGTACAAAAAAGACCTCGCGGCAGACCAAGAAAGCGATGGAGGGACGAGCTTGACAAACACCTGGAGGATTATCGATCTACAACCGCGTACCTGCGACTGTCCGGGATGCACCTTCCACCGCCAGCTTTAAGACTAGACTCAGGGTTTGGCTAAAATAAAACTTTGTACAATATAAATGATTATCTAAATTTGAAAATTGACATTTGATTCATATCATATACCTTTGTATTGATATTATATTAGATACTAGAATTAGTAGTGAAAATTGACATTATGATTAATATCATATTATAGTACTAGAATATAATTGAAAATTGACATGGATACATATCATATACTTTTGTAATGATATCATATTATTTGACTTGTAACTTTGGTGTTATCAATAAATGATTTGTATTTGTATTTTGATTGGTCCATAAAAGCGCTAGATAGGGACAAAAGGAAAGAGTGTATGGAGGCCTTTGCCTAACAATAGGACTAGTCAGGCTTTCAATAATAATACGTAATATTAATTTGGTATAGCATTATAAGTCTTAGAACAAGCAGTCGTTACACGTTGGTTGCATTAGGAGATCGATCAGATCTCTTGCAGGACTTTTGATTTGTGCGTTGATTAAATCGTCTTGTTTCGTTTCTTGCGGGAGGCTCTAACGTCTAAAGTTCTTTGTGTATGAGTAAGACAAATACACATTCTTGCTTCCTACTTAAAAGCGAACTCAAGTAAATAAAAAATAAAATTAGAGATGGATTAGGTCCCTAACGCACAGTATTAATTTTTTTATTATTCCTTGCGTTAGGAGACGTGTTGATACTCATGGAACCGTAGGCCTCGTAGACGCAAGTGAGGGAGGGTGGGCGGCGCGGGCGCTGCGTGTCTTGTTTTAGTGTTGTCTCAGCGTCGATGTGAGAGGTCGCGCGCACGTTTCTAAAATAGCACTCGCGTATATACCTGCCTGTTTGAATTTTGAAGTGTGTTGATTACTGTTGATAAACAATGAGTTCGTTTAAGAGAAGAAAGTGTAAAATATCGATTTGTTTTGATGCGATTCCTAATAAAAAAAAACCAACGCCAAATTATACTGCTGCATCGTCCAGCAATATAAAAATATTGGAAAATGTTCAAATTTGCCCTCCATTGCAAGATAGTGACAGTGACTCAGATTATGAAATATTTGATGTTCCTAAGAAGAAAAAGATGAATCTTTCTACGTTGGAGCCCACTACGCTAAGTAATGAAAATTGCTTATTGCTTAATATCACTTGCTTATTTATATTTTGCATATAATTACAGAATTCCCTGAAGGTAGATGTTCAGAGCATGTTTTCCAACGTGGTGACAAGAAAAGACGTTGCGTGGTTTGCTATGAAAAATTACGACGCAAATTAAACAGCACTGTCGCTTCTAAAAATCTAAAAGAATTGTTACCGTTTGCGCGCAATACAAACAATCTATGTGCTTACCACGTTTGAATGAAAAACATTTTGCATTGTTTATAAATAAGCTTCTTAAATAAAACTTTTTCTATCGACGTCTGACATTTTATTTTATTCCCATCACTAGCTGCGACACATAATCTACTATCTTTGGTTGCGGTAGGAGATACAATAGATACCCAAATTTTTTTTTAGATTTGGACCTTATCCTCAAGTCATAATTGCCTGCGAACCTGGCAAAATATAGAGCTATAGGCTATTTTTATGGCACATAAACTAAAATGTGTGTCATTGGTTTTTTTTGGAAGATATAAATTATTTTCTAAAAGTATTATTTAGGAGACCGATTAGGTCTCCAACGCACTGAATTAATGGTTAGTTTAGAGATCTTTTAGGTCTCCAAAGCACCAGCTGAAAGTTCTTTGAGAATGATGGCGCACATAACGTGTTAAGCCAACTCAAGAGGCTTTCGAGCGGCTTAAAAAAACTCGACATCAGAGTTCGGCTACTAAGCTCATTCGAAGAAGAAGATGAACCCTGAATACTGTGAAGGTAACTTATTGATTAAATCGATGATGGAATCGAGGAAAGAAAACTTCCAGTTACCGAGCGTAAAGTGTACCGGAAAATTTTTGGGCCAGCCAGAAGAGAGGATGGGAGTTACAGAGTAAGAAAAAAATGGTTGCCTGTAAAGTCGGTTTTACGGGCGAAGATTTTACGTGACAACGTCTGCCACGTGCTGCGCGCGCGGCAGACCGATCATAGTTGAGTGGGAGAGAGACGCAAGGCATTCGGCGGGCCTCTCTCTCGTTCGGTGACTCATCGTAACGTTACCGGGCGTTACACTTTTTCATAAGTGACTCCCAGCCGCAACCTAATTTAAGACGTTGTCACGTCAAAAACAAAGAATTAGAATACCTTGTGGCAGAACCTAACATCATGGGCGAAAGTAAATCACATCGGCTCCGTTGGTCCAGCCACGTGGAAAGGATGGGAGAGGATCGGGCTGTGAGGCGAGCATACTTGGGACGACCAATTGGCCGACGTCCGGTTGCTCGTCCCAAGTATCGCTGGGAAGACCTACTGCAGCAGTACCTGAGCGCACTTCATGCCACAGACTGGCAGGAGACAGCACAGGATAGAGAAAAGTGGCGTCTCTTGGTGTCGGAGGCCAGGATCCATTTTGTATAGTAAGTAAGTAAATCGATGATGACGATTAACACCAATTATAATAATTTATCAACTTAAAACATATACGTTTTTTAAGTATATGTGGCCGTTTTTTCGTGCAAATAAAGAATAATCATAACAAAACAAAACGCTTACCACTGTTTTCTTCTACACTCGCTTCCCGAGGTGTAGCTTCAGATGTAATACGATGTCTTTCATAGCCGTGTGAAACTTCACTCTCTGCTTCGTCAGATTCTTCGCCAACATCGGCCAAACCTTGGTTTTGAATCAGTTCTTCCCTTTCGCTTCCATACTCTTTGCTCTTCTTTTTAGAATGTTCTACATCTTGACCTATGTCTGAAAGGAAAGCTGCTTGTGTGATGGTTGGTGACACAATTTTGTCTTCCCTGTCAGTTGGTCTCTCTTCTTCTCGCAAGAGCTGATCAAAAATGAGATTCATCTCATGTTCTGAACGCCTTACGCGAACTGGACTCGTAAATTCTTGTGCCATTTCTACATCACTCATTTCATCTCTAACAATGCTTGGTCTCATCTCACTCTGGTCCATTTCATGGTCTGAATGCATTACGCGCAATGGACTCGAAAGGTCTTGTACCGATGCTATATCATACATATCTTCGTCTCTAGCTTCTTGAGATTTTTCTCCAACAACGACAGATCTTATTTCATCAGGTTCCGTTGGAATGAGTTGATCGAAAGCCGAGCTGGATTTCCTTAGACTTTGAATCGCATGAGTTTCGTATTCAGAACTAGTTTTATTAGAAGCTTGTGTTTTTCCTTGGCTAAGTCTTGTTTTTTCTTGAGTCTGTGACTGTCTAATTTTTCCTCCAAGGATTGAACTTTTCACACTTTGATTTGATTTATATTCCAAGTATTCTTCTTCAATTCTTGTAAGACTTTGGACTTGTTTTATTCCTCGGTTAAGTCTTGTTTTTTTTTTAGTCTGTGTCTGTCTGATTTTTTCTCCAAGGATTGGACTTGTCACACTTTGATTTGATTCATGTTCCAAGTGTTTTTCTTCATCTCTTGTTAGACTTTTGTCTTGTCTTATTCCTCGGTTAATTCTTGTTTTTTCTTGAGTCTGTGATTGTCTGATTAATCCTCCAAGGATTGGACTTGTCACACTTTGATTTGATTCATGTTCCAAGTTTTCTTCTTCATCTCTTGTAAGACTCTTGTCTAGTTCAAGAACGAAATTTTCCTCCGAAATGTCACTGTTGAAAAGGAGTGTTTTTCTTTTCTGGCTAGAAACATTATTTTTTGTAGATTTGATCGAGGATAGAATGAGGCATTTAATAGGGCTTATGGGAGATTGAATTTGACTAAAATCGCAGTCCGTGTTAATTTCAGTTTGAACGCCTACTGATCTAATTTTTGACTGATTTTGTGTTAAAATATATCTTTTGTGATAAAGAATTTGATTACGATCGTACTTAGTTTGCATGTTTATTTCAGTGAGAACGCTAATCGACCTAGATTTAGATTGTTTGTGTGATTCTGGATCAGATATCAGGCTTGTGCCAATTATGCTTTCAGGCATTTCTTGAATAGAAATTTCAGCTCGGCCTTCTGTTATATCTTGTGTAGATGTTGTAGCTTCTATTTGACTTTGGGTCGTTTTTCGAGCATACACTGGGCTGGATTCGGTCAAATTCTGTGACATACTGCGGTCAGACACTCGACTTGGTCGTTCTATGTCTTGAAATACATTTAGAACAGAAACTGATGGTGCAGTTTGATCTTGAGCTGTTTCTCGGTCATAAATTCCAATTTCATCTAGAATTTGTGTTATATTTCGGTCAGAGCGAGAACTACGAGCTTGATTCCCTGTGGTGTTCGCATCAGATACTATGTTGGAATTGGATTTACTTTGCGTTGCATTTCGATCAGTAGCATTAGACGTTGTTACGTTTTGATCAGAACTTGAAATTCTAATTTGTTCTTGTGTGACATTTCGATCCGATCCGATATCTTGCATTGTATCTCGGCAAGAATCCGTGACGTTAGTTTGCCTTTGATCAATAAGATGATGTTCTTCGTTGACATCCGCATCTGAATCTATTTCTTTATCAGAGAATCCTGCAAATAAAAAATAATCATTAATGGTACTTACTTATTTATCTAAAACCAAAATGTTTGCTGGCTGTTGTTTTGTCTTAGTACAAGCAGTCGTTAAGCCTAGTCAGAGGATTTCGGGCGGTTTGAAAACTCTCGACTCCAGAGCTTGGCTACATAGGGGCCGTTCATTAATCACGTGACGTTTTATGGCTCTTTTTCACCCCCCCCCCCCCTTGGTGATGCATAGAGAGGTTTAAGATTGCCCCTCCCCCCTCAACCCTAGTAACTACACGATTTCGTAAATATTTATAAAATATAAATATAATATAATAAGTTAGCTAGCAACAATAAGTTAACGCCACTTTTCGGTTCAGTACCACAAAAAACACGTGATATATTACAACCATATTTGACGTGATTTTAGTTGTTTTGTCTTTGGTTCAGAATGTGCCGTCTCTTTCTGGCCACCTAAGATGAAAAGAGACGGGGCGGGGCTTCTTTAAATTTAGTTTAGTCGTGTATACCGCTGAATCGCCACCAATAGTAACATAACAGTGAACTGACGTGGGTGCCAGCCATGGTCTTCAGACTTCAAAAACTGCAGCAGGAATTCGAAAAGCATATCATAGAAGGCTGGTGGGTGATCCTGGGGGAACCGATCCACCTCCCTCTCAACTATAAGCTCTGGTAGGGGGGAGCCCGGGAGCGACTCCAGGCTCGGTGTCTGCAGGCTCTCCGCGGGGGAGGAAGGCTGAGCTGAAAAAGGAATAAGGGAATAATTCTTTCATTACGGTGCGAGCTAGCTCCAATGCCGTCCTGACTATGATTGCGGATAGACTGGATTGCGTATATGTAAATAATGGATAGATAGATAGATAGATAAAATCTTTATTTCCCACTAATTACATTAAATTATAGATAGAAAAAACTTATAACTAGTGCCGAAAATGGCGGCCTTATCGCTAAAAGCGATCTCTTCCAGGCAACCAGAGGAAGGACAGTGATATAAAAACGAGAGAGGGGAGTACAAAAAGTATAAAAAAAAAATATACTACATACTATATATTACATATACCTACTAATATACAACTACATAAAATATACTAAATTTAAATATTATAACATATAACAATATTACAAATATACATATATACTATTTAGATTACAAGGACAAGTACCAGTTTTTTACCAAATTTCGAAAAGAATCCAGTGACTGAGCCTTTCTAATATGTAATGGTAACTCATTCCATAGCTGTATAGCTCGGATAGTGAATGAGCTACCAAAGAATGTAGAGTTGTGCTTGGGATACATTAAAGTAAGGTTTTCCGATGACCGGAGATCACGAGCGTGTGAAGTGTGCACGTATTTCAAACGGCACTTTAAATATTGAGGGGTAGAGGGATTAAATAATACGTTGTATACTAAGGACAAGATGTGAGCATTCCGGCGAAGGCGAATGGGCAGCCACTTGAGCTTTGTACGAAACTGAGAGACATGGTCATATTTGCGTAGTCCAGATAATGGATATAATGGATGCCTTAGACATTATCCGATTTCTGTTTCTAATAGTAGTAGATTATTGTAATAGTTAATTATTTATGTGGATTATTTTTATTTTTATTATTATTATTCATTTATTTTTATTGTTAATTGTATTTAAATTTAATTTCCTTTGACATTTTAATTTAATTTTTGACTTAATTTACTACTAATTCCATTGTTTATAATATTTTATTTCATTCAGTTGTGAGTCTGTGTTAATCGTAATAAATAATTTGAATTTGAATTTGAATTACTCATACTCTGAAAGTAGGTCTGAAGTTGCCTGAGGAGCGGGATTAAAGTAATACATTGCATCCCTAGTGAGAAATCGCTTTGCAACTAATTAATAATGGCTGAATAGTTGGCCGGCCACAGGGAAAAAGTATTACGAGTAAACATTGTGTGTGTGCGCGCTCTTGTGCATGTATGTATGTGTGTGTGTGTGTGTGTGTGTGTGTGTGTGTGTGTGTGCAGCTTTGGTCAAATTCTATGCGTGCCAACTAAGAATAGGATCGCGCTTGCTCTTCACACGATAACTGTCAAAATAGTACTGCTAGCAAAGAAAGCTCAAAAATGATTTATTTTTTGGTTCTTAGATAGAAATGTTAATAATTGTATAATTATTATATTCATATAAAAAACTATTCTTGAATTTTATTACTGGATAATTTTGGATGAATTAATTAAGCGAAATTGAAATAGGCGATTCATAAGAAGCGAAATAATATATGAACATTTTCAAGAAAAAAATATGCTTTGTTATTTAATTTAATTGTTCTTTCTTTTCTAAACATCTTGTATTAAAATTGTATTCTATGAACTTTGTGTCTAAAAATAAATGTTTAATTAATTGAACATATGTATATTTTTATAAATATATTACTACTAATTTTCTACATATTATATTATTGACGTATTATTATATAATTTGCCGTAAAATGTATAAGAAATAGCAAAACAGCGTACATTAAACATATAAACCGAATATAATTTGTTTAATTTTTGTTTGTACACCATACACTTTGGTAATGACGTTAGTGCGTATTATTGAGCAAGATGGCGGTTTGACAGTCCTATTCTTAGTTGGCACGCATAGTACATACAGGCACAGAATAATAGCTTGTACTTCGTACAGAAGCTTCACTTCGCACTGGTTTTCAAAGAAATATGAACTCAATCTGATAAACAATATGATTTAATTTAGCTCGCGGTCCAGTCGAGCTCGTGATGATTTCGTTACCTACCAATTTCTTTTCAAAGGAATATGGGCCTTAATTCACTGTGCTACGGTTCATAATACGTTGTACATGGTTATACTTAGTACTAGTTATTATTCTGTGGTATTGAAAGAGCCACACAGATTGGCCCTTTGCGCAGTGGCCGCCGCCCTTAGGTATGTTTTTAACACCTACACGCGGAGTGACACAGGCCTGATACAGGTATCCTTTCACTGGCTCTTAGACTATAGGATATCTCTAAAAGAATATTATGCGTCAGAGGTTAGAAAAAAAAATTACCTTGCATGTCTATAGCGTCCTCCGAGTTGGGAGTTTCAGGAATAGAACAAGAATCACTGGAGGCGTCATCATCCGAAGTGGATGCAGGGAGATGGCTGGAAGTCTCCGCTGATTGTCTGGCTGGGAGCATTTCCCTTGACTGCTCACCCACTTCTGATGACGCTGAAATCATTTGGTTAATTTGTATGTAGGGAACCTTATATCTTTTCCTTTTTACATATACATTTACCTACACAACAACTTACATATTTATTACATATTTTTACATAATATTTATTTATTAGTATTTATCGATTACCGGCTCGTCGATATGGACAGTACCGGCATCACTGGTGCTGTCCCAACCCTAGCGGATTAGCGTCTATTGTTCGCGCGTCGATGCGCGGGCGCAAGCGAGACGGCATAACTAGCCGTCTGCTCTGGCCTTGAGCCAGTCGGAACACAGCTCTGAGCCGAAGCGCCGGTCGTTTTCCTATCTGAATTTACACGCGATTTAACCGACGAAATTCTATTCTATCGTGTAACCCTTGTGCCTGACAGATTTGTGCGTGTTCTCTGTGTCTCGAAGATAAGGAACTGTATAACATAAATATATATGTTTAACGTGAGTACTCCTAGAGTTTAATTTTGGCCACACTCAATAACAAAACTCACGAATATAATATATGGGCGAAATCCATCACACACCATCATATAATTGGCAATCCCTATATAACTGGTGACACTCCCCCCCCCATAGTAGTTTAAATAGGTAAATTGTAACTTAAAGATATTGATATTAATTTTGCTTGCTTTAATATATTACATGTATGTACCCGTACGACTTGTATTTTGTCTACATGAAGTGTTAAGGAGCAAATTGAAAATCAGCGCTGGAGTACTTGTGCTCTTAGCATTATGCTGAATTTGCTCCTTTTGTGCACACACTATTAGTGATAGTTATATGTACTTATATCATAAATTGTAAGTGTATTTTGATTTTTGTGCACAATAAATTTATTTTCTTTCTTTCTTTCAAATAATTTAATTTCACAATCATAGAAATGTTTGACGCAGTTATAAATAGGTAAAGATGAAGATAAATTTATTTGTTAAATAAGAAAGTGTACGTACAAAGTCCTTACGTCTACATGATACCTTAAAGATTACCTGGTACGCTGTAGGGAGCACTACGCCCTGCTATAGGACTGCCAGGAGCCTGTATCACAGGGCCGTAGGAATTGCCGCTTCATTTGAGAACGAGAATAAACACATACTTACACTTTAATAATGCGTCTTAATAAATAAGGTACTATTTGAACTATACAAATAATGATTAAGTCATAAATACACTGGCTCTGTACTTTACAATGATATAATTTTACAATGATATAATTTGACGACCTTGTTATATAAATACATAAATATTTAACACCCAGACCCACAGTTGACCTGGCCGGGAATCGAACCTGGAACCTTCTGGTTAGCAGTCTGGCATGGTAACTGTTGCGCCAACGAGGTCGTCAAATATGCTATAGTAGAATGTGTCGCCAATACAATGGTCTCCTTGAGCACCATCAACAATTACTTAATATATTTGATTATAACCTAGTCTAAATTTAAACATAAAATCTTATCTCTTTTAAATGATTATTTTGTTGTAACATAATGTAGATAGTACCTGGTTGACCTTTAATATGACATTTTCTAAAAATGATTCCTAGCTAGTTCGATTTACCGCCCCCGAAACCCTCTATATACTAAATTTCATGAAAATCGTTGGAGCCGATTCCGAGATTCCAATTATATATATACAAGAATTGCTCATTTAAAGATATAAGATTAAATATTGTGCTTGAAAATAAATGTATGTAAATTTAGTACAGGTACTTACTAATCTTTTTGTACTTGATGTATGCAAAACATTAAGTACTTATATACTAACAAGTACATATACTTAGATCATGATGTGTACACATTTGCTAAGCATTTGCATCTAGAACGAAACTATGTAATATATATGCTTAGTAATTTAAGGTTGTATTCTGTTTTGTGTACTTTATTAAATAAATAACTTGTGTAGTTGTTACTAGCCCTGCTGCTCAAATATGGTGTATACATTTTTTTTCTTTTCTTTTTTTTTAAACACGGCTGGTTAGCCCCATACTGAACCATTTCTAGCTCGTATTATGGTTGCTAACACAGCTGATATACTACATATACATACATACATATTATATATATGAATACATATTTAACACCCAGACCCACAGCCAACAAATTCAGTTAAGCACAAAGATGTTGACTGGGCCGGGAATCGAACCCGGAACCTTCTGATTAGCAGACCGGCATGGTAACCTTTACGCCAACGAGGTCGTCATTACGAAACTACTTGCTAAAAAAGAAAAAGAAAACACTTACATGTCTCAAAGAATGTGTATAAACGCTTTCTACACTCTTCTACTTTACGCTTAAATTCTTCTTCTTCATTCTTCTCCATTTTTTTACACAAATTTAATGGAAAACCCACTTATACAGGTTTTAAAGAACTTTTGTTTAAGACAAATGCCGAACTGGAAGAAAAATGAACAAAGCAAATTCATTCTTTGTGCTAACCGTTTTTAATTTCAATATTGCGGGTAGAACGAAAAAATGTTCTGTCCTTATTTGACACTTACGAATTGAAAAGAGATGGAGGTATATTTTGTGTTTTTGAATTGGTCTTACCTATTCGTAATTTTTAGTATTTAAATTATTACTACCTACTTTTTTTTCTCGTTAATTGTTTAAAAATAAAAAAACTCGTGAGGTGTCAAGGGACACCCAAGTTACTATCGATTAATTAGTGAAGGTTGTAATATTTTTTTTTTATTGTTAACAATATAATGTAATGGTGGCGATTCAGCGGCACACACGACTAAACTAAATTAAAAAGCAGCCCCGTCCTTTTCATCTTAGGTGGCCAGAAAGAGACGGCACGTTCTGAACCATAGACGAAACAACTAAAATCACGCCAAATATGGAATGTCAGTCAATCCAGGCAGTTTTAGAGGTGATACAAGTGAGTGCCGTCTAAAGTCGCCTATATATAAGATGAAAAGAGACGGGGCTTCTTTAAATTTAGTTTAGTCGTGTGTGCCGCTGAATCGCCACCAATATCAACCTAAACAGTAGACAGTAGGCTCAATCGAAACTCCGCCTGAAACGAATGACGCTGTGTGTCAATTTCAATTAGTGAATACTTTCATTGATAGCCGTATTTGACTTCTGAACACATTTTGGAGATGCGTAGACAGGGAAAACAATAGACTGAGGTACTGTGTGACCGCACATGAGATAGCGATATTTTCGGACAATGTTGCTACTTTAGTAGAAATTCATTGAAGATATGGAAATTAGGGTTAGGGTTTACACATAATTAAGAAAACGACTTATTATTATATATCTGCGTTTTCTTAATTTTTTAACAAATTCCTTACTCTTTCTTGGTTTCCACGCTTCACAAATCTCTCTCTTGGTTTCTCCGTCTACGCGTATTTGACTTCTGAACAAATTTTGGAGATGCGACGTTGCCATACCGTGCGCAAAAACCACAGATTATTATAATATAGATGGCTGGCTGCTGTAATATTTAACCTAATTTTGGGGTGCTTATTTTACGATTGATTCTTATTGAGATCTTTACATGTGAAACGATGTAATATACTACTGCGCTCCGCGGTGTTACGCGGAAAAGAAAGTAGCATATGTTTTAATCAAAAGTCTAACCTATCTTCTTGGTAAATATGAGTAGGAAAATAAAAGCAAACATAATTATTATATCCAGATATTTTATGTCCATCAATGTCTTCACAAAGTATGTATGTATTTACAAAATTAATAAAATCTTATTAATTAAATAATAATAAATATTAGGACACATTCACACACGGCTGAATAGCCCCATACCGAACCATTTCTAGCTCGTATTATGGTTGCTAACACAACTGATATACTACATATACATACATACATATTATATATAAATACATATTTAATACCCAGACCCACAGCCAATAAATTTAGTTAAGCACAAAGATGTTGACCGAGCCGGGAATCGAACCCGGAACCTTCTGATTAGCAGTCCGGCATGGTAACCTTTACGCTAACGAGGTCGACAAATGTCTTCACAAAGTATGTATTTACGAAATTGATAAAATCTTGTTAGTTTATTTTTTTATTTAGTATGACCCCCAGAAGTTTCAAGATGGTCCCTATGGCAAGTTCAAGCGTTTTTTACCTCTTAAAAAGTTACTGTATGATTATCGTGCTAAGTGTCAGTTGAAGAGTCAAGTAATTGAAAGTGACGATGCGAGGCATTGCGAGAGAATCGCAACAGATCTTCGATCAAAAATGTACTAGATAAAAGGTGATGTCTCCAAAAACGGCAAGGAAAATAAGTCCACAAGTAAGAGTGTGGTCTTATTTGAGTTTGAGGAATTTAAGCGTTATTAATATAGTAATACAGTTGAATTTTCTAACGCTCACTGCGTACGGTCGTAAAATTTTATTGCTGTTATCGCGGAGCAAGATAGCTTATGTTTATTACGGCACTAGTCGAATCTCAACCTTAAGATACAGCGGTAAGGTTGACTTGAATTGTTATTTTCTTGTGACGTAGTATATCGTAATAGATACATTAGTATAGTAAACTCATGCCATTTTTTGTGCTGTGTTTGTATGCAACACTGGTATATACGAGTATTTGATCGAAACAACAGTTGAAAAATATATGCAGTATGAAATATTTTTAGGTTTTTTTTATATTTAATACATATAAATACATCAATCATCTCATCATCAAACGTATCATATAACGCCAATATAAAAAAATATAAATGATCCTAATAATAATTAATTTATAATTTTAGGGATTGCATTTATTTATATTTTGTTTGTCCGAGGGTAAATAAATGCCCATTTATTTTATCTTATATAATTACAAATATACGTAATATACCTTTCAGATATTTTTTGGAGTTTCTTTCACCTAATCAATTTATTTTTTTGCATCGCCATTGTTTAATTCAATCTTAAATAGCGAAATTAATTGATAATATACTGGGAATATATTTTTGGAAAAAAACACAGACTAAGACATATAAACACAACAAACGCGTACCACTTCTATCAAAATACTGAGGCTGTTATAAAAAAATATACAGTGTAAACTCTATATAACGACACTGAAAAGTTTTATGGTGTTATAGAAAGTGCTCGTTAAACGGAGAGACTATCATTGTATGGAATACAAGCTAAAACAACTAAAGCCGATTGATTTCAACGCTTTAGTTTTAGAGTTTGTCGTTAAATCGAGTGACGTAACATGGAGTTTACACTGTATCATCCACCATTTTTGTGGCGGTGGCCATCTTTGATGTGTTTTTGTCAAACATAGCTAAGAAAATTTAAGTATTCACAAACATACACACACACACACACACACACACACACACACACACACACACACACACACACAAGAGGCTCGGGTTAATAAAACAACGTACTAGGAAGCTCAATTCATGTATAATGTATTACAAACAATAAACATTAACTTTAAATATATGGTGGCATTGTCACTGAATAATTCTATTTATTAACGTCTTCAGTACACCTACGCATTCGCGTGCGGCAGCGACTCTTTGCGAAATAATTGCGGTTGCGAAACATCTGTGGAACGTTAGTACACTGCAGTTCTTTCGCAAGGAAATGTCATTGTCATTTCATATTTTCGGCTTCCATTTTGCGAAATTCTGTCCTCTATGTCCGATTGCGTGGTGACGCTATTCGATGCGAAACTCCACAAGCGAAACGGCTGCGTCAGTGTAACGGCCATTTCGCAGATGCTTGCGAAACAATACCGACAAGGACGCAACTATTTCATCTAGCTAAATAGTAGAGCGAGACATATAACACATGTGAAACCAAACTAAGTTGCCATACAACTTAGTTTTTTCGTCGTTTCGCTGCCGCATGCGAATGCTTAGGAGTACTAAAGGTGTTATCCATTTAATAAACTCTTCAAAAACATACTTCACACGTGATTCCATTTTGTCATAAGATATCAAGGAGGTTCAGTAAGGGAGAGGCCCTTATCTATGGTTTCTTTGATATTTCTGCGTAAAAAACGGTCACACTTACATATTACTAGCTGACCCGGCCAACGTTGTTTTGCCTCACTTAGGGGTATGAAAAATAGATAGTGTAGCTTATATGACACGTTTGTAGATTTGCCATAGCAGCGCCATCTATTGATTACTTACTCAACCCAGTCGAAAGGTATCGACATCTGTTAGAATCATTTGAGATTTAAACCATCCTGTCTCTCAAGTTGGATTGAACTGCACATGGTGTGCGAATTTTATTATAATCGGTTAAGTGGTTTAGGAGTCCATTGAGGACAAACATTGTGACACGAGATTTATATATATTAAGATTAAAAGTATGAATAAGTGCAACGCGGATCTCGTCGGCGGCGGTCCGTGTAACACTCGCCCCTGAAGATGGTGCTCGGAAAGCACCGAAACTGTTCCACTCATACCAACTTTTAATAATAAGTAAGTGTGACCGTTTTCTACGCGGAAATATTAAGATGACTTACGTGAACAGTTTACAATGTTTAAAAGTATTTGTGGAAAATCTCACTGATTTAAAAATTACTATAGCACCTAAGTTTAAATAACATTGTATATTGGTTCTTTTTACTGTAAAGTGGATTACACAAGTTTTTTTTCATATTTAAGGCACATGAAGTATTTATTAAGTTCACTTATTCTTATTCTATGCATTGTCAAAAAAAACTGTTAAAAATAATTATCTGTAAAATTACGAAATAACTTTCACTTTTTTATACTTGATATATCTTTACAAAAACTCAGAGCAAAATTGAAATATAGTGTAAACTCTCTATAACGACACCGAAGGGACTGACCATTTTATCGTATTATAGAGAGTGGTCGTTACATGGAGAAAATGTATCATTGTATGGAATACAAGCTAAACCAACTAAAGCCAATTGATTTCGACGCTTAAGAGAGTTTGTCGTTAAATCGAGTAACGTTACATGGAGTTTACACTGTAATTATATTATGATTATTTATTTTTCAAGACTCTGTTCGAGACTAAATTTGATTAAAACAATTATTCTTTATTTTATACTTTATAAAAATGTTTATAATTATTCATAATCTGAATTAGCAAACAAAGAAACTAAATTCTCTTTATAAATGCTCTAAAACTTTAAAAAATGTTTATTTAAATATATTTAATACACAACATTAAAGATTTTATTTGATAAATATATTTTTCTTCTGGGCTCTGTGCGTATGCCAGCGTCGAAATAAATATAAAAAATTAAAAATATTGAAATAAATGTTGCCATACAAAAAAGAAAAATAAGTACATTCATTTCTAATAATAATTTAATCGCTAAATCTAATCTAATTTGTTAAATTGCAACAAATGCATGGTTAAAATAAAAATTGTAATATACTAAAAATTGTAATAAACTAACTTCAACAAGATATAAAAAAATATCATGCATTCCTTCTAAATTACTAAAAATGTAACAATTACGTAAATTATATTAAAGGTTTCTTTTTAATATCGACCATTCCACTTTTTATAAACCAGATTAATACGATTCAATGCTAAATGTTTTATTTTATAACTGATGTCAAAATTATTGGAACGAAATTCCTTATCGCGCGTTGTGAAAGGGGGCTAAACGGAAAAAATTCTTACGAAAAGTTGTCACGACACTTTTTGCTATAGTGAGCTATTGCACATAATAATAACTTGTACTTCGTACAGAAGCTTCACTTCGCAATGGTTTTCAAAGAAATATGAACTCAATCTGATAAACAATATGATTTAATTTAGCTCGCGGTCCAGTCGATCACGTGATGATTTTTGTACCTACCAATTTCTTTTCAAAGGAATATGGGCCTTAATTCACTATGCTAAGTACATAATACGTTGTGCATGGTTATACGTAGAACTAGTTATTATTCTGTGGTATTGAAAGAGCCACATAGATTGGCCCTTTGCGCAGTGGCCGCCGCCCGTAGGTATGTTTTTAACACCTACACGCGGAGTGACACAGGCCTGGCTATTGTAAGCTGAGCGGCGTGCGCATGTTTCTCTCTCTCTCTTATAGAAAGCAAGCCAGATATTTTCATTTCTATTACGCATTGAACAGTGTGGTGTCGCGACGATTATTTTTGTTGAGTGTATACAGGTTTTTGTAAATAATAATTATATTGAATCCTGACAGTGAAGGGATCCTTGACATCTCTCAAGTTTTTTTATTTTATAAAAATGGAATAGTGCAATTTTAAAAAGAAATATAGAGGCAGTTAAAAAAAATAAAGAAATAGCAATTTAAATTATACATGATGTACCTTAAAGGCAATTATTAAAGACTGAATTAAAAAAAGTACGTTCAAAAACTTGCTACATCAAAAACATCCTATAACTTATTACAAACAGTTATTTTTAATAATTAAGTTTATAATAATGTTAAATTTAAAGTAAGCGCGCAACCTCCGTTTTGGAAAATAAAATTCTATCGAATAAGGAAAATTTTTATGAAATACATAAATTTATTTATTGTGACAAATTAAGCAACACAAGTTATTTTTATGTTATTACAAGAGTTATTTTTAGATTATTTATTAAATATAATTACATTGAAAGTTTTAAATTAAGATAAATTGGATAAATATATGCTATTTTAAAATTAATACTAATAAGTTCATTTGAATTATTAATTAAGTCAGCTTTTCACTTGCTGTAGTTTTTTCTTTTTCTATAATTTTATTATTATGATTAGAATGATTGTATTCATTATAATTAATTTTATTAAGATAACAATTAAATTTTATATTTCTTTATCTGATGAATAAGCAAATAGCATTATGCTGAAATGCCCATATTACACTGAGTTGAAATTTAAATAAAAATAATATTAAATTTAATGGTGAGGTTACTCTAATTTAAATTGTATTGCTCAAGTTTGTATATAATATTTTAATTGATAATTTCTGTAATAGTCTGAAATAAATTATTATTTTAAACTATAAATCTGCAATAAAATTTAATTAAATAATTGTCGACTGATTAAATAATAATTTAATTATTTTCCATACCAAAAGTTGCGCTAGAAGCGATAACATAGGCAAAATATTTTTATATTTTTTTAGAAAGTTTTTTTTCTGCCGGTCGTGATACTTTCGATAACGATCTCGTTGTGTCGAGTTACCCTGTCGGACTACCAGCCAGAGGGTTTCGGGTTCGATTCCCAGTACGGCCAACATCTTTGTGATGAACTAAATTTTGTGGCTGTCGATCTGGGTGGTAAATATGTATCTATAAAAAGTATTTATGATCATATATATATAGTATATCAGTTGTGTTAGCAACCATAATACAAACTAGAAATGGTTAAGAAATATGTCCTAATATTTATGTTTTGTTAACTGTACATTCAAGGTGAGTCGACTATGGCTTAATGGCTAGAGCGTTCGACCTAGTTTGCCGGAGACGCAGGTTCGAATCCCGCTGGTAGAGATAATTCTGATTGCTTTTTTAAAATCTGTAAATTCAAGGTGAGTCGACCATAGCTTAATGGCTAGAGCGTTCGACCTAGTTTGCCAGAGACGCAGGTTCGAATACCGCTGGTCGTAATAATTGGAAAGGTAATAATTCTGATTACTTTTTTAAAATCTGTAAATTCATGGTGAGTCGACCATAGCTTAATGGCTAGAGCGTTCGACCTAGTTTGCCAGAGACGCAGGTTCGAATCCCGCTGGTAAAGATAATTCTGATTACTTTTTTTAAAAATCTGTAAATTCATGGTGAGTCGACCATAGCTTAGTGGCTAGAGCGTTCGGCCTAGTTTACCAGAAACGCGGGTTCGATTCCCGCTGGTCGTGATAATTCTGATTACTTTTTTAAAATCTGTAAATTCAAGGTGAGTCGACCATAGCTTAATGGCTAGAGCGTTCGACCAAGTTTGTCGAAGACGCGGGTTCGAATCCCGCTGGTAGCGATAATTCTGATTACTGTTTTTTTTAATCTGTAAATTAAATATTTTGCCCATATCACCGCCGCTACAAAGGTTTCTGTCAGAGTTGGATTAATGTCATTTTTTGAGTAGCTTCTCTTCCTCTGGCCTGACGGGGTTCCGGAGCTGCTTCTCCGGAGCCCTGAACGAGGAGTTGGTGTACGGGCTGGCTGATGCCGGGAGCAACTGGAAAGGAAAACGAGAAAATTTATATCATATAATGTACTAGCTGACCCGGCAAACGTTGTTTAGCCTCACTTAGGCGTATGAAAAATAGATAATGTAGCTTATATGACACGTTCGTAGATTTACCATAGCAGCGCCATCTATTGATTACTTACTCAACCCAGACGAAAGGTATCGACATCTGTTAGAATCATTTGGAGTTAACAGATAATTGAGACTGTCAAATAATAACAGACAATAATGATTAGCAATAAATTAAAATTGCGACTAGAATTTGAGATTTAAACTATCCTATCTCTCAAGTTGGATCGAACTGCACATGGTGTGCGAATTTATTATAAGTTAATAAGTTTATTATAATCGGTTAAGTGGTTTAGGAGTCCATTGAGGACAAACATTGTGACACGATATCTATACTATAAGACTCTTTGTCCTGACTCATTCATTCATTCATCTATAGACAACGCAGATCCCAAACGGCTGGTCCTAGGGTTGTGAAATTTGGAGGGTGTATTTGTTTTGGTATGTAGACGCGTACTAAGAACGGATTTTTGGGAATTCCACCCCTAAGGGGATGAAAGGGGGTAAAACAGTTTGTATGAAACTTCTTTGTTTTTGAACTTATAGCAATGAAATTTGGAATATGTATAGTTTAAGTAAAATTAAAAATAATGGTATCAAGTTTTTTTACCAGGGGTGAACTAAGGGTTTGTTATGGGGGGTGAAAGTTTGTATGGAAAAATCTTTATTTATCAAGTTAAAGTCTTGAAAGTTGTTATGGTAGTAGTTTATTAAATGGTTAAATTAAAATTTTAAAAACTTTTGCCAGGGGTGCATTAAGGGGGATGCTATTGGGGTTGAAAGTTAAAAATGAAAGTTTTGTGTTTTTGAACTTAAATGTGTAAAATTTGGAGTGTGTATATATTTTAGTATTTAAACGTGTACTAAGAACGGATTTTAGGAAATTTCACCCCTGAGGGAGTGAAAGGGGGTAAAACAGTTTGTATGAAACTTCTATGTTTTTGAACTTCTAGCAATTAAATTTGGAATATGTATAGTTTATGTAAAATCAAGTTTTTTTGCCAGGGGTTAAATAAGGGTTTATAGGGGGGAGGGGGGTGAAAGTTTTTTTGGATTTTTTTTTATTTATCAATTTAACAGTCTTGAACGTTGTTTTGGTTGTAGTTTATATGGTGGTTAAAATAAATTTGTAATGATATTTGCTAGGAGTGAATTAAGGTATGCCATTGGGGTTTAAAGTTCAAAGGGAAAGTTTTGTGTGTTTGAAATTAAATACTTCTGAATTGAAATTTAAGTATGTGTTTTACTTAGTGGTATGATTCACGTATTCTTACTACATATTTATATTAAAATAATGGATTGGAGAAAACGATCTAATCTGTAGCATCACCACCAAAATAGCTAAAAACAGAGGTTAACTACAAGTAGATCTCAGGAATCGAATGAGGAAAGACAGATGCGGCTTATTTTGATATCTTAGCAATGTAGTGTTTATATAAAATTGGCACGGGAATAGGATACAATAGATTTTTTCCACAGGTTACGCAAAAAGCGACCTACACGCGGGCGGAGCCGCGGGCAACCTCTAGTTTATATATATATTAAGATGAATAACAAAGCCCCCATACAACTACTGTCCTTTTAATTTAATTTGTTGTTTTTTTTTTCTTGTTCCATAATAATTTATTAATATATGAATCAAACCGGATGTGGTAAGTAGCAATCACAAGATAGTAATGTATACTCAATGGTCATGAAATAAAACGTCTTGTGCCTTACGCTATCATTGTTAAAAACGATTTGCATTGAATCAAAATAACCAATTTAATTTGTTATATTATTATTGAATGAAATATTACGAGCCCATATTGATAATAGTTATGATTATGTAAATATAATGTAATAATTATGTATCAATATGATAATAAAGAAATTCTATTCTATTCTAATGAAGGTTATTAAAACACGAGTGTGAGTTTACTCGTTACTATTGTAAAACTCGCTGCGCTCGTTTCATAATAGTAACGAGTGTTTTAATACCCGTGTTATATGCAGTAATTGCATACAATACTTTATCTTCACTAATGCAATAAATCAAACAACAAGAGTAAAAATTCACGTGTACGTGTATTGTGACAGTGAACTTGCCCCCATTAAAATCTAACCAATGAGAGCGTAGCTGCGCGCGCAGGGCCAATCAGGAGCGAGCGAACGATGTTATAAAGAGATTTTACTATATCGATGTGGATATTAGACCATCATGTGAAATTGCTTAAACGCTGGCCAAGTGCGGGTCGGTGTGTAACACACGTCTTCGGATATTGTGGTACTGACACATGTCCGCTTCCTCACGATGTTTTCCCTCACAGTAAAGCGAGTGCAAATCCATGCATAAATAAAAAAAATGTTGTAGGGCTGGGATCGAACCAGGGGCCATCTGATTGAAAAGCAGACGATTTTCCCCATCAAGCCACACTCGCTTTTATAATATCTGGTATTTTTTTTACAAATCAAAGTTATGCATTTGTCTTTTTTAAGGGTTTTAAGTACTCATAAAATTACCATAATAATGTTTCTTGTCAGGCTAGGTGATGGCTCAATTTTCACTACTAGTCATAAAAAAACATACAAACCATTAGATATTTTTTTAATATCTAGCCTTGGACTCATCCAAGCTCTGGCAGCGTGCAACAAGATGGTGGAGATTAGTTTTTGAAACTAGATTCAATAAATAAAAGATTTGTAAGTTCGCTTTCACTCATTTGGTCATCAAATGTCAAATAAAAAATATTACAATAATAATAATAATAAATAAATATAAGGCTGGTTAACCCCATACCGAACCATTTCTAGTTTGTATTATGGTTGCTAACACAACCGATATACTACATACATTTGATTAACAAATATACGAATAAAAAAATTAACAAATAGGCTAATTTTCATGCAGGATCTAAATTATCTCCATACCAAGGTTTTTTTGAAATCAGTTCAGCCGTTTGAGTGAGAAAAAGTGACAAACGAAAAACAAAATTTGTAGGCTGTCGGTCTGGTTGTTAAATACGTATCGGTGTAAAGTATGTTTTTATGTATATGTAGTATATCAGTTGTGTTAGCAATCATAAAACAAACTAGAAATAGTTTAGTATGGGCCTAACTAGCCGTGTGTAAAATGAATCCTAATATTAAAAAATAAAATCTTATTTTTTTTACATACCTGCTTCGGCAAATCAATCTCTCCTATTTCTTCCATACGCTCCCCTTCACGAAGTAGCTGCAAAAGAAAAAAAAGAAACACTTTTAGTACTCATACAACAAACTTTTTAGGGTTCCGTACCTGATAGGTAAAAACGGGACCCTATTACTAAGACTCCGCTGCCTGTCTGTCTCCAGGCTGTATCTCAGAAACCGTGATAGCTAGAAAGCTGAAACTTTCACAAGATATGTATTTCCCGTGCCGCTATAACAACAAATACTAAAAATTAGAAAAAATAAATATTAAGGTACACCCCATAATAAGAAATGCCGAAAATGCGTACTAAACGATTCGCTTCCACATTTATAGTACGGACGGCCAAACTGTGGAACTCCTTGCCGGAATCCCTGTTCCCACTGAACTACAACCTTACTGTCTTCAAGGCGAGAGTGAACCGGTCTCTTCTAGGCAAGCGCGCTTCATCTTAGACTGCAATATCACTTAACATCAGGTGAATTGTGGTCAAGCGCAAGCATATTAAGCGTAAAAAAAAGAAACGTGTTTTTTTATTTTTACTAATAACGCTTAAATTCCTCAAACTCAAATAAGACCACACTCGTACTTGTGGTCTTATTTTCCTCGCCGTGTTTAGAGACATCACCTTATATCTACTCACGGAAGAGAAAAAAACAGTGGAAGAGCAATGCACCAAAATTACTTTGGGAACCGCTGTCGCCAAACTCACACAAATAAACCGATAATCATATATTGCACTACAAAGAAACAATTCGTTTGATTTGTAGTTTAAGTTTATTCAAAACTAGCCTACGCCACAGATTTAGAAATAAATCCTGCCACTCTACAAATAAGATTTATTTTGCTTTAGCGGCAGAACGTATTTAAGATCTATAATCACACTAGATTCGATTGACGTGTGAATTCCGCTACTCGACCATAGATGGCAGTGTTCTCAGTGTTAGCAATTATAAGCTTAATTGCGTTAGGCATATGGTTGACATTTGCGTGATCGGTCGATTTCTGCTAATACTCGGTCAAGGCTGCACCACGTAGCACATTGAATTACTTTACCGATATCGATGAATAAGCGATATTTTGTTCACTTCGCAAAAATAAGACTTGTTGGGAGTATATTTTTTTATTTGTAACGTCACAATCATTAATAAATTATAATAATTACGTTACTATTTAAAATACTGATTATATTTTTGCTACAAAGCATCTATGCAACCTTATACACCTATTAAAATAAATTTCGTTTACGAATGAAAGCGACCTTTTACTTGTATTGTAATGTAAAACTAAATAAAGAATTAATTTAAATAAACATTAAATTATTTATTTCCGTGTATCGATCAATCGATAAATTCAATATTCGACTTGACCACATCACTACTTGAGTAGCGAACTATTTTCGAGAATGTTCTACTGAATAGAATCAATCCAAAATAAACTTTATCTTATTGTATAAGGTTGATTTTGCCTTACCGTTCTATTAAATATGAGTAAATAGAAAAAAATAAGACTTTTATTAGAAAACAATGAAAATCGTACTTACCGATGGTACGAAACACCTGCATTTTTAAGATTTTTTCTCCTACTGTCATTTTTACACTCCAAAACGGAACAATACTAGTCCAGTCATTTAAGCTTAAATTAGGTAAGAATCTCGGAATTCGAGATACCCAGCTGTAAGTCTGTAAATACTTGTATATTGACACCCTAAAAGTTGTCTCAAAACCTACATAGGGTAGGGTGTAAGCAACTATTAAATTTCAAGGTCAAAGGTCACTAAAATCGGTTTTTTGCGCTTTTTTTGGAAATATCTCATTTCCTATGGGTTTTTTGCTATTTGTATATATTATCAATATTGTAGAATACAAAATTCTCTACAAATTATGTCTTAAAAAAATTTTCATACGGTGAACCGTTTTCGAGATAGAGGGCGGAGAGCCCGCGGTCACAGCATCACTTCAGGTCAACCGGTGCCTCCGGTCGAAAACGCGCCATATATAGTTGATGAACTATCGATAAATCAATGATTATAAATATTTGTCAATTTTTATTAACTATTATATTATATTTTATCATTTTTTTCCTAACTTATCCACTTTTTATTCAGTATTAATTTATTTAACAACACTTTACAATTACACAATATAAGTACAATTACATGGGCAGGTGCCCATGTTATTGCAGAATTGTTAATGAAAATATAGGAATTATATTTGAATTTTAACCTAATTAATATTTATAACTTCTTACATGATGAAAAAAAAAACAAATAAATTATGAATTAATCTTTTTATTAAAAAATATCATTGAATACATTTATTTTTTTTGAAAGTAAAGAAATGGAATAAAAGGTACAAAAACTACAATTTATAATTTTAATCATCTTCTTCCTCTTCACCGTCGTCTTCTGGCTGCTGGTAAATTTCAAACTGGTCTTCATTATCGTCTTCAACGACATTTGTCTCAAGTTCTTCCATGATTTCGGGGTCAAAGGTTCCATCTTCGTTAATGTCGCTCTGATATGGTACAGCATTGAAACAAGCTTGCCCATTACATTGGCCACAAGCTAAAGAGCATTGCAAGCCCGCTTTCCTGCATCCGCATCGCGAACCACAACCACTCTTGCAGTTGCAGAAAATTGTATTTAGCAAATTTTCTGGAGCAGGTGGTAAAATTGTCATGATAGGCTCCAGAAAATCGTCATCCAGAAAATCGTGTCATTAGTGTAAATAGGAATGAAATTATAATTTAAGTTTTTCTCTTAATTATTTATTAACTTTAGTAAACGGTTATCAGTATTATTGAATAGATCTAGATTTAATGCATGAAAAAAATGATAAAATATCATATAATAGTTAATAAAAATTGACAAATATTTATAATAATTGATTTATCGATAGTTCATCAACTATATATGGCGCGTTTTCGACCGGAGGCACCGGTTGACCTGAAGTGATGCTGTGACCGCGGGCTCTCCGCCCTCTATCTCGAAAACGGTTCACCGTATGAAAAAATTTTTTGAACACAATTTGTAGAAAATTTTGTATTCTACAATATTGGTAATATATACAAATAGCAAAAAACCCATAGGAAATGAGATATTTCCAAAAAAAGCGCAAAAACCCGATTTTAGTGACCTTTGACCTTGCAATTTAATAGTTGCTTACACCCTACCCTATGTAGGTTTTGAGACAACTTTTAGGGTGTCAATATACAAGTATTTACAGACTTACAGCTGGTTATCTCGAATTCCGAGGTGAACTTACTGTAATGACTGGACTATACGGCATATCTAAGGAAATGCGAATTTGACGCGAGACAAGCAACTCGACGCGATGTCAGAACGCGACTGGGATCAGTTAAGCGTAACAACTCTTAATAGTGGCACGCGTGCCACGCCTACTTAGCATTTCCACTGTTTTTTTCTCTTCCGTGTATCTACTACATTCAATTCAATTCAATTCATTTTATTTTCACATAGGAATGTATAACAACAGTTATAAGACACTTGTAAAAAGTCAACATCTAAATTACATTATAAAGAATATGTATAAGAGTATTTACAAAAGTAAATATATAGATCACATTATCAAAAATTGTCATATGTCAAAAAAAAAATTACATTACAAATTTCCAATTCAATAAATTAAATGAACATGTCAAAATATTACCAATAAAAATAAACTTAACATTAATTGTAGGTACAAATTTCCACCATTTTTGATCGAAGGGTGTAAAGTTTATAGAATCCTCACCTTGTCAACCTCTGGCTCTATTTGTTCGTTGGTCCCTCCTTTGTTAAGCGCTCCTTTCTCCATCAAGGTCGCGCGCTTCGCGTTCAGATACATCGTCCTGCAAACACACAGACACGTTTAACACTGCGGACCGATTTAAAAAATTCTTTCACCGTTGTGAAGGTACATTATCATCGAGTGACATAGACTATATATATATATACTAGCTGACCCGGCAAACGTTGTTTTGCCTTATTAATTAATGTGTTTTTTTTACGACCTCACATTAAAAACCTCAAAAATTGTAGCCTATGTGTTATTCTGATGTATAAGCTATATTGTGGTAAAGTTTCATTCAAATCCATTCAGTAGTTTTTACGTGAAAGAGTAACAAACATCCATACATCCATACTTACAAACTTTCGCCTTTATAATAGTAATAGGATATATTTTTTAACTCATAATGGGCTTGCGCTTGATCGCAATTCACCTGATGGCTTTTGTTTCTTTTTCATTCCGGCATAGTAGCCATTACGACAATGAGGTCGTCATTAGTATATTAGTTTTTATAGTGTAAACTCTATATAACGACACTGAAGGGACTGTGCATTTTATGGCGTTATAGCGAGTAGTCGTTAAATAGAGAAAATGTATCATTGTATGGAATACAAGCTTAACTAACTAAAGCCAATTGATTTCGACGCTTTAGAGAGTTGGTCGTTCAATCGAGTGACGATACATGGAGTTTACACTGTATTTGTAATCTTATATGCGTTTTTTTTTGACACATTCACACAAGGTTGGTTAGCCCCATACTGAACCATTTCTAGCTCGTATTATGGTTGCTAACACAACTGATATACTACATATACATATTATATATAAATACATATTTAACACCCAGACCCACAGCCGACAAATTTAGTTAAGCACAAAGATGTTGACCGGGCCGGGAATCGAACCCGGAACCTTTTGATTAGCAGACCGGCATGGTAACCTTTGCGCCAACGAGGTCGTCACGTAGTTTTACGGTAAGGGCGTGGTACTTACCTCTTGATAGCCAGATAGTAGAGGTCGGCGATGGCTCGAACGGAGTAATCTGGCACGAAGGTGTGACCGAGCATGGAGTCCATGTTCAGGTTTTGTAGGGAACCACGCGTCGACGGGGACGGGGCTTCCGCTGGAAATATGTATGACAAAATTTTATTATCTTATCTTAATATATATAAATCTCGTGTCACAATGTTTGTCCTCAATGGACTCCTAAACCACTTAACCGATTATAATCAAATTCGCACACCATGTGCAGTTCGATCCAACTTGAGAGATAGGATAGTTTATATCTCAAATTATAGTCCCAATTTTAATTTATTGCTAATTATTGTCTGTTATTGTTTGACAGTCACAATTATCTGTTAACTCCAAATGATTCTAACAGATGTCGATACCTTTCGACTGGGTTGAGTAAGTAATCAATAGATGGCGCTGCTATGGTAAATCTACGAACGTGTCATATAAGCTACACTTATCTATTTTTCATACCCCTAAGTGAGGCAAAACAACGTTTGCCGGGTCAGCTAGTAATCTATTCGGCTGGTGGACAGAACAAACGACCTAAGAGCTGGCGCTTACCTCGGCCAACGTATAAGTTTGACGATCCAGCGAGGTAATGCCGCCAGCAATTTAGGCACCTTACCCGCGGACACCGACTTATATTTAATCTACTATTTGTAATGTTTTTGTGTGTGTGTGTTTTTATTTATATAATTAGTTTTAATATAATTATTAATTGTTTTTTTAGTTAATATACCTACTATTAAAATGTTAAGATTTCTAACATGATCAAACAAAATTTAACACACCTATAATAAAAAACATTTATTTAAAATAGATATTAAAATTATTTAGATGGTAAATTATTTTTTTTACCAACAATGTTAGTAGTAAATTTTGTAGCATTATTTCGATGAATACGAAATTGTTTGGTTAAAAATTATATTAAATATAATAATAATGATAAAACCGTTTTGTCTAATGTGATCTTTAATATAAAAATTAGTCGGGTATTCCTTCCTGCCACTATAACTCCAGAACGCACGAACCGATTTCCACGGTACAGCATTCGTTGGAAAGGTCTCGGGCTCCGTGAGGTTTGTAGCAAACAAAATTCTGGGAAAATTCAGTATGAATGTACTGACCGACGCCTACGTTCAGTGTGAGCAGTATGAATGTACTGACCGACGCCTACGTTCAGTGTGAGCAGTATGAATGTACTGACCGACGCCTACGTTCAGTGTGAGCAGTATGAATGTACTGACCGACGCCTACGTTCAGTGTGAGCAGTATGAATGTACTGACCGACGCCTACGTTCAGTGTGAGCAGTATGAATGTACTGACCGACGCCTACGTTCAGTGTGAGCAGTATGAATGTACTGACCGACGCCTACGTTCAGTGTGAGCAGTATGAATGTACTGACCGACGCCTACGTTCTGTGTGAGCAGTATGAATGTACTGACCGACGCCTACGTTCAGTGTGAGCAGTATGAATGTACTGACCGACGCCTACGTTCAGTGTGAGCAGTATGAATGTACTGACCGACGCCTACGTTCTGTGTGAGCGCCTGCACGCCGAAGTAAGTGAAGGGTCCCGCCTCGAACACGAGGTTCTCGCGCCCCACCGTCACCTCCACGCGACCCTCCAGGATCAACACGAAGTAATCCACCTGGAATACCAAACAATCGTTGAGCCATGGCAGAAGGAACGTTACGTAATAGTTTCTAAAGTCAAACTTTAGTCGAAGTCTATTAATGTGAAGTAAACTTCTCAGAGATGTATAAATAATGGCTCAATACTTGGAGTACCTTAACTTAAAATTGAGACTTTTATTACCGATATACGTGCCGCTCATAATTGCTATTTTCTAGCTGATATCATAAGATAATATCGCATAATGTTGCATGGCGAATAGTCTCTCAAACCAAAGTCAAACTTAAGACAAAGTGAAACTTTAGTCAAAGTCAAACTTAAGTCTAAGTCAAACCTAAGCAAAATTAAACTTAAGTCTAATTAAACTCAGTCAAATTCAAACTTAAATCAATGTCAAATAAAGTCACAGTCAAAAGAAAGTCAGTTAAACTTAAGTCAAAACCAAGTCTAAGTAAAAAAAAATAGTAAACTTACAGCCTTGCCCTCCTGGAAGACGTAGCGCTTGGGGTCGTTCTTGTCCTCGTCTCCTCGCAGCTTGATGTGCTGGATGACGTCCTGCTTCAAGAGGCGACGGAGTACGTTCTCGGATATGTATTCGGGACGGAATGGATCCACGCCTGCGGGAAGAGAATAGATAAAGACGTAGTTTGAGATATGAATGCGATGACCTGAGCACTATTGGAAATACTTAATGAACAACGTGTTTGTAAAACTTATGTATTTTCATTCCATATTTATTTATATTAAAATACTAAGAGGGGGGGGGGGGTCCTATACCACAGTTTTTTTGACACTTTCACACACGGCTGGTTAGCCCCATACTGAACCATTTCTAGCTCGTGTTATGGTTGCTAACACAACTGATATACTACATATACATACATACATATTATATATAAATACATATTTAACACCCAGACCCACAGCCAACAAATTTAGTTAAGCACAAAGATGTTGACCGGGCCGGGAATCGAACCCGGAACCTTCTGATTAGCAGACCGGCATGGTAACCTTTACACCAACGAGGCCGTATATTGGAAATACTGAATGAACAACATTTTGTACAACTTATGTATTTTCATTCCATATATAAATAAAATAAAATACTAAGGGGGGTCCTATACCACAGACGTGTTTTCTTTTAGTATTTTTTGCTAAAAGAATTTATTTTCCTACGCAAAACAAAAAAAAAAATATGAATTTACAATGATCGATGAATAACAACGAAAATAGAGAAAATTTTTTTTTTTTTTAATGTATATGGGACAGGGGACCCCCCCTCATGCGCCAGCTCAATTTTCAAGATATCAAGCTCATTTTTAGGAGGTTTTTTTTTTGTCTAATCAAGAATCTTTTTAGACATATTAACTCCAAAAAATATTTTACATCAGTCTAATATATATGTATACTAGCTGACCCGGCAAACGTTGTTTTGCCTTAATAATTATTTCTCAATATACAGTAGCCGATTCTCAGACCTACTGAATACGAAATATAAAATTTAGAAAAAATCGGTCAAGCCGTTTCGGAGGAGTACGGTAACAAACACTGTGACACGGAAATTTTATATATAAGACTAGCTGACCCGGCAAACGTTGTTTTACCTTAAAAAAAAACTAAATATACAGTAGCCGATTCTCAGACCTACTGAATACGCATATAAAATTTGGAAAAAATCGGTCAAGCCGTTTCGGAGGAGTACGGTAACAAACACTGTGACACGGAAATTTTATATATAAGATAAAGTGTAAACTCTATATAACGACACTGAAGGGTCTGTGCGTTTTATAGAGTGGTAGTTAAATGGAGAGAATGTATCATTGTATGGAATACAAGCTAAACAAACTAAAGCCAATTGATTTCGACGCTTTAGAGAGTTTGTCGTTAAATCAAGTGACGTTACATGGTATTTGCAGTTTACTTGAGCAATTTTTGAATACCTTGGACCGCTCATTAAGCAAGCTCAATAAGAGAGACCAATTCTTTGTTTGCTTTTAAGATAAAATTAAAATCTTTCCTTGTTCCAAAATGTTATTATAGCATAAAAGAGTTTTTAGAAGGTAAATGATTGGAATATTGCTAAGACTGCTTATTGGATTATTTTATTATTGGATTTTTAGTTAGGACTGTTTATTGTGTTTATTTATATACCATATTATAATGTAATGACTAAATTTAAATTAGAATAAGTTTTAGTAATGTATAATTTTTTGCATGCCTTAATAGGCTAATAAAACATGGTGAGACTTATCATCATAACATTATTTTCCATTATTATGTATTACCCGTGCTTTGCAAAATAAATTATTTGAATTATTTCAATTTGAATTTAAAAAGCGAGTGTGGCTCGGTGGTAATAACATCTGCTTTTAAATCAGACGGCCTCAGGTTCGATCCCGGCCCTACACCAAAGACTTGTTTTCCAAGTTATGTGTGGATTTGCACTCGCTTTACGGTGAAGGAAAACATTGTGAGGAAACCGGCATGTTTGAGGACCACAATATCCGAAGACGTGTGTCATCCACCAACCCGCACTTGGCCAGCGTGGTGGATTGTGGCCTATATCTCTCTCCTCGTGGGAGAAGGCTCCGAGTCCCAGCAGTGGGAACGTATAGTGGGCTGCTTATGAATGAATTTGAATTTGAAGCTGTAAAGCTAAGTACTCTAAAGCTAAGTAAAGCACATCGGCTCCGTTGGTTCGGCCACATGGAAAGGATGGGAGAGGATCGGGCTGTGAGGCGAGCATACCTGGGACGACCAATTGGCCGACGTCCGGTTGGTCGTCCCAAGTATCGCTGGGAAGACCTAGTGCAGCAAGACCTGAGCGCACTTCATGCCACAGACTGGCAGGAGACAGCACTGGATAGAGAAAAGTGGCGTCTCTTGGTGTCGGAGGCCAGGATCCATTTTGGGGTTAGCGAGCCATCATAGTAGTAGTAGTAAAACTAAGTACTCACTGGTGTTGAGGAACTGGAAGGTAGCAAGCACCAGCTGCGGGGAGACGTGCACCCGCTGGTGCTCATGATGACCGGCAAACGCTGCCAGGTCCTGGAACTTGTTCACCGGCCGCGCCAGACGCTTCTTGGTGCGGTTGTCACCTGCAGACACGGCGGTTACTTGTGTTAAAAAAAAAATGGTTGTCTGTAAAGTCGGTTTTACGGGCGAAGATTTTACGTGACAACGTCTGCCGATCATAGTTGAGTGGGAGAGAGACGCAAGGCATTAGGCGGGCCTCTCTCTCGTTCGGTGACTCATCGTAACGTTACCGGGCGTTACACTTTTTCATAAGACTCCCAGCCGCAACCTAATTTAAGACGTTGTCACGTCAAAAAAAAAAAAAATGAGGTCGGTAGTAGGTAGAGTTATTCATGTACTTACACTGATTTCATACAGCGAAAGAATAAAGTGAATACGCCTCAAAGCCCGAGATTAATTTTAAAGAACAGACAAAATCCCGTGATTTTTCAAAATAAAAAGTTATTTACTTTTACACAATTTAAACTACTGCACGCACGACGTTGCCAAATTTACATCAATGACATCGGATGTCCAAATAAACTTACAAATTTCATTAAATAAATATTCTACCCCATTAAATACTTCACACATTAGCACTTGTTTTTCATGTCTATTAAATTAAAAATACTACTGTTTATACGTGAATAACGATTCTGCAAGCTCCATATTTATATATTCGCTTAAATTATAGAAGGAATTACTTTCACAAAAATTCTTTATTTTCTGTTTAAACATACTACTATTAAGATTTGTTATTTTCTCTGGCAACTTGTTGTACATCAATATGTTTGTATAACATCCCTGTTTCTGTACTTTAGCTAGTCTATTTTCTGGTAGAACTTTACCTATCTTCCTACGTAAACAATAAGGAATAGCATCTTTTTTATTCTGGTACATTTTATTTTCATGAATTTCTAGCAGGCTATTGTATTGTTATTAAGAGAGTCGAGGATTCAATTTTGTTTTTGGAACATTCCATTGTCGTTTGTTTTGGAACAGTACCCGTTCATTTGTTTTAGCGACAGTCTTATTACATATATGTAGGGTGACCATGTGTGTACTCACTGATGACGTCAGTCTCGTCCACTATCTCCGCTTGTATCATCTCTTCATCATCCTCCAGAGTGACCAAACCCACAGTTTCTTACACTGGATCTCTGTCTACTTCTACTACTCTAAGCTAAAATTACTGAAGGTTACTTCGGACTGTAATTTGTTAAGTTACGCACAGCTAATGCGATTGTTTATTGTTTCTAGAACAATCTATCATTTGTTTTTGAGACAACTTCGAAGATTGATTTCAAATAGTCTCTTATTGGTGGCGATTCAGCAGCACACTTCTTCTTCTTCTTCCTTGCCTTATCCCACTAGGTGGGGTCGGCACAGCAAATTTTCCTCTTCCAGTCTCCTCTATCAGCCGTCGTCTCTACACTCACTCCTTTCACTCTCATGTCCTCATTCACACACTCCATCCACGTCTTCTTTGGTCGGCCTCTTGCCCTTCTTCCTTGCACTTCCATTTCCATACATCTCCTACTAACATGCATCTCCTCTCTACGCATCACATGCCCATACCACGCTAACCTCCCACTCTTCAGTTTCTCACTCACTGGTGCTACTTTCAAACTTCCTCTAATATACTCATTCCTTATTTTGTCCATTCTTGTCACTCCACACATCCATCTCAACATTCGCATCTCAGCCGCATGCACTCCTCTTACATGCCCTACTCTTGTTCCCCAACACTCAGATCCATACAATACGACAGGTCTAATGATCGTCTTGTAAATTTTCCCCTTAAGTTTAAGGGGCATATTTCGATCGCACGTCGTTCCTGAGACCTGTCGCCATTTCATCCACCCAGCGTTTATTCGGTTCGCTACGTCACGGTCAATATCGCCGTCGTTTTGGAGAATAGAGCCGAGATACTTGAAGTCAGAGCAGACTGGCAGGGATACACCATCTAAGGCAATTGGTGTGAAATCTGAAGATCCGCCAAAATCACAAAACATGTGTTCTGTTTTCGTTCGACTGATCTTCAGACCCACATTCTCCAATCTTCCCTGCCATTGCTCCAATCTCCTCTGTACCTCATGCCCTTCAGCAGCACACACGACTAAAGCACCGATTCAGCAGCACACACGACTAAACTAAATTTAAAGAAGCCCCGTCTCTTTTCATCTTAGTTGGCCAGAAAGAGACGACATGTTCTGAACCACACACAAAACAACTAAAATATCGCCAAATATTTAAAATTTAAGCGATTTTAGAGCGCACCCAATTGTATCAGCTCTAAATCTGCCGTGTTTGACGTGATTTTAGGTGTTTTGTATATGGTTTAGATCGTACCATCTCTTTTTGGTCATTTATGACGAAAAGAGACAGAGCTACTTTAAATTTAGTTTAGTCGTGAGTGCCGCTGAATCGCCACCATTATTAATAGGAGTATTTGATATTGTTTTTGGAACATTCCATTGTCGTTTGTTTTGGAACAGTACCCGTTCATTTGTTTTAGCAACAGTCTTACATATATGTATTTAGGGTGACCATGTGTGTACTCACTGATGACGTCAGTCTCATTCACTATCTCCGCTTGTATCATCTCTTCATCATCCTCCAGAGTGACCAACCCCACAGTTTCGTATACTGGATCACCGTCTACCTCTACTACTCTAAGCTAAAATTACTGAAGAATGCTTCGGACAGTAATTTATTAAGTCACGTACAACTAATGCGATTGTTAATTGTTTCTAGAACAATCTATCATTTGTTTTTGAGACAACTTGAAAGATTGATTTCGAATAGTCTTTTATTGGTGGCGATTCAGCGGCACACACGACTAAACTAAATTTAAAGAAGCCCCGTCTCTTTTCATCTTAGGTGGCCAGAAAGAGACGGCACGTTCTGAACCACACACAAAACAACTAAAATAACGCCAAATATGAAAAATTTAAGCGATTTTAGAGCGCACCCAATTGTATCAGCTCTAAATCCGACGTGTTTGACGTGATTTTAGGTGTTTTGTCTATGGTTTAGATCGTACCATCTCTTTTTGGTCATTTATGACGAAAAGAGACAGAGCTACTTTAAATTTAGTTTAGTCGTGAGTGCCGCTGAATCGCCACCATTATTAATAGGAGGATTTGATTTTGTTTTTGGAACATTCCATGGTCGTTTGTTTTTGGAACAGTACCCGTTCATTTGTTTTAGCAAAAGCCTTATATAATTACTAGCTGACCCGGCAAACGTTTTTTTACGTTTTTTTTAAAAAATAAAATCTAAATATACAGTAGCCGATTCTCAGACCTTCTGAATACGCATATAAAAATTTGGAAAAAATCGGTCAAGCCGTTTCGGAGGAGTACGGTAACAAACACTGTGACACGGAAATTTTATATATAAGATGTAGGGTGACCATGTGTGTACTCACTGATGACGTCAGTCTCGTCCACTATCTCCGCCTGTATCATCTCCTCAATAACGTCCTCCAGAGTGACCAACCCCACAGTTTCGTACACTGGGTCACCGTCTCCTTCGTCTATGCGCTGCACGAACGCCATGTGGCCTTTGTGTCCTGGAAAATTGAGAATTATTGTGTTTGTAGTGATTGACAGCGGATTTTTTTTTTTGATACGAGAAAATGACGAAATAACATAATTGAAATATATGATAGTAAACTTAAAATTCAAAAGTGTTGATTTACAAAAATGTACAACTTTTTAGTAAATAAAGATGTTTATGTTTATGTTTAAATTGGTTTATTTTCAAAAAGATTACAACCCTCTTATCTAAGCATTAAATATATGTATAACTTGTAAAAGTTTTTATTTATAGTTCTATTATTTTAGTTTCACTGAATTTTAGGTATTAAACAAAATTATACATTTTTTTAATTTTTAATTCAATATTATAATATAAAAATAGCAATAATTTATTTAAAAATAATAAAGAAATTTCATCAAGCACTTATAAAATAAACTTATAATGATGCGGTAGGATAGTGTTCCAGCGAGCCCTGCACTAAGAGTGATCTTGTATCGCAGGCGCTCGTTTTGGGCATTGCTTTCATCAAATATATGATATACTAGCTGACCCGGCAAACATTGTTTTGCCTCACTTAGGGGTATGAAAAATAGATAGTGTAGCTTATATGACACGTTCGTAGATTTACCATAGCAGCGCCATCTATTGATTACTTACTCAACCCAGTCGAAAGGTATCGACATCTGTTAGAATCATTTGGAGTTAACAGATAATTGTGACTGTCAAATAATAACAGACAATAATTAGCAATAAATTAAAATTGCGACTATAGTTTGAGATTTAAACTATCCTATCTCTCAATTTGGATCGAACTGCACATGGTGTGCGAATTTTATTATAATCGGTTAAGTGGTTTAGGAGTCCATTGAGGACAAACATTGTGACACGAGATTTATATATATCAAGATAATCCGGTTTTATTTGTATATCCTTATATGTAAATGCGTGTACTTCTTCTTTGTGTATCATGTGTGACGTCACAGCCAGCCTCAACGGAAGACCAGCGTTGGTTGCTCTCCAGCAACCAGCGTTATGCTGAGTTGAGGCTGTGTTGTGACTCATTAAAGTTTATCATGTGTCCTATTTTAATTATTATATTTTGTCCTGTGTTTTATTTAATATGTCACAATAAATAATTTTCTTTCTTCTTTCTTTCTTTCTTTCAAATTAACATAGAGCACTGAGCATCAAATTAACATAAACTCTTCCTTTCATTGGGTGCCCACTCCCTCCAAGAGTTTCCAAGATTATTTCTCGGCGGGTAAATATCTGCTTTTCAATCAGACGGCCCCTGGTTCGATTCCGGCCCTACCAATGACTTGTTTTTAGTTGTATGTGGATTTACATTCGTTTTACGGTGAAGGTAAACATCGTGAGTAAACCGACATATTATAATTTGAGGACCACAATATCCGAAAATATGTGTCTTACCAACTTTTTATAAGACCTTTTTTGTAAAGAATTTAATTTTCTACAAGATACCAAAAAAAGAAATAAGAAAAAAAATCGATGGTTTACAATGAAAATAGAGAAAAAGTTTTTTTTTTTCAATGCATTTTATATGGGAAACGGGAGCCCCCTATGCGCCAGCTCAATTTTCAAGATATCAAGCTAATTTTTTAGGAGTTTTTTTTTTTACTAACAAACAGCTTTTTTGACGTATTTATTAAAAAATAATAATTAAATATGTCTATGGATATAGTGTTAGTTCTTCTTCTTCTTTACCTTACCCCATTTAGGTGGGGTCGGCACAGCAAATCTTCTTTTTCCACTCTCCTCTATCAGACGTCATCTCTACACTTAATCCTTTCTCTCTCATGTCTTCATTCACACACTCCATCCATGTTTTTTCGGGCGGCCTCTTGCTCTTCTTCCATGCACTTCCATTTCCATACATCTTCTAGTATATATAGACATGCATCTCCTCTCTACGCATCACATGTCCATACCACGCTAACCTTCTACTCCTTATTTCTCCCTCACTACGGGGCTACTTTCACACTTCCTCTAATGTACTCATTCCTTATTTTGTCCATTCTTATCACTTGTGTTAGTTAAAAACATTAAAAATAGAAGTAAAGTAGTCTCTTCCACTAAGTAGGTCTCTAGCTATAACTTTCATAACTCGCTTGCCAGATTTAAAGTAAACCCTTCCAGAAATAAATTAAAACTAGACGCGTTGCCAAAAAAACTACACGCTGGAAAGAATTTCGGACAGGGGCGGCGTGAGGAGCGGTCAAAATGTTTGGGGGTAGAACTCGATTTAATAAAATAAATGTAATTTCACGAATAATTAAATGATTTATTTATTAACATTACATTACGACCGGCGGCCGTCAAAGCAAGTTACATATACATTGGATTAAATTATAAAACAATATTTATTGTCGAAGTGACTTACATAAAATAATACATTTGATAAGTGCGAGTAAACATAATTAAATAATATAATCATAATGATGGCAAGACGGCTCCAGGACCAAACCAGGATCCATCGGATTTAAAAGCAGACGACCAACCACGCCAAGATCAAGACCAAGCTACACACACTTTTCTCTCAGTGTAAAAAGTGTAGATATAGACAGACAGACAAAGGAATACTTTATCTGTTGATTGAGTCTCTTCGCTCTCACTGCATAAGTAGTACTAGGAATAAGAGTAACGTAAAACACTTTAAAACTGCCTCTTCCCCAATAAGTAAAGCCTAACATCAGGCCAGCTGTCGGTCAAACGTAAGCCTATTCATTTTGTATAACATTATGAGTAGGTACTGTAGAATTTTCTACCATTTATAAACGTTATTTTTCATTTTCCCCGTTAGTTTACTTTTAATTTAAATACATATTAAGTTTTTTTTTAATTTATGTCAACATTGGTTTATAAATGTCACATATTAAAAACGAATACTAATACTAATCAAATAACCCGCCCCTGCTTGCCCCCGGTGCAAAGGTGCCCATCACGCTCGCTGCATTACCGCGCTGAATAATTTTCTACCTATATTCAATATTTATTTATTATTAATTATATAACCCATGTTAGACGTGTATCTTTTTAGATATTAAATAAATATTACAATTAAAATTTGAAAAAAGGGTGGTTACTTTCCTCTACCTGCCACTCCTTATAACTCGCTTGACAGATGTATGAAAGTAAATCCATTCAGAAATAAATTTAAACAAAATAAAAAATATTAAGCCGCCCCGCCCCGTTACTGAATACGTCCCTGACACAAATTATCACGTGTTCAACCAATGATTCATATCCAGACGATCGGACAGACATGTGGTTCTAAAAAACAGATTATAATTTATTGGCACGAGTTATACTGACGCCAGAGTTTCGCGTGAAAGGTTTATGATTTTATAAGTTTTTATTAACTTCGTATGAGCTAAGTGGCCAAGCTCTAGTGTCGAGCGATTTCAATCCGCCCGAAGGGCCTCTAACTTCGCTGTCTAAGACTCCGAAGATAAAGTAAAAAAAAAGGAAAAAAGAAAAAAGAAAATCGTAATAGCTAGAAAGCTGTCCGTGAAATCATTTCAAGATATGTATTTCTCGTGCCGCTATAACAACAAATACTAAAAAGAATTTTGAGAATCGGTCCACAAACGGCTGAGAAATCGGTGAACATACATAAAAAAAAAATACATACAGTCGAATATATAACCTCCTCCTTTTTTGAAGTCGGTTAAAAATAAAAAAATATTAAGGTGGGTCCCCATACAATAAACGTGTTTTATTCGTATTTTTTTTCTTTACATCAATAACGGTAGCTGCTAGACACATACAATTATCACGAAATATATAAATGCATATTAGCTATAACATGAAATTTATAAAAAAATATATAAGGGCTTATTATTTAGGGGGCTCCCATACAACAATAGTACGGAACCCTTCATGTGTGAGCACAACTCGCACTAGCCCAATTATTATTTGTTGTTTTTATGGTTTCACTTGTGCAAATTTGAGCTTTATAGCTATAAGTGTCTCATAAACATGTTATGAAATACAGCTTGGTGACAAACATACAGACAACTTAATAATTAGGTTCCGTTTTACCTTTTAAGCACGGAATCCTAAAAACAATACAATAAATATGTATGGTAGAAGCCCTCCTATACAACAAACTACATTTATTATGCTGCCATTTTTGTTTATGTTAAACTAATTATGAATGTACATGCGTTTTAGATAAATAAATAAACAACAATAATGCATTCACATCATGTTATCACAGTTTGAATGTTCTTTGTTATGGTAGGATTCAGAATAACATTAACCCCTATTTCTTCTGCCCACATTATAATTTGAGAACAGATTGAATTTAAATTAAATCCTTTTTTTAATGCATTTAAAAAATATCGATTTAAATATAAATTAATAAAATCAACTACTCTGTGCCATTAATATAAATAAACTATTAAAACAATTAAATATTGCTTGCGCGAATCAGATTCGCACTTGGCCAATTATTTCTGCTACCCGTGGCAGCAACCTTGAGTGAAGATAACAAACAGGCATCGGTGGCTATCACTCAAAACGGAGCGTCATAAATTATTTTAAAGTAAACATGGGGAACGCTGGTTTATAACATACTTTATGACTACTGATTGAGACGTACTCTTGGAAATAGTAGATAGGAAAACTAACCAAAAATCTTTTTTTTTCTATATCAATATTATAAAGAGGAAAATTTTGTTTGCTTGCTTGCTTGTTAGTTTGTTTGTATTATTACAATTATAAAAATTGTATTATAAACTTATATTAATACTAGCTGACCCGGCAAACGTTGTTTTGTCTCACTTAGGGGTATGAAAAAGAGATAGTGTAGCTTATATGACACGTTCGTAGATTTACCATAGCAGCGCCATCTATTGATTACTTACTCAACCCAGTCCAAAGGTATCGACATTTTTTTTTTTTTACATTCACACACGGCTGGTTAGCCCCATACTGAACCATTTCTAGCTCGTATTATGGTTGCTAACACAACTGATATACTACATAAACATACATACATATTATATATAAATACATATTTAACACCCAGACCCACAGCCAACAAATTTAGTTAAGCACAAAGATGTTGACCGGGCCGGGAATCGAACCCGGAACCTTCTGATTAGCAGACCGGCATGGTAACCTTTACGCTAACGAGGTCGACATCTGTTAGAATCATTTGGAGTTAACAGATAATTGTGACTGTCAAATAATTATAGACAATAGTTAGCAATAAATTAAAATTGCGACTATAATTTGAGATTTAAACTATCCTATCTCTCAAGTTGAATCGAACTGCACATGGTGTGCAAATTTTATTATAATCGGTTAAGTGGTTTAGGAGTCCATTGAGGACAAACATTGTGACACGAGATTTATATATATTAAGATATGTTAATGCGTGTACATTTTCTTACTGTATCGTGCGTGACGTCACAGCCAGCCTCAACGGAAGACCAGCGTTGGTTGCTCTCCAGCAACCAGCATTATAATGCACTGATCACAGGTTAGCAAGAGATTTTTTTGTTTTCTGCAACCAGCTGTCAAGCCGGTTTTTAAAGCTGTTCACTGATGTAGTACTGACCACTTCCTCGGGCAACTTGTTCCAATTGTGAACCACTCTGTTGCCGAGTATTTGATGCCCCGCATTATGCTGAGTTGAGACTGTGTTGTGACTAATTAAAGTTTATTATTTTAATTATTATATTTAGTCATGTGTTTAATTTGTCTCAATAAATAATTTTCTTTCTTTCTTTCTAAATCAAATATATAAAAATGAATAAATAAACGTGTTGAAAATTGAAGTGGTCAGTGCTACATCAGTGAACAGCTTTAAAAACCGGCTTGATAGCTGGCTGCAGAAAACAAAAAAATCTCTTGCTAACTTGTGATGCAGTGCACCAGTGGACTTTAAACATTGACATTGAGCACTGGACATTATGTGAACTATTAATAATAATAGTTTAAAAGACTAAAAAACACGCTTTTTATAGAAAACCGTAATTTTATCAAATTAGTGTATTGTCATCGGTTCTCAATAAATCTACAAAGTTTGAACGAAATCTGGCCGTTTTAAGTGGGTCAAAATCGCGCCCAAAGAAGTAGGTTACAAACAAACATACAAACAAAAATACAAAATATGGAATAATTTTATCAAATTAGTGTATTGTCATCGGTTCTCAATAAATCTACAAAGTTTGAACTGATCTTTGATCTGGCTGTTTAAAGTGGGTCAAAATCGCGCCCAAAGAAGTCGGTTACAAACATACAGGTGAAGCTAGTAGAAATCGTGTAAAAAAAATATTTCAACTCAGTGTTATATAGGCACATCAGCATAATGCTGATCGCCTACAAAAGAAATAAATAAACGTGTTGAAAATAGCCTTACCTTCTTTGAACTGCTTCAGCATGACATCTAAGGTGACGTCTTCGAAGACGAAGTTGCACGGGTTCTGGTAGTACTGGCAGAGGGTTCGCAACGGGGTGTTATCGTCCGGGTCCACGAACGCCAGGTCCTTGATGAAGAGGACCGTCACAATGTTGCCGCGGCTGCCCTCGTACACCGGGATGCGGGAGTAACCTGGATAATAAAAAAAATCGGTTGTCTGTAAATTCGGTTTACTGACGATAGTTGAACGTGACAACGTCTTAAGAAAATACTGATGGAATGGTAGCATTTTTCAAAAGAAAATTTTAATTTCATTTGTTTAATAGATTTGTATGTATATAGAGAAGGAGGTAATTGGAAATCACAATGAAATTGATCAAGTTAAATTTATTTGTACGCATAAATACAATTATGTAATTTTTTTTTTACAATCGACACAATTATGGTTTCTATAAACAATTGACACCACATTCAGTTTTCACTGCACTTCATACTTAACGAAAACATGTAAATGTATTATTGTCTAACATAGCAGCTGTCCACGTGAACGCATCGCTCACTAAAGTAGCAGAGAGACAGATGTCGAACGCTGCCGAACGCGGAGGCCGACTGTGCCTCTTTGTCGCTTGTTCTACGCTCTCGCTTGCACTTAATTGGAACGCCTCAGAGCGAGGTAACGCCGCATGAGTCATGTTTTTTAGTGCGTGCAGCCGGCTCCATCGAATTATAAGACGTTGTCACGTCAAAAAAATCAAATAAATAAATAAGTCATCCGACTTCCTACTAATATAACAAATGCCAAAACCATTAAGAAAGAAAATACATTTATTGTGCACAAAACAAAATGCACTTACAAGTTATGATAAGTGACTATCACTAATAGGGAGTGCACAAATGGAGCAAATTCAGCATAATGCTGAGAGCACTAAGTACTCCAGCGCTGACTTTCAATTTGCTCCTTCACACTTCATGTTGGCATATTACAAGTAGTACGGGTACATATGTACATATATAATATTATAAGGCAAGAAAAAAAAAATCAATATCTTCATAAACATACAAATTAACCACAAACTCAACAAAAAAATATATATACTTAAAGGTGGTTCCTATAAACAGTTAAGTTATACATAGGGACAAATAAAATTAAATATTTTTTTTACTAGTTGCCTTGCGCTTGACCGCAATTCACCTGATGGTAAGCGATATTGCAATCTAAGGTGGAGCGCGCTTGCCCAGAAGAAACCGGTTCTCTCTTGTCTTGAAAACCGCTCGATTATAGTTATCAGGGAACAGGAAATTTGGCAAAGAATTCCACACTTTGGCAGTACGCACAATAAAAGTGGAGGCAAACCACTTAGTACACGACTTAGGCACCTCCACAGTATAACGATGCCGCCTTGGTGTTTCCCTACTCGTCCGATGGTGGAATGGGGCGGGGGGAATTAAATTATGCAATCCCGATGCACACTTACCGAAAAGTAACCTATAAAACACCGAAAGGCTGGCCACCAGGCGGCGATGCCTGGTGGCCAGCCTTTCACATCACATTTGTTCACCTCCACAGATAATAAATTATTGTCCCATTTACAAGACTTAAAAACAAATTAATTAGTTAATTAATTAAATTTGACATGTTGAATCCGATTTACAAATACTACTATAATATAACATAACTACTCGTATAACACTACTTTTACATAATTTTGAAAGCTACGAGTAATTAAGGTGATCTGACACGATCATCGAAACTAAGCAACGGTCTACCTAACCTACCTACCTAACTACCGTGGAGCGAATGACACGTTCAATTCACCTGCAGACGACATTGCAAAGGTTGATTCGAAAGTAAATGTTTCCGATTCTTTGATCGTGTGCCAAAATCTCATTCCATATTAAATGCAGGCCAAAATTAACAAACTGCTTTACCAGACGGTTAAAATTAGGTCAGATGTCAAGAGTAAATAAATATATATATTAGGACACATTTCACGCACGGCTGGTTAACCCCATACTGAACCATTTATATTTTGAATTATTGTTGCTAACACCACTGATATACTACATGCATACTTTATATCGATACATATTTAACACCCAGATAGACAGACAAAAAATTTTGTTCATCACAAAGATGTTGGCCGTGCCGGGAATCGAACCCAGGTCCCTCTGGTTGGCAGTCTGGCATGGTAACCATTTATATTCAAGAATTTACCCTTGCCATCGCCTAAGAGTCTCTAAGTATTATAAAAAAATACTGACAAATGATTACGGGGGGGTTTTGCTCACCTGACTTGACAAACGATTAAGAAGGGTTTTGCTCACCTGAGTTGACAAACGATTAAGAAGGGTTTCGCTCATCTGACTTAAATGATTAAGAAGGGTTTTGCTCATCTGACTTGACAAACGATTAAGAGGGGTTTTGCTCACCTGACTTGATAAACGATAAAGAGGGGTTTTGCTCACCTGACTTGACAAACGATAAAGAGGGGTTTTACTCACCAGACTTGAAAAATTATTACGAGGGGTTTAGATCACCTGACTTGATAAACGATAAAGAGGGGTTTTGCTCACCTAACTTCACTAACGATTAAGAGGTGTTTGCTCACCTGACTTGGCAAATAATTAGGAGGGGTTTTGCTCACCTGACTTGACAATCTCTGACATGGTCTCAAAGTCCAGCACCGAGTTGACAGGCAACATGAAGCAGTCTTTCAGTTTGGTCATTACGTCTGACACCTTCTTTTTACGAAGGTCCAGTGCTCCAGAAATGATGTTTACTTCTTCCTTGTCTAAGTCGTTCACGTGGTCTGTGACCTGGGGAAAAGAAGGGTTAGATAGCCTTAAAAAAGTAGCATTCTAATTCTAGTTTGAAGTGGGGTTGATGAGACCTGCACTGACATCCCGCTAGGGGAGTATTGTGCATTCCCCCCTTACCAGCCTACCCAAGCCAACCGAGCTCCTTGAAGTAACGGAGCACAGCCCTGGCTCGCTGGCATACCTGTTCCACCCCTGTTGCGTCAGATGGTCTGTTTGCCTGAAGATTAGCAATGGAAGTCGAACTTTCATCTTGAGCTGCTATCATCAGGCCGTAGCTCTCTCTGGTTTGTTTAGTAGCCTCACAGTGCAGTAGCATGTGTTCTACTGTTTCATTTTCTTCTAGACAACCACGACATAGAGGACTGTCTATCGCCCCTATTTTATGTTTGAGATCGCAGTGGCCGGTAATGATGTCGACCATCATACGTAGATCCCCTCTTGTGAGTTTTAGTAAATTATGAAGAACTGACTAAAAACTCAAGACTCTTCTTACCCAAAATTAAACAAAAAGTAACAAATAAAAGTAGCATATTATCTTACTTTCATAGCCTAAAAAATCACCTACTTTAGCCTAGACCAGCAGCAAACTAGACCAGCATTTGGCAAACATTCGAACCCAGCCCTATAAAATTACTGTGTGTTTTTTCTAGTTATGTGTGGATTTGCACTCGCTTCACAGTGAAGGAAAACATCGTGAGAAAACCGACGTGTTTGAGGACTACAATATCCGAAGTCATGTGTCATCCGCTAACCCGCACTTGGCCAGAGTAGTGGATTATGGCCTATATATCTACCCTCATGAGTGATGGCCCCGAGCCCCAGCAGTAGAAATATATAGAAGACTGCTTATTCATAAAACAATTAAACAATATATGATATTATGACTGGACTAATTTTTATATGTTTATGATTCAAATTGCTCGATAAAACTAACATTTTATTGATGTAAGAATTTTATAGATATTTACACACATTAAGTGATAAGGCGATAAAGCTGTCTGTTTGTAAAAACTGTGTATTCATCAGCGAACTAGAATAAACGGAAAAGTAACATACAATTGCCGCTTAGAATTTGTATCCATCTACGCACACAATTATACTGCTATCCTAATGAAACACACAAACACAAAGCTCGCACGCGATTGGTCGCATCAAGGTCACGCCACCGAACAAGTGACGCGGGCGCGCGGATAGCTGTTTTGCCCCGCCCACCGCGGTTTTTTACACGCGTTAAATACCGCGGTGTGGTGTAACCATTTTATCGGCCAAGTTACTTTTCTATTTACTCTAGTTCCCTGGTATTCATTCTTTAAATATTGTTTGATAGCAATTAAATATACGTTCACAAATAAATATTTATCGTACATACAAAAATATATGTATCACTTTGGCTATATGTATCAAAAGGCGGGTTTGTATAAGATAACTTTTTGTATAATAAGTGGTGAGTCGACCATAGCTCATTGGCCAGAACAATCTGCCTGGTTTGCCGTAAAACGCGGATTCGAATCCCGTTAAAAATAATTATAACAAAAATAAAATATTGATTTTCCGATATTTTTTTTATTGATGTGATGATATTAGATTTCTTTTTTTTTTAATAAATATTTTAGATTTATTTTAAATAAGTTTTCTCGTAAGAAGGTTTATATGCGGTGGTGATGATGATTATGATGATGAAATAAAGTAACAAAATAGTTCAATTAACATACCCTAACGAGTTCCTTCAAACGTTCCCTGTTGTAGTGTGTACCGATCTCCTCGCCTAGGAAATAGTCGAGAAGCTTGCTCGTAGGCCACGCGAGCGGAGCACAGATGCCCATCACTATCTGTTGAGGAAGAAAACAAGATTATTTTTTGCATGTTAGTGAAGCAGTAAGGGAACGAGTAAGGGAAGATAAGGTGTAGTGGAAGTGAACTTAAGTGTAAGTGAAGTGAGAGTAAAGTGTAAGTGAAGTGTAAGTGAAGTGAAAGTGAAGTGAAAGTGAAGTGAAAGCGAAGAGAAAGTGAAGTGAAATGAAAGTGCAGTGAATATGTAGTGAACGTGGAGTGAAAGTGAAGTAAAAGTTGAGTGAAAGTGAAGTGAAAGCGGAGTTAAAGTAGAATGAAAGTGAAGTGAAATTATACTAAAGAAGTGTAAGTCGCTTCCCTTACACTTCAATTTTAGTTAGCTTTTACTTTACCCCAACGAGGTTATCGATATATCGAGTAGGCCATACCGTTGCCATCAGGCAAGTTGCGTTCAAACGTGAGCCTATTCATAAATGTGTAATGTTGGTATAACTGGCTATCACTTACGTTTATTTTGCCGGTTTATTAGCGCGACATGTTTTTTTTTTACACATTCACACACGGCTGGTTAGCCCCATACTGAACCATTTCTAGTTCGTATTATGGTTGCTAACACAGCTGATATACTACATATACATACATACATATTATATATAAATACATATTTAACACACAGACCCACAGCCAACAAATTTAGTTAAGCACAATGATGTTGACCGGGCCGGGAATCGAACCCGGAACCTTCTGATTAGCAGTCTGGCATGGTAACCTTTACGCCAACGAGGTCGTTGTGTTTGAGCACAATCAGTGTGCCATTCTCAAGGGCAGGAACACAACCAACGTATGCACGCGATGACGGCTGCGCCTGAACTGCTTACTCCACCGACTAATGACCCCTTGCGAGCCACAGCGCGCGCCTCACACGCCGCGGCTCGCTGAGCTTGCTGTGATGTTGCTATTGCAGCCGGCGCAGGCGTTCCCGGTGGATGGTCTTCTTCTTCTTCATCGCTCGAACCGTTTATATTTAAAAATTGTTGCCGCGTTAGTGGGTCCGTGCGTATAATGACGACCTCGTTAGCGTAAAGGTTACCATGCCGGACTGCTAATCAGAAGGTCCCGGGCTCGATTCCCGGCCCGGTCAACATCTTTGTGCTTAACTAAATTTGTTGGCTGTGGGTCTGAGTGTTAAATATGTATGTATTTCTTTATAATATGTATGTATATGTAGTATATCAGTTGTGTTAGCGACCATAATACGAACTAGAAATGGTTCAGTGTGGGGCTAACCAGCCGTGTGTGAAATGTGTCCTAATATTTATTTATTTATTTATAAAAAAAAATGATGACGGAATCCTGGGGCGTTTGATCTGCTTCACCACGGGCACCCAATAAGCTAAATAAATTAATGAAAAAGATAATAGTGTAACTTACCTTCATGATCCAAATACTCTTGGCGCCGACGAGCAAGCCGTGTCTGGCGCAAATGGCCTGCGGTGTGATCTCCGCTATGAACACGATGGCGAGGGTAGACCCGATGACCGCGACGAGGCCCGACGTTAGGTCGTCCAGGATTACTAGAAGGTAAACCAGCATACATAAAAAAATACGAAAAAACACGTTTATTGTATGGGGACCCTCCTTAATATTGTTATTATTTTATTTTTAGTATTGAATGAATGATTCATTGTCTATAAATCTAGGCACACATGTACATATTAACTGTCATAAAAAAATAAAAATTATTTATAACTAAAAACACATTAAAACTAATTTATGTTGTATGTATATGTAATATATCAGCTGTGTTAGAACACACGAACATAACACGAACTAGAAATGGTTCAGTATGGGGCTAACCAGCCGTGTGTGGAATGTGGAATATTTATTTATATTTATTTATTTAATTATATAAATAAAAACACTAAATAAAAACACACAAACACAAAAACCTTACAAATAGTAGATTATATCTAAGTCAGTGTCCTCGGGTAAGGTTTTTAGTATTTGTTGTTATAGCGGCACGGGAAATACATATCTTGTGAAAGTTTCAGCTTTCTAGCTATTCAGGTTTCTGAGATACAGCCTGGAGTCAGACAGATAGAAAGCGGAGGCTTAGTACTATCACTAAGCCTCCGTTGTCTGTCTTAGCGGTTGTGTTGTCTGTGTTAACGGTTGTCTTAACTAAATGTTATCGTTTTAACCTTTAACAATAACAATCGTTCAATAGCTTTGTGATCGCTGTTCAATCGTTCAAACCTTCCTACTTTTTAAAGCCCGTCAAATACCGAAGAAGAAGCGTTTGTTTTCTAGCGAATCACGCGATACTGGCGCTAAATTGCGGCAATACCGCAGAGGCCACAAACAAAAATTGAAGTTGAAATACCGAAGACAAAAGAAAAAGTTTCGAACAAAGACTCACCAGTAAATGTGCTGTTAACAGCCACGTTGCTCAGCAGAATGGTACACAGCAGATAATTCCCGTGCGCTCTCACTGGCATTATGGCTCTTGCATATTTCCTCTCCTTCTCTGTTCCAGTGTTAGCAATGATCTTCAGCTCGGTCCTATCCAAGGCCATAAGCCCCAGATTGAGGCCAGAGAACAGAGAGGCCAACATTAGCAAAATGACGATCAGGATCAGAGAAGCCCAGAGAGGCAGCAGCTTATTATGTGTGGCCAGTATCTTCCAAGGATCCTGGCCTTGGTGGATGAAAGAGCTATTGTCTCCCGGGTTTTTCGCGCAGATGTAGAATTTGTAACCTTCCAATGGAGGGGGTGCGTGGAGTTTGAACAAGGCTGAGTCTTCCTCGATGGTGTCCACCTGGAAGAATAGGGATAGTTATTTTTTTGTTTCACAGTTAACACTATTGGGACGAGCAGGGAAACGCCAAGGCGGCACCGGTTTACGGTTGAGGTGCCCAAGGCACGCACTAAGCGTTTTGCCTCCACCTTTGTTGTTCGAACCGCCAAACTTTGGAATTCTTTGCCGAATTCCCTGTTCCCCAATGACTACAATGTAGCGATTTTCAAGGCGAGAGTGAACCGGTTCCTTCTAGGTAAGCGCGATCCACCGTAGACCTCAATATCACTTACCGGATAAAGGGTTTCGTTCCATTAACTTGAAAAAACAAATGGCGAAAACACTATTGTTGCTTAGGAGCCCATAATGTAATTTTCATTTTATAATAAAAAAAATAAGTTAATAAATGTCATTATGAAAATCAAGTAAAAAATAACGTTTGTTGTATGGGCTAATAATTACTTTATTTTTGTTTAGTTATTTATTGTGAAAGGTAATTTAATTAAATATCCTATGAAAGTTTTAGGAGCAAAAAATATGAAAAAACAGACGTTTATTCTATAAATATTATTGGAAAAATGAAAATAGTATGGGTCCCTTAATGTTTTTTATTTTTAGGCTTTAATGATATAGCGACAACGGATATTCACTATTTTTGAAAATATAGTTTTCTAGCTATATCACGGTGTCTGAGATTGAGCTTAGTGACAGACAGACAGTGGAGGCTATGTAATTGGGTCCTGTTTTTCACTTTTACTTACGGAACCCTAAAAAGCATAACGAACAAGTTGGGCTAAAGATAATTATTACAATTTTGACAATAATATAATTATAATCAGTTTTGCGCAAGAGATAAGCGGCTTTTGAGTAGAGTACAACATTTTTGTGGTACTAATCAGTTTTATCAGTTTATAAATCACATAACCAAGTTACACTGATTAGGTTTTGATTTTTTTAATCAACTATATTATTCTAGTATACATATATGCATACTTCTTTTCTTTTCTTATTACTAACACTGAATTTATTTTGAATTAAATAAATAAATAAATCAATAAATATTAGGACACTTTCACACACGGCTGGTTAGCCCCATACTGAACCATTTCTAGCTCGTATTATGGTTGCTGACACAACTGATATACTACATATACATACATACTATATATAAATACATACATATTTAACACCCAGACCCACAGCCAACAAATTTAGTTAAGCACTAAGAAGTTGACCGGGCCGGAAATCGAACCCGGAACCTTCTGATTAGCAGACCGGCATGGTAACCTTTACGCCAACGAGGTCGTCGTATTAAGTATCTAAAATGATGAAAACGCCAGTATTGCAGTCATGTCCAATGGGGAGTATGCATCTCTAATATACAAGCTTACATGCTTAATTTGGAGATGCAAACTCATATTATACTTGTAGCTTTTAATACAATATTTAATAATCGATAAAAAATAAATAATAATATGATTAATTTGTTGTTCAAATGCTAATATTGTATTAATTATTGTTTATTAAATGTAATTTGTGTCATGTACATATATGTGTGCCAAATAAAAGAAATATTATTATTATTAATACAAAAATATGTAAAAAATATAGGTAAAAATATAAGAAACATTTTTGTTACAAATTGTAAAATTACTAACTGTCCAAATAAATTATTTAGATTTGATTTGATACAGTTACTAAATATTTAATTTTTAGCTCTGCAGCCTGGGTGAAAGAATAAGGCTGCGGAATTGCCCCTGCCTGTCGTAAGAGGCTACTAAAAGGGGCATCAGACTCGAGGGTGTTCGGAGATGGGGTTCCGACACCCGCTTCATCGAGTCCGGGGTGGACGATGGCGGCGTCGCGTGACCGTCACCGTCGTTGGCGAAACAATCCGGGAGGGGCCACAGCGCAGTGCAAGGAGGTCTCCGGGGTGTTTCCCGGAAGAACCCGGAGTCCTCCGTTAGCACAGAAGCAGGTCACCGGGGGGGTTTTAGTCGGTACAAATCCCACATAACCTGGCTTCGTCCCATAGTAGTAGGTAGCCGTTAGATTTTAAGTTTTAAACATATATGTTTCTGTTAAATAATATATATAGCCTGTTTACACAGAAACTATAGCTACAAATAAGTTAATTCTCATTTCAACTTTGTGGGGTTCGTACTAAAAGGTAAAACGGGACCCTATTACTAAGCCTCCGCTGTCTGTCTGCCACCAGGCTGTATCTCAGAATCCGTGATAGCTAGAAAGCTGACACCTTAAAAGGTTATGTATTTCCCGTGCCGCTATAACACAGAACGAGCAGGTGCACAGCTAAGAGACACCGATTTACTGTCGAAGTTCCGAGGATTCGAACAAAGCGTTTTGCTTCGACCTTCATTGTGAGAACTGCGAAGCTTTGGAACTCTCTTCCTGAGTCTCTTTTTCCCGAGAAGTACAATTTGGGGGTCTTCAAGTCTAAATAAATAGGTTCTTTCTAGGCAAGCGTGATACATTTTAGACCACAGTCAAGCTTAACATCAGGCTAGCTGCGGTCAAACGTAAAATTTATCATTAAAAAAAAATATAACAACAAATACTGAAAAGGAAAGAGTTCCGTAGCATTATCTTAAAAATATGGCCATATTGTTTACGATATGGCAGACGACCTCGATAGCGTAAAGGTTACCATGCCGGTCTGCTAATCAGAAGGTTCCGGGTTCGATTCCCGGCCCGGTCAACATCTTTGTGCTTAACTAAATTTGTTGGCTGTGGGTCTGGGTGTTAAATATGTATTTATATATAATATGTATGTATATGTAGTATATCAGTTGTGTTAGCAACCATAATACGAGCTAGAAATGGTTCAGTATGGGGCTAACCAGCCGTGTGTGAAAGTGTCCTAATATTTATTTATTTATTATTTATTTATTGTATGGGTATACAGGATTCTTTTTTACCTTTTCGGAACGGAAAAATAAGAAATACCTTATATTAAATATTGTAAACTGTTCACGTAAGGCATCTTTATATTTATCATCACTTGCCCCTGAAGATGGTGCTCGGAAAGCACCGAAACTGTTGGACTCATTCCAACTGTTCATAATAAGGGGGCGTCCATAAATTACGTGAGGTGTTTTTTTTTAATTTTCTGCCCCTCCCTCCCCCCTGGTGAGATGCCGTGAGATTTTATTCAACCCCCTCCCCCATCTCCCAATCTCACGTGAGATTTTTCAAAATGTGGGTTTCTTCGTAAACGTGTTGGATTGTTATAGTAAAAAGAAAAAAACAAATTTGCTTCGTGCTTTTATTTACGACTAGTTATAACTAGTAATCAATGTTGCTGAGAGTTTAATTGTAAGTGTAATAAAAATTTAACAATAGAATATTTAAATCGTAACTACTTAGATTAAAAAAGAGTATCTACTCTAATTCAGTCCATGGAGAATCATGCACGGTCTCAAGAGAGACTATTGGAACCTTGGATATAAATCTTATGCATGTACAATCTGGATTAAATGGACCAAAATAGTATAATTTTTTTTTGTTTCAATCAGAAAAAAAATAACGTGATATTTGCCGAGACCCCCCTCTCTCCAACGTAAGATTAGATGAGATTTGACTCGACCCCCTCCCCCCCTTAAACACCTCACGTAATTTATAGACGCCCCGTAAGTGTGACCGTTTTCTACGCGAACATACCTTATATTCTCCATTCAGCAAATGGTAGCACGTCGCCCCGTAATCGGCTGGCGTATGCGTGAAAGCAATAATCGTCTCAGACGTCAAATTCTCGCCGAAAATTCTCAGGTCGAAAGTAGTATCTCTCAACACGCTCGGAATCATCCCATCGACTATCTTCGGTTCTTTGGCCGATTCCTCCACTCTTAGACCTAGTATTTTGACATGACCACCTAGATTAGGCACTTTGGTCTTTTTCGGACCTAAACTCGAATCTGAAGCGTTGGTCTGAGGCACGTTTTCAGGCAACACTGGGTTTACGATATCGCCAGTAGCGTTTAAGTCGTCAATCTGACGTTTTGATCGACTAAGGAGTCTGATTATTTCGTCGTCGGGGAACGTTTCAACATCTACTATTTTGATTTTGTCATCAGAAACTATTGGAGTTTCGGTGACGCCTTCTTGAATTTCGTCGCCATCTTGTATTTCGGCGCCATCTTGGTTTTCGTCGCCTTCTTGAGTTTCTTTTGTTTCACTCTCTTCTGGCTCGCTGTCATTGTTTTCTATACCTTCCTGACTCTCTTTGTCTTCTTGTTCTTTTGGATTCTTATCCAGGACATATCTGAGACTATGATGGGGCATATAACTGAACGTTTCAATAAGTACATCGTCGACTTTTTGTCTGTCCGCGTTGACGATGACGTCATCGTGGAGATCGTTGTTGTCTATCTCATTCTCGATACTGTTTTCATCGAAATTCTCTAGTTTTTCGCTGCGACCGTCTTCTGATCTGTAACAGAAAAAGTTTTGTGTTAACTTTTGTGTTTTGTACTGCTAACGCTGTTTTGTCTCACATAGGAGTATGGAAAATAGATAGTAGTGTGGCTCGGTGTTTTTAATAAGACGGCCCTTGGTTCGATCCCGACTCGGGGCTATCTCTCTCGTCGTGAGAGAAAGCCCCGAGTCCCAGCAGTGGGAACGTATAGTGGGCTGCTTATGCTATACCGGAATAATACGGGTAACAGCAGCTAACAGTATAATATTACACAATTTTATTGTGGTTATGGTAGTGCTTTAACGAATTATATTAATTGATCGGACACACTGTAATTTTTTTCGAAATTTCCAAATGCTATAAAGCAAGAAATTTTCGTTGCACGAAACAAACGGTCACACTTACTTAAAAACGTTGGATATACGACCAATGGGTTTCGTGCAAATCTTAATCTTAATATAGGTATATAAATCTCGTGTCACAATGTTTGTCCTCAATGGACTCCTAAACCACTTAACCGATTATAATAAAATTCGCACACCATGTGCAGTTCGATCCAACTTGAGAGATAGAATAGTATAAATCTCAAATTATAGTCGCAATTTTAATTCATTGCTAATTATTGTCTGTTACAGTGTTGACAGTCACAATTATCTGTTAACTCCAAATGATTCTAATAGATCTCCTTTCGACTGTGTCGAGTAAGTAATCAATAGATAGCGCTGCTATGGTAAATCTACGAACGTGTCATATAAGCTACACTATCTATTTTTCATACCTCTAAGTGAGGCAAAACAACGTTTGCCGGGTCAGCTAGTATATAATATGCCTTACGATAACAGTTTACAAAGTACAAAAAGTGGTAAAGTTGTTAGCCTAGACGTACAGAAGCCGCCCTTGAGCAAATCGCAAGACGCGTTCGTTATCAATAACCTTGTATACCAAAATGATATTGATGGCAGAGTAAACACTATATCGCCGTCCCCGGAGAATAAAATGATAACTGCCATTATCTTCATTTTAGTGTTATTCCATTTTTGATATCTGTGGGTGCTGATACATCTGCTAAATTTTTTTCGTGACTCTAATACTGTTATTTACGGAAATATAAAATATTACAATGTTATTCGATTATTAGACCCATGCCTGAATTTACAAGAATATAATTGTATTGTTATATTATCAAAATATTTTTAAACTTATACGTATGACAAACAGTCATGAAGTTATATTCTCGTAAAAAATATTCGATTGGATAATGATAATAGCAGTTATCATTTTATTCTCGTACAAAACAATCTGTGCGCTTCGTATAATGTTCTGTTAGTAAAACTATTCGTGGTGCAAAACATATTGTCATGCTCTGCTTTCACTTAGAAGTTATGGTAATAGTTTGAAATGGCAGCTACAAAATTGGCAGGGATTCTCTCGAAGTGTAATTGTTTATTTACACATACCTTTATTCAACACTTATTCAAATACATGCAATCAAGGACAATAAAACAGAGCTGTCCTCAAAAATAAATCAAAATAAAATATTCTATAATGACAATCAGTCGTCATTCTCATATTATAGTACTATTAATATACGATGTTGATGTTGAAAAAAATAAACAACACCATCTAATGAAGCCATTGGTTTAGATGTAACATCCAATAATACTTCCGATAGTATATTGTCGAAACAAACGGTCATTGATAATATTATGAGCAAGATACCTAATCATCAGGATCTAAGACTAGGAGAAGAAAACAATGAATATCACAGTCTAGTAGGAATAAAAGACCAACCCGCAAGGGGTTCATGTAGTGCCAGAATTTTTAGACAAAACAAGCATAAAACCTTAAAAGCGTGAAAAGATAACTCATGAGCAGTCAGTGCATGGAATGCCTCGTTGCAACTGCTGCCTTTTACCTATCATTTCCTCTTGAATCATGATAAAAAACAATATTATTAAAAGGTTACACAGCGGTTTCGCACCCTCTCATTAAAAGTGCACTTCTGTATACTAATACTATATACGGGGGTTGCACTCAAATCTCGCTTCTGCCCACCACCATCTTGAGACATACAGACCTCACCTATTGTTTCTTGCGGAGACCCAAATGAGATGTCCGTCCGACGTGTCATACCTTTCCTACCCAGGGTACACCCTGGAGCACAACTTCAAACCACGCGCGGGCGTATGCTTATACGCCCGTGACGACATCTGTTTTCTGCGTCTCCGTAAATTTGAAGATCCCAGATTCACGGTGCTATGGGTACTGGTGGACACAGGCGTGGAGAAAATTCTCTATGCCTATGGCTACCGGTCGCACAGCGAAGATTTGGAGACAACTAGGCTCATTGACTACCTCAGCGAGAGGGCGGATGAAGCTCAACAGGAGTGCCCGTCGGCTCAGCTTGTGTTATTAGGGGACTTTAGTGGCCATCACCAGGAATGGCTGTATCCATACCTAGACACCAACCATGCTAGACGAGAGACTAGGAAACTTTCCCCGTACGTTAGATCTCACCCAGCTGGAGGCAAGGAGCCACACGGGTAACCGACGTTGTCTCTCATACACCTTATTGCTAAGGCCTTCTGTTAACAACTGATCCAGACCGGTACTCAGTGGCGATGAAATCGCCACTGGCCGACCACTGTTTGGTGAAGTCTGTATTTGTCTACTCCCTGCCAAATCCTAGCCCAAAAGGCTCTAGGCGGCTGTGGCGATACAAGTCAGCAGACTTGGATGAGATGCGATCTTTCTTTGCATCCTTCCCTTGGCGATGTGTTGCGTAAGGGCATGGAATATTTTATCCCTATTTCTGACGCACCATCTTCATGTAAGGCTCGCCCATGGTTTGGGCCTGAATGTGGACGTGCTGAGGCACAAAAACATCTGGCGTACCAAGCCTGGGCTGAAACTCGGCAGCGTAAGGCATCTGATATTCGTGATAAAAAGAGAGCTTTTAATAAGGCTGCCAAGTCCTGCAAGAAGGTTATACAGAAGGCCCGTTTTGACCATATTGGCCGAATAGGGACCAAAGTGGCTTCGTACCCGGCGGGTAGTAAAGTGTTCTGGCCCCTAGCTAAAGCGGTCGAAGCTAACTTCTGCCCTGTCCCTCGCTGCCGACCCTGCTAACTACAGGCTCATATCAGTAACGTCCGTACTCTGTAAGAGTATGGAACATGTTCTGAATCGCAGGCTCCTGGCATACCTAGAAGCGAATGACCTCCTCAGTGATCGACAATATGGCTTTTGCCGGAACCGATTTACTGGGGACCTTCTAGTGTTTGCCACTCACATCTAGAAAATCAAGAAATTCGCTATCACCATCGAGCAATTCACCATCGAGAAATTCGGAAAATTTCTAGCGGTTTCTCTCGACATTTCTAAGGCTTTTGACAGGTCCTCCTACGGTTTGCCCTCTGGTTTCTGTGTGTGGATTTCCGACTATTTGAGAGAACAGTCTATACGGGTGGTCAGTGATGGCTGCTCGTCTAATCTAATGGCAATTAGTGCCAGTGTAAATTTGTTTTCAGATCACATCAGAAGTACACCAAATATTTCAGATTTTCTTCCATTTACAATGGATTTCCACAAAGTAACGTATGAGTCAATAGGTTATATCAAGCTCTATCCCAAACCATGTGCTCGAATTGCAAGTGTTATGCACTGAGCTTCTTCTTATAGCAAGGCTTTGCATGATGATCTCATTAGGCTTTTAAAGTAGGGCATATAACAAATTAAGTTATCCAGACGCTTACAAAGTGATTTGTGATTTCAAGTCTGATTTTTATTCACTATTATAGAAAATAGCTCATTAGTGTTAACTTATAATACTCAATAAAAATTACCGTTTTTTTTTTGGTTTTGTAAAAATGTGTCCTTTTCAATATTTTGTGTCAAAGCATGACCAGATTCTGAGGCATGATGGCCGAAATTTAATGTAACAATAGGATTTGTGAATACTTACCACGCAAAGTTTTATTGAAATAGCTTTTAAACAACATAGAGTTAGACAACGATAAGGAGAATAAGACGATATTAATGCATTACCATCTTCAATTGTACCCTAATAAACTACCGAATAAAATGACAAGATAGTGATACAATATCAAACTTTGACTAAAAAGTACCGAGAATAAAATGATAAGTGACATTATACAGCTCAACTGATGATTAATTTTGACTAACTTCTTATTTTTTTAATATCTTTATTATGTTATATTATACATGTGTTCTATTAAAATATTATGTATGCATAAAAAATTAGCTTTACATAAAGGTAAGAACCATCTGCCTCCGACTAGTACTTTTTGAGAAATTAACAAAAACATGTTTTTTGGCTCTCCTGAAAAGTTGAGTTTTTGCAGTTATCATTTTATTCTCCGGGGACGGCGATATGTTTACTTGTTTGCTCAGAGGTCAAATCTATCGAATGTTACCAAAATAATGAGGTCATAGTTTATTTTATTTCCTAATAGTTTTGATCGCAGCAGCGCTTGTAGCTCGACTAACAAAGGGGCCGTCCATTAATTACGTGAGGTTCAAAAGAGGGGGAGGGGGTTATATGAAATCACGAAGTATCACAGAAGGGCCCACCTCTATGTGATACTTCGTGATTCCATATAATCCGGAAAACGTTGTTTTGCCTCACTTAGGGGTATGAAAAATAGATATTGTAGCTTATATAACACGTTCGTAGATTTACCATAGCAGCGCCATCTATTGATTACTTACTCAACCCAGTCGAAAGGTATCGACATCTGTTAGAATCATTTGGAGTTAACAGATAATTGTGACTGTCAAATAATAACAGACAATAATTAGCAATAAATTAAAATTGCAATAATTTCAGATTTAAACTATCCTATCTCTCAAGTTGGATCGAACTGCACATGGTGTGCGAATTTTATTATAATCGGTTAAGTGGTTTAGGAGTCCATTGAGGATAAACATTGTGACACGAGATTTATATATTATATTAAGATTAAGATTGAGGTCTACGGTGGATCGCGCTTACCTACAAGGAACCGGTTCACTCTCGCCTTGAAAATCGCTAGATTAAAGTCATTCGGCAACAGGGAATTCAGGAAAGAAATCCAAAGTTTAATAAATAGTAATCTTGATAGATTTACTTTATCTTCTTTGAATTTGATTTGCTTGTCATTTTTTGAAAAGCATACTTCGTTGTACGACATGATCCAATGGCTTTTCTTTTTTTTTTACTCTGAATAGGTCAGCGCTTGACCACAATTCACCGTATGGTAAGTGATATTAAGGTCTACAGTGGATCGCGCTTACCTAGAAGGAACCGGTTCACTCTCGCCTTGAAAATCGCTAGATTATAGTCATTGGGGAACAGGGAATTCGGCAAGGAATTCCAAAGTTTGGCAGTTCGGACAATAAAGATGGAGGCATAACACTTAGTGCGTGCCTTAGGCACCTCAACTGTAAACCGATGCCGCTGGCGTTTCCCTGCTCGTCCGATAGTGAAAGGGGGCGGGGGGAATTACATCATGTCATCATTCAGTCGCACACTCGCCGAGAATACGATCGATTCTAGGTTTTGAATAAATAAAATAATTAAATCTTCTTCTTCGTAAAAGCTAAGTGGCCAAGCTCTGTTGTCGAGAGTTTTCAAGCCGCCCAAAGGCCTCTGACTTGCCTTAACGACTAATTGTACTTAGAATAACAGCAGGGATCTACAATTTAACTTAGCGCCAAAAGTACGCCACGATGTTGCCTCAGTATCTCTTTGTGCCCGTTGCTTTTGAGACAATGGGTTGTTGGGGAACTGAGGCCAAACTTTTTATTTCTGAAATTGGGCGTAGATTAAAAGAAAAATCAGGCGAATACCGCTCCGGATCGTACCTGGCGCAAAGGTTATCCATAGCTATACAACGCGGCAATGCCACGAGCGTTATGGGTACCTTTCCGTCAGGTTCTGTCCGGAGTGGCCTATTAAATTAATTTTATGAGTGGTTTTTTTATTCGTTTTTAAACTTATTATCTTCTATCTGTAATAAATCATTAAATAAATTTAACTTGTCATCCGACCCACGGATTTTCTATGAAAATTGGTTAAACCTTGGATCAACACATAGGCTACTTTTTATCCTGGATATACTTCTTTCTGTCCCCAGATTAACGTAACCAACACCGCAGAGCGCAGCTATTTATAAATAATGCCACTTGTTTAAAAGATCGTCTTTTGCATGGTCATCCATCTAAACACCGTCCGTATCGACCGTTGCTTAACCTCGATGATCGCGTCAGATCAGCTTAGCTAGCCGAGCAAGGGGCACCATGTTGAAATGTGTTAACAAACACTTGATACGAATAAGAAATGTGTCAAGTGAGTTTGCCAATCTACTTGAAACTCGACAATTAGCAAATACTCTAGGCACTTTGATGATATCCCTTTACCTAGAATCTTACTAATATTATAAACGTGAAAGTTTGTATGAATGTATGCATGTTTATTTATCTTTTACGCAAAAACTAGAGAACGGATTTAAATGAAAGAGCATGAGTTACATAGAGAAATAAAATATTGCCAATGTTACTCAGGGATAATGTAGCTTCCCACCGGTTAAAGAATTTTGCAAATCGGTTCAGTAGTATCGGAGCCTATTCGCGTCAAGCAACCAAAATTTAAACCTATCTTCTTTATAACGACCTAGTAGACTTTATTGACGACCTCGTTGGCGTAAAGGTTACCATGCCGGACTGCTAATCAGAAGGTTCCGGGTTCGATTCCCGGCCCGACCAACATCTTTGTGCTTAACTAAATTTGTTGGCTGTGGGTCTGGGTGTTAAGTATGTATGGATATAAAATATGTATGTATGTATATGTAGTATATCAGTTGTGTTAGCAACCATAAAACGAACTAGAAATGGTTCAGTATGGGGTTAACCAGCCGTGTGTGAAATGTGTCCTAATATTTATGTATTTAATAATGGTATAGAAAATACTTTTTTTTTCACACACGACTGGTTAGCCCCATATTGAACCATTTCTAGTTCGTATTATGGTTGCTAACACAACTGATATACTACATATACATATATATTATATATAAATACATATTTAACACCCAGACCCACAGCCAACAAATTTAGTTAAGCACAAAGATGTTGACCGGGCCGGGAATCGAACCCGGATCCTTCTGATTAGCAGTCCGGCATGGTAACCTTAACGCTTACGAGGTCGTCGTATACTGTTAGTCATATACTGCGCGCATGCGAAAAAAGAGAACCAATTAATAAAAATTGCATTCACTGCCATTACGTTAGCTATTCGGTAGCATTTCCTCCAAGGACGTTCGGTCACGCTATGGGCGCGGCTAAATCACATTAAGTAGCTAAAGCTACTTTAACCCCAGACGCAAATACGACGGGGCGTATTAAGATTTTTTTTGACACATTTCACACACCGTTTGGGAGCTATGATGCCAAACATTTGTCGATCTCGTAGACGTAATGGTTACCATGCCGGACTGCCAATCAGAAGTTTACGGGTTCGATTCCCGGCACGGCCAACATCTTTCTTTGTGCTAAACTAAATTTGTTGGCTGTCGGTCTGGGTGTTAAATATGTAACTATATAAAATATGTATGTATATGTAGTATATAAGTTATGTTAGCAATCATAATATGAACTAGAAATGGGTCAGTATAGGCTTATCTAGCCGTGTAAAAAAACACACGTACACACACACACAGAATCATGACAAACTTGCGAGGGTTAAAACCTTAAAAAAGCTCCTAGTCTATCATTATGTACCTCTTGATATCAAAGATGTATTTAAAAACTATTCATAAAATAAATAAATAAAATACTTTTTTTATTAATTTATTTATTACATACAGTTCAAGAGATTTTTTCGCCATACATATTATAAGTCATATTAATATTTTTACTTTATCGGCCATAATTAATAGATTTTTATTTAATTTAATTAATTAATATACGTTAAAGGCAAGTCACACTACAATATAACTATTATACTTCAAAAGACTAATTAGATAGATTATAACTTATTAATTTCATTACATATTCTACACCGTTGAATACTACACTATAGCAATTGTTTTTCTATACCTATTAAATTTAAAATACTTATTCTACTTTTTACACATGAATAACGATTCTTCAAGCTCCACATTCATTCATATATATATTCGCTTATAATATAAAAGGGATTACTTTTACAAAATCTCTTTATTTTCCGTTAAAAAATTAAACCATCTTAATAGAAATATGTTTAAACACATTTTTTTGTGTCTAAACATATTATTAATTACTATTAAGATGATTTAATTTACTCAGGCTTTTATATGATTAAAGAAAAGCCACAAAGCGCTACTAGTTTAGCTAATCCATAGTTGTAGTTCCGAGTAAAGTTTTGTTAATTGAATTAGTAGTTCAATATCCATTAAAGACCAAGGTCGGAGCGATTATCTACTTAATACTCCAAGCCCGATCGTTACCCAAATTCAGTTTCGTTTCAGTTTATTTATTCCATACTTTTTTTTTTGACTAGGGGGAAATCTTCAACAAGATACCTGGCTACAATGGGGCGTAGTCAGGTTATGTGAGATTTGTACCCATTAAAACCCCCCCGGAGACCTCCTTGCACTGCGCTTTGGCCCTCCCGGATTGTTTTCCGATCCGCCAACGACGGCGACGGTCACGCGACGCCGTCATCCACCCCGGACTCGATGAAGCTGAAAGCTTGGTATCCTCTCGAAGGTGCGTCGGTACTTCAAGCCGGAACATACCAGCTTGAGGCGTTGGAGTCCATTGAGCGGCGTGCCAAGAAGCTCATCGGTCAACCTTGTCTCGCCAAATCTAGACTTCATAGTTTGGAGCACCGGCGTAAGGTTGCCAGTCTGTCGGTGTTTTATAGAGTACATTTCGGGGAGTGCGCAACGGAGTTGCATAATATAATACCACCATCTCCGTTCCATTACAGAACGAGCAGAAACTCAGCGAAGAGACATAGATATACAGTCGAAATCCCTAAGTTTCGCACAAGCCGTTTCGCTTCTTCCTTTCTTGTGAGGACTGCAAAACTTTGGAATTCTCTTCCTGAGTCTCTGTTTCCTGAGAAGTACCACCTGGGGGTCTTCAAATCTAGAGTTAATAGGTATTTTCTAGGTAAGCGTGTAACATCGTAGGCCATAGTATTGTTTAACACCAGGCAAGCTGTGGTCAAACGCAAACCTATAAGTTATAAAAAAAAAGAAGCGGGTGTCGGAGCCCCATCTCCGAGCACCCTCGAGTCTGATGCCCTTTTTAGTCGTGTCGCCTCTTACGACAGGCAGGGGCAATTCCACAGCCTTATTCTTTCACCCAGGCTGCAGGGTTAATTTTATTTATTAATTTATTTATATACAGAGTAAGGAAAAACAAAGAATTAGAAGACCTTGTGGCAGAACCTAACATCATAGGCGAAAGTACAGTACATCGGCTCCGTTGGTTCGGCCACGTGGAAAGGATGGGAGAGGATCGGGCTGTGAGGCGAGCATACTTGGAACGACCAATTGGCCGACGTCCGGTTGGTCGTCCCAAGTATGGCTAGGAAGACCTAGTGCAGCAAGACCTGAGCGCACTTCATGCCACAGACTGGCAGGAGACAGCACAGGATAGAGAAAAGTGGCGTCTCTTGGTGTCGGAGGCCAGGATCCATTTTGGGGTTAGCGAGCCATCATAGTAGTAGTATTTATTTCTATAGCTGAGCATGTACTTTCTTTCTTACTACTCTATCAGATCTAAATCCACGTGCTTCTATACTTCTTTAGTAAAACGCTCTCTAATTTATCTTCATGAATAACAGCATTGCGTAATCCAAGGTCGAATGAACGAATTCATTAACAAGATAAATAAAAAAACCTAATTGTTATAATGCTGGCTTGTTTATCAATAAAACGTTTAGTTGTGCTTAACATTTACTATGCAGTGTACAAACTTTATATAACGACAGTGAAGGGACTGTGCATTTTAAGGCGTTATAGAGAGTGGTAGTTAAATGGAGAGAATGTATCATTGTATGGAATAAAATCTAAACCAGCTAAAGCCAATTGATTTCGACGCTTAAAAGAGTTTGTCGTTAAATCGAGTGACGTTACATGGAGTTTACACTGTATTTGTGAAATGATTTCTATTAAATTTGGTATTAAAATATATAGATACATATTTAACACCCAGACCGACAGCCAATAAATTTAGGTAAGCTCAAAGATGTTGGCCGAGCCGGGAATCAAACCCGGAACCTTCTGATTGACGGTCTGGCATGGTAACCATTACGCCTAAGAAGTCGTCATTAAAGTAATAATTAACTTATTGACTCAGGCGTTACTTTGCGGAAATCCATTGTAAATAGATGACAAAATTAAATCTTTAGTGTACTTCCGCTGTGATCCGAAATCCAAATTAAGACAAGTAAAGGAAAAATCAACTAAGATCAATTAACCAAGCTTAATTAACTAAGACTAATTAACTAAGATCAATCAACTAAGATTAATTAAGATTAACGTTACCTATCACAATTAGGAAGTTCTTAACTCTACACGTGTTTCGCCTAATCACAAGGCATCATCAGGAGACGCTGACTCTTCGAACGACAAGTCGAGAGTGAGGCGCCGCGCTCACCGCACCTGCTTATAAAGGGGCGCATCTACCCCCACCACACGACCGTTAAACCGTTATGACTCAGCTCTCGTGCTACCGGCTTGTCGACTAATGACTCGCAAAAGTGGTGACGTCACTAGGTTTGTTTGATCATTCAGCAATGTAAATACTTGATTTTGATGTTTGAGTATCTCTAGTTGTTCTAAGACACAAAAAAGGTTATGTGTCTTAGAACAACTAGAGATACTCAAACATCAAAATCAAGTATTTACATTGCTGAATGATCAAACAAACCTAGTGACGTCACCACTTTTGCGAGTCATTAGTCGACAAGCCGGTAGCACGAGAGCTGAGTCATAACGGTTTAACGGTCGTGTGGTGGGGGTAGATGCGCCCCTTTATAAGCAGGTGCGGTGAGCGCGGCGCCTCACTCTCGACTTGTCGTTCGAAGAGTCAGCGTCTCCTGATGATGCCTTGTGATTAGGCGAAACACGTGTAGAGTTAAGAACTTCCTAATTGTGATAGGTAACGTTAATCTTAATTAATCTTAGTTGATTGATCTTAGTTAATTAGTCTTAGTTAATTAAGCTTGGTTAATTGATCTTAGTTGATTTTTCCTTTACTTGTCTTAATTTGGATTTCGGATCACAGCGGAAGTACACTAAAGATTTAATTTTGTCATCTAAAGTAATAATTATTTGAATTACATATTATAATTAATTTTCCTCAATCGTCGCGGTTTTCCTTCCTCATATATTCTTATCCTTTCTCTAGAACTTAGAGAACTTCCTTCCATTAGTTTGACACAGTATTTTTAAGAGTTGAGAATATTATAATAAATTATTTGACTTGTATTTAAAATTATTTAACTTTATAATTAATTATTCAAAAAATCTTATATATAAAATTTCCGTGTCACAGTGTTTGTTACCGTACTCCTCCGAAATGGCTTGACCGATTTTTTCCAAATTTTATATGCGTATTCAGTAGGTCTGAGAATCGGCTACTGTACATTTAGTTTTTTTTTTTATTAAGGCAAAACAACGTTTGCCGGGTCAGCTAGTAATATTATAAAATTATAAATACATATGCATGAATAGTTTTCTAGATAGCCTTGAATAGATTGATACAAATCATAGAACATGAGTGCAATTAGATAAATTATCTATACCAATATTAAAAAGTTTATTTATTTATATTTAATCAAAACTAAACTAGAATTAAAAGAATATCTAATCTAAAAAACCAGTGCCAGTGGGAAGAGTACCTAAAATGCCAGCCGAGTTGCCTCTTTGTATAGCAACGATAATCCAATAATAAATAAAAAAAAATTACAAATAAATAACTTAAAATACTAATGTACAAAGAAAGCTATTCCAGTTTGTAAATATTATAAAGAGGAAAAGTTTTATTATTTGTTAGACGCAAATAGGCTCCGAAACTAGTGGACCGATTTGAAAACTTCTTTTACCGTTGGGAAGCTACATTATCCCCGAGTAACATAGGCTATATTTTGTTTCTCTTTGCTACTCAGAATATATTAGAGCCCGTGCAAAGCCGGGTCAGGATGCTAGTTATGAATAAATACTATGAACTACAGAGTAAACTCTATGTAACGACACTGAAGGGACTGTGCATTTTATGGCGTTATACTAGAGAGTGGTCGTTAAATGGAGAGAATGTATAATTGTATAGAATATAAGCTAAACCGACTAAAGCCAATTGACTTCGACGCTTTAGTGAGTTAGTCGTTAAATCGAGTGACGTTACATTGAGTTTACAATGGTGGCGATTCAGCGGCACACACGACTAAACTAAATTTAAAGTAGCTCTGTCTCTTTTCGTCATAAATGACCAAAAAGAGATGGTACGATCTAAACCTTAGACAAAACATCTAAAATCACGTCAAACACGTCAGATTTAGAGCTGATACAATTGGGAACTAAATACTTTGAACAAAATACGCTCTAAAATCGCTTACATTTTTCATATTTGACGTGATTTTAGTTGTTTTGTGTGAGGTTCATAACGTGCCATCTCTTTCTAAGGTTTTAGGTGGTCACCTAAGATGAAAAGAGACGGGGCTTCTTTAAATTTAGTTTAGTCGTGTGTGCCGCTGAATCGCCACCAATGTATTACAAAATGGCTACTGGTTCAAAATTCGTGCGTAAAACAAACAGAACACAGCGTATGTTCATTAACGCCTATGTTTTCAACCAAGGTTGTTAGTGTGGCTATTTCTGATATTATTACTATTATATGTATACTGTGTCACTGTAGTTTATCACGTGCGACACTCGTGGAAGACGGGTTCAAAAGGGTTCGATATCCGGCAATGAGCTCGATTTTTTTTTACTCTGAATAGGCCAGCGCTTGACCATAATTCACCTGATGGTAAGTGATAGGTCTACGGTGGATCGCGCTTACCTAGAAGGAACCGGTTCACTTCGAACTTTCGGTAAAGGAAAACGTCGTGAGGAAACCATATTCAAATTCGAAAACCATTTTTTCAACTATTTTTTTCAAGTCATATTTCAAAAACATACACATTAAAACAAAAAGAAAAATAAAATAAAACAACAATTGTCAAAGATAATTGTATTGTAAACTGTCCTTTAAATTTAAAATGATTTATTGCGAATCCAATTAATATAATATTTAAAAAAGAAAAAAAAACAATTGTCAAGGAATAAAAAAAACATAACTTGACATATTTTTACTGTACAGTACATTAGGCAGTATATGAACCATATGCATGCATAGGCAATGTTCATGTCCTGACAGTCAAAACGATTTGAAAATTTTTTCACTTTCAAGATGGTTAGTCTAGTCAACAAGTTCAAAAACGTGAAAAATAGAGATAACTATAGGTCCTAAAAATATGCTCAGTCGATTCGTAATCACCTCTAGAAAAATGATTTTGAAGGATTTTGGTGCAGCTTAAAAATTGCAATTGATATTAACAAAAAAAGATGAAAAAAAATTTAATAAGACGTTGAAAATAGGGATCCGCGCGGCAGCTACGGCATGCGCGTTCCGCCACTAAAAAGATTTCAATAATAATGAGCATTTTATTTATAACATAAAATGTTAATTTTAAAATTTGAAAAAATCTAGCATCTTCTTAACACTTGAAGAATCGAACACTGGAAAAAAAAGTTTTAATCACAATTTTTCAAAAAGATATTCAATTGTTAACTAACCAATTTTTTTTTCCAATCTTCATTGGCATAACCAATGTGATGAAAAGTATAAATAATTGGCCCATCAATTTTAAACTTCGAGGAGCCCTTTTGATATATGTAATATGTACTGTATACGGTAAATTTTCATGAAAGGTTATTTTATATATGCATGTTTTTAAATTGAAATTATTTTAATTTGTATTTTTAATGAATTGACTTAAATTTAAATGTGATTACTTTAATTTTATTTTGACTTAATTTAATTTCTTTAACTGTGTCCATTTTATCATTTTTATTGTAATATTTAATGTAGGTAATATATTTTCTTATGGGCCACCATGCCTGAAATAAATGATTTTATTATTATTAATTTGTTAATTATGATTTTTATAACTATTTTTTTTTTCTTTTCTTTTAGAAAGAAAAATGTTTTATTATGCACAAGAAATAATTACAAACATAATATAGAAAATCAATTGTTGTTTGTGCACAAAAGGCGCAAGTTCAGCATAATGCTGAGAGTACTTCAGCATAATGCTGAGAGTACCTCGTGGGTACTTCAGCGCTGGTTTTCTACCTGCGCCTTAGCTAACTATCTAGGCACAGTATATGGCCAGTGAGTTAACAGTAGTTTTAAGCACATTGGCGGAAATCGAACCTACGCTCTTTCGGGTTGAAAGACAATCACACGTCAAACTGAGCTGCCATCCCCATTGCCATCAAAATCGGCGTATATTTTAGAGGTAAATTTGTCCTTCAATATTATATCGTAGTAATAAACATGTAACTGTGACATAATCTCTAAGCGTAGATTAGATTAGAGAACTACAATGTTGCTTGTTCATTGGCCTTCTAACTGTACAGTGATATAAGATAGCGCTGTAGACTTTTATTATTTTTATTTATTTATTTATTATTATCACAAACAGAATATGATGAATTATAATTTTACCTAAAAAACCTGGGTTTATCCAAGGTAAAAGGTTCTCACTTCTTAAACAAATAAATCACAATATAAAATTTTGTAATCTGCGATATTAATACAGTGTAAACTCCATATAACGACACTGAAGGGACTGTGCATTTATGGCGTTATAGAGAGTGGTCGTTAAATGGAGAGAATGTATCATTGCATGGAATACAAGCTAAACCAACTAAAGCCAATTGATTTCGACGCTTTAGAGAGTATGTCGTTAAATCGAGTATCGTTACATGGAGTTTACACTGTACAATGTCGCTCGTTCATTGGCCTTCTAACTAATGATATAAGATAGCGGTGTAGACTTTGGTAATCAGCGATATAAATACAGTGTAAACTCTATAAAACGACACTGAAGGGACTGTGCATTTTATGGCGTTATAGAGAGTCGTTAAATGGAGTGAATGTATCATTGTATGAAATACAAGCTAAACCAACTAAAGCCAATTGATTTCGACGCTTTAGAGAGTATGTCGTTAAATCGAGTATCGTTACATGGAGTTTACACTGTACAATGTCGCTCGTTCATTGGCCTTCTAACTAATGATATAAGATAGGGCTGTAGACTTTGGTAATCAGCGATATAAATACAGTGTAAACTCTATAAAACGACACTGAAGGGACTGTGCATTTTATGGCGTTATAGAGAGTCGTTAAATGGAGTGAATGTATCATTGTATGAAATACAAGCTAAACCAACTAAAGCCAATTGATTTCGACGCTTTAGAGAGTATGTCGTTAAATCGAGTATCGTTACATGGAGTTTACACTGTACAATGTTGCTCGTTCATTGGCCTTCTAACTAATGATATAAGATAGGACTATAGAATTTGGTAATCAGCGATATAAATACAGGGTAAACTCTATATAACGACACAGAAGGGACTATGCATTTTATGGTGTTATAGAGAGTCGTTAAATGGAGTGAATGTATCATTGTATGAAATACAAGCTAAACCAACTAAAGCCAATTGATTTCGACGCTTTAGAGAGTATGTCGTTAAATCGAGTATCGTTACATGGAGTTTACACTGTACAATGTTGCTCGTTCATTGGCCTTCTAACTAATGATATAAGATAGGACTATAGAATTTGGTAATCAGCGATATAAATACAGGGTAAACTCTATATAACGACACAGAAGGGACTATGCATTTTATGGTGTTATAGAGAGTGGTTGTTAAATGGAGATAATGTATCATTGAATACAAGCTAAACCAACTAAAGCCAATTGATTTCGACGCTTTAGAGAGTTTGTCGTTAAATCGAGTGACGTTACGTGGAGTTTTTACACTGTACAATGTTGCTCGTTCATTGGCCTTCTAACTAATGATATAAGATAGGGCTATAGAATTTGGTAATCAGCCATATAAATACAGGGTAAACTCTATATAACGACACAGAAGGGACTATGCATTTTATGGCGTTATAGAGAGTGGTCGTTAAAAGGAGTGAATGTATCATTGTAACGAATACAAGCTTAACCAACTAAGGCCAATTGATTTCGACGCTTTAGAGAGTATGTCGTTAAATCGAGTATCGTTACATGGAGTTTACACTGTACAATGTTGCTCGTTCATTGGCCTTCTAACTAATGATATAAGATAGGGCTATAGAATTTGGTAATCAGCGATATAAATACAGTTTAAACTCTATATAACGACACAGAAGGGACTATGCATTTTATGGCGTTATAGAGAGTGGTCGTTAAAAGGAGTGAATGTATCATTGTATGGAATACGAGCTTAATTAACTAAAGACAATTGATCTCGACGCTTTAGAGAGTTTGTCGTTAAATCGAGTGACGTTACGTGGAGTTTACGCTTTACCTACATATCTCTATGATTTTACATTTGAATTTAAATCAAAACGAGCAGGGGCACAGCGAATAGACTAGTCGATTCACTGTCGAAGTTCCGAGGATTCGCACAAAGCGTTTTGCTTCGACCTTCATTGTGAGAACTACGGAAGCTTTGGAACTCTCTTCCTGAGTCTCTTTTTTTAAGATACTATTTGGGGGTCTTAAAAACGGACAGATAGGAATGGGGCGGCCTAAGAAAGTATGGATGGATTGTGTGAATGACGATATGACCAGGAGGGGTGTGAATACAGAGATGACGAATGACAGAGATGTATGGAAGAAGCGTACATACTGTACCGACCCCACATGAAGTGGGATAAGATAAAGAAGAAGAAAACCTTGAGTAAATAGGTTTCTTCTAGGCAAGCGTGTTACATCTTAGACCACAGTGAAGCTTAACATCAGGCAAACTGCGGTCCAGTTTGAGTCTATAATATTACAAAAAAGCTACGACTGATAGAATAGAATAAGAATATAATTTTATGGTCGCGATTGTATACCACAGGTAAAAATAGCTGATAGGCACATATCTAGAAGAAGAAAAAATATAATTTTAAGTATATTTGTATAATTGTTATTTAAAAATAAGAGTTATAGTTGTTATATCCCAAACAGATAAAAATATCTTGCGCCGTCAATGAAACGCCTGGCAAACGAACAAAAATATATTTTTAATTCAATTCAATAAAAAAACACGTGTATTTACATTTAAAACAACATCACATATCAATAGTTCAATATTCGTGCCAATATAATATAAGCAATGAAGAAAAAAATACAGGCCATTCGATTTTAAAAACAAATCGTTCCAATTTTAAACCGCAAACGTCATTGTTGCCGCCAAACTTTGGCGTTGAGCCCATTCTGCCAGACGGCGTTTACGGCCAGTATTAAAAAAGATGGCGCCGAAAATTGGCGCGAAATGAGGATATAAACGATAGGTCGTAAAATTGGATCTTGAGTTCCGAAGAGGCCGGAGAGGCTATTGAGAGCATATAATGGCCGTTTAGGAATATTTGTAGCTGATTTAACTAGATTTGGGGATTTTTAACCTTTGTCTTCTACACCAATATATATAAAGAGGAAAACTTTGATTTATTGTTTGTTTTGCGTTTCGTACCTAAAAGGTAATAATTAGCCAAATGCGAGTAGGACTCGCGCATGAAGGGTTCCGTACCATTGTTATATGGGAGCCCCTCTTAAATATTATTTTTTAATTAAATTATTTGAAAACGCTGCACAAAGGCTCACAAAATTCAGCCTAATATAAATACAGTCAATTGGGATACAAATTGTCAATTTGACAACCAGAGTTGTGACATGGTCACAGAATAATAACTTGTACTTCGTGACATGGTTGTCATGGTTACATTAAAATAGTTTAAGTATTTATGTATTAGGCTGCGAAGTTTTTTAATTCCTTCATACGCAAGCCCAATCTAACTTGGCCAATTATTCTAACACGTATATCAATATCGACTTGAATCAAAACTTGGTCTAAAATTCTCCCAACTGTAAGAAGTTCCCTCAATAAAGCCAGTGGGTCGGCAAAGTCATTGGCCATTCGCGTCACGGCTGCCGCCGACTCACAGAACCATGACGCCATCGCATTAGCATCACCATAGATTATGACTGTATAGTTTGGCTGCCCATCTTGGGTTTGTTGATGACGCACCCTAGACAGTCTTTATCAAATTTTATCTAAAACCTAAACCTCCTTGTCTTCAATTATAGATGGTATAGATTATACAAGGTGCTTCTGAACAATCATATTATCATCATATCATATTAAATTTAATAATAAAATAAATAACTATACTTATTATTATCTCTTTCATCTTGATGGATTGACCTTTCTTATTATATATTTTTAATGTTTTGATTGTACTGTGTGTGTATGTGTATTATATATTTTGTATTTATTATCATACATATATTTATTTTGTTAAAATATATTATTTATGTATTTGAATTTCCATATACACTTATGTTATTACACCTCGTCATAACGTTCTTTCTTTGTGCTCTTTCTTGAAATAAGTTGCCTGGAAGAGATCGCTATTAGCGATAAGATAGCCAGTTAAGGCACTAGCTTATATGTACTTTATGTTTTTTCTGTAATCTTTTCCATTTTTTTGTGAGTGTTTTAATAAAGTGTTTATCTATCTATCTAATACTTATACTACGCATACCTAGACATATTTAGGATTCAGTTCACAAGTATTTTTTATTCTAAGTATCATAGATTTCAAGTGTAAGGTTTCGCTTTTTATTGTTCGATTTAACTTATTCGATTATTATTTTTGAGCACGGCAATACTGTTTTTATTTTAATGGCAAACCCTTTTTCTCCGATTGGTGGATATCTGACGAATCGGGGAAAGGGGTCGAGTGACGCGTTTTGCGAGGCGACGTTAAGAAAAGGGCTTGTTTGAAACGGGAGTCTTGCTCGGACGATAGAACTGTAAAGTCAAGAAGTGAAAATAAATAAAGTACTGACTAGAATTCAAGGGTTTTTGTTGAAGTCCACAGTAAATAGGCACCTACCCGTTAGGTAGTTTAAACAAGTAATCGCAAGTTGAACTTCAACGAAAACTTAAAGAGTTTCCACATACCATACACAAGACTGACGTTTTTCAAGTGGCATTTTCATATGGGCGCTACGGGGGGTCGGATGAAACGTTAAATTGTAGGTCTCGGCTGTTAGCCTAAGTACAAGCAGTCGTTAAGCCAAGTCAGAGGCCTTCGGGCGTCTTGAAAACTTTCAACACCAGAGCTTTGCAACTTAGCTCATACGAGGAAAAAGAAGAAGTAATGCGATACGTTAAAGTAAGTTAAAATGCAGCAATCATTTTCTTAACTAACTAGAACTTCTAAATTACGCCCAAGTCACATAGCATTTGAACTGCGTTGTAAGCGTTGTGAACTTGTGACCAACGAAACAAAAAGTAAAAATAATAGTCCAGTGCGAATCGGGTTCCAAGCATGAAGGGTTCCGTACCATTTACCCGGCAAACATTGTTTTGTTTTAAGTACAGTTAAAAAAAAACATACTGTCGAATATATAACCTCCTTCTTTATTGGAGTCTGTTAAAAACACTATAATTGATTAATAACACAGCTCTACAAAAAATCATTTTTTTTTTGTTGCCCTGTTTATCATCGCAAATTCTTACGTTTATAAGTGCCCAGATTACGAATATATTCGTAAAAGTACTAAATTTGCTCGTTTTTACAAAATTGAATTTTAAACGATTTACCGTCAAAATTTTAATTTTCAGTCATTTGTTGAAAAAAAAACGAGCAGATCTTACAAAATCATTGATATTTTCACGAATTGCGTTTATAAATAGACCCAAAATCATCATCATATCAAAGGCAACAAAACCACTGTAGACCAGTGTAATATATACGGCCTGGTGACATACAGACAGATAGCAGTGGCTTAGTAAAGTTACGGTCCCGTTTTACATTGTAGCTACGGAACCCTAAAAAATGCGTTCATTCATTGAGGAATCAATTTATTTTAAGCGGAGCACATCAATTGAGACCAATGTAAGTCTCTAACTGTCCGCTCGAAAACAAAATAAAAAATCCACATCTACTCTATCCATAGACGACCTCGTTGGCGTAAAGGTTACCATGCCGGACTGCCAATCGGAAGGTTCCGGGTTCGATTCCCGGCACGGTAAATTTACAGCGCTCCGAAGTAAGTACTAAACAATAGTACTCACTTCGGAGCGCTGTAAAACCTTAGCTATTAACTTAATGCAAAAATGATGCAAATAAAAGTTGTTCCCCAAAAAACGACCTACAAAAAAGGTCTGATATTATTTTTTCGTAAAATGATTTAAAAAAAGTTATATCGAAAAATATATTTTTTTTTCTCGAATTTCTGAAGATTTTCGCTTATAACTTTTTTATTTATAGTTTTACGATAAAAAGTTACTGGACCAAAGTTGTAGAGAATTTAATTTGCAACAAAAAATGTTAACAATTTTTTTTTACCAAATAAATAGTTTAAGAGATATATCATAAAAATCGTTTCAACCCCTATTTTCAAGATGGCGGCCGTGGGACAAGGGTGGCGACCCCACAAACTTGGTTTTAGCTTTACACTGACCCCCCCTACACATCAAAAAAATAAAATTGCGTCCTTTTAAAAACAAGGTTAGGCCTAAAAAATGTAACATTTCAATGGACTAATCTGGGGAGTAGGACGATTAAATTAATTTAAAATAAAACAACAACAAATGCTTATAACAAAAAGATATGTAAAATAAACGGGGGAACTCATACAAAAATATTGTTTTTTCCATATTTTTAATATATTGGTACGGAAGCTTTCATTCGCGAGCAACCCTGACACAACCCCCACTGAGTTGAGTTGAGAGCGGACTCAGCGCCCAACCCTACCAAAGATCCTCAAAAGCTCCTTATCGAGGAGGTTGGGCAAGAGAGAAAACCGGACTAGCAAGGGAATCTCAACTAAACACGACGCTATACTCGGACGCCTCCTGTTTTCATAGAAGTACCACAACATCTGACGCAATGACAGTGGAACAGGTATGCCAGCGACCCAACACCGTGCTCCGCTATTTTAAGGAGCTTGGATGGCTTGGGTAGGCTGGTAGGGGGAAATGCACAATACGCCTCCTGCGGGTTGTCAGTGCAGGTCTGATCGCCCCCATCATAGAATAAGAATAAGAATAAGAGGTTGGGCATTTCCCAAGAATTAGAAGAAGAAGAATAAAGCGCGAGCCCAAATCGCACTTGGCCAATTATTTAAAAAAAAATCACGACCATGGGTCTCTTCGATTAGGAGCTCTGATAAAAAAAAAAAACTGATTTTAGAATCATTTTGAAACACTTACGCAACTCAAATGAAGACAACGCGAAACGGTCCAATAAAACCCTGCTAATTACTTGCGTGTACGCTGTATTATCAAGCTACGGCAAATATGCCTTATCTTCAAGAACATAAAGACCATTTTACTTTAAAATCTTCGCTTAATTGTTTCGTACACACGTGGTAAATGTATGACTCACTAAAACTTTATCTCTGACTAGTGATTAGCTAAAATGTTCATAACACAAGAGAAAAAAAAGATACGGATCGTCAGCCTTGTGTAGCGTCTGTGGCTCGGCTGACGAAGGTGATCTGACACGATCATCGAGGTTGTTTGGATCAATGTCAATGTGGACAATTTTTGGTTGGGTGACCATTCACATGTCTTAAAATGAATATAATTTCTGAATACCTACAACAAAGACAGATAGATTAGAGAGATAGTTGATGATTATCAACCAAAATTTTAGCTCATTACCATTCAGAGACAGAGTTTTAGCATAGACTAATAATTATATAATAGACGCTCAACCTCTTGTTGAAAATCGTACTACGTGTATCATTCGAGCACAGCTTATACGTAGCGCCATCTATTCGTACTTTCTTCAAAACGATTTTACTCACGCAATCATATAGTAGATTGTATGAGTGAAGTCGTGTCAAGAAAATAATATCAGCAACGCGCTGCAGTCGCATAGTGATATAGTTTCGTATATCACTATGCGACTGCAGCGCGTTGCGGAATTTGGCAACAACTAGGCTGTACGCTGAATTTGCAGCGCCATCTAGGTTTCATCGGTAATTATGTATATATTTTTTTGTATTTTGTATTGTATGGGAATCAGCAATTCTCTCTATTATTCTGATCCCTGCCTCGAAGGTAGTGGATGGACTATAGGTACTTTTATACTACCTTATCGTACTACGAATGTTTAAAGGCACGCCAGACAATAGATCGTCGCGAGCGAAATTTGAGTATCGTACAAAGAATTTCCCCTTTCTCATTCAGTTTGTTACGTGAAAATTACTAATTACGCTTTACTGATATTTACAGGAAGAAAACTTGCAAAAACTTAAACTCAAAGTCAAATAAATTTATTTCATCATTTTGCTATACATAAGGTCTTAAAATTTATTTATTAGGTATCACACAATGGACTTTTCTCGGGTATCGCAAAAACATATTATTATGAGGAGTGAGCCGGTTTACTTAATTATAATATAAATAGTAATTGTGCATCGTCGTATAGTTTTATCATATAGAAAATAATTAATTTTATAATAATACTAGCTGACCAGGCAAACGTTGTTTTGCCTCACTTAGGCGTATGAAAAATAGATAGTGTAGCTTATATGACACGTTCGTAGATTTACCATAGCAGCGCCATCTATTGATTACTTACTCAACCCAGTCGAAAGGTATCGACATCTGTTAGATTCTTTGGTATCTGTTATAATATTTTTTGGTATCTGTTCCTGGTCTCAGTATTTTGGAAAAATATTTAATGTACAGACACACGATTTTTATTTTACTGTCTGATTATAATATTATGTATTGATTTTATTTTCCTTTATTACAGCATTCAGTAGCATATCGTCAAAGATGCTCGCTGCCAACATAACGGCGTTGGCGTCACTGTGACGTCACAGGCCATTCATCTCGAGACTCCACTCGCTTTCAGTGTTCGAATTACGAAATCACGTCACTCATTCGAAATTAGAATTGTTTTGACATCGTTTCCCGCGGTTTCGGGACATTTTTTTTCTCATAAGAAATTGAGCAATGAGAATAGAGAAAAGTTGATGCAGCTATAAAAAGTACGTAATAACTATGTTTTTAACCGACTTCAAAAAAGGAGGAGGTTATATATTCGACTGTATGTATTTTTTTTTTTTAGATTTTCGAACCTAAAAGGTAATAATTGGACAAGTGCGAGGTGGGCTCGCGCATGAAGGGTTCCTTACCATTGATGTATGAGAGCTCCCCTTAAATATTAATTTCATGTAAATATTATAATTTTATTTGATAGCTAATATATACATTTATATATTATGTGAAAATTTTAAGTGTCTAGCAGCTACCATTATTGATATACAGCTAAAAAATTCGAAAAAATCACGTTTATTGTATGGGAAACCACCCTTAATATAGCGGCACGTAAAATACATATTTTGTGAAAGTTTCAGCTTTCTAGCTATTACAGCTTCTGAGATATAGCCTGGAGAAAGACAGTACGGATCTCTAAAAATGGATAATTTACAAAATGGCTTTATGGGTGAAAACGCGGGCCAAGCCTAGGTCAATTCACGCGTAGATAACAGTTATCATTCTGTAGATATGATAGGTAGCTAGCAATGTGATAACTATCTCTGAAAATAATCGATCAAACTGATAATATTAAAACTTTATCAGATTTTAATGTATAAAAATAGAATAGATTCCAAGATACAATTTATTTATTAAGCTGACATACTTTTTTATTGCGTAATGAGATGATCATCATATACAGTCGATTCTACCACACACCACAAACTACCACTCTCCCTATTTTCTGCGGCCATAGTGGCAGGTGAAGGGGCCACAGACCTGACCCGTCACGGGGGACCTAGGACGTCGGACCGGGGTTGTCCAGCGTCTACGCGTCCCCGAAATGGTTGCGGTGCACTATGTGCACTGGGACTGATCTTCCGAGGAGGAGTCTCGCAGGCTAGCCGAGGTGGGTGGGATGGTGGGTTAATGCGAGGAGCGGAACCTCACCCCGCCTTCGCCCTAGTGATTCCCTTCTGGCATCGAGCCCGACATACCCCACCCACCTCCCCGGATGTGGTGGGCATGCATTTCCAAATGTATTTCTTCACGTTAAAATAAAATAAAAAATACAGCTGATTCTATCATACTGCTGGGTTTGTGTCTCTCGCAAGTTAACCCTGCAGCCTGGGTGAAAGAATAAGGCTGCGGAACTGCCCCTGCCTGTCATAAGAGGCAACTAAAAGAGGCATCAGACTCGAGGGTATCCCATTCAACCTGGCTGCGCCCCATTGTAGCAAGGTATCTTGTTGAAGATTTCCCTCTTGTCAACAAAAAAAGGCCTCTTACAAGTCTTGCTTGAAGCAGATGACTTGGTACTGTTTTAACCTATACAAATGCTCTTTGCATGGCGAAATTGCAGTCTTGAGCATCGCCGCCTGGTGGCCAGTCTTTGAAGTTTTTTAAAGATAACATTTCGATGAGTGTGCGACGGAATTGCACTATTTAATTCCCCTCGCCCCATTCCACTATCGGACAAGCAGGGAAACACCAAAGCGGCATCGTTACACCGTGGAGGTTCCAAAGGCGCATATTAAGTGGTTTGCCTCCACCTTCATTGTGCGAACCGTGGAGGTATGGAATTCTTGGCCACAAGCTCCTGTTCCCCGAAAACTATAATCTGGATAAGTGCACCTTACCCAGAAGGTGCTACACCTTAGATCATAATGTCGCTTACCATCAGGCGAATTGTGAACAAGCGCAAGCCCATTCTTTCATTGTAAAAACCTCGCCCACTTTCAATCAAAATCAGACATCTAGATCTATCCTAAAAGTTATCCGGATTTATCAATACCGGTTACTAGATAACCAAACAGATAGGCATTTTTTTGGGTTACATACTTAAAGTTAAAAACGGGACACTATTACTACGCCTCCACTGTCTATTTGTCTGGCTCCAGGCTTATATCACAGAAACCTGATAGTGATAGCTAGAAAGCTGAAATTTTCACAAGTATATTTAAGTAATAAATGAATATATAAATAAATAATTACTTAAGTATAATTTAAATTTATCATACAAGAAACTTATTTTTTGGCATTTTTTATAAGAATGGTAGGGAACCGGGAGGGGTTAATTTAAATGTCTTAACTGAAACCTACCACTAGAGGCTTCAAAATATATTAAGAAATCTGGCTGGTTTCTTACAACATTATTTACTCATATGTTATATATTATACATACATTATGATGGCTTAGGTACATTAGATTAAATGACAACTTGGTAGAATCATTCATAAAATCATAAAACTTATTCATTTAAGTTAGATTCTTCTCAGTTATCTTTGCACATTAGGTATTGTGTATAACCATAAATATTTCACAACCTATACTCAGTAACCAATGAAGTCACATGTAATGAGTCATTCTATATTTTTGCAGTAGCCTTCATTCACTATTCGGTAAAATACTAACAGGATAATGCTAAACATAATAGCTATGTAGTACCTAGGGTTTTATGTCTATAAAATAAGTTTTTTAAGTAGGTGAAAATTTATCAGCGATTACGGCTAAAGTAAACACTACTTAAGCGAATTTACTGTAAAAATAATAGTGAAGTAAAGTACTTATATAAAAACAATAATTATTATTTAATTATTCACACCAATTTTCAAAACGCCCGTTTTTAGCGCGCCGAAAAACTTTCGAAAGCGTTCCAAATCCAAAAAACAAATCGTACTTACCGCTCTGAATTTCGCACGATGACGTCACCGGCGTCCAAAAATAAACCTTCTCCTTGATGGAACCAAACACCCTGCGCGTTCTTCGCGCAGAAATACAACTTGTGTTCACTGATGGGCACTTGGACCACGTCCCCTGTTCCCTTGAACCGAGGTAAACACTTCGCGCCAGCCGGCCCCGCAGCGGGAGTCAACGACCACTCGGCAAAATCACCTTTCACAAGCAAACGATATTCACAAGCGTTCTCGCACACGACATTTTGAACGGTCACGGATAATATCCATGGCGGAGACGCGGCACTGGTGTTTATTATTAAAAATAAGAGCAGGAACAAACTGTTAGTCCGTGGGGCACGCACTTCCATCTCCGCTGTTGTGACACGAATGAAGAGCGGAGTGGATTGCGGTAATCCGAACTGAATACGCCGCGTTGAGTGGGCGGTAAATAAGATCTGAAGTTAGGTACAAATGCGGGCTGCCAGGCTGTAAAGAATTTCCCCCCAAAAACCAACTCCCCTAACCTCGAACTCCCCTAAAATGTCATTAACAAAAAAATAACCTAAAACTTGTAATATACACTCGTAATGTGAGGTATTAACATAGGATAAATCATGCCCGTGAAGAACAAACCTGCTAAACTTGTCTGTACCCCACACTAATTATAATTATAGACAAAACTCCTATATTAATAACAAGATAAATAAATCTTTTTTCTCTTTGTCTTGTTTGTTGTCGGCAGGGGCCGTTTTTTGCTTCCACACTATTATTTTTCTTTTATTTGAAATAGGTTTGCGTTTGACCATAGTTTGCCTGATGTTAAGCAGCGCTGCGACCTACGTTGTAGCACGCTCACCTAAAAGGAACCTATTCACTCTCGATTTGAAGATCTCAGGATGGTACTTCTCAGGAAACAGAGAATTCCAAAGCTAGTTCTCGCTATGAATGTTGAGGCGAAGCGCTTTGTACAAACGGAGGCACCGCTATACCTACAGTTGAAGTTCCAAAAGTCCGCACGAAGTGTTTCGATTCCACATGTCGACGACCTCGTTAGCGTTAAGGTTACCATGCCGGACTGCTAATCAGAAGCTTCCGGGTTCGATTCCCGGCCCGGTCAACATCTTTGTGTTTAACTAAATTTGTTGGCTGTGGGTCTGGGTGTTAAATATGTATTTATATATAATATGTATATGTAGTATATCAGTTGTGTTAGCAACCATAATACGAGCTAGAAATGGTTCAGTATGGGGCTAACCAGCCGTGTGTGAATGTGTCCCAATATTTAAAAAAATATATATATTGTGCGGACCATTAAACTGTAGAATTCGTTGCCAGAATCCCTGTCCCCTATGAACTATAACCTAACTGTCTTCAAGGCGAGAGTGAATCGGTTTCTTCTAGGCAAGCGCGCTTCACACTAGATAGCAACATCACTTAACATCAGGTGAGTTTCGATCAAGCGCGCTTGCCTATCCAAAAAAGGTATTAATTTAAGTTTTTAATTAAAATTTGTAAGTACATATAATTATTATTAATCTGCAAAAAAACTGTAAAAATTAAAACAACGCAGTAATATTAACACTATTTTATTTAAATTAATATATAAAAATTACATAAAGATTCACAGTTAGTAAAAGTACTAACAAAATTTTAAAATAATTACATATTAATCATACTTTTTGAATTTGCTTACTTTTAATTTTACGATTTTAATGATAATCACAAATTATTATTATTAAAAATAAGCTTTAGATTAGCATTTTGCCTTTGAGACATAAAAAAAATTGAGATAACTTTTTTAGAAAACTTATAAAAGTTAGTTAAATCTAAGATTCAAGCAGCGAACTAGAATAAATAGAATCGTAACTTGGCCGATAAAATAGTTCCACGCGTAATCGTAAAATACCGCGGTGGGCGGGGCAAAACAGCTACCCGCGCCAATGACCATCGCGTGATAGCTTTGTGTGTTTCGTTAGGATAGCAGTATAATTCAAAATTGTTTATTAGGACATCAGTAACTTTGGTACAAAGATATTATTTAAAGGAAAAAGAATACTGTATACAAAAAAGAGTACATTTGTGTGCGTTGATGGATTCAAATTCCAAGCGGCAATTGTATGGAGTTACTCTTCCGTTTATTCTAGTTCGCTGATACTAGACTTAGAATATGAAAAAAATATATCAGTAAATCTAAAATTTTTTTTGCATTGTGTTTAATTTTTTTCTGGCGCATTTATTTCCCGCAGCCTCCACCGCCGCACTTGGATTTCTTCGGAGGCCTGTAGGAAGAAGTGGACGCGCCGCCGCTTAGAGGCAAATAATCTGAAACAACACATTCTCTGTTAGACGCACGGTAACAGAAAACAAGTGTACGTTAATAATAAATAATAGTTAAAAAAACTAAAAAACACACTTTTTAAAGAAAACCGCGCTAAAAAATAGAAAATAAATTTAAATTAAGAAAATAGTGTTAAATATTTCAATGAATATAAATTAATAATATGTACCTAGTGTGAATAGAAATAAATTATTTTATTTTAAAAAAGCGTGGTGCATGGTTTCAATGGTTATAGATATTTTATTGACAGATATGAGTAGAGTGATTATCATTTCGATAATATCTTAAAAAGCACCCCACGCTTTTTTTTTAAATAAAATAATTTATTTTTTATTCACACTATTATTAATTTATATTCATTGTATTTTTTAACACTATTTTCTTAATTTAAATTCGTTTAAATTTATTTTCTATTTTCTAGTTCCGTTTTCTATAAAAAGCGTGTTTTTTAGTTTTTGAAAAATAGATAGTGTAGCTGCTTCACTATCTATTTTTCATACCCCTAAGTGAGGCAAAACGTTTGCCGGGTCAGCTATACTTCCGCCAAATTCGATGTGAACTAAATGTAAACAAACAAAAAAAATACAATTTTAGGGTTATCACTTCAAGAAAGTGCAGATATCATAATTTTTATATTTTGTCATAAAAGTCGCCCAGACTTTTTGTAATTTCAATCGAAAAGTCATATTTACTATATTTAAAGATCAATAGCAATAATAAGTTGCCAAGAAGTGGGTTTTAAAAGAAATCAGAATATTCAGTGATTACTTATATTGGAATTCTTTACCACTGCTGTCAGTGGTTGCTAGGCAACGCTTTGTTGGTAAACATTTCACATCGAATTTGGCGGAAGTATAGTGTGATATATTAAACTGACCATCCCCGGCGCCGAGCCGCTGTCCGCCGGCCGCTGCTCCATACTTCTCCATCCTCTCCGCGTTCTCACGGCGCTTGCGTTCCTCACGCTGAAACATCAACATGAATCGGTGGTAAAAACGTCTGCTTTTCAATCAGATTACCCCTGGTTCTATCCCGGCCCTAAACTAATCATAGATAGATAGATAGATAGATTAACTCTTTATTGGGCAAATTATTATTGGTAAGGTACAACAAATAAAAAGTAACAACATAAAAATATATACAACGTGCCACAAACGGCGGCCTTATCGCTAACAGCGATCTCTTCCAGGCAATCATCATCATCATCATCATCAGCCTATGTTCGTCCACTGCTGGACATAGGCCTCTCCCAAGGCACGCCATTCGGCTCTATCGTGTGCTTCTCTCCGCCATCCACTACCCGCTACCTTCTTCAGATCACCGCTCCACCTGGTTGTAGGGCGTCCTACACTACGTTTGCCGAGACGCGGTCTCCACTCTAGAACTCGTCTACCGTAACGGTCATCGGTTCTTCGGCAGATATATCCGGCTCATTGCCACTTCAGCTTGCTTATTCGTTGGGCTATGTCGGTGACTCTGGTACTAATACAAACTAATACAAATACAAAATTTCTTTATTTGACTAAGTACATAAAAAAAAACAACAAAATTATATGGAACTCAAAGGCTTCCAAACTATGAGTATAGTTGTATAAACTGTATATTGGAAGCCAAAGTCTTCTCCAAAAAAAAAAAACTATCCATATACATATGTCAGTTTTACAAACTAAAATATAATAACACATTAAAGATTTTGGAAAATTTAGAATACATAATTAGTTAATATTACTATTCATCAAAGTATTAATAAGATATGCTTAGATTTGAATACATACTTATTTAAGACTTTAGTCAACATCTATCGAAAAATGAAGTATATAAATCCTAATTAAAATGAATTGTAATTTTAATTGTTTATCAAGTTATGTGTGGATTTGCACTCGCTTTACAGTGAAGGAAAACATTGTGAGGAAACCAACACGTTTGAGGGCTGCAATATCCGAAGACCGGATGTGTCACAGCACGTGGCCAGCGTAGTGGATTATGGCCTATATCTTTCTCCTTGTGAGAGAAGGACCCAAGTCCCAGCAGTGGGAACGTATAGTTGACTATGATATAATCTTATCTTAATATATATAAATCTCGTGTCACAATGTTTGTCCTCAATGGACTCCTAAACCACTTGACTTATAATAAAATTCGCACACCATGTGCAGTTCGATCCAACTTGAAAGATAGGATAGTTTAAATCTCAAATTATAGTCGCAATTTTAATTTGTTGCTAATTATTGTCTGTTATTATTTGACAGTCCCAATTATCTGTTAACTCCAAATGATTCTAACAGATGTCGATACCTTACGACTGGGTTGAGTAAATAATCAATAGATGGCGCTGTACCCCTAAGTGAGGCAAAACAACGTTTGCCGGGTCAGCTTGTGTTATATGTATTGTAAATGCCAAAGTTTGTGTATGTGTGTATATACGCATGGTGGTAGGGCTACTACCTTCAAGTTGATAAACCGGGACGCGTAACTACATGGACTAGCGACACTCTGGCCTAACGTAGAGCACGCTTAATCTGGAAATACTGGCTCTAAAGGAGTCTCAGATTTTTCAACATGAGTGTCATTGCTAGCCAGGCGAGCACTACCACAATGCTATGCTTTCATCACAATATTTTCCTTTACCAAAAGCTTCTAACCATTGCCGGGTATCGAACCCACGAGCTTCTAGTCGTAAGGCGTTCGCACGCCTGACTGAGCCATCATCGCTTGAAACATGTATCTACCTCTTTCTGTTGTTCGAGCGCTCGTTCAGAAGCCTCCTTCAGTAACTCTTGCTGTCTCTCTCTCGCGCGCTGTATGGCCTCCATACGCGCTAATGCCATGTCTGGATCTGAAATATTAATCAAATTGTTGAGGACTGCGAGCTCCCACCCGAACCGCCGTCGCCCGCGCACTACGGAACGCGCGCTCCTGATTGGCCGAGCGCGGCGACGGTGGCTGGAGGCACCTACGAACTGCGGCCTCCCAATTAGTACTTAAGTAGACTAGCAGGTAACTAGGATTAACACATACTCTACATATACCATAGCCAAAAAATCCAGCGTGATCATGCCAACACTAATACGGGGCATCATATACTCAGCAACAGAGTGGTTCACAATTGGAACAAGTTGCCCGAGGAAGTAGTCAGTGCTACGTCAGTGAACAGCTTTAAAAACCGGCTTGATAGCTGGTTGCAGAAAACAAAAAAATCTGTTGCTAACCTGTGATCAGTGCACCAGTGAACTCTAAACATTGACATTGAACAGTGGACAAAATGTGAACTATTAAAAAATAAATTTCAACTCAATGTGATATAGGCACATCAGCATAATGCTGCTCGCCTATAAATCAAATAAATAAATACTTTTTTTCCCGAAAACAATTTTGTTTTTGGTTTTTAACTTCAAAATCAATGTTACTTTTTACGCTCAATCGGCAGGACCGAATTTGATGAGATTTACTATGAAGATAGGTTAGATTTGGATTAACACAAAGGCTACTTTTTATCCCGGATTAATCTAATTTGTTCCGGAAAAACGCGAGTAACACCGCGCGGTGCAGCTAGTTTATAATATTATTTATTTATTTGATTTATAGGCGAGCAGCATTATGCTGATGTGCCTATATCTCACTGAGTTGAAATTATTTTTTTAATACTTCACATAATGTCCACTGTTCAATGTCAATTTAAGTTCACTAGTGCACTGATCACAGGTTAGCAAGAGATTTTTATTGTTTTCTGCAATCAGCTATCAAGCTGGTTTTTAAAGCTGTTCACTGATGTAGCACTGACCACTTCCTCAGCAACTTATTCCAATTATGAACCACTCTGTTGCTGAGTATATGATGCCCCATATTAGTGTTGGCAAGATCACGCTGGATTTTTTGGCTATGGCCTCTACTATGCTCGTAATGATTACAGTTTTTAAAGCAATCTGCTAAATTGGGAAGGTTGTAGAACCTATTAATAATTTTGAAAGTCTCTATTAGATTATATATTAGAAAAAAGAGAAAGAAAATACATTTATTGTGCACACTTAGAGATATTATTACAAATAGACAATTAAAACTATTATTAGTAGGATACCTTTATGATAAGCCGCATCCTCCCTGGCTTGCTTCCATTTATCATATCTGGGACGTAGCTTGTTGGCTATGTAGATAACAACTACACATAACCCCACTATGTACCACCCATACGATGCCAGGAACTCCAATACTGAAATTAACGAAAAATGGGGAAAAATATATTTAAAGTCACAACTTAATCTGTAGAAAATAATATAAATAATCTGTACTAATTTTTGGTCAAGTGCGATGCAAGCTAGTGCATAGAGGTGCATGTATCGCGCATTCATACTATTTTAACTTTATAATTGGCAAAAAATAAACATTAAATTGAGCACAAAGAATTTTACAGTGTCCTTTAAAACAGGGCACATGTCAATTTAATTATCAATTGTTACATGATAAGATTAATACCTAAATAATTTATATTTTTTTTAGATTTAGACTTAGCACTGAGTTGTGTGCAGTTCTAAGGATGCTGTTTTTTATTTTAATTTAACATTAAATATCTAATATCTTGTGGTGGTTGAACAAAGTTGCATCCATTTTGCAAATAAACTTGTCATATCATATACCTATATTGTCCCACCATTTTTCCTCTCCTATTCTCTAACATGATTTGTTGTTCTTGAATAAGCAAAGTAAAACGTAGTTTTTATGTAATTGTGTCAAAGGTTAGTGAATTCGACCCAGGTCCCAAAGTGTTCCAAAAACTGTTTAAACGGCTAAAAAAACACAATTTGGGACTTCCGTAGCATAAAACCTTCAACGAACGATCAAAATGCAATGCTAATCAATTTAATTACTCACATAGAATGTTCTACAATCACACAAAAATGCTAAATTACTACGAACGTCGTAAAGGTTTTTATTATAAGTTTTATTATAATTAATAAACTCACCGAAAGTAATTGGATTAAAAAAACTGAAGCCTTTCGATTCCATAGTTTGGTCTTTTTGCATCACCGGATCCATTTATTTCCTTGAATAATCAGGTAAACAAAATTAATTAGAAACACCTAGTTTGCCTCCAAACTAAGTAATCAGCAGTGCCGTTTATGCAGCGCCAACTTACTTTGAAAAGCCTTATACAAGATTTAGAAAGCTTAGAATATTATTATTATTATTTACTTAAATATGATATTTGTGAGCATTAGAACTACTAGAGATATTTTTTATTTTTGCAAATATTTCCAAACACTGACGTGTATTCGTATTTCCTTTCCCTTCGGTGTTTGACCATCTGTGATCTGACGTTTGAATTATGAAATCTGACATTGACATATAAATCTTCGCCAGTTCTTAAGAGCAAAAAGTTTCACAACGCCAATCTATTTAGCCTAGGTACCTACTCAAATTCAAATTCACTCGTATTATACACTGCCACAAATAAAAAAATCTCATTTATTTTTTGTAAATAAATAACAGACATACTAAAGAAACTTCAAAACGTTTATTCTCAACCCTCACTTCTACTAATTTCTTTACACGACTCAGGGATGAATGTGTTGGTCATGACGCTGGTTTCACTGGTTTTCCTTAGCTTCGACCACGGTTCGGTTCCTGGCAGCATGTCTGATACCTTCTTTCTTATGGAGAACCTGAAAATAACGTTGATATAGACAATTCTCTTATAAAACTAGCCGTGGTAAAATGGGCTATGCAGCATATACTCGTATTAACATACATCTCTGCTTTATCTTATAGGTAACTCCATTACACTTAAAATATAAAATAACCTTATAGGATTTGGCCGACACATTTACGTCAAATAATTGGCCAAGTGCGAAATGAGCTTGCACATGAAGGGTCTAAGATCTATTAACAATGAATAAAATTATAATGTTGTTTATTGTACAAGAGCCCCGCATAATTAAGTTTTTTAATTCAAAACTATGGTTAAAAAATATTAAAAAAATAATAGGGATTCATTTCACATACAACTGGTTAGCCCCATACTAAACCATTTCTAGTTTGTATTATGGTTGCTAACACAACTTAAAACTCATCAAAAGTAGTAGACAAGTAAATACTTACCTACTTTATCTCGTATTTAACACCCAGACCGAAAGCGAGTTCCAAAGCAAAAAAAAAAAAGCTGCCCATTTCTCACAATGAAGGATGAAAACGCTTTGTGCGAATCCTCGGAACTTCGACAGTGAATCGGTGTCTCTTCGCTGAACCTGCTTGTTCTGTAGTGGAATGGAAAAGTACGGAACCTTAATAAGGTCTCACTCACCCACAAATTTTAGGTTTCACATCTTCAAACGAGCTATCCGAACTCAGAAGCGCCCGAGATGAACTTGAAGACGTATTCTTCAAGCTGTTCCTACTTCTGGGCACATTGTAACTTGTTCTAAAATTACCATACACATCTATATGTTGAATAACATCTAACAAACTACATTTTTGATAGCGATATTGAGTCACCCGGAAGTCAAATAGATCATCATTGGAATTTTGCTGAGACATCTTTAAGACTGTAAATTTTGTATTGAAATTAACATGGGTGCAGATTTTTCTAAAAAAACGAAGTGAATTTGACAGATAATTTAATTTTGTGCTTTGTCAGAAGTTATGAAAGAAGACCTTGACCGAAAATGACATCAACAGAAAACAGATGAAATATAAAATTAAATATTAGGACACATTTCACACACGGCTGATCAACCCCATACTGAACCATTTCTAGTTCGTATTATGGTAGCTAACACAACTGATATACTACATACACATACATACATTTTTTTTATTTAGACACATATTATAACACCCAGACCCCCAGCCAATAAATTTAGTTAAGCACAAAGATGTTGACCGGGCCGGGAATCGAACCCGGAACCTTCTGATTAGCAATCCGGCATGGTAACCTTTACGCCAACGAGGTCGTCAATAAAAAAATAAACTTAACAGGAAGATTATTCTTCAAACTTTTTGGACTTATTGAGCTATTGTCGCGTCACTCAGCATAGTACTAATTTATGACATCACTGACATTGGGCTTGTCAATGGCGAGTCTGACCCATGAAGTTTTAGGTAAAAATGGAGACCACACTTAGAACAAAATGTTGAGGCAAATACCTACTTATCTCTTTCTCGCTCTCTGTGGGCCGACCTCTCTTTCTAGTGTGGACTAAAGTATTGCTATCTTCATATTTAAATCTCCTATAAAAAAAAATGATTAGTCACCACACTAGTCTAACCAGTAGTAAATCACTGACAAATAATTTAACTATAAAAAATATTGAAACTGTGATTAGTTCAATTGAAAATTCCAAAATTTTATATCACGTGTGCATATCTGGGATGGCAAATCAACGAATTATAATCCCATTTCTTAAGGACTTGGTTATGTGGCAACATTGGCCCTATGTGCCAAAATATATCGGGCAATATGGCGGTTGTTTACTTTTCGGTTTATAGCTTCGTTTGAGATTTTTCGCGTTATACATAGCTATAATTCAAAAAAATGGTGCAAAGTTGTGTTGTGAGTGGTTGCGGCAGTACGTGGTGTCCAAATGGCGATATAAAGTTTCACGCGTAAGTGTTTAAATCCTGCTTTATAACATTGAATCATTGTAAACATATTTCTTTGTATTTTCACTTAGTTGCCTCGCAAATCGATTAACCAGTGTTTTCAAAATAATTGTAAAAGATAACTATGTCAAGATCAAATACATTTACATTGAATTTCATTGATTTTCTCCAATTTAATTTATTTTGTTTATATGAAGAAGTACTGCTGTAGTGTGACCATATTGTGGATATATGTGGGACTTTCCATAGGACCTTAACAGTTAACTAATAATCATCGTATTATTCAGTTACTGGGTTGTGGAGATCAGATACTAGGCATTCGCTACATGCAATTCAGCTGCATCTGGTTAGACTGGAAGCAGACCCCAAAATAGTTGGGTAAAGATTAGGCGGATTGATTGAAATATTATAGATATTTATTTATATTTTTATTTAATTTTTATTCTTCACTATTCTGATATGTTAATAAATTAAGACTATAATTATGTTATATTTCAGAATTCCTCAAAATGAATCTCGAAGAAAATTGTGGCTCTACATTGTACCATAGAAAATGAAGTTCTATGAAAGCGCAAGGATTTGCAGTTTGCAGTTTCAAGAAACGGATTATGATTTAACAACAAGACGCTTGAAATCAACAGCAGTTCCAACTATATTATTAAATCAACAAACAGTATCTCCAGTCATGGTAAATATTTTACATAATTTAATTACCCATTTAACATATTTTTATCTATTTTACTATGAGAAATAATAGTAGTTCAAATATAATTATGACAAAAGGCAACATTTTGTAAAATACATCATATTATAATTTTCAGACATCAAGTACATTACATGAAGAGTCTATGGTGCAAACAGCTGCTCTGGCTATACCAAGCACTAGTTCTACTGTTTATAAAAGTAATGCTCCATATAAGGAAATAAGAGTTAATCGTGCTGGCTGCAATGTTGACGACCATATCAGTAAAAGCAGTGTCGGGAAATTCTTGGAAATATAAGCAATCGTTACAAGTTAACTGTAAGTTTTCCTTTCCTTTATTTAGAAATAACGATAGTAATAAAAATAATTTTCCAATCCGACATTATCTGTCACATGTGAAAAGTTTTTTGCTGACCCAATTCTTCAGGAAATAGAACATTACGCTATGACTCTTAGGGAGTGGAAAAATTCTGTGCTCTATCCTCCATCTATTGATTACTTACTCAACCCAGTCGAAAGGTATCGACATCTGTTAGAATTATTTGGAGTTAACAGATAATTGTGACTGTCAAATAATAACAGACAATAATTAGCAATAAATTAAAATTGCGACTATAATTTGAGAATTTAACTATCCTATCTCTCAAGTTGGATCTAACTGCACATGATGTGCGAATTTTATTATAACCGGTTAAGTGGCTTAGGAGTCCATTGAGGACAAACATTGTCACACGAGATATATATATATTAAGATATATTTAAATAAAACAATCAACTGAATTCAAGACATGTATTTCTGGTTTCACAAAATTTTCTTGATTTTTTAGGTCAGCAGCAGTGAAGACCACGCTACTGTGATTATTTGTAGGGGCGTACAAGCGAAAATAAAATCGAATAAAGAAAAAATACTTCAGAGAAAAACTAAAATCCTCAAGCCGAAAGTGACGCGACAAAACCAAAAAATTCAGGATATGTCGTCCTTAATAGCAACTATTAAAAAATATACGAGTCAATCAGAGATTGAAAATATTATCCGAGGGCGATTTGCTGATATCTGTAAGGAGTTCAAAAAACACAGAAAAATCCACATGGTATTCGTTATAGTGAAAAAGTGAAAGCTTTCGCTTTAACTTTGAATTTCTATTCTGCGAGCTTATGATCTTTAAGAAAACATACGTCTTTGGCTCATGTAAAAACGATATGAAGATATTTGTCTCTATTCAACTGTAATGTCGGTTTCTTATCTGAACTCGAATATTTAAAAGAACAAGTAAAATTGTAAGAAAAAATGCATTTAAAAAATTTTGCTTTAATTTTTGATGGAATGGCACTAAAAAAAAACCTGGCCTATGATCAAAAATTGGATAAAGTTATTGGTTATGTGGATTTAGGACCAATTTCTGTAAGTGATTCAGAAAAATTAGCTTCGTATTTCAGATAGTTTCTCATATTTTATTTATTGCAAATAACTTGCCTGGAGAGCTGCTATCCGAATTAATAAAAACAGCAATAATTCTGTTTGATGAAATTGGTATCACCGTGAGATCTCTGACTTGTGATGGCGCATCATCCAATATAAAAGCTTATCAATATTTAGGTTGTTCACTAAATCAAAACATTTTGAGACCGTTCTTTCAACATACTAGCAGGAAGAGCAAAATTTACTGTCTGCTGGACGCTGCACATATGCTAAAACTTGCTAGAAATGTGTTGGGCGATTTTGAAATAAAGTCAAATACCGGCGATATATCGTTTGAATGTATACGAAAACTACCCGTAATCATCCGATTACGGACTCCATTAAATGTAATGATATGCATGAAACTAAGATAGTAAAACAATTAGCTCATTTTTTTTTTGAATGTGTATACGTGCTCACTTAAAGAGCTACAAAGAAAATGTTTTTAGTGATTTACGTGGTAAGAGACAGAAATTACACAGAACAATCATATTTAGTCATGTCTAATAAATATAAAAATTATAATATACGATTTTAAATAGAAAAGGCTTTTTGTTTTTTCATATAATTATATTGTTGTTCCTATTATATTCCCGTATAATACATATACGTAATATTAAAAATAGCACACAAGATAAAAACACTTTAACACGTTCCTTACCATTCCTGCTCCTTAACACTGGTGGCGATTCAGCGGCACACGCGACAAAACTAAATTTAAAGTAGCTCTGTCTCTTTTCGTCATATATGACCAAAAAGAGATGGTACGATCTAAACCATAGACAAAACATCTAAAATCACGTCAAACACGTCCGATTTAGAGCTGATATAATTGGATGCGCTCTATAATCGCTTATATTTTTCACATTTGACGTGATTTTAGTTGTTTTGTGTGTGGTTCAGAACGTGCCGTCTCTTTCTGGCCACCTAAGATGAAAAGAGACGGGGATTCTTTAAATTTAGTTTAGTCGTGTGTGCCGCTGAATCGCCACCACTGACTAACTCAGAAATTTGCAAAAAAAATAGCTCAATGTGTTTCATTATGGAACAAAATTAACGATGATTTCTTTTTCGCTATTTCTGGGTTGGTCCCTTAGTACCAGTTGTTGTAATATGATTTGTACAATGGTATCTATTTCTCGCGCCCGCACAGATCTCAGTCATTCATTTCGCATTGCTGCGAGAACTAAACCTACATCTAGGTCATGATCTATTTCCGCATGAAATTCTGTCCATGTCGACCCAGCGCTTTCTGCGTGATTAGATTAATGACAAACAGCCAAATTTACTAACCTATTATATAATTTTAGGGCTCGGTCTTAGTATTAATGAGATATAGATAATTATATAAATATTATTATAGACCACAATATGGACGGCAACAATTATAACTGTCCTGGGAAAAAATAAATAAAAGTTACCCTACTAGACAGAGAGGGCCTTCCCACAGAGAGCGAGATGGCGATACATAATTTTTGCTTCAAGTAGGTATTGGAAGTGTGGCCTCCATCTTTACCTACAATTTCATGGTCTGACCTTACTGGTCTGACATGTACTATGCGTGCCAACCGTAGACATTTTTTCTTTTGTCTATGGTGCCAACTAAGAATAGGATCGCGCTTGCTTCAACTTCACACGATAACTGTCAAAAAAGTACTACTAGCAAAGAAAGCGTAAAAAAGAAATTTAATAATATTTTTATGGTTCATAGATATAAATTTAATTATTGTTTAATTATTCTTGATTTTATTACTGGATAATTTTGGATTAATTAATTCTACAGGTAAGAAGTACCCAAGGCAAATTAACAACACCTAAAAAAAATCGCGTGACGAGACATTGGTTTTGGATAGTTTCGACTTAAATGCTGTAAACTATTTTTATTTGGTACAAAAAGAAGTGACAGCAATGAAAAAGAAATTATATTTTTATAAATATGCTTTAACTTTCAAATCCTACTCTTTTATAATTAATTTGCCGTTAAATGTATAAGAAATAGCAAAACACGAAACATTAAAAATTTGAACTGAATAAAATTTGTTCATAAAAATGTTTGCACACCATACACTTTGGTTATGAAGTTTGCGCGTATGATAGAGCAAGATGGCGGTTTTGACAGTCCTATTCTTAGTTGGCACGCATAGTACCAGACTTTTTTTTCGTTTTACAGTGAAGGAAAACATCGTGAGGAAACCGATATTGAGTGATAAGAGGACCCACAATATCCGAAGACGCGTCATCCGCCGACCTAGACATAGTCAGTGTTTTTTTTACATTAAATGGGCTTGCGATTGATCACAATTCATCTGATGGCAAGCGACATTATGATGTAAGGTGGAGTGCGCTTAACCAGAAAAAACCGGTTCCCTCTTGCTTTGAAAACCGCCAGATTGTAGCTCTCAGAGAACAGGGAGCTTGGCAAAAAATTTCACACCTTCGCGGTATGTGTATGCCTATATCTCTTTCCTTGTGAGAGAAGACCCTAACTCCCAGCAGCAGAACGTTTAATGGACTGCTTATGCTACTTACTCATATGTCACCTACCATATTTATAAGTTTTTTTTTCAACTCTATGACATAAAATAAAACCAACACAATTACAAATTAAGTTCTTTATATTTTTATCTTGAAAGATGTAACAATAATTTATGTACTTGTAAAACCATATAGACATTAACATAAGTAATAAAAAAAATTACATACAGTCGAACATTTTATAACCTCCTTTTTCGAAGTCGTTTAAAAATAATAAGAAATGGCTATCAGCAATAACTAAAGTACTAAATTACTTATTAACACGTAATTTTACATTCTTATTAAAAATACTGCGGTAATCTCAAGAAAATAAAAAAATTAATTTCATTCTTCCTTAATTTTTAAGTGAAAGCAAAAAAACTTGCTCTTAAAATACTAAATAAAACTATGTTTATGTACATTATGTAAGTATCAGGTTAATGTAACAAAGATTTAGTTAAAAATCCGTGTGTTTTTATAAAAAAATAAAACATTTTCTTATTACAGCTTTAAGATGAACGTACATTTATATCTAGATTGCCAAATTAACTAAAATATTTTTGGAACGAAGTTTCTTATCGCGCGTTAAGAAAGGGGGCTAGACGGAAAAAAAATCTTACAAAAAGTTGTCACGACACTTTTTGCGCACGGTATGGCAACGTCGCATCTCCACTTTTTATTTTTAAGTGGTTTAAGTACCGACTTTGAGAGTAATATTTTGGTGCTGTTTTGAACTACAGTGTAAACTTCATCTAACGTCACTCGATTTAACGACAAACTCTCTAAATAACGCCATAAAATGCACAGTCCCTTCAGTGTTGTTATATAGAGTTTACACGGTATGATTTTTTTGACGTTTTGATAGCTATAAAAATGTCAAATAATAATTGATTACACGTAGAGATTGGAGATTCAAGAGCTGGCAGCTATTTCTTACAAAGACTAAGTTTAGCTATTCCACGGGGCAATGCTGCCAGCATCTTGGGAACTCTGCCATGCAGTGATAGCCCGGATAGTGCTTAGTTTAATTTAAATTGTAGTGTTTTGATTTTGCTTGTTCTTTTCTTTTTATCTTTGAGTTTGTACATAGCATTTTAATCTTTTTTCTAAATCTGTTGGACTCATTCCAACTTTTAATAATAATGTAAGTGTGACCGTTTTCTACACGGAAATTTTTATCTAAAATCACAAATGTACATTCATCTTAAACGTACAATTAGCAATGTTTTTTTTGCGAACTTAAAATTAATATAAACTAGCTTTTAATACACATTACGGAGTTAAAAAAAAAACAAATTGAAACCGATAATAATAAACTATTTACGTCTTTTCGTCTCGTATAGACTAGGTAGTGCTATTTTAATTTCATCAAAATTGGTGTAAAAATCATATTATAAAGCGCATTTCCTAGTATGTCAAATTTTCAACATTTAGGTTCAGTTCAGCGAACTAGAATAAATAGAAAAGTAACTTGGCCGATAAAATGGTTCCACCCCACCGCGGTATTTTACGCGTGTAAAATACCGCGGTGGGCGGGGCAAAACAGCTACCCGCGCGCCCGCGTCACATGGTCGGTGGCGTGACCTTGATGCGCCAATCGCGTGCGAGCTATGCGTGTGTGTTTCGTTGGGTTAGCAGTATAATTGTGTGCTTAGATGGATCCAAATTCTAAGCGGCAATTGTATGGAATTACTCTTCCGTTTATTCTAGTTCGCTGGTACAGTTCCATGCTTTCAGTTGACATAATTTGTAGTATCTGTTTTTGACACACAAAAAAAAACAGTGGGAACCTTTTTGGTTCCCCTTACGAAATCTGTTATGGCAAAAATAAGTAAGAAAAAATCGCGACGCCATTTTGTTTTTAATACGTATCGTACAATTCCTTTCTTTGCATAATTGAAAAACTTTATAAGACTAGTTGTTACCCGCCGCTTTGCCCGCTTACTTAGAAATAAGCTTTTAATGCATTTGTAACATAATAATTTCCATAATAAATAATACAAAACCTTTATATTAGAAAAGCGTCATCTATGGATTCCAGGTAAAACAATTTAAAATGGCGGCGGCTTACGCAAAAGTTTTGTATGCGGAATATTTCATTTGATTTCATAAAACCTTTAAAATAATTTCATTTTCTTAATTACAGTGTATTTTGTTGTAAAATTTCAGCCCATAACAAACCGACAGACAGGCTAAAAAACATTTAAAAAAATTATAGAAGATAATAAAAAAAAAATCAACGTAAAACAATGTTACTTAGAACAGCGACAATTTAAAAGCTATTCACTAAATACAATAACTACATATATATCTACAATGTCAGTCGTTTCTTAATAACTGACACAAAGCTTTCAGTTAAGGTCGTGCTAAGCCAAAAAAAACGCAAGTAGTTAAAATTATAGAGAAAAGAAACTCTTTATGAAAAAAGATTTTTCCATAGCAATTCCATTATAAAATATCACTTGTATAATTCTTGGTCTTCTACTGTTTTAATGTTGTTATAGAAAATGTTATTCACTTTGAAAACAACTTTTGAAGAAACAAAATATATTATTTTTATTTTTCATTGGTTATTTTAGAGCATTAGCCCGCCCTTCCCTGATAGCTTTGTAGACATTAACTGTACAAAATATACATCTTTTCGTTAATTTAGTGCATTGACTAATCTTTCAACATTTACCTATTTTTTTTTAAGTAGTAAAATAATTTTAAGTCTTAAAATCAAAAGATCTTCTACTTGAAACTTCCAAAAACTACAGTGTAACAGGTCTGTTAAAGCAGTCAGAAATATGGCTGATTTATATCTTATGTTGAACAGAATTATAACATATGTATAACACATCTAAGAAATACGCTGAACATACATAACATATGCTGAACATACATAACGTATGCTGAACATGTTTGTAAAATATGTTGGAAATATCAATAATATTTGTTAAACATATTTCTAACAGAAATTGGTCAAATCTATAACATAGGTTAGGTACATCCATGACATAATAATGCTGGACATATCTACATCATATGATCTCTTACATAAGTTGAAAATATCTGTAACATATGTTGAACATAAATATCTATAACATAAGTTGGTCATATATAACATATGCTGAACATATCTAAATGATATGTTAGTTAATTATGTATATCAGCCATATTCTTAACATTTAACCATATCTAACGTATGTTACTTCATGTCTAAATTAACATATTGCACATTCATTTCCTTAACGTCACTAAACAAAAATGATTAATTTTGAGATAAGTAACTCCATCTATACTACGCACTTTACTCTATTGTTCTCAAAAACACTCAAAAAACAAACAAATTTTGTTTAGTGACATTAGAGAATTATAGTGCGATATTCAAATTTCTGTAACAGATGAGCAAAGTTGCAAAAAAAGGATCTGCGTCTACTGTTCGCAGTAGGCTTATAGGATTCCCCAGAATTAAATATCTAATTATGTACATCAATTATTTTATCAAAACATTTTAGGCCATTTCAGTTTCGTATAAGTTTTTTTCACACATTTTCAATCCTTCATCTATCTACCGATTATGTTCATACCTTAGCTAAGCCATATACACATTCTTAGGCACCACTTGGTTCAAAAATTAAAGTAAGTACAAGGAATGTACAACCAAATTGTAATTCGACGTCAACCAAGACTAGACGTTTTAAAATGTATGAAACTGTGTCGTGAAAAAAAATTGTGATCGCAAACTTTTCAATATTTTCGGCTCAATTCATTTGTTCATTCGTAATCGAACAGAAATACTTGTTTTACCTTTTTACCGATATAAAGGACGAAATTTTGAATTTACAGTTTTTTTTTTACGGTAAAAAATATCGAAAAATAGCTTAAAGACCATCTAAAAAACCACTCTAAGAATATTTATACTTCTTTTGGTACCAATATGAAATAAAACTGATTTTAAACCAATTTTTCTCTAATTAATGAGTCTCATTGGTACCAAAATAAGCACTAACGAACTAGAATAAATAGAATAGTAACTTGGCCGATAAAAGGGTTCCACCGTCTACGCGTAAAATACCGCGGTGGGCGGGGCAAACAGCTACCCGCGCGCCGCGTGTTGATGCGACCAATCGCGTGAGAGCTTTGTGTGTGTTTCGTTGGGATAGCAGTATAATTGTGTGCGTAGATGGACCCAAATTTTTAATTGTATAGAGTTTAGTTACTCTTCCGTTTATTCTAGTTCGCTGAAAATAAGTGAAAATATTCTGTTCAGAAATGTTCTTTAGACGGTCTTTTAAACATTTTTAAAAAAAAAATACCGTTTAAGATTTATATTGAAAACTGTATATTCAAGATTTTGGTCCTTGTCAAACTAATAGTCCAATTGGGATAGAATTGTCAATGCGTGACAAAATCCCTTACACAAAATAAAAAAAACGGTTTTAATTGAAATCAGTGCCATTAGAGTAAGGTCCATCTCAGCCTTTTTTCCCCGTTGCTTGCCAAGCACCTCAGGTAACCCCTGACATCAGACATTTAATGTTTTATATACATATACCAATATTATAAAGAGGAAAAGTTTGATTTTTTGTTTGTTTGACGCGAATAGGCTCCGAAACTACTGGATCGATTTGAAAAATTATTTCACCGTTTGGAAGCTACATTATCCCTTAGTAGTAGTAGAACATTGACTATATTTTGTTTCTCTTTACAACTTGGATTATTGTATAGCCCATGCGAAGCCGGAACGATCTGCTAGTCTTCAATAAAGATGTCAAGGGTTAACGTATTAATTAAAGCATTTAGCTTACACAATTCTCGATTCTATACACCCGAATAAATATCATCAAAAACGGCGTTGCCAATACAATATTTACAGTCGAATTCCATTGCACTATTCACTAGGACATTGAACAACCATTTTCACAATTTTTTTATTTCTAATTTATTTTATATTTTTAAAAATGCCTTATAGTATATTGCAAGCATATATCTAATGCCCCCTTTCTTAGATAAGACGAAAAGGATAAAATCTTAGTTAACAGATTTTCGTTAAAAATCATAAATAGTAAAAAATATCGAAAAAGTAGCTTAAGGACTGTCTCAAAAACAACTCTAAGAGTATTCATACTTCTTTTGGCACCAATCAAACTTATGAATACGAAAAAAAAATGGAAATAAAAAACCTTCATTTTAGATTTTTAAACAAATTTTATTTCTAATTCAAAAGTCTGATCGGTAGCAAAGTAATTATAAATATTTGTGGCGTCTCTGTCGCACTTCATCGCCCGCTACCAATCAGAGCGCTCGTTCTGAATCGCGCAAACGGTATTTTCAACGCGCGTACGACTGCTCCTAGCTACAATGCATGACCTGTGGACGGCCGTCTCCGGACACAACATCTGTCCTGGGGATATCCCTTTGCTAAAATGGAGGCAGACCGTCGTCGCTCCATATATTCTTAGGGTTGTTCTTTAGAAAATCTTTAAGCTACTTTTTCAATATTTATTACCATTTATTTATTTTTGACTTATGACGATAAAACTGTAAGTAAAAGATTTTGTCCTTTTCACCTTAACCACCCATTTCAAGTAGTTTTTGACTTAAACAATTTGGCACTTAAACTTCGGAGACCACATATTTTTTATGCCAAAATTTCTTTCAACTACCCTAAAAAATTTATTTACTATTTTCTACTTTTTAAAACCAATAAGTCATTTCACAAGTAGACTTGGACGCCTCGGCAAAGATTTCTATACGAGAAGTTTAACTCTTTTGTGTTTCATCTCTGGAAATACTTAATAGTACCACGAGTATACGTTTTTGAGCACAAACCTGAATTCTAGTTTCCGTTTCGCAAAAATTCTATCCATAGACAAACCATTTATTTATACAACCTCATTGGTTCTTTTAAACCAGCGAACTAGAATAAATAGAATAGTAACTTGGCCGATAAAAAGGTTCCACCGTCCACGCGTTAAATACCGCGGTGGGTGGGGCAAAGAGATCCGCGCGGCCGCGTGACCTTGATGCGACCAATCGCGTGCGAGCTTTGTGTGTTTGTGTTTTGTTGGGATAGCAGTATAATTGTGAGCGTAGATGGATTCAAATTCTAAGCGGCAATTGTATGGAGTTATTCTTCCGTTTATTCTAGTTCGCTGTGTTAAACACACCATGTTTTAAGGCATTTAAACTTCTTGGAGCTGCTATACCGCGGTAGGAGATTTCTCACAAAAGTTTAATAAGGGACAGACCCTTATCTATGGTTTTTTTGAAACAAATGTGCCAACGTTTGGAACCATTTTGTTCTAGTTATAGTGTCATTTAACATAACAAACAAGGGAAAATTGTTCCAAAACGTGGCACGCGCTTGTTATTATACGTTTCATATCTGTAGTATATATAAATCTATGGTTAAATACGCTTGACAGAAGTGCGTTATTTACGTCGATATATGTTGAAAGATACATTTAATCAAAGTCGTTCGTTTACTTTAATTCACGGTTGTTTCTTTTCACCAACATGCAATTTCAACTTTCCGTTTTTAATTACACTTTTTTGGTTAACCTTAATAATTTACTAAATCAAATTGACTGTAGACTTTTATTTCCTTTTTCTTCTTTTCGTGCCAACTAAGTGGCTAAGCTCTAATGTCACAATGGGATCTCTGATAACGCTTCACTTAATCTTAATTCCTATAAGATAATTGTTCTCTTTAAAAAGATGTCGCGTAAAATTTTTTCTTTTGGTTAAAATTCAATGTTTCCTTAAAAATATAGCTAGCACTTTAGCTAGTCGTAATGGCTAGAAGCTAGGCTAGTTCGAGACGAGTGTAGGGTTGAACTGTGCTGCGGTAGTGAGGGTGGCGGCATTCTCGCGCTGGCTGCCTGTCGCTCCTGCTCGTCCAACTGGGCTGCGAATTCTTCATCCAATGCCTGTTAATTAAGGGTTGTTTGCTTTTATTATAGCAGCTATTAAGAATTTAATACAAAAAAAACACAACTCTCCAAAAAACCCTTTTTTTGTTGCCTTGGATATCATCGAAAATTGTTACGTTAGTGCCCAGATTACGAATATATACATAAAAGTACTCAATGTACTCGTTTTTACAAATTGTTTTTTGAAAAAATTATCGTTAAAATTAAATTTTTCAGTCATTTGTTGAAAAAAAAAACGAGCAAAACTTACAAAATCATTCATGAATTGTGTGCATAAATAGATCCTTAATCATTATCATATCAAAAGCAACAAAACCACTGTAAACCAGTGTAATCTATGGGGTAACAATGTTCATTCAAATCATTCATTCAGTCGTTCATTCGTTCAAAAACAATATCGATCTTTTTGCTCTACAGTGTAAATGTAAAACAATTGAATAAAAGTTAAAATAAAATATAAATGTGATAATAAAAATTCTGAATAAAGAAACACGTATAGGTGTTAATAAAATTATATGAAATTCAAATAAACATGCAATGTTATTAAAGAGGCTAGTAAAATTATAAAAATACCCACTTTTCCTCATCGTCCAAATCTGCACGGTTAGCGTAAAGTATTTACAAAATGTTAGTATGTATAGTAATTTATGTACAAATATATTAAAATTGGTGCTTTTGCGTAGTATACATACAGTGTAAACTTCATGTAAAGTCACTCGATTTAACGACCAACTCTCGAAAGCGTCGAAATCGATTGGCTTTAGTTGGTTTATCTTGTATTCCATACAATGATACTTTCTCACCATTTAACGACCACTCTCTATAACGCCAAAAAATGCACAGTCCCTTCAGTGTCGTTACATAGAGTTTACACTGTATATATTTTGGATCCTACAGATATATATATGTTTTACCCTTGCTGAAATATTATTATTTATTTTGTTAACTGAATGAAAATGTTCTACCACCATGTTTAATTTCCTCACGATATTTTCCTCAATAGGAAGCTCAAGATCATTGGCGAGAATCGAACCTGCAGGCGCCAATCGACCTCAATCCTTACTGAGATAATATCGCTTCAAAGTTTAGCTTCGTCTTTTAAATGTGATAAAATAATGCATTATAGATAGTTCTTTATTGGACACAAACTTAAAACTAAAGGTAAAATAAAAACTAAGAATAAAAAAATAATGTACCACAATTGATCTCTTCCAGGCAACCTTTGGATGGAAAAGAGTTAATAAATGACTAAAATTGGATTTAGTGTACAATAAATAAAAAAAATAGAAATAGAGATCCGAGACAGTACATTAAGTGCTAATGAATATACTTATTTATGCCACTATAATTAAGCATTTATAAGCAAATTGCAATTCTTAGTATAATAAATTAAGGTAAAGATGTAAAAACACGTGGCACAGTGGTAAAAAGTCTGCTTTTCATTCTTTCAGCCCATGGTTTGATCCCGGCCAATGACTTATTAAGTTATGTGTGGATTTGCACTCGCTTTACGGTGAAGGAAAACATCGTGGGGAAACTGACATGTAGAAGACATATCTTTCGTGAAAGGAACTCCTTAAATTAATAAATTCTGCAGTGGAGTCACGACCCTCCGTAAAGAGAAATACATAGCAAGAGATGTACAAAATCTACCGAAACATTTTTAAGATTAAAAGTAGTAATATTTCCATATTCATATTATATCAGCTTTTAATATTAGCTATTCTATACCAATATTATAAAGAGTAAAAGTTCGATTGCTTTTTTGACGCGAATAGGCTCCGAAACTACTGGGCCGATTTAAAAAAAATATTTCACCGTTGGGAAGCTACATTATCCCCGAGTAACATAGGCTATATTATTTTGTTTCTCTTTGCTACTCAGATTATTTTACAACCCGTGCGAAACCAGGACAGGATGTTAGTTAACCGAACAAAAGATCTAAATACTGTGCAAAAAATAAATAAACAATAAACATACCATGCAGTCCAGAGGAGTCCAAGAGTCCAGTTGAGTTGTTCAGTTATGTTTCACCAGGCGAAAGTATTAGGTTAAAGCTCATGCTCTCATACTGGTTGTTTAAGCGCGTTCCTAATACTTAACCTAATCTAATATATTAATGAATATTAAATCTTAAAAATGTCGTATCCGCGTGAGATAATTCTAAGTGTATCTAAAACGTCAATACCAAAAGATACTATAAGAATGTTAGTATAATAATGTTATCGTCTTTTTTGTTAAATTTACTGTTTTTTTTCGTTGTAAATGATAAACGGCAAATAATATTGAAATATAGCTAAAAACTCGTCTGAAGAACAACTAAAAAGAATATTTTAAATTATTTTGGTACTAATCAATTAAAAATATTCTTTATTTGGTATGGAAATAGGTTAACACATAGGCTACTTTTTATACCGCAAACAATTGTGATCCCGTGGGATACGCAAATTACTTCAAAATCGATGTTACTCCTTCACGCTCCAAAGGCTGGACCGATTATGATGAGATTTACTACGAAGATAGGTTAGACCTTGGATTAACACATATGCTACTTTTTATCCCGGATTAACGCGAGTAGGTAACACCAGGGGGCTCAGCTAGTAAATATATAAAAAATATTTTTTTTAATACATACATATGTTATAGGTTTGCGTTTGACCACAGCTTACCTGGTGTTAAGCAGTGTTGTATGGTATATGAACATGGGTTTCATTTACCCGTGGAAAACTATTTATAGCTATATCAATACAGTTCGATTAACCGAAACCTCCGGTTTTTCGAACACACATGTCCCCCTATTTGTTCGGATTAGACTCTTTACTGTAAAATCGAACTATTTTACAAAAAGACGACCTTCACCAAAGCAAAAAATAAAAACAAAAAATAATTAGAAACATAACTTCTTTATTTACACATTAAATTATTAATTTCAAAAAGCTTAAAAAATATAAATTTAACCGATTGTATTTATAATTTCAATATCGCAGCATTATTGAACAAAATTTACGAAGAATTAAATTATCATGCTTTTTACTAAAATATAAAGTTACGGAATGTTAAATAATTTACAAAAGAAAGTCGAGAGCGAGCGAAAAGAGCGAATTCAAACCTTTTTAATTTACTTTTTTCACATAAATAATTTAGTAAAAAAAAATAAGGAATTATTAAGTATATTATTTTTTAAGCATCAACGAAAATATAAAAAAATAAATTTTATTATTAACAATCGCTCGCTTCGCTCAAATCGCTTCCCCCTTTAAGCATACAAGAAAACTTAACATTAAAAGACATTAAATATTTTTCATGCATTAAATTACCATAACAAGTAATAAATGTTATATTTATATAATGTAAATTAGTATTATCAACAGATAATTTTAGTAATATAATTAAGTAATTAATAGTAATAATACTATTGCTCTGTTAATCTTTATTAATTCGAACACAGAAATCAACTTTTGATATGAATTCTGTAATCTCGTATTTTGCAACGAAGTTCCTTATCGCGCGTTATGAAAGGGGTCTAAGACGGAAAAAATCTTACGAAAAGTTGTCACGACACTTTTTGCGCACGGTATGGCAACGTCGCATCTCCAAAATTTGTTCGGAAGTCAAATACGGCTATCAATGAAAGTATTCACTAATTGACAACAGCGCCATTCGTTTCAGGTGGAGTTGCGATTGAGCCTACTGATTAAGTTTATGTTACATTATATTTGTTATTAATAAAAAAAAACTATTCCTGCACTTCGAAAGGAACTTCGTTCCATCCGGTTGACCCTTGACACCTCTCAAGTTTTTTTTTATTATACTCTATCAATTAATATCATCATTATTTAAAATTTTGTACAACAAATGAAATATTCATGAGAACTTTGAGTTTTGAGAACAAATTTTTTATATATGACTTGATTCAATAAAATTATAATATAAAACATTTTGAGAGTGTGAGCAAAGAGTAGCGAACTATAAAATCTTTTTTCTTTATTTATTTTTTTATAAATTACGAGTTCTATTTTTTTTTCAGTGAACCGGATTAGCCATAGTGCGAACACCTTTACTTAAATAAAGATGTTTGCACAATGTCTATGTCGACAATATCTATCAAAGTTCTACATTTAATAAAGATGATTTATTATTTTGATTAGATATATTTATTTATTACATGCTTCTTAAATATTAAATAATTAATATAAAACTATATCCGATCTAAAAAAAACCCAGTGCCAGTGGGAAGAGTACCTAAAATGCCAGCCGAGTTGCCTCTTTGTATAACAATACTGATACGCAGTGCAAAGTAGAGGCCGGCATTTTGGTCACGAGTGGCGTCGACCAAACGCGCGTCTCTAAATCTTAAAGATATTTAGCTCCCGGTCCCACGGCCCCAATGTTTCTACCCCAAAAGGAACAAATAAGTAACCACTATCATTGACTAATAAATATGTATAATAGACGCTCAACCAAATGTTGAAAATCATACTTTGTATCATTCGATACACGTAGCGCCATCTATTCGATTTTTCTTGAAACGACTTCACTCGGGTCACGCAATCTACTATCGTTATATCACTATGCGACTGCAGCGCGTTACGGATTTTAGCGGCAGCTAGGCTGCACGCTCAATTTACAGCGCCATCTAGTTTTCATCGGTAATTATGGCAAACTTCCGCGCCACGCTGTATTGTATGGGAATCAGCAATCCTCTCTAGTATTCTGATCTCTGCCACTGGTGGCGATTCAGCGGCACACACGACTAAACTAAATTTAACGAAGCCCCGTCTCTTTTCATCTTAGATGGCCAGAAAGAGACGACACGTTCCGCACCATAGTCAAACTAACTAAAATCACGCCAAATGTACAAAATATAGGCGACTTTAGAACGCAATCACTTGTATCACTTTTAAAACTGCCTGCACATTCCATATTTGACGTGATTTTAGTTATTTTATCTGTGGTTCAGAACGTGCCGTCTCTTTCAGGCTACCTAAGATGAAAAGAGACGAGGCTTCTTTAAATTTAGTTTAGTCGTGTGTGCCGCTGAATCGCCAACACTATCCGAGTAATAGAATTTGCTCCTTTTGAGGTTCCCTGCAGATTCTGCCGCCACAGAAATATTAGTACATAATTAATATTAATAACTAATTTAATATCCCTTTCAAAATTTTATACAAAAGAATGGAAGCTAAGCTATTTGGCATGGTAGGGGAAGCATTAGTGGCTTTATCGTGTGAAGAAAACATTTAGAAGTTGATGTCCTCATAATTTAGATTAATTTTAATTACCGATCACCTTTGCGCCGGGTGCGGTCGATTGCGGGCTGTCCTGATTTTTTTATTTGTTTGTCTCTTTTCGTCATAAATGACCAAAAAGAGATGGTACGATCTAAACCATAGACAAAACATCTAAAATCACGTCAAACACGTCAGATTTAGAGCTGATACAATTGGGTGCGCTCTAAAATCGCTTACATTTTTCATATTTGACGTGATTTTAGTTGTTTTGTGTGTGGTTCAAAACGTGCCGTCTCTTTCTGGCCACCTAAGATGAAAAGAGACGGGGCTTCTTTAAATTTAGTTTAGTCGTGTGTGCCGCTGAATCGCCACCATTATTTATTTTATTGACATATAACGACTTGTAATTTATCTATTTACATTACCCGACGCCGTAATGATATTATAATATTAGAATTAGAATTGAAAATTGACATGGATACATATCATATACTTTTGTATTGATATCATACTATTTGACTTGTAACTTTGGTGTTATCAATAAATCATTTGTATTTGTATTTGACGAACCGAATTTCTACAAGTTTATTTATTTATGAAATGTATTTATTGTTGAATAAAAGTTTTCTTCTTCTTCTCATAATCAAATAATGGGCCAAGCCCTGGTGTCGAGAGTTTTCAAACCGCCCGAAGGGCGATTCGACTTAACGGCTGCTTGTACTGAGAAGAACAGCCGAGACCTACAATTTAACGTGTCATCCGACCAACGGTAGGGCCCAGATGAAAATGCCACTTTTTAAAGACTTTTAAGAGTCTTGTGCATGGTCACCCATCCGAGGACTGCCGCATCGACCGTTGCTTAACCTCGGTGATTACGTCAGACTATCTTAGTTAGCCGAGCTACAGGTGCTACGAAAAGTTGTTTGTCTACAAATATCAAACCCGCCCTTAAATAGCTAATTTAAATATACATACATCATAGGTATAATAGTTTAAAGGTATTCGAAAAACTTTGTCTGAACATCTTGTAATTTTAACTATCTAATTAAAATATTAAGAAAAAATACACATAATTTCCTAAAACATGGCAAAGGTTTGTGACATAATAAGAAAAAAAAACTTGGGTAATAAATGCTAAACAAGTGATGGTTAAGTCTGGGAAGCAATGTTAATATTAAAACTATCTTAATTTCTAAAATAATATTTAATTTATAATATACGAGTGGCACTTTAAAAATATCGAGCACAACACTGTTCAAATGTTATGCGACTTGGTCCGTGACCTCACTAAGACAGTCTGGTACAATTTGCAAAAACAAATTTGCATACATAACATGATTTTTTAATTTGAAATTGTAAATGTATATAATATTTTTAAATACAATTTTTGTCAGGCGCATTCGAGTGTACTTAAGGGGTAGTACACCTGCCAATGAATGTAAGGTACTAGTTAAAGTCTGGAAGATATCGCTTTTAATGATAATAGTACACCTGCCTATGAAAGTAAAGTACTAGTTAAAGTCTGGAAGAGATCGCTTTTAATGATAAGTTCGCCAATTAAGGCATATTAGCTTTTAAGTAGATTAAGTGTGTTTTCTGAAATTTATAATTTTAATGATAAGGTCGCCAGTTAAAGCCCACTAGCTTTTAAGTACTTTACGTGTGTTTTCTGAAATTTATAATTTTAAAATTTATAATCTTTTTTGTGAGTGTTTCAATAAAGTGTTTATATATCTACTTTTTTTTATCTCTGTTTAACCGCACCGCCTCGCGCATCTAGTAGAGTTATAAACGTCGGAAGAATACCGCAATAGGTACGAAATATATTAAAAACAAAATTATTAAATATATTAATTAGCAGTACTTCCACAAATATATGGTAAATCCCCAAACAGTTATATTATTATATATTATTATTATTAATTATTAAAAGCCTGTTGTGTCCCACTGCTGGGCAAAGGCCTCCCTTCTCTCCTTCCAGTCAGCCCGGTCTTCGGCTTTGGTGGCCCAGTCCTTATCAAATTTACACAGATCGTCGCGCCACCGTTTCCTTTTCCAAACAGTTATTGGGAACACATTATAACTGAGTAAATTTAAAGATGTTTGAAATTGCGCTCAGATGCAAATCTTTTAGCCCGGAATGGATTTGTGTCAACGCAATATACTACAGTAGAAACTCGATTATCCGACCTCCAGTTATATGGATTCGCGATTATCCGGACTACAGACCAATTGTCCAAACTCGTATATTTGAAAGTATGAACGAGTCAGACGTAAAAAAACAACATAAAAAAAAAAATTTTTTTTCATACTTTCGATTATCCGGTTTTTTTTTTATGATGGATAGGCAAGCGCTTGATCGTAACTCACCTGATCTTATGTGATGTTGCGATCTAGGGTGGAGCGCGCTTGCCTAGAAGAAACCGATTCACTCTCGCCTTGAAAACAGCGAGGTTATAGTTCAGAGGGAACAGGGATTCCGGCAATGAGTTCCACAGTTTAATGGTCCGCACAATATATGTGGAAGCGAAACGCTTCGTGCGGATTTTTGGAATTTCAACTGTATAGCGGTGCCTCCTAGCCGTCTGCCTGCTCGTCCGATAGTGGAAAGGGGCCGGGGGAATTAATTTTACCGGAGAATTTTAGATTATCCGAATACCTAACAACAACAATTAGTTCGGTTCGAGTTTCTACTGTATATTAAACTACTGAATCCGGGGGTCCCTCATTTCTATCCACGCCAATCTTTTTCAAGTTAACCGTGGACAACTGACTTACTGGTACGTCACCCGCGTTCGAATAACTATTGGATCCCCTGACAGGTCCCCAACGGCTGAAATGCGTCGTCTGCTGATCGTCGCTACTCACTGAATCTGTCGTGTACGTGGACCCGCTTTTCATTGTACTGTATCTACTGCTATCTAAGGACGGTAGATCGATAACTACCGCCTCCATAGCTATATCTTGCTTCAAACTCTGCTGGGATATGCTACGTTTCATTGGGGATAGTGTATCCGTTTTGAAAAGGTGTTCGGACATGCTTTGTCGGTTCAGTTTCTTTTTGTCGACAGGTCTCGATCGTTCCAGCGAAGGCCGTTTGGTTTCTTCTATCTCGTACGCCATTATCGGTTCGCGTCGCTCGTTTGAGCTGTTGAAGACAGAGAAGCCGGAGATTTTCTCGGACACGAGTTTTAGGTTCGACGTTGAGGCATAGCGGGATGCTTTAGTGAGTTTGCCGCGTTTCGTCGTGCTATACGCGCTCGTTGCGGCCGATTTCGTTTCTCTAGACGGACTGATGCTGCGTCTGCGATCCATGTTGGGAGTGTTGGCGGCTGATAGAAAGTTTAGACTGGTCCTGGACCGCGACAAGGATCCCATGAAGGAGTTCCGCTGTTGGTAAGCGGAGAGAATGTGTTGGAGTACGTTGGTTGGCCACGGCGCGTCCAAGTAGAGACCTCTGTCGGGTATCTTTTTGCCGAACTTCTTCTCGTGATCGTCGAGGTGTTTGGCAAACTTGTTTATAAGTTTCTGTCGTGGATAAAGGGAGGTGGTTAGCTCGTGTTGGTTGTTCGTGGGACGGCACGGACGGCGATGACGTCACAATAAGCTTACGTCACGGTTGGCTAGATGGTTTCCTAAGTTTGCTTTTGAAATGCGTTGATTACGACTCAAAGATTAATAATAATGGGCTTTCTAGAAATAATTTTTATTTTTAACTGGGAATACCCTCTTACGACCCAATCTCCAATACAGTAAATTAGATAGATAGATTATTTTTTAGCACACTTATTAAAGTAAGCTAATTACACGAGTACAAATAAAAAAATATAAGGTTTAACAAATTATGAGGCGATTACGTGGTACACGTCAAATTTACCACCACGTCGTTTTAGATTAGGGGGTTAAAAACTGACTTATGGAAAATTCGTTTTTTTACACGCTTTATATTAGCTTCACCTGTATGTTTGTATGTATGTTTGTTTGTATGTTTGTTTGGAACCGACTTATTTGGAAGCGATTTTGACCCACTTTAAACGGCCAGATTTCGTTGAAACTTTGTAGATTTATTGAGGACCGATGACAATACACTAATTTGATAAAATTATTACATTTTTTTGTTTCTATGTTTGTTTGTAACCGACTATTTTGGGCGCGATTTTGACCCACTTAAAACGGCCAGATAAGCGTGTTTTTAGTTTTTTTAAACTACTATTATTTATTAATTAAATATTAATGTTCAGTCCCGAGTGGCCTATTAAATTAGTTTTATTAGTGGTTTTGTTTTTAGTTCTTAATTTTATAATTGGCTTGTAATTGTATTATCAATTACATATTATAGATTTGAGAATAAAGCAATCTAAAATCTCACGACGAGCGGGATTAGAATCCGAGTATCCTGCAAACCAGTCCGAACGCTCTAGACACTAAGCGATGATCAACTGACCGTTCACTGAAAATTCGAGATCTATTTTATTTTGATGTTTTTATTAAAGCAAATTATTAATAATCCGCCAACCCACACTTGGCCAGCGTGGTGGATTATGGCCTATATCTCTCTCCTAGTGAGAGAAGGCCCCGAGTCCCTGCAGCGGGAACGTATAGTGGGCTGCTTATGCTTATTAAAGCAAATTAGGTCTTAGGAGGTTAGGTATTACAGTGAATTATCACAACTGGAAATTGTAATTTAAATACATATTTATGGCAGTATTGCAACGCATTTCAAAGTATATATGTACCTATGTGTATTATGGGATATTTTTTTATATCTACAAATACTCCGTAAAACCATAACCAGTGCATTTATTCACATTCACACCACCACCGCTACACAAAGACTATAAAGAAACAGATAACTAACTTTGTTATATTAAAAAAAAAACAAAACAAAAAAAAACAAGCGATAAACTTTAAAAGTATAGAAAAATATATTTTTATTACAAATAAAAAATATCAATTTACTTTTATTTTCAACATAAAATTGTATAGTATGCAGTAAACTACCTACATATAAAAAAACAATTATGTTTTTTTATACTTTCAATAAAAAAAATATAAATGTTTAAGATAGGTACCCATCTATTAAGCGATAAACTTTTTGATTACTTTACGCATATCATTTCGAAACAGATATTCCCCAAAATATCTAATACCAAATAACTGTTATTAAATTATTTTATTACTTTAAATTGTAATAAGGAAACCAATTTTCCAAAAAAACTTGTAGTAGTTTTTAAGATCTAACATATAAAATTACCATGTCACAATGTTAGTTACCGTACTCCTCCAAAACGGCTTGGCCGATTTTTACCAAATTTATATGCGTATTCAGTAGGTCTGAGAATCGGCTACTATTTATTTTTCATACTCTTAAGTGATAAGGGTTGTTAAATTTTAAATATTTTTTTTTAATTTTTCGACGTTTTTTTTACCAACCCCAATTTTTTATTAGCCATTTTAATTATTTAATCATTATTCTTTCCCGCTCGATAACTGATCAGTAGTGTTTTTAACTGTTCTTAGGCAAAACAAATTTTGCCGGGTCAGCTAGTATTAGATATAAACAAAGTTATCCATCTGTGTTCTTCATAGTCTTTGCTACATAAAGCTGCTTAAACAAACATGCAAACACACAACCAGGCATGCACAAACACCGTCACCAATATATTGTATATACACATTTTTATATTTATATACATTTGTGACAAAACCATTTTTAATTTAAGGCAATATAAATAAAAAATGCAATGTCTGGCTAATACCGACAAAATAAACGTTATATTAAATTAAATTATTATATAAATGAATAAAATAAATAAATATTAGGACTCATTTCACACACGGCTGGTTAACTCCATACTGAACCATTTCTAGTTTGTGTTATGGTAGCTAACACAACTGAATATGAGAAGAGCATATTTTGAAATTCCTATAAAACGTGACTTTGTAACTTTGTGTATTATTTTATTTTTATATTGACTGGCACCCCCATATAGTACCTGTTATTACTATTTAATTTCCTATGGGTTATTTTGTGCCCGAATTATTTTTTTTTTTAATAAATTTATTTATTTATGAAACTCCTGTGTAAAATAATAGAGCTACAGATTTTCCAAATTTATTATCTTTAATTCAGTGTTAAGAATCTTTAGAGTTCCAAAATACCATTACGTAAAATTCACTCAATAGTTTTTATTTTCCTTAAAATAGTCGTTTTGAAATTTCAAAACATTGTACTTCCGAGAGTAATAAAAGTTTGAAACATATCTTACTTTCTAGAAAAGTTAAAGAATATTATTTCAATATTGTTCTTTGTTGATTTTCATATTAATTTATTTCGTGGAATTCTTACTGCCGCGCGTGAGGCGCTTCGCTCGAATTTAGTATGGCACGGCCGAGCTCGGTACAATAGCGCCTTAAGTAAGATTAACGCACGTGAAAATGTATTTGAATTTTGGAAGTAAATTTGAAATATTTAGTGTAATTCCACTGTAATCCGAAACGAAATTGTGATAGAGATAGATAAGCAAAGAAAACTTCAGAATATTAAAAACACAAAACACATTAAAGCTTAGTACTCGTATTTCAGATTTTCTGCAGTGAATATGCTCCGCAAAGTACAAAATTCAAATACAAAATGTCTTTATTTGACACTTACTTACATTTATTAACTAATAACAACAACAAAATGATTTGGAGTCTAAAACTTCCAAACTAGTTCTACAAACTTTATATTAGAAGCCAATAAAAAATTTAACTATCCATATACATATGTCAAATATACAAACTTAAGTATAATTAATTAATTTACTACAAGTTAAGAAAGTTAGACATTAAAGTATTGAAAATTTAGAAAACAAATTTATTATTATTTTATTTATTTAGATTTGAATAAATGTTAATTTGAGACTTAAGTCAACATCTTTCGAAAGAAGTAACAAAAAGGAAAATATCCTAGTTAAAACAAAGTAACGACTGAATCAGTAGATTAATTGAAAACTTTGCCTTTATTAAATAATAATGGGTTTGTCACAAATGTATAAAACACTAACATAGAATAAACATAAGAAAAGAACTGGCGATCAAAAGACACTTAGTCTTCCATCGCTAGCAAGTAAGTATAGTGCTGTAAAAATACACATAAACCTTCAAATTCCTCCAAAAAATACATTTACAATTATGTATTTTTGATTTAAAATTTAACTCATATAATTCAAATAAATAAAATCATAATAATAGTATCTACACGCTTGTCGATTTGCGCATATTTTTATTGCCTTATATCCTTTTGACTAGCCCAATACAAGTACTTGACTACACATAACTACGCCTCAAAAATACTAACTTGACCCCAATACTACTAAATCGGCATCAAAAATACTAAATCAACCCCAGTACTAAAAAAACAATACCATTTGTACTATGCAAATTTTTATGATAATTTGTCAGTTTTCTGTCGCCAAGCGTGGATAGCGAGAATCACTCTTCCACCGCCTTTAGCTAAACATTAACTAAGCTACACTGTACACACAGTGATACATACACTTTCTTTTTTTAGTTCAGACACTTTCTAGGACGGATAAAGTCCTATCTATCAAATATACCACTGCTTCAAAATGACTAAATAAACCCCAATACTACCAAATCAGCCTCAAAAATACTATGCCCACATCTGTACTAGAGACACAAAACTACTTTTAATCAATATGAACCTACCAGAAATATACTAAATCAGCCTCAAATTTACTATCCCAACCTTTATATTACTAAAAGAGCTAATGCTACTGCTAATCAATACTACAAATGTCTCAAACACCTCAAACATTATCTATATCGGCCCTAATTCTACTAAATTCTATTCCGAACCAGCCCCAAAAGTTCTAAATCAGCCCCAAACATACTAAATACACCCTAGTTCTACTAAATTTAATTCCCGACTTGCTTCAAAAGTACTGAAGCAGCTTCAAACCTACTAAATACGTCCTAGTTCTACTAAAGTCTAGACCTGCCTCAAAATTACTAAATCAGCCCCAAACATAATAAATCGGCCCCAAAATCTCCAAAATTCTAGGCCAGCCTCAAAATTAACTAAATCAGCCCCAAACATAATAAATCAGCCCCGAATCTCCTAAATTCTAGTCCAGCCTCAAATTTACTAAATCAGCCCCAAAAATAATAAATCGGCCGCAAATCTCCTAAATCCCTCAAACAAGTATAATATGACTCACCAGCTTCCTGTCGCCATGCGTGGCGCGCCACTCCTTGAGCTCAAGGGAGTAACGCTCTTCCACAGCTTTCAGCTTGTTGCTCTCGTGGTTCATTAGAGCTTTGCGCTTCTCGTTCTGATACTGCTCCAGCTCGCGGAGCAACGCCTGTTGAATGATAACGATTTTTACAACTTCGTTGGCGTAATGGTACCATGCGTGACTGCCAATCAGAAGGTTCTGGGCTCGATTACCGGCAGGGCCTACATCTTTGTGCCGAATTAAATTTGTTGGGACAATTAAAGAACGAACGTGTTATTTCGCCTTTTTATTTTGTTAAAGGTACGGAACCATTCATGCATGGAACCATTCGAGCTTGATTTACACTTGGTCAATTATTTTTTCTTCTTACAGCTAGGCAAATGCCTAAAAGGTAAAAACGGGACCCTATTACTAAGCCTCCGCTGTCTGTCTGTAACCAATCTGTATCTCAGAAACCGTGATAGCTAGAAAGCTGAAATTTTCACAAGTCATGTATTTTCCGTGCCACTAAAAATAAAAAATAATTTATGAATTTTGGTTATCTCCTTAAATTAAATGCATTTTTTGCTATATATCAAAAACTGTAAAAGGTAGACGCTAAAAATTTGCACAGCTTTAAAAATGTATATAAGCTTTAGCGAACTTCAGATAAGGTACCAGAGGAAATATGGATCGCCAAGACACAGGCTCACGCCTAGGTTGGCGGGGTCCATGGAGTAAACTTAGCGGCCTTACTCAAAACTAATCAGCTATATAAACAGAAATGCAAATTATACAATAATGCCCAAGATATTTATGCCGTCAATTGTATGGTAATTATGGTATGTAGTACGAAAGCCCTGTTAAATGACCATAAATAAACTATTTTGAATTTGAATTAACAAAAAAAATGATAATAAATATTTCCCCATACATAGTGGAATCTCTTAGTATCGGAGGCCAAGATCCGATTCGGGTCGACGTGCCAACCCAGTTAGCTAGTTTAGATTTTTTTTTATATTGTATACTTATAATCTTTTGACATTTCTTTTAAATATTATTGCTTAGCTGTAAATTATAGTGGAGTGCAATTAACTTATAAATTGACTAATTAATTGACTTTTTGCACACCGCATATACGGTAGTCTACAAGGGACATTTTATATTATTTTCCATGTTTTTATATTACCTGTGGCTACGCAAATAAAATTATTTCATTTCATTTCATTTCATTTGATACGTGTTATATTGCTATTTATCTAAAAAAATGGTACGGAGCCCTTCTGGCCAAAATTCAGGCTCGCTGACTCGAGCTTGGCCAATTTATTTAATTCTTTATATTTACCTCTCCCGCGGCTTTAAGCTCTTCCTTAGCTTTCGCGTGCTTGGTGGCCAATCTCTGCTGTTCCGCTCTGTACCTCTTCTTTTCACTCTCTTGGAACTGGAACAGATAAGTATTATATTGATGATTTGATGATTGATGATGGTTGATGATGAAGTATTATATTAAACACATAAATCCTCCTCTTCTATTCTAATTTGTATTATGGTTGCTAACACAAATGATATACAACATATATGTACATACGAACATACTTTATATTGATACATATTTAACACCCAGACCGACAGCCAAAAAGTTCAGTTAATCACAAAGGTTTTTTTTTTAATTTCACACACGGTTGGTTAGCCCCATATTGAACTGTTTCTAGTTCGTATTATGGTTGCTAACACAACTGATGTAACACAAATACGTACAAACATAAATAATTTATATCGTTACATATTTAACGCCCAGACCGATAGCCAACAAATTTAGTTATGCACAAAGATGTTAGCTATGCATGCTATGAATCCGGGACTCTCCGGTTAGCTTTACGGCATGGTAAAACAATAACCCAACGAGGTTATCTAATTTATCACTATACGACTGCAGCGCGTTGCGGAATTTGTCGGCAGCTAGGCTGCACGCTCGATTTGCGTAATTATGGCATACTTCCGCACCACGCTTTATTGTATGAGAATCAGCAATCCTCTCTAGTATTCTGATTTCTGCCCTTACTAAACATTCTTCTTCTATCTATCTTCTTCTTCTAATATATTAAATTTCCATGTCACAATGTTAGTTACCGTACTCCTTCGAAACGACTTGACTGATTTTTACCAAATTTTATATGCGTATTCAGTAGGTCTGAGAATCGGCTACTATTATGTATAGAAGCTAAACCAACTAAAGCCAATTGATAATCGACGCTTTAGAGTGTTTGTAGTTAAATCGAGTGACGTTACATGGAGTTTACACTGTATAGTCAAACACTGTCCGATCCAGCCAGATGTATCTCGATCCAGCCAGCTGTACCTCGATCCAGTCAGCTGTACCTCGATCCAGCCAGCTGTACCTCAATCCAGCCAGCTGTATCTCGATAGAGGCTCACGCTCACCTTCTTGAGCTTATCTCGGTCGTCGTCGTGCGAGGAGGGCAGGGTGGATATCCTCAACGACTCGCGGAACATCATCTCGCGCGCCTTCTGCTCCTGCCGGATGCGCTTCGGCAGCGAGCGCTTCTCCAGCGCCTGGCACTTCCCTAGCTCCTCTTCTTTGCGGGTGTTCTTCCTGAATAGAATAGCATTTATTCGTCATAACGTATCCTAATTATTACAATTTAGAAGTTTAATAAAAGGAAACAATACTTTCTCGTCAAGTTCACGTTCATACATTATTCATTATTTAACAAGTTTCACTTCAATAAAAAAAAAAAAACAAATTCAAATTATCATTTATTTCAGACAAGGTCCATACAGAAAATAATAAAAACATTTCATAATCAAAACAAACACAAATTTTGGTCATCCGATACAAATATTCAATGTCATAAAATAAAATAATAGTAATAAATAGCAAATATTGAAGATAATTAAATTAGTTAATAAATGAAATTAAATTAGATACTTAAAATGTCAATATTAATCGCAATTATTATTATTAATGAAAAAAGAAAGAAATAACATTAGCAGATTAGGCTCACAAGTCAACTCCGGGTCTAAAAAAAGCTATTTGCAATTGATGCCACTGATAATAAGAACGGCCTCCACTTTCAAGTCTCTCAAGGCGCTATTTTTTTTTCTAACGTTTTTTTTATGATGGATAGGCAAGCGCTTGATCGAAACTCACCTGATGTTAAGTGATGTTGCGATCTAGGGTGGTGCGCGCTTGCCTAGAAGAAACCGATTCACTCTCGCCTTGAAGACAGTGGGGTTATAGTTCGTTTTGAGGCGTCACTCGTTAAACTGTATGTCCTGGCTGTTAGTCTTGGCACTCTTGGATAACTCTCGATATTAGAGCTTCGTCACTTAACTAATACAAATAAATAATAATAATAGTTTAAAAAAACTAAAACGCACGCTTATCTGACCGTTTTAAGTGGGTCAAAATCGCGCCTAAAGAAATCGGTTACAAACAAACATACAAACAAAAATACAAAAAAAATGGAATAATTTTATCAAATTAGTGTATTGTCATCGGTCCTCAATAAATCTACAAAGTTTCAACGAAATCTGGCCGTTTAAAGTGGGTCAAAATCGCGCCCAAAGAAGTCTGTTACAAACAAACATACAGGTGAAGCTAATAAAAAGCGTGTAAAAAGGTGTCACAACATTACTTAGTCACACACACATACGCACGCACGCACGTACGTACACGCACGCACGCAAGCACGCACGCACGCCCGCACGCAATCACGCCCGCAAGCCCAACGCACACACACACAAACCTCTTAATCTGGTCGAGCTCCTTGTCGTGGCGCACGAGCATCTGGTGGCGCCGCAGCAGGAACTCCTCCTTGAGCTGCCGCTTGGCGAGCTGGTGCCGCTCGTGGATCTGCTTCTCCTCCAGCTCCCACAGCGCCGCCTCGTGGTTCCGCATTATCTGGGGTCGAGACATTATGACAACAAGATCATAAATATTGTATAACTCGTTTCAATAAAGAACACTTTTGAAAGTTAATTTCCTCTTGCTACTTTGGAGCATGCCCATCTTAATTTTAATATATATAAATCTCGTGTCACAATGTTTATCCTCAATGGACTCCTAAACCACTTAACCGATATAATAAAATTCGCACACCAAGTGCAGTTCGATCCAACTTGAGAGATAGGATAGTTTAAATCTCAAATTATAGTCGCAATTTAATTTATTGCTAATTATTGCCTGTTATTATTTGACTGTCACAATTATCTGTTAACTCCAAATAATTCTAATTACAGATATCGATACCTTTCGACTGGGTTGAGTAAGTAATCAATAGATGGCGCTGCTATGGTAAATCTACGAACGTGTCATATAAGCTGCACTATCTATTTTTCATATCCCTAAGTGAGGCAAAACAACGTTTGCCGGGTCAGCTAGCAGTAGAATATAAAGCTCTCAAATAGGCCACCGGAACACACAGTTAGGCGCTTGGCTATAGATTTTTAAATTTGCGGGTAGTTGCACTAGAATATGCCCTACCACCATGCTATGGTCTCCTCACGATGTTCTCTCTCTTTCTCTCCTCTTTCACCGAGAGCTTAAGCTCATTGTCAGGAATGGAACCCACGCCGCTCGTGGTGCTTGTCGTGTATATTCAGGCGGCGTTACCTGGTGTCGTTGCTGCAGGTACTGCCTGTCGGCGAGCGCCTGCCGCTCGCGGTGCTTGTCGTGTATATTCAGGCGGCGTTACCTGGTGTCGTTGCTGCAGGTACTGCCTGTCGGCGAGCGCCTGCCGCTCGCGGTGCTTGTCGTGTATATTCAGGCGGCGTTACCTGGTGCCGTTGCTGCAGGTACTGCCTGTCGGCGAGCGCCTGCCGCTCGCGGTGGTTGTCGTGTATGCGGCGCAGCATGGCGTCGTGCTCCTCGGCGAGCGCGGCGACGTACGCGCGCTCGCGCTCCGCGTGCTCGGCGTCGAGCCGCCCGCGGTGCTGCCGGTACGCCTCCTTGCGACGCTCCTTCGGCAGCATCTCCACTTCCTGTTACAAAAGAAAAAAAAAAAACTTTATTATGCACGTACGTAGAGTATTAACATACAAAAAACAAGATTGGGATGTATAATAGACAATAAGTATGTACAATAGTTTGTCAGCGGCATGCTGGGGTACGACACTCTAGAATTAATAATAATAATAATAAATATTTGGACGCTTTCACACACGGCTGGTTAGCCCCATACTGAACCATTTCTAGCTCGTATTATGGTTGCTAACACAACTGATATACTACATATACATACATACATATTATATATATAAATACATATTTAACACCCAGACCCACAGCCAACAAATTTAGTTAAGCACAAAGATGTTGACCGGGCCGGGAATCGAACCCGGAACCTTCTGATTAGCAGACCGGCATGGTAACCTTTACGCCAACGAGGTCGTCGATTAAGGCGGGCGGTGTCGCTGCTCACTTATGTGTGGTAAATCATATCGGGCCGCAGAAGCCTGCCCTCAGTGTTAGAACGGTTGAGAGTTATGCTTCCCGATAAGTACATAAGAGGTCGGAGACATACCCTATTTAGTGCACCCTTAGCAAGGACAGAGGCCGGGCGGCTCGCTCCCTTACCGAGAGCTATGTTCATGTTTAATGAATTGTTAAAAAATAACCAGGATCTTGATCTTTTTAGCTGTAATAAGGCAGAACTAAAGATTTTTATAATGTAATAAATTTAAAACCAATGAAATGAAAAAATATAATGTAGTGTATTTAATTGACTTGGATAAGCGAATTGGAGTGAATCTGTAATGTTTATTTTAAGGTTTTTAAAATAAATAAATAAGTACATGCACAAGAGGAACAGGTTCAGCATAATGCTGAAGTACACTAGGTCCAATCGACCTAACATACCAATCATTCCAATCATTTACAGTGTAACTCCATGTAACGTCACTCGATTTAGTTGGTGCGATCGATAGAAGTTTATGGGGTTTTTACCTCAAGTATATGGGGTCGCCTACCCTTGTCTCCAGGCTGCCATTTAGGAAAAATAGGTAAGAACGCATTTTGGAATTATAGTGTTTAACCCCATGTAACGTCACTCGATTTATCGACAAACTCTCTAAAGCGTCGAAATCAATTGGCTTTAGTTGGTTTAACTTGTATTCCATACAATGATACATTCTTTTCATTTAACGACCACTCACTATAACGCCATGAAATGCACAGTCCCTTGAGTGTCGTTTACAGAGTTTACACTATACTATATTTTATTTATAAAATGGTTATATACAAAAATCAAGATATAAGTAGGCCATAAGTATATGCACAAGGGAGCAGGTCCAGCATAATGTTGGAGTACATTTATGATCCCGCTTTCCATACCACTCGATGGAGGATCGAAAGCGGGATTGGGCACTTCCGATCCCCCATTCTATCCCACTTCCAATCCCTCTTCCTGCCTCATTTCCCATACCACTCGATCGGGGATCGAAAACTCTATAACGCCATAAACTGCACAGTCCCTCCAGTGTCATTGTATAGAGTTAAGAAACTTTATTTTGATTTTGCTTTTTCTTAATTTTTGTGTGAACCAAGTAAATACCTGCTTCATGAGCCGGAGCTCCTTCTTGAGCGTGTCCCGGAACTGCCTGAGCTTGATTGGAGAGGAGGCCTATACCCAGCAGTGGGAAGATACAGGCTGATGATGATGATGAGTAGATACCTGCTTTATAATTCTAATTCTAATTTGAAGTGGGGGTGATGAGACCTGCACTGACATCCCGCTAGGGGCGTATTGTGCATTCCCCCCTTACCAGCCTACCCAAGCCAACCGAGCTCCTTGAAATAACGGATCACAGCCCTGGCTCGCTGGTATACCTGTTCCACCACTCCTGTTCCTGTTCCACTGTTGCGTCAGATGGTCTGTTTGTCTGAGGATTAACAATGGAAAGCGAACTTTCATCTTGAGCTGCTACCATCTTACCTGCTTCATAAGCCGGAGCTCCTTCTTGAGCGTGTCACGGAACTGCCTGAGCTTGATTGGAGAGGAGGCCTATACCCAGCAGTGGGAAGATACAGGCTGATGATGATAATGATGATGATGATGAGTAAATACCTGCTTCATGAGCCGAAGCTCCTTCTTGAGCGTGTCGCGGAACTGCCTGAGCATGATTGGAGAGGAGGCCTATACCCAGCAGTGGGAAGATACAGGCTGATGATGGTGATGATGATGATGATGATGATGATAAGTAAATACCTGCTTCATGAGCCGGAGCTCCTTCTTGAGCGTGTCGCGGAACAGCCTGAGCTTGATTGGAGAGGAGGCCTATACCCAGCAGTGGGAAGATACAGGCTGATGATGGTGATGATGAGTATATACCTGCTTCATAAGTCGGAGCTCCTTCTTGAGCGTGTCGCGGAACTGCCTGAGCTTGATTGGAGAGGAGACCTATACCCAGCAGTGGGAAGATACAGGCTGATGATGGTGATGATGATGATGATGATGATGATAAGTAAATACCTGCTTCATGAGCCGGAGCTCCTTCTTGAGCGTGTCGCGGAACAGCCTGAGCTTGATTGGAGAGGAGGCCTATACCCAGCAGTGGGAAGATACAGGCTGCTGCTGATGATGATGATGACGATAAGTAAATACCTGCTTCATAAGCCGGAGCTCCTTCTTGAGCGTGTCGCGGAACTGCCTGAGCTTGATTGGAGAGGAGGCCTATACCCAGCAGTGGGAAGATACAGGCTGATGATGGTGATGATGATGATGATGATGAGTATATACCTGCTTCATAAGCCGGAGCTCCTTCTTGAGCGTGTCGCGGAACTGCCTGAGCTTGATTGGAGAGGAGGCCTATACCCAGCAGTGGGAAGATACAGGCTGATGATGATGATGAGTAAATACCTGCTTCATAATTCTAATTCTAATTTGAAGTGGGGGTGATGAGACCTGCACTGACATCCCGCTAGGGGCGTATTGTGCATTCCCCCCTTACCAGCCTACCCAAGCCAACCGAGCTCCTTGAAGAAACGGAGCACAGCCCTGGCTCGCTGGCATACCTGTTCCACCCCTGTTGCGTCAGATGGTCTGTTTGTCTGAAGATTAACAATGGAAAGCGAACTTTCATCTTGAGCTGCTACCATCCTACCTGCTTCATAAGCCGGAGCTCCTTCTTGAGCGTGTCGGAACTGCCTGAGCTTGATTGGAGAGGAGGCCTATACCCAGCAGTGGGAAGATACAGGCTGATGATGGTGATGATGATGATGATGATGAGTTTATACCTGCTTCATAAGCCGGAGCTCCTTCTTGAGCGTGTCCCGGAACTGCCTGAGCTTGAGCTCGTGCTCGGCGCGCAGCCGCTTGGCTGCAGCCCGCAGCTCCGACTCGAGCTGCTGCTCGGCGCGCTCGGCGGCCGCGCGCTGCGCCCGCGCCAGCGTCTCCAGGTCCGTGTCGTGCGCGCGCACCAGCGACGCCAGCTCCGCCTCGAACCTGATAACACAATACAGAACTTTATTAGCCATAAGTCTTCTTCTTCTTATGGTGCCTCTCCAACTAATGAAGGTAGGCAATCAGCTCTGCATACTTCAATTTGTCCATTGCTAAGCGAAACGACAGAGAGGCAGACCACCAGCCCGATGGTCAGATGACATCGTTAGGCACGCTGAAAAGAGCTGGTGGAAACTGGCTGAAGACCGTACTGTATGGCGTGTTGGAGAGGAGGCCTATACCCACCAGTGGGAAGACAAAAGCTGATGATGATGAAGCGAAACAATTCAGCGGCACTTCTGATCCCGGTCCATTAGCCATTAATGACATACGCTAAAAGCAAGGCGCACTCCAATCATTATCTAAATACTAGTAAAATAACTTTTAAATATTCTACACCATTGAATACTATACACAATATAAATTGTTTTTTCATTCTTATCTATTAAATTTAAAACCTATTACTACTTATAATTACCTATATATACGACCTATAATTACCTATATATACTACCTATAATTACCTATATATACTACCTATAATTACCTATATATACTACCTATAATTACCTATATATACTACCTATAATTACCTATATATAATACTTTTTACTCAAAAATAAAGAAGAAAAAGGATTCAAGTTCCATATTCATATATTCGCTAAAATTATATAAGGGGTAATCCCTTAAAACCCCTTCAAAAAAACTCTTTATTTTCTGTTCAAACATATTCTTCTCGTTAATCTATTAAGATTAATTTGCAATTTTTTAGATAATAGTACGAGACCCGTCACAAGCAAGCTCGCGTCGCTTGTCCAATAACTTTTTAAACTGGCCTCTAAAACATTGTTACGCTGACCTCTTATCCTGTTGCTCCCTAAAGTGCTGCTCTTTCGCGTTGAGGTCCTGGAACTGCTTCTGCTCCTGTTTCTGCAGCATCTTGATCTCTCTCAGCTCCTGCTTCCTCAGCGCGTGGTCGTCCCACGTGCGACCCGACTCCTCGTCGCCCCATATCACCTGGCCAATCAAAACTAGTTAATAAATAAATAATAAAAAATTCATTAATTTTTATCGCCATATTAGTTTTACATTATTTAGCAATGGGTCCCAAACTCGGCTAGACCAGTATCTTTTTAACCCTGCAGCCTGGGTGAAAGAAATCCCATATAACCTGGCTGCGCCTCATCGTAGCCGGGTATCTTGTTGAAGATTTTCCCCTCGTCCACAAAAAAATAAAAAGGCCAGTGTCTTATGCTCCCGTGAACCTCTGTTGTTTGCTGTGCCGACCCCACCTAGTGGGATTAGGCAAGGAAGAAGAAGAAGAAGATAATGTGATGATATATACCTTGGAAGAAGAAACATCTATAGCCGCACGTAAAACCGATGTCTGGCTGTTAGTCCTAGTACAAGCAGAGTTAAGCCAAGTCCGAGGCCTTTAGGCGGCTTGAAAACTCTCGACACCAGAGCTTGGCCACTTAGCTTATACAAAGAAGAAGAAGATGATGACTTTAAAAATAAGTAAGTATTTATTTTACAAAAAAAAAACATATTTCGTGCATATGATTATTTTTAGGCAATATCGATGAGTGAAGTCACTAGAACGAGACTTTTATTATATCAGATGGTGTCATTTACCTACTAAACTTATTATTGAAGGTCAAAAAAAATCAAAGCATAGTGGTAAAACATTTTCTAGCGCTCCCCTGGCTAGGAACCACTTTCAAGTTAAAAATCAGCCTGCTTGAGAGTCAATGAAAATGAAAATGAAAAATGAAAAATATTTATTAACTAACTTATTAATAGATTACATATTTTCTTGTGACTACTTACTACTACTACTACTTACCTTGGAAGTTGTAGTGGTGATAACTACGCCATCGATCTCGAACTTCCTGGTGCGTTTCCTGGTCTTCTTCTTCAGGTTAGCCATGTGGATATCTTCTTTGGAGCGCTGGATCCTGTTCCCGTCCGGCTGCGGCTTCCGGCGGAGCACCACCGCCTCCTCTTCTGGAGACGGCTCCGAGCTTATTCTGGGGGAAGACAAAATAAATCATTTATTAGGGGTTCCGTACCTGAGGGATAAAAACGGGACCCTATTACTAAGTCTCCGCTGAAAATAAACCCTTAGCAATTGATGCCACTGACAATAAGAATGACCACACGATGATACAAAATATATAAATATTATAGATATGTTTTTGTTTGTTTTTTATGTTTTTATTATTTTTCTGTATGGACCTTGTCTGGAATAAAAATAAATGACGATTCTCAGTGGCGAGTCAGAAATATTAGGACAAATTTCACACACGGCTGGTTAGCCCCATACTGAACCATTTCTAGTTCGTATTATGGTTGCTAACACAACTGGTATACTACATATACATGTACATACATACATACTTTATTTAGATGGTTAGCCGCATACTAGAACATTTCTAGTTTGTATTATGGTTGCTAACACAACTGATATACTACATATATGTACATACATAAACACTTTATTTCGATACATATTTAATACTTTTACACTATTGACGAATTTCTAAACGATAAGGATTTATTTTTTGCATGCAAATAAACGGGCTCACTCCTCTCGTGTTGCGATACGCCAATCACAATGGACCCTCCATTATGAGATTTACTTTTATATGTGTAACACCATAATTATGCCATAACGAAGCAATAAATGTATTTGACTTTGACTTAAGAAAATGAAGTTTATTATGTGTCTTATTTTAATTATTATATTTTATCTTGTGAACATTAATTTGTCACATTAAATAATTTTCTTTCTTTCTTTCTTTACCCACAGCGACAGCTAACAAATGTAGTTTTCGTCATAAAGATGTTGGCCGTGCCGGGAATCGAACCCGGAACCTTCCGATTGGCAGTCCAGCATGGTAACCTTCACGCCAACGAGGTCGTCATTTGTTTTGCGCTCCGTACCCAAAAGGTAAAAACGTGACCCTATTACTAAGCCATCGCTGTCTGTCTGTCTCCAGGCTATCTCATCTATCGTATCTCAGAACCGGTCGGGTCCGGCATGGTAACCGTTACGGCAACGAAGTTATAACTTGTGTTTGAATGTGCAGTATCACCTCGTGCCGCCGTTGAGGTGTGCCAGGTGTAGGTGGTCGTCGTGCGAGGCCGTGGTGGCACTCGTCGCCAGCGAGTCGGCGTCGTGCGCCGCGCGGGACGATGAGGAGGCCACGCTGCCCGAGTCCGACTGGGACCTTCTGGAAAACACAGCATAGGATAATTTTAAAGTTCTGGGACCTTCTTAAAATACAACGTAGGGAATTTTTAAATGCCTGGGACCTTGTGGAAAACAAAACATAGGGGAATTTAAAAGTCTTGGGATCTTCTCGAAAACAAACACGAAATAAGAGAATTGTAAAGTCCTGGGACTTTCTGGCAAATGCAAATGTAATGCAACATAGGGGAATTTCAAAATCCTGGGACCTTTTGGAAAACTTAACACGGACATTTTAAAGTCTTGGGACCTTCTGGAAAAACAGCATAGGAGATTTTTAAAAGCCTGGAACCTTCTGGAAAACACAGCATAGGGGAATTTTAAAGTTCTGAGACCTTCTGAAAAATACCATGTAGGGCATTTTAAAAGCCTGGGACCTTTTGGAAAACAAAACATAGGGGAATTTAAAAGACTTAAGATCTTCTGGAGAACACACCACAGGGACATTACAGGGACATAAGAGAATTGTAAAGTCCTGGGACCTTCTGGCAAATGCAAATGTAATGCAACATATGGGAATTTCAAAGTCCTGGGAACTTTTGGAAAACACAACACAGGGACATTTTAAAGTCTTGAGAGCTTCTGGTAAAACAGCATAGGGGTATTATTAAAAGCCTAGGATTTTCTGGAAAATACAATATACCCGAACTTTAAATGGTTAACCCCCAGCTGGGGCAACCATTGATTTTAACGACTGCCCATGAGCTAAGTGGCAGAACTCTGTCGAGATTTTTTAAGCCACCCGAATATCTTTGACTTGGCTTAACGGCTGCTTGTACTACCAAATCATTGAGCATTTTGTAGCATTCAGGGAGAGCCTCTAACGCCCCACAGTTCAGGCAGCTGCCACAATGCTAACAAAACTCTCAATGGTGGCGATTCAGCGGCACACACGACTAAACTAAATTTAAAAAAGCCCCGTCTCTTTTCATCTTAGGTGGCCAGAAAGAGACGGCACGTTCTGAACCACACACAAAATAACTAAAATCACGTCAATTATGAAAAATGTAAGCGATTTTAGAGCGCACCCAATCGTATCAGCTCTAAATCTGACGTGTTTGATGTGATTTTAGATGTTTTGTCTATGGTTTAGATCGTACCATATTTTTTTGGTACCATATAGTTTAGTCGTATGTGCCGCTGAATCGCCACCATTGATTTGATTTTATAATTCGCCTATGTAGTGATTTCTTGAAGGTCTCAGGCTTTCAAATGGTCAAATGATTTGAATTTTCTTCTAGGTAGTGGGTAAAGGGAAAGTGCAACAAGTTACCTCTCGAAGCTGTCTGGGCTGAGCCGAGTGGAGCCGGCGGCGAGCGCTATGTGCGTGGCGGCCGAGTCCTTCACTCGCACCTCCTCGTTGCCCACCGTCACCACCGACACGTGAGACGTGTCCTGTAACGTGACAAGTAAACATTGAAGAAAAAAAGTTTTTATACTACGTCAGGCCTGTGTCACTCCGCGTGTGGGTGTTAAAAACATAACTACGGGCGGCGGCCACTGCGCAAGGGCCAATCTAGTATCTAGTTCTGCCACAAGCGAACGAAAACACACGCGTGCGCGCTATATGTTCGACCACGTTCAACTTAATTATTTGCGAAGTACTAGTTATTATTCTGTGTTATTTGATTGCTTCATTATATAATTGCAAGATGGACACAAAACGAAAAAAAGCAAAAAGATACTGTGCAGTATTTAATTGTTTAAATACAGATCGTGATCGAAATTTAACTTTTTTTTGGTTACCTAAAGACGCTGACAGGTAAGGGTAAAATCTATTTTGACTGGATTACATTATGTTCCTATATGAAATGAAATTAATTCAAACTACAAACCGTTTCTCCCCGTACTATTCCAATATCCTAAAAGTACATTAAAAAAGCGTCGAAGTAAGCAACCCTAGTCCGCGGCTCTTTCAATACGTATAACCATGTACAACTTATTATGAACCGTAGTGTAGTGAATTAAGGCCCATATTCCTTCGAAAAGAAATTGGTAGGCAAGTAAATGAACACGTGCTCGACTGGACCGGGAGCTAAATTAAATCATATTGTTTATCAGCTTGAGTTCATATTTCTTTGAAAACTATTGCGAAGTGAAGCTTCTGTACGAAGTACTAGTTCTTATTCTGTGACTACGTTTCTAGTGACGGCGGCCATGTTGGATTTGAAAATTAAAACAAAAATGCCTAGTGCGAGACGGGCTCACGCATGAAGTGTCCAATAACATTTACAGTGTAAACTCCATGTAACGTCACACGATGTGAAAATGAAAAATATTTATTTACTAACTTATTACTAGATTACATATTCTCTTGTGACTACTTAACTAGGCAAGGCCTGAATCTAAGTACATAGTCCAATTCAACTTAAAATTTGCAATTTAAAATAAACTTAACCTTTAATAAGATTCTCTCCATTTAACGACCACTCTCTGTAACGCCATAAAATGCACACTCCCTTCAGTGTCGTTATATAGAGTTTACACTGTATTTGTATTCAAGTTACACTAGTGACGACGTCGCGTCCCGGAGTCGCATAGCATTTGAACAGCGTTGCGTAAGTGTACTACTTACCAGATTGATGGCAGTGTTGGCGCTGTCATCAAAGACCCCCGAGTCTCCGGCGGCGGCGGGGCTCAGGATCAACACCTCGCTGCTGTCCAGCCGTCTGCCGCGGGCCTTCTCTGTGTCTTACACAAATTATTATTAATATTAATATAAATAAATAAAAACTAGGACACATTTCACACGGCTGGTTAGCCCCATGCTAAACCATTTCTAGTTTGTATCATGGTTGCTAACACAACTGATAAATTACATATACTACGCCCGTCGCTCTTATCACGAATGGGATAACTTCAAGGGAAGGAATAATATAGATTTCGTAGTAATTTGCGTATCCCACGGGAACCACAATTGTTTTCGGGATAAAGAGTAGCCTTTGTGGTATTCCAAAGTCTTACCTATTTTCACACCAAATTTTAACAAAATCGGTACAGCCGTTTGAGGCTGAAGAAGTAACAAACATACACGCAAAAAAAATCGCATTTATTATATACTTAAGGTCCTATGTCCCATACAATGCGTCGCCATCCCGGTCTGTGTTGAGCGTCTCGCTTGATCTCGCTCCAGGTCTTGCCGATAGCCTACGCTTCGTTAATGATAGTCCGCCGCCAGTTTTTATCCTATTTATATAATAAAACGAATTTATTATATAAGTAGGATAAAAAAAAAACATACAGTCGAATATATAATCTCCTCCTTTTTTTAAGTCGGTTAAAAAATTACATTGTGTCAAAATATAATAATAATAATATTAATATTAGGACAATTTCACACACGGCTGGTTAGCCCCATACTGAACCATTTGTAGCTCGTATTATGGTTGCTAACACAACTGATATACTACATATACATACATACATATTATATATAAATACATATTTAACACCCAGACCCACAGCCAACAAATTTAGTTCAGCACAAAGATGTTGACCGGGCCGGTATTCGAACCCGGAACCTTCTGATTAGCAGACCGGCATGGTAACCTTTACGCCAACGAGGTCGTCATTAGAATTAGAAAGGGGATTAAAATAGGGTTAACTTACCGGTGTATGAGGGCGTGCAGTCGAGGGAGTCGAGCGACGAGGGCGCGAAGCAGTCGTCGTCAGACGAGGAGCCAGCCCCCACTATCACCACCTCGTCCGCTATGGGGGGCGTCGTCGATATCGTCACTGCGTTCGGTGGTAGCTGGGGGGGAATTTATTTATATATTATTATTTACTTATTTTTGGAAAATTAAATACAGTGTAAACTCTAAAACACGACACTGGTGGCGATTCAGCGGCACACACGACTAAACTAAATTTAAAGAAGCCCCGTCTCTTTTCATCTTAGGTGGCCAGAAAGAGACGGCACGTTCTGCACCAGAGACAAAACATCTAAAATCACGTCGCAGATGAAACCACCACCACCTAAGATGAAAAGAGACGGGGCTTCTTTAAATTTAGTTTACTCATGTGTGCCGCTGAATCGCCACCATTGAAGGGACAGTGCATTATATGGCGTCATAAAAATCGTTTTTTTGATTACGATAAATAAGAGACTCCCACACGCACCCTGCAAAACTGAGTTTTCACTCTTGTCATATTAGAGTCATCATCAACATCATCAGCCTAAGGTCGTCCACTGCTGGACATAGGCCTCTCCCAAAGCACGCCACTTGGCCCTATCCTGTGTTTCTCTCCGCCATCCACTACCCGCTACCTTCTTCAGAGTATTAGAGTAACACAATACATTTTTATAATAATAATAATAATCTTTATTGCAGGCAACATAACCCATATAACTTAATATTAAGAATACTCATAAAAATGTAAAATTATCATTTTCTGTTTTCTGTCTGGTGAGTGAGCATCCAGCTTCGGTAGATGGGACTATCCAAATCCTTGGACAGGCACTGCAGTATACAATTATTCGATCTCCGTATTCTATCCCAGAAGGAAGCAATACGGGATCGAATAACCGCAATAAAGTCAGGAACCCATGCATCAGCAAACATACTCGACGCGCTGCAATATCTAGGTTTCTTCATAAGGGTGCGAATTGCGTCATTATATTGCACCCTTAAAGTAGTCACAGACGATCGAACTTGGTGCGGTGACACCACGAACCGCACGGTGCGATCTATACAACAGACGATCGCACCAGACTTCGAACCGTCCAGTCGTATCGTGCTAGCGTTGCGTGAACACGTCTCCTCGAAATGCCGCCCATTCTATCAAAACAAGCCAAAATAAAGCAATAATGCCGCAACTAAAGCAAGTTGCGGCAGCTATCGTTACTACATCGCCGTTATTATACCCAACGAAAAATAAGAAAAGAATGGGCATAATTTTATCTCAGAAATAGACAACGGTACAGTCATATGAATCTCATTAAAGATCTCGGTGATAAAGATTTTCGTATATATCTTCGAATGAGTTCCGAAGCATTTATTGAATTGTGTGAACGCGCAGCGACGTGTTGCGTGTACGATAGCACAACAGCGACTAAACCGATATTTGGTTCTGTGCGCCGTCCACACGATCGAACGCGGTGCGTACCGCACCGCGTTCGATGTGCAAGCGCTCCGAACCAGCCGCACCGATATTAATAATAATAATGTCCGCCGGACCGTGCGCCACACGATCGTATTTGGTGCGGAGCGCACCAAGTTCGTGGTGCGCTCCGCACCAAGTTCGATCGTCTGTGACTACTTTTATGACGCCAGAGATTTTTGATCGGAGTGATGGGCTTGTAACTCACCGGCGCCGCCTGGTTGAGCACGGGCGGGTGTGTGGTGGTGACAGTGACGAGGCCGGCCGGGGTGGTCGCCGCCAGAGAGTTGGGCTCTACCACCACTACGTCTTGAAGGGAGTGGGGGCTGTCGGTGACGGCGACCACCACCGGTGACGCGACCACCACCACTTGTTGGGTCGGCGGCTGCGGCGCCGGCGGCTTGCTCGGGCTCTCCGGCTCTTTGGATTGTGGCTGGAATAATTATGCATAAGTCATAAGTAATTTATTCATAAACACAAGTTTACACATCAAAAAAATATTTTTTACAGTCATAGTATAATAAAATAAAATTAATTTTACAAATTATAAATTAATATACAAGCAGTATATATTTAATTATAAAAGATCCAAAGATAACACTGGTTATTTAATTTATTTGACAATTAATAAATTCATCCACTGAATAACAGGTTTGCTCGATAAGCCATCCTTTCAACTTATTTTAAAAGCTAGCTGTAGTGGTGGTATTCACCACTAACTCGGGTAAGGGTAAGTAAAGAATAAAATGACTTTTTTTCCTGAGCTTTTAAGGTCCTAGTATTACACTCAATTCGTTATTTTCTAATTCAATACGTATTTAATTATTTAAAACATTACTGAAGAAGGCAAAAATTTACGAGCGAAATTCAAAATTGTAAAACTCCCCATCATTGGTCATGATGATAGGGCATGTCCTGTCAGCGTTGCCAGTATGTTAGAAAAGTAACATTTTACGTTACTTTTGACCCCATTATTTTACTTTCATGTTACACGACTCTAAACTTACTTTTACGTTACTTTTGAAGGATGACTTAGGTAACCAAAAAATAAAATTGTATGTTGCCGTATATTTTGGATTGAACTACTTATTATAGTTTTACATCAATTTTTTTTTGGATAAATACAAATAACAATATTAGGACACATTTCACACACGGCTAATTAACCCCATACTGAACCATTTCTAGTTCGTATTATGGTTGCTAACACAACTGATATACTACATATACATACATACATATTTAATATAGATTCATATTTCGATTGGCAGTCCGGCATGGTAACATTTACGCCAACGAGGTCGTCAATATCATTCAAGCTATATCAAGTATAGCTGACTAAGGCGCTCTAATGCGATCGTCGAGGTAAATTTATTTCAAAATACCAATAGTAAAAAGATATTTTTACATCACTTACTTACATTGGCCATCAAGTTGGATATTATCATTGGATAAATACAAATAACAATATTAGGACACATTTCTCACACAGCCAATTAGCCCCATACTAAACCATTTCAAGTTTATATTATGGTTTCTAACACAACTGATAAACTACATATACATACATAAATACTTTATATCGATACATATTTAACTCCCAGACCGACAGCCATCAAATTTAGTTAATCACAAAGATTTTGTTTGTTCCACGAATTAAAACCCAGAACCATCTGGTTGGCAGTCCAGCATGGTGACCATTACGCCAACGAGGCGTAAATCAAATTAAACGTAACTATAAATTTAAAGCAACTAGTATATGAAATACTCACAGTAATAGGCCTAATTTCGACTGCATTCTGCTGCAATCTCCTCGAATCTCTATCATCTTTCCTTCTCTCCTCTTTCCGAATTCCAAACTCTTGCACTCTCCTCTCATCGGCCGAGTTGGAGCGAGAGAACCGCCTCTCTATCCTGTTCACTTCAGAGCTCACTTTATTCACTTCTTGACTCGACCTATTCACTTCCTGACTCGACCTATTCACTTCATGACTCAACCTATTCACTTCCTGACTCGACCTATTCACTTCATGACTCAACCTATTCACATTATGACTCGATCTATTCAATTCCTGATTAGACTTATTAATTTCCGCACTGATTCTATTCACTTCAGCACTCGATTTACTCACTACCTGACTCGATTTAAGATCGTTAACTTTTGTCAAATCTGTTTTGTTCTCACTAATTCTATTCACATCCGTCGTGGATCTGCTGTGTTCACTTATTTGGACGATAGGTCTGTCGTCGTCCGAACTGGATCGCGAATGACGTTTTTCTATTTTGTTAATCTCTGCGCTTACACGGTTAGGGCTCTCTTTGTCACGGTTGATGCTTTGAGAACTTCTGTTCAGGCTGTTCTGCGACCTTTTCATTTGCGAATGGTCCTCTATGGAGCTGGATCGCGAGCTCAATTTGACGATAGCATTCTTAGCTTCAACGTTTCGTTCTTCTACTGAATTGGATCTGACAAAGTCCTTCGGTTCTGTGGAATTGGCGCGGGATAAGTTTTTGACTAGTTCGCTTTTCCGCTCCGGCGACTGTTCGGGCTTTGGTTTCTCTGGTGTTCTTGGCGACGTGTCGACCTTTTTGTCCTGTACTGCTTTTTCGGCGTCTCGGCATACCTGCGGAAAGATGTATTTTGGCTTTAGTAAACTGTTCACGTAAGACATCTTAATATTTCCGCATAGAAAACGGCCACACTTACATAATAATAATAATCAAATAATCGATACACAAATACAATTCTCAATGGCAATTAAGTCAGAGGTCCCATGCACCTTACTGGTCGGTGGAACAAACTGTTAGGAGTCAGACCACAGGCCAGTAAGGTTAGACTCCATCAGACTTCTGACTCGCCGTAGAGAAGGATATTTTTGTATCAGTGATTCTAATAATAGAGGTCATTCTAACTATAAAATGGCATCGATTGCGAATGGCTTTTTTTCAGAGCCAACCAGTTGTTCAGGGGTTTACTAAATTTTGAATTTGAACATGTGGCGTATAAATAGTCTACTACTAGGGAGACTGTTAGGAGACACCGATATACAGTGGAAATGCCGAAAATGCGTACTAAGCGATTCGCTTCCACGTTTATAGTACGGACGGCCAAACTGGATGGAACTGGCCGGAATCCCTGTTCCCACTCAACTACAACCTTACTGTCTTCAAGGCGAGAGTGAACCGGTTTCTTCTAGACGCGCTTCATCTTAGACTGCAATATCACTTAACATCAGGTGAGTTGTGGTCATGCGCAAGCCTATTTAGCGTAAAAAAAAAGTTAGGCAGTGAACTCACTTGTTGTACAATATTGGCGGCGGTATGCGCGGGCGAGGCGGGCGGTGGCGGTGCGGGAGGCTTCTTGGCCTGCGCGGGGGCCGCGGGGGCTGCGGGGGCTGCGGGGGGTGAAGCGGAGGCTGCGGCAACCGCGGGGGGAGGTGGCGCCGGGCCCTTCTCCTTCTTTGGTGCCTGGAACGCATAAACATATTGAAAATATACAAAATAATAAACAAATTAAAATAAATAAATAAAATATTAGGACACATTTCTAACCTAACCAACCATTTCTAGTTCGTATTATGGTTGCTAACACAACTGATATACTATGCGTACCAACTAAGAATAGGACTGTCAAAACCGCCATCTTGCTCAATCATACGCGCAAACTTCATAACCAAAGTGTATGGTGTGCAAAAAAAATTATGAACAATCTGTATGAACAATCAATATGAATACTCAGTTTATATGTTTAATGTACTATTTCTGTACTGTTTTGCTATTTCTTATACATTTTACGGCAAATTAATTATAAATGAGCAGGATATTTATAAAAATATAATTTCTTTTTCATTGTTGTCACTTCTTTTTGTACAAAATAAAATTAGTTTATTATACTGCTTACAGCACTTAAGTCGAAACTATCCAAAACCAATGTCTCGTCGCGTAATTTTTTTTTAGGTGTTGTTAATTTGGCTTGGGTACTTCTTACCTGTAGAATTAATTAATCCAAAATTATCCAGTAATAAAATCAAGAGTAATTAAACAATAATTAAATTTATATCTATGAACCAAAAAAAAAATAATTAAATTTCTTTTTTACGCTTTCTTTGCTAGCAGTAATTTTTTGACAGTTATCGTGTGAAGTTGAAGCTAGCGCGATCCTATTCTTAGTTGGCACGCATAATACATACATATTTAACACCCAGACTGACAGCCAACAAATTTAGTTCAGCACAAAGTTGTTGGCCGTGCGGGGATCGAACCCGAAACCTTTTCATTGGCAGTCCGGCATGGTAACCATTACGCCAACGAGGTTGTCTTCGAGTATTATTTTGAGTATTATCAAATCAATATTAGGTTCAGAGGATGGTTTCCTTCAGTTAAATCTTTCAAAGACCAATAGCTCCTCCATGCATTTTGAGAATAATGTTAATGAATACCGGCGCTTTCCTATCCGCGGCGGCAGGCTCCTCCTCGTGCGGGCGCTTGGCGGGGGCGGGGGCTGCGGGCGCGGGGGCTGCGGGCGCGGGGGAGGGCGACGCGCGCGCAGCATGCTCCGACTCCGACACTGGGGGACAACATATACAATTAACCACACTCATTCATTGTAGCTAAAGTTTCAGTTTCAGTTTATTTATTTCGTACACAATGGTGGCGATTCAGCGGCACACACGACTAAACTAAATTTAAAGAAGCCCCGTCTCTTTTCATCTAAGGTGGCCAGAAAGAGACGGCACGTTCTGAACCACAGACAAAACAACTAAAATCACGTCAAATATGGAAAATGTAGGTAGCTTTAGAAGTGATACAAGTGAGTGCGGACTAAAGTCGCTTATATTTTCTACATTTGACGCGATTTTAGTTGGTTTGACTATGGTGCGGAACGTGTCGTCTCTTTCTGGCCACCTAAGATGAAAAGAGACGGGACTTCTTTAAATTTAGTTTAGTCGTGTGTGCCGCTGAATCGCCACCAATACCACTTATCATATATACACCAAGTCTTAAATTATGTATTAGTTAAATTTAGGCTACAAGTAAGAACTAGGTATTTAAGACAAGGGGTGCACTGAACTCCACAGAAGGTTGAACCTGTGTCGTAGAGTTCAGGCTCTTCCATTTAGCGTACATGATTACAAGTTAGATTAATTAGGTACAAAGGTAAAGTACCAGCAGAGCAACAGGGAAGAGACACCGCTTTTTCTTCTTCTCCCTTGCCTCATTCCACTAGGTGGGAAAATCACAAATCTTAAGCAATGCCGCTGCACACTCGACAACATAGTTATGAGACTGATTCAAATATTTTTTTTAGTAATTATGTTTCAAAAGCTTTTTTGTTTGACAAAAAAAAATCCTCCTAAAAATGAGCTTGATATCTTGAAAATTGAGCTGGCGCATGGGGGGTCCCATTTCCCATATAAAATGCATTGAAAAAAAAAACTTTCGTTTTTTAAAGCCCTGTACCTTTTCCTATGCTTTTTAGCGAAAAAATGATTATGATCTTTTTTGTAGAATCAATTCAATTTCTTACAAGATACCAATAAAATAAATTTGAAATAATAAAATTCGACGATTTACAATGAAAATAGCAAAAACCGTTTTTTTTTTCAATACATTTTATATTGGAAAGGGGACCTCCCCATGCGCCAGCTCAATTTTCAAGATATCAAGCTCCTTCTTTAGGAGTATTTTTTTGTCTACCAAAGAAGTTTTTTAGAATATTTACTAAAAAAAAAAGCATTTTTTTTAAATTTTGAAACAGTCTTATAGTTATGTTTATTTTGAAGAGATACGTAGGGCCGGGATCGAACCAGGGGCCGTTTGATTGTGAAGCAGACGTTATCGAGCCACTCGCTTTTTCGATCCGACATATTATTAAATTATTAAAAGCCTGTTGTGTCCCACTGCTGGGCAAAGGCCTCCCTTCTCTCCTTCCAATCAGCCCAGTCTTCGGCTTTGGTGGCCCAGTCCTTATCAAATTTACACAGATCGTCGCGCCACCGTTTCCTGGGTCTTCCTCGAGGTCTAGTAGTGTTTGGCACCCATGCTGTGGTGGCGTTTGCCCAGCCGTCATCCAGACATATGCTATAGTAAAAGTTATTTCATAATGTTTACTAGTAATATATAAGTATTGTGGCTTTAGTCTAGTATAAATAGCGTAAAATATAATATAATGTAACTTGCTAATAAATTATCTTATAAAGTCTTATAGTACTTTAGCATAAGTTTAATGTTACCGTAGAATAAGCTTGGGAGATGCCATTGGCTCCCATAACACTGTTTTTAAAACTACTTTGTGAGCCTTTGGATTCCTATTACTTTTATTCATATTGGTGGCGATTCAGCGGCAAACACGACTAAACCTAACTTAAAGAAGCCCCGTCTCTTTTCATCTTAGGTGGCCAGAAAGAGATGGCACGTTCTGAAACCATAGTCAAACCAACTAAAATCACGTCAAATGTAGAAAACATAGGCGATTTTAGACCGCACTCACTTGTATCACCTCTAAAACTGCCTACCCATTCCATATTTGACGTTGTAGTGGCCTACATTTGAATAGCGAGCTGAATACGCGTGCTCCGCTGAGCGCGCCGACCGAGCTCCGACGGACAACATCCCAGCGTCGTAGACTCCGGCCGACTGCGCGCGCGCCGTAAGAAAATATTTACTTATAGTAAGCGAGGTGTGAGCGGTGCGCGCGCGGGCGAGCGAGAGAGCAACAAGGTACGGCCGCTATTCGCCACTAAGGCGCGAAAGAAATTTGGTTTAAATAAATGTAGTAATCTTCTTATATATAAAATTTCCGTGTCACAGTGTTTGTTACCGTACTCCTCCGAAACGGCTTGACTGATCTTTACCAAATTTTATATACGTATTCAGTAGGTTTGAGAATCGGCTACTGTATATTTAGTTTTTTTTTTTATTAAGGCGAAACAATGTTTGCCGGGTCAGCTAGTAATTCAATAAATATTGTTCCCGTAACTGCTGTTTCATTTACTCTACTGACATTAGCCAATAGGTAGGTGGCTAAAACGTGATTTTAGTTGTTTTGTCTGTGGTGCAGAACGTGCCGTCTCTTTCTGGCCACCTAACCTTAACCTTACCTACCGTAACCTTTGCCCAAATAAACGTTTTTGATTTTGATTACTCACTCTTGACATCGGGTGTGTCTGCGGAGCGGACGGACGTCGAGTCATCTTCCTCCATTGGCATATGAGAGCTGCGCGGCTCCTGCAAACACAACACGTGCACGTTTAATATTTATACGTACTGACTATGATAATTTCATCTATACCAATATTATATAGAGGAAAAGTTTATTTGCACGAAACAAACGGTCACACTTACATAAAAAACGTCTTATGCCGGCTGTACACATGGGGCCAAGGTGTTGGGCCAATGTGTTGGGCAAAAATGATGGAAATCAAGATTCCTGTTCACACATTGGCTTACTGCTCATTCTGCATTGGCGGAGCGCGCCAAGATCCTTTGATGTGTGCACTAAAAACCGACACTATTCGGATGGCCTGCCAATGTTGGCGCCAACTAGACCAACTAAGCCAACATACCGCCAAGTAGCTCTCTACACTTTGGTCCAACACCTTGGCCCCATGTGTACAGCCGGCATTACAGTAGAACCAAAGTCATAATGCGCATAGCGATCTTCGCCATTGTTCGGCATCGGTCGTATTTCCGAAGCGTTGGGAGATTTTATTGGCGGTCCGCCGCCGACCGTTCTAACTTGTTATCGATTGATATTGACTCCTATTTCTATCGCACAAGATGCTAAATGCAAGAGCATTGGTTAGGGCTCTTACGATTCAATAACTCTGTTGTTTCATGAAACGCGACCACTGGCGAAGATTTGTATGCGCATTATCACTTTAGTTCTACTGTACGTCAAACGGGTTTGGACGCATTACGAGCGTCATCATCGGGGACGAGCTTCACACGGACTGTCACCGACGACCGACGTTTTTTTTTTAAATAAGTGTGACCGTTTGTTTCGTGCAAATATATAATATGCCTTACGATAACAGTTTACAAGGAAGTTTTTTTTCGACGCAAGTAGGGCCCGAAACTACTGGACCGATTAACATAGACTATATTTAGTTTTTCTTTGCAACTTAGATTATTGTTCATGTGTAAACAGCAGTATTTTAAATTTAATAGACATGAAAAATAAGTGCTAATGTGTGTAGTATTTAATGGGGTAGAATATTTATTTAATGAAATTTGTAAGTTTATTTAATTTCATCTAACTAATGTTTTTAAGTATTAGGTAATTATTGTAGTATGACTTGCCTTTAACGTATGTTATTTAGCGCTAATAAAGTTCTGTATTTCTGTATTTTATAGCCCGTGCGAAGCCGGGACGATCTAGAAAAGGTACAATCGTCTAATATTGGCCTTGTAGAGCGTTGTCTCTTTCGCACACTACGTACCAACCTATGTGACGTTCAGTCAGTCAACGTAGTTCAGCTCGGAAACATTTTAAAAAGGATAGCATAATGATAGTAATTTCAATGTACATATATAATGGTAGCGATTCAGCGGCACACACGACTAAACTAGCCCCGTCTCTTTTCATCTTAGGTGGCCAGAAAGAGACGGCGCGTTCTGAACTACAGACAAAACAACTAAAATCACGTCAAATATGGAATGTGCAGGCAGTTTTAGAGGTGATACAAGTGAGTGCGTTCTAAAGTCGTCTATATTTTCTACATTTGACGTGATTTTAATTGTTTTGACTATGGTTCAGAACGTGCCGTCTCTTTCTGGCCACCTAAGATGAAAAGAGACGGGGCTTCTTTAAATTTAGTTTAGTCGTGTGTGCCGCTGAATCGCCACCAATAGCCTGGCAATTCAATTTTGCTACAAACCTCACGGAGCCCGAGACCTTTCCAACGAATGCTGTACCGTGGAAATCGGTTCGTGCGTTCTGGAGTTATAGCGTCAGGAAGGAAAACCTGACTTATTTTTATATTATAGATATAACAATATACAATACCTTCGACGCAGGCGGAGGCTCTTGCGGCTGACATTCCGGTTCGAAAGCAATGTAAACAAGACGAGGCACGAAATTAACGTATTGCCTAACATCATACACTAATATTTCTTCTAGGCAAGCGCGCTTGATCTTTTATGTCACTTAACATCAGGTGAGTTGTGGTGAAGCGCAAGCCTATCCTATCATAAAAAAAGGTTTATTGCTGATTTTTATTAAAGCATACCATAAGCAGCCCACTATACGTTCCCACTGCTGAGACTCGGGGCTTTCCCTCACGAGGAGAGAGATATAGGCCATAATCCACCACTCTGGCCAAGTGCGGGTTGGCGGATGACACACGTCTTCGGATATTGTGGTCACCAAACATACCGGTTTCCTCACGATGTTTTCCTTCACCGTAAAGCGAGTGCAAATCGACACATAACTTGAAAAACAAGTAATAGGTGTAGGGCTAAGATCGAACCAGGGGCCGTATGATGGATAAACTGACGTTATTATATCCTCCAAAATTTTACCAACACTATTATACTAACCAATTCTCTGATACTGCTCCTTGTTTGGCTTCTGCTTGCCTCTCTTCGATTTGGACTGTCCATTCGAAACAACCGCATCAAAATCGACACAGCCGGGTTAGTAAGCGTGCGAAAAGCGTACACACGTGGTTAGTTATACTATACCTCAAGTCTTTATATTATATAAAATAACTTTTATTCTTTTTACGATTTATTGAATTTATAATTGGCTTGACATTGGTGGCGATTCAGCGGCACACACGACTAAACTAAATTTAAAGTAGCTCTGTCTCTTTTCGTCATAAATGACCAAAATGAGATGGTACGATCTAAACCACAGACAAAACATCTAAAATCACGTCAAACACGTCATATTTAGAGCTGATACAATTGGGTGCGCTCTAAAATCGCTTACATTTTTCATATTTGACGTGATTTCAGTTGTTTTGTGTGTGGTTCAGAACGTACCGTCTCTTTCTGGCCACCTAAGATGAAAAGAGACGGGGCTTCTTTAAATTTAGTTTAGTCGTGTGTGCCTCTGAACCGCCACCATTATGTTCGAAGTATATACTAATTATATGAGATTAAATAAAAATTATAATTTATTCATTCTTTTAGAAAACACTCTTTTTGGATTATTTAATTGGATATTACCTTACAATAGAAATCAGTGTAAACTCCATGTAACGTCACTCGATTGAACGAAAAACTCTTTAAAGCGTCAAAATCAATTGGCTTTAGTTGGTTTAGCTTGTATTCCATACAATGATACATTATCTCCATTTAACGACCACTCTCTGTAACGCCATAAAATGCACAGTCCCTTCAGTGTCGTTATATAGAGTTTACACTGTACTTATTGCATACTATCTTGATTTTTGTATGTAATAATTTTATGCATGTGCACAATAAACTTTTCTTCAAGAATCTAAATGATATATATAGATAGATAGATAATACTTTATTGGACACAAACTACTAAAACTAGAGATAAAATAATAACTAAGAACAAAAAAATTGTGTGCCACAATTGGCGGCCTTATCGCTTAAAGCGATCTCTTCCAGGCAACCTTTGGATAAATGAGATGGGAAGTATGATGGAGGGAGAGAGTTGATGGTATACTAACCTCGGAATCATCATCGATTATCTCCTCTAATACTTTAATGGACACAAACTTAAAACTAAAACTAAAGATAAAATAATAACTAAGAACAAAAAATTGTGTGCCACAATTAAATAAATATTAGGACACATTTCACACACGGCTGGTTAGCCCCATACTGAACCAATTCTAGCTCGTATTATGGTTGCTAACACAACTGATATACTACATATACATACATATTTAATATAAATACATATTTAACACCCAGACCCACAGCCAACAAATTTTGTTAAGCACAAATATGTTGACCGGGCCGGGAATCGAACCCGGAACCTTCTGATTAGCAGTCCGGCATGGTAACCTTTACGCCAACGAGGTCGTCAAGTGTGCCACAACTGGCGGCCTTATCGCTTAAAGCGATCTCTTCCAGGCAACCTTTGGATAAATGAGATGGAAAGTATGATGGAGGGAGAGAGATGACGGTATACTAACCTCGGAATCATCATCGATCATCTCCTTCCTCTAATACTTTATTGGACACAAACTAAAAACTTAAACTAAAGATAAAATAATAACTAAGAACAAACAAATTAGTGTGCCTCAATTGGCGACCTTTTATCGTTTAAAGCGATCTCTTCTTTTATTTTAAATTTATTATTTTATTAATATTGACATCATAGCATATTGACATTATTACAAATTGATTGTATTACTTATTGTCATTTTTCATTTTTTGAAGTATAATTGAATAATAATTATCAATAAATGGTTTATCTTGTTTATCTTCCAGGCAACCTTTAGATAAATGAGATGGAAAGTATGATGGAGGGAGAGAGCTGATGGTATACTAACCTCGGAGTCATCATCGATCATCTCCTCTAATTATATATTATTGGACACAAACTCAAAACTAAAACTAAAGATAAAATAATAACTAAGAACAAACAAATAGTGTGCAACAATTGGCGACCTTATCGCTTGAAGCGATCTCTTCCAGGCAATTTTAGGATAAATGAGGTGGGATACTTCCCATCTCATTTATCCTAAGGTAGATATATGTAGATGATGGAGGGAGATAGATGATGGTATACTAACCTCGGAGTCGTCATCGATCATCTCTTCCTCGACCACCTCGGCTCGGTACTCCAGAAGCAGGTCCCGGAGAGGCTTAGCGTCCAGGTTCCCGTTCACAAACTCGTGCTTCAGCAATTCCACTGCTGTCGGCCTCTTCTCTGGATCCTGGAGTGAACAATGAAATACAGAAATACAGAACTTTATTAGCCCTAAATCTTCTTCTTCTTCTTCCTTGCCTTATCCCACTAGGTGGGGTCGGCACAGCAAATTTTCCTCTTCCACTCTCCTCTATCAGCCGTCGTCTCTACACTCACTCCTTTCACTCTCATGTCCTCATTTACACTTTATTAGCCGTTTATTAGCCCTAAATAACATACGTTAAAGGCAAGTCATACTACAATCATTACTTAATACTTTAAAAAAAATGGTTGCCTGTAAAGTCGGTTTTACGGGCGAAGATTTTACGTGACAACGTCTGCCGCGTGCTGCGCGCGCGGCAGACCGATCATAGTTGAGTGGGAGAGAGATGCAAGGCATTCGGCGGGCCTCTCTCTCGGTCGGTGACTCATCGTAACGTTACCGGGCGTTACACTTTTTCATAAGTGACTCCCAGCCGCAACCTAATTTAAGACGTTGTCACGTCAAAAAAAGTCCAATTTCCAAATTTTAGTTTTACCCACACCGGCTCCCGGTATGTCAACAGTTAAGCTTAACATCAGGCAAGCTGCGGTCAAACGTAAGCCTATTCATCAATAAAAAATAAATAAAAAAAGTTGCGACGAAAATGTGTTTATACTAGGGAGCCGGTGTTTCAACATACAAGGGGTTTAGTATAGATATAATAGAAGTTTATGCAACTGTCATATATTGAAGGGTATTAAAACACGAGTGTGAGTTCATAATAGTAACGAGTGTTTAATACCCGTGTTATATGCAGAGTTACATAAACTACTTTATCTTCACTAATGTAATTAATCAAACAACAAGAGTAAAAGCTGACAATAATTTATTTTCTACATTTTTCTGGCAAAAGATTGTGAGTTACTTTTGTTGGCAATTCTAGAATATCCGGAGGCGTACAAATATCATCGTCGCTATCTATTTTTAACTTTTATTGTATGTTAAAAACAAAACACATTGCGAAACATTAAATTCACGCGTACGTGTATTGTCACAGTGAACTTGCCGCCATTAAAATCTAACCAACAGGAGTGCAGCTGCGCGCGCAGGGCCAATCAGGTTATAGCGCGCACTGTTCTTCGCGTTTTATTGATGTTATGAGATTTTACGATATCGATGTGGATATTATTACCATCATGTGAAATTGCTTGAATTGAGTAAGTTGTTGTCTGCGCTATAACGGTAGTAATTATGAGTTAAGTATTAGAACTCACTCACACTCGTGTTTTATTAATACCCTTCATTATATGACAGTTGCATAAACTACTATTGTACTAATCAAATGTATAACACTCCAACATTTCAGTGTCAGGGGTAAATTACTTATACTAGGAATATTGAACCCGAGAACCTGACGTCGGACCGGGGTTGTCCGGCGTCCATTGCACTCACGGTCCCCGAGGTGGTTGCGGTACACATATGGTGCACTGCAAGAGGAGTCATCCCCTGAGGAGGAGCCTCGCAGGCTAGCCGAGGTGGGCGGGGTGGTGAGTTAATGCGAGGAGCGGAACCTCATCCCGCCCTTTCCGGTGAGGAGGCCATCGTGAGGTTTCAGTCGGTAGTCATGTCCTTTTGGCATCAAACGCGACATATGCCACCCACCTCCCCGGGTGTGTTGGGCATGCGTAAATGCATTTTAACACCCTTGATCGTAAAGCTGCTGTCATTCCACCGGTAATAAATATGTAAAGCGGGTAAAAAAAACGCGTTCTTTTTGATGCACTCTCGCCTCGGGCTGAAATTCCGCCTCGCATGTTATAACCATCTAAACGCATTAATTAATTTATTCAATTAAATAGCTATAACAGTACACCAAAACGCTAACTATTTTAGACTTATAAACTACATTCCTGAATGCACACACAATGCAAGTGACGGCACTACAAAAGACATCAATTTCTTGGATTTCGGATAATGTTAAGGTAAGATATAGCACGTCGCGTAGGGGCCGATTTAGCATATTCCGTGCGAGAATGAAGGCACTGAACCACTTGTGCCATCGCCACACACACGAGCGAGTGTACTAATATCGTATAGTATGTGTACACGTACTAAGACATAAATACAATTTGCAAGTACCAAGGTGTAGATTACAAATGCAGAGCTCGGGCCCACATTCTATGGCTATTAAAATATTTAACAAATTACCAGACGACCTAAAGCGTATCGATAGTATTAAAACTTTCCTGACAAACTTAAAAAACTTACTCATAACAAAAAGTTATTATAAAATAGAAGACTTTTTAAATGACAGCACACTTAAAAAATCTAATGAATTAACAGGGTTGCTCATCTCCAGTAAATAATTGCGATGCCTTATGGGTAATTATGTAACTGTAAAGTGACATAATATTGCAATAAATGGTTTGACTTTGACTTTGACTATTAATATCGTAATGTACTATTCCTCACGTTAAAAAAGGGGGGTTAAAAGAGTTACCTTAACAAGGGCCTTAGCAATGAAATCGTTGAAGGGTTTCCCCCAGAGCGAGGGTTGGTCGAGGCAGGGGGGGTCGCTCTTCTGTATCTTGAGCAGCACACGCATCGGCGTCATCTCGTGGTTGGGGGGCTCCATCTGCGCGAACTCTATCAGCGTGATGCCCAGAGACCAGATGTCCACCTGGAATTGATAAATTATACTATTGAGAAGCTTCCACAGTAGAATATTTAATTGAATATTATATAATATTATCCAAATATAACTTATTAGTACTTTGATGAATAGATTTATATAAACTAACTTTGTAATTCCAATTTTCAAAATTTTATTGTTTAATTTCCAAACAACTTGTAAATTTATTACTTATATTTTAGTTTTTAAATACAACATATGTATATGGATAGATTAATTTTTTTGGGAGAAGACATTGGCTTCCAATATACAGTTTTTACAACTAGTTTGGAAGCCTTTGGATTCCATAAAATTTTGTTGATTTTTATTTATTTACCATGTCGAATAAAGATTTTGTATTTTTTTTTAAATTTCAATTCCTTCGGTCTCGCTCTCGCACATATCTGCTGTCTCACTCACACGCGAAAGTGCGATTAATGCATGTGACTACGAGAAGTATAAATATGATTGTAGAAGGTAGTAGAAGTCGACCTAAGAAGACGTGGATGAATTGTGTGAAAGAAGATATGAAAGAGATTATATATGATACTAGAGGTTGCCCGCGGCTCCGCCCGCGTGTAGGTCGCTTTTCGCGTAACCTGTGGAATAATTATATGGTATCCTATTCCCGTGCCCCCTTCCCCGCTACAAACCCCTAATTTAACATAAACTATACATATTCCCAATCTCATTGCTAGAAGTTCAAAAACATAGAAGTTTTATACAAACTGTTTAACCCCTTTCACCCCCTTAAGGGTAGAATTTCCAAAAATCTATTCTTATTACACGTTTAAATTATAAAATATATACACACTACAAATTTTACACCTCTAAGTTCAAAAACACAAAACTTTCATTTTTAACTTTCAACCCACATGGCATCCCCTTAATGCACCCCTGGCAAAAAATAATAATAATTTAATCATTTAATAATATACTACCATAACAACTTTAAAGACTTTATTTTGATAAATAAAGAATTTTCCAAACAAACTTTCACCCCCCATTACAAACCCTTAGTTCACCCCTGGCAAAAAAAAATGATACCATTATTTTTAATTTTACATAAACTATACATATTCCAAATTTCATTGCTGGGAGTTCAAAAACAAAGAAGTTTCATACAAACTGTTTTACCCTCTTTCACCCCCTTAGGGGTGGAATTTCCAAAAATCCGTTCTTAGTACGCGTCTACATACTAAAGCAAATACACCCTCCATATTTCACAACCCTAGGACCAGCCGTTTGGGCTCTGCGTTGTCTATAGATGAATGAGTCAGGACATCTTTGTCCTGACTCATTATATTAATTATTAATTATTCATTACATTAATATTGTCTTATAGTATAGATTATTCTGTTAATGTATTAATGAAATTCTTTTTAAAATAATGATAATTAAATAAGTTTTTTGTGAATTATTCCGAATAGTAAAACATATATCATATCACTCATCGGATATAATATACACTAGTTGTGTTTAATTTAATTATTATTATTTTTAGCCGGTTCCGTCCCACTGCTGGGCAAAGGCCTCTCTATCCTCTTTCCACTCATCCCGGTTTTGAGCTTTTTGAGTCCAGTTTTTACAAAAGGAGTTTAATTTGATATTACCAGTTTAAATAAAGATTATTTAAAATTGATTGAAGCCAAGAACGGGCTGTGCTGACCCCACATAAGTGGGAAAATGCAAAGACAAAGAAGATTTGTTATGAAAAGCTCACCTTGAAGTCATAGGGGTTGTCTCTGAACGTCTCGCAGAGTACCACCTCGGGTGCCATCCAGTACGGGGTGCCGATAAACGTGTCGTGCTTCTGCAGCGTCGACTTGTTCTTCGCAGACACGCCGAAATCCGCTGGAAGAGATTAGTCATACTAGTTAGTCACTGGTCTATCAGGGATTAGAATGCTAGGGAGAGGATTGCTGATTCCCATACAGTAAAATGTGGCGCGGAAGTTTGCCATCATTACCGATGAATACTTTTTTTTTTTTTTTGACGAGGGGGAAATAACAAGATACATGGCTACGATGGAGCGCAGCCAGGTTATGTGGGATTTGTACCCACTAAAACCCCCCGGTGACCTGTCTCTGAGCTTAACGGAAGTCTCCGGGTTCTTCCGGGGGGGACCACTCCGGAGACCTCCTTGCACTGCACAGTGGCCCTTCCCGGATTGTTTCACCAACCACGCGACGGTGACGGTCACGCGACGCCGTCGTTCACCCCGGACTCGATGGAGCGGGTGTCGGAACCCCATCTCCGAACACCTTCGAGTCTGATGCCCCTTTTAGTTGCCTCTTATGACAGGCAGGGGCAATTCCGCAGCCTTATTCTTTCACCCAGGCTGCAGGGTTATATCGATGAAACCTAGATGGCGCTGCAAATCGAGCGTGTAGCCTAGCTGCCGCCAAATTCCGCAAGTACTGCAGTTGCATAGTGATAACGGTAGTAGATTGCGATTGTTGGCTATAGGTCTGGGTGTTAAATATGTATCTATATAAAGTATGTATGTATGTATATGTAGTATATCAGTTGTGTAAGCAACCATAATACGAACTAGAAATGGTTCAGTATGGGGCTAACCAGCCGTGTGTGAAATGTGTCCTAATATTTATTTATTCATTTAGGTATATTATAAAAATATTCTCGTATATATCTAATATCTTTAAATGAGCAATTCAATTGGAATCTCGGAATCGGCTCCAACGATTTTCATTAAATTTAGTATATAGGGGGTTTCGGGGGCGATAACTCGATCTAGCTAGGAATCATTTTAAGAAAATGTCATATTTAAAAAAAAAAACAGGTAACCAGGTAACTTATTGACTCAGGCGATACGTTGATTCGAACGACAAGTTCGAAGAGTCAGCATCTCCTGATGATGCCTTGTGGTTAGGCGAAATACGTGTAGAGTTAAGAATTTCCGAATTGTGATAGGTAACGTTAATCTTAATTAATCTTAGTTAATTGATCTTAGTTAATTAATCTTAGGTAATTAAGCTTGGTTAATTGATCTTAGTTGATTGTTCCTTTACTTGTCTTAATTTGGATTTCGGATCACAGCGGAAGTACACTAAATATTTAATTTTATCTTCTAGGTAACCAGGTACTTATAGTAATATGTATTTCTACAAAATGAGCAGGTTCTGCATGTGCTGTAAGTACACATGGTACTCTAGCGCTTGTTATCAGTATCAATCCGCCTGACTCACTACCTGAGTCTCTGTTTCCTGAGAGGTATCATCCGGGGGTCTTCAAAAGTAGAGTTAATAGGTATCTTCTAGGTAAGTGTGCCACACCGTAGACTGCAGCGCAGCTTAACACCAGGCTAGCTGTAGTCAAACGCTAACCTATCAAGGATAAAAAAAAAGACACCGGGGCCGGCCAATCAGGCTAGCTGTAGTCAAACGCTAACCTATCAAGGATAAAAAAAAAGACACCGGGGCCGGCCAATCAGGCTAGCTGTAGTCAAACGCTAACCTATCAAGGATAAAAAAAAGACACCGGGGCCGGCCAATCAGGCTAGCTGTAGTCAAACGCTAACCTATCAAGGATAAAAAAAAAGACACCGGGGCCGGCCAATCAGGCTAGCTGTAGTCAAACGCTAACCTATCAAGGATAAAAAAAAAGACACCGGGGCCGGCCAATCAGGCTAGCTGTAGTCAAACGCTAACCTATCAAGGATAAAAAAAATGGTTGCCTGTAAAGTCGGTTTTACGGGCGAAGATTTTACGTGACAACGTCTGCCGCGTGCTGCGCGCGCGGCAGACCGATCATAGTTGAGTGGGAGAGAGACGCAAGGCATTCGGCGGGCCTCTCTCTCGTTCGGTGACTCATCGTAACGTTACCGGGCGTTACACTTTTTTACGGGCGTCATAAGTGACTCCCAGCCGCAACCTAATTTAAGACGTTGTCACGTCAAAAAAGACACCGGGGCCGGCCACTCACCCAGTTTGACGCCGCCCTGCATAGTGGCCAGCACGTTGCCAGCCTTGAGGTCCCGGTGGATGACCTTGCGCGAGTGCAGGAACTGGAGGCCGCGGCACATCTCCCGGCACACGTACGCTATCTGCAGCTCGGACAGGCCCTTCTCTAGCTCCGCCATCACCGAGTCGAGGGCGCCACCGTCGCAGTACTCTAGCAGCATCTGGGGAGACGGTAACAAACTGACGTTACATACTATACTGCCTTGGGGCGCTAATAAAACGTGGGCGTAGCAACGCGAAGAAGATGCAACTGAAAACGCCGGTACATAGACTTGTGAAATTTGTAAAATGTTAGTCTTAAGTATTTCTTATTAGTTCTTAGAAGGGAAGGGACCCTGGATCTCGCGACACAGGCTTGCCTAGAGGGAGGTTCAGCGGCACACCAACCTACCCCTAGTATTAATTTTGTCATTTTTATCTTTAGTCTAGTAATGAGGAACAGGAAGGCGAAGGCATGGAATGATATTTTTTTTGGTATTGCATTTGTGTATGTCCTTGTGTTGTCCGAAATAAATTGTAATATCCAATGGTGTATATATTTAGCCTTATGTTTATAGAACAATAAAAATACATTTGAAATACATTTTTAAGAGGTCCGTTTACGTGTTGGGGCCCGCGATCTACAACCGCGTACCCGCGACTGTCCGGGATGCACCTTCCACCGCCAGCTTTAACACTACACTCAGGGTTTGGCTATTAGATAAAACTTTTTATAATGTAAATGATTATCTAAATTTGAAAATTGAGTTTAGATTCATATCATATACAAATTTATTGATATTATATTACTAAAACTAGTAGTGAAAATTAACATTGATACATAATTATCAAATACTTTTGTTATGATATCATATTATTTGACTTGTAACTTTGGTGTTATTTGTGTAATGATTTGTATTTACTAAGCAGAAATCGCCTTAGGCGACAAGGATGGACGCCTAATGTACTACCTCTGTTTTTTTATTCTTCTTTAAATTTAATATTGATTTTGTATTTTTGTATACTATAAAGTCATATTGTATTGTATACTATACATATTCTGTTCCAAAATTATTTTCTGTAATTGATTGGCTAATTGTTTTATTAATAACTCTTCTTCTTCTTTATCTTAAACTTATACCGATTAGGTGGGGTCGGCACAGCAATTCTTCTTTTTCCACTCTCCTATATCAGACGCCATCTCCACACTCAATCCTTTCTCTCTCATGTCCTCATTCACACACTCCATTCATGTCTTTTTCGGGCGGCCTCTTGTTCTTCTTCCTTGCACTTTCATTTCCATACATCTCCTCTCTACGCATCACATGTCCATACCACACTAACCTTTCACTCCTTATTTTCTCCCTCACTGGGGCTACTTTCACACTTCCTCTAATGTACTCATTCCTTATTTTGTTCATTCTTGTCACTCCACACATCCATCTCAACATTCGCATCTCTGCCGCATGCACTCGTCTTTCATATCCTACCTTGGTCGCCCAACACTCTGATCCAAACAGTATGACAGGTCTTATGATCGTCTTGTAGATTTTCCCCTAAAGCTTAAGGGGCATTTTTCGATCGCATGTTGTTCCTGAGACCTGTCGCCATTTCATCCATCAAGCTCGCTACGTCACGGTCAATAATATCGCCTTCGTTTTGGAGGATGGAACCATATTTACTATAATTGTTTATATATAACCAAGACTTGTAATAACTCTGTGGGAGAGGCCGTTGGTGTTGAAACACAGTCTCTAACTTAATGAGAGAGAGAGAGAGAGAGAGAGACAAAGCATCACTAGCGAGGGAAGCTACTAGGTCCGACTCACCCATAGCTTGTTGTCGATGAAGTAGGCCTCGTGCAACTCGACCACGTTGGGGTGCCGGCACTCGGACAGGATGTCTATCTCGACGGTGAAGTCGGCGAGGTCGTCCTCGTTGTCCAGCACGCACATCTTGGCCGCCGCCAGCTGGCCCGTCGTCTTGTGCTGGGCTTTGTACACCTGCCAACGGAGAGTAAGGTGTAACAAATCAATAATTACACAGCTCTACAAAAAACCTATTTTTTTTTTGTTGCCCTGGATATTATCGCAAATTCTTACGTTTTTAAGTGCCCAGATTACGAATATATTCGTAAAAGTACTAAATTTGCTAGTTTCTACAAATTGAATTTTTAACTATTTATTGTCAAAATTTTAATTTTCAGTCATTTGGTGAAAAAAACACGAGCAGATCTTACAAAATCATTGATATTTTCACGAATTGCGTGTATAAATAGACCCAAAATCATCATCATATCAAAGGCAACAAAACCACTGTAGACCAGTGTTATCAATAAATAAAAATAATAGAAGACAAAATTAAATATTTAGTGTACTTCCGCTGTGATCCGAAATCCAAATTAAGACAAGTAAAGGGAAAATTAACTAAGATTAATTAAGATTAACGTTTAACGTTAATTAATCTTCGTTAATTTTTCCTTTACTTGTCTTAATTTGGATTTCTGATCACAGCGGAAGTACACTAAATATTTAATTTTGTCATCTATTTACAATGGATTTCCGCAAAGTAACGCCTGAGTCAATAAGTTATTTAATAAAAATAATGTTTGTATAACCGGCTATCACTTACGTTCATTTTGTCGGAATTAGCCCGACATGTTTCAGCGCAATCAGTGTGGCATTCTCAAGGGCAGGAACACAGTGCAGGCCCACCCGTCACCGCGGACGTACGTTGGCTGTGTTCCTGCCCTTGAGAATGGCACACTGATTGTGCTGAAACATGTCCCGCTAATATCGACAAAATAAACGTAAGTGATAGCCGGTTATACAAACATTATTCAAATATGCCTTACGAAAGTTTTAATACAGTAATAAATAAAAAGTTTATTATACAGTGTTAACAACAAGTAACGTCACTCGATTTAACGACTAACTCTCTAAAGCATCGAAATCAATTGGCTTTAGTTGGTTTAGCTTGTATTCCATACAATGAAACATTCTCTCTGTTTAACGACCACTCTCGATAACGCCATAAAATGCACAGTCCCTTCAGTGTCATTATACAGAGTTTACACTGTATTATACTAGCAGCAAGTCCTGGCTTCGCACGGGCTTTAAAATAATCTAAGTTGTAAAGAGAAACATAAGAGAAACATAAAGCCTATTAATTTTAGTTGTAACGAGAAACTAAATATAGCCTATGTCACTCAGGGATTTTTTGCTCCGGGATATTTTATTTAAACATTGACATTACATATTTTTTATGAATTTTATATCAGATTAAATTGATTTATTATTTTTTTGGATTTAAATAAGTATGTACATACTTATAAGATTATTTAATATGAATTTGACATGTAAATTGGTTTTACAAAAATAAATGATTATGATTATGATAATGTAGCTTCGGAGTCAATTCGCGTCAAACAAACAAAAAATCAAACTTTTCCTCTTTATAATATTGTTATAGAAAAGTCCAATATTGGCGTTCCAAAAAAAACTACTCTATATTGTTTCGCTGTGTTATTATCTTTCTGATTTTTCACAATACATTCCGAACTAGAACCAACCTAATATGCGTAAACTTAACATGGCGAATAAATCAAAAAGGTCAGACAGGTGACCTAAAACGAAGCCCTACATTATAATCGCGTCGCGTCGCATGTCTAGGTTCACTAAATCGTGACCTCAAGACCTTTGGTTAGGTACATAAACGGTTATACACTCTTAGCTTAGATATTCGCCAATACAATGATATTCTTATCCACCATCACCTCGCCATTGATATATTTAATAGTAGCATAGTCAAATTTAAGAAAAATATTTTTGATTTATTGAATTTAGAATAAAACTAAACTTAAACTTATACTAAACTAAATTAAATTAAATTGTAGATTAACCTTTTTGTCTCCAACTAGTTATGTAGTTTTGTTTTGATTCTTTGTTTCTTTCTAATTTATATTTGTTCATGTTGTGTACACATAGTTAGGAAAATAATCTAGTTTTGTTCCTGGTTAATTGATATTTTTTAGTTATAGCTTTGATTATTTTCTGTTTTGTGAACCATAATAAATAAATAAAAAAAATAAAAAATACTCTTTTTTTTTAAATGATAAATAGGCTTACGTTTGACCGCAGCTTGCCCGATGTTAAGATTGACTGTGGTCTAAGATGTATCACGCTTGCCTAGAAGCAACCTATTTACTCTGGATTTGAAGACGCCTAAATTGTACTTCTCGGGAAAAAGAGACTCAGGAAGAGAGTTCCATAGCTTCGCAGTTCTCACACTTTCTTCGTATGATTTCCCGGAATCCCTGTTCCCACTGAACTACAACCTAACTGTCTTCAAGGCGAGAGTGAACCGGTTTCTTCTAGGCAAGCGCGCTTCATCTTAGACTGCAATATCACTTAACATCAGGTGAGTTGTGGTCAAGCGCAAGCCTATTAAGTGTAAAAAATAAAATAAAAGCTAAGTGGCCAAGCTCTGATATCGAGAGTTGTCAAGCCGCCCGAAGGCCTTTGACTCAGCTTAACGACTGCTTGTGCCAGACTAACAGTCGGGACCTACGATTTAACGTGTCATTCTACCACGGTAGCGTCCTGATGCCGCTGATGAAAATGCCGCTTTTAAAACGACACTCTTGTGCATGGTCGCCCATCCAAACACCTGTATGCGTGCGTGAGCGCCCGTAGCTCGGTTAGCTAAGGTGATCTCACAAGATCATCGAAGCTAAGCAACGGTCGATGCGGACACAAGCCTGGCACAAGCGGTCGTTAAACTAAGTCAGAGGCCTTTCAGCGGCTTGACAACTCTCGACACTCACTTGGCTATTTAGTTCATACGAAGAAGGAAGACCAGTTTTTTTTTTTGTTTTTGTTTTTATGGACACATTCCTCTCACGGCTGGTTAACCCCATACTGAACCATATCTAGTGCGTGTTATGGTTGCTAACACAGCTGATATACTACATATAAATACAAACATATTTTATATAAGATACATATTTAACACCCAGACCCACAGCCAACTAATTTAGTTAAGCACAAAGATGTTGGCCGGGCCGGGAATCGAACGCGGAACCTTCTGATTGACAGTCCGGCATGGTAACCATTACGCCAACGAGGTCGTTTGTCTTGATAGCTCCACGTGGGCAAGTGGTTGGCTCTAGCGTCATTAGGAAACACGTTACCTTGCCGAAAGCGCCGTCGCCGAGCTCGCCCACCATGTCCCAGTTGTCGGCGGGGTCCGAGTTGTCCCGGATGTTGTTGAACACCTTCTTCTTTTTGCCATCGTTGCCGCTGCCCAGGTGCAGCACCTGCGGTTCACAGTTTATCAAGATAATAAAAAATATATATCCTGAGTGAAGAATAGAACATATAGTGTACAGTAATACCCCGACTTACGTTACCTCGACTTACGCGAATTCGGAATTACGCGATTTAATTTTCTCGTCTATTTTAACGTTTTTTGTTTGAAACCCGCGCACTTCAGATTGTGTTTCTACATTTTATTAATATAGTTTGTCATTTTATCTAGAATTAAATTAAAATTTATTTCCTAAATTATTGTTTTATATTTCCTAAATTATAGTCTCCGGTCCCAATTAAACATACTTTGTATGACTTTATAGGTATGTATATGCAAAATTGTACCCCGACTTACGCGGATAGCGCTCGGTCCCACCTATGTCCGGGATATTACTGTATTTAAAAGAGTAGGGATAAGGAATGGAAGCAGAAATATGGGAGCACTACCCGTCATACCAAGTCTGACGGACTAAGTGCCCAAAAGTATGAAATAAAGATGTTTACATCAATTTAGAAATAAATAAACAAATCATATATAGCATAGGAATAGATTAAATAAATATGAATGGAGATGGATACAAGAAAGATAAGGAATGAAGAATGAAAGTACGAGAAGTAGCAAAAGCGAGAACTGGTATGAAGGGTGTTACAGTAAAGAATAGGCTCCGAATAAAAAAAAAGAACATATAGAACGTGCTGCCGTAGGGTTGCCTATCTTTTACCTGACCCACAGAATAATAACTTGTACTTCGTACAGAAGCTTCACTTCGCAATGGTTTTCAAAGAAATATGAACTCAATCTGATAAACAATATGATTTAATTTAGCTCGCGGTCCAGTCGAGGACGTAATGATTTTTGTACCTACCAATTTCTTTTCAATGGAATATGGGCCTTAATTCACTATGCTACGGTTCATAATACGTTGTACATGGTTATACGTAGTACTAGTAATTCAGTTTCAGTTTCACTGAAAACTGAGTAATTATTCTGTGGTATTGAAAGAGCCACATAGATTGGTCCTTTGCGCAGTGGCCGCCGCCCGTAGGTATGTTTTTAACACCTACACGCGGAGTGACACAGGCCAGCCTGACCGAACCACTGATCGCAATGAAACAGCGCTTATGTTGATATATATTTTTTTCTATTATCGAATCTGTTGAAAGTAGCTGATTTCGACTAGCTGACCTGGCAAACCAGAGTAGTTCTTTATAAAAATTTCAAAATTTTATAATAAATAATTTTTCAAAAAAAAATCATAATATTCTGTCCAGGATTTTTTAGGCAACCCATTTTTAAAATATTTTCTAAGACGCTAAATTTATTATGAAATTAATTTTATTAAATTATCACGTCGGTGAAGGTCGATGTAGGCTCGGATCTTAGACCAACTCGTTTTTTAACAAGATAGCGCTTACCTTCTTCAAATTGTTAAAGAAGGACATATTGTTGTTGTGGCGCAGACGCGCCTCATCCGAGCTCGCACATCATGCGCTCGCGCTCATCCTGCTGCCGCGGTGACCATCACTGCAACAACACACACACGCTCCATTACTATTATATTACATAGATACTATTGACATAGACTCAAATTATTTAATTGTATGAAACACATAAATATAATAAAAATTATACATGTCAAAAACAAACAACAAACAAAATTCTTTATTTGTGACACAAGTAAAAGATACAAATATAAAAATAGAGTCCAAAGGCTTTCAAACTAGTTCACAGAACTGTAACTCGAAAGCCAATCGCTTCTCCCGTGATGTAACATTTACAAAATACTTATGCCAAACAAAAGCGAAATAACAAAACTGTCTAATTTAAAATTTACTGCTTATATATAAAAAATATAATATGTTAAGGTTTACAAGTTATCAAGTTAATTCTTTAAGTTTATACAGAAAAGTTCAAAAAATACTATAATATATGTATATAATTAATTGGAATAATATATAATTTTACAATATAAATGTTTCCAAAAGTATGAACTAAACTTAACATATTTAAAGTAAATTAATTAGTTACTTAATTTACATTTAATAATATATAATTTTACAATATAATATAAATGTTCCCAAAAGTGTGAACTACAACTACAACTGGAACAACATAGTCCTAAAAACATTAAATGTTAGGAAAACCCGTCCATGACCGTACCTGCGGTGTGTTTCACAATGACACGGAAACAAGATCCGAATCGACTCAGGCCGAATATTCGATTCGAAAAGTCTTTAGGCGATTCACAATGCCGGCCACGGAAACTTTTGTCATTCATATTCGGATTGACAGCTGATTTTCGATCGGTTGGTTTCCGCGAGCCAAAAGCAGCCGGATTCGTTTCCGAGAATAATAATTTGTGTGTTACACACAGTTAATTAAGCCCAAATATATTACAGAAGATTCCAAAAAGAAAAGTATAGGATATCTGCTTGAATTAAGCTTATTATTTCTTTTTTTATGATATTTCTGTTGTGAAATTTATTTTGAGGTTAACTTGATTTGTGTTTACCAATTTCAGTGGTAAATTGATGGAGTTTTTTATGAAATTAACTTCGCGCCGCAATAGACTCAGTGAACTACAGCGACAGCAAACGTTACGTCTCCACAACGCCATACGAGACGTAACTGATCCATTCAACGAACCGCACTTCAAGCTCACCTATCGGCTAACTCCCGAGGTGGCAAAGTGCTTGATTGAGGAATGGCAGCTGTACTATCCGCACACGCTATCTCCATACCAAAATGCAAGTGTTCGACCGTGAAAAAAGGACAAACATCCTCATGCATAATATACCACCTACACAGAAATATTGTTGTGTAATATTAGTGGATCATTATACTTTATTTCTGAAAGTGATGCTGTAGATTTGCTGTGCCATCTTGTAAAATAAACACTCTATATTAAAAGTAAAATATTGCATTGATTCTTAGTACCTTTATTCAGTCTCCGTTAAAATAATAATCAGTTCTTAAAGTACTTCTCTATCTTACAAACAATACACATATATAATAATCAATAATAACAATGTTGAGAGAAGCTGATATATTCTAAAAAGAGTAAAACCAGCTCTTGGACTACTTGGCTTTAACATCTTAGGAACAATTCTCAGATATGATAATCATTAATAGAAATGTTGAGAATACTACTTATAGCAGTATCTTGTACAACATGTAAACTTAATCATAAAGAAACAATTAACAGACTAGAATAAAAAGATTTCTAATTTGATTAACACAAATTGAAACTAGTTCCAAACTAGCATTTCTTCCTAATAATTTAAATCAGTATTCAAATTCATTTATTTCTTAATATAGCATAACAGAGACATAGTCTCTTGAGCGCTACATTCTTAAAAAATAATGCATAAACACTAAAGTTTTGTATAATACTTAAACAAAAAACTGTCCAAAGGTTTAGTTTTGTTAATTTAATAATTTATTGTAAACTAGAGGTTGCCCGCGGCTCCGCCCGCGTGTAGGTCGCTTTTTGCGTAACCTGTGGAAAAAATCTATTGTATCCTATTCCCGTGCCAATTTTATATAAACACTACATTGCTACGATATCAAAATAAGCCGCATCTGTCTTTCCTCATTCGATTCCTGAGATCTAGTTAACCTCTGTTTTAGCTATTTTGGTGGTGATGCTACAGATTAGATCGTTTTCTCCAAGCCATTATTTTAATATAAATAATAAGAATACGTTAATCATACCACTTAGTAAACAACATACTTAAATTCCAATTCATAAGTATTTAATTTCAAACACACAAAACTTTCCCTTTGAACTTTAAACCCCAATGGCATACCTTAATTCACTCCTAGCAAATATCATTACAAATTTATTTTAACCACCATATAAACTACAACCAAAACAACGTTCAAGACTGTTAAATTGATAAATAAAAAAAAAATCCAAACAAACTTTCACCCCTCTCCCCCCTATAAACCCTTATTTAACCCCTGGCAAAAAACTTGATTTTACTTAGGGGTGTAATTTCCAAAAATCCGTTCTTAGTACACGTTTAAATACTAAAATATATACACACTCCAAATTTTACACCTCTAAGTTCAAAAACACAAAACTTTCATTTTTAACTTTCAACCCCAATGGCATCCCCCTTAATGCAACCCTGGCAATTTTTTTCTAAATTTTAATTTAACCATTCAATAAACTACTATCATAACAACTTTCAAGACTTTAACTTGATAAATAAAGATTTTTCCATACAAACTTTCACCCCCCATAACAAACTTTTAGTTCACCCCTGGTAAAAAAACTTGATACCATTATTTTTAATTTTACATAAACTATACATATTCCAAATTTCATTGCTATAAGTTCAAAAACAAAGAAGTTTCATACAAACTGTTTTACCCCTTTTCACCCCCTTAGGGGTGGAATTTCCAAAAATCCGTTCTTAGTACGCGTCTACATACCAAAACAAAAACACCCTCCAAATTTCACAACCCTAGGACCAGCCGTTTGGGCTCTGCGTTGTCTATAGATGAATGAATGAATAGGTCAGGACAAAGAGTCTTATAGTATAGATTGTATGTTCGTTTGTTTTATTAAATCTAATATATAAACATTCCATGTTACAATGCTAGTTACCATACTCCTCTGAAACGGCTTGACCAATATTTACCAAATATTATATGCATATTCAGTAGGTCTGAGAATAGGCTACTGGCTATTTACCATACCCCAAGTGATAAGGGTTGTTCACCATTAATTTTTTAATGAATAGTAATAATCTCTAAGGCAAAACAATGTTTGCCGGGTCAGGCAGTAAAAAATAAAAAACAATACATAACTTGATAAACAAACAAATTTTATATCAATATACAAACACAATTACTACACAGAGAAAGAGACTTAAATATACATATAAAAGGACTGAAAATTAATGAAATAAAACAAATTAATATTACTAAAAGATATTAAAATATTGTTCACTCAATAAAATAAAAAACTTTTATTCTACTGTTACAAATAAGTTCATATACTAGTTATTTATCACCGTTTTACATGCTTTTCTATACTTATTTTGTAAACAGAAGTTGCCTGAAAGGCATAGGCCTCCCCTTTAAGATATTCATTGCAGTGTAAAACTAAATCTTTATTCTACATGTAGGTTTTCTTTGTTTCAACTATTGGTTATATATATATTGTACAGTTGATAATTATAGGTTTATTCAACATAGTGCACAACTGTTATTCTAAATTCTTTCCTTTGTTTCTTATGATATGTTAGCTTATACATATTACAATACATATTTAGAGCCATTATTTTCATATATTTCACTTATTTCCTAACAGTATCTTCATGGGGCTTCGGTCTGACATCTCCTCGGTGACCGGCCGGCTTGGAGATGGAGGAGGATATTGTTCACTTATACTACTCTTAATAATGTCCTGTTTTTCACAGTACGTTAGAGTACTTTCATGCGCCAACTGTCCGCTAATATGTCTAGGTGGTTGTGAGCAAGCTAGTGTGTTAAGGTGGTGATGCGCTCTCAGCAGCGGTGGCTGAGCACGCGCTACCGTGCGCGACGGCTCCGGGGAGAACAGCCGCACACGCCTGCTCCCGTATCTCGCTCCATGCTCTGGTATCAACGGCCGAGTCACTTCAGAGAGAAGGACATTGATGCCGTTTAAAATCTTGTGGTCTGTAGTAAATCGTGTAAGCGACTGGTTTCGAGCTAAAACCTAACGCACCTAGAACATAGTTTGACGGGTATAGGAATGGGTTATATCCATTTACCCTTTCATGTATGATTCAAACTCAGAGTAAATATCTAAATCAATGTGATTCGTCTTCGTCTGAGGATTAAAACTTCCACTTTTACAGGATTTTCAACCTTATTTTTTCTAATTTGACACTGACTTTGATAAAAAAATTGACACAAATGTAATTTTTAATTTTCTACCAAGGTATTTAATTTCTACCATCACCAAACGCGCCCATTCTTTTTTAATCTGTGATCCGCAGTCGGAAAGGCTAATCTATGGTTGATGTTGAGTTCCGACGGAATTTGTGAATCGCGTTTTATCAATCGATCGGAAATATCTTCATCTTTCCGTGAATCGGATGTGAACCGAACGGATCATATCCGACTGATTGTGAAACACACCGCTGGTGCAAAGGTGCCCATAACTATGTCTAACAAATTATTTTTCTAACATTTATTTTTTCTGACATTGTAATCTTGCATGCCTGACGTTCAAAATAGAGGGCCAACTTACTGTAATAACACCAATTGTACCTATTTTGCAAGAAATATATAATTTAAATTTGCGTTTCCACGCTGAATAGCAATGGCTATCCTCTGCACCAAGTACGATCGAGAACGGGGATCCCCCGTCCTATCGACTAGTCTTCGCCCGAGTTCTTCTACTAGCCTCCTCGCATCTGCACCCCAACAACCCATAGTCTTAACAGCGAGAGGGATAAAAAAAATTGAGACTCAAGAACCGCATATTTAACCTTTTTTTCCATTACATACTATTGACATTGTAATTTATAATTTGACATTGCAATTTGTAATTTTACATTCTAATTTGACTATTATACTAGTATATCAGTTGTGTTAGCAACCATAATACGAACTAGAAATGGTTCAGTATGGGGTTAACCAGCCGTGTGTGAAATGTGTAAAAAAAATACTTTAATATTATTACATACTATTGACAATGTAATTTAACCCATTTGAGTAATTCCTAACAATCACAGGCTTTCCACCATCAACGGGTGGTTTTGTCTATAATAACGATTGAAAAAAAAAGACCTTAACATTCATAACTATCTAACCACCAAAAACGACACAAAACATAAACGACAAAATATTACACTTTTTTTTATAGTTTTTCCCGTTAAAACTAAATCAAACCAATGCACATTTTACGTTTGAACAATCCAAATTGCAAATCACGTCCTTAAAACAATAGAAATAGAGGTCAGAATAGCTAACACGTGTTATCGAGGACTTATCAGTCGAGGTCGCGGCAAGGCTAGGTAGGTTCTAGCTTAAGGTAAGGTATATGTTACACGTAGATTGGGTAACCGAAGGCATGCCCCGCCTTTGGTAATATTTGAATTATGTGATTAGGTGTAAATTAGGTGGGGATTTTATTGCGATGTATTTTTTTAGACAAGATATAATTTATCATCACTACATAAATATATATAAATAAAATAAATATTAGGACACATTTCACACACGGTTGGTTAACCCCACACTGAACCATTTCTTGTTCGTATTATGGTTGCTAACACAACTGGTATACTACATATACATACATACATATTATATATAAATACATATTTAATACCCAGACCCACAGCCAACAAATTTAGTTAAGCACATAGTTATCGACCGGGCCGGGAATCGAACCCGGAACCTTCTGATTAACAGTCCGGCATGGTAACCTTTACGCTAACGAGGTCGTCATAATTATGTGATTAGGATTAAATTAGGTGCCGGTTTTAGTCCGATGTTATTTTTTAGGCAAGACAAATTATCATCACAAGTCGCTTTCTCTGTTCTTGTGTTTTATTTATAAATTTTTTCATTATCCTTGACAGGTTTGTGTTTGACTACAGCTAGCCTGATGTTATCCACCGTAACTTAACCTCGACGATCGCGTCAGATCACCTTAGTAAGCCGAGCAACAGGCCCTACCTACTACAAGTTGAAAGAAAGCAAATCGTCAAGTTTTCTATTTACGTTAACTAGCCAGGCAAACAGAGAAAGTGACAACGTACATACATATATACGTACATACATATGTACATAGCATAAGCATAGTGGTAAGGCATTTTCTAGTGCTCTGGCTAGCAACCTTGTGTGTATACTTCAATATTTTTAGTCCTTTATTGTTTAGTTCCTATAGTACTTACCTATTACCTATTGTTAATGTTATTTCCTTTTTTGAAATTGTTTGCCAAGGTTCAGGAGGAGGAGACACTGTGCTTCACAACACAGGACTTGTCCTACAGTGAAGCACAGGGTACACCTTGTTGTTGTACAATAGTATGCAAGTTAATTTTGTGAAAATATTCTACTACATTATTGTACACCACTTTATTTGGACAAACAAAAGTTTTATTTATTATTATTAACCACCCACATGATTGTAAGAAGTAGCGGAAGTAGGGGTAGACCAAAGAAGACGTGGATGAATTGTGTGAAGGAGGATATGAATGAGAAGGGAGCGAATGTGGAGATGACGGCTGACAGAGTGGCGTGGAAGCGAAAAACAGGCTGTGCCGACCACACCTAGTGGGAAATGGTAAAGAAGAAGAAGAAGAAGTTGAAAATCTATCACTAAGCACCTGACGTTGCGTTATGTCGGCAGCATGTTTCATGGCCAATTGCTGACTAGGCACGACGTTTTGTCTCATGCCTCTTTACACACAATATATACCACACGTAACTAGAGAGGCTAGGGCCAGAGCGGCCGTCACTACCGACTACAACCTCACGGTGTCCCATCTCACGACGGGGGCAGGGATGCAGGACCGCACAGCGCAATGCCAGTGCTCTCCTCGATGCCCCCATATCAACTTCAACAGCTTCGATCAAAAATGTAATAGTTAAGGTAATGTCTTTAAAAACAGCAAGGAAAAGAAGACCACAAACAAGTAAGAGTGTGGTCTTCTTTAAATTTGAGGAATTTGAGGAATTTAAGTTTTGGTTTAGCTTGTTAGCTTGCAATGATACATTCTCTCTGCGACCACTCTTTATTACGCCATAAAATGCACAGTCCCTTCAGTGTCGTTATATAAAGTTTACACTGTACTTGCGTATTTTACGGGAACCACAATTTTTTTCGAGATAAAAAATAGCCTAAATATGTGTTAATCTAAAGCAGTCGTTAATCTAAAGTGGTTTAGCCGTTTGAGCGTGTACATATTAAGTTTACTAATTTTCAAATGATATACAGTAATACCCCGACTTACGCTACCTCGACTTACGCGAATTCGGAGTTACGCGATTTAATTTTCTCGTCTATTTTAACGTTTTTTGTTTGAAAGCCGCGCACTTTAGATTGTGTTTATACATTTTATTAATATAGTTTGTCATATTATCTAAAATTCAATTAAAATTTATTTCCTAAATTATTGTTTTATATTTCCTAAATTATAGTCTCCGGTCCCAATTAAACATACTTTGTATGACTTTATAGGTATGTATATGCAAAATTGTACCCCGACTTACGCGAATTCGACTTACGCGGATAGCGCTCGGTCCCACCTATCGCGTAAGTCCGGGTTATTACTGTATAAGTATATTTATATGTATTTAATTAAATATTTAAGGTGTGTTTTCCCATACAACTAACGTTTTAAGGCTACTCAATCTGTATAATGAAATTTAGTAGACCCTCTATCAATTCAGAGAATATTTAATTATGTATTAAACCCGAAACTAAATAAAAAATATAATATTTAAGGGGGGCTCCCATACAATAATGGTACGAAATCCTTGGCCCGACTCTCGCTTGGCCAATTATTATTTTCAATTTCACTCTTAAGTATCTCGTACATACATACATATATAGGTATGTGTAATGTTAACGACTAAAAAGAGAGATTACTCAAGTGGTAAGCGATTTTCTAACGACCTCCATGTATAAAAAAATGCCCAAGAGCGAGTTTGGCTCGCGCATGAAGGGTTCCGTACCATTATCTAAAAAATAGCCAAAGCACGTTTGTTGTATGGGAGCTCCCTTTTACTATTTATTTAGTTTGAAAGATAGAAATATCATAGTGTGAAAACTTTAAGTGTCGACCTGTTACCGTGATTAAAATTATATTCTTTTTTATAAATATACAATGACTACATTAAAATTAAAAATTACATGAAAATAAACTACACAACAATTAAAAATTACAAAACCTTACAAATAGTAAATTAGGTAAATAGATTTTTTATTGTATGGGTTTTTTTTTGTATGTTTTGCTTTCAACCCTCTGACTTAGGTCGTCGGAGACTTTGTTCAGCTAAACGCAGTGTATTCTCTCACGATTTTACACATCATTGCTATGAATAAGATGAAAACACCCACCACGCTATGGGTATTGTGAACCCAGCTGCAAAGGTAAGGTAATGTTATTTTATGGGGTATATTACCTTGCCTTTGATAATTTCGTTTTTATTTTTGGTGTTTGATATTATAACGGCATCGAAAATGCATTATTTTTTAATTTTCAGCTTTCTAGTGATTACGGTCTAAGAGATACAGCCTGGTGACAGAAAAACAAGCGGCGAAGTCTTAGTAATAGGGCCACGTTTTTAACATCTAGGTTTAGATTTAAAAACACGTCAATTGAATGGGGCTAATGCATATTTTTTTATTTTTAATATTTGTTGTTAAGGCTGCAACGGAAATACATAATCTATAATATAAAAATAAGTCGGGTTTTCCTCCCTGCCGCTATAACTCCAGAACGCACGAACCGATTTCCACGGTACAGCATTCGTTGGAAAGGTCTCGGGCACCGTGAGGTTTGTAGCAACAACAAAAATTCAGGGAAATTTTCAACTTTGTGGCGAAACGGAGTTCGCCGGGTTTGCTAGTTTGTGATAATTTTAGCTTTTTTCTAGCTATGTATATAGATAGCTAGACATTGAAGTTTTATAATTAAAGTCTCGTTTTCACCTTTTGGTTACGGAACCCTAAAAATGTAAATGGCGTGTCAGCTAAACGTTTGTAATTATAATTGTACGTAATAATTGGCGTAACTCGAGCACGATATGTAGTGTCGCAGTGGAATCGACTGTTTGCACGCATTGGTGGCGATTCGGGCGTACATACGACTAAACTAAATTTAAAGTAGCTCTGTCTCTCAGAATACAGAAAGAACCAGAAACCGTGAGCGCGCCTAAAACTGAGGCTACTAAAACTACTCCAAAATGGAGTAGTTTGACGCGCGACCGATCAGTCACTCTGTGACCGTCGGGACGTACGACGCTGTACCAATTTAATTAAATTATGCAGTCTTATGTCGTTCCTACCTATAAAATGCAGCGGGTCTATAAAAGAAACAGGATGGGATTACATTTCACGTGTAAGTATCGTATTTAGGTATCAACTTTGAATAAATTTCTATGTTTTCAATTGTCATAGATAATGAGGCATCCATCTTGTTAGTGTTGCCAGTATAAGAGTTTTGATTTACCCTTCTTTTTATTACCTCTTGAGGGCTTTTATTCATTGTAGAATATTAATAATTAATTTAATATAAAATAACCGACTTGAAAAAAGAAAGTATAAAACATCAGAGCAGCCTGTGTGTACATAACCAAATAGTCCTATTAAATAGTATGTTAGTATCTATGAAAAATACCTAGACATAAGATTTCATCATTTATCTAAATTTAAATTTTTGTTACTAAGTTCAAATTCTAAGAGACAATATTATAAAAAGCTTACTAAGCAAAAAGGAAATTAAATGTATTTTTTTCTAAAGCGTTATTTTTTTCTAAAGCGTTTTATTAAATTCAATAAATCTATCAATTTCTTGAAACAATTAGGTAGGTACATAATTATAATAAAGATTAGGACAATTTTTATTCTATTAGTATCTCACCTACTGGACTCCCAAATTTTACCCTAAAAACGGGCACATAATGCCTGAGCTAGAACATTACGCGGGTGGGAAGTGACGCGGGCGGGGGGCATTGTTTTGATTTTTGGACACAGCGTGTAGCTCGCAAATACAGATGAACGCGGCTTCTGGTACTTTCTGTATTCTGAGCTCTGTCTATATACAGAAGTACAAAATATGTTTAAATTCAAGTCAAAAAAATTAAAACCAACTAAAGCCAATTGATTTCGACGTTTTAGAGAGTTTGTCGTTAAATCAAGTGACGTTACATGGAGGTTACACTATAATTTAAAAATGTGTTTTCACTTATTTTTCCTAAATGGTAGCGATAGCGATAAGTGAATACATATAAGATTGTTAACAACCATATGAGTTGCATTTCTCAACTCAAACATACATTAAACTAGCTGACCCGGCAAACGTTGATTTGCCTCACTTAGGGGTATGAAAAATAGATAGTGTAGCTTATAAGGCACGTTCGTAGATTCACCATAGCAGCGCCATCTATTGATTACTTACTCAACCCAGTCGAAAGGTATCGACATCTGTTAGAATCATTTGGAGTTAACAGATAATTGTGACTGTCAAATAATAACAAACAATAATTAGCAATAAATTAAAATTGCGACTATAATTTGAGATTTAAACTATCCTATCTCTCAAGTTGGATCGAACTGCACATGGTGTGCGAATCTTATTATAATCGGTTAAGTGGTTTAGGAGTCCATTGAGGACCAACATTGTGACACGAGATTTATATATATTAAGATTATTTGGTGCCTAATACTTTTGGCCAACGCTGTATGAACTTGTAATATTATATTTGAAGCATTACGTCACTATATCACAGCTATTACAGAGCTGTTATCAGCGCTGTTAGGACGTGAATTCGACGTAGGATATTATCATTAACACAGTAGCCGGCTATCAACCGACAGGTTTCCGCTTGCACAGATAAAAGAGTTTGTAAAACTTGTTTTTGGTTTTACTCTTGGTGTTAATATGAAATTAATTAGATAGATACATTGGTGTTAGTCTCTTAGTTGTCAATACTTTAGTCTCTTAATTGACAATATTTTAAGATAAACCAAGATAAATAATTTATTGATAATTATAGAATTAACTGTCAAAAACAGAATAGGAAAGAAATTCCCCTGCCATCCAAAGAGGCAATGCGGCAAGCTTGATGCGCACGTTAGGGCGGGTGGCTTAGTTTCATCTTTTCTTTATTTTGATTGATTTAAATCAATCAAAATAAAGAAAAGATATGAATAAAAATAATAATCAGAATCACGGCTAAATAAATGAGTCATCAGTCATTACATCATATTTTTTTTGTTAATTGATTTCACAAAAAAAAACTAAGTTATTTGACTCTATTTGAGTTTAATTGAACACATCTATAAAACTATAACTGATCACCACCTTAAGTTGACTGATATTTAATAATAAGTCCATTGTTTATTAAGATTTTCTTCGCGTTTGTTTATTATACTTAGTACTATTACAGAAATAAGGAACCGGCGATTATTGTCTTTCATTTTTAATGACCATAGCTTAAATTAAAACCTGTGATTAACATACCAACATTCATGCAGTGTTGAGATGAAAGCGTAATTTTATTTATTATTTTTAAGTTAATAATTAAAATTTTTATCATGATTTAATAACTAACACTAATTAATCTTCAATCACGACACAAGATTGTATTTTTTTGTCATTATTCATTGATATAAAATATTTTTTTATTCTACTGTAACAAAGAAGTTCTTATATGCTAATATAAATAAATATACAAATTCAAATTGTTTATTATAGCAAAAATATTACAGATAGTTACAAAATATATTAAAGAAAACAAATATTATAAAAATGAACATTAATAATTTTAATAATAATGATTTGATATGTCGTCCAGCACTTACACTGAGAACTAGTCTCGTGCCGTAAGTTCTGTTTTCTTCAGGGTACCTTCATATAATATTATTATAGTTTTAATAATTCCATTTTACATTATTAACTGCCTTACATAGGTTTATACACTTTTTGTATACAGAAGTTGCCTGAGCGCCAATGGCCTCCCTTTTCCTGATATCTATATTTAGTGTCTATTTTTATGAACTCACTCTCTAGTTTTTCTTTAATTTATATAAATTTTATTTCTTTAAAAAGTATTGCAGCTTTACATGTTGCATTTTAACGAAGTTTTTCCATGTTTTTCTTTCTTTTATTTCATTGCAATTTATTATCATTATCATTATTCATGAATAAATAATTTAATCTTAATCATCAATTACACAAAAAAAAAACCAACACTGCTAAGTATACATTTATAAATATTTTTTAATCATACTTAACACCCAGACCGACAGCCAACGAATTTACTTCATCACAGGGGTTCTGTGATAAACCGAACCTGGGACTTTCAGGTTAGCAGTCCGGCATGGTAACCTCTACGCCAACGAGGTCGTCATATTAGTAGGATTCTGATTCACAACCCCCTATCCATATAATGAAGTGACGAACTGTGTGTCAGTGTGTCTAAGAAATGCGCTATATCTTATATATAAAATTTCCGTGTCACAGTGTTTGTTACCGTACTCCTCCGAAACGGCTTGACCGATTTTTACCAAATTTTATATGCGTATTCAATAGGTCTGAGAATCGGCTACTGTATATTTAGAAATAATTATTAAGGCAAAACAACGTTTGCCGGGTCAGCTAGTATAGGTATAAAGCTTAAACACACATGAAGCAGTGTCCTCATGTTAGTCAATGATGACATCATTCTTTGTCTTTAAGCTTTGGGCCGAGTGATGAGAGGCGAGCGGGAAGCGATCAGCTAGTTCAGATTTAATATTGAGTCATGGTCTGTCCCAAGAGTAGAGTTTACTCTATAAACTTATACTTAACTATAAAGCGGCCAACATCTTTGTGCTGAATTAAATTTGTTGGCTGTGGGTCTGGGTGTTATATATGTATCTATATAAAATATGTATGTGTAGTATATCAGTTGTGTTAGCATCCATAATACGAACTAGAAATGGTTCAGTATGAGGTTAACCAGCAGTGTGTGAAATGTGAAAAAAAAAACTAATGTGTTACTTATGAAATTCCTTGCCTAATTCCCTGTTCCCTAATGACCATAATCTAGCGATTTTCAAGAAAGGAGTGAACCAGTTCCTTCTAGGCAAGCGCGCTCTACCGTAGACCTCAATATCACTTACTACATGAATTTTGGTCAACTGTTGATCGATTTAGAGGTAAAAAAAAATAATTAAAAATAATGACGGCGCTTACCAATGAAATGATAAATGTATCTATCTTGCTACTTAGCATTACTCAGCTATAGTCACCATGAAAGTAAACGTACTCTCACTTGGTGGATCACAAAATTAGTGTGAGCCAGTGGAAGAACTTAAATGTTTTTTTTTTTTGACGAGAGTTACGCAGAGCCAGAGCATGAGTATTACAAAAGTTACATACATTAAGTTTCAGTTCCAAAAATTCTTTATTTATATACTTATACATATTTGGAGGAAAAATGTTAAATTGAAATTAATAAAGTAAGTAATCGTAATAACAATAATATACTAAATAATTACTAATGTAATGCAGATGAATAAAACCTTTTTTTGCTTTCACTTTACATTCAATTGTTAATATCAAGTTAGACATAAAACACTTTACACTTTCATGTTAAATTTACTTTAAATTGTAAACAGGGTATATAGGACTACTTAGATACAGGGTATATAGGACTACTTAGATTCAGGCCTTGCCTAGTTAAGTGGTCACAAGATAAAATGAAATATAGTAATAAGTTAGCAAATATTTTTTTTTCATTTTTCGTTTGTGTCGTACATTTCTGTTTCTTAACATTACAAAACTCACGGATATGATGTAACTATGGCCAATATAAGTAATATGTTAATATTAGTGTATTGAACGTGTGTGCTTTAAGGCCCACTACCTACGATATATTATATTGTATTGTATGTTAGCTAAGATTACATACAAGGTTTAGATCAGTTACTTAAGTTTTCTTAAAAATTAAAAAAGGTTTAGATCAGTTACTTAAGTTTTCTTAAAAATTAAAAAAGGTTTAGATCAGTTACTTAAGTTTTCTTAAAAATTAAAAAAGGTTTAGATCAGTTACTTAAGTTTTCTTAAAAATTAAAAAAGATTTAGATCAGTTACTTAAGTTTTCTTAAAAATTAAAAAAGGTTTAGATCAGTTACTTAAGTTTTCTTAAAAACCGCTCCCGCTTATGGCAGACACCACATGTTAATTTCAATTGATACGCAGTCTGCGTAGCTCGATAGCTAACCTCTAATTGGTACATCGGAGCTGTCTCTGGAGGTTATTTTAATTGCGAACAGCGAAAGGGCCACTGACAAGTACTGGGTTATATGAAAAAAGTTTTTAAAAATATAAAAAAATATTCCCTTCAAGACGATGACAGGGGCAAAATCTTAGATCTCGAACTAACAGTTTTTTCGTTTTAAACATAAAACAGTAAAATAGCTTAAAGACCGTCTAAAGAATAATCATGAATATTTATACTTATTTTGGAACCAATCAATTTGAATTTTTGAAGTTCACCAATATGAAAAAAAACTGGTTGATTTTATGAACCTAAATTTATTTAACCTAGATTTTCTGATCTGTACTAAAATAAGTTATTCTTACTTATTTTTAATTCTTAGAATTGTTCTTTAGACGGTCTTTAAGCTATTTTTTCAATATTATTTTTACCTATTCATAACGAAGAAACTGTAAAATCAAGATTTTGCCCATATAATTACCAATTACCATCGTCTCAAAGCAAGGACCTACAATTTAACTTGTCATCCGACCCACGGTAGAAATTTGACATAACATCTTCATCTGAGTGGGTCAGATGAAAATGTCACATTTTGGTCACCCTTCTAAAGATCCTCCGCGTGGACCGTTGCTTAACCTTCATGATTACGGGAGATCACCTTAGTACGCCGAGCTACGTAAAATAAACTTACTAACCCTGTATTAGCAAAGTACATATTTAAATATTTTACCATACTAGACCATGCCCAAGTACCGTGACCTCTAAATTGAGATGCCTCTAATGTCAGCGATTTAGAATCAACGAGTTAAATCAACATATTCTTCGCCAACTTGTCTGAATTAATAACCCGGATCCCTTATAATGTTATAGTAGTAAAATAGGCTGGGTATTTTTTTAAATATGATACAAATACAAATAATTTATTGATAACACCAAAGTTACAAGTCAAATAATATGATATCAATACAAATACGGAACCCGACATGAGGATCTGGACTCGCATTTGGCCAATTATTAAAAACTACTTTGGAAGCCTTTGGATTCCTACTGAACAATATTTATCTATTTATGTTACTAGCTGACCCGGCAAACGCTGTTTTGCCTCACTTAGGGGTATGAAAAATAGATAGTGTAGCTTATATGACACGTTCGTAGATTTACCATAGCAGCGCCATCTATTGATTACTTACTCAACCCAGTCGAAAGGTATCGACATCTGTTAGAATCATATTTTGGAATTAACAGATAATTGTGACTGTCAAATAATAACAGACAATAATTAGCAATAAATTAAAATTGCAACTATAATTTGAGATTTAAACTATCCTACCTCTCAAGTTGGATCGAACTGCACATGGCGTGCGAATTTTATTATAATCGGTTAAGTGGTTTAGGAGTCCATTGAGGACAAACATTGTGACACGAGATTTATATACAGTATATTAAGATATGCTATGTTACCTACGTCAACTAAAGGTAATTTGTAATTATGTTATATTTCAACGGATGAAAACTATCGGGGACTAGAAGAGAAAGGTTTCTATTTCCAATCTCCAAAAAGATCTTCAATCAACAATAAACATCCGCCATCTTTGCAACAGGAAACGGAAACGAATTCCACGAATCCTCTCCTTCAGAGGAAAACAAGGCCACCGTTTTGGTATTCAGATGCGTTCGCGATTTATTCGGATTTTATTCGGCGACTCAAGAATATCGTCTCGAATAAATTGCAAGACATTTTCGGTTGAGTAAAATATACAGGAAAAAGTCGTATAAGTTTAACTAGCTGAGCCCTGTGGCGTTACCCGCGTTAATCCGGGATTAAAAGTAGCTTATTTTGTTAGTCTAAAGTTTAAACTACTTCTACTAATACAGTAGAACCTCGTTAAGTCGAACCTCGATAAGTCAAAAACCTCCAAATGTCGAAAACATTTTTTGTTCCCTTCTGTTAAGAGTATACGGTAATAAATTTATGACTCACGTAATCCTCCATAAGTTGAAAACTCTGTAACTCGATTTTTTTTGGCGTATCCTTTGATATTCTACTTATAGAGGTTCTACTGTATTAGCATTATTGTATTATAGTGGCAACGGAAATACCTATGAAAAATTCAGCTTTCTAGCTATCGCGGTTTATGAGATACAGCCTGGTGACAACCAGACAGAGGAGGCTTAGTAATAGGATCCCGTTTTTACCCTTTTATAGGTACGGAATTCTAAAAACTAAAAAGCACTCAGCGCCGTGTGAGGGCGATCGCAAACGGAAAAGCTTTCTTCGTCACACGGCTTCTATAAACTGGGACCAGCAATGTATACATAGTCAGTACCTAACATTGCAGAGACTCTAAATAAGCTCGGCTAAGGGGGCGTCCATAAATTACGTGAGGTGTTTAGGGGGGGAGGGGTTGTAGAGTCAAATCTAATCTATTTCTTACGTTGGGGGGAGGGGGGATCACGGAAAATATCACGCCTTTTTTGTGATAGAAACAAAAATAAGTTATACTATTTAGGTTTATTTAATCCAGATTGTACATGCTTAAGGGAGGGACCTATTCCTTAAGATATGCGGACCAACATGGATGAGACAGGCGAGGGAGAGAGAGAGTTGGAAAAAAACGGGGGAGGCCTATACCCAAGCGGCAACTTTTGCATAAAAAGGTGTAAATTAAAATATGTAATTATTATAAAATGTAGCAATTGAATAAAGGCTTATTTTACTTTTACTTTACATGCTTAAGATTTAATCTTGAGCGTAAACGCGTAATACAATTAAGATCATTCACTAATTCGCCCAAAAAATTTTTCGACGTTATGTATAACGTCGAAAATGCTGACTGTCAAACCGCCATATTTGTTTTTTTACCAAATAGGTCAATTTAATCTGAATTTACGGTACACTGTAGCCCGTCCTTAGTTTTCGCGCCACTGGTGGCGATTTGGCGACACGCATTTTAGTTTAGTTTTCACTAAAATAAGTTTAGTCATGTCAAATTGGGCTTTGGTATTCGGGTGGCTACACGATTAAGCTAATTTTAAGTCGAGACGACTAAATCGATTTTAAACAGAAAATCAAAAAAAAAACACCTCACGTAATTTATGTACGCCCCCTAGCTAAGGTCTGACACGAGACACGACCAACGAAAGTTAAGAAACGATCGATGCAAAAGGCTGTCTTTCAAAAACTATGCACTGCTACTGTTTCAACACAATATAATATTCGACGACCTCGTTGACGTAAAATGGTTACCATGCCGGACTGCCAACCAGAGGGAGCCGGGTTCGATTTTTCCCGGCACGGCCAACATCTTTGTGATGAACTAAATTTGTTGGCTGTCGGTCTGGGTGTTAAATATGTCTCGATATAAAGTATTTACGTATGTATAAGTAGTATATCAGTTGTGTTAGCAATCATAATACAAACTAGAAATGGTTTAGTATGGACAAACCAGCTGCGTGAGCAAAAAATACAGATCATCTTATGAATAGATACCACCGTTGATCGCAACATCACTTATCATCGGGTGAGTTTCGATCAAGCGCTTGCCTATCCATCATAAAATATATATATATTAATTACGGTCTTTGTCATAGAAACAAAGTTACGAATCGCATGATTCACTCTACCATGACCTAAAGATTGAAAACAAGTAATCTTTGCTAATAAATATTATGTTCAGACTTCCGCTTATCAGAACACTAAGATGACGAATAATATACATGACGTAATTGTTGACGTGTTTGCTAAAGACGTCACAGATCAAGAATTGGCATGGCACATTGCAGCGTCTGTAGCTCGGCAAACTAAGATGATCTATAATGATCATCGAGGTTAACAAAAAGTAGTTTTAGCAACGGTCTGTCCGGGATGCACCTTCCACCGCCAGCTTTAACACTACACTCAGGGTTTGGCTATTAGATAACACTTTTTATAATTTAATGATTATCTAGAATATCAGATATTAAAATGTCAGATTACAATATAATGTCAAATACAAATAACTTAAATCTAATTAAATAACCCGCCCCTGATATCTAGATTATCTAGAATTGAACATTGACATTTGATTCATATCGACTATTGTAATGATATTATATTACTAGAATTAGTAGTGAAAATTGACATGGATACATATCATATACTTTTGTACTGATATCATATTATTTAACTTGTAACTTTGGTGTTATCAATAAATGATTTGTATTTGTTATATAGAGTTTACTCTGTATTCTATTAGTAGGATAGATTCAAAGCTCAGACACTGCATTCCACTGCAGTAACGCACGCACTTGTGACACGCTTTCAATGCCGACTTTTATCCGCAGTCGCTTACAAAAGCGATAGAGACGCGATCGTAAAAACTGACGAGTTACGATCTACGCCGCTCCTAAATAATAAATTTGCATACTCAATGCATGGGAAATGATGATGGGACCATGGATAACAGAAAAAATATATATAGTACATTGAAAAAACATGATCTATGTACGGCTTGTGCCAAATTGGCTCAGTTGAAATAAAACTACCATAACGCTGCGTCACGTCAATTTCGACTCTTACATGTAAGTAATAAAGATCGATTGGTTGTGATTCTTGATACCTAGTTAGTACTGAAATATACCCTCCTGTTAAAATTACCAGTATATTACTTATAAGCCTACCGATGTATATATGTTTTCTCTTGTTTATATCATCAACATGGACAAATAATTTAATTTTAAATTTATATTAATTGTGTCGTAGTTTGATTAGTAGTTTTTAATTTTTCAAAACTTCTGGGTTAATTTCTTTTACCCAAACTTGTTTACTATAACATTTTGTCTCCACTTGTCATGCAAACTTGTATTATTTGGCGGTGAAGGAACTATGTCCCACAACACAGGGTTTTCTCTAGTGTGGGATATAGGGATCAAATTAAAATGGGAACGTACATTTGTAAATATTGAATATTTTTTTATTATTATTTATTATTGTCATAACATTGTGTATATTTATTTTTTACTGGTCAAATAAATGCTTTATTATTATTATCTGTCAATGTGTGTATCTTCTCACACGACATCTAGTATTGAACATTAGAACTAGCTCGTTTAACAAATTAATAGTACGCAAATTTAGAAGATAGCATTAGAAGCATACACAATATCCGTTTGCAGTGCTGGGGCGAGAAGCCTTTTCTTACGTGGATAGTTTTTGGTCATAATCCACCACGCTGGTCAAATGCTAGTTGGCGGATGACACATGTCTTCGGACATTATATTATATGACAGTGAGAAGTTCCAGATAGTGTTTATGTTTGATTAATTTTGGAAGATTCTAATAAAATATTTTGAATCTCCGACGCAAAAAAGACGAAGTTTTGTTTCATTAAGACACGGGTCTGAGTGTGTTTTTATGTCTGTTGCATAGTAACTCCCGAACGGAACGGAACCAATTTTGATTGAGTTGTTTTATAGACGGGACAAACCACTCCAAAAAAACTGTAAAATCTTTAGCACAAAGCATAAGCCGCACACTATACGTTCCCACTGCTGAGACTCTGGGCCTTCTCTCACGAGGAGAGAGATATAAGCCATAATCTACACGTCTTCGGATATTGCGGTCCTCAAACATACCGGTTTCCTCACGATGTTTTCCTTCATCGTAAAGCGAGTGCAAATCCACACATAACTTGAAAAAACAAGTTACTAGTGTAGGGCCGGGATCGAACCAGGGGCCGTCTGATTGAAAAGCAGTCGTTATTACAACGAACTACACTCGCTTTTAAAATTTAAAACTTCACATCCTTCTTTTCAATGTTGTCTCGAGTTGATCTCCACAACCCCAAACATATAAAACGATTCTATTTCGAGCCACCTATATCTGTCACCGTAATTAAGTACCGCAGAGGGTGATACACACAGAGAGAGTTATTTGTTTACTGCTCTTAACTTTGGTTAAAGACACTGCGCTCCAATATCGGCTAAGTTATAAAGGCAAAATATTGAATTTACAGTTTTTTCGCTACACGTAAATCGGGAAATCACGGAAATCTAAAATAAATAGTTTATAGGCCGTCTATAGAACCTATCCTAACCTAAGAATATTTAAATCATGTAAAGCTACTCGATTTAACAACAAACACTCTAAATCGTCGAAATCAATTGGCTTTAGTTGGTTTAGCTTGTATTCCATACAATTGATACATTCTCTTCATTTTTTTTTTTTTTTTTTTTACACTTTCACACACGGCTGGTTAGCCCCATACTGAACCATTTCTAGCTCGTATTATGGTTGCTAACACAACTGATATACTACATATACATACATACATATTATATATAAATACATACATATTTAACACCCAGACCCACAGCCAACAAATTTGGTTAAGCACAAAGATGTTGACCGGGCCGGGAATCGAACCCGGAACCTTCTGATTAGCAGACCGGCATGGTTAACCTTTACGCCAACGAGGTCGTCAAACGACCGTCAATTAACAACGTCATTTAACGACCACTCTTCTTCTTCCTTGCCTTATCCCACTAGGTGGGGTCGGCACTAAAAAAAACTTAACGACAACTCTCTATAACGCCATAAAATGCACAGTCCCTTCAGTGTCGTTATATAGAGTTTACACTGTACTTATTTTGGTACCAATCCAAGTAAGCTCGAGCAAAAGTATGAGAGAAATCAATACGTACAATAATCTACGCGCCGGAAGCCAGCCGACACGCGTGTTTCGTTTCCTTTTTATATGACACTTTGATGTGAGGAAATTATTATTTTGTTTCATTCAAAGTTTTACCAAAATAACCGTTTTTTTTTTCTAAGTTTGAGAAGGTTTTTTTTTATCTTTTTTACATGATATTTTGGTTGGGGACGATAAGATATATCCAGTGAAATTTAAATCTAGACGGAAACGGTACGGACTGGAAAAGAGTCTAGCGGAACGAGAAAAATGCGAAAAAGAGGTCTATCTCTAGAGAAATTGGTTCGCAAGGGAATGGACTTAAAAAGAGGCTAGCGGTATAGCCTGAGCGAGCAAAAAAGCGTGAATGAGCTCACTTCATTGAAATTACAGTCGAGGTTAGACAGAAAAAACTGGCCAAGTGCCAGTCGGGCAATACATGATTTGTGAAAATATCAGCTTTCTAACTAACACGGTTTCTGAGATACAGCCTGGTGACAGACAGACACCGGAAGCTTAGTAATAGGGTCTCGTTTTTATCTTTTAGGTACCAACTAAACCGATCACAGCGAGGTACCTTTCACACAAGTTTGCTCGCACACACCATTCTTTTTTACACACACAGTTTAGTTCATCTTCTTCTTCTTCCTTGCCTTATCCCACTAGGTGGGGTCGGCACAGCAAATTTTCCTCTTCCACAGTTTAGTTTATCATTTCACATTTTTATTGGTATGAAAAATAAATAGGTCTGTAAAGTATTGGGGCCAAAATTCTTCAGGCCTACCTACATACAAGGATTGTATTCCACAAATATTATAAATGCGAAAGTTTGTGTGTGTGTGTGTTTGTCACTTCTTCACGCTCAAACCGCAGAACCGATTTTAATGAAATTCGGTGTGAGATCGGTTAGAACTTGAATCAACACGTAGTCTACTTTGTATCCCGAAAATACGATACGCAAATAACTTCAAAATCTATGTTACTCCTTCACGCTCCAGCGGCCGGATCGATTTTGACGATATTTACTATGAGGATATGTTAGACCTTGGATTAATACATAGGCTAATTTTTATTCCGGATAAATACAAATATCCGATAAATACGCGGGTAACACCGCGGGGCGCAGCTAGTAACTAAATAGAATCCTTCTATGCGAATAAATTTCCTTGGTTTAGCAATCTCGTCCACATTTAAACGTCTTCAGTAAATATTCGTTAAGATATACTTAAGGGAAGAGTGACGGTCGCTTAGTAGATCAAAGCCCTTGCCAAGCAAGCTGCGTGCGCCTATCGTCTAATTTGCATACTTAGCGAACGATGCGCGCGCGCAACGAACGAGGTTTGGGATTTATGCGCTAGTTTTTAAAACATTACTATCTGTCTGTGCCGTGTTTCATAAATATATTTATAAATTAAAAATAGCTTTGATGAGATAATTTTATTTCAAGTTTATGGTAAAATTAGAACAATTGGTTATAGTCAGTGATTAACATAATACTCATATAAACCATTACTAACTAAAACTTAACCCTAAAAAAGACCAGGGGTGGAGAAAAAGGTGCCCAAAGTGATGGCAGCATTGCCACGTTGGATGACAATGTTTACTTTCTGACCGAAATAAAAGCCAGTCTGGACAAAAAAGAAAATCATTATAGATAAAGATCTTCTTCTTCTTTTGAATATGGCTTTCTGCGGTCGGTTATGGTCACAATTTAGCCAATGTCGCGTGGTGAGTAGCAGACAAACGCTGATTGGATTGAACAGTGACAAAATAACTAAGGTATGACACTGAGCAGATGGCCAGTGGAAAAATTTTGAATTCTGAGATAATTAAATGAAATTTTCCTTTTTTATAAAGATCTATAGAAAGAGATAAAGACATCCCAATCAGAGAGACATTAGAGTGCGACAAAGTAACAAACAGAAATCAAAACAAACTTTCGCAATCTTAATCTTAGAAAAGATGCTCATGTTTTAGTTACTTCACTGAAATAAGATACTTTGATCAGCTTAAATCACGGATTAAAAGTCTTCTTTGAATCACGGATTAAAAGTCATATACTCTTTGAATCACGGATTAAAAGTCATATACTCTTTTAATCCGGGATTAAGTAATAACACCGCGCGGCTCGAGCAAAATGGCTGAGAAATCGGTGAACATACATAAAAAAAAAAACATACAGTCGAATATATAACCTCCTCCTTTTTTGAAGTCGGTTAAAATCGACTAACAAACGGTGCTGGAGCACTGAGCTAGTTGTAAACTAACTCAATCAATATTATTACGTTTAGAATGCATAATTCATGAAATTCTTATCAAGAACGTCGGTTGACATTTGATTGAGAATAGTGCGGAATGCAGACGCACCTGTGCTGGCCGGCATTGAAGTTTACTCTGACTAAAACTGTACGTTTACTCTCATTAAATTAAGCTTAACTATTATTTAATTTATTTTCCTTTATGTTACAAACCTGCGAGAATCATTCGCCTTGTTCAAATTTATTTTAATTTTTAAGGTGAATTTATATCTAAAATATTTCTGGAAACAATGTAAATAAATAAATAAATAAAGAATAATATAATAGTAGCTTTAAGAGGCGCTATGGGAGTAAAATAGCATATTTTGATAGCTATAAAAATCCTGCGTATATAATATGACTATGTATTTTTCAGTTTAATTTCTTTTAAGTTTAGTATTAAGGCGAAGATAAGGACAAAATCTTTGTTCAACAGTTTCTTGAAAACTTCCTCGTATGAGCTAAGTGGCCTATCTCTTTAAGTCGAGAGTTTTTTGGCCTATTTCTCAAGCCGCCCGAAGGCCTCTGACTTTGTTTAACGACTGCTTGTACTAAAGACTAACTACTGTACTAAACGACCAACTAACAGCCGGGACCTACAATTTAACGTGTAAACCGACGGTAGCGCCCAGATGTAAATACCACTTTAAAACAACAGTCTTGTGCATGGTCACCCATCCAACCACCGTCCGCATCGAGCGTAGCTTAGCTTCGATGATCGCGTCAGATCACGTTAGCTAGCCGAGCTACAGGCACTGGAATGTAGCCAGGACTTTCATAATTTTCGTCAATGAAAGTGGTAATAAATTTTTGTTTACATTACGTACGGAAATACCTAGTGAGTGGCCTTGTACAATATTCGCAACCGGCAAAACAGTTTATTATCTCATCACCTTTTATCACTGACTGATGATCAACGACCTCGTTCGCGTAATGGTTACCATATCGGACTGCCAACTAGAGGTTCCCGGGATCGATTCCCGGCACGGCCAACATCTTTGTGATGAACTAAATTTGTTACCTGTAAGCCTGGGTGTTAAATATGTATCGATATAAAGTATTTATGTATGTTAATGTAGTATATTAGTTGTGTTAGCAACCATAATACAAACTAGAAAAGGTTTATGGGGTTAACCAGCCGTGATTGAAATGTGTCAAAAAAAAGTTAATATGTTTTTTTTAACAAGAACACATTTGGCTCTACTGTTGTTCTAAGCCAAAAACTATGCTAAAGCGAAAATTTTATGAGAACAGTGATGATAAATCTATGATTTTCAGGGCATTGTCTAGTGTTTGCCTTAAATTTTTTTAATATAAAGGTAAATCATTTACCGACCATTCCAATAATAAGTAAACTGCGTAAGCAATATGTTTGGTCTAACAATGTCTTTGACAACTATGGTACAGAGGATACACCGGCAGAGGCACCGGCACTTAGCAATAATATGGTCCCGTTTTTAAAGTCAAAGTCAAATACATTTATTGCTTCATTATGGCATAATTAAGATGTTATACATTTAAAAGGTAGGTATCTCATAACGGACCCTGTCCGGGTATCGCAACACAAGAGGAGTGAGCCGATTTATTTGCATGCAAAAAATTAATCCTTATCGTTTAGAAATTCGTCAATAGTGTAATAGCATTTATGTAACAATAAAAGTTTAATTTATTTTCAAAAATACTGTCTTTTTCTATTTCTTTTAACTTTTCTGGTAGCTTATTAAATATTTTAACTGCCATTGAGTTAGGGCCAGAACTATGTATTTTTAACCTACTTTTTGGAATTTTTAATTTATTTTTATACCTAGGTGTTTCCGTGTTTTACCTATTAGGTACAAACCCTAAAATGAAATATAGGTGCAGAGTTGAAGGAATGTTATCATGATATATGTCGTCCTATCACCGTTATCAGTTCACTGATAGCACTTACTAGCTATAGACATGTATAAAACTCGAGATGTTGACATAGATAACAAATGCTCCATATCTCTCTGCAAATTTTTCTTATGGCCTCAGATATTTGAGGATTATGAAGATACTTAGCTAAGAGAAAGTAGTGACAATCTTAACATATATAAATCTCATGTCACAATGTTTGTCCTCAACGGACTCCTAAACCACTTAACCGATTATAATAAAATTCGCACACCATATGCAGTTCGATCCAACTTGAGAGGTTTGACTAGTTTAAATCTCAAATTATAGTCGCAATTTTAATTTATTGCTAATTATTTGTCTGTTATTATTTGACAGTCACAACTATCTGTTAACTCCAAATGATTCTAACAGATGTGGATACCTTTCGACTGGGTTGAGTAAGTAATCAATAGATGGCGCTGCTATGGCAAATCTACGAACGTGTCATATAAGCTACACTATCTATTTTTCATACCCCTAAGTGAGGCAAAACAACGTTTGCCGGGTCAGCTAGTTATTATATGTTTTATACACATTTGATCAACAGCAAAATAGTGTTGCTAGCTCTGGCCTAAGGTGAAGCATGCCTAGTTAGCCTCATGCTAAACCATTTCTAATTTGTATTATGTTTGCTAACACAACTGATTTACTTTATATACCTACATACATGAATTAACACCCAGACTGACAGCCTACAAATTTCATCACAAAGATGTTGGCCATGCTGTGAATCGAATCATGGACCCTTCTGTTTGGCAGTCCAGCATGGTAAACATTACGCCAAATAGATCAAGAAGGCTGCCAGAACACTTGACAACAGGCAACCAAGGGTGGTTTCAAAGGTGGTTGCAACCAAGGGTGGTTTTAAGGGTGGTTACAACCAAGAGTGGTTGCAACCAAGGGTGGTTTTAATGGTGGTTACAACCAAGGGTGGTTCTATGGGTGATTGCAACCAAGGGTGGTTTTAAGGGTGGTTGCAACCAAGGGTGGTTCTATGGGTGCTTGCAACCAAGGGTGGTTTTAAGGGTGGTTGCAATCAAGGCATGCACCAGAAAATCCTGTACTACATTTAATTATATTGATAGTTATTTACTCCTTCACAGCTCACTATAAAAGACGTCTTATGCATATTTTCATTAAGAGTGTAATTAGTATAAATTATAATTCAACTGTCATAAGCATTCCATATAAATTAAATCACCATGTGATACAGCCAAATACCTATCATGAAGCCAAGCCCTATAATAAAAGATGATGACACTATAATTATATCCTATGCCAAATTGGGTATATAGCTTATTTATAGTTGTATATATATTTATGTAGTGCCAGTTGCTTGCCTAACTAAGGTGATCTGACACAGTCATCGCGGTCAAGAAACAGTTGATGAGGTCAGTCTTTGGATGGGTAACCATGCACAAGAATAATGTTTAAAAAGTAGCATTTTATCCATGATGATAGAATGGAAAAGAATAGAACAGAATATAACTTTATTGTACAACCACAGGTAAAATGAGCTAATATTATGAAAAAGAAACATGAATAATATAAAAATAAGTTGGGTTTTCCTTCCTGACGCTATAACTCCAGAATGCACAAACCAATTTCCACAGCTTTTTGAATGTGTTGAAAATTATTATTATTATTAAAAGCTTTGTTGAAAATTATTATTATTATTATTAAAAGCCTGTTCGATCCCACTGCTGGGCAAAGGCCTCCCTACCCTCTTTCTATTTGTCCCTATCTAGAGCTATTGTGGACCAATCCAATGTTGAAAATAAATAATCAATTATATAAGCAGTCCTAATACAATGTAAAGGAAAAAGATTGGAATAATTTGTATGTAAAGGATATTTATTTAAATCAAGGTTGTGGGTTATTATGGTTTAAATATAAGAGGAAGTTGGCAAGTATGATTAAAATACTACATGCCCCGGGTCTGTGACATGCACTACAATGTATTTATCTGTTTGGTACAATTTGCGAAATAATAACTGAAATATAACATATTTCATATATTGTAAAAAAAAATGTACAGATGTTTTATTTTTAAGATATAAAAAATAGAGATCAATAAGAATCGAATCGAAAATAAATTGATTGCCATTCAGCGCTGGAAAGCCTCCTAGTCTGATAAGCACCTTTGCAAACTATATTAGGGGTGGGTTATTTATTTAGAATTAAGTAATTTATAATAAATTTAATTTTATATTGTTATAAATTATTTTAATAAATTTATTTTAATTGTATATTGTGACATGTATGAATAAACATTTTAAAAAGTATTATAATATTATTATCATACAATTTAATTTTGACGTTTTATATGTGACATGTTATTTTTAATTGATTTAAGCAAGTTCACATTCATAAGTATTATATTTAATTAGGATCATATTCATTTTAAGGTTCTAAGCCTCTGCTGTCTGTCTGTCTGTCACCAGACTAATAGGATAAGCTTTTTTTTAGATTAAAAAAAAGCTAGAGCATGCTTAGGCTGAAATAACAGGCCCTAAGGAGGCTGCCGGCACTTGAGGTGCTTGGCGACAGATTTTAAACTTTAACAACATAATAATAATACAATTAATTTAATCTTATATATAAAATTTCCGTGTCACAGTGTTTGTTACCGTACTCCTCCAAACAGTTTGACCGATTTTTACCAAATTTTATATGCGTATTCAGTAGGTCTGAGAATCAGCTACTGAATATTTAGTTTTTTTTTATTAAGGCAAAACTACGTTTGCCGGGTCAGCTAGTAATATTGTATATGTTCATAAGGACGAAACTGTTGGGGCTAAATTTACCTTATTGTAACACCATAATATGTACAGTTTGACAATAAATGTATCTGAATGTGAAACATACTGACTAACTGACAAGGGGTGGAACATGATATGCCAGTGACACTAGACTGTGCTCCGTCAATTCAAGGATGAACAATGGGGATGTACAACACACTTAAAAAAACTCAACACACAGGAATTAGAATTAAGAAGATCTCAGCAAAAATACACTAGGTACTTAGTACAGATATTTTTCTATCTACTTTGATTAACTACCTAATCAAAGTTGTTCATAAAAATTGGTAAATAAACACTTTTTTATCTTGTTTGTTAAATATCTACGCATAATTAATTTAATTTCATAACTTAGAGTGTATGTTATTGTAATATTATGTTTTTTATAAGTTGTATTTATAGGCTTATTTTATTTTCAATTATTATTAAATTTATAATTGAAAAAACTATTGTCATGCATGTGTAAATTATAGGCTAATTATAACGTATTTCTTGTTGTACTCAATATATATTAAGGGAAATTAATAGATAAGATTAGTTTAGCAATGTAAAAAAACGCGAACAGTAAACATGTACCTATACCAAATTCCAAAAGCATTTTACAGCTGTCCCACAGCTAAATTTCACTTTGAAATACAAATAAAAGCTTATTTATTTAGAGAAGAGAGTCGTAACACAATGTTTACCTTGCCCATTCCGTGTTCTCATAAAAAAAACTGGCACAAATCAAAACACTGCAATCCAAAAAGTGAAATCTACACTGCACTAGGTTCGAGTCGAGTGAAAATGCAGTCAGGGCGCGCCTCTAATTGAATTAGTCGTTGACCACGCAACTAATGTTTAATCTAATGTCGTCCGTGCCTGCGACACGCTTACGCGACGCGCAAGAATGAGGAAGATCGCTAAGATGTGCCGGCCTCGCCTAGGTGTCCTCATCAAAAACCTGTTCCACGATTCACCTAATAAACTTATCAGCGTCCGCTCCACTCACATCAATGCCGTGTCAACACACACCGGAGCTCCACCGCGACGTGTGGGGCGCTAATCTAGCGACAATTTCACGATCTACCAGGATAATTTTATTCGATAGGTGAAAGGGGCATACCTTAGAGCTCGAAACGTATGAATCCAATTTTGAGTAGTCCGTAGGCAATGTTAAGTAAATATCACTCGAAGCACAATTTGTATAATATCACAATATGTCTTTATCACTTGTAAATTCCATGTAATTAACGATAATACGAAACGGTTTCACACAAATGCACTAAACGCGCCGCTAGCCTGTGAAAGACGCCATTTTGATTTCGTCAACTAATAACCAGAGATAATTTAAGTTTTATTTTTATGGCATTACTATCATGTGATTTGTACTACTAATTGTATATAGTAAATTGTTTTCCAAGTATTTGCTACGGTTGTATTTAAATTCTTATTTATTTGGATAACATATGCATGTCTTGTTTAATTTATAATATACAAATAGCTCACTATAAGGTGCATGTTTTTATAAAATATCAAAGTCAATAAGTTGAAAAAAAGTAATCGGAAATATAAAGTCTATGAAAAAAACTACCATATTAAAAAAGTACAAACCAGAAATAGGGAAGTGTGTATAAAACACGATTATTTTTTTATTTGTATTGATTATTTGTGTTTGTATCTTTCTTCTTCTTTTTCACCTTATCCCATTTAGGTGGGGTCGGCACAGCAGATCCTCTTCTCTATCAGACGTCATCTCCACACTCAATCCTTTCTCTCTGTTTGTTTAATATGATATTTTATGCATATTATTCTTAAAATTTGTCGTTCCGAACCACTTTTAATCCGGGCGTACTAACGGTTCTGGTGGCACACTAAAGTTTTTACTTTTTAGCTTATATTATATTCTAGCTTATAATAGCTGAGACTATACTTAACATTACCAAATGTAAAAGATATTGACTATTCTTATTTTTAACATGTACACATTTTATTCACAAATAGCAGAAAAAAGTAAATATGGTACGTAAGGAAACAACATAGTCATTAGTTAAGATCAGCTTCGCATAACTCAATTACAACAACTATATCCCTGTGTTATACCAATTTCAGTATATATTTATAAGAATACTAAATAGAAGAATAAAGATTGCTCAGTATGCATAAAATACCACTGGATAATTATAATTATATATTTTTAATTCTTACAATATATGTTTTATACCGATTTTTTTAAACATAAGAACTACTTCGTTTGATAAATAAATGCTATGTTAACTGGCAAAATGCATCATATTAGCTATAAATTTTAAGAATGTAGCGCTTTAGAGATTATGTCCCTGTTACACCATATTTTAAGTAATAAATGAATTTGAATCTATTTTATTGGGAAATATTTACTTTACTTTGGTAACTCCCAACACGAAACTGTCAAAAAAGGTGCAGGCTTCCCCAGCTGTGCTACGTGTTTTTGTTCGATAATTTCGCAAAAATGGCTATTTGACTCGTTTATACAACAATAAATAGATGTTTGTTACGAAAACAAGATGTCGAGCCGCCGTTCTATGCTCGGTTCGGCACTGGACGCGCTCCCAGCACCCACAGATCCTCTGCGAGAACTGTTTGAAGCGTGCAAAACAGGCGATGCAGCTCGTGTTAAAAAGCTCATTACAGCTCAAAATGTGAATGCAAGGGACACAGCCGGGCGTAAATCCACACCTTTACACTTCGCTGCAGGTATGTAAACTTATACGGTATCAATAAAACCTTTTTTGACCGAAAAACTTTAAAGAAAAATAAAAAAGTGAAAGGGCAATGTAGGAACGATGGAAACTGTTATTTTCGTGAAATTGCATAATTCGCCACGGTTAGTGGTTTCGCGGTATCATTCATTGTGATGCTTGGTCCAGTTCAGTTCAAGAGCACGCGTTTGGTAGCGTAACAACGTGATCCGCTTGTTTTTGTGCATTACTTTGTTAATTAACTACAATCTGTTTACTGAGTTTTCTTATGTCATTTGAGTTGTTAATTAGATGTTTTGCTTACTTAGATAGATAGCATAAGCAGCCCACCATACATTCCTACTGCTAACACTCAGGGCTATCTATCTCTCATGAGTAGAGATATATACTATAATCCAACAAACTGGCGGGTGCAGGTTGGCGAATGAAAGATAATCCTTTATTACAATAATAACATAAATTGAAAATGTGTGTCCAAATTGGTGGACATACTGCTTAAAGCAATTTCGTCCAGACAACCTTTCAATGGAGAGGAGTTATTAAACAACTGAACAAGGATGTAGTGCACATTAAACAAAAATAAATTACAAATAATAATAATATAAATTATCATCATCAGCCTATTTCGGCCCTTTTGTGGGTATAGGCCTCTTCGATTTTAATAATACATGCATGCTTATACATAAATAAAAATATAGGTAATATACATACTAATACATAAAGTACCAATTAGTTTGATCAGTGTTATTATATAAAATAATATTTAAATTAAAAAATAACATGAATATTAAAAATATTAAAAAATATTTTTTTTTAATATTTATGCAACAAACAGGACCGCCTGCAGTCACCACCCCGGGTGTGGTGGGCATGCATAAATGCATTTCCTCACGTAAAAAAAAAGAAAGGCTAGGATAGTTTAAGTAATTAGGATCTTGCTTCCACCACTGCTGGGACAAGCATCTAGAATACTTGAACATAACTACAATCTGTTTAAGCCTAGTTATAATAATAGTTCTTAGCACTGTAATCTGTAATCTCTTGCTAACCTGTGATCAGTGCACTAGTGAACTTTAAGAATTGACATCGAACAGTGGACATTATGTGAACTGTTAAAAAAAAAATTTAAACTCAGTTTGATATAGGCACATCAGCATAATGCTGCTCGCCTATAAATCTAATAAATAAATAAATAATTTATTTTATTTTCATTTTCTAATAGTTTAAGTGATATGTTTGGTTTATTTGTAAGTGTCATTTATATAAATAAACAGAATTTGAATAACCATAAAAAATTCAAAAATTGAATAAGGATTTTATTTGGATTTTATTTTATAATTTTATAATTTTACTTTTTCTTTATTTATAATTATTTACTTTTCGACAAAGCCCCTATACAGCTGCTATTCTTTTAATTTAATTTATTGATTATTATTGAATGAAATACTGACGAGTCCATATTGATGATAGTTATGATTATATTTATATAATGTAATAATTATTTAACAATATGACAATAAAGACATTCTATTCTATTCTATTCATAGCTAGAACTGACGTGCGGTATACACTTCCACCATTGTTGGGACATACTACTGCCGGGGTTCTAGCTGTGGCATTTCATCTACTACCCCTTCCCCTTCATTGTGTCAGGCAGATGCCACAGTGTTCTATTAAACAGCAAGCGGACCTCTATATTTTAGCTTTAACATATTCCAAAACATATCCTTCCGAGCACTTCTTAGATCTGCCTAAAAACCATTACACTATAGCAAAGCTTGTAGCCTGGATGGCTAAGGTGACACAATCATCGAAATTAAGCAATGGTTAATGCATACAATGATTGGATGGGTGACCATGCACAAGACTGCCATTTTTCAAGTCTTTAAATATACATTAGGCTCATCCCACTACATATCTTTCTACTTTACACCCATCAATCTTTAAATTTCAGGTTATGGTAGAAGAGAAGTGGTAGAGATCCTCATAGCTGCAGGAGCAGCACTGCAAGCCCGAGACGATGGTGGTCTCCAACCTCTGCACAATGCCTGTTCGTTTGGGCACGCGGACGTGGTCCGCGCTCTCCTGGGGGCCGGAGCAGCGCCTGCTGCCAGGGATAATTGGGGATACACTCCTCTGCACGAGGCAGCTGCTAAGGGGAAGGTTGATGTTTGCATTGGTAAGTCTGTGGAGACGTGCGCGATGTTTCCTGTGGAGCATTGACTGACGTGCGCGTGCGCCAGTGGCCCGGCGCAGTCTGAAGGCGCGCGGCGCCGAATTGTATTTTTTCTTTTTTTTTTTATGTAAATAGGCTTACTTTTGAACTCAGCTTGATGTTAAGCTTGACTGTGGTCTAAGATGTATCACGCTTGCCTAGAAGGAACCTATTTACTCTAGATTTGAAAACCCCCGAATTATTTATAGTAACGGCGCCACCAATGGCAAATACGCATGACAAGTTCTACATCAGTGAACAGCTTTCAAAACCGGCTTGATAGCTGGTTGCAGAAAACAAAAAATCTCTTGCTAACCTGTGATCAGTGCACCAGTGAACTTTAAACATTGACATTGAACAGTGGACATTATGTGAACCATTAAAAAAAATAATTTCAACTCAGTGTGATATAGGCACATCAGCATAATGCTGCTCGCCTATAAATCAAATAAATAAATTTAGTCAGTAATAAGGATAGGTTATTAGATAATATGCTACTTAGGTAGAATAATTATTTAATAAATTTACGGAATTTGGATCCTGACTTTCATTTGCAACTTAGACATCACACATGCTTAGTAGAGACCATCCTACAAGTTTTTAAGGCTAGCTCAATAATAGTAGTAATTCTCCAAATAATACTTATTTACTTGGTGATCAGCCCAAATTTAGTCGGGTTCGATTCCCGGTACAGGCAACATCTTTGTGATGAACTATATTTGGTTGCTGTCGGTCTGGATGTTGAATATGTATGAATATCAATATAAAAAGTATATTATATGTATGTATGTATATGAAGTCATATCAGTTGTGTTAGCAACCATAATACGAGCTAGAACTGGTTGAGTATGGGGCTAACCAGATGTGTGTGAAATGTGTCATAATAATTTACTTATTATTATTATTCCACAGTCAGGTCCTCTTTGGAGCTCCCATTGTATACACATTACTAAATAACAAAATTAATTAATTACAATAATGATTGATTTGATTGATTATAAATGTACCTTGTGAAATGGCCAAAAAGACAACGCCGCTTTTCGGTGATATATTATTACAAACCCCCCACCCCTCTGTGATATTTAGTGATTTTTTATATACCTCTCCTCCTTTCGAACCTTACATGATTAAAGGGCGGACCCTAAGTGTACTAGTTTATAGGCGGTGCCTTTTAAAAACTAACAATATTAATAAATTCCAGCACTGCTTCAGCATGGTGCGGACCCAAACATCAGAAATACAGAAGGGAAGACGCCATTAGACCTGGCCGATTCAGCCACCAGACCTGTTCTTACTGGTATGTGAAGAATTAGTAGTGAAAATTGACATTTTGATTAATATCATATACTATTGTAATCCTACTAATATTATAAAGGCGAAAGTTTGTATGTATGGATGTGTGGATGTATGGATGTATGTTTGTTACTCTTTCACGTAAAAACTACCGAATGGATTTGAATGAAACTTTACCACAATATAGCTTATACATCAGAATAACACATAGGCTATAGCTTATACATCAGAATAACACATAGGCTACAATTTTTGAGGTTTTTAATGTGAGGTCGTAAAAAAAAACACATTTTTTGCGCTTACATTGCAAACGCTGACTGAATCCTACAAGATAGATCAAAACAATTTACTACAGTATTGTACAACTTAAAAAGGTCTACAAAAAAGTCCGTGATGGTATATGTTTATCTCTTAGGAATAACCCACAATAACCATTTTTTATCCTTTACTTTGTACGAGAAATAATGGCTTATTTACGAAGCGATTTTAAGCAATACAGTATAAATCCTTATCCAATTAAGTATCTTAAATACATTGTGCATTTAATAAAGATCAATATGGCTTTTTGCAGCATGTAAATTAAATAAATATTTTCGAAGATATCACAGATTTAAAATGCAGCGGCGCCAGGCGAACGGGGCGTGCGGTGGGGAAGAAGCGGCTAATAGCTGAGTGCGCGACCCGAACGCGGGCAGACGCATGAGGGCAGACGTCGTTGACGGTTGTGTCCGTTTTGCGAATTTTCAAGGCACTAGCGATTTGATAAAAACGTATGGTCGCCTACTTTAAGTAATATAGGCCTAAGGTTAGTTATTGCCAGGTTTCTTTTTGGTTAGGAGTAACACGTACAAAAAGATACTTCATTTTTACAAATTACTTCATTGATAATTCAATTACTATATAGATAGGTTACTTACAGTTAATTATAACAAATTATATTAGCAATAAATTAAAATTGCGACTATAATTTGAGATTTAAACTATCCTATCTCTCAAGTTGGATCGAACTGCACATGGTGTGCGAATTTTATTATAATCGGTTAAGTGGTTTAGGAGTCCATTGAGGACAAACATTGTGACACGAGATTATATAAATTAAGATAAGATTATTAATATTATATGTATGTTTTTTATTATTCTTTATTGTACACTACGTCCTTCTTTAGTCGTTTATAAATTCCTTTCCATCCAAAGGTTGCCTGGATGAGATCGCTTTAAGCGATAAGGCCGCCAATTGTGGTACACTAATTTTAAGTTAATTGTCTTTTACTGTGCCTTTTTTATTTATGTGTCCAATAAAGAATTATAAAATTTCCATGACACAATGTTAGTTACCGTACTCCTCCAAAACGGCTTGACCGATTTTTACCAAATTTCATATGCGTATTCAGTAGGTCTGAGAATCTTCTACTATATATTTTTAAGGCAAAACAACGTTTGCCGGGTCAGCTAGTGATATTATATTACTAGAATTTGAATTGAAGATTGACATTGATACATATAATATACTTTTGTAATGATATTATATTATTTGACTTGTAACTTTGGTGTTATCAATAAATGATTTGTATTTGGTCGATAAGGACGGTGTTTGGATGTGTGACTGTGCACAAGACTGTCGTTTTTCAAGTGGCATTTTCGTCTGGGTGCTACCGTGGGTCGGATGACACATTAAATTGTAGGTGTTGTAGGCCCGACTGTTAGTCTTAGTACAAGCAGTCGACTGCTTGTACTAAGACTAACAGTCGGGCCTACAACACCTACAATTTTCAAAAAAGTAAGAGGCTTTTAGGCGGCTTAAAAAAACTACTACCAAAAATAACAATATTGATTTTATTGATTTTGAAAGTACTCTATTTACATAAATTAACTATAATATCTATGTACAGCATTATTATTCATAATGAATGAATTAATGACACCACTGCATGTCCAAATAGCTCATACGATAAAGAAGAAGAATAGTAGTATTAATTAGCCCCGATCTCATGCTCCAGGTGAATACTGCGCCGCGGACGTACTAGAAGCGGCCCGGGCGGGCGCCGACGACCGTCTTGCCGCACTCCTAACCCCGCTAAACGTGGACGTGCACGCAATGGACGGGCGGCGCTCCACCCCCCTCCACCTCGCCGCGGGGTACAACCGCGCGCGCGCCGTGCGCCTGCTGCTGCAGCGGGGTGCCGACGTGCACGCCAAGGATAAGGGGTGAGGTTTAAGAACAAGAGGTATTGATATTGAGGGGTGTTAGTTTTAAGAACAAGGGGTGTGTGCCTTAAAATTGAGGGGTGTGAGCATAAAAACCAAGGAGTTTGAGCCTTAATATTCATGGTCGTGAGTCTGTAACAAGAGGTGTAAGCGTAAAAGTCAAGAGGTGTAAGTCTTAGGTTTGAGATGAGAGAGTATAAAGATTGAGAGGTGTGATCATAATAACCAAGGTGGTGAGAGCCTTAATACTTATGGTTGTGAGTCTTAAGAACAAGGGGTGTAAGCTTAACGGTCAAGGGGTGTAAGTGTTAAGATTGAGGGGTATGGGCATAAATATCAAGGGGTGTGAGTCTTGATACTGATGGGTGTGAGTCTTAATATTAAAGGGTGTGAGCATAAAGAACAAGGGGTGTAAGTCTTAAGATTGAGGAGTGTGAGCATAAATATCAAGCGGTGTGAGTCTTGATACTGATGGGTATGAGTCTTAATACAAAAGTGTGTGAGCATAAAGGACAGGGGGTGTAAATCTTAAGATTGAGGGGTGTGAGCATAAATATCAAGGGGTGTGAGTCTTGATACTGATGGGTATGAGTCTTAATATTAAAGGGTGTGAGCATAAAGGACAAGGGGTGTGAGGGTTAAGCACAAGAGGTGTGAGTCTTAAGATTGAGGAGTGGGTCTTAACATCAAGCAATGTCTCTCTGACACACTAAGAACACATGTCTCAGGTGATACGACAACTCTCCCCCTAAACGTGAAACGTGCACGTCCTCTTTAGTGTAAACTCCTTCATTTACCTATTGTCAACATTATTTTACTGGAAAATATTCTTTTAATTGATGTAAAAACGTCGTTAGTGTTATAAGCTCTTGTATGTATTCTTTTGTTTATCGCCTAATAATATCCTTATAAATAACTTATTGACTCAGGCGTTACTTTGCGGTAATCCATTGTAAATAGAAGACAAAATTAAATATTTAGTGTACTTCCGCTGTGATCCGAAATCCAAATTAAGACAAGTAAAGGAAAAATGAACTAAGATTAATTAAGATTAACGTTACCTATCACAATTGGGAAATTCTTAACTCTACACGTGTTTCGCCTAACCACAAGGCATCATCAGGAGATGCTGACTCTTCGAACGACTTCTCGTTCGAAACTCTCGACTTGTCGTTCGAAGAGTCAGCATCTCCTGATGATGCCTTGTGGTTAGGCGAAACACGTGTATCGTTAAGAATTTCCGAATTTATCTTAGTAAATTTTTCCTTTACTTGTCTTAATTTGGATTTCGGATCACAACGGAAGTACACTAAATATTTAATTTTGTCTTCTATTTTCAATATCCTTATAATCTGTATAATGTTATTCCAGCGGACTGGTCCCTCTTCATAACGCGTGTTCATACGGTCACTACGAGGTGACGGAGTTACTGGTGCGAGCGGGCGCGGATGTTAACGCTACCGACCTGTGGGCGTTCACTCCGCTCCACGAGGCGGCTAGCAAGGCTAGGATAGAGGTGGGTACATCATCATCATCATTATCATCATCATCAGTCAGTCAGCGTTAGTGCGAGGTGACGGAACTACTGGTGCGAGCGGGCGCGGATGTTAACGCTACCGACCTGTGGGCGTTCACTCCGCTCCACGAGGCGGCTAGCAAGGCTAGGATAGAGGTGGGTACATCATCATCATCAGTCAGCGTTAGTACGAGGTGACGGAGTTACTGGTGCGAGCGGGCGCGGATGTTAACGCTACCGACCTGTGGGCGTTCACTCCGCTCCACGAGGCGGCTAGCAAGGCTAGGATAGAGGTGGGTACATCATCATCATCATCATCAGTCAGCGTTAGTACGAGGTGACGGAGCTACTGGTGCGAGCGGGCGCGGATGTTAACGCTACCGACCTGTGGGCGTTTACTCCGCTCCACGAGGCGGCTAGCAAGGCTAGGATAGAGGTGGGTACATCATCATCATCATCATCAGTCAGCGTTAGTACGAGGTGACGGAGTTACTGGTGCGAGCGGGCGCGGATGTTAACGCTACCGACCTGTGGGCGTTCACTCCGCTCCACGAGGCGGCTAGCAAGGCTAGGATAGAGGTGGGTACATCATCATCATCATCATCAGTCAGCGTTAGTACGAGGTGACGGAGCTACTGGTGCGAGCGGGCGCGGATGTTAACGCTACCGACCTGTGGGCGTTCACTCCGCTCCACGAGGCGGCTAGCAAGGCTAGGATAGAGGTGGGTACATCATAATCATCATCATCATCAGTCAGCGTTAGTACGAGGTGATAGAGTTACTGGTGCGAGCGGGGGCGGATGTTAACGCTACCGACCTGTGGGCGTTCACTCCGCTCCACGAGGCAGCTAGCAAGGCTAGGATAGAGGTGGGTACATCATCATCATCATCATCAGTCAGCGTTAGTACGAGGTGACGGAGTTACTGGTGCGAGCGGGCGCGGATGTTAACGCTACCGACCTGTGGGCGTTCACTCCGCTCCACGAGGCAGCTAGCAAGGCTAGGATAGAGGTGGGTACATCATCATCATCATCATCAGTCAGCGTTAGTACGAGGTGACGGAGTTGCTGGTGCGAGCGGGGGCGGATGTTAACGCTACCGACCTGTGGGCGTTCACTCCGCTCCACGAGGCGGCTAGCAAGGCTAGGATAGAGGTGGGTACATCATCATCATCATCATCAGTCAGCGTTAGTAAAAATTCGAATTTTGGTAATTAATTTAATTTTAGTAATTATATCCATATATTAGCCCAAGAGCCCATAAGTTTCTGACCTTCCTTATTTAATAAAAGCTGAAAGTGGTTCTATGTGTGTCCCTAGAGATAGGTAAGAATGATCCCCAACCATGAAGCTGAGGCAGCGGTGGCTTTGGCAGATAACTGGTAACAAAGGTGTATAAAATTCCATCTCAAATTCGTCGTAGTATAAAACTTGTTTTTTTTTTTTACATTTGATTCATAATAATATCAAAAGTCGCGTTGCTCATTGCCAGACGGTTATTATGGTGGCAACCCTCTGCCAGACGCCCTTAAACTATTATAATTTATGAGTATACTTACGTTATATTATAAAACCTAAATTTTAAATATAATTCTTTAGAGGCCTATAATTAATCTTTGTTTACGTAAAAGCCGGACAGTTTCGACGGTTCTATCATCTTGCCAGACGCATTCAAAGTGAGCAGTTGTTTGGAGAGCAAGGAGCGTATACAGTAACTAGTGCGAGTGAGACAGAGCGCTTGGTCTATTGCGGCCCTTCACTGCGCATCCACTGTTACCAAGTTCAAATTATGCAGTTTTTTTTATCTCAATCAAAAATTTCATTAACTCTTAATTTGGATCCCTGAAGTATACTGAACGTCAACTTTAACAAAATGTGGGCCAGAAACCCTACCTCTAGTTGCGATAAGAATTATTTGAGCACATTGCAATGATAGCCATAGCCAAAAAATCCAGCGTGATCTTGCCAACACTAATATGGGGTATCATATACTCAGTAACAGAGTGGTTCATAATTGGAATAAGTTGCCTGAGGAAGTGGTCAGTGCTACATCAGTGAACAGCTTTAAAAACCAGCTTGATAGCTGGTTGCAGAAAACAAAAAAATCTCTTGCTAACCTGTGATCAGTGCACTAGTGAACTTTAAACATTGACATTCAACAGTGGACATTATGTGAACTATTAAAAAAATAATTTCAACTCAGTGTGATATATAGGCATATCAGCATAATGCTGCTCGCCTATAAATCAAATAAATAAATAAATATTTTATGATTCTCACAAAAATCATTATGAAATAAATTAATTTACTTCAGGTTTCTATGACCCGTACTTAACAAAATTATATTATTAATAAAAAACAGTTTTATTTATGTTCAGCTGTATTGAGTAACGAAAAAATGTTTCACCCGACAGGTATGCTCGTTGCTTCTAAGCGAAGGCGCGGACCCCACTCTCCTGAACTGTCACGGGAAGTCGGCGCTAGATGTCGCTCCAACCAGGGAGCTGCAGGACAGACTTGCATGTAAGCATTGTAGCAGCTTTACAGCGGCGACGACCTCGTTGGCGTAATGGTTACCATGCCGGACTGCCAATCAGAAGGTTCCGGGTCCGATTCCCGGCCCGGCCAACATCTTTGAGCTGAACTAAATTTGTTGGCTGTCGGTCTGGGTGTTAAATATGTATGTGTGTATATGTAGTATATCAGTTGTGTTAGCAACCATGATACGAACTAGAAATGGTTCAGTATGGGGCTAACCAGCTGTGTGTGAAATATGTCTTATTTTTTTAATGATACGAGTAGATAGGCTTGCGCTTGACCACAACTCACCTGATGTTAAGTGATATTGCAGTCTAAGATGAAGCGAGGCTGCCTAGAAGAAACCGGTTCACTCTCGGCTTGAAGACAGTAAGGTTGTAGTTGAGTGGCAACAGGGATTATAATATATATTAATCAAACAACAAGAGTAAAAGCTGACAATAGTTAATTTTCTAGATTTTTCTGGCAAAAGATTGTGAGTTACTTTTGTTGCCAATTCTAGAATATCCGGAGTCGTACAAATATCATCGTCGCTATCCATTTTAAACTTTTAATTTGTATGTTAAAAACAAAACACATTGCGAAACATTAAATTCACGCGTACGTGTATTGTCACAGTGAACTTGCCGCCATTAAAATCTAACCAATGAGAGCGCAGCTGCGCGCGCAGGGCCAATCAGGAGCGAGTGCGCGCTGTTCTTATTGATGTTATAATGAGATTTTACGATATCAATGTGGGTATTATACCATCATGTGAAATTGCTTAAATTGAGTATTTTGTTGTTTGCGCTATAACAGTAGTAATTATAAGTCAAGTATTGGAAACATATGTAAAATGTTACAACATTTGTGTAGAATGTGTGTGTGTGTGTGTGTATATTATACATATAATTCACTTACTTTGCTAACTAATGGTGTTATTAATAAATATTTGTATTTTGTATTTGTATTTGTAGATAAATATACTAAATAATTTCAGTTGAATACCGAGGCCACTGTTTGCTGGAGGCGTGCCGCGTGGGAGACCCAGTCAGAGTGAAGAAGCTGCTTTCTAGTTCCTCCGCGACACACGGCCAGCCTAGTCATCAACACCAGGTTCGTTTACTCACTATCATCACATGCAGATTTCTTTATTCTCTCTTCTATCTAGATATAAAGAATAAGATATAAAGGTAATAGGGTCCCGACCCTATTACTATTATTATTATTAATTATAAATGACAAGTAAATATTGACATTCTCTTCTATTCTATTGACATTTTCTTTTGCATCATCATCATCAACATCTGATTCTATCCCACTGCTGGGTATAGGCCTCTCTCCTGTCATGCCATATGTTTCGGTCCTGTGCCTTTCTTTTGCATAATAGTTTTTTAAGAATAATTATGACTTTATTGTTGACATTTGTTATTTTTTAATGTATTTTTTGTAATTATGTATAATGTTGCAATATAAGTATGGATGACAATCTGAATTAAATAAATAAATAAAATAAAAATAAATCAGAGACGACGGCTGATAGAGGAGAGTGGAAGAGGAAAATTTGCTGTGTTTTACCCCATCTAGTGGGATAAAGCAAGGAAGAAGAAGAAGAAGAAGATCAACTTAATTTTTTTCTTGCAGAGTTCATCCTCGTCGACGACGGGCAGCGCCCACTCTGGCAGTGAATGTAGTTCGGAGCCGCTCGCGAACTATCCGCACGCGAGCACCGGCGACCGCCCTCTGCACTGCGCCGCCAACACCTCGCATCCCAAACGCAAGCAGGCAAGTACTGGTTCCCTAGAAGACGATGCTTTTGGTTGTCCTAGGCTTCGATCAAAAAAAAAATGGTTGCCTGTAAAGTCGGTTTTACGGGCGAAGATTTTACGTGACAACGTCTGCCGCGTGCTGCGCGCGCGGCAGACCGATCATAGTTGAGTGGGAGAGAGACGCAAGGCATTCGGCGGGCCTCTCTCTCGTTCGGTGACTCATCGTAACGTTACCGGGCGTTACACTTTTTCATAAGTGACTCCTAGCCGCAACCTAATTTAAGACGTTGTCACGTCAAAAAATACTAGATTTAAGGTCCTTAGTCCATGTTAATCAGGTGACGTTTTTTTTTGTTGCTCTTTTTGGAGTTTTTGGATTTTCTATGTGATTTTTATTACTTACTAGCTGACCCGGCAAACATTGTTTAGCCTCACTGAGGGGTATGAAAAATGGATAGTGTAGCTTATATGACACGTTCGTAGATTTACCGTAGCAGCGCCATCTATTGATTACTTACTCAACCCAGTCGAAAGGTATCGACATCTGTTAGAATCATTTGGAGTTAACAGATAATTGTGACTATCAAATAATAACAGACAATAATTAGCAATTAATTAAAATTGCGACTATAATTTGAGATTTAAACTATCCTATCTCTCAAGTTGGATCGAACTGCACATGGTGTGCGAATTTTATTATAATCGGTTAAGTGGTTTAGGAGTCCATTGAGGACAAACATTGTGACACGAAATTTATATATATTAAGATATATTCATACTAAATAAATTGTTCTATATATTTATTTTCGAACTCATATATTCACTTACATTATAACACCGCGTCTCTAAGTTCTTTCTATGTGTACATTCTTACGATTGGTTGCCTGGAAGAGATCGGTGCTAGCAATAAGGTCGCCAGTTAAGGCACTAGTTTTTAAGTACTTTAGTGTTTGCTGTAATTTATTTTTAGTAAATAATAATAATAATAAATTGTTTATTCAGGCAACAAAGAGTTAGTACATATTTCGAGCTTTCTACTATAAACTATTTGGCCGAAGACAGAACTACCTGGAAAAAACTCCACAGACAAGAGCCCAGCTCTTAAATATTGAATGAATGAACTATAAACTATTATAAACATTTTTTTTATAAACTATCAATTTCATAAAAAATTACAAATTTGCTAGCCATAATAGTAAGTGTTTTAATAATGTGTTTATCCATCTAACATATAGTCCTTTTATTATAGGTAATGGAGATCCTTATAAGGAAAGGCGCCCGAGTGAACGAAAAGAACAAAGACGGACAGACTCCCCTACACGTGGCTACCGAACATGCGCATTTGGATGCCATGGACCTACTGCTGAGGCATGGTGAGACACTTGATAAATTTGTAGAGATGACAGCTCAGTCGGGCGTGTACGACCTACGGGCTGCCTCACAGCCCGTAGGTCGTAGGTTCAATGTCATAGTCAAAGAATTTATTGCAATATTATGTCACTTTACAGTTACATAATCACCCATAAGGCATTGCAATTATTTACTGAAGATGAGCAACCATGTTTATTTGTATTGATTTTTCGTCATTAAAAATTTTCTATTTTATAATAACTTTTTTTATGAGTAAATTTTTTAAGTTTGTCTCGAAATCGAAAACGATTAATAATATCGATTCGCTTTTTGGTCGTCTGGTAAATATATTAATAGCTATTGAATGTGAGCTCGGTTCTCACCAATGAGCTCGAGATTTCGGTGAATGAAAACATCGTGAGGAAACCGTAGCTTGGTGGTAAGTCATGTCAAAGTCAAAGTCAAATACATTTATTGCTTCGTTATGGCATAATTAAGATGTTGTACATTTAAAAGGTAGGTATCACATAACGGACCCTGTTCGGGTATTGCAACACAAGAGGAGTGAGCCGGTTTATTTGCATGCAAAAAATAAATCCTTATCGTCTGGAAATTCGTCAATAGAGTAATAGCATTTATGTAACAATAAAAGTTTTAATTTGTTTTCAAAAATATTGTCTTTTTCTATTGCTTTTAACTTTTCTGGTAGCTTATTAAATATTTTAACTGCCATTGAGTTAGGGCCAGAACTATGTATTTTTAATGTCCAAGTGCTCGTCTTGTTGGAAATCTTCAAGTAACAAAAATGTAGTGAAAAAAGTGTGTCGCGGCAGGCGCCTTGAAAGTCGGTTATTCCAGACTAGCCATGCTCCACTTTAGGCTGGAGTGTCGCTATCTCGTCTGGTTAGACGCTCTGCTGGTAAAAAGACTAGCCGTTAATAGTCTACTAATGCGATGTTACCCACGGGATAAAAAATAAAAACAGGATAAAAAATTACCCTGTTTTTATTTTTAACCTCGTCTCCTGTTTCTAAGCTACTTCCCCACCAATTTTCAGCTAAATCCGTTCAGCATTTCTTGAGTTAGCAGTGGTGTAACCAACACCACTTTCTTTTATATATTCTACTTAGAAGACAAAACCTAAGTTTACATTGTCCCATTCTACCCGCAGGTGCTAAAGTGAATGCATGCGATGCAAGAGGCGAAAGTGCACTGTGCATAGCTGCAAGAAGGGATTCTGCGGCGGCTTGCAGACTTTTGTTGGCCTGTGGCGCTGATACGAGACCTGACACACACTATAACCAACCTTTGGGTGAGTCTTTTGTGTGTATGAAGAAAAGTGTGTACCCAAAGACATTACCTTGCGTTACGCCTCACTTGGTTCAGACAGTGTGTATGTTTGTTGCTTATTCACGCTCCAACGGCTTAACCGATTTTGACGAAATTTAGTTTAGAGCTAGGTAGGACCCTGGATTGACACATACGCTACTTTTTATCCCGGATTATCGCGACTAACACTGCGAGCGCAGTTAGTTTCAAAATGTAAGTTTCTTTATTTTAAAATTTGTTTTAACTAGCTGCGCTCCGCGGTCTTGCTCGCGTTAGTCCGGGATAAAGCCAGACTATGTGTTAATCCAATTACAGTCATCAATACCTTTTAACGGTCACACTTACATTATAATTAAAAGCTGGAATGAGTCCAACAGTTTCGGTGCTTTCCGAGCTCCATCTACACAAGAAAATATTTGGTAACGGCACCCAGTTTTATTAACCTGCGTAGCTAATACGGTTATGTAACCTGACAAAGTTAATAATCGTCCTGTAGTGGGTCTTTTGTGTATATGAGGAACAGTGTGAACCCTAAGACACAACCTTGCGGCAGACAAATAAATAAATACATATTAGGACACATTTCAAACTCGGCTGGTTAACCCCATACTGAACCATTTCTAATCTATCTCACCGAGCACCTTTGACATGAATAAGGAGATGTACCCAATGGGGTGCACACTTTACAACGACACTCACTCAGACCAAATCTGCATATAGTAATTATAACTGATTGCAGATTGAAATACAAGAACAAAAAAAAACTATAACAATTACATAAAAAATAACACCTATGTTTGTACCTACTTTTCATAGATAATAAATTATTCATTCATTCAGAATAATAAAGCTGTACATAAATATTTTAATTACTTTATGTTAACAAGGTACATTTAAAATCAATGAATATTGTAATTAATTAATATTGCTATTTAGTAATAGACGACACATACAATAGAAGCTCAGAAGAGGACCTGACTGTGGAATAATAATAATAATAATAATAAGTAAATAAATAATTATTAGGTCACATTTCACACACGTCTGGTTAGCCTCATAATAAACCATTTCTAGTTTGTATTATGGTTGCTAACACAACTGATTAACTACATATACATACATATTTTATATAGATACTTATATGAACATCCCGACTCACAGCCAACAAATTCAGTTCAGCACAAAGATGTTGGCTGTGCCAGGAATCGAACCCGGAACCTTCTGATTTGCAAGCCGGCATGGTAACCATTACGCCAACGAGGTCATCAACTTCAACAAATCTTGTTTTAGAAATGATAATCACTTGCTGACCATTTACTAAAACAAGATTTGCGCAATATTATCAATATTTATTATAAACTATCATACTCTCAAGCGTATGAGGAAAGTAAAAGCATTTGAAAAACTCCTTAGTTTTTTTTAATATTTATGATTTTATATATCCTAACGTTATTTTTGGTCGTATGTCTACGTTTAACACAAATAAGTTTGACGTCGGATAAGAAGGTATCTTAATTATCTGTAACAGATCAATAAAGTTTCTTCATGTCAGTTTCAGCAGCATTTTCGATATTACCATTACCATCCTGTTCATTATCTTTTTCAATTTTAGTTTCTTTCGCATCAGAATCTTTGAGACTACCGTCTCCAGTTCTTTTAGCTCTTTTCAATATCATATCATCAGGTACAGATTTCAAGTCGTAAGCCCATCCGATCTTTGCGAAGAAGTCTATGAATAGTGTTGTCACGTTCATCCAGTTGTTTCCAAGCTCTGCCGTTCTATAGTCCCATGGGAACACGTGGTGGTAGTTATGGAAGCCCTGGAACAAGAGAATGCAAATACAAATACAGTAATACCCCGGACTTACGCGATAGGTGGGACCGAGCGCTATCCGCGTAAGTCGAATTCGCGTAAGTCGGGGTACAATTTTGCATATATGTATATAAAGTCATACAAAGTATGTTTAATTGGGACCTGAAACTATAATTTAGGAAATAAATTTTAATTTAATTCTAGATAATATGACAAACTATATTAATAAAATGTATAAACACAATCTGAAGTGCGCGGCTTTCAAACAAAAAACGTTAAAATAGACGAGAAAATTAAATCTCGTAACTCCGAATTCGCGTAAGTCGAGGTAGCGTAAGTCGGGGTATTACTGTACTAAATTTCTTTATTTGACACAGTAAATAACAACAACAAAATGATTTGGTATCCAAAGGCTTCTAAACTAGTTCTACAAACTGTATATTGGAAGCCAATGTCTTCTCACATAAAAAAATAAAGTATCCATATACATATGTCAGATATACAAACAAATGTATGTATGTATATGTAGTATATCAGTTGTGTTAGCAACCATAATACGAGCTAGAAATGGTTCAGTATGGGCTAACCAGCGGTGTGTGAATGTGTCCTAAAAAAAATAATTAATTATTTACTACAAGTTAAGAAAGTTAAACATAAAAATTTTGAAAATTTTGTATAATAAAAAATTTAGTTTGCCTTATACATCAAGGTACTTTAGTACTTTGATAAGTTACATATAGATTTGATTAAATGTTAATTTGAGACTTAAATCTACATCTTTCGAAAGAAGTAACAAAAAATAAAATATCCTAATTAACAACAAACTGAAATGTTTCAAAAATAAAATAAAAAACGTATACTAATGAAATATTAAATATAGGTTACAGATAATATGCACACTTATGTTGTGTTTGTAATAACTTTGTTGTTAAGGCCTTCATATCCCACTTAATATTATAAATGTGAAAGTTTGTGTGTGTATTTGTAAGCATGTCTATTTGTAACTGCTTCACACTCAGACGGCTGAAACGGTTTTGATAAAATTTTGAAGATAGGTAAGAGAAGAAAGTCAAAGTGAATCAAAGAAATACAAAATATGTTTCAACTCAAGTCAATCTTACCACTGTATTTTAAGATTGAGTTTCTTATCTTAAGATACAGTGGTAAGATAGACTTGAGTTGAAACATATTTTGTATTACTGTGTATAACGTAATAGATATAGTAGTATAGTAAACTCATGCCATTTTTTTTGCGCTGTGTTTGTATGCAACACTGAATCTGGTATAATCTTATATCTTTAAATGAGCAATTCATGTATATATATAATTTATCTATTTATTTATTTATTAGGCACTCAGACAGATTACAAACATTCATTTTAACATTACTAAACTACAAAGAACAAAAACAAGTCTGCAATCCAAAATAGAGTACACAGCATGTTAGTGTAAACTTCATAAGAAGGAAGTTTCAGATATACATATAAAAAAAGGGTAATTAAGTACTAAGCAATTTTAACAATTTAATCTATAACTTATATTATTTTTGAATTGACTGAGGGCTTGGAATCTCGGAATCGGCTCCAACGATTTTCACGAAATTTAGTATATAGGGGGTTTTGGAGGCGATAAATCGATCTAGCTAGGAATCATTTTTAGAAAATGACATATAAAAAAAACCGAGCAAAGCTCGGTCAACCAGGTACTTATATTTGATCGAAGTAAGTATACAAATAAATAAATAAAATAAATATTAGAACTCATTTCACACACGGCTGGTTAACCCCATACTGAACCATTTTAAGTTCGTGTTATGGTAGCTAACACAACTGATATACTACATATACATACATATATATTTTATATAGATACATATTTAACACCCAGACCCACAACCAACAAATTTAGTAAAGCACAAAGATGTCGGCTGGGCCGGGAATCGAACCCGGAACCATCTGGTTAGCAGTCCGGCATGGTAACCGTTGCGCCAACGAGGTCGTCAAATACAAACCTCTCCAAAGGCCAGGAAAGAGACGGGCATATTCTGAGCAGGCAGTATGGTCGAATCGTAAGGCTTGTTCCCCCACAAATGGGCAGCGCTGTTCACCAAGAAGGTGGTGTGGAGGTTCGTGACGTATCGCAACAGAGCGACGTGCCAGGCCACCCGGAGGGTCTCTCCCCAGAAGTAGACGGGGACTAGAGTGGGGAGTACGAAGCAGATTGTGCCGATGAAGGGGATGGCGTACCTGGAAAGGATTAAAAGAATAAAGGACTGTAGGGAACTTTATGTCTTTTCCTTTTTACACGCTTTATATTAGCTTCACCTGTATGTTTGTATGTTTGTTTGTAACCGACTTCTTTGGGCGCGATTTTGACCCACTTTAAACGGCCAGATTTCGTTGAAACTTTGTAGATTTATTGAGGACCGATGACAATACACTAATTTGATAAAATTATTACATTTTTTGTATTTTTGTTTGTATGTTTGTTTGTAACCGACTTCTTTGGGCGTGATTTTGACCCACTTAAAACGGCCAGATAAGCGTGTTTTTTAGTTTTTTTTAACTATTATTATTACATCATATATTTACCTACACAACAACTTACATATTTACTACATATTTTACATAATATTTGTTTATTTGTATTTATCGATAGCCTGAGTCAGCAAGGATGAAGCCTTTACCCGCTTTTGGGTGCCCTAATATACATAAATAAATAAATATCTTCAAAATTAAATATTATAAAGAATTTAAAACAACCTAAGAATTAATGAAATGTAACCAAAAATTTAGGGAAATAAAGGCTATTTTATTTTATTTTTTTTATCGATTACTGGCTCGTCGATATGGTCGGTACCGGCGTCACCGGTGCTGTCCCAACCCTAGCCGGATTAGCGGCTATTGAGGATAGTTTAAATCTCAAATTATAGTCTCAAATTTAATTTATTGCTAATTATTGTCTGTTATTATTTGACAGTCACAATTATCTGTTAACTCCAAATGATTCTAACAGATGTCGATACCTTTCGACTGGGTTGAGTAAGTAATCAATAGATGGCGCTGCTATGGCAAATCTACGAACGTGTCATATAAGCTGCACTATCTATTTTTCATACCCCTAAGTGAGACAAAACAACGTTTGCCGGGTCAGCTAGTAAAGTATATAAACATACTTGGTTCGCATTGTGGGGGTTTTATATCTTATGAGGATAGTGCCTAGGCTCTGGTGCCGTGATATTTCAAGATGATTTATATAGTCTCAAGTACTTACTTCTTCTGGAATCTCAGAACAGGGTTGTTGTATATATCGGTCATATCGATTGTGGTGCCTTTTCTTTTCACCTCGGGGTGTTTCTTCACTAACAGCCATCCGATGTGAGAGTAGAAGAACCCTCGGCTCGCGTTGTGGGGATCCGCGTCTGTGTCACTGAAATGTTTGAAATCTTATCTTATCTTATATCTTTAAACTAGCTGACCTGGCAAACGCTGTTTTGCCTTAATAAAAAAAAAAAAATATACAGTAGCCGATTCTCAGACCTACTGAATACGCATATAAAATTTGTAAAAAATCGGTCAAGCCGTTTCGGAGGAGTACGGTAACAAACACTGTGACACGGAAATTTTATATATAAGATGAGCAATTCTTGTATATATGTAATTGGAATCACGGAATCGGCTCCAGCGATTTTCATGAAATTTAGTTTAAAGGGGGTTTCGGGGGCGAGGAATCATTTTTAGAAAATGTCATATTAAATAAAAATAACCGAGCAAAGCTCATTCAACCAGGTACTATAAAGTTTATATGACCAAATAGCTCTATAAGTAGCCCACTATACGTTCCCACTGCTGGGACTCGGGGCCTTCTCTCACGAGGTGAGAAACAGACATGGAAGTTTTATATACAAGAATATGAAAAGTGTGAATGAGTCCAACAGTTTCGGTGCTTTCCGAGCACCATCATTAAGGGCGAGTGTCACGCTGTATGGGAATCAGCAATAAATAAATAATAAATAAATATTAAGACACATTTCACACACGGCTGGCCAACCCCATACTGAACCATTTCTAGTTCGTTTTATGGTTGCTAACACAACTGATATACTACATATACATATACAAACATACATATTATATATAAATACATATTTAACACCCAGACTCACAGCCAACAAATTTAGTTAAGCACAAAGATGTTGACCGGGCCGGGAATCGAACCCGGAACCTTCTGATTAGCAGACCGGCATGGTAACCTTTACGCCAACGAGGTCGTCAAATTATGGTTCACAAAACAGAAAATAATCAAAACTATAACTATCAATCTATTTATTAATTCACCAGGATCAAAACTAGATTTTCCTAACTATGTGTACACAACATGATCAAATAAAAGTATTGGAAATAAACAAAACAAAACTACAAAACTAGTTGGTGACAATTAGGTTTAGCTACAATTTAAATTTACTTGGTATAAGTTTAGTTTTAATCTAATTTCACTAATTCAAAAATATTTTGACTAAGCTACTATTAAATATATCAATGGCGAGGTAATATATCAATGGTGGATAAGAATATCATTGTATTGGCGACACATTCTAATTACAGGATTATATAAAGGGGTATTATTCTTATAAATATTAATTGAGAAAGTTTTTATGAAATATAATGTTTATATGACCAAATAGTCCATTTCTAATTTGTATTATGGTTGCTAACACAACTGATATACTACAAATACCTACATAAATATTTTATATAGATACATTTTTTTTTATTATGTTTAGCAAGCGCTTGATCGAAACTCACCTGATGTTAAGTGATGTTCCGATCTAGGGTGGAGCGCGCTTGCCTAAAAGAAACCGATTCACTCTCGCCTTGAAGACAGTGAGGTTCAGAGGGAACAGGGATTCCGGCAATGAATTCCACAGTTTAATGGTCCGCACAATATATGAGGAAGCGAAGCGCTTCGTGCGGATTTTTGGAAATTCTACTGTATAGCGGTGCCTCCTAGCCGTCTCCCTGCTCGTCCGATAATGGACATATTCAACACCCAGACCGACAGCCTACAAATTTAGTTCAGCACAAAGATGTTAGCCGGGCCGAGAATCGATTCCGGCATGGTAACCATTACGCCAACGAAGTCGTCATACACTGAGATGGTACTTCTCAGGAAACAGAGACTCAGGAAGGGAATTCCAAAGTTACTCACGAATACTTATGATGCATCCTGTGCTCCCGTACCCAATTAATGGCGGAGTTTTGGAACGCGAACGAGTTCATGATGATGAGGAGAATCTGAAGCGGCAGCTTGGCCTTGTAGCTCCTGTGAGTCCACAGCCGGTGAGCGCCAGCCGTCACACCCACAGAGGACAGCGCGAAAATGATGTATGCTGCAATGGAATAGGGTTCAGATAAACAGATAATAGTAGTTTATCGTAGAAATCATAGATATTTTGTTGGCGATTCAGCGGCACACACGACTAAACTAAATTTAAAGAAGCCCCGTCTCTTTTCATCTTAGGTGGCCAGAAAGAGACGGCACGCCCTGCACCATAGTCAAACCAACTAAAATCACGTCAAATGTTGAAAATATAGGCGACTTTAGTCCGCACTCACTTGTGTCACCTCTAAAACTGCCTGCACGTTCCATATTTGCCGTGATTTTAGTTGTTTTGTCTGTGGTTCAGAACGTGCCGTCTCTTTCTGGCCACCTAAGATGAAAAGAGACGGGGTTCTTTAAATTTAGTTTAGTCGTGTGTGCCGCTGAATCGCCATCATTTATTAACCTTATCACATTTCGTAACAATAGGCACGTCAAAATATACATATAAATTATCCTTACAAACTACTACAATTAATTCTAAATAAATACTATATACACGATTGATTTCTATACACAAATGAAGACTCTGCAAGAGTGAATTTCATAAATTCATTTATCGAGTAAAATGCATTTGCCTTAAAAAACTGATTTTAGTTGTTTTGTCTGTGGTTCAGAACGTGCCGTCTCTTTCTGGCCACCTAAGATGAAAAGAGACGGTGCTTCTTTAAATTTAGTCTAGTCGTGTGTGCCGCTGAATCGCCACCAATGTTACTCTATTTAACGTCAAACTATCTAAAGCGTCGAAATCAATTAGTTTTAGTTGGTTTAGCTTGTATTCCATACAATGATACATTCTCTCCATTTAACGACCTCTCTCTATAACGCCATTAAATGCAGTCTCTTCAGTATCGTTATATAGAGTTTACACTGTATTATTAATTTTAAATATGAATTTATTTCGGGAAATATCAACTACTGCGGTTCAGTCGGGTCGCTCAATTTGTTTAGCACTGCGAAACCCTGTAAAACCACGTCTTAAAATTAAAGAAAAAAAAATACTCACACATAAAAACAGTCTGCCATTTCGCCTCAGTAAAGCACAAGTACAGCCCGTACAAGGCTGCTAAGTGACCGTACCCGAAGGTCAACAGATTCAGCTTGATCACTTCGTATTTCCTCGGCCCAGCCTGAGGCGCCACCAGCTTCGTTTCTCCTTCTCCTTCCTCGTCTTCTATTGGAACAGGGTTGACACTTGAACGCGGCGCCATTGTCTGGGAAGGAATGTTCTACTTTTAAATCTACTCCATTTTGTAACCTATTCCATTTTGTAACCTATTCCATTTTTTAACATATTCTATTTTTTAATACATAAATTCCATCTTGTAACCCATTAAATTGTTTACGTATTCCATTTTGTAACTTTTTCTATAAGATAATAAAGATTACAAAATGAAATAGGTTAAAACCTATTTCATTTTGTAATCTTTTCTATTGTGTAACTAATTATATTTTTTAACTTATTCCATTTTTATCTAATCCATTTTGAACCTAATACATTTTGTAACCTATTCCATTTTGTATCCTATTCCATTTTTACCTATTTCATTTTGTAACCTACTCCATTCTGTAACCCATCCCATGTTTGCCTATTCCATTTTTGAACCTATTCTATTCTGTAACCTATGCCATTTATTAACCTATTCCAATTTGTATCCTATTCCATTTTGTAACTTATTCCATTTTGCAACCTTTTCCATTTTATAACCTATTCCATTTTTAACCCTCTTTGAGGAGGTTCTTGATTCGAATGTATTTTATAACCTCCGACGCAAAAACAACTGGGTGTTGTGAGTTTAACATGTGTGTTTGCACCGTAGCTTGCAAACGGTTGAACTAATTTTGATTCGATTTATGGTTTGAAAAATTTGTTAGTCGGGATTGTTAGCTAAGAATATTAGTTAGATAAAAATCGACCTAATATGGCCGCCGCTACAAAATGACTCCTGCCCTTTGTAAAGGAGTATTCGATTTCTCAAGCAATACAATCTCAGATAAGTACAGTGTAAACTCCATGTTAAGTCACTCGATTTAACGACAAACTCTCTAAAGCGTCGAAATCAGTTGGCTTTGGTTGGTTTAGCTTGTATTCCATATAATGATACATTCTCTCCATTTAACTACCACTCTCTATAACGCCATAAAATGCACAGTCCCTTCAGTGTCGTTATATACAGTTTACACTGCATATATCTCATCATGCCTAATTTAATAAATAATTAAAATAATAAATAAATATTAGGACACATTTCACACACGGCTGGTTAGTCCCATACTGAACCATTTTTAGTTCGTATTATGGTTGCTAACACAACTGATATACTACGTATACATACATAGATATTATATATAAATCAAATCAAATCAAATCAAATTTTATTTATTTAAACACAATTTTATACAGTTGGTAGCAATAATGTTTCTTATACTATGTTTTTTTTACATCTTTTGTATTAATAGCTACAAGTAATGAGCCTGCATCTCCAAACTAAGCGTGTAAGCTTGTATATTAGACATGCATACTCCCCATTTGACATGATTGCAGTAGTTGCGTTATAATCATTATAAAAACTTAATAAAAAAATACAATTATTGTTTAAATTTAGTGTTAGTAATAAAAAAAGAAAAATATATATATATGTATATGAAATTATAAAGTTAACAAACTCTGTAGGTTTTACAAATCAGATTATCAGTTAAATTATTATAATAATGATGTAATTTTAAATAGTTAGTGTATGAGTGGGCACACTCATCTTATAGACTTTAGTAAGTTTTCAGTTTGTGTATAATTTAATTGTTTTAGCATTTTTGTAGCAATTTTTCTAAAACAAAAAGAGTTTAGTTGTGTTAGTTCAGTTGTTTTTGACATTTTATTATAAATATGAGCACCTAAGAAACAAGGAAATTTGTTGATGAAAAAAGTTCTAAATTTGGGTGTTTTAAATACAAAATCTTTTCGTCTATTACAAACTGCTAAGTCGGGTTTAAAAAGTTTATGTTGATTGAGTAACACTTTTAGAATAAATATTTGTCTAACTGTTAGGACATCCGCCTCTCGGTAAAGTTGTTCAGTTGGGTATCTAAAAGGATGGAATCTGCTTACTTTAAGTATGGCACGCTGTGCTTTTTCTAAAGAGGATAGGTGAGTCTTAGTTGCTCCACCCCATGCCTCAATACAATAAGATATCAGTGACTCACATAGGGCGTAGTAGGTTGTTTTTAACACTTTGTTATCAGCTACATGTCTAATATTCTTAAAGAGCACAATTAATTTACGTACCCTTCCGGTCATGGAGGTGATGTGTGGTTTAAAATTTAACTGGTTATCTATGATAACACCAAGGTATCTTATTGAGTCAACTCTTTCTAGTGACTTGCAATTACATTTGCGGTTTAAACACTTGTTATGGTCTTGATAAGTGTGCGCTACTATTTGATGCTGGGCATTTGGTTGGGCCTTTTTTAGTATAGAAAATGTCATAACTTTTGTTTTTTCTATATTAAGGCTCAGTAGGTTATGGCTCAACCACGAAATGACTAAATTAAAGCCTTGTTGTGCGGACTGAAATACTTCATGCCAATTCTTTCCATTAAAGACCAAACTTGTATCATCCGCAAAAGTATAAATTCTACAATTGGGTAGTTTAAGATTGCAGAGTTGATTTATGTACGCTAAAAATAGTGTAGGACCTAGTGTACTGCCTTGTGGCACACCGTGCGTTATTTTAACAGGTTTACTAAGAATATTACCAAGGCGGACACATTGTTGACGGTTGGTAAGGTAGTCGTTGATTAGATTCAGTGGAGTACCTCTAACACCTAGTGCTTCTAGCTTTGAAATTAACAAGGGAATATCAATCGTATCAAATGCCTTTTTTATATCTAGGAAAATGGCTACGCATCTATTTCCCGTGTCTAATTCCTTGGCAATATGTTCAGTAAGAGCGCTGACCGCATGTGCAGTAGACTTCTTTTTACGGAAGCCGTATTGTTGTTGGGAGAGCAAATTTCGGTCCTCCAGATATCTGATAAGTTTCTTGTTTATTATTGACTCTATAATTTTCGAAAAAATGGGCAGCAATGAAATAGGACGATAATTACAAACCAAATTCTTAGAACCTTGTTTATGAATTGGTATAATAACTGATGTTTTGAAGTCTTTAGGGAATTTACCTGAATTTATTGCTAAGTTACAGATATGGGTGAGAAGACCTGCAAATACTACCTTATTATCTTTGACTATCCTAGCCGAAATATTATCTATACCAGTGCTATTGCTGTTTTTTAGAGAATTGATTACAGAAACAACTTCGGTGAGATCTGTTTCTTCCAATACCAAAGATTGAATAGGCGGGCATGTAATAATAGGCTGTACAGGTGGAGGTATTTGGTGTAGCCGTGAATTGATATCATTTGCTAAGTGATTTCCAATACTTCCAAAGAATTCATTCACTTTGTTTGCTGCCTCTTCTGGTATAGAAGAAATAGAAAGAAGCTCATTAGACTTATTTTTTGGGGATTTGAGGTTACCAATTTGATTTATAGCTTGCCACATCTCTCGCACATTTTTTGCACTTTGAATAAGAGAACGCTCATATTGTCTTTTTATCTTTCGAAGAAGTAATGTTAGGAAATTTCTATATCTGATATAAGTTGTTTTGGCTATAAGATTGCTCGGATCAATTTTTAATTTTAAGTGAAGCTTGTCTCTATTCCGCATACAGCGAACCAATCCAGGGGTAATCCATGGCTTAATAGGAGTATTTCGTTTAGACAGTTTTACAACCTTTGTGTTAGATTTAATTATGTCAGAAACAGAGTTTATCAAAATATTAGTAGCAGTGTCGCAGTTATCAGCTTCAAGAATAAGTTGGAAATTACTTGCTTTTATTTGTTCAGAAATGTTTACATAATCTATTTTATCATAAGATTTATTAGGTGAACGCATAGTCGTTTTCGTATTCAAAGAAAATAATACAGAATAATGGTCAGTTACACTATTTTTAATAACCAGCGTTTTAGATTTAAATTTTGATTTTAATATTATATGGTCCAAGCAACTATTATTCCACGTTGGAAATGAATGAGCTGGTTGTAGACCGTGAGATGCTAACATATTCATATATTTATTTACCTGTTTATCTGTAGTGTCTTGTATAATGTTAATATTTAGATCGCCTACGATTATTATGTTCTTAAAATGTTTTAGTGATGTTAATAATGAATCTAGGGAGTTAATGAATTTGCTGTACTGTCTAAACTGTGAAGGTCTATATATAGCTATAATCACCATATTATTGTCATTTTTAAAGATTATGCAATTTGCATCTATTAGCTCATGTTCCTGAATATTCGTCTTTAAATCAGACCTAGAGTAAACAATAAGACCGTCATTTTGGTTAAACAGGCGAGCAGAGGCATTAAAGTTATAGTTTTCTAATTGCGGTATGTATTTATTGCTGTTGCAGGACAGCCAGCACTCTGTTAGAACTATGATGTCCGACTCCACTTGTACTCTATGAAGCAGTGATTGAAAATCACTAAAGTTTTGCGATACACTCCTAATATTCTGATTAAAAATGTTCAGGTTATTTCGATTATCACTAGTCCCAATATATGATTTACATTCTTCTGGCATACAAATATAACTAGAGGAAGCAGTGATATTGTCTAAATTATTTGTAAATTCAATAATAGAATTATCCATGATCTAAAGTTATTATCGACAATTGTCTAGTGAGTGACTTGGCTCCGATCACAAAGTACGATGAGATCATTTCTCTACCAATTAACAAAATAAATATAGCAAAGCTCACATTATCCGAGTTTACACGGATGTAATAACATAACGGTTTGTTTAGTGAAATTGTATTTCTATTCGACATGCTTATCAATGACAATTTGAACAAAACAGTTTGTAGTAGACTTACATAGTAAATTATGTTATCAATTAGTGATGTTATACAGTATAGATTTTTAGAATTAAAGTTAAATATATATGATAAAGTAACATTTATAATGGATTTTTTTGTGCAGACACAGTAATGGCTGTATGGATATAAGACTGTTGCTATGAAAGGTTGGACCATGTTTAATATAATATTAGTGTTTATTTGTAATAACAACAATCTAAGTCATTTCGATTCCCTAAGTTTATTTAAGTCTAGCTCCTTATCAATTCTTACTAGTGCCGAGTTATCTCTTTTACGCAAATAAACTACGCCGTTCGATGTCCAACAGTAATTGTGGTCGTAGGTCTTGGCAAAGTCGCGAGCTTTGTAGAAGAGTGCGCTAGCCTTGGCGGTGAGGTACTCAGAAATATATAGAGGCTTTTTCGGCCCTTTCATTTTTAAATGTGTGCTATTTAATTTGTCTTCTCTACTTTTGGTTTTATTAAACTTCTTCACTGTATTTAAAACTTCATCTTTTTTGAGGAGGGTTGTGAACTCAACTATTACTGGTTTGTTCTTAGTTTTCATTCTATATACATCTTTGATTTCATTTTTGTCAATTTGAATATTAAGGGACTGAGATAGCTGTTTCACTGCCTCACATAGTTGCTGTTTCGATTCAGGAATTCCAGTATCATCGGGTGTAGGGACATTACGCAGTTCAATGGAAGTTTGTCTCACTCGACGATGGAAGTAGTCGATTTGTTCTTCAAGTGAACGTATATATTTCTGATCCTGTTCCCGAACAGACTTTGTTAATTTTAGTTCATTTTCAAGGTCGTCTTGGCGCGATGATATGAACTCGAGTGAATTTTTAATGTCAGCCATGTCTTTACTAAATTGATCCAATTTGGTATCTAAAGATGTTTCTATGGCTTTTTGAAAAGTAGCAAACTTTCTATCTTGGTCGACACCAAAGTTCCTAAATAAGTTTCTCATTTCGGCTACGACGGCCCTTGATTCGCCGTTATCTCCACCTTCCGTGACGAGAATATGTTTCCGCTTTGAATTTTTTGTTTTTATTTGTTTGTCCTGCGATACTTGCTTTCTGTTACGATCGCTGGAGCTGTTATCCACATCGGAGTCCCATACCTGACCGATACGCAGGATGGAATCCACATCGGGAGTCGTAGGCGGAGAGTGCTCGATAGGCATCTTTGTTGTTATACTAGCCAACTGTTAATATCCTTTTAATTTGAATGTATTATCACAGAATAATAACTTGTACTTCGTAGAATTATGAAGCAACTACACGTTGCGATGTTTGCAGCACGATTTCTGACAGGCGCTAGTTTGAACGTCAAACTTGCGAACTATATCGACTGTTTTAGAGGGTTGTCTGCTCAAACAATACAAAGTTGCAAAAATATTTTAGCGTTTTACGCACCTTATCTTATGTTCCAAATGTAATCACTAGTCTTGAAGAATGTGTCAATCCAATCAACACTAGCACAATTTTATCACCAAACGGCTGGTTAATTCGATAATTTTGAAAAATATTTGCAGAGCTGTTTACAACACGTCTTACTGTGATGACGCAGCGGGGGGGGAGGGATAAATACATAATTAACACCCAGATCCGCAGCCAACAAATTTAGTTAAGCACAAAAATGTTGACCGGGCCGGGAATCGAACCCGGAACCTTCTGATTAGCAGACCGGCATGGTAACCTTTACGCCAACGAGGTCGTCAATTTAATCACTTAGTTTATATCAGCACTCATTCTTCAAGCAGTTTACTTCAATTCAGTTAAATTATCGAGTTATCGTATGACATGCACTAAGATAACGGATAATGTTAGGTACTTGCTTTGTGGTTCAGTATAATAATAGCCTACTAGACATTCATGATAATCATATTATGCAAAACAAAAGAAATGCTATAGAAATAAAACTTTATTGACCATAAAGTTACTGCTGATTGTACCTATCTTTAAAATAAAGTAAATGTATGAAAAGGACCTCGTTGGCTTAGGCCATTACTGGAACCATTACTTTGGCGTAATGGTTACCATGCCGGTCTGCCAATCAGAAGGTTCCGGGTTCGATTCCCGGCCCGGCCAAAATCTTTGTGCTTAATTAAATTTGTTGGCTGTCGGTCTGGGCGTTAAATATGTATGTATATAATAATAGTAGTTTAAAAAAACTAAAAAAACACTATCTGGCCGTTTTAAGTGGGTAAAAATCGCGCCCAAAGAAGTCGGTTACAAACATACATACAAACACGAATACAAAAAAATGTAATAATTGTATCAAATTAGTGTATTGTCATCGGTCCTCAATAAATCTACAAAGTTTCAACGAAATCTGGCCGTTTAAAGTGGGTCAAAATCGCGCCCAAAGAAGTCGGTTACAAACAAACATACAAACATACGTATATGTAGTTAGCAAGTTGTGTTAGCGACCATAATACGAACTAGAAATGGTTCAGTATGGGCTTACCCAGCCGTGTGTGAAATGTGTCCTAATATATTTATTTATTATTTATATAAATAAAGTAAATGTATTGTCGGAGCGGGGTGGTTGCTAACCCTATCACTGTCTGAGTTGTGGAATAAAATACTGAAGCAAGATTTACTTTGTTGTATTTAATAATAATTATTACAAGTACACGACTGTCGCGTGTGATCGCGGGAGACGACTGGTCGGCGGAGGGGGGCGCTGAGTCCAGCCGCTCTACATACTTATCAAATTACAATACATGTCACTACACATTCCCCCTCTTAAAAAAATTAAGAAAATCACTAAATATAACACTAAACTTAACTTATGCCTAACCGTTGCGTCATCATGTCCAATTGCTCCTTTACACTGGGTACGCTGACGATGCATCTGGCGATAAGCGCGCAGCGGGCGGCGGAGTGCCGCTTATCTGCTTCTGCAGCCACGTCGCAAGTTTCTCTTTTATTTTAACACACACCCAAAACATTAATATGACTGTTATGATAGTTGTAACAGCTATTAGCATCAGCGATTGATTCGCCAAGTGGGTGTCCACGTTGGTTGTGCCACCAGTTTGGGCAATCACGATTCCTTCACGGTTTTCCTCCTTTGAATATTCCTTGCCCATGGTAATTTATTTAACACAAGTTGATCCGATCGATTCTAAGTCGAAATTAAACTTTATAAACATACGTAAATGCAATTGGATATGATGACCTCATTTCGGTACATAACACATACATGAAATATATAAAGACGATATCACCTTACTTAACAAACAAGAATTTGCTGTGCAAGTATGCAGTTTATATAAGAAACAACACATACCTACACCTAACAATACCAACAACTAAATTAAATGACGTCAGTCATCGAGCATCGTGTTACATTCTTACGAGTACCATGTATCCTAATAAAAAACAAATACATTTAAAACATACTACAGTACTTACATACTAAAAACACAACCTATTACATTTTATATAAGGACACGTATAATTCTACAATATATTACATTTAGAGATGAAAACGGACTGGTTTTTTTACTTTTCGTCCGGACCTCGTCGTACTGGCGGCTGGGCTGGCATCTGTACGTGTACCCACTGTACTGTGATCTAGTGGTACAGTGCTCGATGAGCTGCTCTGTGGCACCGTATTAGCTGATGCCTCAGATCGTTCCTCCGTGCCTGGGCTCTTTAGCGGCACGGTACACGATGTGTCTCTCTGCGGAAATACTGTCCCTTCCTCCTGGTCTGACCTTAATAAATAAGCAGGCTTCAGCCTATCTATGGATACGCGTGTGTCTTTACCGTTAATGAGTAATACGAAAACCTTTTCCCCTCTCTTAATGACACGGTATGGACCGTCATAGTTGGGTTGAAGAGGTTTGCGTACTGCGTCATGCCTAACAAATACATGCGATGACGTTTCTAAATCTGGATGCACGAACACTGATCGAGAGTGGTTGATTGCCCTTGAACATGGTTTCAATTTTCTAATTGTATCTCTAAGGTGGTCAACAAATGTCGCAGGATCACTTACCGGAAATTTTCTGATGTCGAAAAATTCTCCTGGGATGGGTATACCTTGGCCGTATACCATTTCCGCTGCACTTACTCCGCTATCACGCCTGAGAGCAGTTCGCAAACCTAGTAAAACTGTAGGTAGCTCGTCTACCCACGACGTACAGTCTAAACGTGCAGTAAGAGCAACTTTGAGGGATCGATGCCACCGTTCTATCATCCCGTTGCTTTGCGGGTGGTACGCGGTGGTGCGAATCTTCTTTACCCCCAAGTATTGCATCAGGCGAGTGAAAAGTGCGCTTTCAAACTGACGACCTTGGTCGCTTGTGATACGACGACAAATACCAAACCTTGCGATCCATCCTTCGTAAACTACTTTTGCGACAGTATCGGCGGTGATGTCTTTGACCGGGAATGCTTCGGGCCATCTAGTGCACCTATCTATCATAGTCACTAAGTACTTATAGCCTTGGCTAGTTTCGGGTAGCGGGCCTACGATGTCCACGCAAACATGTTCGAACCTGGCTGACTGTTGAAACTGTTGTAGGTCAGAAACTGTGTGCCGTTGTATCTTCGTACGTTGACATCGTAAACACGCTTTTGTCCAAATGCCTACATCTTTATTCATACCTGGCCAAAAAAATTTTTGAGTTACCATACTGCGTGTAGTTCGCACTCCGGGATGACTTAAATTATGTACTGTATCAAATACAATTCTGCGAAACGCTACAGGTATATAAGGTCGGATATTGTTAGTAGATATTTCGCAATATACCTGTGTATTGCAATAAGGCAAAGTGGCAAGTTTCAACTGAATGTTATTTGATCCGTTGTTATTCGAGGCTACATACTCGTCGTGCGATTGTGCTTCTGCTAACGCTGCGTAGTCAATAGTTGACGGGCAGTATACAGTCTCAATTCTAGATAAGGCGTCTGCGCACTGGTTCTGTGAACCAATAATGTACCTTATATCTGTTGTGAACTCACTTATGAACATTAGCTGCCTGGTTCGCCTCGGTGTCTCGTTGTCTGTACCTATTTTCTTAAATGCATGTATTAACGCTTGATGGTCAGTATATATAGTAAGGTTGCGGCCTTCGTGCATATTTCTAAAATATTTGATGGCCATGTAAATTGCCAACAATTCACGATCATAAGCAGAATACTTACGTTGAACTGCCGATAGTGCTTTCGAGAAATATCCTAATGGCTTCCACGTACCTTGATGTAACTGTTGAAGTACAGCTCCCACGCAGGTGTCAGATGCATCGGTCATGAGTGCTAATGGGACACCTGGTAATGGATGAAACAACATGCAAGCGTTTTTTAAACTTTCTTTACATTGTTGAAAAGCATTCTCTGCAGTGTCCGTCCATTCAATTTTAGTATTATCATTTTTCTTAGCTCCATGTAAATATGCATTTAATATAGACTGATACGATGCGGCCTTTGGTAGATGGGCGCGGTAAAAATTCAACATCCCCAAAAATCGACGTAATTGTGATACCGTTTGCGGTTGGGGGTACTTATCTATCGCCTGCACCTTATCTTCCAGAGGTCGTATCCCATCCGTTGACACTTCGTAGCCTAAAAATTCTAATTTGCCCTGCCCAAAACAACATTTCGACAAATTGATCGAGATTCCATACTGTGTAAGTCGCTCGAATACCTGAGTCAGGTGTTGCTTATGTGCGGTGACATCGGAGCTTGCGATTATTACGTCATCAATGTAACAATAAATGAAGTCTAGCTCTTTAAGTACTGTTTCGTTCATAAATCTTTGGAAAGTTTGGGCCGCGTTTCGTAGACCGAAGGTCATTCGTGGAAACTCGAACAATCCGAAAGGTGTTATGATAGCAGTCTTTTCTACATCATCAGGCCATATTTCTATAAAATGGTATGCCCTATTTATATCTAAACGGGAGAACACGTTTTTATTAGCTAGTACATAGGTAAATTCCTGTAGCCGCGGTATCGGGTAACGGTCTGGCTTCGTTATCACGTTGAGTCGTCGATAATCGCCGCAGGGTCGTAACTCACCATTCTTTTTGGGAACAACATGTAATGGGCTGGCCCATGGACTTTTTGAAGGTCTGCAGATGCCCATTTCCTGCATGATGCGAAATTCCTCCTTCACCTTGGCGTACCGGTCCGGATGCAGTGGTCTCGCTCTCGCGTGCACTGGTGGTCCGGTGGTCTCGATGTGATGGTATACTGAGTGTTTAGACGGTTCCCTAAAAGAAACTGGTTTAGTCACATCTGGAAATTTTTGCAAAAGTTCAAAATACGGATGTTTAACGTCCACTGCGTATATCGGCGGTTCACTGTACTGAACTAATGGCGCGACAATGCACAAATTCGTTGTTTTATCCACGAGTTTTTGTCCACTAAGATCCACCAAAAGTTGATAGTGTTTAAGAAAGTCTGCACCCAGTATGGGCTTCTTCACATCCGCGATATAGAATGTCCAACGAAACGCTCTACGTAATCTAAAATTCACTTCTAACGTTTTAGTGCCGTATGTTTTAATAGCGGAACCGTTTGCTGCGTATAACATAAAGTCTGACTCAATTAATTCGCGAAACGGTTTTTTGCTTACCGGAATCACTGATACTTCCGCACCTGTATCCACTAAAAAACTATAACCACTATTTACGTCTGTTATACAAAGGCGGTGACTCGATAGGATCGTGCAGATTCCCGCCTCGTGCTGCACATCCTCTAGTTTTCCTGAGCCTTCCAGGCGCACGGTTGTACGCATTTCCGGGCGCGGGTCTTGAATCGGAAGTGGTAGAAGCAAAGCCAGTCGGGGCTGCGGGGACTACGAGAATTGCTCCTTGTGCGCCCTCGGTCTCCTCCTCCTCGCTGTGCTGCTCTGCCGCGTTCCATGTTGCTAATCCTGGTGCTGAGCTTAGCGATCTCTGCCAGGATTAAGTCTTGTCCACGGGCGTTGGGCTGACCACTAGTCGTGAAGACCTGCGTTTCGGCCACTTGTACAGACCGAGTCGTCTCTGCAATCTTGTCCGCGATTACACTCAAATTGTCTAGGTCCAGGGTCTCCGTTACTGCGAGAACTGCTCTGGCCGATTGTGGCAGATGGCCTTGCCACAAAATACGAAGCGTCTCGTCAGGAATTTTCCCTCTGGCGAGATCTCGCATCCTCCTCAGCAGTTGCGACGGTTTCTGCTCTCCGAGCTCCATCTCGCCGATAAGTTTTTGCACTTGCCTAGATTCTGATTCTTCGTAAATTTGTAGTAACCGTGTCTTCAGCGCTTCATACTTGTCAGAGGGTGGTTGTAGCAATATATCTGTTACCTGGACGATGGCGTCCTTGGTCAGCTTCGATATTACTATATTAAATTTATTGTCTTCGCCCATCTTCTGCGGAGTAAGGATGGCCTCGGTGCGGATGAACCACACACGGGGCTGGTCTTCCCAGAAGTCTGGAATTTTCTGTGACAGTGAAAGGGCTGACAAAACAGCCTCCGGCTTTTCATCCTCCTTCACGACCTGCGGCTGCTGTTTCACGGCCGGGGTCGATGCTGCGGACGTCTGCATTTTTCACTTTTTTACTTAATTCGCTGAATTTCTAGATCTCGTGGTCACTCGTGTCCGGATCTCGGGTCACCAGTGTCGGAGCGGGGTGGTTGCTAACCCTATCACTGTCTGAGTTGTGGAATAAAATACTGAAGCAAGATTTACTTTGTTGTATTTAATAATAATTATTACAAGTACACGACTGTCGCGTGTGATCGCGGGAGACGACTGGTCGGCGGAGGGGGGCGCTGAGTCCAGCCGCTCTACATACTTATCAAATTACAATACATGTCACTACAGTATAAATATCTTACGTAAAGCCGAAGCTAAGGGAAAATTCTTGATTTTGTAAACTGTTATCGTAAGGCATATTATATATTTAAACGAAACAAACGGTCACACTTACTTAAAAACGTTGGATATGGTCTGTGTGCGGATCTCGCCGGTGACAGTCCGTGTGATGCTCGTCCCCGATGATGACGCTCGTAATGCGTTGAAACCCCTTGGACGTATATCCAACGTTTTTAAGTAAGTGTGAACGTTTGTTTCGTGTAAATAAATTCTTGATTTTTACAGATTTTTCGGTATCAGTCGGAAAAGTTAAAAAAAACTAAAAAATAGCTTAAAGGCCGTCTAAACTTAACCATTCTAAAAATATTTATACTTATTTTGGTACCAATCAGACTTATCAATATAAAAAAACTGGTCCAAAAAACTTACACATTACTCCGAGGTTGAAAATAGCCTATGTGTAAATCTTGTTTTTTTATACTATGATGGGTTTGCGCTTGATCAGAATTCACCTGATGGTAAGCGATATTGTGATCAGAGGTGGAACGCGCTCACCCAGAAGAAACCGGTTCACTCGTGCTTTGAAAACCGCAAGATTATAGTTTTCGGGGAACAGGGCATTTGGCAAAGAGTTCCACACCTTGGCAGTACGTACAATGAAGGTGGAGGCAAAACGCTTAGTGCGCATTTTAGGTAACTATCTAAACTATGTCCGTACCAAATTACATCGAAACCAGTTCAGCCGTTTTAAGGTGAAGATGTCACAAACATACACATACATTTTTTTTTTAATTTGATATTATATCTGATGATAGATTTATCTTCTATCTAATCTTCTTCTAATAAGTATATAAAATTTCCATGTCACAATGTTAGTTACCGTACTCCTCCGAAACGGCTTGATCGATTTGTACCAAATTTTATATGCGTATTCAGTAGGTCTGAGAATCAGCTACTATCTATTTTTCATGCCCCTAAGTGATACCTTTTTTTTAGTATTTGTTGTTATAGCGGCATGAAAAATAGATATCTTGTGAAAGTTTCAGCTTTCTAGCTAATACGGTTTCTGAGATACAGCCTGGAGACAGACAGACAGCGGAGTCTTAGTAATAGGGTCCCGTTTTTACCTTTTAGGTACGGACCCTAAAAAATTTTACTTACGTCAAAATGTCCTTAAACACAGATTTATAACTACTTTTATTTTAAAAGCCAAGCCAACTGAAAAAAACAACTCACAATTCTCAGACCCCTGATTGTTTTCAGGTTTTATATATGACTGAAACGTTATGCATATGCGATTACCTATTTGTAGGTATATATACTTGATGTTACCGGCAAATTGCAGTTTAGGTCGGTTTGTTAAAAGACTGGTAACAAAAAAAAAAAAAATTACGGAACTGGCACCGGTGTGTGAGAGGATGTTTGTGTGTGTGTGTGTGTGTGTGTGTGTAAAACAATGGTGGTATTTGACAGGGGGGCTATTTTCAGATTAGATGTATTTTTTTTGTAATTATATGTATTGACATATTTTTGTAATTTTAGTCTCAATTTCGTAAAGAAATGGATGGAGTGTGTGAATGAGGACATGAGAGAGAAAGGAGTGAGTGTAGAGACGATGGCTGATAGAGGAGAGTGGAAGAAGACATGGATGGAGTGTGGGAATGAGGACATGAGAGAGAAAGGAGTGAGTGTAGAGACGATGGCTGATAGAGGAGAGTGGAAGAAGACATGGATGGAGTGTGTGAATGAGGACATGAGAAAGAAAGGAGTGAGTGTAGAGACGACGGCTGATAGAGGAGAGTGGAAGAAGACATGGATGGAGTGTGTGAATGAGGACATGAGAGAGAAAGGAGTGAGTGTAGAGACGACGGCTGATAGAGGAGAGTGCGATAAGGCATGGAAAGAAAGAAAGAAAGAAAATAAATTTATTGTGCACAAAACAAAAAAATACATACAATAAATGATGCGAGTAGATAATTATAACTAATAGTATGTGTACAAAAGGATGGAATGGAAGAAGAAGACTCTGAATTTGGTACTATTGCTTATTAATTTTGCTAAAATGTAACAAAAAAATATAACATTTATTTCGTATATTTCTTTTTTGGATGCGGTTTTCAGTCATTAGTTAATTTTAACTTTCAACGCAATGACAACAGAGTTTTTAAAGCTATAGTTCTGTAGCTTTTGAACCGATGTATCATAAGCATAAGTAGCCTTTACGTTCCCACTTCTGAGACTCAAGGCCTTCTCTCGCGAGGAGAGAGAAATAGGCCATTACACCAAAGACGTATTATTAAGTTGACTTTGAAAGTATTTTTTTTATAAGTAAACAATTTTTATTACAATGGTTTCTTGTTCACAATAATTTTGTTAGAGATTTCAGATAAAATTTTTATTTAAATTTTAATGACTGAAAATGCAACTAAATTGCGCACTTATATACCTATATTCAAAGAAGGTATTGACCGTCAGAATGAAAAATAATAAACCTCTTTAAAGAGCTAAGAGAACTGAAATATAAACAATTTAAATATAATCTTAAGACTGTCAATCCTACCAATACAGCGTAAACTCTATAAAACGACACTAAAGGGACTGTGCATTTTATGGCGTTATAGGGAGTGGTCGTTAAACTGAGAGAACGTATCATTGTATGGAATACAACCAACTAAAGCCAATTGATATCGACACTTTAGAGTTTGTTGTTAAATCGAGTGACGTTACATGGAGTTTACATAGCATAAAGCATAATCAGCCCACTATACGTTCCCACTGTTGGGACGCGAAGCCTTCTCTCATGTAGAGAGAGATATAGGCCATAATCCACCACGCAGCCGCGTGCGGGTTGGCTGATGACACACGTCTTCGTATATTGTGGTCCTCAAACATGCTGGTTTCCTCACGATGTTTTCCTTCACCGTAAAGCGAGTGCTAATCCACACATAACTTGAAAAACAAGTCATTGGTGTAGGGCCGGGATTGAACCAGAGGCCGTCTGATTGAAAAGCAGACGTTATTACCACCGAGCCACACTCGCTTTTACATGGAGTTTACACTGTATTATAAATGCGAAAGTTTATGTGTAAGTGAGTGAGTGAGTGGTGGCGATTCAGCGGCACACACGACTAAACTAAATTTAAAGAAGCCCCGTCTCTTTTCATCTTAGGTGGCCAGAAAGATACGGCACGTTCTGAATCACAGACAAAAAAACTTAAATCACGTCAAATATGGAACGTGCAGACAATTTAGAGGTGATACAAGTGAGTGCGGTCTAAAGTCGCCTAGTTTTGTCTATGCTGCAGAACGTGCCGTCTCTTTCTGGCCACCTAAGATGAAAAGAGACGGGGCTTCTTTAAATTTAGTTTAGTCGTGTGTGCCGCTGAATCGCCACCATTGTGTTTTTTAAATATTAGGACTCATTTCACACACGGCTGGTTAACCCCATACTGAACCATTTCTAGTTTGTGTTATGGTGGCTAACACAGCTGATATACTACATATACATACATATATATTTTATATAGATACATATTTAACACCCAGACCCACAGCCAACAAATTTAAAATACGCTATTAAAATATTTAACAAATTACCAGACGACCTAAAGCGTATCGATAATATTAAAACTTTCCTGACAAACTTAAAAAACTTACTCATAACAAAAAGTTATTATAAAATAGAAGACTTTTTAACTGACGGACCACTAAAAAAATCTAATGGATTAACAGGGTTGCTTATGGGTAATTATGTAACTGTAAAGTGACATAATATTGCAATAAATGGTTTGACTTTGACTTTAATTAAGTACAAAGATGTTGGCCGTGCCGGGAGCTTCTGATTAGCAGTCCGGCATGGTAACCATTACGCCAACGAGGTCGTCAATGTACGTGTGTATGTTTGTAACTCCTTCACGCTTATCTCTATCGTGTTGTTTCAGACGAATGCACGAACGCGGCAGCTCTGCGGTTGCTGGAAGCATCGAGAACGGGCGACGTGGAAACCGCACGAGCGATACTCGACGCGCGACCACGACTCGTCAACTGTAGAGATGTGGACGGGAGACATTCTACGCCCTTACACTTCGCTGCGGGGTGAGTGTGATGTTTTCTATAATAATATTATAATTCACCCTTCGAGTTGATTCCGCAGCACTAGTGCCACGGCGGAACTCGTACTCGTAAATAATGCGATATTTTACGTTTTCCATTTTGTAAAATGAGTGAGGCAAACAGAAAAAAAACAGAAGAAAAAAAACAAACGAATGACGATCATCGAAGCACAAATACATGAGTCTATAGCTGTACAAATTTGAATTTGGAATTCCTTACCAAAGAGGAGAAATTTGTGATTAAAGTCCAAGACCAACCAGTTAAAGACCAATATATAAAGAGGAAAAGTTTGATTTTTTGTTTATTTGGCACGAATAGGCTCCGAAACTACAGGACCGATTTGAAAATTTATTTCACCGTTGGGAAGCTACATTATCCCCGAGTAACATAGGCTATATTTTAATTCTCTTTGCAACATAGATTATTTCATAGCCCGTATGATCAGCTAGTTAAGAATAAATTATTACGAAACTGGCTTGTTCAAAAGACATTTCATACAATTGACGATGCAAAAGAAAAGCTTTAGATATTTAGTAATATGATCTAAAGTTATTTACTACTGTGATTATATATGTATATTTAATAATATTCTTACATAATTAATTTGTGAGTTATAGACAGATAAACACTTTATTTAAACACACACAATTACAGAGAACACACAAAGAGCTTACAAAGCTAGTGCCTTAACTGGAGACCTTATCGCTAAAAGCGAAAGAGTTACAATTGATTATGTAACTGTTAAATAATTCTGACATGTAATTATATAATTACCAATAAAAGAGTTTATGTGAATATGTATATACTAAGAAAATAAGGATTTGGTTTACTGTACAAGAGTTTTTGAGACTTATTGTTACTTTATGAGTCACAGAAGGTTATATAGTAAGCGTAAAGTATAGTAAAAGTAGTAAAAACAGCCAGAATGAGTGACGTAAAAACATCGCGAGCAATACTCGACGCGCGGTCGCAGTTCGCTGCGGAATGAGTATGTGATTAAGATGCTAAGAAACTAGGTTTTTGTGTAATATACAAGAGATTTTTTTTACTTTGAGTCACAGAAGAAAAAAACAAATAATATAGTATCCGTAAAGTGAGAGAAACGTTGAAACAGTGCGAGCTATATTCGATGCGCGTCAACTCTTCAACTGTAAAAAATCCCACAACAATTATAAAAGAGAATGTTTGTGTGTATGTTTGATGCTGTATAACGTTTTAACATCAATAGGAGATAGATAGAGTTAGCATATATCCTGGGCTACAATCATAGACTAATAAAAATAATACATTTTCACGCAGAAAACGGTCACACTTACTTATTATTAAAAGTTGGAATGAGTGGAACAGTTTCGGTGCTTTCCGAGCACCATCTTCAGGGGCGAGTGTTACACGGACCGCCGCCGACGAGATCCGCGCGTGCACACTCGCCCCTGAAGATGGTGCTCGGAAAGCACCGAAACTGTTCCACTCATTCCAACTTCGAATAATAAGTAAGTGTGACCGTTTTCTACGCGAAAATATTAAGATGCCTTACGTGAACAGTTTACAATTTTTAAAAATAATATACGCTCAACCTCTTATTAAAAATCGTAATATGTGTATCATTCGATTACACGTAGAGCCATCTATCCTTTTGTGCACATACATATTACACATTACTGTATATGTATAGTTTAAATAATTGTATGCACATCATCATCAGCCTATGTTCGTCCACTGCTGGACATAGGCCTCTCCCAAGGCACGCCACTTGGCCCTATCCTGTGCTTCTCTTCGCCATCCACTACCCGCTACCTTCTTCAGATCATCGCTCCACCTGGTTGTAGGGCGTCCTACACTACGTTGTATGCACAATAAACTATATTTATTTCTTTCTTTTTTCATATTTTCTTTCTCATTTATTCATATTTTCTTTCTCATTTATTCATATTTTCTTGAAACGATTTCACTCGGGTCACGCAATCTAGTATCGTTGTTGTGTTGTGTATCGCCACGCTTTATTATATGGGAATCAGCAATGCTCTCTAGTATTCTGATTCCTGGTTACAATACATAAAGTAATTTTGTTTACGGCGGGTGCCGGATTATTGAACGTGTCGGTCTTCAGAAGTGTCGGATTAGTGAGAGTCAACATGTTTTATTTTTGTTTCAGGTACAACAGACTTCCTCTAGCTCAATTATTGCTTCAAAGGGGCGCCGATGTTCACGCGAAGGACAAAGGGTAAGCGTTTGTGTCAGCGAACTAGAATAAACGGAAGAGTAACTCCATACAATTGCCGCTTAGAATTTGGATCCATCTACGCACACAATTATACTGCTATCCCAACGAAACACACAAACACACAGCTCGCATGCGATTGGTCGCATCAAGGTCACGCCACCGACCATGTGACGCGGGCGTGCGGATAGGTGTTTTGCCCCGCCCACCGTGGTATTTTACACGCGTAAAATACCGCGGTGGGGTGTAACCATTTTATTGGCCAAGTTGCTTTTCTATTTATTCTAGTTCGCTGGTTTGAGTTGAATACCAGACGTATACGTTTAGCCTCGATTCTTTATTTTTGAGGCGGAGCAAAAATGAAAAAAAAAAAAAATAGTATATATAGCATAAGCAGCCCACTTCCGAGATTCCAATTGTGGAATCTCGGAAGTCGGCTCCAACGATTTTCATGAAATTTAGTATATAGAGGGTTTCGGAGGCGATAAATCGATCTAGCTAGGAATCATTTTTAGAAAATGTCATATTAAAATAAAAATAATAATAATATACCGAGCAAAGCTCGGTCAACTAGGTACTATTATATATGTGGGCGGGGTTGTGGGTTAATGCGAGAAGCGGCACCTCACCCCGCCCTTTTCGGTGAGGAGGCCATCGTGAGGTTTTAGTCGGTAGTGATGCCCTTCTGGCATCGAGCCCGACATACCCCACCCACCTCCCCGGGTGTGGTGGGCATGCGTAAATGCATTTACTCACGTTAAAAAAAAAAGGTACTATTATATTTATATTATAACTCTCTCCTCGTGAAACAAAGCCGCGAGTCGCAGCAGTAGGAACGTATAGTGGGCTGCTATGCTTATGCTGTGTTTTGTTCTAGCGGTCTGGTCCCGCTCCACAACGCGTGCTCGTACGGTCACTTCGAGGTGACGGAGCTGCTTGTGTCGGCCGGCGCGGGGGTCAACGCTGCGGACCTGTGGAGGTTCACTCCGCTCCACGAGGCCGCCGCCAAGGGGAAGGCTGACATAGTACGGCTCTTGTTAAAGGTACAGGTTATGACACATTTCGATACCCTAATTTGAAAAGCTACTAACTCCTCTGCGGGTTTTTTTACGGGAGAGGCTCGAAACTGTTTTCTTCTTGGACGTACACATACATACACATACACACTCACACACACTTACCTTTCACTATACACACACACACACACACAAACAAAATTAGTTTAAAAATATCTGCCACGACCTACTTAAATACACTTGATAACCCATAACAGACCGACGTCCTACTACAGGCCTCTGTGCCTTGTTGAGACGTCGTGATTTGTGTAGGTGCTTTTATAAGTTCCAATACTCAATGGCCATAAAAAATAGGGGTTGGACATAAAAAAGTAAAAAAATTAGGGTTTTATGTTATATATTGCCACATTATAAGAAAAATAAAAACATTTCGAAACACAAAAAAAAATCGTCAAAAAAAATTTATAAAAGGCAAACAAAGTTGATCACTTAGGGGAATGGGAAATAGATGATAGTAGCCGATTCTCAGACCTACTGAAAACGCATATAAAAATTTGGTGAAATTTTATATATAAGATAAGAAGAAAGATTAGAGATTAGAAGACTTGATCTTCTAGATAAGAAGAAAGATTAGAGATTAGAAGACTTGATCTTCTAATCTCTGATCTTTCTTCTTCGATCTGACGTCGAGAAAATAAACCCTCTTTCTACATCTACAGACGTTTTTAACAATGGATTTAATCGATAGCACGGCGCGGACCCGACGAGGAGGAACAGGGACGGACTGACGGCTCTACAGCTGGTGCGAGCGGGAGACAGTGATACGGCGGACGCTCTCAGGGGAGACGCGGCGTTGTTGGACGCCGCCAAGAGGGGAGACCTGGCTAGAGCTAGGTTAGTACCGTCATAGACTAATAAATGTAATAGACTAGACCTCTTATTTTTTTTTCGCGTAGAAAACGGTCACACTTACTTATTATTAAAAGTTGGAATAAGTGGAACAGTTTCGGTGCTTTCCGAGCACCATCTTCAGGGGCGAGTGTTACACGGACCGCCGCCGACGAGATCCGCGCGTGCACTCACTCGTGTTGGACTCATTCCAACTTTTAATAATAAGTAAGTGTGACCGTTTTCTACGCGAAAATATTATGATGCCTTGCTAGAGCTCTTGTTGAAAATCGTACTACGTGCATCATTCAATACATGTAGCGCCATCTATTCGTTTTTTCTTGAAACGACTTCACTCGGGTCACGCAATCTACTATCGTTATATCACTATGCGACTGCAGCGTGTTGCGGAATTTGGTGGCAGCTAGGCTGCACGCTCGATTTGCAGCGCCATCTAGGTTTCATCAGTAATGATGGCAAACTTCCGCGCCACGCTTTATTGAATGGGAATCAGCAATTCTCTCTAGTAGATGACAAAATTAAATATTTAGTGTACTTGCGCTGTGATCCGAAATCCAAATTAAGACAAGTAAAGGAACAATCAACTAAGGTCAATTAACCAAGCTTAATTAACTAAGATCAATTAACTAAGATTAATTAAGATTAACGTTACCTTTCACAATTCGGAAGTTCTTAACTCTACACGTGTTTCGCCTAACCACAAGGCATCATCAGGAGATGCTGACTCTTCGAACGACAAGTCGATTACAATGGATTTCCGCAAAGTAACGCCTGAGTCAATAAGTTAATTCTCTCTAGTATTCTGATCCCTGGTATTGTACAAATTTAACTAAAATGTGATAAATCGAACAAATAATCTCTTGCTAACCTGTGATCAGTGCAACAGTGGGCTTTTGCTTTTACGGTAACTAACATTGTGACATGGAAATTTTATATATTAGACTAGCTGACCCGGCAAACGTTGTTTTGCGGCACTTAGGTGTATGGAAAATTGATAGTAGCCGATTCTCAGACATACTGAATACTCATATAAAATTTGGTAAAAATCGGTCAAGCCGATTCGGAGAAGTACGGTAACTAACATTGTGACATGGAAATTTTATATATTAGATTAGAAGATAGATTAGAAGAAGAAAGATCAGAGATTAGAAGATCAAGCGACGCCAAGAAAATAAACCCCTTTCTACATCTACAGACGTTTTTAGGGTTCCGCACCTAAAAGGTAAAAACGGGACCCTATTACTAAGCCTCCGCTGTCTGTCTCCAGATTGTATCTCAGAAACCGTAATAGCTAGAAAGCTGAAACTTTCACAATATATGTATTTCCCGTGCCGTTAATACAACAAATACTAAAAATAATAAAATGAAAATACTAAGGGGTCCTCATACAAAAAACGACGACGAGTGTGGCGCGGTGGTACAAACGTCTGCTTTTCAATCAGACGGCCCCTGGTTCGATCCCAGCCCTACACCAATGACTTGTTTTTCAAGTTATGTGTGGATTTGCACTCGCTTTACGGTGAAGGAAAACATCGTGAGGAAACCGACACGTAGACGTGTGACATCCGCCAACCCGCACTTGGCCAGCGTGGTGGATTATGGCCTATATCTCTCTCCTCGTGAGAGAAGGCCCCGAGTCCCAGCAGTGGGAACGTATAGTGGGCTGCTTATGCATACAAAAAACGTATAAAACGTGTGTAAAACAATAAGTTAAATCCTTTTGTTATTTTCTAGAAAGCTGATAACTCCACAAAACGTGAACTGCAGGGACGCTCACGGCAGGAATTCCACTCCGCTGCATTTAGCTGGTAAGTGGCGTCTGGTTTTCAATCTCACGGTCTCCGGTTCGATACCGGCCCTACACCATCATTATTATCAGCCTTTTTAGGATACCTATCATCATTAGCCTATGTTCGTCCACTGCTGATGATATTTCAACGTTACACCGTGGCTGTAGATAGTAAAAAGTTGACGACCTCGTTAGCGTAAAGGTTACCATGCCGGACTGCTAATCAGAAGGTTCCGGGTTCGATTCCCGGCCCGGTCAATCTTTGTGCTTAACTAAATTTGTTGGCTGTGGGTCTGGGTGTTAAATATGTATTTATATATAATATGTATGTATGTGTGTAATATGTATGTAATATGTAGTATATCAGTTGTGTTAGCAACCATAATACGAACTAGAAATGGTTCAGTATGGGGCTAAATAGGCTATTTTTTAAATAATTTGACAGCTGTCAGTTGCAAAGCGATTCTCCCTAGGGATGCAATGTATTACTTTCATCCCGCTCCTCAGGCAATTTCAGACCTACTTTCAGAGCATGAGTAATGAAATAATAAATTTTCATGTAGGTAATTTACTTACATTTATGTTCCACGTTTGGCTTCTGCAGTCACTCAAATGCAAGGGTTTTGTGAATAATGACACAAAGATTATCATTGGGAAACAATACAATGTAATTTTGAAATTTAATTTAAATTCAAGTGCCACAGGGCGATCTTAGTATAATTAGTGATGTTAAATATTCATCGATGCAGCGATGACACAGGCGTGATCTTGAATTAACAGTTTTTTTTTAATTTAAATCAGAAACAATATGAAATAATTGGCCACGTGCGAGTTGGACTTGCGCATAATGGGTTCCGTACCATTGTTGTATAGAAGCCCCCCCCCCCCCTTAAATATTATTTTTTAATTTAATATTCTTGAAAGGATCTACCAAATGTCTAATAATAAAAAACATATAGTTAAAAATATAAAAATAAAATATCATTATAAAGATCGAGTAAAAAACTACTTAAAAATTACGAGGGTGAAGTTTGCGGCCTCAGTAAGAAAACAATATAAAATATAAGCAAAAGTAATTCAATTTTTCCATGTAATCTCCACCTAATTCTATGCACTTCTTCTATCTGGTTTCCAACGCCTATATGCCGGTCATAGGTTACATAGTGTTTTTAACTGTACTTAAGGCAAAATAACGTTTGCCTGCAGTCACTCAAATGCAAGGGTTTTGTGAATAATGACATAAAGATTACACGACTCTACAAAAAAAATTTCGTTCTTTGTCCTAAAGTTTATACTATTATTTTCGAGTTAGTTATGCACAAAAACGAAAAGAAAATTCCTTTTTTCGGTATAAAGTTTGCTTTTGTGATAGTTATAATAATAATACTCATTTTTCAATTTTTTCATAAATTCTCATTGATTTTAATACTTTTAAAAAGAACCACGCGGTAAGAGTGGGGTATTAACGTTTACACTGTGCCGCTAGATGGCACCAGAGTGATAAACAACCATCAGGTGTTATTTACAATACCAGAATAACTTAAAATGTCGCCACGAAAGTGAAAATACGATGCTTATGCATTTTGTTTTATATGTGGTCAATTTATTAAAGTTCGAGACGTGAAATATGAACTAAAGACATCACACGTTCTCTGTAAAGCCTATGAAGCATAATTTGACTGTCCTGTACGGAATCAAGATAAGCCATAGGCTCCACATGTTGCTTGTAGTTATTGTAAAAGGTGTTTGGAAGGTAAGCAATTTTTATTTGGGGTTTATTGACAGAAAGTAGCTATGAACATAAAAGAAAAAGTAAAAGTTTGCACTTTTAAGTTATTTTCCACTTTTCTGTAAGCTAATTTGATAGTTAAACTTAATAAAATGAATAAACATTTTTATTTCAATAGTTTTATTTTCAATCAAAAATTAAAATCCGAGATTTTTAAAAATTTTGTTCAATCAGTCTTCTAAGCACAAAAGCAAAGTTTTTCATGCCATATATTTTTTTTCCATCTTATTACGACCTAAACTACCGAAATTTAATGCTTTGCAATCAAGGTCAAATTTCATGTTGACCCGTGTTATCATTGTGAAACAATACAATGTAATTTTGAAATTTAATTTAAATTCAAGTGCCACAGGGTAATCTTATTATAATTAGTGATGTTAAATATTCATCGATATAGCGATGACACAGGCATAATCTTGAATTAACAACTTTTTTTTTAATGTAAATCAGAAACAACAACATAAATGATCAGTTACCGAGTGGGATGAAAAATGTTTAAATTGCTAAAATGACCATAAAAATATAGGGGTTGGTGATATAAAGGTGAAAAATTAGGGTTGTATGTATTTTTTTGCCATATTTAAAAAAAAAAGATTAACAACGTTTAGTACTTAGGGGTATGGAAAATAGATAGTAGCCGATTCTTAGACCAACTGAATACTAAATAATATAAAATATAAAATTTGGTAAAAATCAGTCAAGCCGTTTCGGAGGAGTACGGTAACAAACATTGTGACATGGAAATTTAATATTTTATATATAAGAAGATAAATAAGTTTCATGTAGGTTTTTTTATAATTTACTTACTTTTATGTTCCGTATTTAGTTTCTGCAGTCTCTCAAATTCAAAAGGCTTGTGAATTTTCACAGAAATTAACATAGATAACAATTCAATGTAATTTTGCATTGTTATTTGAATACATCAGTGTTTTTATGTTTTTCTACTAATGTTAATTTAGGAATTAATGACATCGTGTTTTATTATTGAACAGCAAAACTAGTAGTAATGATAAATAGTACATTGTTACCCTAGGGATAAAAGTAACTTATTTATATTTTCTGTGAAGAATATACATATAAATGAATATTCATAATATATGAGTACGTTAGAGGAAGTTTGAAAGTAGCGCCAGTGAATGAGAAATTAAAGAGTGAAAAGTTAGCATGGTATGGACATGTGATGCGTAGAGAGGAGATACATGGTAGTAGGAGATGTACGGAAATGGTAGTGCAAGGAAGAAGGGCAAGAGGCCGACCGAAGAAGACATGGATGGAGTGTGTGAATGAGGACATGAGAGAGAAAGGAGTGAGTGTAGAGACGACGGCTGATAGAAGAGAGCGGAAGAAGACATGGATGGAGTGTGTGAATGAGGACATGAGAGAGAAAGGAGTGAGTGTAGAGACGACGGCTGATAGAGGAGAGTGGAAGAAGACATGGATGGAGTGTGTGAATGAGGACATGAGAGAGAAAGGAGTGAGTGTAGAGACGACGGCTGATAGAGGAGAGCGGAAGAAGACATGGATGGAGTGTGTGAATGAGGACATGAGAGAGAAACGAGTGAGTGTAGAGACGACGGCTGATAGAGGAGAGTGGAAGAAGACATGGATGGAGTGTTAGAATGAGGACATGAGAGAGAAAGGAGTGAGTGTAGAGACGACGTCTGATAGAGGAGAGCGGAAGAAGACATGGATGGAGTGTGTGAATGAGGACATGAGAGAGAAAGGAGTGAGTGTAGAGACGACGGCTGATAGAGGAGAGTGGAAGAAGACATGGATGGAGTGTGTGAATGAGGACATGAGAGAGAAAGGAGTGAGTGTAGAGACGACGGCTGATAGAGGAGAGTGGAAGAAGACATGGATGGAGTGTGTGAATGAGGACATGAGAGTGAAAGGAGTGAGTGTAGAGACGACGGCTGATAGAGGAGAGTGGTAGAAGAAAATTTGCTGCCGACCCCACCTAGTGGGATAAGGCAAGGAAGATATTCTGTGAAATTTTGAGGCGTCTACCTGTTACCGTTGTTGGTGCATAGCAGAGAAGCACAAAAAAACACGTTTATTGTATGGAGCCCCGTTTTTTTTTCATCCTTTGAATCATCCTTTGCGTTTGACTTCAGCTAGCCTGATGTTAAGCTGCACTGCAGTCTACGGTGTGGCACGCTTATCTAGAAGATACCTATTAACTCTACTTTTGAAGGCTTCGGATGATACCTCTCAGGAAACAGAGACTCAGGTAGTGAGTTCCAAAGCTTCGCAGTCCTAACAATAAAGGTCGACGCAAAATACTCGTATTTTATTATTTTTAGTAGTTTAGCTAACACTATTTCTTAGATACAGCCTGGTAACAGACGTACCGACAGACAGCCGAGGTTTAGTAGTAGGTACCCCCCCCCCCCCCCCCCCCCCATTCAATATATATTACTATGCGTGCCAACTAAAAATAGGACTGTCAAAACCGCCATCTTGCTCAATCATACGCGCAAACTTCATAACCAAAGTAATTTCTTCATAATAAAACTTCATAATTATAAATGAGTAGGATTTGAAAGTAAAAGCATATTTATAAATTATATTTTCTTTTTCATTCCTGTCACCTCTTTTTGCACCAAATGTAAATAGTTTATTATACTGCTTACAGCACTTAAGTCGACACTATCCAAAACCATTGTCTCGTCACGTGATTTTTTTTAAGTGTTGTTAATTTGCCTTGGATACTTCTTACCAGTAGAAATAATTAATCCAAAATTATCCAGTAATGAAATCAAGAATAATTAAACAATAATTAAATTTATATCTATGAACCAAAAAAATAATTATTAAATTTCTTTTTTACGCTTTCTTTGCTAGCAGTACTTTTTTGACAGTTATCGTGTGAAGTTGAAGCAAGCGCGATCCTATTCTTAGTTGGCACGCATATTATGTTCTATCTTTAGTATTTGTTGTTATAGCGGCAACATTAATACATCATCTGTAAAGATTTAATCTTACTAGCTACTACGATTCATAAGTTACAGCCTGGTGACAGACAGACAGACAGCGAAGTCTTCGAAATAGGGTTCCGTTGGTACCCTATGTGTACGGAACCCCAAAAATGTTAATGCACTTAGAAATAATTCACCCATTTTACTTAAAAGTATAAATTAACAAAATTAAACCTAATCACGTCAGTAGAAGGTCATTTGGCGCATTGCATTAAAGAATAAATTAGTTAAAGAGCGGATTTTTATGAAATTTGGTGTGAAGATGGGTTAAAACTTGAATTAACACATAGGCTACTTTCTAAATAACTTATTGACTCAGGCGTTACTTTACTTTAGGAAAAATTAACTAAGATTAATTAAGATTAACATTACCTATCACAATTCGGAATCACAATCAGTCAGTTAAGAACAGAGTTAAGAATTTCCGAATTGTGATAGGTAATGTTAATCTTAATTCGACGACCTCGTTAGCGTAAAGGTTACCATGCCGGTCCGCTAATCAGAAGGTTCCGGGTTCGATTCCCGGCCCGGTCAACATCTTTGTGCTTAACTAAATTTGTTGGCTGTGGGTCTGGGTGTTAAATATGTATTTATATATAATATGTATGTATGTATATGTAGTATATCAGTTGTGTTAGCAACCATAATACGAGCTAGAAATGGTTCAGTATGGGGCCTAACCTAACCAGCCGTGTGTGAATGTGTATAAAAAAAAAAAAAAAAAATTATCTTGGTTAATTTTCCCTTTACTTGTCTTAATTTGGATTTCGGATCACAGCGGAAGTACACTAAATATTTAATTTTGTCTTCAAAATCTATGTTACTTCTTCACGCTCCAACGGCTGGACCGAATTTGGTGGTATTTACTATGAATTTAACCTTTGTATTATCATAGGCTACTTTACATCCTGGATTAACTTCTTTGTGTCCCGCATTATCATTTTGTTGTTATTTACTGTGTCAAATAAAGAAGTTTTGTATTAACTTGGGTAACACCAGGGGCTGGAGCTAGTTAAATAATAGCATAAGCAGCCCACTATACGTTCCCACTGCTGGGACTCGGGGCCATAATCCACCACGCTGGCCAAGTGCGGGTTGGCGGATGACACACGTCTTCGGATATTGTGGTCCTCAAACATGCCGGTTTCCTCACGATGTTTTCCTTCACCGTAAAGCGAGTGCAAATCCACACATAACTTGAAAAACAAGTCATTGGTGTGGGGCTGGGATCGAACCAGGGGCCGTCTGATTGAAAAGTTGACGTTATTACCACCGCGTCACACTCGCTTTTTTTTAGTTAAATAATAAATGTAAGTAAAATGCAACCATCAATTAGAGTAATGTAATCTAAAAGCTTTTGTTGTAACAATCACATTGTCTAGAATATATTTTAGTTAACATCTTGATACTGAAATTAAAAAGCGTTTTGCTTCGACCTTCATTGTGAGAACTGCGAAGCTTTGGAACTCTCTTCCTGAGTCTCTTTTTCCCGAGAAGTACAATTTGGGAGTCTTCAAATCTAGAGTAAATAGGTTCCTTCTATGCAAGCGTGATACATCTTAGACCACAGTCAAGCTTAACATCAGGCTAGATGCGGTCAAACGTAAGCCTATTCCTTAAGCCTATGCCTTAATGTATTTTAACGACGCCTTTTGCTGATTAATATAATAATATAATTTAATTATTGTAATAGAGTGATAATATAATGTAGTAAATATAATAAAATGATAATGTAATGTAATATTATAATAATAACTAGCTGACCCGGCAAACGTTTTTTTACCTTAATAAAAAAATAAAATCTAAATATACAGTAGCCGATTCTCAGACCTTCTGAATACGCATATAAAATTTGGATAAAATCGGTCAAGCCGTTTCGAAGGAGTACGGTAACAAACACTGTGACACGGAAATTTTATATATAAGATAAGATAATAATTAATAATTGATTTTGTTAGGATAAGTAAATTAAAGCATGTCACAAATATTTGAAATTGTACTCCTATTACATGATGTACGACATTCTAATTTAAGTCATTGGAAGGAACTAACCTCCATGACACGGGCGCTCAGTCCAGTTTGAGGGTTAGGGAAAATAAAATATGTACAGCATTTAATGAATAAAAATATTTTGATTTTTTTTTTAATTCATAAACAAAAAAAAATATATAAAAACCTATTTTTATTTTCAGCCGGCTACAACAATTTAGAAGTGGCCGAGGCATTATTAGAGGCAGGCGCTGCCGTATCCGCTCGAGATAAGGGAGGGCTTGTACCACTACATAATGCAGCTTCGTACGGCCACCTGGAGCTTGCAGCTTTACTGCTCAGACATGGTACAGACCCTAACGCTATGGACAGGTGAGTTTAACTAAATAAAACTATAAGAAAATGGTTGATAAGCTACATATTAGACTTAAAAATACTAATCAGTGAGATCAAAAGACTAGTTGGTGCCATCAAAGTCTAGTCAGTGACATCAAAGTCTAGTCAGTGACATTAAAGACTAGTCAGTGACATTAAAAGACTAGTCAGTTACATGAAAACGTTAGTCGGTGACATTAAAATACTAGTTTGTGAAATTAAAAGACTAGTTTGTGACATTAAAAGACTAGTTTGTGACTTTAAAAGACTAGTCTGTGACGTTAAAAGACTAGTTGGTGATATAAAAAACTAGTCACAATAATTAGTATGATCACATCGCATTAATCGCATTACTTTTTGCGTTTGAGGTTAAAAATAGTATAAGTATAATCAAAATTAACATAAGTAAAAATAAATCACTTGCTTTCAAGTTTTCAACATATAAAAATAAAAGAAAGAAAGAAACATACTTTTTATTGTGGCAAACACAAAACCTTCAAATCGTATAAATTATTTTTTATTTTAATTTATCCGGAACACAGTCGCAACAACAAATAATAATAAATATATAAATACTACAACATTACAAACATATTAAACATGAAAGTCATACAAAATAAACATCACTATGGCGCTAGTGTCATTCCTTAAAAGAACCTCTCTTTTTTTATGAATAATTTTTTTTTTGTTTTCGCATAGAAAATGGTCACACTTACTTATTATTAAAAGTTGGAATGAGTGGAACAGTTTCGGTGCTTTCCGAGCACCATCTTCAGGGGCGAGTGTTACACGGACCGCCGCCGACGAGATCTGCGCGTGCACTGAAGAAGCCCCTGAAGATGGTGCTCAGAAAGCACCGAAACTGTTGGACTCATTCCAACTTTTAATAATAAGTAAGTGTGACCGTTTTCTACGCGAAAATATTAAGATGCCTTACGTGAACAGTTTACAATGTTTAATAAAAATTTATTCTTTTAGTTTCAAGACACAAAAATATTATAAAAAACCTAAAAGCTATCGTGGCACTAGGCAGTGACGTTACATGGACTTACTACTGCTTTATTATTTTCCCTGCAGGTGGGGCTTCACACCGTTGCACGAGGCGGCGCATAAAGCCCGGACACAATTAGCCGCGTTATTGGTAGGTTCCAGTTATTTTAACCCTGCAGCCTGGGTGAAAGAATAAGGCTGCGGAATTGCCCCTGCCTGTCGTAAGAGGCGACTAAAAGGGGCATCAGACTCGAAGGTGTTCGAAGATGGGGTTCCGACACCCGCTCCATCGAGTCCGGGGTGAACGACGACGGCGTCGCGTGACCGTCACCGTCGCGGGAAGGGCCACAGCGCAGTGCAAGGAGGTCTCCGGAGTGTTTCCCGGAAGAACCCGGAGACCTCCGTTAAGCACAGAGGCAGGTCACCGGGGGGGTTTTAGTGGGTACAAATCCCACATAACCTGACTGCGTCCCATCGTAGCGAGGTATCTTGTCGAAGATTTCCCCCTCGTCAACAAAAAAAAAAAGGTTCCAGTTATTTGTTTCATATTAAAATTGAAATAATATATCAAAATCAAAATCAAAAATAGTTTATTTATGGACATCAGGGCTTATGTACTACATACTATAATTACCATACAATTAATCGTCCTATGGCATATACAACTTCGGCCTTATTGTATAATTTGCATTTCAGTTTATATAGCTGATTAGTTTTGAGTAAGGCCGCTGAGTTTACTCCATGGACCCCAACCTAGGCGTGAGCCTGTGTCTTGGCGATCCATATTTCCTCAGGTACCTTATCTGAAGTTGGCGCGCTTGTTACACAGAATTTATATTTTATATGTCAAGAACATAACATAATAATGTCAGGACAGCCCGCCCGTGACCGTATCTTGTGCAAAGGTGCCCATAATACTGGCTGCGTTTCCACGCTGAATAGCGATGGCTATCCTTTGCACCAAGTTTTGTATTTGTATTTTTGTATACAGTAGAAAAGTTCGATTATCCAGACTAACTGTTGCTGTTAGGCATTCGGATAATCGAGAGTATGAAAAAAAACGGATATTTTGATTTGCCGATGCGAAGTCGGCGCGGGCGGGGTGATGCCAGTACAGAAATACAGAAGTTTATTAGCCCTAAATAACATACGTTAAAGGCAAGTCATACTACAATAATTACTTAATACTTAAAAACATTAGTTAGATAAAATTAGATAAACTTACAAATTTCATTAAGTAAATATTCTTACTACACACATTAGCACTTGTTTGTCATGTCTATTAAATTTAAAGTACTACTGTTTACACATGAATAACGATTCTGCAAGCTCCATATTCATATATTCGCTTAAATTATAAAAGGAATTATTTTCACAAAAACTCTTTATGTTCTGTTTAAACATACTACTATTAAGATTTGTTATGTTCTCTGGCAACTTGTTGTACATTAATATTTTTGTATCATCCCTGTTTCTGTACTTTAGCTAGTCTATTTGCTGCAGTTCCATCCAACACGTTCATGTATGTAAACCTACGACTTTGGACAATTATTGGTCTGTAATCATAGAAATTATAGAACTTTATTAACCTTATAACATTGTGTTATACTAGGCACTTCAAATTTACATACTGTTACATATATTCATCAACAATTAATTAATTAATTAGTCAATCTTACAATGTCATAATAATATAATTAGTCGTACAGTGTCATAATAATATAATAGAAAATAACAACACATTTACACATAATTCATGTCACTTTACAGTCCGTCATACTTAAATAAAGATTCTGAAAGAGGCAACCTCATATGGGATATATGAGGTTAAATTGACGATTTTTGTTTCACGTAAAAAAATATATGACGGCGTTAGGGGCGTGACGAAGAGGAGATCATCATCATCATCATCACCGACATCAGTTGGGTCTTTTTCAGTTCTTGTGTCTGTATTTATCATGGTCTATAATTTCTAATCTCCTAGTTGTGGGCGTCGTTGGGTAATGTTGGAGCAACGAAACACAGTAGCACACTTGATACAATTATAATGTTCAATTACAACTGGTAATAAGTCCAATTAACAATTCTGATTGCAAGTACTGGAAACAACAGTAACTCTGTACACAATAGGAACGCGCGACAGTTTCAATATCCGATCGCACTGGCGGACTGCTGCCCGAGAGGTCTGCAGCGTCGCCCAGTCGACGAATCATTGACTCCGTCGAGCGCCGAACTGAGGCGCTGGCGTTCCAGGGATGTCCCGGACTCACGGTTACGACATATATATATTTGTGTAATAGTACATGTATGTACTGTCTAGGAAAAATGAGTTAAAAAAAAGTCTAGACATGAATTTACTATACTTTTTTTGCAATAATGTGAGTGTTGTTTAAAAACTACATTGCGCAAAATTAAAAAAAAATATATATGAAGGTAAATTTTTAGTATGTTGTTTAAAAACAACATTGCCCATTTAAGGGATATTCATTTAATGTATCAAAAGGGTTTTCCACAAAGAAGTTTTTCAATTTTCTTACTTTTATTTTATTTTATCACATTTAAATGTGTGAAAATGTAGGTCTGTCATACTTTGTGGCAGTTTCAGATTCCGGATAATTGGATTAACATATAGAATGCTTCAATCCGGGTCAAATTTGAGAGGATCTGGGTGGAATTGTACGGCCAAACTTATGTTCTCTCTAGTGGATTACCTAGTTCTAGCAAAAATACTACATTGGTCTGCAGTCCGGATAATCGCATATTCGTTTTACCGAGGGCCGGATACAAATACAAATAATTTATTGATAACACCAAAGTTACAAGTCAAATAATATGATATCATTACAAAAGTATATCATATTAATCAAATGTCAATTTTCACTTCATAATTTGTATATCTCTTTTAATTATTGTGCTATACGTATATTTATTAAAATTATATTAAAACGAATTAAACAAATAAAAATACACACACACAAAAACCTTACAAATAGTAGATTAAATCTAAGTCAGTGTCCGCGGATAAGGTGCCTAAAATGCTGGCGGCATTACCTCGCTGGATCGCCAAGCTTATACGTTGGCCGAGGTAAGCGCCAGCTCTTGGGACATTTTCACTTCTAATTCTAGTAATAATATAATATCATTACAATAGTATATGATATGATAACAACTGTAAAACCCAGTCAGTGGCATTAAAATATTTATTAATTACAAGTATTTTGTAAATTAGTTAAGTTAATATAAGAACCTATGTAAGAGCACTTTTGTTTAAATGACAATCAATTTATCTTTATCTTATCTTATCTTTATCTTAATCGAGTTTCTACTATATTTTGTATCTTTACACGATTTCCAGTTAGCGCACGGTGCAGACCCTTTCTTGAAGAACCAAGAAGGTCAGACCGCGTTAGATTTGGCCGGCGCTGAGGATGTCCGATCTCTTTTGCAGGTACGTCTAATTTTTTTTTAATAAATACTAAGACTCATTTCACACACGGCTAGTTAACCCCATGCTGAACCATTTATAGCTTGTGTTATGATTGCTAACACAACTGATATACTACATATACATACATACATATTTTACACCCAGACCCACAGCCAACATATATAGTTTGATTAATTTACATCACAGAACATTAGAGGAAGTGTGAAGGTAGCTGTAGTGAGTGAAAAATTAAAGAATGGAAGGTTAGCGTGGTATGGACATGTGATACGTAGAGAGAAGATGCATGTCACTAGGAGATGTATGGAAATGGTAGTGCAAGGAAAAAGAGCAAGAGGCCGACCAAAGAAGACATGAATGGAGTGTGTGAATGAGGACATGAGAGAGAAAGGAGTGAGTGTAGAGACGACGGCTGATAGAGGAGAGTGGAAGAAGACATGGATGGAGTGTGTGAATGAGGACATGAGAGTGAAAGGAGTGAGTGTAGAGACGACGGCTGATAGAGGAGAGTGGAAGAAGACATGGATGGAGTGTGTGAATGAGGACATGAGAGAGAAAGAAGTTTGTGTAAAGACGACGGCTGCTAGAGGAGAATGGAAGAAGAAAATTTGCTGCGAAACCCACCTAGTGGGATAAGGCAATGAAGAAGAAGATTAGTTTGCATCATATATTATACTAGAGGTTGCCCGCGGCTCCGCCCGCGTGTAGGTCGCTTTTCGCGTAACCTGTGGAAAAATTCTATTGTATCCTATTCCCATGCCAATTTTATATAAACATTACATTGCTACGATATCAAAATGAGTTCGATTATTATTCGATATCTAAATCACCAAAGTATTGGTTTTATTAGTTTGGTGATGACGCGAAAGATTAGATCGTGTTCTCCAAGCCATTTTTATTTATTTAAATAGTTAGAATACGCGAACCATACCACCAAGTGGATCACATACTTAAATTCCAATTCAGAAGTATTTAATTTCAAAAACACAAAACTTTCCCTTTGAACTTTTAACCCCAATGGCATACCTTAATGCACTCCTGGCAAATATTTTTACAAATTTATTTTAACCATCATATAAACTACAACCTCAACAACTTTCAAGACTTTTCTTGATAAAAAAAGAATTTTCCATGCAAACTTTCACCCCCCATTACAAACCCTTAGTTCACCCCTGGCAAAAAAACTTGATACCATTATTTTTAATTTCATAAACTATATGTACTCCAAATTTCATTGCTGGAAGTTCAAAAACAAAGAAGTTTCATACAAACTGTTTTACCCCCTTTCACCCCCTTAAGGGTAGAATTTAAAAAAATCTATTCTTAGTACACGTCTAAGTACTAAAATATATACACACTCCAAATTTTACACATTTCAGTTCAAAAACACAACTTTCATTTTTAACTTTCAACCCCAATGGCATCCCCCTTAATGCATCCCTGGCAAAAGTTTTTAAAATTTTAATTTAACCATTCAATAAACTACTACCATAACAACTTTCAAGACTTTAACTTGATAAATAAAGATTTTTTCATACAAACTTTCACCCCCCATAACAAACCCTTAGTTCACCCCTGGTAAAAAAACTTGATACCATTATTTTTAATTTTACATAAACTATACATATTCCAAATTTCATTGCTATAAGTTCAAAAACAAAGAAGTTTCATACAAACTGTTTTACCCCCTTTCACCCCCTTAGGGGTGGAATTTCCAAAAATCCGTTCTTAGTACGCGTCTACATACCAAAACAAATACACCGTCCAAATTTCACAACCCTAGGACCAGCCGTTTGGGCTCTGCGTTGTCTATAGATGAATGAATGAATAGGTCAGGACAAAGAGTCTTATAGTATAGATGTTGTAACTGTCCCGCAGGACGCGAGCACGGGGTGCGCGGGGGAGCCCGCCCCGCGGCCCGCGCCGCTCCCCGCCGCCCCGCACACGCAGCCCGCGCTCATGCCGAGCGGGGAGACGGTGCAGCTGCCGCTACCGGTACGTCACAACGCTGTCGACGATGATGATGATAAGTGTAGTAATACCAAAAACACTGCACACTAGTTTAGAAACAATAGGACTCCCATCGTCAACATACATATTACTAGCTGACCCGGCAAACGTTGTTTCGCCTCACTTAGGGGTATGAAAAATAGATAGTGTAGCTTTGACACGTTCGTAGATTTACCATAGCAGCGCCATCTATTGATTACTTACTCAACCCAGTCGAAAGGTATCGACATCTGTTAGAATCATTTGGAGTTAACAGATAATTGTGACTGTCAAATAATAACAGACAATAATTAGCAATAAATTAAAGTTGCGACTATAATTTGAGATTTAAACTATCCTATCTCTCAAGTTGGATCGAACTGCACATGGGTGCGAATTTTATTATAATCGGTTAAGTGGTTTAGGAGTCCATTGTGACACAAGATTTATATATATTAAGATTAAACCCTTAGTCACGCCATCACGCGTTGGCTGGACCGATTTCACTATTTTTTTTGTCGTGTTTGATATTGTCAGAGAAAGGTTCTGACCAGCGAACTAGAATAAACGGAAGAGTAACTCCATACAATTGCCGCTTGGAATTTGGTTCCATCTACGCACACAATTATACTGCTATCCCAACGAAACACACACACACAAAGCTCGCACGCGATTGGTCGCCATCTGGTATATATTTGATTGAAGGATGATGATGATGACCGTGTATTCCCGCAGGTGGTAGCGAGCGAGTACTGGGCGGAGGGCGGGCGCGGAGGCCTGGAGGAGGCTGCCGGTAGACCAGCATCAGCCCTCTCCACCACCGAGTCTCTTGGCAGCTTTCTGGCGAGGTACCGCCTTAGCATAAGCAGCCCACTATACGTTCCCACTGCTGGGACTCGGGGCCTTCCCTCACAAGGAGAGAGATATAGGCCATAATACATCACGCTGGCCAAGTGCGGGTTGGCGGATGACACACGTCCTCGGATATTGTGGTCCTCAAACATGCCGGTTTCCTCACGATGTTTTCCTAGCGAGTGCAAATCCACACATAACATTAAAAATAAGAATAATCGTGAGGAGACGTTTCTGCAACGGCTTCAAGGAAGGCAAACCCACAAGAAAGCCCTAGCCTATTCGTAGATTTACTGCATAATTAAAGCGCTGGATCTTTGTTCACACCGGCACATGATACTGTGACTTTTTGTATTATTTTATTTTTATTCTTATATTGACTGGCACCCCTATACAGTGCCTGTTATTATTATTATTTAATTTTCATATGGGTTATTTTGTGCATGAAATAAAGCACTTTTATTTTATTTATTATTAAATAAAAAGTTAAAAGCAAAAAAAAAGTATGTTTGTTCCGTTCCAGCGTCGGTCTCGAGCAACTGGCTCCAGTGCTGGAACGCGAGCAGATCACTGTCGACATCCTGTCGGAGATGTCCCACGAGGACCTGAGGGCGGTGGGAGTGGTGGCGTACGGCCACCGCCACCGGCTGATGAAGGCTGCCAGGCAGAGTCTGCATACCGCCTCGGGTGAATATACACCTTATTCTCATAGGCTTAGGGTCTATTTTGATAGAATATGATATAGAGTCTATTCGATAAAATACTGCCCCGGGTGATTATACACCTTATTCTCATAGGCTGAGGGTCTATTTTGGTAGAATATAATATAGAGTCGGTCTTATCAGGGATTAGAATTAAAGAAAGAAAGAAAAAATGTTTTTTTTATTGTACAGGAAATTTAGGTTTACGGCTTCTTGTACATTTGTATAAGACATGTAATGTTTGCTTAATGCGTGTAGAGTAGCCAATAGTGCGCTGCGCCTTACACACTAGGTCAGTCAAGCTGCCTGAACTGTCGGGCGACAGAGGCTCCCATTACTTGTAGGTAACGAAATATTAGAAAGGATCGCTGAATCTCATGCTATAAAGCGTGGCGCGATAGTTTGCCAAAACTACCGATGTAACCTAGATGGCGCTGTAAATCGAGCGTGCAGCCTAGCTACCGACAAATTCCGCAACGCACTGCAGTCGCATAGTGATAAAACGATAGTAGATTGCGTGACCCGATTGAAGTCGTTTCAAGAAAATACGAATTAATTGCGCTACATATTTAAAGGGGACACTATTTTCAACAAGAGGTTGAGTGTCTATTATATTTATTAGTCTATGCTATTTGATAAAAAAAAATACTCGCGAGGATCTGCAAGTTACGGTTACAGGCACCGGCTGATGAAGTCTTTTCTTTATTGATTTGTGTAAAACTTTCACAATGCGTTCCAAAAAAATATGTATCAATAAAAAAATTACGACCTCGTTGGCGTAATGGATACCATGGATACCGGACTGCCAATCGGAAGGTTCCGGGTTCGATTCCCGGCACGGCCAATATCTTTGTGCTGAACTAAATTTGTTGGCTGTCGGTCTGGGTGTTAAATATGTTTTTATTTAAAATATGTATGCATGTATATGTAGTATATCAGTTGTGTTAGCAACCATAATACGAACTAGGAATGGTTCAGTATGGGGTTAACCAGCCGTGTTTTTTTTAATAATGTGATCTGCCTTGACAGAGTGGTATGGCGGCACTTCGCTGGTGGACGTGACAGCGCCCCCCGAGGGGGAGTGCGGGGAGAACGAGTACACGATAGTCGAGAGGGAGATGCAGGCGTCCGTGCGGACGCACAGGGACCACGCCGGCGGACACTTCACTCACTACAACGTTGTTAGGGTAAGTGAGCGAAGCGAGGGATTTTTTAAATCGAGTCTCATGTGGAAATTACTTAAGCTATTGTTATGAAACTTTACAGGCTGGTAGTTTAACATATTGTATTTGTTGTCTGTGAATTTGAGATTATTTGGTCAAGTGGCTGTCGAGATAGAGCAATATTCGGCCAGAAACGTATATAGTACATGATAGTCGAGAGGGAGATGCAGGCGTCCGTGCGGACGCACAGGGACCACGCCGGCGGACATTTCACTCACTACAACGTTGTTAGGGTAAGTGAGCGAACCGAGGGGTTTTTTAAATCGAGCCTAATGTGGAAATTACTAAAGCTATTGTTATGAAACTTTACAGGCTGGTAGTTTCATATATAGTAGTTGTTGTGTGCATATATGAGATAATTTGGTCAAGTGGTTGTCGAGATATAGCAATATTTGCCCAGACACTAATCAAGTATACGATAGTCGAAAGAGAGATACAAGCATACGTGTAGATGCGCCAAGACCTCACCAGTGGACACTTCGCTAATTATAACGTTGTTAGGGTAAGTGAGCGAAGCGAGGGATTTTTTAAATCGAGCCTAATGTGGAAATTACTAAAGCTATTGTTATGAAACTTTACAGGCTGTTAGTTTAATATATTTTAATTGTTGTGTGTGAATTTGAGATTATTTGGTCGACTGGTTGTTGAGATATAGCAATATTTTCATGACACTAATTAAGTACACGATAGTCGAAAGAGAGATACAAGCATACGTGTAGATGCGCCAAGACCTCACCAGTGGACACTTCGCTAACTATAACGTTGTTAGGGTAAGTGAGCGAAGCGAGGGATTTTTTAAATCGAGCCTAATGTGAAAATTACTAAAGCTATTCTTATGATACTTTGGAGTCTGGTAGTTTAACATATTGTAGTTTTTGAGGGTCCCCGTACAGTAAACGTGTTTTTTTTTTTTTAGCTGCAAGACACTGAAATTTTGACAAAATATATAAATGTATATTAGCTATCAAATTAAATTAAAAAAAAAGAAAATAAATATTTAAGGAGGGGAGGGGGATACAACAATGGTACGAAACCTTTCATGCGCGAGCCCACCTCGCACTTGGCCAATTATTTTTGTTTTGTTATATTTTTCTGGAAAAATTGTCAAATTTGTTTTTACACGCTTTCTATTAGCTTCACCTGTATGTTTGTTTGTAACCGACTTCTTTGGACGCGATTTTGACCCTCTTTAAACGGCCAGATTTCGTTCAAACTTTGTAGATTTATTGAGGACCGATGACAATACACTCTCGACTTGTCGTTCGAAGAGTCAGCATCTCCTGATGATGCCTTGTGGTTAGGCGAAACACGTGTAGAGTTAAGAACTTCCGAATTGTGATAGGTAACGTTAATCTTAGTTAATTGATCTTAGTTAATTAGTCTTAGTTAATTAAGCTTGGTTAATTGATCTTAGTTGATTTTTCCTTTACTTGTCTTAATTTGGATTTCGGATCACAGCGAAAGTACACTAAATATTTAATTTTGTCATCTATTTACGAGGGTGAATCAAAAAGTTCTTAGAAGTGCATATATATGAAACCTTTTTGGATCAAGTTCGATATTCAAATTAAAGAGTGTATATCACACTATATTTATGCAGACTGTCACTTGTTTTTGTCAGTTCGTTCGCATGTAATAAATTTTTTTGTGCAACGAGTTGCTAAAAAGTTAAAATTATGGATAAAAGTGAGTTACATGCGGTGATAAAATATCTCAGTTTGAAAAAAATGTCTACGAAGGAATTTTTTTTGGACATTCAGCAGACATTAGGGAGTGATGCTGTATCCTATTCTACGGTTGCGTACTGGGTGGCTGAATTTAAAAGAGGTAGATCAAGCTGTAAAGATGACCCGCGTTCTGGGCGGCCTTCAACCTCCGTTACAGAAGAAAATGTCAAAAAGGTTGAGAATCTGGTTTTGGAAGACAGAAGAATGACTATAAAACATATAGCTGAGATCCTAAAGATACCTTTTGGTAGCGTTCAACCAATTTTAATTGATTCACTGGGGTTCAAAAAAGTGTCTGCAAGATGGGTGCCACGAATGTTAACCGACGAAAACAAAAAGCGACATTTGGAAATTTCCAAGCGTAATCTCGAAATGTTCCAGCGTGATTCGGATAATTTTTGCCGTCGTCTTGTCACCATGGATGAAACGTGGGTCCAATCCATTTTAATCCTGAAACTTAAAGACAAAGCATGTCTTGGAAATGACCATCCTCTCCATCCATTAAGAAATTTCGAGTTGCTCCTACCGCTGGCAAAGTTATGGCCTCTGTGTTCTGGGATAGTGAAGGAATCCTTTTTATTGATTACATGCCAAAAGGCCAGACGATTACTGGACCCTATTATGCAAATTTAATCCCAAAAGTGCGTGAAGCGATTAAAGAAAAACGTCGTGGAAAACTGTCGTTGGGCGTGTTGCTCCTTCAAGATAACGCTCCTGCTCATCGATCGGAAGTTGCGCTCAACGCAATCCGCTGTGCTGGCTTCAATCTCCTTGACCACCCACCATATTCTCCGGACTTAGTCCCAAGTGATTTTCACTTATTTCCAAAATTAAAAGAGAAAATTCGTGGAACAAAATTTCACGATAATAACGCGGTTATAGCTGCCGTAGAGGACTTTTTCGAGAGTCAAGAAAATATTTTTTTTCACAAGGAATAACGAAGTTTGAAACGCGTTATTCTAAATGCATTGCATTACAGAGAGTAGAAAAATAAAATATTATTATTTAAATCTTTGCATTTTTTAATATTGATTCCAAGATTTTTTTGATTCACCCTCGTACAATACACTAATTTGATAAAACTATTACATTTTTTTGTATTTTTGGTTGTATGTTTGTTTGTAACCGACTTCCTTGGGCGCGATTTTGACCCACTCTAAACGGCCAGATTTCGTTCAAACTTTGTAGATTTATTGAGGACCGATGACAATACACTAATTTGATAAAATTACGGTTTTCTATAAAAAGCGTGTTTTTTAGTTTTTTTTTTCAAATTCAAATTCAAAAATTCACAACCTCCGTTACAGAAGAAAATGTCAAAAAGGTTGAGAATCTGGTTTTGGAAGACAGAAGAATGACTATAAAACATATAGCTGAGATCCTAAAGATACCTTTTGGTAGCGTTCAACCAATTTTAATTGATTCACTGGGGTTCAAAAAAGTGTCTGCAAGATGGGTGCCACGAATGTTAACCGACGAAAACAAAAAGCGACATTTGGAAATTTCCAAGCGTAATCTCGAAATGTACCCTCGTACAATACACTAATTTGATAAAACTATTACATTTTTTTGTATTTTTGGTTGTATGTTTGTTTGTAACCGACTTCCTTGGGCGCGATTTTGACCCACTCTAAACGGCCAGATTTCGTTCAAACTTTGTAGATTTATTGAGGACCGATGACAATACACTAATTTGATAAAATTACGGTTTTCTATAAAAAGCGTGTTTTTTAGTTTTTTTAAACTATTATTATTTTTAATGCCAGCCGCTTATTTTTTTTTTACTTGTTACCCATTCCAGATACAAAAGATAGTGAACGGCCGGCTATGGGAGCGCTACACGCACCGGCGGCGGTACGTGGCAAGCGAGGCGGGCGCGGCCAACGAGCGGCTACTGTTCCACGGCTCGCCATTCATCAACGCGATCGTGCAGAAGGGCTTCGACGAGCGGCACGCGTATATAGGTAATAATAACACGGGTCAACATGAAATTTGACTTTGCTTGCAAAGCATTACATTTCGGTAGTTTAGGTCGTAATAAGACGGAAAAAAATATATGGCATGAAAAACTTTGCTATGCTAAGAAGACTGATTGAACGAAATTTTTAAAAACCTCGGATTTTAATTTTTGATATTAAATAAAGCTATTGAAATGAAAATGTTTATTATTTTTATTAAATTTTACTATCAAATTAGCTTAGAGAAAAGTGGAAAATAACTTAAAAGTGCACACTTTTACTTTTTCTTTTATGTTCATAGCTACTTTCTGTCAATTAACCCCAAATATAGTATTATTATTATATCTATCACAAAAGCAAACTTTATACCGAAAAAAGGTATTTTCTTTTCGTTTTTGTGCATAACTAACTGGAAAATAATAGTATAAACTTTAGGACAAAGAACGAATTTTTTTTTTGTAGAGTTGTGTAATAATAAATATCACACAGGCTGGTTTACCCCATACTGAACCGTTTCCAGTTTGTATTATGGTTGGTTGCTAACACAACTGATATACTACATATACAAATACATACATATATTATTTTATATCCAAACATATTTAAATTTGGTAAAAATTGGTCAAGCCGTTTCGGAGGAGTACGGTAACTAACACTGTGACACGGCAATTTTATATATTATAAGATGTTGGATGCTAGAGAGCAGCCAACGCTTGTCTTCTGTTGACGCTTCCGTCTTTTCATCATCAGCCCTTTTTATCCCACTGCTGGATATAAGTCTCTCTCTGCATGTGCCACCTGCGTTGATCTTGTGCAGTTCTCGTCCAGGTAGGACTTGCGACTTGCGTGATGTCGTCAACCCATCTCACTGCTTGAATAATAATAAATAAAATAAATAAATATTAGGACACCTTTCACACACGGCTGGTTAACCCCACAAAGGTGGCGATTCAGCGACACACACGACTAAACTAAATTTAAAGAAGCCCCGTCTCTTTTCATCTTAGGTGGCCAGAAAGAGACGGCACGTTCTGCACCATATACAAAACAACTAAGATCACGTCAAATGTAGAAAATATAGGCGACTTTAGACCGCACTCACTTGTATCATCTCTAAAACTGCCTGCACATTTCATATTTGACGTGATTTTATTTGTTTTGTCTGCGGTTCAGAACGTGCCGTCTCTTTCTGGCCACCTAAGATGAAAAGAGACGGGCTTCCTTAACCCTTAAATGGACGATTTTTGTTTCACGTTTTAAAAAAATATATTTGTGTAATAGACATGTATTCTAGGAAAAATTTGTAAAAAAATATATGTAGACATGAATTTACTATACTTTTTTTGCAATAATGAGTGTTGTTTATAAACTACATTGCGCAAAATTAAAAAAAAAAACTAAATGAAGGTCAATTTTGTGTGATTTTTAGTATGTTGTTCTAAAACAACATTGTCCATTTAAGGGTTAAAGTTAGTTTAGTCGTGTGTGCCGCTGAATCGCCACCACTGAACCATGTCTAGTTTGTCTAAAAATATCTGTCTTGTTTGCAGGCGGCATGTTTGGCGCAGGAATCTACTTCGCGGAGCACTCGTCTAAGAGCAACCAGTACGTGTACGGCTTCGGCGGCGGCTCCGGCTGTCCGCAGCACAAGGACAAGGGCTGCTACCTGTGCCACAGGTACCCTCTTTTTTTATGATAAATAGGCTTACGTTTGACCGCAGCTAGCCTGATGTTAAGCTTGACTGTGGTCTAAGATGTATCACGCTTGCCTAGAAGGAACCTATTTACTCTAGATTTGAAGACCCCCAAATTGTATTTCTCGGGAAAAAGAGGTTCCAAAGCTTCGCAGTTCTCACAATGAAGGTCGAAGCAAAACGCTTTGTGCGAATCCTCGGAACTTCGACAGTGAATCGGTGTCTCTTCGCTGTATCCCTGCTCGTTCTGTAGTGGAATGGAGAAGCGGGAATTAAATTGTACCTTTTTTTTTCTTACCCTAGCTCAGGTGTCGAGGGTTTCATCACATGACGGGACATTGGTTTTGGATAGTTTCGACTTAAGTGCTGTAAGCAGTATAATAAACTCTTTTTATTTGGTACAAAAAGAAGTGCCAACAATGAAAAAGACATTTTATTTTTAAATATGCTTTTACTTTCAAATCCTACTCATTTATAATTAATTTGCCGTAAAATGTATAAGAAATAGCAAAACAGCGTACATTTAACATATAAACTGAATATAATATGTTTACACTTTTTTTTGCACACCATACACTTTGGTAATGACGTTAGCGCGTATGATTGAGCAAGATGGCGGTTTGACAGTCCTATTCTTAGTTGGCACGCATAGTATTTTATTATGTAAATTTGCCGTGCCTAGTATAACGCAATGTTATAAGGTATATTAGTAGTTAATATTAGGTCCTTATATATGAAATTGGCGTTTTGTATGGGAGGAACAAAAAGTCGAATATTTTTTAATATAATATATTTAATTAATCAAAGTATGAACCATTATTTTCTACGCACTTTTGCCATATCATAGGTAGTTTATTGATCCCTTTACTAAAAAAACCAGTCAGACGGGAATCAATAAAATCTCTGAAGGCGATTTGGACTGCCCCAAAGGAGTTGAATTTTTTCCCTTGCAAGTTATCCAAATTTCGAAAAAAATGGTAATCTATTGGAGCAAGGTCCGGGGAGTACGGAGGATGTCTTAGACTTTCCAATTGAAGCTCTTCTAATTTAGTAGCCGTCAGTTGCGCAGTGTGTGGTCTAGCGTTGTCGTGAAGCAGCAGTAGCGTGAAGCGATTGACCAGCCTAGGTTGTTTAGCCGCTAGCTTTTCCATCATGGTTTGCAATTGCTGACAATAGACATCAGCCGTAATAGTCTGGCCAGATTTGAGAAAACTGTGATGAACAATACCGGCACTGGTCCACCAAACGCTTACAATATAAAGTAGTGTGATTGGTACTCGGCTTGCAGACAGATGCTGCTGTGCCGCGTGACGCTGGGGCGCGCGTTCCAGCTGACGGGCGCGATGAAGATGGCGCACGCGCCGCCCGGACACCACGCAGTGGCCGGCCGCCCCTCCTCCGGCGGCCTCGTCTTCCCCGAGTACGTCGTCTACAGGGGGGAACAGGTACCGACTTCTTCTCCTCATGATTAATAGATAGATAAACACTTTATTAAAACACACAATGGAACAAAGTCGAACAAACAAGGACAACCTCGTTGGCGTAAAGGTTACCATGCCTGTCTGCTAATCGGAAGGTCCCGGGTTCGATTCCCGGCCCGGTCAACATCTTTGTGCTTAACTAAATTTGTTGGCTGTGGGTCTGGGTGTTAAATATGTATTTATATAATATATATGTATGTATATGTAGTATATCAGTTGTGTTAGCAACCATAATACGAGCTAGAAATGGTTCAGTGTGGGGCTAACCAGCCGTGTGTGAATGTGTCCTAATATTTATATTTATTTATAAAAAAAAAAAGGATATTAACACATTGACTGCCATGTAAGGCACCGGTGACCGGAGGCGGTCTTTTATTAAGGCGCCACGGAGGACACCGGTGACCTCACGGTAAACCTGTTTCCAGAGTTGACAAACACAGTCTCCTCGCCAAACTCTTTAGGCCGTCCTCCTTTTTTTATACTATGATGGATTTGCGCTTGATCAGAATTCACCTGATGGTAAGCGATATTGTGATCTAAGGTGGAACGCGCTTACCCAGAAGAAACCGGTTCACTTGTGCCTTGAAAACCGCAAGATTATAGTTTTCGGGGAACAGGGCATTTGGCAAGGAGTTCCACATCTTAGCAGTTCGCACTATGAAGGTGGAGGCAAAACGCTTAGTGCGCATTTATGTTACAGTTAATACCCGTTGGTAGGACGCTAATGAACTGCTGAACTAATGTTCAAATTTAAAGTTAAAAATAGTTCTTACTGGACAACACGCGTTTTTCCGAAGTAAATCAGTTACCTAACCTAACCTTAGTGTAAGACAGTTGTAAGATTATTATTTTTACCAGATACACATGAATGTGTTCTAAATATTGGAAAGAAGTACCTTATTGCGCGTTATGAAAGGGGCTAGACGGAAAAAATCTTATGGAAAAGTGTTACAGACGATGTCGCGGCAATAAACAAAGTAAACTTTTAAAAAGCGCAGTGTGAACGCATATTTACATATCTATATATTGTTAACGCCCACTGATAACAACTAAAATATTTTTTGTTCTTGTTATTTGTATGATAATTATCTCACAGATCTACAAGAAATCTATTTTTTTTTGTTGCCCTGTATATTATCGCAAACTCTTACGTTTTTAAGTGCCCAGATTACGAATATATTCGTAAAAGTACTAAATTTGCTCGTTTCTACAAATTGAATTTTGAACTTTTTATTGTCAAAATTTTAATTTTCAGTCATTTGTTGAAAAAAACACGAGCAGATCTTACAAAATCATTGATATTTTCACGAATTGCGTGTATAAATAGACCCAAAATCATCATCATATCAAAGGCAACAAAACCACTGTAGACCAGTGTAATGTGCGATAGAGAAGGCGCTATACTAACTCGTCTCCGTGAATACACTTTAATATGAGACATTGCTTACATCGACCATAAAGTTCTTAGAACCGGTTCTTTCCAGGTAAGCGCGCTCCACCGTAGACCTCATTGTCTCTTACCATCAGGTGAATTGTGGTCAAACGCTGACCTATTCAGAGTAAAAATAGTGGGATATTATCATCGGCAGAGATTGAACAATATTTTTTTGTATTAATTCAATCTTTTTTTTTTTCAGGCGTATCCAGAGTACCTAATCACTTATCAAATTATGAATCCTGAAGCGGCGCCGGGGGCAGTGTAAACTATATTTTAATTATTAAATAATTACTATAAATTATAGTTATAATTAATTTTCGGTGTATATTTCGAACAGTATTTTGTGAATTGTATTTTTTAACTTAAGACTCTTTTTAGTGCGGAATTTCACCACTTTTGATTTGGTTTAAAATCTTTGTCTTTAGAGTTAAGCTTCTTAGCTCGTTTGTTTCTGGGTAGGAAAGAAAATAATTTTGTTGTTATTGTTTGTTAATTTGTATGATAAAATTTATTGGATTTTAAAAAAATTTTTACCTAATGACTCAGGCTTTATTTAGCGGGAATACATTGTAGATGGAAGGAAATCTGAAATATTTACTTTACTTCCGCATTCAATATATATTATTTTCTATTTCTCATTTTTTAATGGTTAAATATAGTTATTAAAAGTATTTTTTTGTATTCCTTATTTAGTAAATATTTCAGATTTCCCTCCATGATTAAAATTATATACAATTCCGTTGTTTTAAATTGTGATCGATTTCAAATTTTGATGTTTAAATAACTGTGGTTGATTTTAAATTTTAGTTATTATGCGTGCCAAATAAGAATAGGACTGTCAAACCGCCATTATGCTCAATAATACGCGCTAACGTCATTACCAAAGTGTATGGTGTGCAAAAACATTAGAAAACAAATTATATTCAGTTTATTTATGTTTATTTTTTGGTATTTCTATTACTTTTCACGCCAAATTAATTGTAAATGAGTAGGATTTGAAAAAAAATATATATATTTATTTTCAGTTTTTATCAATCGGTCGTAAAGTTACGGATATGATACCATCTGGAGTATTTTGTATTCCTGCTAATATTAAACTTCGCCGAATGCAATTTTTTTCATTTTCGAAGTACTTTTGCACATTAAAAACGATTTTTCGTGCTCTTCAATGGAGCACCGCACCTCTCTTCGAACTCATTTTGAGTTCGAAAAGTACATAGTCTAGTCAACAAGTGCCTTTTTGGTCAACTTTTTTCAGCAGTCTCCGAAAATTATGATTGAGGTGTCATTCGATTCGGAATGGCATCTAGATAGTTTTCGAAAAACTATGAAGTCCCACAAATAATTAAAAAAAAGATTTTTTTTAAGTTTTTGACCACGGATTATTGTTTATTGATCTGTCCTGTAGGCACCTTGAATTTTTTCAAATTTTAATTTTCATATTTAAAAGTTTAAATAATATTTATTCATTCAAGGCCGAAGGAATTAATAAATATTATTTGAACTTATTAAATATGAAAAATTAAAATTTGAAAAAATTTAGGTGCCTTTATTTTTTGAGCTTTTTTTGCTGGCAGTACTATTTTGACAGCTGTTATCATGTGAAGTTGGAAACAAGCGCGATCTTATTCTTAGTTGGCACGCATAGTAATTACAATTATTTTAGTTTTTAACCGTTACAATTATTATGTATGTTACAATTATTACAACTATTTCGGATTGCTTAAATCCATTATTTATAATCAATCCGATATTATTTTTCAAAAGTGGTGAAATTTCACAAAATCTCAATCGTGCTGTATATATATGATTCTAAATTTTATAGAGGCTTCCAGGAAGGTTAGCGTAGGTTTTTTTGAATGCGTAAATTTACATTGTATTTTGTTCTTTCGTATAATGGACAAAGCTAATGTGGCTCAGTGGGCAAACATCTGCTTTTCAATCTAACGGCCCCAGGTTCGATCTCGGCCCTACACCGATGACGTGTTTTTCAAGTTATGTGTGGATTTGCACTCGCTTTACGGTGAAGGAAAACATCGTGAGGAAACCGACATGTTTGAGAACTGCAATATCCGAAGACGTACGTGTGTCATGCGACAACCCGCACTTGTCTAGTGTGGTGGATTGGGGCCTATATCGTTCTCTTCGTGAAAGAAGGCCCCGAGTCCCAGCAGTTGGGATGTTTAGTGTTCTTATATATCGATATGATTCAGTCTCATTAGTTCTGTCAATCATTTTGACCAATGAGATATTTTTTTTACAAATTTAACTAAAACGAAACTTTATTTTTAATTTTGCGTATTAGAAAAAACTTGCACAAGCGCTACTGTTTATTGTTAAATCCTACTAAAGTCATAAATGTGTGTGTGTGTGTGTATGTTTGTTACCTCTTTACGCTCAAACGGCTGAACCAATTTTGGTGAAATTTACTACGAAGATAGGTAAGACCGTGGATTAACACATAGACTTACTTTTATCCAATAAAAAAAAACAATTGTTTTCAGAAAAAAAGTAGCTTGTATATTAATCCAAAGTCGGACCTATCTTCATATTATATTTCGGGCGTTTGAGCGCAAAGGAGTAATATAGATTTTGAAGTTATTTGCGTATCCCACGGGAACCAGTAATGTTTTCAAGATAAAAAGTAGCCTATGCGTTAATGCAAGGTCTAACCTATCTTCATACCAAATTTCATCACAATCGGTCCAGCCGTTTGAGCGTCAAGAAGTAATAAACATACACATTTACACATAAACTTTCGCATTTATCATACTAGTAGGATAGTTAATCTTATATATAAAATTTCCGTGTCACAGTGTTTGTTACCGTACTCCTCCGAAACGGCTTGACCGATTTTTTCCAAATTTTATATGCGTATTCAGTAGGTCTGAGAATCGGCTACTGTATATTTAGAAATAATTATTAAGGCAAAACAACGTTTGCCGGGTCAGCTAGTATACATATAATAATTGTTTGTAGATATATTAAAACCATCCGTAGAGGTTTTTGCGATAGCTACCCCTGTTTTTATCTATATCAATATTGTAAAGAGGAAAAGTTTGATTGTTTGATTGACGCGAATAGGCTCCGAAACTACTGGACCGATTTGAAAAATTCTTTCACCGTTGGGAAGCTACATTATCCCCGAGTAACAAAGGCAGTGTAAACTCTATATAACGACACTGAAGGGAATGTGCATTTTATGACATTATATGGAGTGGTCGTTAAATGGAGAGAATGTATCACATATGGAATATAAGCTAAACCAACTAAAGCCAATTTATTTCGACGCTTTACAGAGTTTGTCGTTAAATCGAGGTACGTTACATGGAGTTTACACTGTATTTCTATTATTGTGGTAGTGAATATAGTTTTTGAATTTCGGCCTACCATAAATGTACCTACTTTAGTTTTGAAATAACAATAGCTACTTACGTAGATATTTAAGTTGGGTCAATAAATAAAACATTTAAAAGTTCGATTCCTCTTGCTTACTATCATTGACGACTTCGTTGGCGTATTGGTTACTATGCCGGACTACCAACCAGAGGGTCCCGGGTTCGATTTCCGGCACGTCCAAAATCTTGAAAAGAACTAGATTGTTGGGTGTCGGTCTGGGTGTTAAATATGTATCAATATAAAGTATGTATGTATGCAGCGAACTAGAATAAATAGCATAGTATAGTAATTTGGCCGATAAAATGGTTCCACCGTTCACGCGTAAAATACCACGGTGGGCGGGGCAAAACAGCTACCCGCGCGCACGCGTGACCTCGACCGACCAATCGCGTGCGAGCTTTGTGTGTGTGTGTGTGTTTCGTTGGGATAGCAGTATAATTGTGTGCGTAGATGGATCCAAATTCTAAGCGGCAATTGTATGGAGTTACTCTTCCGTTTATTCTAGTTCGCTGTATGTATGTACATAAATGTAGTATATCAGTTGTGTTAGCAACCATAATACAAACAAGAAATGGTTTAGTATGGGGCTAGCCAGCTGTGTGTGAAATGTCTCCTAATATTTGTTTATGCAAGTGATTGGGCGTGAACTTTCAAATGTTTCCTTTATTGACTCGAGTTTTATTTAAAAAAATATAAAGAATGAACTAGACCGAAAGGGAGTTGGGTGAAATATTGTGATCAAACGCAAGCCTATTCTTTCTTCCTATACTAATGGAAGAAAAACTTGAGAGGTGTTAAGGGACAACCGGTTGGAACGGAGTTCTCTGAACTCCATCAGCAATATCCGGAAATTGTGCAGAAACACTGTCAGGATATATTATTATTATTTACAAAAACCTGTATACACTCAACAAAAATAGTCGTCGCGACACCACACTGTTCAATATATATATATATATATTAGTCGGCACTAATTGTCACCTTCCTTTCACCTATATAAAATGTACTGCTACTACTAAAGCGTGCATAAACCATTATATTAGCGATGTGCCTACCTCAACTGTTTCCTTGATGCTTGTGTTAACCAATTAGAATAATAATTTTGTAAGTTTTATATGGGCGAATAAGCTCGAAATAAACGTAGATAAAGATCATGTTGCAATATGTTAGGATTAAGTAATTCACACTATCATTGTTGCTGTTTATTTGTATTTTGGAATAAAGATATTTTAAAACTGAAACTGTTCAATACGAAATATAAATGAAAATAGCTTGCTTGCTTTCTATAAGAGAGACAGAGAGAGAAAGAAACATGCGCACGCCGCACAGCTTACAATAGCTTACTATAGCAAAAAGTGTCGTGACAACTTTTCGTAAGAATTTTTCCGTCTAGCCCCGTTCACAAAAATGGGACAAAAACCACACTGGGTGTCGCGACGATTATTTTTGTTGAGTGTATACAGGTTTTAGGTAAATCATAAATAATAAAAATAAAATTTGATTACAATTTGATTTTGACGACCTCGTTGGCGTAAAGGTTACCATGCCGGGCTGCTAATCAGAAGGTTTCGGGTTCGATTCCCGGCCCGGTCAACATCTTTGTGCTTAACTAAAGTTTGTTGGCTGTGGGTCTGGGTGTAAAATATGTATTTATATATAATATGTATGTATATGTAGAGTACCTATATCAGTTGTGTTAGCAAACATAATACGAGCTAGAAATGGTTCAGTATGGGGCTAACCAACCGTGTGTGAATGTGTCCTCATATTTATTTTATTTATTATTTTAATTCCTTCACTAATTAATCGAAAAAAACTTCGTTCCATCCGGGTGTCTCTTGACACCTCTCTAGTTTTTTTGCCTTTTGAATTAATTACTCAATTTCGTGGTAGAATCTTTAGAAAGCTGTTAAAACGTTTCTTGTATATAAATGCTCTTTTTTGCACTCATAAACGTTGAATAGCGCTAAATCGCATTTTCAACTTTATAACTTTAAAACACCCTGCTATAGTCTAGTCAACAAGTGCCTTTTTGGTCAACTTTTTTCAGCAGTCTCCGAAAATTATGATTGAGGTGTCATTCGATTCGGAATGGCATCTAGATAGTTTTCGAAATACAATGAAGTTCCGCTGAAAAACAAATAAAAAAAAGAAATTTTTAAAGTTTTTGACCACGGATTATTGTTTATTGATCTGTTCTGTAGCCACCTGAATTTTTTCAAATTTTAATTTTCATATTTAATAAGTTTAAATAATATTTATTCATTTAAGGCCGAAGTAATGAATAAATATTATTTAAACTTATTGTTTTTCGAAAACTATCTAGATGCCATTCCGAATCGAATGACACCTCAATCATAATTTTCGGAGACTGCTGAAAAAAGTTGACCAAAAAGGCACTTGTTGACTAGACTACTATAACGATACAAACTTTTAGGTAACTGTGACCATTCTTTTCTATAATTATAGAATAAAAAACAATATGGCGGCGACCGATCAGATGTTTGAATTGCAATGGGCTGTTTTATTTCGGATAAATACATCTAGTATTAAAAATAACGTGCGAAAGATTGTTTTGTATGTCCTTAGTGATTGAAAGTTGAATGAGAATAAATTGAATCTAATTCATAGTGGTTTGTTTTATTTTGAATATTTCCCAGAATTATTGGTATTTTTACAGGGTAATAATGCAAATAAATAATAAATTACCGTATCCGCGAAGGTGAGGAATTCTTTGACAAACTCCCTGTTCCCTGAGAGCTACAATCTGGCGGTTTTAAAAGCAAGAGTGAACCGGTTCTTTCTGGGTAAGCGCGCTCCACCCTAGATCATAATGTCGCTTGCCATCAGGTGAATTGTGATCAAGCGCAAACCCATTTAATGTTAAAAAAAGTAGTAGAGTAAATAGATATCTTCTAGGTAAGCGTACCACATCGGTGACTGCAGCGCAGATTTACATCAGGGAGAAGCTGTAGTCAAACGCAAAACTATCAAAGATAATAAAAAAAAATCGACACCATAACCCACTGGTTATCTTTTAGATATATCTTTTTTTATAACTGGCTCTCAAAGTTGAGATTATATATTAGTTATAATTTAATTAATATAACTAATTTAAATAATATTAGTTATATTAATAATACAGTTCTATTATATTAATAACAGTTATAGTTTAATAATATTAGTTATATTATCGCAACATACTTGGCGACTGATTTTTTAGCATGGAAGTGGTCGTTAGCCAGGCGAGCACTACAAAATGCTCTACCACCATGTTTTATGGTTTCCTCACGATGTTTTCCTTCATCGAAAGTTCGGGCTCATTGGCGAAGATTGAAAATTGATGAAGAAACCCTTTTTATGCTTTAAATGAATATATGAGGTTGCCTCTTTCAGAATCTCTATTTAAGTATGACGGACTGTTAAGTGACATGAATTATGTGTTGTTATTTTCTATTTTATTATTATGACATTGTACGAATAATTATATTATTACGACATTGTATGACTAATTATAATATTAAGATATTGACTAATTCATTAATTGATTGTTGATGAATATATTTAATATGTAAATTTGACGTGCCTAGTATTACGCAATGTTATAAGGTTAATAAAGTTCTATGATTTCTATGATTGAACCCACGCTCTGCGAAACTCAAGGAGACCGCACGCCCGACAGAGCTGTCATCGCTTGACGCTTACAAGAAAATCCGTATTAATCATAGAGGAAGTAATTCTAATCAAAGGTATTAATTAATAAAAAAATAAAACTCTTCTAACAATCATTTAATTACACCACTAAAATAAATACTTAACACAATTTCACCTATTAAATACAACACTTAGAACACGATTCTAACCTCTATCTCTTCAAGCACAGGGATTATTATCCCCTGTCATATTAACGTGAGAGCAGGCGGCTTTCCTTCCAGAAGTAACGGCCACTCTAAACAATTTGCCTTGAGGCATACAAACGCACACTTTAAATTGCCCAACCCCTTCATATTCCGACCCAAATTGTGCAGTTTGAGGAAATTGCCCAAATTGTGCAGTTTGTGGAGATTGCCCAAATTGTGCAGTTTGTCCAAACTGTGCAGAACTAAATTGTGCAGTTTTGTTGGACGGTATAGCTATGGGTAGGTATCTGACGTCGATGTAGACGCCTTCTTTGCCGCTCAGAACTACAGAACCGTTGATGCTTTTGAGGTAAATGTCTTGGTCGGCACTCCATAGTAGTTCCTGTAAGACAACAAGCGTACATTAAACATTTGGAAAATTCTAGACAACATTTTTCTGGTGGCAGCCATGCTAAACCATTTCTAGTTCGTATTATGGTTGCTAACACAACTGATATACATAAATAGTTACTTTATCTAGATACATATTTAACACCCAGACCGACAGCCAACAAATTTAGTTCAGCACAAAGATGTTGACCGGGTCCGACATGGTAACCATTACGCCAACGAGGTCGTCAGAAATGATAATGATGGAGATCAGACCTTTTTAGTATTAAGAGTTAATGTGAGGAGCGGAACCTCACCCCGCCCTTTCCAGTGAGGAGGCCATCGTGAGGTTTTAGTCGGTAGTGATGCCCTTCTGGCATCGAGCCCGACATACCCCACCCATTTCCTCACGTTAAAACAAAAAAAAAGACCTTGGCTTCCATGTGAGTACCCTCGGCTCCGCGGAGGAAGGTGGCGGTGTCTGAATGCAGCACCAGGTCCTCGTCCACCGGCGCCGTAACCCGCTTAGTCGAGATTTGCTGTAACAAAATATTTTTCATAACTCATAGTCTGAAAGTAGGTCTGAAGTTGCCTGAGGAGCGGGATGAAAGTAATACATTGCACCCCTAGGGAGAATCGCTTTGCAACTGACTGAAATTGAAATGAACTATTCCTATTCCTCGAACTATTAGCGCCCTCACTTCGTTCGGGCGCCAAACTCGTTCTCGGGCCTAAATATGTTACTTTCATCCCTTGGGTAACAATGTACTATAGTTATCCTAATCATACTATAAATGCGAAAGTTAGTGTGTATTCTAATTTGAAGTGGGGGTGATGAGACCTGCACTGACATCCCGCTAGGGTGTATTGTGCATTCCCCCCTTACCAGCCTACCCAAGCCAACCGAGCTCCTTGAAGTAACGGAGCACAGCCCTGGCTCGCTGACATACCTGTTCCACGCGTCAGATGGTCTGTTTGTCTGAAGATTAGCAATGGAAGGCGAACTTTCATCTTGAGCTGCTATCATCAGGCCGTAACTCCCTTTGGTTTGTTTTGTGGCCTAACAGTGCAGTAGCACGTGTTCTACTGTTTTATTTTCTTCCAGGCAGCCCCGACATAGAGGGCTGTCCGTCGCCCCTATTTAATGTTGGTGGTAGTTGAGATCACAGCCGGTAATGAGTTAGTGTGTATGTTTGTAACTTCTTCACGCTCAAACGGCTGGACCGATTTTACTCAAGCAAACATGGCATGGTACGGGACAGTAGAGGCTAGTACCTGACTCTAGTGTCAAGGAATCCTCACCCTAGCGAGCAGGTCAGAGAGGGCGGCTCGCTGCGAGTCACTAGAGGCTAGTAGCTGGCTCCAGCGTCAAGGAATCCTCACCCTAGCGTGCAGATTGTTGAGGGAGGCAGGCAGCGCGAGTCGGCGCTGACCCGCGCCGAGCGCGACGTGGTCCGCCACACCCAGCGAGGACACGCCTCGGATATACACACCGGATGAGTTGAGAGTCACGCGCGCCTCGCTGCGGGATGACCTGAGGGACGGTCAAAATATAAAATCATTGGTTTTTATAAAAACTCCGCCTAATATCTTACAAAGAAGATGAATAATAATAATATTTTTTTATGACCGGTGACTCCCGCTCCGGATATTTCCTGGTGCAAAGGATAGCGATTGCCATTCAGCGCGGGAACACTGCAAGTCCGATGGGCACCTTTGCACCGGGAACTATTAGGGGCGGGTTATTTATTTAGATTTAAGTTATTTGTATTTGACATTATAATATTGTAATCTTAGATTTAAGTTATTTGTATTTGACATTATAATATTGTAATCTGACATTTTAATATAATATTTTTTTTATAAATAATAATAATATAAGAATACGAAGATTTGTTTTCTATACTAATAAAAATATTAGTATAAAGAGAAAAAATTTGATTTTCTTGTTTGTTTGTTTGACGCGAATAGGCTCTGAAACTACTGGACCGATTTGAAAAATTCTTTCACCGTTGAGTAGCTACATTATCCTCGAGTAAAATAGGCTATATTATGTTTCTAAACATAGGGGAGATTACGATTCGAACGGCGCCACGATTTGAAGGCGGATTCTGATAAATCTCGACGAAAGAAAACGAAATGAAATCAAAAAAATTTCGATATCTCTCGAATCTCAATTATCTCAATTAAAATTGGTGTTGGGCGCACCTCCTCAATAATGTATGTATCTCAGTAATGCACAATACACCTCCTGTGGGATATCAGCGCAGGTCTGACCGTCCCCATCATAGAATAAGATTAAGAATGTGTACCTGGTCTGCAATCCAAACACGACAGCTCCTCCTTCACTGGAGACAGTCATGGGTTCATCCCGGAAGCTTTCCAGCAGTCCATCTCGCTTGTACACATGTTCCAGGTCAGCCGAGCCAAACAACTTGATTGCATTGTGCTCAGGAAGGAACTCCATGCTTTCCATGCCTGGGAGGTAGATTAAGGTTGATCAGATTCAACATCATCGTCTTCAGCCTATGCACATCCTTTGCAAAATTTTATATAGTACAAGGTGACCCAGCAAACATTGTTTTGCCTTATAAATTATTTCTATTAATTAATAAAAATAAAAAAATTATGTCACTTATCACTTAGGGGTATGGAAAATAGATAGTAGCCGATTCTCAGACATATTGAATACGAATATCAAATTTGGTAAAAATCGGTCAAGCTGTTTCAGAGGAGTATGGTAACTAACATTGTGACATGGAAGTTTTGTATATTAGAAGATTAGATAACGAAAATAAATACTAAGACACATTTCACACGAAATTCGATAATATTTTTTAATTATTTGTCTAGTGAATACTTTTACCCAAATCTATAAGAAAGTTTATTATTTGGAAATGTTATAGATTTTTTTATAGGATTGTTTATTATCTTGGTAGTAGGAGAATAACTTTTTTAACCAGCAAGTTTGTTTCAAATGTTATTCAAACTGCATCGACATTTAGTATTTTTATATTAAAATTATTCAATATATTACTATCATTACAATTTATTATGAAGCACACTTATATTTCCTAGTAACTAACTAGTGACTTAACATTTAAACAGTCGCCCAAGTCGTAGTATTTAAACAGCATTGTAAGTCAACAATCAAGAAGGAATCTTGATTAATAAATTTACTAAAATATTAAAATATAAAGGAAAAACCCACCTTGGCCAAGCCTTAAGACAGCCAATATGGTGAATGTAAGCATAAGGTTTCCAATCGCCAGAACAAATAACAAACAAACGAGAGTCCAGAAAGCGAAAGTTTTCCGCCCTTTGTGCACTGCTTTAGTAACATCGTTCCCATTTTTATCCGAATAATTCTTCAATCCAGATTTATTCAAGAAAGTTTGGCTTTGGGCAGGGGTCTTCGTTATTAAAGCTTTTTCAGCCCGATTTCTCTCCAAAGTGCTCTCAGACATAGTTTCAGATGCAGGGGAAACTCCGCGGAGGCCACCCAGCATATTACTTCTGTGTTTATCCAAGTTTTCGGCGTGAAATCATAAAATTATAAATAGCACAGAAATGTTTTCTAAAATGTCAGTCAAATTATCGAGCGCGAATTCTGGTCTTTGATTGGCTACTTTTAAGCCCAAAGACAGAATGGTTTTGGCCAATGCGAGATCGTTTTATTTTTTCTAATAGAGATGAGAAACCACAAAACATGTTGTTTTTTCTTACACCATTGTTTTATACAGAAAGTGTTTCTGAACGCAGATCAGGTTGAAAAAAAAAAATGACGTTTCTGAATCGACTGACAACATGACAAACAAAAATAAATTTGACAATTTGCTTTGTAATCATGGCGTCGGAACGTTATAGTTTTTCTCTAACAACTTTTAGGTAAAATAAATTTATTTACGCTTGTATAAGCCTTTAAACTATCATATTTAAAATCTTCATTAGTGTTTTTATGTACCCTTTGCAAGTTTTACCTGTAAAACTTAAGAGATAGCCGGTATTTGTGTTATCCTATATCACCTCTTCTGTGTGTATTTACTTGATATTTTATTTGTCTTTTCCACAGTCCTTCAGGAAAATTGGTCCAAATTGAATATGCTTTAGCTGCTGTAGCCGCTGGCGGGACCTCCGTCGGTATAAAAGGTCAGTATAAGTAACCTTAGAGGTTATATTAGCGTCGAAACAATATTTGAGAATCATCCTTGAACGTATACCTGAATTGGCATTCAATATGAAGAAAATTATCAATTTAATTCTCGGATTACGCTCGTCAACTAAATTTTACGATTATATGAAAAGTATATAGAAAAAACTTTCATGCCAAGTCATGTTGTGTTAATTTAAAAGATTGCTTTTTAGTTTTTTCATAATATAATAATAATAAATGAATGAGCTAACTATTGTTTCCTGAGAATTTAATATATTCTCCAGTTTAAATATAGAGGATATTTCGTAAACGGTAGAGATTATTTTTAAGAGATTGAAAGCTATACCAATATAGTGTTTTAGATGAAAATGCGCCACTTTTTAAAAGACTCAGTCTTGTGCATGGTGGTCATCCATCCAAATACTGCTCTGTTTGTTTAGCAATGGTTGGTGTTAAAACTTGACAATTCTTAACACTTCCTATCTTGAGTGTGTAATAGGTAATTTTTATCCAACAACTATGTAAAGTAAAAGTAAAAAAGCCTTCATTCTATTGCATTACATTTTATAAAAATTACATATTTTTATTTACACCTTTTCATTCAAAAGTTGCCGCTTGGGCATAGGCCTCCCCCATTTTTTCCAACTCTCTCTCTCCCTCGCCTGTCTCATCCATGTTGGTCCGCATATCTTTAGGAATAGGTCCCTCCATCTTTTACTTTGTCTTCCAGGATTTCTTTCGCAATCTAGAGGAACCCACTCCGTCACATGTTTCATCCATTTCGGATTGTCCATCCTAAAAAACTATGAACATACTTAATAATATCTTAGTTTATAAAAAAGAATAAATAATTAAGTAGACTACTCCAGACAGAACCTGAGGGAAAGGTATCCATAACACTTGTGGCATTGCCGAGTTGTAAACTGATGGATAACCTTTGCACCAGGTATGATCCAGAGCAGTAGTTACCCAATCTCTCTCTAAGTGTGTGATTGTTATAATTTCAGCAAGCAATGGTGTGGTGATAGCTACAGAGAACAAGCACAAGAGCATCCTGTATGATGAGCACAGTGTCAACAAGGTTGAGATGATTACAGGACATATTGGTGAGTTTCTTCTTTCTGTCAGTCAATATCCGAAGTTGATATGCGGGCTCCTTCCCGCAACAAGAAGTCTTCTGGCTTCCCCTTTGCCAGCAGTACTTTTTTGACAGTTATCATGTGAAGTTGAAGCAAGCGCTATCCTATTCTTAGTTGGCACACATAGTATGTAAATATTTATTAAGAATGCAATGATCAATAATAACTCCGACAATAAGTCGCAGCTTATCCCATCTTAGATTCCTAAGCTTACGACAATATCTGGAGTTGAGCTCCGGGAACGCCTCTCTGGATTGGCTACAATCTACTATACCTTCCCAGTACTCCTTATGTAACCTTCTGGTACGTAATATCACTGCCTATCACTAATTTCCAATAAAAACAGGTATGAAGGATAGTCTTTTAGAGTGTCTGAGGTCTAAGTTGCGAATGAAAGTCAGGATCCAAGTTCCGTAATTTTACTATATAATTATCCTACTTATGTACTATTTAATATCCTATCCTAATTGCTAACTAAATGCGAGCATGTCGTGAGTGCTTGCCATTGGTTGGCGCCGTTCTTATAAATAAACATTTCGGCGCCGCGCGCCTTTACAGCTCTTTCGTAGACGCCCAAAACACGCTTTGGTCGATCCGGACGACCCAATAGCAGCCGTTATCTCGGCTGCTCTAGGCTCCTCCTTCCACAACAATTCCGGCGGTAACACGCACCCTGTCTTCGGCATTGGTCCCGGGTACCAACGCCAGCTTTCCAGTGCAACGACACGTCCCCGATTCCGCCTCCGCCGGCGTGGTGGCCGACCCCTCAGGTCAAATCGATTCTCTCCAAATAATCAATCAGTTTAACAAACATTAGGGCCTTAGTTTGCTCCCCTTCTGGGACTAACAGGGCAACCCGGTCTCCCCCTACTCTGGTGACGGTCCAAGCCGAGGTTCGTACCTCTAGAGGTGCCCTTGGAGCCAGTCACCCATAACAACAAACTCTGGCCCGGCGCCATCAGCGCCCAGCCACTTGTCCGGTGTCGCTGTAGAGGCCCCTCAGGCCAACAGCATAGTCATTATAAAAAAAAAAAAAAAAACGCGCGTCTTTAGTCTGCGCCGGGCCACTGGCGCACGCGTACGTCCGTCAATGCTCCACAGGAAACATCGCACACGTCTCCACAGGTACAATAGTGGCTTTAACAAACACCTCCCGGCTTGCAGGCATGGTGTACTCGGGCATGGGCCCCGACTACCGTCTGCTGGTGACGCAGGCGCGCAAGATGGCGCAGCAGTACTTCCTCATGTACCACGAGCCCATCCCCACGGCGCAGCTGGTGCAGCGCCTCGCCACAGTCATGCAGGAGTACACGCAGTCCGGGTCAGTTCTGCTTCAAGCTATTCTTTTTAGTATTCCATACCTAAAAGGTAAAAAAGGGACCAAGACTAAGATTAATTAAGATTAACGTTACCTATCACAATTCGGAAATTCTTAACTCTACACGTGTTTCGCCTAACCACAAGGCATCATCAGGAGATGCTGACTCTTCGAACGACAAGACTCTTGACTTAGTTAATTGATCTTAGTTAATTAATCTTAGTTAATTAAGCTTGGTTAATTGATCTTAGTTGATTTTTCCTTTACTTGTCTTAATTTGGATTTCGGATCACAGCGGAAGTACACTAAATATTTAATTTTGTCATCTGAATATAAATGATATAGAATTGAAAATTGACATTGGTGGCGATTCAGCGGCACACACGACTAAACTAATTTTAAAGAAGCCCCATCTCTTTTCATCTTAGGCGGCCAGAAAGAGACGGCACATTCTGCACCATAGTCAAAACAACTAAAATCACGTCAAATGTAGAAAATATAGGCGACTTCAGAGCGCACTCACTTGTATCACCTCTAAAACTGCCTGCACATTCCATATTTGACATAGTTTTAGTTGTTTTGTCTGTGGTTCAGAACATGCCGTCTCTTTCTAGCCACCTAAGATGAAAAGAGATGGGGCTTCTTTCAATTTAGCTTAGTCGTGTGTGCCGCTGAATCGCCACCATTGATACATATCATATACTATTGTAATGATATTATGTTATTTGACTTGTAACTTTAGTCTTCTTCTTCTTCTTCTCTACCTTATCCCACTTCATGTGGGGTCGGTACAGTATGTACGCTTCTTCCATACGTCTCTGTCATTCGTCATCTCTGTATTCACACCCTTCCTGGTCATATCGTCATTCACACAATCCATCCACACTTTCTTAGGCCGTCCCCTTCCTATCTGTCCGTCCACACTCACACTCATTGTCTTCCTCGTGATATGGTCTTCCTCACGTCGCATAATATGACCATACCACGACAGCCTATTACTCATTAGTTTGTCAGTAATAGGTGCTACTTTCAGGCTTCCTCTAACATACTCATTCCTAATTTTATCCATTCGCGTCACACCACACATCCATCTTAGCATTCGCATTTCCGCTACATGCAACCTTCTTTCATCCGACCCTTTCACTGCCCAACAAGTTTGTACACTCTGAACCATACAACACTGTTGTGTTGTATGGTTCAGAGTGTTGTACAAACACTGACTTGTAACTTTAGTGTTATCATTAAATGGTTTGTATTTGATGTATACTTACTTGTGTTTGCAGCGGTGTCCGTCCGTTTGGTGTGTCTCTGCTTATCTGCGGATGGGAGGAAGGCCGGCCCTACTTGTTCCAGTGCGACCCCTCCGGAGCATACTTCGCGTGGAAGGCCACCGCCATGGGCAAGAACTTTAACAACGGCAAGACTTTCCTTGAGAAACGGTTTGTATATTTTTTTTAACCCTTAAATGGGCGAATTTTGTTTCACGTTTTAAAAACGTAATATAATTGTGTAATAGACATGTATTACTGTCTAGGAAAAATTAGTAAAAAAAAACAAACATTCATTTACTATACTTTATTTTGCAATAATGTGAGTGTTGTTAATAAACTACATTGCGCAAAATTAAAAAATAAATAAATGAAGGTCAATTTTATGTGTGATTTTTAGTAAGTTGTTTAAAAACAACACTATCCAGGGTTAAACCGCGATGCAAAAACGTCGATGTTTTAAGTTTTTGTGTGCCTGTCTGGCATCATAGCTCTCAAACGGATCGATCGACTTTGATTTAGTTTTATTTTTGTTCAAAGTTGTGCTAATCGAGTGTCCTTAGAGTCGAGAGTTGTCGTTCGAAGAGTCAGCATCTCCTGATGATGCCTTGTGGTTAGGTAGAGTTAGAGTTAAACACGTGTAGAGTTAAGAATTTCCGAATTGTGATAGGTAACGTTAATCTTAATTAATCTTAGTTAATTTTTCCTTTACTTATCTTAATTTGGATTTCGAATCACAGCGGAAGTACACTAAATATTTAATTTTGTCTTCTATGTCTTTAGCTATGTTTTATTTAATTTTTTTTTATGGCCTCGAACACAAAATAGCAGATGACACTTTTTTTCACAAATGTCTCGATATATATTTCATATTGTTACGTTTTTAGGGTTTCTAAATTTGGGGTAAAACACTAAACTCTTCAGTTTTAAGTTTTTATAGTGTTTGAAGTAGACATGCGCAGAATGTGTCACTAAAATGAAAAGATATGTACATATCTTTTTATATCAGTGAATTATATCTTTCTTTTAGTTCAGTAGTTCATTTAGTTCAGTACTAGTTTTCTTTCACAATTTCATTCAGGGTATTGTATCTCTGTCACCTTGGAATAAAGTTTAAATTTGCCTGGTCAGTCAGATTCGCCGAGTGAGTGAAATAGGCTATCATGTATCATATCCATACGTACAACAGAGCGGGACAGCCATAGATAGTCCCGAATACTCCCGATGTTTTCATTCGAGTCTCGAGTCGTTCTTAAACGGATGAAAGAACTAGTGAACTAAGAACTAATTGAAATGTTATTGAACTAGAGAGTGAAAGATACAAATCACTGAAGTACTTCATTTGAAGGATTCATTCGTGAACTACGCATGTCTAGTTTGAAGGCCACTTATTCACTTTTGACGACGCCCGCAATATTTTTTCTCAGGTAACAGACTGAAATACATATTTATTCCCGCACAGGTACACGGAAGACCTAGAACTGGACGATGCTGTACACACGGCCATCTTAACCCTGAAAGAAGGCTTCGAGGGTCAGATGACGTCAGATAACATAGAAGTAGGCATCTGTGACGCGTCAGGCTTCAGACGACTGGAACCCGCGCATGTCAAGGACTATCTAGCTAACATCCCCTAAGATATTATATTAAAACTTGTAAAGTATATTAATGAATAAACTTTTTTCTCTTTTCAATACTTTTTATTCATTTATTTAGTTAGATTTACACTTATTAAGAAGGGATAGATGACGTCAGATAACATAGTAGTGGGCATCTGTGACGCGTCAGGCTTCAGACGACTGGAACCCGCGCATGTCAAGGACTATCTAGCTAACATCCCCTAAGATATTATATTAACACTTGTAAAGTATATTAATTAATAAACTTTTTTCGCTTTTCAATACGTTTTATTCATTTATTTAGATATCTAGACCCTTAAGTGTACTTAAGAAGGGTCAGATGACGTCAGATAACATAGAAGTAGGCATCTGTGACGCGTCAGGCTTCAGACGACTGGAACCCGCGCATGTCAAGGACTATCTAGCTAACATCCCCTAAGATATTATATTAACACTTGTAAACTATATTAATTAATAAACTTTTTTCGCTTTTCAATACGTTTTATTCATTTATTTAGATATCTAGACCCATAAGTGTACTTAAGAAGGGTCAGATGACGTCAGATAACATAGAAGTAGGCATCTGTGACGCGTCAGGCTTCAGACGACTGGAACCCGCGCATGTCAAGGACTATCTAGCTAACATCCCCTAAGATATTATATTAACACTTGTGAAGTATATTAATTAATAAACTTTTTTCGCATTTCAATTCGTTTTATTCATTTATTTAGAAATTTAGTCTTAGCTAAGTGGTAAAGCTCTGGCGCCAAGAGTTTCAAGCAGCCTGGCATGATTTGGCTGTAACTAACAGCCGAGACCTACAATTTAACATGTCATCCGACCTACGGTGAAAATGTCATGTCTTTAAAACGATAGTCTTGTGCATGGTTTACCATCCAAAGACTGTGCATATCGACCGTTTCTTAACCTCGATGATCGCGTCAGATCACCTTAGTTATCCGAGCTATAGGTTTCGGTATGAATTACGCCCTAAGAAATGTTATTTACCCGATCTACTGATCGGAGAGTACAAATAAATCTACATCTATACTATAAGACTCTTTGTCCTGACTCATTCATTCATCTATAGACAACGCAGAGCCCAAACGGCTGGTCCTAGGGTTGTGAAATTTGGAGGGTGTATTTGTTTTGGTATGTAGACGCGTAATAAGAACGGATTTTTGGAAATTCCACCCGAAAGGGGGCAAAACAGTTTGTATGGAACTTCTTGGTTTTTAAACTTCCAGCAATTAAATTTGGTACATGTATTGTTTATGTTAAATTAACAATAATGATATCAAGTTTCTTTTCACAGGGGTGAACTAAGGGTCTGTAAGTTGTAAGGCTGAAAGTTTGTATGGAATATTATTTGTTTATTAAAGTCTTGAACATTTGTATGCAAGTAATTTATTCAATGGATAATTTAAAATTAATAATATGTATGCCAGGGGTGCATTAAGGGCGATGCCATATGCCGATGTACACGCGGGTGGAGCCGCGGGCAACAGCTAGTAGTACTATAAGAATCTTTGCCCTGACTTTTTAGGCAACGCAAAGCCCAAACTGTTTGTCCTAGGGGTATGTATATCCAATTTGGAGGGTGTATTTATTTTAATACGTAGACGTGTCCTAAGAACGGATTTTTGGAAACCCCTAAGGGCTATAAAATAATCTAAATCGCAAAGAGAAACAAAATATAGCCTATATTAGGTACTCAGGGAAAATGTAGCTTTCCAACGGTGAAAGAATTTTTCGAATCGATCCAGTAGTTTCGGAGCCTATCCACGTCAAACAAGCCAACAAACTTTTCCTACATATTGCTACATTCAAATACAAATCATTTATTGATAACACCAAAGTTACAAGTCAAATAATATGATATCATTACAAAAGTATAATATGATACGAATATGTATCAATGTAAATTTTCAATTCTACTTATTATAATATAATATCATTAAAATAGTATATGATATTAATCAAATGTCAATTGTCACATATAATTCTAGTAATATAATATCATTACAATAGTAGATAGGTATATGATATGACTCAAAAGTCAATTTTGAATTTGTAAATAATCATTTATATTATAAAAAGTGTTATCTAATAGCCAAGCCCTGAGTGTAGTGTTAAAGCTGGCGGTGGAAGGTGCATCCCGGACAGTCGCGGGTACGCGGTTGTAGATCGCGGGCCCCAATACGTAAACGGACCTCTCCAATTCGAAAACTAGAAGGCATTTTTCTTTGTGGTTGCATCATCACAATCAACCCCATCTAATGTCACTTTCGTTGCTTTGTGCTATGAATGGAACAGCGAGTGATCGAGTGGTTTTGTTTTTTTTTTTTAGTTTTGTTGCGTAAAATGCGTTTGGTACGCTAAATAAATTGGTCAAGTGAGAGTCGGGCTTGTTTCCACACGAAGGGTTCCATACCATTTATATATAAAAACGGAATAATATATCATTATTATTTGACGACCTCGTTGGCGTAAAGGTTACCATGCCGGACTGCTAATCAGAAGGTTCCGGGTTCGATTCCCGGCCCGGTTAACATCTTTGTACTTAACTAAATTTGTTGGCTGTGGGTCTTGGTGTTAAATATGTATTTATATATCATATGTATGTATGTATATGTAGTATATCAGTTGTGTTAGCAACCATAATACGATCTAGAAATGGTTCAGTGTGGGGTTAACCTGCCGTGTGTGAATGTGTCAAAAAATAAAATAAAAATTAGCTGACCCGGCAAATGTTGTTTTGCTTTAAGTACAGTTAAAAACACTATAATTGTTCAGTTATCGAGCGGGATGAAAAATTATTATATTACTAAAATGGCCATAAAAAATAAGGGTTGGTGATAAAATAAATCGCGTTGTATGTTTTAGCCACATTATGAAAAATTAAAACAAAATAATTAAGGGTTAACAACTCTTATCTCTTAGGGGTATGGAAAATAGATAGTAGCCGATTCTCAGACCTACTGAATAAGCATAGGTATAAAATTTGGTAAAAATCGGTCAAGCCCTTTCGGAGGAGTACGGTAACTAACATTCATTGTGACATGGAAATTTTATTTATTAGATAGAAGAAGAAGATGACAAATTTTAAATTCCATTTTACTTACTAAATTAAATAATTAATTGTCCAAATACAGAACAAGTTAAAAATAAAACTAAATTCAATTAAAAACCAGACAATAATAAAAAAAAAAACAATTTATTTATGTCAATATTGGTTTTATACATATCACATATTACGAGTATAAACGAATACTAACACAAATCAAATAACCCGACCCTGCTCTATTTAATTACAAATAATTTCAATATTAATAATCATGCTGGCGGCATTACCACGCTGGATAGCCAAACTTAAACGTTGGCCGAGGCACAGAATAATAACTTGTACTTCGTACAGAAGCTTCACTTCGCAATGGTTTTCAAAGAAATATGAACTCAATCTGATAAACATCGGATCACGATCCGTATTTAAACAATTAAATACGGCACAGTATCTTTTTACTTTTTTTCGTTTTGTGTCCATCTTGCAATTATATAATGAATCAATCAAATAATTAAGTTGAACGTGGTCGAACATATAGCGCGCACGCGTGTGTTTTCGTTCGCTTGAGGCAGCCTACTAGATTGGCCACTGCGTAGTGGCCGCCGCCCGTAGGTATGTTTTTAACACCTACACGCGGAGTGACACAGGCCTGGCTGAGGTAACCGGCATCTCTTGGTTCATTGGTTCTGTCATAAAATACCTATACTAATAACGCAAAAAACCCTCCATCACCGAAACTTAGTTTCTCTCAGATACCTGTCAACTTTTTTTTATTCGTATTGTCGTTTACTTGGTTTTGTTTGGTTACGCAATTTGTTTGTGAATTTATTTGCCCATAGCCGGTGGTAGATCAATTTAGGGTTCCTTGTGGCTGCTATAAAAATACGATTGGACGGACGGTTAGTTTAAACTGCAATGATTAATTATTATTTTTTACATCTGTGGATTTGGGTGTTAAATATGTATCTATTATGTACTATTATGTAGTATATCAGTTGTGTTAGCAACCATAATACCAACTAGAAATGGTTCAGTATGGGGTTAACCAGCCGAGTGTGAAATGTGTATCTTGTAGTAATTTAAGTGTTTGTATATTGTTATATAATTTGTATGTTTATTAAGTTACATATTAATTGTTTTTTTTTAACTTAATTAAGTAAGTATTGTACAAATGTTCACTTTTAGTGTTTATATGTTATTTTTAAGAAATGTAGCGCTTTAGAGACTATGTCTCTGTTATGCTATATTTTTAAGGAATAAATGAATTTGAATTTGTTTTAATATTTATTTAATATTTTATTTTATCTTAAAGCTAGGCATTTGAACATCAAGACGCGTAACCATATGAGTTAGTGACACTCTGGCTAAGATGGAGCATGCCAAGTATGGGATAACTGGCTCTCAAGGAGGCTTCCGGAACACTCTGTTAGATATTTTGGGACAGATATTACAACTTGAGTGTGGTAGCTATAGGGAAGCATTAGAAAGAAAGTATGGAGCGGCGACGGTCTGCCTCCATCTAGTATAGGGATATCCCCCGGACAGATGTTGTGTCCGGAGACGGCCGTCCATAGGTCGTGCATTGTAGCTTGAACCCGTCGTACGCGCGCTGTAAATACCGCGCGCGCGATTCAGGACAAGCGCTCTGATTGGTAGCGGGCGATGAAGTGCGACAGAGACGCCACAAAAGAATGTTATTTCAGACACAGAAGACTCATACATATCTTACCTACATTATTTTAAATCATATAAAATGAACATGAAAAAAAGAAGAAAGAAAATACCCTACCTAGGTTTCCTCACGATGTATTCCTTCAGCGAAAACTCGAGCTCATCGGTGGGGATCGAACTCAGGACCTTCGAGACGTGAGGTAACAGCTCGCCCGACTGAGTTGTCATTACATCGAAATGTACAGAACCACAAGCGTATTTATAAATCACTTTTTATCGCTGTTCTTTTTTGAATCGATTCGAAAGCGCGTCATTACAACAGCAGAGAAATCTTGCTTATTTTCTTGCTAGTGACCAATGTTGCGACTTACTGAGTAGGCTAGAACTTCTAACTTAACCCTTAAATGGATGATTTTTGATTCACTGATGTTTTGTTTGATTGATGTTTTCCTTCACCGTAAAACGAGTGCAAATCCACACATACCTTGAAAAACAAGTCATTGGTGTATCGGCTGGGATCGAACCAGGGACCGTCTGATTCAAAAGCAGACGTTTATACCACCGAGCCACACCATCAGTTATTATAGTAATGAGTTTATATTATTATTCATACATAATACATATTTTTCTAACGTAATGTAAAAAAATCTGTGCTGAGTACGGAATGCGAGCAAAATGATCTGACATTGATTTTTTTCTACGCCATCAGCATATTGTAATGTACCACTACTTATCTACTACTTATGCCGGCTGTACACATGGGGCCAAGGTGTTGGGCCAACGTGTAGAGAGCTACTTGGCGGTATGTTGGCTTAGTTGGCGCCAACATTGGCAGGCCATCCGAATAGTGTCGGTTTTTAGTGCACACATCAAAGGATCTTGGCGCGCTCCGCCAATGCAGAATAAGCAGTAAGCCAATGTGTGAACAGGAATCTTGGTTTCCATCATTTTTGCCCAACACATTGGCCCAACACCTTGGCCCCATGTGTACAGCCGGCTTTACGTTTTAACCGCTATGCGACCTGCGACCCAAGGCTGGTATCTTTTTACACATTCACACACGGCTGGTTAGCCCCATACTGAACCATTTCTAACTCGTATTATGGTTGCTAACACAACTGATATACTACATATACATACATACATATTATATAAATACATATTTAACACCCAAACACACAGCCAACAAATTTAGCTAAGCACAAAGATGTTGACCGGGCCGGGAATCGAACCCGAAACCTTCTGATTAGCAGACCGGCATGGTAACCTTTACGCTAACGAGGTCGTCAAATATTATCGTCGTATCATATTTATTATTTTATTTACATGTAACTAATGGTGTTATCTACACTAATATTATAAAGAGGAAAACTTTGTTTGTTTGGTTGTAACGAATAGGCTCAAAAACTACTGGACCGATTTTAAAAATTCTTTCACCATACGAAAGCTACATTATCCACGAGTAACATAGGCTATATTTTATTTTGGAAAAAAATAGGGTTCCGTAAGATATTTGGATTTTTCTGACACAAACTGAAAAAAATCAACCAAAGAAGTTACTTATTTTGCGTACGCTGCCTAAACTACAAAAAATAGAACCATAAAATGTTCTAATAATTGTAGATCTTATAAATATCTACAAAAAAGTCCGCGACACACTATACCTATCTATGTCGAGTGAGGCACAACAACCACATTTTTATTTCAAAATCTTGATTTTTTTTGGACCACATTTAAACGCGTTTATTTTACTCATGCTATTAATCCTTATCAAAATAAATTATTTCATCAATAAGAACAGTTTGTGTTGATAATATTTGGTCTTTGAATGATTAAAATTGGACGTTTGGTTTTGAAGTTATGGTGAAATTAAAATAGGTATTACGATTTCTGCTGCACGGCCCGTTGCGAAGAGGGCGTGTGCGGGGGAGGGGTGTTTAGATCTATAATTTACGCAAAGTCTAATAATTTACGGGTATTTTTTTGATATTGTTCTTTTAACTACACATACGCAAAAGTTCTTCTCAGAGCTAAACTGTTGTCTAATATATAATGCTAGCTGAGCTGGCAAACGAGGTTTTGCCTCACTTAAGGGTATGAAAAATAGATAGTGTAGCTTAAATGACACGTTCGTAGATTTTCCATAGCAGCGCCATCTATTGATTACTTACTCAACCCAGTCGAAAGGTATCGACATCTGTTAGAATCATTTGGAGTTAACAGATAATTGTGACTGTCAAATAATAACAGACAATAAAGAGCAATAAATTAAAATTGCGACTATAATTTGAGATTTAAACTATCCTATGTCTCAAGTTGGATCGAACTGCACATGGTGTGCGAATTTTATTATAATCGGTTAAGTGGTTTAGGAGTCCATTGAGGACAAACATTGTGACACGAGATTTATATAAATTAAGATAAGATTATTAATATCATATGTATGTTTTATATTATTCTTTATTGTACACTACGTCTTTCTTTAGTCGTTTATAAATTCCTTTCCATCCAAAGGTTGCCTGGAAGAGATCGCTTTAAGCGATAAGGCCGCCAATTGTGGCACACTAATTTTAAGTTAATTGTCTTTTACTGTGCCTTTTTTATTTATGTGTCCAATAAAAATAATTTAACAAAGAATTATAAAATTTCCATGACACAATGTTAGTTACCGTACTCCTCCGAAACGGCTTAACCGATTTTTACCAAATTTCATATACGTATACAGTAGGTCTGAGAATCAGCTACTATATATTTTTAAGGCAAAACAACGTTTGCCGGGTCAGCTAGTTAATAAATATTTGTATTCAAGAAGCGGTGTTATTCGCGTTAATCCGGAACAAAAAGAAGTTAATCTGGGCTATAAAGTAATCTATGTGTTAATCCAAAATCAAAATTATCTTCATAGTAAATCGCATGAAAATTGGTCCAGCTGCAGGAGCGCTAATGAGTAGCATAGATTACAAAATTATTTGCGCATCCCACGCTATTATAAATAAATATAAATTAAATAAATATTAGGACACATTCACACACGGCTGGTTAGCCCCATACTGAACCATTTCTAGCTCGTATTATGGTTGCTAACACAACTGATATACTACATATACGTACATACATATTTTATATAGATACATATTTAACACCCAGACCCACAGCCAACAAATTTAGTTAAGCACAGAGATGTTGACCGGGCCGGGAATCGAACCCGGAACCTTCTGATTAGCAGCTCGGCATGGTAACCGTTGCGCCAACGAGGTCGTCATAATTGTGGTTCCTATTGTTTTCGGGATATAAAGTAACCTATCGATACCCTTATTTGCAAACCTACTAACTCCTCTGCAGATTTTTTACGAGAGAGGCTCAAAACGTCATTGTATTTTATTTAGATAAATAAAAAGTAATATAACTTTATTTTTATTATAATAATAGAAATAAAGCATACCTAGTCTTTCACGGGATTTAGGTTTTTCTTTATTTCGTAAATTAAAAAAAACGATGAAGTTTCGAGCCTCTCCCGTAAAAACCCGCAAAGGAGTTAGTAGCTTTTCAAATTAAGGTATCGCTGTGTTAATCCAAGGTCAAACCTATGTTTACACCGATTTCATAACCAACAAATAATTTACAGTTATAACTCAATTCAGAATTGAAAATTAATATTGAGAAATATTCATATTCACTATATTTAGTATCTACTTAATAGAATAACGTCGTTTTAATGTCAACACAATATGTCTTTGTTAAGGGTCTGTTGTCCTCGGATATTTAGCTGTAATAAATTATATAGCTAATTTATGTGTATGTATATATCTAATAATATTATATTAATATAATATCAAATATAATAAGATAATGTTCATGTTAATAAAGTAATCATAATAATAATTATCAATGTAATGCAGATGAATAAAGGCTTTTTTACTTTTACTTTTTTTACTTATGCCATTCCTACGATGAGATATCTAATAATAATTGAATAATTAGAAAATGTATCCGACATTGTTTTGATTCGCTAATTTAGTCCAAAATACGGATCCGAGGATAATAATTCGGTACACAGTCGGTAAAAGCCTCTCCGAGACGAGGCTCATCCTCTTTTAACAAAGGAATGGAGGTCAAAACAAAAAGCAATAAAGAAACATGAACCAAATAAAATATAGCCAACATAGTGTATGCCCTGGCCGCGACAGTGGCTTACCGGCAGACTCGAAGGCGAAGCCCTACAAAATACAAAAGAGGGGCTCGAACGCTAGCGAAACCCTCAACTGCAACCGTCTCGCTTCCCACCGAGGCGATAGAGCGAGAGGCGAGACCGAAGTTGACAAAAAGCGGTGCGAAAAAGCCTCGTCGTTCCGGGCGTGACGTCACGGGGTGCGCGGGGCGCGGGCCGACGCAGCGCAGGCCGGCCAGTGTCCCACCGGTCGCCGACACGCGCGGACGGTACATGATGCGCGCGCGGTGAAATAAAAAAACAAATCGCGATGCTGTTCGAGAGTCCTAACGCGAAACTGTTCCCGGCGTTCAACATTCCGCCACCAGTGAGGCTCAGGTGAGCGTCCCACCGTTGGTGTTTCCTAATGCAAGAGTGCGAGTGATACAAGCGTAATTTTTAAACCGAAGCCATAAAAAATGTCTATAAAGTGTACTCGACGGTACACTCCGGCTATAGTGCGAGCGTAACGCTTCAACAGACGAAGGAACATCAATACGACACCGCTCTAAATGTTCGAATCTCAGCCATTACGGTCCCGGGCGGCCTGGCGAAACCTCGGTTGTGTTATTGAAGTCGTGAATCCAGTGCACGCTTCCATTCCATCATCTCGCAAGATACGTAATCCGGCAGTCTATTGTCACTGTGAGTAGGAATGGCAAAACACTGCATTCCTCGCTTGCAGCGATAACAATCGATCGACTTACACGAGAAGGTTAAGTTCGGCCGTTTCGAGGCTCGATTTCTGTTGCAAATCGAGTTTTGACGCGTGAGGAATCGATTTTGATTCATTTCACGATGAGAAATCGAGATTTATGCTGCTACGTACTCCGAAGCTTTCGATCGGTTCTCGGTAGAACGAAACGTGATTGTGTTTTGTAGACTAATCAATCTCCGCGTCGTATCGATGGAGACATTTATAAATAAGATCGAATATCGATAGAGTTCGTGGAAGCGAGAGAGACGGTGTCGCTGTAAACAAAACTGGGGCTTCCTGTTGCTCTGAGACATGGACGTTCCACGCGAACTGGCAGGAGCACATTCCCGAACGAGAGGCTTTGCTAAACAGAGACAATCAATAGAGGTTTCTATTTTATGAAGAGTTTGTACTAAACTCGTTTTAGAAACGTCTAGAAATTTATCTCTTAGTTCAGGTGTTTGTGCAAAGTCTTGTGTACGCGTTGATGAGACAAGAATCAATCCTTTAGATCCGTTTCGGAATGTTTGATCGGAAGCAGCATTCGGCAATTTTTCGTCAGAAAAATCCTTTAAATACTTCTTAGAATGTTTGATCAGAAGCAACAAATCCTTGGGCACTTCTTTTTCAGACTTTCTGCTGTTTCTCTTATTACCCAAGTGAATGACATCAGAATGAAACAGAAAAAAAAACAAAACGTAGCCACTAAGCTCACATAAAAAAAGGATTATTCACATTTCAATTTCACGACCACTTCTTACCAGAAAGAATTGTAGTTTTAATTTATGATTAATGCACCGACGCCTCACTGTTTTGAATTCCAATATGATATTTTTTCTATTGGAATCGTGAAATTGAAAACACTGAATTGTTATGTCACCGTTCTTTGCTATTTCAGTATGAAATGTAAAATTATTGATGATGCGTCAAAAACTACATTCACATGCGATTAAATGTTGCCAGTAAAATCCCTAAAGAAAAGAAAAGGGTTGTTTTAGTCGTTAGAATTCATCTTTTTATCTTGCGATTTTTAAGGTACGAGTGAACCGGTTTCTTGTGGGTATGCGCGTTCCACCTTGGGTCACAATGGTCATCATAGTATAGTAAAAAATCATAGATAGATAGATACATAAACTCTTTATTGGGCAAATTATAGGTACAAGTCAAAATAAAACGTAACAACACAAAAGTATGCCACAAACGGCGGCCTTATAGCTAACGGCGATCTCTTCCAGGCAACCTTTGGATGGAAAGAAGTTGAAAAGGACGAAAAAAAGAGGGGTTGGACAATAAAGAATATTAATACTTATAATTATGATAGATAAATCATCATAGATGAATATAGATATGTATTATGGGCATCACTTTTTCAATGATACCAATAGGCTCCAATTCTTTTAATAATCCTAATCAAGGCAGACACCCACTGGTATCTACGTAATAAAAAGCTTCGTGGGGATAGATCATCAGCCTGATACACAGACGACATCATAAAGCATGCTGGAAAGAACTGGTGATGACTGGTTGGTAACCGTATTGTGTCGCGTTTAGGAGAGAAGACCTAAACCCAGCAGTAAGAAGATATAGGTTGGTTAGCATCCCGTCCCGGCTTCGTACGGTTGTCGAATAATCTAAGTATCAAAGAGAAACAAACTATAGCCTATGTTATAGGCTGTACTTTGTTTCTATTACTCGGGGATAATATTCGAATAGCTTCAATAAAAAAAATTTGAATCGGTCTAGTAGTTCCGGAGCCTATTCACGTTAAACAAACAAACAATCAAGCTTTAAATCAAGAATCAAAACAAACAATCAAGCTATAAGATACCACAACAGATTCTAACCTAAAATTGCACCCACGTTTTTCTTTGAATTTGAAATGCGTAGGTGATATACTATAAAATATATAAATACTCATAATTATGTTTAATGCACCAGAAACAGAATTATGGAATGCGAATAATAAATTACAAGAAATTACTAAGCGCATAACATGAAATTAATAACTTTGGCAACATGTTACTAAGGTTGGTGTTATTAATAGTTTAGATGATACATTCAGATTTGAGATTGCTTTTAATAATTATATGGATTGGTTGACATGAAAAAACTAAATAAATTTAGATTGTAATATGTGGATTGTTCCTGTTATAAATAAATAAAAGACGATAATGCCTTTCATAATTATATAGATTGGTTGACATAAAAAAAAAACTAAATAAATTTAGAATGTAATATGTGAATTGTTCCTGATATAAAGATAATAAAGAAGATTATGATAAAAATAAACAAATACCAGAAAACATGTAAGAAATTGTGACTGATTTCTAAAAATACACTGATATTGAGTTAAAAATAACAATAGTATACAAACAATAACAACAGAATCATTTATATAAATGATTTGATTAAGGTTGCTTTTAATTTAATAATTATATGGATTGGTTAACGATAATAAAAAAAACTAAATAAATTTAGATTTTAATACGTTAATTATTCATGATATGAAGATATTAAAGAAGATGATGATAAAAATAAACAAATAACAGAAAACATGTAAGGAAAGGTGACTAATTTCTAAAAATATACTGATATTGAGTTAAAAATAACTAAAGTATAATAAAAATAACAACATTACTTTTAGACGAAAGACAAGAAAGACTTGATGATAAGGAGAAACTAGAAAACTACCAATGTAAAGCCAAGAGTAGCTAACATGAATTTAGAATCAATATATTCTTGGAATTGAAAACTACATTTATTCAGATATATTACAATAACAAATGAAATCCGAATAAGGAATCAGTTTATTATTGGAATCTATAACTAGAACAATGTCCCCTGAGAAGAAATACCATTGTTATTATTTTTGACTAGCTTCGCACTGCGGCATTGCTCGCGTTATTACGACAAGAAAACTACTTTTTTTTATGTGTTATTAATTATATGTTATTGATTATTTCGACTAACAGAGGGTCAAGATTTCTAGTAATGGAGGTTTTGGTGTTTGAAGGGAAGGGAACAAAAATTTTTTTCGACATTTGGAGGTTTTTGACTTATCGAGGTTCGACTTAACGAGGTTCTACTGTATCTGTTGTTTTAGCAGTAACTGAAATACATAATTTGTAAAAATAACTGCTTTCTAACTATCACCGTTTATGACTGCTAACTGATAGACAGCGGAGGCTTAGTATTAATAGGGTCTCGTTTTAAACCTTAAAAACTACACACAATCACATAAAACTTACGCCTTTGTTAGATTATTAGTAAAGGTTGAGGTAATGTCTGACACTTATGCGGGTTTTTTAATAGGTTATTGAGTCTAATTGTCTAGTTACTTCCTTAGCTTGAGCATATTGGTTAAATCCAAACCTATCAAACTCAAAAATACTTAGAAATATCACTATCACTACACAGTATAAAACAAAGTCGCTTTCTCTGTCCCTATGTCACTTTGTATGCTTAAATCTTTAAAAGTATCCAACCTTTGATGCGGTTTTTTTAATTGATAGAGTGATTCAACAGAAAGGTCTTCTGTTATTTTTGAAGTTTCTAATGTGATAGTTTCTAACGTTAACTATAATTTATCTTATTTACGAGATTTATTTAAATAATGTACTATTCAATTTTCAATGTCTACTATTTGTACACATTGAAAAGTTGTACAGAAAACTCCGCGATGGTATATATATTTTTCTGTAATATATTAAATATCAAATTTAATTATAAAATTTAAATAAAATAAATATTAAAGAGGGGCTCCCATACAACAATGGTACGGAACCCTTCAAGCGCGATCCCAATTCGCACTTGGCCAATTATTTCTTAATCTATTAATCCAGTGTATATACAGTAAATAGTCCAATGCGTGATAAAAATCCTTTTACGAAATAAAGACAAAAGAAAGACGATTTAATGAAACTAAAAATAACATAAAAAGCAAAGTATACAATGTAAAATACTAACTGAAACTGAAAGACATATGAATATTGCATAAGAACAAGCAACTTCATGGTATGTGATTTAGCAAACGAATGAAATATGAATCACCAATCAGTGGCCTTAGTCGAGCTCGTTTAAATTTATTACTGTTTGTGTCTTTATTAAACGATACGTGTATATATATATAGTAAGGTAAAACGACTACGTTTCGTTCAGTGATTCTTCTTTATCTTCATCTTTTCCCACTATGTGGGGTCACTAGATGACGCTAAAATCAATAGCATACCTATGAATGTCAAACTTTCAAGATCATCGGCAACTCTTAGCACCTTAATTTGAGACAGTAGATGCTCCATATTTCCCGTGTTTTACTGGAACAATAAGAAATGAAATAATTGTATTAGCGTAGTCACAGGTAATAAGTATATACACATGGAAAATATTATCAAATGTTTTTTTAGGCAACCGCATATGCGGTGTGCAAAATGTCAATTAATTAATAGATTTAAAAATTAATTTCCCAATATAATCATATTGGGATTTTGTTTTATACTAGGTAATAATATTTAAAAGTAATGTCAAAAGATAATAAGCATACAATATCGAAAAATGACAATAATTATAATAAGATGTCAAGGTATTGCTGAACTAAGCTGAGAAACAATGCTTTAAAGAAATACAGAACTTTATTAGCCCTAAATAACATACGTTAAAGGCAAGTCACACTACAATAATTACTTTACACTTAAAAATACTAGTTAGATTAAATTAAATAAACTAAAAAATTGCATTAAATAAATATTCTACCCCATTAAATACTACACACAATAGCCCTTGTTTTTCATTTCTATTAAATTCAAAATATGTACTACTTTTTACACGTGAATAATGATTCTGCAAGCTTCATATTCATAATATATTCCCTTAAATTTTAAAAGGAATTACTTTTAAAACTCTTTATTTTCTGTTTAAACATACTACTATTAAGATTTGATATTTTCTCTGGCAACTTGTTGTACATTAATTTTTGTATGGCTTTGCCATTTTGTATAAACGCCATGCCAATTTTGTAAAATCCAGATTTAGTACAAAAAGTAAATAGGTAGTGAATTATAATTAGATGATAGGTTAGACATTGGATTGATATACAGATTACTTTAATCCCGGGTTTACACAGGTAATACGGAGCACAGCTAGTATATACAGTGTAAACTCTATATAACGACACTGAAGGGACTGTGCATTTTATGGCGTTATAGAGAGTGGTCGTTAAATGGAGAGAATGTATCGTTGTATGGAATACAAGCTAAACCAACTAAAGCCAATTGATTTCGTCGCTTTAGAGAGTTTGTCGTTAAATCGAGTGACGTTACGTGAAGTTTATTACACTGTATTTTTAAAACGACCAGGTGTTACAAGTATGTTATTTCGTCCATAAAATTAGAAATTGAACTCAAATATTCAATAACTCTTTAATTAAACGCTTGTAAAGCTAACAATGGAAACTATCAATTAAATAATAACCGTTTGAGAGCTTCGATAGTTAATCAAAGTTTTGGTTAAATTAATTGCCTTTCGCAATGTTGTCTTGTTTGTTATAGACAAGTAATGAAGTGCCTAGCTTTTTTTTTTACTAGTAATGGGCTTGCGCTTGACCGCAATTCACCTGATGGTAAGCGAGATTGCAATCTAAGGTGGAGCGCGCTTGCCCAGAAGAAACCGGTTCACTCTTGCCTTGAAAACCGCTAGATTATAGTTATCGGGGAACTGAGAATTTGGCAAAGAATTCCACACTTGCCTAGCTCAGCTAACTAAGGGGATCTGATCCGATCATCAAGGTTAAGTAACGGACGATATGGACCGTCTTTGAATGGGTCACGATGCACAAGACTGTCGTCCTTCTTCCTCGTATGAGCTTAGTGGCTAAGCTCTGGTGTCGAGAGTTTTTAAGCCGCCCGAAGGCCTCTATAACTTGGCTTAACGACTACTTGTACTAAGACTAACTACTAACAGCCGGTACCTACTACTTAACGTGTCATCCGACCCACGGTAGTGCCCAGATAAGAAAGACACTTATTAGAAAACTGTCTTTTGCATGGTCACCCTTCCAAAGACTGCCTTCTACGACCGTTGCTTAGCTTCGATGATCGCGTCAGATCACCTTAGCTAGCCGAGTTACAGGCACTATATTATAAATAAATTATAATAAGTTATAACAATAATAAGTTTTTATGGTAAAGGAGAAGAAGAAGAATAATAAGTTTTTTTACACATTTCACACACGGCTGGTTACCCCCATACTGAACCATTTCTAGTTCGTATTATGGTTACTAACACAACTGATATACTACATACATATACATACATACTTTATATATGTAGATACCTATTTATCACCCAGACCGACATCCAAACAAATTTAGTTCATCACAAAGATGTTGGCCGTGCCGGGAATCGAACCCAAAACCTTCTGATTGGCAGTCCGGCATGGTAACCATTACGCTAACGAGATCGTATTTACATTATGTACATAAGATACGATACGTAATAAAATTGCACGGTTATGTATTTCAAATCAAGCTTAGATATAATCGGATTCATAATGCAATGTGCGTTATTCCAACCATTTCAGTTTGGTCCGTAAATAGATTCACTTCCTGAGTGCACTGTGGATGTAACGTATTGAAGATAGAGTATACAGGGTGACTTTCTGAAGATGTACATTAATCTTAATATATATAAATCTCGTGTCACAATGTTTGTCCTCAATGGACTCCTAAACCACTCAACCGATTATTATAAAATTCGCACACCATGTGCAGTTCGATCCAACTTGAGAGATATAGGATAGTTTAAATCTCAAATTATAGTCGCAATTTTAATTTATTGCTAATTATTGTCTGTTATTATTATTTGACAGTCATAATTATCTGTTAACTCCAGATGATTCTAACAGATGTCGATACCTTTCGACTGGGTTGAGTAAGTAATCAATGTATGGCGCTGCTATGGTAAATCTACGAACGTGTCATATAAGCAACACTATCTATTTTTCATACCTCTAAGTGAGACAAAACAACGTTTGCCGGGTCAGCTAGTATTATATATAAAATTTCCATGTTACAATGTTAGTTACAGTACTCCTCCGAAACGGCTTGACCGATTTTTTTTTTTTTTTTCCAAATTTTATATACGTACATATTTAGTAGGTCTGAGAATCGGCTACTATCTATTTTTTAAGGCAAAACAACGGTTGCCGGGTCAGCTAGTATTAATATAATATATATTTTAGGGTTCCGTACCTAAAAGGTAAAAACGGGACCCTATTACTAAGCCTCCGCTGTCTGTTTCCAGGCTGTATATCAATCCCCCCCGTGGGGCCCCGCATTGTCGAGGCGGGGGGGCTCAGTAACCGTGGCTTGGTCACCCACGGTGAAGCGAAGAGGGTCCCTGAGGCGGGCCGCTCCCTAGACTTGTCCTCCCCCATGCAAGTTCTAGATGGAGTGGCACCAGTAGGTTGCGGAACCTCGCTCCGGGGGGGTTTCGCAACTGAGGAGGGCTGCGGTGTGGTTTTGGAGACACCCACCGCAGCCGAAGGTGTGGCCGCGGCAGGAGAGAAGTGTCGGTATTACGATGCGCCGCTCTTCCTACCTGCCGCGGCCTCGACGGGGTCGCCACCGTTGATGGCGGACGCGGTGGGGCCGCAGGGAGAAGGGAGTGGTACCACAAAATACCACTTACCCTATTCTCTGCGGCCGTAGTGGCAGGTGACGGGGCCACAGACCTGACCCGTCACGGGGGACCTGGGACGTCGGACCGGGGTTGTCCGGCGTCCATTGCACTTATGGTCCCCGAGGTGGTTGCGGTGCACCATGTGCACTGCAAGGGGACTCATCCCCAGAGAAGGAGCCTCGCAGGCTAGCCGAGGTGGGCGGGGTGGTGGGTTAATGCGAGAAGCGGAACCTCATCCCGCCCTTTCCGGTGAGGAGGTCATCGTGAGGTTTTAGTCGGTAGGGATGTCCTTTTGACATCGAGCCCGACATACCCCACCCACCTCCCCGGGTGTGGTGGGGATGCCTAAATGCATTTCCTCACGTAAAAAAAAAAAAAAAAAAAAAAAAAAAAAAAAGGCTGTATATCAATATGTATGTGTATCAATAATTAGTCCGGATAATCGAATATCTACTGTAATAATAGTAGTAATGGCGAGGCACTTCTGCCAGTCACCCTGAACAATACACCTCTCGTCTCGAGCTTCTATTTCTGTTTAAAGATGTCTATTAAGATACTGCAGTTGATTTATGTTTAAATATTCATTTGTGAACAGTCTTTAGGACTAATTGTACAATTTAGTTAATGATTTACAAGCGCTTCTGGTTTTAATAATAATATTAATGATTTATTTTCAGGCAAATAACCCATATTAAAGTAAAAGAGATACAATAAGTAAAATAAAAATGCTAGAGATCTTTCCATCTTTGCTTGCTTAAATTTTGGAATATGGATAGTTTATTTAAAACAAACTCCCCGTAGTGCTATCTGGGTAAATACGGGATATAATAAATAGCATTTGTGTTAATCCAAGGTTTAACCTATTTTCATAGCAAATCGTATCAAAATCGGTCCAACCGTTGGCGCGTGAAGGAGAACCATGGATTTTGAAGTTATTTGCGTATCCCACGGGAACCGCAATTGTTTTCGGATCAAAAGTAGCCTATGTGTTAATCCAAGGTCTAACCTATCTTGATAGCTAATCGTATAAAAATCGGTCCAGCCGTTGGAGCGTGAAGAATTGACAAACATACACACACTTACTTTTATTTATTTTATAATATTGAGATTAAATTAGTATTTATAATATTGGGATTAAAAATGGTACCAACATTTTTAATTATATATCTTAATATATATATAAATCTCGTGTCACAATGTTTGTCCTCAATGGACTCCTAAACCACTTAACCGATTATAATAAAATTCGCACACCATGTGCAGTTCGATCCAACTTGAGAGATAGGATAGTTTAAATCTCAAATTATAGTCGCAATTTTAATTCACTGCTAATTATTGTCTGTTATTATTTGACAGTCACAATTGTCTGTTAACTCCAAATGATTCTAACAGATGTCGATACCTTTCGACTGGGTTTAGTAAGTAATCAATAGATGGCGCTGTACCCCTAAGTGAGGCAAAACAACGTTTGCCGGGTCAGCTAGTCTTTTATAATTCAGGCAAAAAGTACCATGCCAAACGAAGAAGACATGGATGGAGTGTGTGAATGAGGACATGAGAGAGAAAGAAGTGAGTGTAGAGACGACGGCTGATAGAGGAGAGTGGAAGAAAAAGATTTGCTGTGCCGATATCACCAACCCAAGTGGGATAAGGCAGAGGAAGAAGAACCTTAATTTAATTAATTTAAGAGACAAATTTAGTTGTAAATCTTACATTTTGTCTTTTTAATGACCATTTGTTAACTTTCTCCATCGATTACCCATTCGCCGCAGTGTTAGATATTTTTACTATTTTCCCGCGAAATATCTCTATTCGGTGGCCGCCATCTTTGAATAAATACTTTCTAATGTCAGTACGTTTCTTTGACTTTTTACGATATATTTGTTATCTATTGTATTTTTTTTTCTTTTTCGGCGACAATAGACGAAAATATTTTTAATATTTTTTGTCGGTATTCCATTTGGAGGGAAAGGCTTTTAGTGCTTTGTTGACTTTTAATGGTCATTAGAAACTCATTAGAGAAATTTCTAGTTAAAAAGTTTTGAATGTTATCGACTTTTTGAGATTTGATTCAGATAAGGTGAAGAAGAAGAAGATATTAAATAATAACTTAACTTGCAAAAAAGGAAAATCACCGAACCAAAAAGTCAACTAAAAGTCTTTAATTTTCGTAACGTACCTAGTTATGTAAATCTGAAAAGGCGTTTTTCTCATTTTTGTTCGTGAAAAAGGAAAAAAATAGAAAATCTAATTTAAATATATTATATCCTAATCCCATTTCTGAAATCTGAATCGTTCCAATGAAATATTAATGGCTGACCGGTCGAACCTTTTTTGCGGTTTTGGTTTACCGAAGTTTCATACCTGTGAACCTTTCATGTTATATATACTTAAGTATTTTAAAAGAAAAATTCAAATGGTTTATGTTCAGACTTTTGGTCAAATATGTGAAGTTGTTTTCTTTTACAAATATTCGTGAGTATTAATAAAAACATTGGACATTTCTTTTTGGATATAACACAACAATTCTTGTAGTAAAATATTCGGGCTATAATAAAAGTTAAATAAAATAAATAATCTGCACTTTTGTACCAGTCTCGTTTTTTTAATTTAAAAATGTCATAACTTATTTTTATTTTATTAATCGCAATCTTAATTCATAACTACTACTACAACAATTCTGATTACAATTTAAAATCGATTTTATTTCGTCCAAAGAGTATTTTGTTCAAAGAGGTTTAAATATTTATGCTTAATTAATTTTGTATTAAAAATGAAAAAAATGGTGTGGTTTTGTTCTCCAACATATATTCGTAAGTATCAATAAAAATATTAGACACAACAATCCTCTTTACTATTTTAAGTCGATTATTTTTCGTCCAAAGAGTATTTAGTTCAAATAGGCTTATATGATTAATTAATTTTGTAAATTTTGGTGTTCGAAATTCAAATAATTTGGCCGCCATCTGAGCTAAGAATTGAAATTAAGAACTGATATGGCGACAGCCATACCGTATCTAAATGTATCTATCATATGATAATCTGTAGGTTTAGTAAATATGTTGGCCGTGCCGGGAATCGAACCCGTGACCCTCTGACTGGCAGTCCGGTATAGTAACCATTACGCCATCGAGGTCGTTGAAGTTTGACCTACCATACTCAGTTAAGAAGGGCGAATTGCATCCCTTCGCCATATGTGCGACGTTGCCACTCAGTGCGCGTGCGCAGGAGTGTTGTGGTAAAACTGGCAACGTCGCATTGTGGGGAATTGAGTTCCCTACTCAAGTTACCTTATTGTGAACTTGAACAATGGAGCAGTGCAGGTTTGAAAGGGTTTAAGTAGGATGGAACGTTTTCTGTAACAATTTAACTAAGAATTTGTATAATGTAGCGTCTGTAGCTCGGCTAGCTAAGGTGATCTGACGCGATCATCGAAACTAAACAACGGTCGATGCGGACGGTGTTTGGATGGGTGACCATGCACAAGATTGTCGTTTTTCAAGTGGCATTTTTATCTGGGTGCTACCGTGGGTCGGATGATACGTTAAATTTAAGGTCCCGGCTGTTAGTCTTAGTACAAGCAGTCGTTAAGCCAAGTCAGAGGCCTTAGGGCGGCTTGAAAAATCTTGACAGTAAAGCTTGGCCACTTAGATCATGCGAAGAAGAAGAATTTAGCGCCCGTACTATACGATTCAAATTTGAAATGCTATGCGACCGGGGCGTGACGTTTCTAATGATATTTGGTACAATTTGCAAATAAATACGCTAAAATTTATTATTTCTTTTACTCGTTATTTTATGATATTATTATTGTTACAATTTAATACGAAACATTATAAATGTATTCGTATTAAATTGCAATGATAATAACATTATAAATACAGTGTAAACTCCATGTAACGTCACTCGATTTAACGACAAACTCTCTAAAGCGTGGAAATCAATTGCCTTTAGTTGGTTTAACTTGTATTCCATACAATGATACATTCTCTCCATATAACGACCACTCTCAATAACGCCATAAAATGCACAGTCCTTTCAGTTTTGTTATATAGATTTTACACTGTACAGTCTTCTGACATACATATGTTTCGGTGATCGATTCAAATCGCCTAGTCCGCCGAGCTTCAGGTTAGTAAATACTAGGTTTATCTTATTATTTAGACCGCAACCTGTGTCTTTGTGAAACCACAAAGCATAGTAACACAATATCTAGTTCATTCTTGTAGCATAAATAATAGTAGGGGAGCCCACGATGCTAAATGTGTACTTACTCGAGCGCGTTTGGAGCTTAGTGGATTATAATGTAGATATTATAACATGAAAAAAACTGTATGAGACCTATCTTGTCCACCGATGGAGGGCGCCACCAGGCACTTTTAAAAGTTTTTTAAATGTTAAGCAATTTTTTTTTTTAATTATGTTTGTGTTAATCTGCAGATTATAAGTCTCCTAATATCCTTAAATTATCTCCTTGAAGACAAATCTACAAATATGGCCGTTACTGAACATCAAAGTTTGAAATTTTGAGACCCTCTCACTCCCAAGTGTTACATTTAAATTGTCAGATTTCTTTAAATATACACTCTTATGGACGTCAATAACTTACAATATCTTAATCTGACAATTTGGAGTATGTCTGCCATACAATTTTTTTTTTCAGTCGTTATTAAAGACCAACGAGGAAAGCTTGTATTTGGTGGAGGTACTAAAATGAGTTCAAGGTATCTCCCATATTTTAATCTGACGCGCTCGAGATATTACAAAAATCCCCTCTTCGGCTCCCCTACTATAAGAACTTGTTTTAAGGTTCCCTATCCAAAGGATACAAAGCGAGAGACTCATTGCGGAAACGTCTACTTTTCAATTCATAATTCATCTATACCAATGTTATAAAGAGGAAAAGTTTGATTTTTAGGATTCCGTACCTAAAAGGTAAAAACGGGATCCTGAGCCTAAGGGACTAAGCCTCCTCTGTCTGTCTCCAGGCTGTATCTCAGAAACTGTAATAGCTAGAAAGCTGAAACTTTCACAAGTTATGTATTTCCCATGCCGCTATAACAACAAATACTAAAAATAAAAAGAAAAATAAATACATATAGATACATATTTAACACCCAGACCCACAGCCAACAAATTTAGTCAAGCACAAAGATGTTGACCGGGCCGGGAATCGAACCCTGAACCTTCAGATGGGCAGTCCGGTATGGTAACCTTTACGCCAACGAGGTCGTCAAATCCACACATAACATGAGAAAGAAGTCTTCTGTGTAGGGCCGGGATCGATCCAGGGGCCGTATGATGGAAAAGCAGGCGTTATTTCCACTGTGCCACACTCGCTTATCTATATAACAAGAACGAACATATTTTTCCCCTCCCGGTGGAAAAAACGTCCACGGCCCGTTCTAGCCCCACAGAAGAACATTCCACCATAGAGATGCGCGACTGCAAATAATCTGACCAGTCGAATTATCTACAACTACTAATATACACGTTCGACTTGAATATTAGTAATATACTAATGTTAATAATCGAATGATGACTACTAATTAGTTACTAATGGCGTTTTGACTCGATTGTTAGCGAATCTTGTCAATGTCAATTGTTAGTTTCAAATGAATGAAATATGAATGAATCGTTGGAGTGGAGTCGGCTCAAGTAGTAACTAATGTAGTATTCATTCAGTCCGGTTAATTTTGAGTGGGTATCATGTTAGTTACTAATTTTCGGAGATCATTCGAATGAGTCGAATGATTTATAAAGTCGAATAATTCGACTGGAATCATTCACAGTCGCGCATCGCTAATTCCACCATCACCAGGGTATAGTGGAGTAGTGAAAGAACAGACAGCGTGTTAATTAGCAAAGTGGTACACGACACAGCTAAATTAATTAGGTGGGCTTGTGACAACCACAAAGAACCTCAGATGCTAGGGATGGGGTAGACACTGCTAAAAAAAGTTTGGCCGGATTGCGGTTATGAGTAGAGAGAGGACCAGAGAGGATACTTATTTTGTATTTCTACTTTGGTTTTTATATTGATTATATTCGGGAGCAGAAAAGACGCCATATTCCTTTTCACATAATGATGGGTAACACCGACAAGTTGAGCATAGATAAAAAGGATGTTTAGAGATGGGAAACTATTCGACTACAATATCCAACAGTCTGCTTAAAGAAAAAGATTACTTTAAAAAAAAAAAGAAAAGAAAAATGAAGATACTAATTGTTCTTGTTCTTCGTATGAGCTAAGTGGCCAAGCTCTGGTGTCGAAAGTTTTCAAGCCGCCCGAAGGCTACTAACGTGGCTTAACGACTGCAGCAACAGACGACGGAGAGGAGAGTCTTTGGATGGATGAACATGCACAAGACTGTCTTTTAAAAAGTAGCATTTTCATCTGTGGGTCGGATGACAAGTTAAATTTAACGTGCAGGTCCCGGCTATTAGTCATAGTACATGCAGTAGTTTACTGTATGATAAAAAAATATTATGTTATTTAGATATTAAGAAAAAAAACACTAAGAATTTTATCAATGACGAATGACAAATTAATAATGTCCTTACATTATTAATTATTTTGTTAATGTACGAGGAGTAAGATTATTTATTTCTCATCAAAATATCACCAAAATATTTTTTATAAAATACTAGCTGACCCGGCAAACGTTGTTTTGCCTCACTTAGGACTATGAAAAATAGATAGTAGCCGATTCTCAGACCTACTGAATACGCATATACAATCTATTTTTAAGGCAAAACAACGTTTACCGGGTCATCTAGTTATAATATAAAAAAGCAAATTTATCAAAATCTAACCTACCGAAATATTTTTTATAAAATATTTTAATGATGAAATGAATTAAAAAATCCGGCTAAACCAAATCTACCACAACACTTTTTACCATAAAAGTTCGCAACAAAGAAGGAAGGCTCCCGAAACAACCCTTTAAACTTTAAAACTTCGCATCTTTTACATACAGGAGGAATAAAAGGCCACCTAGCGAGCTCCCCTGAGGCACGCCAACAGGTACTTCCGTCCCGCTCACTCAGTAACACATCCGCTATTGTCAGAATGAGAGGAGTGACAGTGTGATGGATTTCTTTGTTCGATTCGTGTTTTGAATCAATATTAACTTCTACGCTTTGGTAGTTAATTTAACAGGTAATTGTTTTGTAGCGCCCGTAGAAGATTAATTAGCTATGTCACAGATTACTAAATAGTTACATAAGTGGTAAAGCGAGTGTGGCTCGTTGGTAAAAATGTCTGCTATTCAATCAGACGGCCCCTGGTTCGATCCCGGCCCTACACCAATGACTTGTTTTTCAAGTTATCTGTAGATGAATATTATTAAATAAAATAGGTAAAAAAATCGATGCCGGTTATTTATTTATTGATTTACATAACTTAATATGAACACAAGTTATAATAGTAATATAATACATATTTATACGGAACCCGTCATGCGTGAGTCCAACTCGCACTTGGCCAATTATTTTTTTATTATAGAGGTTGCGGTCTACAAACTTTAGTTGTCTAAGTTTGATTTTTTGTTTGTTTGACGCGAATGGGCAACCGAGAAACTACTGGACCAATTTGAAAAAATATTTTACCGTTGGGAAGCAACATTATTCCTGAGTAACATACTTTATTTTGTTTCTCTTCGCAACGTAGATTATTTTATAGGCCGTGCGAAGCCGGGACGATCTGCTAGTCTATACCAATATTATAAAGAGGAAAAATTTGTTTGTTTGACGCGAATAGGCTCTGACCTCCGAAACTACTGGACCGATTTGAAAAAATCCTTCACTGTTGGGAAGCTACATTATCCCTGAGTAACATAGGTTTTTCTTTATTTTGTTTCTTATTATTTTTTATTTGTTTTATTTCTTATTACAACTTGGATTATTTTATAACCCGTGCGAAGCCTAGACTGGCTTTATTATTGTTTTTTTTAACTCATAATGGGCTTGCGCTTGAGCGCAATTCACCTGATGATAAGCGATAATGCGATCTAAGGTGGAGCGCGCTTGCCCAGAAGAAACCGGTTCACTCTTGCCTTGAAAAAACGCTAGATTATATCTGCCATCTTAATATATATAAATCTCGTGTCACAATGTTTGTCCTCAATGGACTCCTAAACCCCTTAACCGATTATAATAAAATTCGCACACCATGTGCAGTTCGATCCAACTTGAGAGATAGGATAGTTTAAATCTCAAATTATAGTCGCAATTTTAATTTATTGCAAATTATTGTCTGTTATTATTTGACAGTCTCAATTATCTGTTAACTCCAAATGATTCTAACAGATGTCGATACCATTCGACTGGGTTGATTAAGTAATCAATAGATGGCGCTGCTATGGTAACTCTACGAACGTGTCATTTAAGCTACACTATCTATTTTTCATACCCCTAAGTGAGTCAAAACAACGTTTGCCGGGTCAGCTAGTATTCTATATAACGCTAAAAGTCTATACTATATAGACTTTTATTGAAGTTGGTTGTTTAACCATCGCATCGCTTGTACTACAAACGAATCCAGGTCACAAACAACTGCAACTGTTTTTTAATTTTACTCTTTTTGCGCTTTCGACCCGTCCTCCGCCGCGGGTATTGTTTTTAATTTGTTTTTTGTTTTTTTTTTGTTTTTAACTGAAATATGGGTGGCCATTTTTCTGATGAGTTTGTTAACTGTCCGGACTGAGAGGTTGTGTTTAAGGCGCTATTGTACCGTATTTAGACGCGTCATACAAATTTGAGCGAAGCGCTTGACGCCTGGTAGTAGAATATTCACGAAATAAATTCATAGATAATCAATCCCCGCTTTAAATAATTAAATGTTATAATTTTTGTATTTTTGTAGTGCATGAGAGAGGATTGCATGCGGCAGAGATGCGAATGTTGCGATGGATGTGTGGAGTAACAAGAATGGACAAGGTAAGAAATGAGTATATTAGAGGAAGTCTGAAAGTGGCACCTGTTTCAGAGAAAGTGAAGAGTGGACGGTTAGCGTGGTACGGACATGTAATGCGTAGAGAGGAGATGCATGTGACTAGGAGAAGTATGGATATGATTGTAAGAAGTAGCGGAAGGAGAGGTAGACCAAAGAAGACGTGGATGAATTGTGTGAAGGAGGATATGAATGAGAAGGGAGTGAATGTGAAGATGACGGCTGATAGAGTGGTGTGGAAGCGGAAAACAGGCTGTGCCGACCCCACCTAGTGGGAAATGGTAAAGGAGAAGAAGAAGAGAATTTTTGTATTTTCGAATTCTATAATGGTTTTATACATGTCACATATTAAAAACTAATACTAATCAAATAACCCGCCCCTGGTCGCCCCCGGTGCAAAGGTGCCCACCACGCTCGCTGCATTACCGCGCTGAATAGCTATGGTCAACCTCTGCACCAAGAACGACCCGGAGCGGGAGTCACCGGTGATGTTATTTATTCTAAGACCTAGCTCGTGAACAAAATTCTTCGCCTCACTGCTCCAACTACCCAAAGTCTCCACATCCAAAGGTAAAATACACACAAACACACACACAAACCTTCGCATTTGTAACATTAGTAAGGAATAAAATAAAATCTAGGGCATCGAAGCAGTATCTAATCCTAGCTAGAAACTTGTAAATTATGCTCAAACTTGTATCTAAGAGACGCAAAAGTTTTAAAATTAAAATAAGTATTCCAACCCAACAAGACTGGAAAGATTATTCTGTGAACTAACTCGTTGGACGCTGGAGTATAAAACTTAGTTTACCCGACTGTAGATAATATAGATACATTTCAATGTCAAATACATTTATTGCTTCGTTATGGCATAATTAAGGTGTTATACATTTAAAAGGTAGGTATCTCATAACGGACCCTGTTCGGGTATCGCAACACAAGAGGAGTGAGCCGATTTATTTGCATGCAGAAAATAAATCCTTATCGTTTAGAAATTCGTCAATAGAGTTTAGCAATAAAAGTTTTAATTTGTTTTCAAAAATTCTACACTAGCAGATCGTCCCAGCTTTGCACGAGCTATAAAATAATCAAAGTTGTATAGAGATACAAAATATATCCTATGTTACTCGGGGATAATGGTGTCGATTCAGCGGCACACACGACTAAACCAAATTTAAAGAAGCCCCGTGTCTTTTCATATTAGGGGGCCAGAAAGAGACAGCACGTTCTCCACCATACTCAAACCAACTAAAATCACGTCAAATGTAAAATTTATAGTCGACTTTAGACCGCACTCACTTGTATCACCTCTAAAACTGCCTGCACATTCCATATTTGACGTGATTTTAGTTGCTTTGTCTGTGGTTCGGAACGTGCCGTCTCTTTCTGGCCACCTAAGAAGAAAAGAGACGAGGCTTCTTTAAATTAAGTTTAATCGTATGTGCCGCTGAATCGCCACTAATGTGCTTCCCAGCGGTGAAAGAATTTTTCAAATCGGTCTAATAGTTTCGGGGCCTATTTGCGTCAAACAAACAAAAAAAACAAACTTTTCCTTTTTATATTGGTATAGCAAATTCTATTTGCATTTCTTTTTTTTTGTCTTATTAATCTTATTAATTTACGCTATAACATTTTTCTTGTGGCTTCTGCACTAGGAGAACCCTGTTTCGCAAAAGCCACTTCCAAATCATTATAAGAATTTGTTTTTCCAAACCGGTGCGGATTTTAACCAGGTACCCTTTAACCTAAATATTTTGTATTTTTATAACTAAAATAGTTTTTAGGGTTAGTTTGTTAAGTTAAACTATGTGTTAATCCAGGGTCTAAGCCATCACTAATACGAAAAGTCATCCAAATCAAATCAGCCGTTTCAGTGTGAAGAAGAAACAAACACACTTTCACACACATACTATATTACCAACTAAATTTGTTGGCGGTCTGGGTGTTAAATATGTATCGATATAAAGTATATTTGTATGTATATGTAGTATATCAGTTGTGTTAGCTACCATAATACAAACTAGAAATGGTTTAGTATGGGGCTAACCAGCCGTGTGTGAACTGTGACCTAATATTTATTTATTTATTCATATTACTATTTATTTAAAAAGCGAGTGTGGCAGGGTGGTAATAACGTCTGTTTTTTTCATTTGATGACCCCTGGTTCGATCCCGGTCCTACACCAATGACTTGATTTTTCAAGTTATGTGTGGATTTGCACTCGCTTTACGGTGAAGGAAAACATCGTGAGGAAACCGGTACGTTTGAGGACCACAATATCCGAAGACGTGTGTCATCCGCCAACCTGCATTTATGGCCTATATCTCTCTCCTCGTAAGGGAAGGCCCCGAGTCCCAGCAGTGGGAACGTATAGTGGGCTGCTTATGCTTATGCTATTTATGTAACTGACTGGCTAGATCGTTGCCCCACTTTCGTTCGACTAGTTCTGGCTAGGCTGATAATGATGATTATTGCTGTTTAGAAAAGTCCAATAAAAATCTAAGTGCTGGTTTCCACACCAATGTTTACCCGAAGATGTAGTTTCGTATAAACACCATTCATCTCAGAGGCGGATCTAGGGATTTTGTTTTGGGGGCTTTATTAAGACCAAATAATCATAATGTAACAATAATTGGCCCATAGTGAAACCATTTCTTAAAAGTTCTTGAAAGGCTCACATGTTTTTGAGTTGGTTTATTTTTCGGATTTATTGAAGACCTTCAAAATAAGCTTAATTTATTGGGCTAATATATTAAAATTGTGTTAAAAATTATAAGTGTGTGTGTTTGTTTGTTACTTCTTCACGCTCAAACGGCGGATAAATTATGATGAAATTTGGTACAAATATAGCTTTGACCATGGATTAACTCTGAGGCTACAACATCCCAGATTAATACCATAACATAGCGGTCCAGCTAGTGCTTGAATAAACTAATATGAACACCTAGAAAACAACTGTGCTTCACAACACAGGACTTGTCCTACAGTGAAGCACAGGGCAAACCTTGTTGTTGTACAATAGTATGTAAGTTAATATTGTCAAAATATTCTACTACATTATTGTACACCACTTTATTTGGACAAATTAATAAATAAAATTTCCGTGTCACAGTGTTTGTTACCGTACTCCTCCGAAACGGCTTGACCGATTTTTTTCCAAATTTTATAAGCGTATTCAGTAGGTCTGAGAATCGGCTACTGTATATTTTGGAATAATTATTAAGGCAAAACAACGTTTGCCGGGTCAGCTAGTTATTATATAGAAGTGGAATCTTTGCCCCCAAGCCCCTGCCCTAGATTCGCCTCTGGACTGGTGTAAACACATCGCTACATGTTTGCGTTAGCGTAAATATATGCGGCTGCGCAGATTTATTTTTATTAACTTCTTTTAATGAAGTAGATAGAACATTATTTTTGTTATTTTGTACAATATTTGATGTTTCAACTCTTGGAATTGGGTCGAAAAATTTAAATTATTTGAAACCTGACCTATCTGAGTTTGAACTGGTTCTTAGCTTTTTTCTTTTTGTAACACTTTAGATATGTATCTGTATATGTATGGTTTGAGCTTTGGAGTCGAACACAATAAATAAATAAATAATTGGTCAAGTGCGAGTCGGTCTCACGCCTGAAGGATTCCGTACCATTTTAGTATTTATTTATTTTTAGTATTTGATGTAAGAACGGGACGGGAAATACATTACTTGTGATAATTTCAGCTTTCTAGCTATTACAGTTTTTGAGATACAACCGAATGGTTTGTGACAGACAGACAGACAGCGGAGGCTTAGTGATAGGGTCCCGTTTTTGCCTTTTGCTTACGGAACCCTAAAAAGTAAATTTCAGAGTGCCTCTGTTTATTTATTGATCGCAGGCAGTTAATTCTCAAATGTATCACTCTGCAACTGAAATACAGTTCAAACGGCGGCCATCTTTGTTGGGATACAGAATACGGCGTAGTTCCTCCGGTATAATGCAAGCCCAAATTTATGGAATCTTTTTTGAAAGAAAGAAAGAAAATTATTTATTATGACATATTATTTTGATATGACTACACAAGACAAGATATAATATTTAGAAAGAAAAAAAAATTGTATATCGGAAAAAATGTTATGTGAATCATGTTTGTCGTGACATATAGGTAATTGTTGAATATTATTTTTATATTATATTAGGTATTAATATTGGCATTATTCCATATTGACATTTATTACAAATTAATTGTATTTCATATTGATTTTTTTAATTTTTGACGTATAATTGAATAATTATCAATAAATAGTTTGCTTAAAAATAACTGGTGTATAATATAAGCTATGCAATAAAAAATGCATTAATTTTTTGCTCTTGTAATTGAAAATCATAAAATGTTGATGTATGAGTCATTTGAGAATATTGGTGATTGCCGTCTTTGATAAATATGTTCTGTTTAGACTTACCTTATATTTAATTGTTAACTTTTATAATTTATAAAATACACAATAGCTGTCTTTTCGTTTGTCCGGTACTGTACAAAAGCAAATGATTAATTGGACCGCGCCTCAAAACATCAAACAAATATGATTCCTACTATTCTTCGAGCAGAAATATCTTGACAACTATCACGTAAGCTGTGGCGGCCGCCTCTTACACCGAAGTGTAACATAATAGATTCCGATGTTATAATTATTTTGTTTGAATTCTTAAAAAAGCTCTTTTTTTATTGATGTTTACGTTTGACCGCAGCTTGCCAGATGTTAAGCTTGACTGTGGTCTAAGATGTATCACGCTTGCCTAGAAGGAAGCTATTTACTCTAGATTTGAAGACCCCCAAATTGTACTTCTCGGGAAAAAGAGACTCAGGAAGAGAGTTCCAAAGCTTCGCAGTTCTCACAATGAAGGTCGAAGCAAAACGCTTTGTGCGAATCCTCGGAACTTCGACAGTGAATCGATGTCTCTTCGCTGTATCCCTGCGCTTATGTTCAAGGCTTTGTAGTCCTGCTTTAGATACGCAAGGCTGGCTGGTTCAGAGTAAAGTTTTTCTTAATCTTCTTCTTCTTCTTCGTATTAGCATAGTGGCTAAGCTCTGGTGTCGAGAGTTTTCAAGCCGCCCGAAGGCCTCTGATTTGGCTTGCTTGTACTAAGTCTAACAGTTAACGGACCTACAATTTCACATGTCATTTGACCAACGGTAGCGTCCAGAAGAAAATGCTATGAATGAATGAATGAATGAATGAATGAATGATTTATTTGTCTATAAAACTAGGTACATTAGTGGTATCATAAAATGTCATAAAAGTTAATTTACAACTAAAATGTATGTGATCCTCTAGTTTTTGCCCGTAGGGCTTACAGACATGAGTTTTGTATTGAACTGAATAAGTATGAAGTTAATACATATTTACAAGAACAGTAAGTCATATTTATAAAATTTCTTTATCACTAAGGAAAAGTTTAATGCTATAGTACGCTTTTTTACATAAAAATGCATGCAACTTAGATTTAAATATATGTAAGTTAGTAATACATCGAATGTCTTTAGGTAACTTATTATAAATTAATGGCGCTAAACTGTATACACTTTTAGATAGATAAGTGGTTTTACTAACAAAGTGCCGCATTATGCCTTCTCTTCTACTCTCAACTGGCCACATTTTGAAGAGTTCGGGATTAGACCTTATAAATATAGTAACTTCACTTATATACATACACGGTACAGTCAATATGTTAAGACGTATAAAGTGCTTTTTACAAGAGTCACGCTTTTTTATACCACATATAGATCTTATACATCTCTTTTGAGCTTTAAATACCTTTTCCTTATCGGTAGCATTACCCCAGAACATGACGCCATACCGAATCACTGACGCGGCATGACCATGGTACGCAGTTACTAGTGTGTGCTCATCTGTCACTTTTCTAAGCTGATATAGAGCGTACGCAAATTGATGGAGTCGCCTACAGACATTGTCAATATGATGTGTCCAGGTTAATTTGTTATCTAAAGTCAAGCCAAGGAAACTTGTCTTATCTATTTCTGTCACTCTTTTACCCCTATAATGAATGTCAAAGTTTAGTTTATTGTTATGTCTATTTCTGAAATACATTAGATGTGTTTTATTAGCATTAATATTTAAATTATTTGCGTTCAACCAGTCAATAAGAGATGTCAGCGTTGTACTTATGCTAGATTCTAATTCGCTAAGCTCGTCAGTAATAAATAAAATTGTACTATCATCAGCAAATAATGTCATAGGATGTAAAGTCACATTTGGAAAATCATTAATATATATTAAAAATAGTAAGGGACCCAGAACACTTCCCTGAGGAACACCATAACGTACAACTCTCTTATCTGACTCAAATGTTCTGACTATGGTTGTTTTTGGACATAACCTGTCTATGTGAGTAACTTGTACGCGCTCCGAAAGATACGATTTTGTATCTTACACTATTGTACAACAACAAGATGTACCCTGTGCTTCACTGTAGGACAAGTCCTGTGTTGTGAAGCACAGTGGTGGCGATTCAGCGGCACACACGACTAAACCAAATTTAAAGAAGCCCCGTCTCTTTTCATCTTAGGTGGCCAGAAAGAGACGGCACGTTCTGAACCACAGACAAAACAACTAAAATCACGTCAAATATGGAATGTGCAGGCAGTTTTAGAGGTGATACAAATGAGTGCCGTCTAAAGTCGCCTATATTTTCTACATTTGACGTGATTTTAGTTGGTTTGACTATGGTGCACAGCGTGCCGTCTCTTTCTGGCCACCTAAGATGAAAAGAGACAGGGCTTCTTTAAATTTGGTTTAGTCGTGTGTGCCGCTGAATCGCCACCATTGTCTCCTCCTCCTTAATAGGCAAACAATTAAAAAAAAAGAAATAATAAGTACCTACTAAAGTAACTAACTAATAAGGGAATAAAAATATTAAAGTCTACAAACAAGATTTTAAGGTTAGTTTGAGGTAAGCTACACATAACAAATTGCACTGGAGTAGTAGGGGAAAGGTGTACGAGATGATTCACTTAAGGGAAAATGCTTGTAGTTTATATAATATTCTACTTAGCGCGGATATAAAAACGTATATACATAGTAAATTTATCTGGCTTAATGTTGTCATACTCAAAATTTTAGTTTTACTTATAAGATATTATATTATTTTTGATTACATTTTTAAAACGTTAGAAAAGGATCATTTTGTGATGATCATCACATTAGACATGAACTTAAAGTGAACCTTACCTTAGATCGACGTCACTCAATTTTTGTTTTCTTCTACAAAAACTTTGACTGTCACTTATGACGCCATTACGTTTGACTGAGGCGGGGGGACATCGGGGTCTACATTTTACCAATAAAAACAACTAGATGACGCTACTAGTTTCGTTGCAATCTAAAAGGATCATCTTCCCTCGAGGGATCGTCTCGTACACCTTTCCCCTACATAATTTTACTTACAATGAACTAATTAAATGTTACAAAGATCTCAAGTTATAATAGTAAATAATATGACTATGGTGTGTACTCACCAGGTCACGGCTAAAAAAAGTGATGAGAGATGTCCCGAGAGTCCGTGGAAATGCTGACTTATAGCCTGCTTGTATATTTAATGTGTAATTTCCTTACTTTTTTCGATGTTATTTTCTTACTTTCATTCATTCATTCATTCAATATTTAAGAGCTGGGCTCTTGTCTGTGGAGTTTTTTCCAGGTAGTTCTGTCTTCGGCCAAATCCTTGACCTCTCTATACGACATGACTTTCGCCTTCTCCTTAATTAGGACTAAATATGATCTTCTAGGTCTTCCTCTTCCTCTCCTGGCTTCTATCTTTCCTTCTACGATATTTTTAATGAAATTGTCATGTCGTATAAGGTGGCCAACCATCTTTCCTCTTCTGTTGTCTATTGTATTTATTACGGTTCTTGGTTCTTGTACTAGGCAGAGTACCTCTTCATTAGTTTTCTTTTCTTTAATAATTACAATAATAAAACTGTAATAATATGACAGCGAACATCCCTTACTCATTACAGTCCGGTGTAAGGGTGTGTACTCACCAGGTCACGGCCAAGAAAAGGTGATGAGAGACAGTCCCGAGAGTCCGTGGAAATGCTGACTTATAGCCTGCTTGTATATTTAATGTGTAATTGCCTTACTTTTTTCGATGTTATTTTCTTACTTTCATTCATTCATTCATTCAATATTTAAGGGCTGGGCTCTTGTCTGTGGAGTTTTTTCCAGGTAGTTCCGTCTTCGGCCAAATCCTTGACCTCCCTATACGACATGACTTTCGCCTTCTCCTTAATTAGGTCTAAATATGATCTTCTAGGTCTTCCTCTTCCTCTCCTGGCTTCTATCTTTCCTTCTACGATATTTTTAATGAAATTGTCATGTCGTATAAGGTGGCCAACCATCTTTCCTCTTCTGTTGTCTATTGTATTTATTATGGTTCTTGGTTCTTGTACTAGGCAGAGTACCTTTTCATTAGTTTTCTTTTCTTTAATAATTACAATAGTAAAACTGTAATAATATGACAGCGAACATCCCTTACTCATTACAGTCCGGTGTAAGGGTGTGTACTCACCAGGTCACGGCTAAAAAAAGTGATGAGAGATGTCCCGAGAGTCCGTGGAAATGCTGACTTACAGCCTGCTTGTATATTTAATGTGTAATTTCCTTACTTGTTCCGATGTTATTTTCTTACTTTCATACTACTTTTATTTTTGTTGCTTAGTGTTATTTTTGGGATTTTAAAACTCAAATAAGAAGTTAGGTTTAATATAAAGGTCCATTATAATAATAATAAAATCATTTATTCGGGCCAAAAATAAGTGAACATATTTGACAATTACAGTTTCCTCCAGTATTACAATATACTAAATTAAATATAGCATAAATTAGTTTACAATTAAAATTATTATGGTACTTATTTAATACATGAATTATAGAAATAGTAAGAGCTGATTAATAAATAAATCTATTATAAATTTGGTTGTAGTTTAAATGCGCTTTTTACAGTTTGATAATATATTATGTATATGGAATTATGAGATAAGATGAAGAATATAAAGTAAAGTGTGTTGAGTAAGTTTCAAGGATGTCTTATAGTATTTTTCAGGGCACTAACTCCCTCAGTAGGATTCCCTGAGTTTGAAGATTATACGAAATAAATTATCAAGCCAATTTACATCTCATATATACCCATTCCTATTGGCTAAATAACTTATTCGTGACACAAGAAAAGTATCGTGCCGATTTCTGAGGAAAAAAAAGGTACGAACCTCTTTGAGTTTTAACACAAAGACTCGTTGTTTTCTCGTTGGAAAGGTTATAAATGTTTAAGTACTCTGTGACAATTTATGAAATCGCCAACACTGGCTTTCATGTTTAAATCCTGAACTTGGGAAGTGTTTACCCGAGGGCTGTCTCTGATGTAAGAAATTACATTAAATATTTATGTTTCCTTTGCTTTTTGGCTTAGCACCTGCTTACTTGATAGTGTTAATAGAAATATGAAACTTCTTGAAAAATAAAAAATAATATTTTTTTAGGGCCTTATGTATCTTATTAAAAACAAGAAGTGATAGATAATAAAGCGCGCTAAAAGATATTACGGTTCTCATTTCAAAATTGACATTTGAAATCATAAGAACGCAAGTAGTATTTATTACTTTTTACTACATTTACATTTTTATATTTTTTATGAACTATCATTTCTATTTTTTTAATACGATACATTTCGCTTAAATTTTTTTTCTTTTTTTTTTTAAGTTTCATATTTCTAATAACACTATCAAGTAAGCAGGTGCTAAGCCAAAAAGCAAAGGAAACATAAATATTTAGTAAATAAATAGTCACGTCCATTGAAGAAGTATTAGTTTATGACCAAATGTCATGGATCGTTGTATATCCTCGATGATCGTGTCAGATCACCTTAGCTAGCCGAGCTACGGGCGCTACGACGCTTTGCCTCTTATCTCATACGTAGAAGAAGACTTTTAGAAGCCAAATTTTACGAGTTACAGAGAAATTTATTAATTCAAATATCGCTAGTAGGTAGTACAGATGTTAACGACCCAATAACAAGCTATCTGAGAAGTACGCGACCATTATAGTCGGGGAGCCAACGAGAGGGTTTTTGTATCTCGAACGCGTCAGATTAAGATATGGGAGATATCTTGAACCCATGTGAGTACCACCACCAAAGTCAAAGTCAAAGTTCTTTATTAATAAATTTACAAATTACAAGTCAATAAAGTAAATAAATAAAGTTATAGATTAATAAAATGTCTGCCTACTTACTTACAAGTAGTCAATATATTATTACTAGCTGACTCGGCAAACGTTGTTTTGCCTCACTTAGGGTACAGCGCCATCTATCGACTACTTACTCAACCCAGTCGAAAGGTATCGACATCTGTTAGAATCATTTGGAGTTAACAGATAATTGTGACTGTCAAATAATAACAGACAATAATTAGCAATAAATTAAAATTGCGACTATAATTTGAGATTTAAACTATCCTATTTCTCAAGTTGGATCGAACTGCACATGGTGTGTGAATTTTATTATAATCGGTTAAGTGGTTTAGGAGTCCATTGAGGACAAATATTGTGACACGAGATTTATATATATTAAGATTTGTAATAAATAGGTGTAAACTACCAAATACAAGCTTTTCCCGTTGGTGGGATTGTCTGTAATAACACATAAAAAGAAAGTTGTATGGCAGACATACTCCAAATTGTCAGAGCTAATGTAATTTATAAAAACCCTTCTTCTTCGTTTGAGCTAAGTGGCCAAGCTCTGGTTTCGTGAGTTTTCAAGCCGCCCGAAGGCCTATGGCCTTGGCTTGGCTTAACGACTGCTCGTACTAAGACGTAACAGCCTGGACCTTCGATTAAAAGTGTCATCCGACCCACGGGATTATCGTCCTTAAGAGTATATACATATGTAAAAAAATGTGATGATTTTGCACCCTCGGCTGGACCGATTTAGATGAGATTTACTATGAAGATAAACTTTGGATTAACAAATTGTTACAACTACTTTTATCCCGGAATAACCTATTTTTGTCCCGGATTAACAGCGGATTACACCGCGCGGCGCAGTCAGTATTTTATAATAATAATAAATTTATATTATAAAAATGTATCTGGTGGAAAAGATAGGTCCCATACAGTTTCTTTCATGTTATAAGAGTAGGAACATTTTAAGCACCCTTAGCTCCTCTACTATAACGCCCTCCTTAGATATGTAACCTTTAATTAAAGTCGGAGTAAATCCACCTGAGATATACGAACTCCTTTCGTGTCGTCACATACTCACTCAGACTTCTCAATTTGATTACATTCCTTCTCTTTAATGTTTTTGAACATTTTATTGACAGACGTGGCTGAATAGGTTTTTCGTGTGAAGTCATAATATATATGGGAGACTAAATTTGTTGACGGTCGGTCTGTGTATGTATATGTAGTATATCAGTTGAGTTACCATAATAGATAAATAGGAAATTCTTTATTGAACACAATTTTAAAGAAAGGATAAAACAACAAAAATAGGCACAACAACATTAAATTAGATCGCATTAAGCGATCAACTCACCTGATGTTAAGTGATATTGCAGTCTAAGATGAAGCGCGCTTGCCTAGAAGAAACCGGTTCACTCTCGCCTTGAAGACAGTAAGGTTGTAGTTCAGTGGGAACAGGGATTCCGGCAAGGAGTTCCACAGTTTGGCTGTCCGTACTATAAACGTGGAAGCGAATCGCTTTGTACGCATTTTCTCATGTATTCTTTTTGTGATAATAAATTATAATAATAACTCTAAAAAACAGTATTGCGATAGTTTTAGTCGGTCAGTCGTCTGTTGTTTGCGCCATAATACAGATTCCGAAAATGTTTGTTTAATTATTAAATTACTTATGCACTTAATTAATGGTTTTAATTGTGTTGTTTCAGGTATGGCAGAACACCTTATATTAAGCTATGATCGACATATGTATGTATATGGTACCAAGTATACATTTACTACATTTGTTTGTTTCACTTTCTTTATTGAGAGTGAACTAGTTTCTTCTAGACAAGCGCGCTCCATTCTATACCGCAATATCACTTAACATCAGGTGAGTTGTGGTCAAGCGCAAGCCTACCATGCATGTTTTTTTTTATTGCTCTCCAGCAACCAGCATTATGCTGAGTGTAGCTTTATTTGTCACAAAAAAATATTTATCTTTCTTTCTTTAAAAATGTGTTTAGGTATTATGAAATAATGGTTTGTCAGGGAAATATTTGATAAGGGTAGCGTGAATTGCTGAGAAAACTTCGGCTTTTCAATCTGTTGGCCCCTGGTTCGATCCTCACCAATGACTTGTTTTTTCAAGTTATGTGTGGATTTGCACTAGCTTTAGGGTGAAGGAAAACATCGTGAGGAAACGCAGCTATATCCAGAGATGTGTGTCATCCGCTAACCCGGGCTTGGTCAGCGTGGTGGATTGTGGTATATATTTCTTCCCTTGTAAGAGGCCATACGTGAGCCCAATTCACACTTGGCGATCTATTTTTATGTACTATTACTGAGTTAGCACTCGCCAAAACAAAAATTTCTTTACCCGCCAGCGAACTAGAATAAACGGAAGAGTAACTCCATACAATTGCCGCTTAAAATTTGGTTCCATATACGCACACAATTGTACTGCTAGCCCAACTAAACACACAAACACAAAGCTCGCACGCGATTGGTCGCATCAAGGTCACGCCACCGACCATGTGACGCCAGCGCGCGGATAGCTGTTTTGCCCCGCCCACCGCGGTATTTTACACGCGCATAATACCGCGGTGGGGTGGAACCATTTTATCGGCCAAGTTACTTCTCTATTTATTCTAGTTCGCTGGTTCGCTTTAAATGATTTTATGTTAGTAATAAGTAGTTTAACTTAACTTAACTTTATATTAGAGTACAATTTTCGCAAACGAACATAACTATTAACTTTATACGATAGTATTAAGTAGTTAGTAACTGTCGTATGTTATGTAGTTTACAACCGGCAAAAGTTTACCATTCAAGCGGAGTAGGGAACTATATTGATAGGGCTGCGTTTGGTAACTGGAGAATCTCAGCCGGGTGATGAGAAATTCACACTATCGAATTTCTCTAATTATTTTTCTCAGTTTTGACGTAATCTTTATGTAATAAGTGTCTTTCGAAAGTTTTTTTTATTAGAGTTTTTATTAGACATAAACATACTTATGTTATATACGAGTATACTGCCAGTGTACTGTCTAAGTCCTATAATACATAAAACATCGTAAAAAAATTAAGATACATTTACTTATTATATATTCGATACTTGTTGTATTTACGTTTACGTTTTTTTTAAACATAGTACATATTAGTTCAGTCAGATAACTCAGAATCAGACAGCTTAGTCGGGCGTACGTCAGCCTTAAATTCTAAAGGTCGGAAATTCGATCCCCGCCAATGAGTCGAACTTTTGGCAAAGGAAAACATCGTGAGGAAACGATTCATGTTCATTCAGTGATAGGTTACTTTCGATTACACTAGCAAATTTAGCCTTAAAAAATAACCTTTTCATTACTCATGCTCTGAAAGTAGGTTTGAAGTTGCCTGAGCAGCAGGATGAAAGTAATACATTACGTCCCTAGGGAGAATCGCTTTGCAACTAACTAATAATGGCTAAAAATTTGGCCGGCCACAGAAAAAAAAGTATTACGAGTAAACATTGTGTGTGTCTGCGCGTGCTTGTGTGTGTATGTATGTGTGTGTATTAGTAATGAAAAGCACAGTGTTTACCTCGGGTTAAATACTTATTTAGTCCCTCGAACTATTAGCGCCCTCACTTCGTTCGAGGGCCAAACCCATTCTCGGGCCTAAATAAGTTACTTTCATCCATTGGGTAACAATGTACTATTACCACACTCGAGATGAAAAATCGTTTGCCAAGTATCTAACAGTGTGTTCAGCAGCCTCCTTGATATAGTTAGCCTAGTTTGGTATTACTGGCTGTTATTCCAAACTATTATACAAACAGGAACAGTCTAGTCTGTAAGCTCTACGGGCAAAAACTAGAGGAATCACTACATACATTTTTAGTTGTAAATAGTTTTAACTTTTGTGACATTTTATAATACCACCTATGTACCTAGTTTTATAGACAAATAAATAATTCATTCATCATTAATTCATTTATTCTGTTACACTTAGGTTAGCCGTACCGAAGAGACTTTAGGGTGATATGTAATGGTTTCCAAACGCCTAACAGTTCGGTTGTTAATGGACTTTGCCCGCAACTAATTCCAAACTATAGATTGAATAATGACTTGAAAATTGACTTTGACATGTGACTCGATTTGGGTTCATTTTGTAGTGTTTTTTTTCCATTTTTTTGTGTGGGTTTGACCCCTCCAATGAGCTTGAGCTTTCGACGAAGGAAAACATCGTGAGGAAACCATAGCGTGGTGATAGGGCTTCTTCTAGTGCTCTCCTGGTTAGCAATCACACTCATATTGTAAAAAAGGGAAGCTACATTATCTCCGAGTAACATAGGCTATACAGTAATACCCCGGACTTACGCGATAGGTGGGACCGAGCGCTATCCGCGTAAGTCGAATTCGCGTAAGTCGGGGTACAATTTTGCATATACATACCTATAAAGTCATACAAAGTATGTTTAATTGGGACCGGAGACTATAATTTAGGAAATATAAAACAATAATTTAGGAAATAAATTTTAATTTAATTCTAGATAATTTTACAAACTATATTAATAAAATGTATAAACACAATCTGAAGTGCGCGGCTTTCAAACAAAAAACGTTAAAATAGACGAGAAAATTAATCCGCGTAACTCCGAATTCGCGTAAGTCGAGGTAGCGTAAGTCGGGGTATTACTACGAGTACGAAGTACAAGTTATTATTCTGTGCTACGAGTATATTTTGTTTCTCTCTGCAACTTAGATTATTTTATATTCCGTGCGAAGCCGGGACGATCTGTTAGGCTTATGTATACCTATTTGTAACTTATTCTTGCTTCACATTTCTATAATAATTCTATTTCTATATCTTTTTAAAATTATCACAATTTTCCTTATCATCTCAGTAATATAGGTAGGTAATCATAATTGTTTAATACAATCTCTAAGAAGGAACTTAATCGCTGACAATTAGAGTATAATACTTCTACAGTCAGTAAGTGTCGATTCACACTAAAAATATAAAATGCGCGAGGTTTTTTGTCCGTAAATTGAAATGCGACAGAGATGGATGTGTGGAGTGACAAGAATGGACAGAATAAGAAATGAGACCCTTTTTTTTCAATAGCTGGAGCTTTAGCTGGTTAACCCCATACTCATGATTGTACTGTTGACGTCCTCGTTAGCGTAATGCCGGACCGCCAACCAGAGGATCCCGGCTTCGATACCCGCCACGGCCAACATCTTTGTGATGAACTTAATCTTCTTATCTTATCTTCTTATATATAAAATTTCCATGTCACAATGTTAGTTACCGTACTCCTCCGAAACGGCTTGACCGATTTTTACCAAATTTTATATGCGTTTTCAGTAGGTCTGAGAATCGGCTACTATCTGTTTTTCATAGTCCTAAGTGAGGCAAAAAAAAAAAGTGATAAGGGTTGATTTATTTTTATATTTCACCCTTCAATTTATTTTTATATTTTGTCGAAAATTTTTGTTATATTTTTTTATAATGTGGCATTAAATAACACAAATAACCATAAATTTTTGCTTTTGTATTACCAACTCCTATTTTGTACGGACATTTTAGTAATTTAACCTTTTTTATTAAACTGATCAATTATAGTGTTTTTAACTGTACTTAAGGCAAAACAACGTTTGCCGGGTCAGCTAGTATAAATATAATAAAAATAGGTTAGCCAAAAAAAGACCGAGTGAAACCAGGGCTTTCAACTAGCCAGTATTAACAACTGAACGATCAATATAAGACAATCGACTGGCTTGCAGTCACACGCCGCTTGCCCAGAACAATGGCGCGGAAAAAAACTCGACAAAAACTAATACGACTTCTATGGAAGGTCATGCTCATCATTAATGTATTTGTATGTTGATTTTACTCTTACACTCGCAATTTTAGATAAATAGATAGATAAACTCTTTATTGGTCAGATTATAGATACAAGTCAAAACAAAAAGTAAAAATATTAACAACAAGCCACATACGACGGCCTTATCGCTAACAGCGATCTCTTCCAGGCGACTAGATGCTGAACTAAATTTGTTGGCTGTGTGTCTGGGTGTTAAATATGTATCTATATAAAATATGTATGTATGTATATGTAGTATATCAGTTGTGTTAGCAACCATAATACGAACTAGAAATGGTTCAGTATGGGGTTAACCAGCCGTGTGAAATGTGTCCTAATATTTATTTTTAATTGTTATTAATTAAAAAAAAACGGGTTGGTATGTTTATGAAGACATTGCGAAATATAATTTATTTTCGAGTACAGCTAGATATAATTAAAATTGTAAGTCTGCCAAAATCATTAAATTTGATTCTGTGTTATGTCGTGTCTACGATATACGTACAAACATTATAATATAATGTTTGTACGTATATCATTAATATTATTAATTTAATGATATTTAGAAACAAAATATACGAAATAATTTTAAGTAAAAGAAAGTAACAACAACTTAAAACCAAATGGTAAAAAATAAATGATAATAAATATACAGTATAAACTCCATATAACGACATTGAAGGGACTGTGCATTTTATGGCGTTATAGAGAGTGGTGGTTAAATGGAGAGAATGTATCATTGTATGGATGGAGCTTAACCAACTAAAGCCAATTGATTTCAACGCTTTAGAGAGTTTGTCGTTCAATCAAGTGACGTTAAATGGAGTTTACACTGTATCTGAGTACTTGAAAACCAAAAAAATTGCGAGGATATCCAGGGCCACAAAAAGTATGTTTTTTTTTGTAGAGCAGTGCTATTTGTTGTTATGGCGACACGGGAAATACATACGAGTAACTTGTGAATTTATTAGCAGTTTTCTAGCTATCACGGTTTTGTGATACAGCCTGGAGACAGACAGACAGCGGAGGCTTAGTAATAGGTTCCCGTTTTTACCTTTAATGTACGGAACCCTAATAATAGGGTCCCGTTTTTACCTTTTAGGTAAGGAAACCTAAAAAAAGAGAAAAAATGTTTAGCCGCTTAGAACCTCGCGAAGCTGAGTGCAATACAGGCAAGGTCGCTGACCCCTCACGGCCGTCCGGTCTACAGCCTCTTTGTCATGACCGCCTGGTACCTGCGCCGAGATTATTATAACTTTTTTTTTACACAGATATAACTCTGGGTCGGATGACACGTTAAATTGTAGGTCCCGGCTTGATGTATTAGAACATTATTCAAAGGTGTGAATTCAAACACATTTTATAAAGGTAACAAATCAAATTATATTTTCATCTAATTGTTAATATACTGAGGTATAATCAGTTATTATATCTTTTAGCCTTATATCTACGTTACATACCTTAAATAGTTATAATTATTTATGTGTCTTAAATTTATATATTTTTCCATAGCTCCAATTGCTTTTCATCCAAAATTAATCAATAATTGAACTGTCAGAAAAAAAACAAAAGAAGGCGCATTCGCAACGCTAATGCGTGTTCCCGCCTTTTTGGTCGACATAGAGTATGAGTATTAAAACCAAAGAGTTTTATATACATATCTATGTCACCAATCAAAACTATATAATATTCCTTGTGAAATCAAGTGCAGCCATTTGAAAACAATAAAATTAAATGTTATTACAAAAGTATTTTCTTGGCATTACTTTCATACATATTAAGCTTCATATTATTTAAGTTTTAGTTCACTATTTATTACATATCTTTATAAAAGTATACAAATACCAGCTATTTCCTAATAGATGCATGCTATTTATGGAAATGAGAGATTGAACTTTCAAAGGTTTTCTTTATGGACACTATAAAGATAGAGCATGCCTAGTCTTAACCTCGATGATCGCGTCAAATCACCTTGATTAAGCCACAAGGGTAATATTATGAATTTTTTTTTTTTTGTTATTAAATCATAAACGGTTAGAATTGTAGATAAAATAGCTTAGGCCGTCTAAATAACAACCCTAAGAATATTTATAATTATTTTGGTACTAATCTGACTTTTAAATTAGAAATACAACAAAAAATACAACAATTTAAATAATAAAAAAATAAAGATTTTTAACTTGTTTTTATCGTTTTGACAAATCTTGACCAAATTGGTAATATTCTTATTGTTGTTCTTTAGACGGTATTTAAGCTTTAGCTGAGAAAGAAAATATTGCCTATGTTACTCAGGGATAACGTAGCTTCCCAACGGTGAAAGAATCTTCAAATCGATCCAGTACTTACTTTATAATCTTATATATAAAATTTCCGTGTCACAGTGTTTGTACCGTACTCCTCCGAAACGGATTGACCGATTTTTTCCAAATTTTATATGCGTATTCAGTAGGTCTGAGAATCGGCTACTGTATATTTAGAAATAATTATTAAGGCAAAACAACGTTTGCCGGGTTAGCTAGTATTGGTATAAATAACAAAAAGAAACATGTAAATGCAAGATTTATCCCATGCTACCGCTGGAGCTACGTTATAAAAGTAAACATACCTACCATAGAGTACGTGTGACAATAAAAGGCAGTTCATTGACATTTGTGTCTGACAACCGTGACATTGACAGGAGTGTCAACCGTGACGTGTGGACATGCATATCCGTGCTGTAGGCATTCATGGCCATTGATTCTTTACCATTAACCAGCAAAACGTACTACTTAAATTATGCCTACAATTGTGTTAAGGAGCAAATTGAAAATCAGCGCTGGAGTGCTCTCAGCATTATGCTAAATTTGCTCCTATTGTGCACATACTATTAGTTTGAATTATCTACTCGCATCATTTATTGTAAGTTTTTTTTTGTTTTGTGCACAATAAATGTATTTTCTTTCTTGTAAATGTTGTTTTGCCTCAAGAACAGTTAAAAACACTATAGTTGATCAGATATCTAGCGGGATGAAAAATTATTGAATTATTAAATTGGCCATAAAAAAAATAGGGGTTGGTGGTAAAATAGTAAAAATTTAGGGTTGGGTTTATTCTGAAAAAAATATAAACAAAAAAAAATGGTCAAAAAAAAAAAAACACAAAAAACTTGCCCGAAAGCCCGAAAGCTGGCCCGACTTGTCGGAATGCTTCCATTAAGACCATCAGCCAAGACCTTAATTTAACGTGTCATCCGACCCACGGGTTGCACCCAGATGAAAATGCCACTTTTTTAAACTAGTCTTGGGCATGGTCACCCATCCAAAGTATGTCCGCAACAACCGTCGCTTAACCTTACACGCTTAACAAAGATTTTGACATAAAAAAATGGCATCAGAGACAGTCAGAGTACCTTAGTCATACGAGCTACAGGTGCTAATTTATTACTGTAGCTTTTAATACAAAATATTGAAAAAAAAATAGGTATAAGAAACATTTTTGCCACGAACTGTAAAAATAGTAGTAACTGTACAAATAACTTATTTGATTTGATTGCACTGATTTTTTATCTTCAAACCTGCTTCGTAGTTTTGACCTTGCCATTTATTGACGAATTATGATCGAGGCTAATTGTGACCATTAAGTTCAAAAAAGTATGATTATATGGATAGAAAAAACGAGTGTGGCTCGGCGGGAAAATTGTCTGCTTTTCAATCAGATCTCCTGGTTCGATCTCGGCCCTACACCAATGATTTGTTTTTCAAGTTATGTGTGGATTTGCACTCGCTTTACGGTGAAGGAAAACATCGTGAAGAAACCGACACGTTTGAGGACCATAATATACGAAAACGTGTGTCATTCGCCAACCCGCACTTGGCCAGCGTGGTGGATTATGGCCTATATCTCTCAACTCGTGAGTCCCCAAGTCCCAGCGGTGGGAACGTATAGTGGGCTGCTTATGCAATGTAATGCTTTAATAACAAGCAACGAATATAAAACGTACATTCAGTAGGTCAGTGACTCTTAGTACAGGTTTTAAAAATAAATAAAAATGTCTACAAAGCTTGCTCGTGACGCTTTGCCACTTAAATAAGGTGAACATTTTGTGCAAATAATTCTACTCGTAAAACGTGCGTAAAATGGCTTGGTATTTTGAGTTTCACAGTTTCACTACCAACTATACATTGTTATTAGTATACCATATTTATTTACGACCACGTTGGCGTAATGGTTACCATGCCGGACTGCCAATCAGAAGGTTCCGGGTTCGATTCCCGGCACGGCCAACATCTTTGTGCTGAACTAAATTTGTTGGCTGTCGGTCTGGGTGTTAAATATGTATCTATATAAAATATGTACGTATATGTAGTATATCAGTTGTGTTAGCAACCATAATACGAACTAGAAATGGTTCAGTATTAACCAGCCGTGTGTGAAATGTGTCCTAATATTTATTATTGTATTATTATTATTATTAGTGTTCCGTACATGAAAGATAAAAGTCCAAGTGCGAGTTGGGCTCACGCATGAAGGGTTCCGTACCATTGTTGTATGGGAGCCCCCAATGGTCCAATAAATTATTTTGTATTTATATACACTGAAGGGACTGTGAATTTTTTAGTGTTATAGAGAGTGGTCGTTAAATAGAGAGAATGTATTATTGTATGGAATACAAACTAAACCAACTAAAGCCTCCGACGCTTTAGATAGTTTGTCGTTAAATCGAGTGTCGTTACATGGAGTTTACACTGTATTTTGTACTTGTATTTGTATTCATGATACCAGGGTATCAGGATACTGCAGTGTATTGCAGTAGCGTGACTCCTTACCGGAAAACCACGCTTTGTACTCACTTTCTATTTCATGACAGACTGCGCAGTGGAGATACGTAACAGTAGGACAACTTTTTCCAAATTCAAATTCTTTTTCATAACATAAACTTAATGTAAGTTAGCTATAATAAAGTCTTCTTCTTTGTGTGAACTAAGTGGCTAAGCTCTGGATGTTTGATTTATTAATCTTGCTATATAACAATTTATAATTAAACTAGCTGACCCGGCAAACGTTGTTTTGCCTCACTTAGGGGTATGAAAAATAGATAGTGTAGCTTATATGACACGTTCGTAGATTTACCATAGCAGCGCCATCTATTGATTACTTACTCAACCCAGTCGAAAGGTATCTACATCTGTTAGAATCATTTGGAGTTAACAGATAAAAATTTTGACTATAATTTGAGATTTAAACTATCCTATCTCTCAAGTTGAATCGAACTGCACATGGTGTGCTAATTTTATTATAATCGGTTTAGTGGTTTAGGAGTCCATTGAGGACAAACATTGCGACACGAGATTTATATATATTAAGATTGGCATGTGTCTTGTTTCAAAGACTGCTAGTACTGAGACTTACTAGTACAGCCAAGCCCTACTATTTGACATGTCAACTGACTGATAATAATGCGACAGTTTAAAAATCAGTCTTGGCCAGCCCTTCTGAAAACTGTCCGTATCGATCGTTGCTTAACCTCGATGATCGCGTCGGTCCACCTTAGCAGAGCTACATACGCTACAGCACTTAATAAAGTTAACTTTTTTTTTTTTTTTGGACACATTCACACACGGCTGGTTAGCCCCATACTGAACCATTTCTGGCTCGTATTATGGTTGCTAACACAACTGATATACTACATATACATACATACAATATATAAATACATATTTAACACCCAGACCCACAGCCAACAAATTTGGTTAAGCACAAAGATGTTGACCGGGCCGGGAATCGAACCCGGAACCTTCTGATTAGCAGACCGGCATGGTTAACCTTTACGCCATCGAGGTCGTCGTTTTTGTTTAATAGAACAAATATGTGCGGGATAAAATTTGGTAGGACGGATCCAGCTTCGATGCCACATCTAGTCACAAATCCTACTAATGTTAGAAATGCGAGAGTTTGTTTGTAAATGTGTAACTTGTGCTATGTTTGTTACTTCTTCACGCTCAAACGGCTCAACCACTTTGGATGAAATTTAGTGTGTAGGTTTGATATAGATATGGACATAGGCTACTTTTTATCCCAAATCAATTCCTGTGGTTCCCGTGGGATACGCAACTTCTAAATCTATGTTCCTCCTTCACGCTCCAGCGGCTTGACCGATTTTGATGACATTTACTATAAAGATAGCTTTTATCCCGGATTAACTACTTTTTATCCCGTTGGTAAAACCACGGGGCGCAGCTAGTATTTATAAAACAGTAAACGCCTCGCTTTTGCGTCGGGATTTGAAAACAAATCTTAATATATATAAATCTCGTGTCACAATGTTTGTCCTCAATGGACTCCTGAACCACTTAACCGATTATAATAAAATTCGCACACCATGTGCAGTTCGATCCAACTTGAGCGATAGTATAGTTTAAATCTCTAATTATAGTCGCAATTTTAATTTATTGCTAATTATTGTCAGTTATTATTTGTCAGTCACAATTATCAGTTAACTCCAAATGATTCTAACAGATGTCGATACCTTTCGACTGGGTTGAGTAAGTAATCAATAGATGGCGCTGTACCCCTAAGTGAGGCAAAACAACGTTTGCCGGCTCAGCTAGTATGTATATATATGATTTTGAAACTGTCCCACTGCAAGTTTTGCACTGTGTCCAGTCTAACTGCAATGATTCGCTTCACCGGACTCGATCGAACGGGGCCGTGACGGCCGCGAAGACAATAATGCTTTCAGGGTTCAGTAGCTTTATTACTTTCTTAAATTAAGAAGTTTGCATGGTGGTGGAACATTTTCTAGTGCTCGCTTGGCTTCTGCTTCTTCGTATGAGCTAAGTGGCTAAGCTCTGGTGACGACACAAAAATAAAATAAATAAATAAATATTAGGACACATTTCACACACGGCTGGTTAGCTCCGTACTGACACATTTCTAGCTCGTATTATGGTTGCTAACACAACTGATATACTACATATACATACATACATACTATATATAAATACATATTTAACACCCAGACCCACAGCCACCAAATTTAGTTAAGCACAAAGATGTTGAACAGGCCGGGAATCGAACCCGGAACCTTCTGATTAGCAGACCGGCATGGTAACCTTTACGCCAACGAGGTCGTCGAAAAGGGTTCCGTACCATTATCCCGTTAAAGTAGTTATTTAAATTGGCATAAAAGTTATTATACTGGACTGCTACAGGGTCCTGGGTTCGATTCTCGACACGGCTATACTAAAATATTTCTTTGTTTCTTTCTAAATATGTATAGATATAAAGTATTTTTTTATGTTTGTATATGTAGTCTATATCAGTTGTGTTAGCAACCACAGATAATAAAAATTAGAAATCGTCAAGTTTGGGGCTAACCAGCCGTGTGTGAAATATGTCCTAGTAATAAATTTACAACTGTCTAGCTATCACGAAATAAAGTACTTCTGTAGTTATTAAGAAATTAGAGACAAATACATTTTTTAAGAAATTAGCATTACAAATTTAAAATCCATTTTTTTCTTTTATGCTTACATTTGTACATTAATTTATTATAATAGATTAGCTTTTTGTACTCAATATAGAGAAACAGCTAGAAGACATAACATAACTAGTTTTACTTTAACCATTTTCCAAATAGACGTAACTATAAACGCTGTCAAATATATTGCAAATAAAATAAAATAATACGGTATACTTGCTAATACGGTAAAACCATTTCGAATACATGAGGTTTACCAATACCCATATAACGGTTCGTTCGAAATTTAAACTTTCAAAAAGCACTAAACCTAACAATGTCATGTTTGACATCTGTCACTCCACGTTACGCGTCGACGGATGGGTCATTGTGGTTTCTATGCGTTTGCAACGGTACCCTAACTGTTTGACCGTTGCACGAACAAACCACAGTTCCCAATGCAATATTTATGTAGCGCCCGTAGCTCGGCTAGCTAAGGTGATCTGACGCGATCATCGAAGCTAAGCAACGGTCGCTGCGAATGGTGTTTCGATGGGTCACCATGTACATACAAGACTGTCGTTTTTTATGTTATAGTAATGGCGATTCAGCGGCACACACAACTAAACTAAATATAAAGAAGCCCCGTTTCTTTTCATCTTAGGTGGCCAGAAAGAGACGGCACGTTCTACACCATAGTCAAAACAACTAAAATCACGTCAAATGTAGAAAATATAGACGACTTTAGAACGCACTCACTTGTATCACCTCTAAAACTGCCTGCACATTCCATATTTGACGTGATTTTAGTTGCTTTGTCTGTGGTTCAGAACGTGCCGTCTCTTGCGGGCCACCTAAGATGAAAAGAGACGGGGCTTCATTAAATTTAGTTAAGTCGTGTGTACGGCAGAATCGCCACCATTGTATTGAATCTTAAGAGCTTATATTTTTATATTGTGACCTGTTGATTTTATATTAATATATTTGTCTTAAAAGGCCAAGCTCTTTTGACCTTCCAGCTTGGACCAGTCTTAAGCGCGATAACGACTTCGTTTGCACGATACAGGACGAGAGTTCTGATTGGTAGCGGGCGGTGACGTATTCCAGTGACGCCATAAGTGCAAGATTGCTTCTTTCCATTTTCAAACGACCTCGTTAGCGTAAAGGTTACCATGCCGGTTTGCTAATCAGAAGGTTCCGGGTTCGATTCCCGGCCGGGTCAACATCTTTGGGTCTGGGTGTTAAATATGTATTTATATATAATATGTATTTATGTATATGTAGTATATCAGTTGTGTTAGCAACCATAATACGAGCCAGAAATGGTTCAGTATGGGGCTAACCAGCCGTGTGTGAATGTGTTCTTATATTTATATACTTATTTAAATACGCCTAGGAAGCAGTTGTAATAAACTGATTATCACCCCACCCCTTACAAGTGTATCCCTTGATTAAACCTGACCCGAGTCAACCCGAGTGATATACTACTGCCGAGTCAGAGGCTAAGAGGGACAAATTAATGCTGTCGAGTCAAAGGTGTTAATTCCGTTGTAAGATGTTAGGGGGTGAGTTTTTGGTTCTCGAATTAATTAATAGTATTTCTATTCGACTTTCAGGCTATTTGGTTTAAGTGTAAAAGGGTATGATAAACATTTTATTACAGATTACATTAAAATACAATATTAACAAACAATTCATTCACAATGGTGGCCATTCTATTCATCATAAATTCCCAAAAAGAGATGGTACTAAACCATAGACAAAATAACTAAAATCACGTCAAATATAGAAAATGCAGTTTTAGAGGTGATACAATTGGATGCGTTCTAAAATAGCTTACATTTTTTATATTTGACGTGATTTTAGTTGTTTTGTTCAGATCGTGCTGTCTCTTTCTGTTCACTAATGATGAAAGTGACAGGGCTATCCTAAATTTAGTTTAGTCGTGTGTCCGCCAGAATTGCCACCAATGTTAAATATAAATAATTAAAATTGTATTTTAACATTAATTCCTGATGTCAGATATTAAAATAAATAACATGTAATTGAGTAATATGTCACTATTAAATTACAACCGTTATCTTCGTAGTAACGTTTCTTTTCATATTCAATAAACTCGTCAATGGTGACGATTCAGCGGCACACACGACTAAACTAAATATAAAGGAGCCCCGTCTCTTTTCATCTTAGGTGGCCAGAAAGAGACGGCACGTTCTTAACCAAAACTACTAAAATCACGTTAAATATGGAATGTGCAGGCAGTTTTAGAGGTGATACAAGTGAGTGCGTTCTAAAGTCGCCTATATTTTCTACATTTGACGTGATTTTAGTTGTTTTGACTATGGTGCAGAACGTGCCGTCTCTTTCTGGCCACCTAAGATGAAAAGAGACGGGGCTTCTTTAAATTTAGTTAAGTCGTGTGTGCCGCTGAATCGCCACCAATACTATAATAAGTTCGGTGTACGAGCCAGTTTTAAAGTTTTTGATTATCGCTTACAGAACAGATAGCTCCTATGATTATAACTCATAGATAGCTTATATATAACTCCTCTCCATCCGAAGGTTGCCTGGAAGAGATCGCTTTAAGCGACAATTGTGGCACACTAATTTGTAAGCTCTTTCTTTTTCTTTATTGAAATTTAATGAATGTGTCCAATAAAGAATTTTCTATCTATCTATAGCTCAGTCGGACGTGTGATCACCTCAAGTCCCAAAGTCATGGGTTCGATCCCTGCCAATAAGTTTGGCCGTCCGTACTATAAACGTGGAAACGAATCACTTAGTACGCATTTTCTGCATTTCCACTGTATATTGGTGCCTCCGTAGTCTCACTGCTCGTTCGGTAGTGGAAAGGGCCGTGTGTTTAGGTTCAAATCAGACCTAGACCTAGAAACTGGTCTAGAACCTATCTCTACCTAATATAGTAGTACTAGTTCGGACCAGTCGTGTCTAGTCCCTGTAGAGAAAGCTGTCTTTGACGACCTCGTTGGTCTAATAGTTACCATGCTGGACTGTCAACCAGACGGTCCCTGGTTAGATTCCCGGCACGGCCAACATCTTTGTGGTGAACTAAATTTGTTGGCTGTCGGTCTGGGTGTTAAATATGTATAGATATAGTATTTATATATGTATGTGTAGTATATCAGTTGTGTTAACAACCATAATACAAACTAGAAATGGTTTAGTATGGGGCTAACCAGATATGTGTGAAAAAAAAGAAGGCTTTAAGGCGATGGGCAAAATCATGAATTTACAGTTTTTTCGCTATCCTACTAATGTAATAAATGCGAAAGTTTGTGTGTGTGTGTGTATGTTTGTTACTTCTTCACGCTCAAACGGCTGGACAGATCTTGATGAGATTTATTTACTGTGAAGATAGTTTAGACTTTGGATTAACACATAATAAATAAAATAAAATAAAATAAAAAAGCTTTTATTCACATTAACCGAAAATAAAAACAGAGTTAATGGTTTTGTTAGAGATTCAAGTATTTTTATTATCAAGTAAGTTTAAATTTTGACAGATTTTTGTATTTGTATTTAATTTGATAATGATGGATTGATTAGTTTTGATATGTATTTATTATTATTCTTAATTTTTATGTTATTTTTTGTGTGCACTATACTATGGATGAAAATCTGAAATAAATAAATTATTATTATTATCTGAAAAATTTTAAATGTAACTTATAAATAATAAAGTATTCTTTGTGTAATTTATTTTATTAATTAATCTAAAAAGAATGAAGTCGGTTAAAAAGTCGCGTTTGCAATAATAATAATAATAATAAAGTAGGACAAACAATTTTTCATTCGCAAAATTTGTTCCAAGTTTAAAACTAGTTCCATTTTTGCAATTTGACACAAGATAGCGACCGGAAGCGCCGCCACTGCCGCCGGAAGTGCAAGGGAAGGGTTGGCGGCGGATATTTCATATTTTTTTATCTGCAGCGCCATCTACCGAGTGCACTCGAGATCGTGTCACCGAATAAAAGTAGGATGGTTATTTAAGGGCAAAGGCAAATTCTTGATTTTACAGGTATTTTTTGTTATAAATAATAAATGTCGAAAAAAATGTTAAGGGCAAGGGTAAAATCTTGGGAATGATAAAGGCTAAATCTTTAATTCACAGTTTTTTTTTGTTATAAATCATAAATATCGAAAAAAGAAATTTAAAGGAATCGGTAAAATCTTGATTTACGATAGTTTCTTCGCTATAAATTGTAAACGGTAAAAAATATCGAAAAAATAGGTAAAAGGCCGTCTAAAGAACTACTCTAAGTATATTAATTATTATTTTGGTACGAATAATAATATATTATTTTGATACCAATTAGACTTAAAAACTGGTTTGAAAAATCAAATTTTTTTGAACCAGACAAGCTTAACATCAAGCAAGCTGCGGTCAAACGTAAGCCTTGTAAATTGTCCTCGTAAGGCATCTTAATATTTTCGCGTAGAAAACGCGACTCATTCCAACTTAAAATAATAAGTAAGTGTGACCGTTTTCTACGCGAAAAAAAAACGTAAGCCTATATTCATCAATTAAAAAAAGTTGTAGATATTTCATTTTGATAAGTCCAGAATGATTATCTAAATAAGTATAAATATTCTCAAAGTGATTCCTTAGACGGCTTTTAAGCTATTATTTCGTTCTTTTTTACCGTTAACGATTTGTAATAAAAAACTGTAAATTCAAAATTTTGTCCTTATACCTTAAGTAAAATAATAAAGAATGAGAAATATTAGGACACATTTCACACACGGCTGGTTAACCCCATATAGAACCATTTCTAGTTTGTGTTATGGTTGCTAACACAACTGATAAACTATTATACTGATACATATTTAACATCCAGACCGACAGCCATCAAATTTAGTTGGCCGTGCCGGGTCCGAATCAAATCCGGAATTTTTTGATTGGCAGTCCGGCATGGTTACCATTACGCCAACGAGGTCGTCAAAGTACTCTTTGTCCATGTGTTCTATTGTCAGCACTAAACACCTTGAATTTCGCTATCACTTAAGATTTAACACAACACTACACTAACTCGAATGGTTTCGCTATTTTTAGTCTCAATTCATACGTAATACAAAATTTTGAAAACCCATGACAGACTATTAGAAATGTCGGCCATTTTGGATAAAAAAAAAATTTCGGGGTTGAAACATTGGGGCCGTGGGGACCGGGAGCTAAATCGTTATTCAATGATTTAAAGAAGCGCGCTTTGTCGACGCCACTCGTGACCAAAATGCCGGCCTCTACTTTGCACAGCGGATTAGCGTTGCTATACAAAGAGGCAATTCGCCTGGCATTGGTTTTTTAGAATAGATTTACTTTAAGTAATATTGAATTTGTAGTAATTAGTATGTCTGTATAATTCATTTTAATAAAATTTGTATTTAGCTAGCTTACTATATGTATATTAGTATATATTAAATTATTTATTTCTTTTATTGTACTAGTCATTACCCATATTGTGGGAGTTGTGTGTATTTTTATATTAAAAAAAAAATGGTTGCCTGTAAAGTCGGTTTTACGGGCGAAGATTTTACGTGACAACGTCTGCCGCGTGCTGCGCGCGCGGCAGACCGATCATAGTTGAGTGGGAGAGAGACGCAAGGCATTCGGCGGGCCTCTCTCTCGTTCGGTGACTCATCGTAACGTTACCGGGCGTTACACTTTTTCTTAAGTGACTCCCAGCCGCAACCTAATTTAAGACGTTGTCACGTCAATATATGTGTTAATTATAATGTATTTGTATTGTTTCAGGTAACCAACACAGACAAAAATAAATAAAATGGCTGATGAAGTAAACTGAAAATGTCGATTGGAAATCTTAGTATATACCCTGAAAGAAGAGCAAAAGGATAAGATCTTATATCTTAATATATATAAATCTCGTGTCAGAATGTTTGTCCTCAATGGACTCCTAAACCACTTAACTATTATAATAAAATTCGCACACCATCTGCAGTTCGATCCAACTTGAGAGATAGGATAGTTTAAATCTCAAATTATAGTCGCAATTTTAATTTATTGCTAATTATTGCCTGTTATTATTTGACAGTCACAATAAACTGTTAACCCCAAATGATTCTAACAGATGTCGATACCTTTCGACTGGGTTGAGTAAGTAATCAATAGATGGCGCTGCTATGGTAAATCTACGAACGTGTCATATAAGCTACACTATCTATTTTTCATACCCCTAAGTGAAGCAAAACAACGTTTGCCGGGTCAGCTAGTTGTTTAAAATATTTTTCAATTCTGTAAAAGTATATTCGTATCTGAGTACAATAGACGTTATCCGCTAAAAGATGTAAATTGAAATTGGAAAATTTATCATTAAAGTTTTAATTAATTTAAATTATTTATTTGATTTATAGGCGAGCAGCATTATGCTGATGTGCCTATATCACACTGAGTTGAATTTTTTTTTAACAGTTCACATAATGTCCACTGTTCAATATCAATGTTTAAAGTCCACTAGTGCACTGATCACAGGTTAGCAAGAGATTTTTTTTATATTCATGATAGTTCTCAATGTTCACGTATTTTCATGATTTTTGCATATCTCATACTAGAACAGTTATCAATTTGTTCAAAATAAATTTGTTTAAGAAACCATTTTTTTAATAAAACCCGCGTTAATCCGGGATAAAAAGTATCCTGTGTGTTAATCCAAGGACTAACCTATCTTCATAGTAAATCACATCATAATCGGTTCAGCCGTTGGAGCGTGAAACAGTAACATAGATTTTGAAGTTTTTTGCGTATCCCACGGGAACCACAATTGTTTTCGGTATAAAAAGTAGCCTATGTGCTAATTCAAGGTCTAACCTATTTCCATACAAAATTTCGACAAAATACGTTAAGCCGTTTAAGCGTGAAGAAGTAACAAACATACATACTATGCGTGCCAACTAAGAATAGGACTGTCAAAACCGCCATCTTGCTCAATCATACGCGCAAACTTCATAACCAAAGTGTATGGTGTGCAACAAAAATTTTAAACAAATTATATTCAGTTCATATGTTTAATGTACGCTGTTTTGCTATTTCTTATACATTTTACGGCAAACTAATTATAACTGAGTAGGATTTGAAAGTAAAAGTATATTTATAAAAATATATTTTTTTTGTCATTGCTGGCCCGTTTTTGTACAAAATAAAAAGAGTTTATTATACTGCTTACAGAACTTAAGTCGAAACTATCCAAAACCAATGTCTCGTCACGTGTTTTTTTTGAGGTGTTGTTAATTTGCCTTGGGTACTTCTTACCTATCGAATTAATTAACCCAACATTATCCAGTAGTAAATTCAACAATAATTATACTATAATTAAATTTATATCTATGAACCAAAAAAATAATAAGTAAATTTCCTTTTTACGCTTTCTTAGCTGGCAGTACTTTTTTGACAGTTATCGTGTGAAGAAAGCAAGCGCGATCCTATTCTTAGTTGGCACGCATAGTACACATACAGACAAACCTTCGCATTTATTATATTAGTAGGACAAGATGGAGTGAGTGAATCCGTAAGTAAGAGTTAATTAAAAATAACTATCACTTATGCGATGACGTCATTGTGCTAACGCGACCGTGAAAATGTTGAACAAGTTGATAATTAAAAAATTAAATACCTCGGATGTGGCACGGCTGAACTCGATAATACATCGCGTTTACGAATGAGTTGGACCAATTAGTTGGACAAATAAGTTTGATTAACTGGTTGGACAAATTAGTTTGTACAACTAGTAGTAAAAATTAGTTTGAACAATTATTAGGGCAAATAAGTTTAATTAACTGGTTGGACAAATTAGTTGTAACAACTAGTTGGACAAATTAGTTGTAACAACTAGTTGGACAAATTAGTTGTAACAACTAGTTGGACAAATTAGTTGGAACAACTAGCTGAACAAATTAGTTTCACGCTTATTCGGTCAGTAAAACACTCTTATTCTAATAACTTTTAAAGACTCATACCCTCCCTTACCTTAGATCAGAATATCGCTTACCATCAGGCAAATTGCGATCGCTTGACCGCAATCGCATCCCACCATCCCAAACCCATTAAAAGTAAAAAAAAACTCATAAAAATCCTCTTTCGCTGTCGGCTAAAAAATAAGATTCGATCAGTCCATGTGATAATAATATTTATATCAATCATCACGCACACTCGTGAGATTGAAGTGTGCGTGCGCATAGAATATAAAATTTATATTATTATGATGTATAGAAGGCACAAAACTTTGGGTACGATCTCGTTAGCGTAGTGGTTACCATGTCGGACAGCCAATCAGAAGGTTCCGGATTCGATTACCGGTACGGCCAACATCTTTGTGCTGAACTAAATTTGTTGGTTGTATGTCTGGGTGTTAAATATGTATCTATTTTAAATATGTATGTATGTATATGTAGTATATTGGTTGTGTTGGCTACCATTACACAAACTAGAAATGGTCAGTATAGGGTTAACCAGCCGTGTGTGAAATGTGTCCTAATAATTATGTAAAAAGACCATACTGAGGTGAAGGCCATTTTAAATTGATCATAGGGTAAGTATTTACTAGTTTTTAAGTGAGTTTTTTTTTGTTACGGATTATTCAAATTCAAGTACTATTTTTTCAAGTCATATTACAAAAATATAAACATAAAAACAAAAAGAAAAACACATAAAATAAATGGATTAATGAACGCAATGATTTCTTTTCCTGAAATAAATCTTCTTTATATCAAAGATTATATATAGCTGACTGACTCAACTTTCGAACAAAAAAACGAAGGAAATAGTACCTAATTCATATGTATTTATAATCATATAAGTGTGTGTTTTTTTTTATTACTTTTACCTTGGAACAATAACTAAACCGTAGGTGACCAGGTACTACAATTTAATTTGCATCTAAATTATATTTAAGTTATTATAATAATAAAGCAATAAAAAATATAATTATCTTTCTGAAATAGGTTTAGTTAGTTTAAAACAATTGAGTATGTAAAATTAAATAAATTTTGTAGAACTAACAATGTTTAAATTATTATCAATCAATATTAACTTTGTTATTTTACCAAACAAAGATACATCACAATATACAATTAAACGTCAATGTCAGAAAATTAAGTTAATACTAAATCTAATCAAATAACCTCAAAACTTTACCAGTGCAAAGGTGGTCAAAAAATTACATGCAAATAAATAATCTTACCTAACTTCATATAACCAAGGGCACACTAAAAACTTTTTAATTTTTTGATTGTTTTTTGCTTTTCTTCTTATTTTAATTTGGTTTCAGATCACACAGCGAAAATACATTAAATATTTAAAATGTTCTTTCAATTACCTAACCTCATTAATTATCCTTCTGTTATCTTTTCTACTCTTTGCCAACACTCACACAGACAACCATAATTCATCCCAACAAAATACCAGTCAAATAAAAAACTGTTCTACTGCAGCCGGTTTTTAAAATTGGAATACTAACACAGTAACTGAGTGACATAGTTCCATCTCTTTCAGTTACATAACATTTGTGATGGTTAGATAAGGATGAAAGACACGTGCGTCGGTTCTATTATTAGGCAAAGATCAACGATCTGCGGAACAGATATGTCTGATAGTGTAATTTATGGAATGACGTACGTAAACAGATGTCATGGTCTAAAATATTATTAGTAGGTATTTATTTCGGAAAATATTGCGTCAATATTTTGCATCGAAACTTGTAATAGTGAAAGTAATGTGTATAAACTTATAATTTATTTCTCTTATCATTTAGGCTTTTTAGATTGCTATTTTTACTGTGTTGTGAGCATTTGTAAGTGTTTCGTACCTAAAAAGTACAAACGGGACCCTATTACTAAGCCTCCGCTTTCTATCTGTCTGTCTCCAGGCTGTATCTCAGAAACCCTAATAGCTAGAAAGCACAATTTGATATGTAAATCCCGTGCCGCTACAACAACAAATACTAAAAATAAAAATAATGAAAATATTAACGGGGGTCCTCATACAACAAACGTGTTTTTTTTTTCGTATTTTTTGCTATATATCAAAAACGGTAGCTGCTAGACACTTAAAATTTTCACAAAATATACAAAAGTGTATAAAAGTATTGAGGTGGGCTCCGATACAATAATAGTACGGAACCCTTCATGCGCGAGCCCAACTCGCACTTGGCCAATCATTTTTATTAAGTAGATTTTATTTATATTTTGTGTTTTTTTTCTTGTCAATTAGGCAAATCCTGAACAAGCGCAAGTCAATTAATTAATTGAATGACGAGTCATTCAACCATTAGAATTAATTGGCTTGCGCTTGACTCCAGATTCAATAAAGAAAATATTTAAAAGTTGTTGTCTTCTCGCTTTCGTAACATAATGAGTGCGAACTAAATGAAGTTATACCTCAGAATAGTAAATCTTAATTTAAATTAAATTGATAAATATTTTCTATTTTTTATGTCCTTTATTTATAAAACATTTCCGATGAGGAGAATTTTTCAGACTTTGACATAAAATGGCAATACCTTTTTAGTCGTCGAAAAAGTTCTTAGGCAGCATCTTAGGCCATTTGTAATATTGCAGTATGGCAGTCCTCAAAGTTGCGAGCTTTCAGACGCGGAGTGGCCGCTCTACCGCGCCTATTGTCTAGCATTCATATACCTAGAGACTGGATGTGGCTTGCCATTATCATAATATTAAATAGAAGACAAAATTAAATATTTAGTGTACTTCCGCTGTGATCTGAAACCCAAATTAAGATTTTACTTAAGGATTAGTTTACTGGTGTGAGTTGTAGTGGAGGTGTGGTGGTCGGTCGGAGGAACACACCAAATTTTTTTAAAATATTTAAATTTTTCCTTTAGACGATTCGTGTATTTCCGCTATTTGGTGTGGAAGAACACCAAATATTTAATTTTATCTTCTATTTACAATGGATTTCCGCAAAGTAACGCCTGAGTCAATAGGTTATCATAATATTACTTCCGCCTTATATTATAAATGCAAAAAATTATATATACATATATATTATGTTTGTTACTTCTTCACGCTCCAACAGCTTGACCGATTTTGATGAGATTTACTGTGAAGATAGGTTAGACCTTGGATTCACACATAAGCTAGTTTTTTATCCCATATCAACTTATTAGAAATTCACATGTCGATAATTTGAAAACCTTCTATCTCCTCGGCGGGTTTTTTACGGGAGAGGCTCGAAACTTCATTGTATTTTTTATTTTACGCAATAAAGAAAAACCTAAACCCCGTCAAAAACTATGCTTTATTTTTATAATAAAAATATAGTTATATAACTTTTTATTTGAATAATATTTGTATAACTGGCTATCACTTACGTTTATTTTGTCGGTATTAGCCCGACATGTTTCAGCACAATCAGTGCTTTATGCCTTACGAAAGTTTTAATACAGTATTTTTTTATTTATTTAAATAAAATACAATGACTTTTTGAGCCTCTCTCGTAAAAAATCTGCAGAGGAGTTAGTAGTAGAACCTGTATCCGCGATCTGAACGTTAGGCAGGCGTTTTTAGCACTCTACCGAAGTGGCCTCTCTGTTGTTTGCATACTCTGTGCCTATCGATACTTCTCGAATACTGAAAATCTCTGTGACAATGCAGATATTTTCCGACTTTGAAAAACGGGGTTTTTCAAAATATGCATAAGTTTTGTACATAAGAATAGCATAAGTAGCCCACTATACGTTCCCACTTCTGGGACTCGGGGCCTTCTCTAGGTCTTCACTAGGAGAGAGATATAGGCCATAATAAATACAATAAAGACAACTATAAATAAATAAATAATAGGACACATTTCACACACGGCTGGTTAACCCTATACTGAACCGTTTCTAGTTCGTATTATGGTTGCTTACACAACTGATATACTATACATTTATGTACATACATATTTTTTATATAGATACATATTCTCATAATCCACCGTGCTGGCCAAGTGCGGGTTTGCGGATGCGATAGCGCCTTAAACAGCCATAAATACGTGAATGCGGAAAGTTTCTCCATATCGTGATTCGCTCAATGTCGTACCAGGCGACCGCAGCGCCGCTTGCCGGTGATCTAATTAGATATCACAACCTGATAAGGTTAGCATTAGAAAGAGGTGGCCTATGCCTAATAGTGAGTACTACAATAAACCGTACACAATACTATAGTATATACCATCATATAACGTGGCTACGAGTCGCCACGGCATGCGTCGCCACGCCAGAAATCGGTTTTACGTGCGGCATAGATGTTTCACATCAAAAACATTGACGCAGGATTTTTCAAAATATGCTATTTTACTCCCATAGCGTCTTAACTTGGATGATCGCGCCTGATCACCTTAGTTAGCCTTATCATTTTATTTAGCAACAGGCGTTACTTATGGGCTAGTGGGCTTGTGAAATTTGTGAAATCGGAGAGATCCGTTTACGTGTTGGGGCCCGCGATCTACAACCGCGTACCCGCGACTGTCCGGGATGCACCTTCCACCGCCAGCTTTAACACTACACTCAGGGTTTGGCTATTAGATACAACTTTTTATAATATAAATGATTATCTAGATTTGAAAATTGACATTTGGTTCATATACTATTGTAATGATATTATATTACTAGAATTAGAAGTGAAAATTGACATGGATACATATCATATACTTTTGTAATGATATTATTTGACTTGTAACTTTGGTGTTATCAATAAATGATTTGTATTTGTATTTGTAATGCTATATAAAAAATAGGTCAAATAAACAGGCTAATTAAAATTAAACGCGTGCATGAGTTAAATAATTTAATTCCAAACTCTTGGTTATAAATACTCAGTTGGCAAACTGGCAAACTGTTGAAGGAAAGCTTTGGATGAATTAACTGTAGGATATGATCCAATAATATACAGTTTTTAGACACATTTCACACACGGCTGGTTAGCCCCATACTTAAACATTTCTAGTTTGTATTATGGTAGCTTAGATGGCTTGGGTAGGCTGGTAGGGGGAAATGCACAATACGCCTCCTGCGGGTTGTCAGTGCAGGTCTGATCGCCCCCATCATAGAATAAGAATAAGAATATGGTGGCTAACAACTGATATGTTACATATACATAATCAAATACTTTACATCGATAGGTACATATTTAACACCCAGACCAACAGCCAATAAATTTAGTTAATCACAAAGATGTTGGCCGTGCCGGGAATGGAGCCTGAGGCCCTCTGGTTAGGAGAATAGTATAGAATAGATATTTATTTATCTTTTGACATCGCGTTATAAAGGACAAGTCAAATTACAACTTACAATGTCGAATTATAATAAATTACAATATCAATAGGGCAGTCCGACATGATATCCATTTTCGCCAACGAGGTCGTCACCGTAATAATTACTAAGCCTCCGCTGTCTATCTGTCTGTCACCAGGCCCTCACAAACCGTGATAGATAGAAAACTAAAATCATAGACAAATAGCTCTGTCCTTGTCTAGCACCGCGTCCCGCGACCGCAAAGGCGAACAGCGCTAATATGAGACATTGCTTACATCGCCCATCAAGTGGCATATTATCATTGGTCCTGCTCTACCGCACGGATTCTATATATCTCTATCCTTTGCTAGCACCGCGTCCCGCGACCGCAGAGGCGAACAGCGCTAATATGAGACATTGCTTACATCGCACATCAAGTGGGATATTATCATTGGTCCTGCTCTACCGCACAGATTCTATATAGCTCTGTCCTTTGCTAGCACCGCGTCCCGCGACCGCAGAGGCGAACAGCGCTAATATGAGACATTGCTTACATCGACCATCAAGTGGGATATTATGATTGCTACCACGTCTCCCGTATTATTTGTCACCGCAATGTAATTCGGCTCTAACTAATCTTTATCTATATCTGTCCGGCGACCGTCACGCCACGATTTATGTCACGAATCAAATTCAGGACGGTGCGGCGGAACCATCCTACTAGAAGTGATCGCCTGGAAGAGATCGCTTTTAGCGATAAGGCCGCCATTTTCGGCACTAGTTATAAGTTTCTTCTATGTATAATTTAATGTAATTAGTGGGAAATAAAGAATTTATCTATCTATCTAATATTGTCCTGGATGCACCGGAACCATCCTACTAGAAGAGATCGCCTGGAAGAGATCGCTTTTAGCGATAAGGCCGCCATTTTCGGCACTAGTTATAAGTTTCTTATCTGTATAATTTAATGTAATTAGTGGGAAATAAAGAATTTATCTATCTATCTATCTATCTATCTACTCGTAATATTGTAAACGCAAAAATGACAGAAAGAAAAAGAAAGTGAACGAAAGTGTTTGTTATGAAAGTGAGTAAGGGTGTATCTGTTTCTTCTTTACGCTTAAACGGCAAGACCAATTTTGATAATTTGGTGTGGGTTACACCACCAAGAGTAGTGACCCCACAAACTTGATTTTAGCTTTACACTTACCCCCCCCCCCCTACACATAAAAAAAAATGGTTGCCTGTAAAGTCGGTTTTACGGGCGAAGATTTTACGTGACAACGTCTGCCGCGTGCTGCGCGCGCGGCAGACCGATCATAGTTGAGTGGGAGAGAGACGCAAGGCATTCGGCGGGCCTCTCTCTCGTTCGGTGACTCATCGTAACGTTACCGGGCGTTACACTTTTTCATAAGTGACTCCCAGCCGCAACCTAATTTAAGACGTTGTCACGTCAAAATAAAATTGCGTCCTCTAAGAAACGCAACCCCAAATGTAACTTTTCAATGGACTACTTATCATTGTCTATACAACCTATCATAGCCTAACGCATCGTCCGATATCCTAACATGTCCTATATGTCCTACAGGGCACGCTGTCCTATCGCAGTAAGGCCTGTACTCTCCAGATGTGCCTGAAATTGACAAATAGCCTCCCTCTCTCCCTAGCGGAGACCAACATACCTACAGCTTACTACTTCAGTAACTAACCAGACATTGTTTTTTAAGGTGCTGTTAAAATTTGTTTTTGTGGGTTTGGGTGTTAAATATGTATCTATATAAAATATATATTTATATATATATGTATGTATATCAGTTGTGTTAGCAACCATAATACGAACTAGAAATGGTTCAGTATGGGGCTAACCAGCCGTGTGATAGCTAGAAAACTGAAATTTTCACAAGTTATGTACGTGCCTCTGTAACAACAAATACTAAAAATAACAAAAAAAATGTAATTGTTCCATACAACAATACTCCCATACAATTATAGTACAGAACCCTTCATACGCGAGCCCAGCTCGCACTTGGCCAATTATTTTTAAATATTCCACACACGGCTGGTTTGCCCCATACTTAAAATAATCTAGTTCGTATTATGGTAGCTAATACAACTGATATACTACATATACATACATAAATACTTTGTATCGATATATATTTAACAAAAGTTTATCACAAAGATGTTGGCCGTGCTGGGAATCAAACACAAGACCCTCTGGATAATTGTTTGGCATGGTAATGCTTACGCTAACGAGGTCGATGAAGTATATCAGTTGTGTTAGCAACGATAATACCAACTAGAAATGGTTCAGTACGGAACTATCCAGTCGTATGTGACAGACAGACATCGGAAGCTTAGTAATAGGGTCCCGTTTTAACGTTTTACGTATTGAACCCTAAAATGGTTGAAAAAATCTTTCTCTATTTTTGTTATAATTTTCTAACAAACTTCTGCTATAATACCTATCAAAAGATTTCTTATAAAAGTTTTATCTAAGACTGAACGTATAAAGGCTGTAAAATTGTATTTTCTCATAAAACATTAATTAAAAGATAAACATATCGATTTCACACTCCACAGAGTTTACTTGCGCTTTGACTACAAACTTATTACATTTAAAGATAATTGCTTTGCTAGCTGCGCGCGATTCTCGAATTCTCAGTTTTTTTTTTTTTTTTTTTTTTATTTATCATAATTAGCACCGCATAAACGAATTACACTAATGATATGTATAAAAATACAAAACAATCAAATTAAAAATCCAGATAAAAACTAGCCTATGTGCCAGGGTTAAGTATAAGCAGCATAATATACGTTCCCACTGCTGAGACTCGGGGCCTTCCCTCACGAGGAGAGAGATGTAGGCCTTAATCCACCACGCTTGCAAAGTGCGTGTTGGCGGATGACACACATCTTCGGATATTACACTCCTCAAACAGTCGGTTTCCTCACGATGTTTTCCTTCACCGTAAAGCGAGTGCAAATCCACACATAACTTGAAAAACAAGTCATTGGTGTAGGGCTGGGATCGAACCAGAGCTAAAGCTACCAAATTTTATCGAAATGGGTTCAGTGAAGCGATGATAGCTCAGTTGGGCTAGTGGCTGTCTCACGTCTCGAAGGTTCGATCCCTGCCAATGATGGCGGGGATCTAAATCTAAAGCTCAATCTAAATCGAAGCTATGGTTTCCTCACGATGTTTTCGTTCACCCAAATCTCGAACTCATTGGCGGGGATCGAACCCGTGACTTGAGGCGGCCGCACGTCTAACTGAGCTCTCATCACCTCAAAATACAAAAATAAAAATAATTTAAAATATATATATACTCGTATATTTTTTTCATATTCAGTTCAGAGTTAAGAATAAAAATAAAACTGATTTAAACTGGTCTAGAAAATTACATTTTACATTTTTTGAACCAGTTTTTTTTTTCTAATTTATAAGTCGGATTAATTTGAATTATAAATTTTGAATTAGAATTTTTAATTAACAATAAAGAACGTAAATTTAAAATTAATTGCCTATATTATCTACTTCAAACCATAGTCTTTTCTTATGGTTCTAACTTTGAATATTTGCACCCAACACTAAATTAATCTTAACGACAAAGCCTTAACTAATGTCCAAATAAAACTCAAAACTTTATAGATGGCAGCACGGGACGCGAACAATGTACAAGTGGCGCCAAAAGTAATAACCCGGCGGAGCTTGGAACTATTTGGGCGTTATTTATTATGACGCTGCAACGCTATGAGACTGCATAAGTTTGAATGCAGTTTATTAGTCGAGGGTTGCGTTGGAAAACAGGGAGAGATGTAGATTTTTTTAAAATATTAGGACACATATTTTCACACACGGCTGGTTAGCTCCATACCAAACCATTTCTAGTTTGTATTATTATGGTTGCTGGCTATACGAAACGTGTCATATTTCAGTAATTATTTTTGCAAATGTAACTATAAGTTACTTGTGTATTATACTAGCTGACCCGGCAAACGTTGTTTCTCCTTTTAAATTATTTCTATTAATAAAAAAAAAAAAATGGGGTATGGTAAATAGATTGTAGCCGATTTTCAGACCTACTGAATACATATATAAAATTTGGTAAAAATCGGTCAAGGCGTTTCGGAGGAGTACGGTAACTAACATTGTGACATGGTAATTTTATATACATACTAGCTGAACCGGCAAACGTTGTTTTGTCTTAAAAAATAGATACTAGCCGATTCTCAGACCTACTGAATACGCATATAAAATTTAGTAAAAATCGCTCAAGCCATTTCGGAGGAGTACGGTAACTAACATTGTGACCTAGAAATTTTATATATAAGAAGATATGTAGTATATCAGTTGTGTTAGCAACCATAATACAAACTAGAAATGGTTAAGTATGGGGCAACCAGCCGAATGTGAAATGTGCCCTAATATAAAAATAAAATCGTTCAACCGTTCTTTTTTCCATAGTTGCAGAATAAGTAATATGTAAGAAGTCAGATTTCTGATGCCATTAAAATGGAAAATTTTGTATCAGTTGAGACTAAGAATGGAGGTCATTCTTATTGTCAGTGGCAACAATTGCGAATGGCTTTTTTACAGACTCAGGGTGCAGGTCGCATAGCATTTGATCCTGCATACTTACTTTTTATTAGGTCGTTAAAAACAATAACACCTAGTAGGTTACTGCAACTATATAAATATGTTCTTAAATACTGGCATTACTAATTAATTCCCCCTGGCAAGCCGCCAGGGCAGGCCTTCGAGTTTCAGCCTGTGCCAACCCTGGGAATGCTATAGAGTATATGCTAGGGTTGCTACTTTCATAAACTTTTTCAATATACTATTTTTAAGATCATAAATGACTACGATGACAACGATAGAAATAAAGTATACTCACTTTAAAATATCTCTAAAGTAAGAAACAAGTCCACAAAATGCACAATATACGACTTAAATACGTTTTAAATTATTATTTTTACTAAACAACATAAAAATGCATTACTTGTCGTCACAATCCAGCAAATGAACTAACTAAAAACTAAGTAATATGTTAAAAAAATATGGGTAGATTTATGAGTGTCCACGTTTGGGCACGGCGGGTCTATACGGGTTAATAACTACACAAACATAAAAAAAATAAAAACCTTGCAAATAGTAAATTGAACCTCATTCAGTGTCCGCGGGTAAGGTGCCTAAAATGCTGGCGGCATTACCTCGCAAGATTAATAATGACTTTATTCAATATCATCAATATATATGTATATTAAATAATAAGGCAGTAAAAATCGAGTGTCTGTACAGCAAATGTTTTTCAAAAAACTGATAGGGGTGATTAAAACAATAAAAGAAAGAATGAAACGACATGTTTTATGATTTTTGCCTGCCTGTCAATATGTTTGATACTGTTTTTGAATTGAAAATTGACATTTGATTCATATCATATACTATTGTATTGATATTATATTATTAGAATTGTAAATTGACATTTGATTCATATCATATTTTAATGATATTATATTACTAGAATTAGAATTGAAAATTGATATTTGATTCATATCATATACTATTGTAATGATATTATATTACTAGAATTAGAATCGAAAATGTACATTTGATTAATATCATATACTATTGTAATGATATTATATTACTATAATTACAATTGAAAATTGACATTGAATCATATCATATACTATTGTAATGATATTATATTATTAAATTGAAAATTCAAAACGTATAATTTTTTTGAGGTCTACGGTGGATCGCGCTTACCTAGAAGAAACCGGTTCACTCTCGCCTTGAAAATCGCTAGATTGTAGTCATTGGGGAACAGGGAATTCGGCAAGGTATTCTAAAGTTTATCAAATTTTATCATATATACTTTTGTAATGATATTATAATTATAATTTGACTTGCAACTTTGGTGTTATCAATAAATTATTTGTATGTATTTAATACGTTATAACTTCGAAACAACTAAACGGATTTAGTATTGGTACATTCACTAAGCCAAGTCAGAAACCTCTTCCTAAAATTGAGAATATTCGAAACTAAGTTAAAAGTACTGTAGGCAAAAAAAGTACTGCTAGCAAATCCGGTAATCGCATTTAAAATTCTAAAAACTTTCCTTAAACTTTTGACAACCCTACTTTTATGAACTTTCTTTACAAGCTTTCCAGAACGGTCGTTCAAGATTTCGAATTGTACAAACAAATGTACAAAACTTATTGGATAAAGATCTTTTCTGTTTTTTTGTTTTGGTCGGATGGCGGTTTTTTTTTATAATTAGCACCATATAAACGAATTACACTAATGATATTTATAAAGTAAAAGTAAAAATACAAAACAATCAAATTAAAAATTAGAAAAAATCAAAACTATACTTTATCAGTCACACAACATTATCATAGAATTAAATTAAATCTCAATATATATGCAATACAAGATATTATAAGATATGAATTTGAACAATACATAAAAAAAATATAGATTATTCATTTACAATGTAAAATAAATAAATACGGATGACACACGTCTACGGAAATTGTGGTCTTCAAACATGTCGGTTTCCTCACGATGTTTTCCTTCACTGAAAAGCGACATAACTTGAAAAACAAGTCAATGATTCTTCCTCTTCGTATGAGCTAAGTGTGTCGAGTGTATTTCAAGCCACCCTAAGACCTCTTGCTTTAAGACTTGGCTTAACGTAAGTACTAAGACTAACTTCAATTAGGTTCAATTTACTATTTGAAAGGTTTTAAATTTTTTATGTTTGTGTAGTTATTAAAGTTATTTATGATCTTAAAAAAAATATTGAAAGTTAGTAAGGCTAACAGCCAGGACCTACAATTTAACGCGTCATCCGATCGACGCGACTAGATGAAAGTGCCACTAGAAAAATTACAGTCTCGTGCATGGTCACCCATCCCCATTAACTTCGATGATCGCGTCAGATCACCTTAGCTAATCGAACTACAGGATTGGTTTAGTGCCGGGATCAAACCAGGGGCCGTCAGATTGAAAAGCAGACGTTTTCCCAACTAACCTTAAAAAGTTAAAACCCACTGGAAATTATCTCATTAATCATTATTCGACAGACACCATCTGGTGTCCTTCGGTGACATTTTGCCCATCAGTTAATGTCAAGCTACGGGCGGCTGCAGACGACATTGATAGCTAATTGTGATTGACCACCATCATACGTGACGATGTATCACGCTATCACATCGAGGATCACTCCCATAATAAGCAAGTTTAAATTAATAATGTATATAAAATTACTAGCTGACCCGGCAAACGTTGTTTTGCCTCACTTAGAGGTATGAAAAATAGATAATGTAGCTTATATGAGACGTTCGTAGATTTACCATAGCAGCGCCATCTATTGATTACTTACTCAACCCAGTCGAAAGGTATCGACATCTGTTAGAATCATTTGGAGTTAACAGATAATTGTGACTGTCAAAATATAATAACAGAAAATAATTAGCAATAAATTAAAATTGCGACTATAATTTGAGATTTAAACTATCCTATCTCTCAAGTTGAATCGAACTGCACATGGTGTGCGAATTTTATTATAATCGGTTAAGTGGTTTAGGAGTCTATTGAGGACAAACATTGTGACACGAGATTAATATATATTAAGATAAATCAAATAAATAAATAAAAACATCTAACAAATTATGTAGACATACATAGACGCGTCAAACTTCTAACGCCCTGTCGTTTATGCTTTGAAGATAAAAAATCGCTGATAATATTTTTTTTAATACTAGGACATATTTCACACACGGCTGGTTAACCCCATACTGTTTTCTAGTTCGTCTTATGGTTGCTTACACAACTGATATACTACATATACATACATACATATTTTATATAGATACATATTTAATAGCCTAAGATCCCACTGCAGGATTGATGTGCTCATCGACTATTTGTTTAAAACCAAATTTTTGTGTTTATTTATAGTTAAGAGAATATATATTTACTAGGGTGCCTATCAAAATTTGGCCGCTATTATTTTTTTTAAATTATTTTTAATTTATTTTTGGTAAAAAATTTCGTTTATTTATTATTTAAATAAAATAACGTCTACATCACAGCAATTAATATGAAGATTCGAAAAAATCACGGTTGCCGTTGCTCACCTGGCCGCACTTCTTTGCAGCCTGGTGTAAACAGGTATGATTTCGATAAATTTATACGTTCATAACCTATTTTTATGAATTATATGTCAAATTAAAGCTAATTTTTTTCTATTAATTATCATATAAAGTTGCTTAATTAAATCTGGCCGCAAATAAGGGTTGCTGGCTGTTAAAGATAATAAATATTTAAGGTAGAGTGAAAGAGAGTTAGCGCGTAACATCATTTGTCAGACGAGGACAGCGATTGCCGACTGTGCGACGCTTTTAAGCCATTGCGCATGCGTCGAATGCTCAGAATACAGAAAGAACCAGAAACCGTGAGCGCGCCTAATACTGAAGCTACTAAAACTACTCTTAAATAGAGTAGTTTGACGCGCGACCGATCCGATCCGATGGGATCACATTTCACGTGTAGGTAAGTATCGTATTTAAGTATCAACTTTTTTAATTATTGAATAAATTTCTCAGTTTTAAAATTGTCATAGATAATGAGGCATCCATCTTGTTAGTGTTGCCAGTATAAGAGTTTTGATTTACCCTACTTTTTATTACCTCTTGAGGGCTTTTATTCATTGTAGAATATTAATAATTAATTTAATAAAAATTAACCGACTTGAAAAAAGAAAGTATAACACATCAGTGCAGCCCGTGTGTACATAACCAATAGTCCTATTAAATAGTATGTTTATATCTATGAAAAATACCTAGACATAATATTTCATCATTTATCTAAATTTAAATTTTTGTTAATAAGTTCAAATTCTAAGAGACAATATTATATAAAGCTTACTCAGCAAAAAGGAAATTAAATGTATTTTTTTCTAAAGCGTCTTTTATTCAATAAATCTATCAATTTATTGAGACAATTAGGTAGGTACATAATTATAATATAGATTAGGACAATTTTTATTCTATTATTATCTCACCTCCTGGACTCCCAAATTACGCTAAAAACGGACACGTAATGCCTGAGCTAGCAACATTACGCGGGTGGGGGGCAGTGTTTTGTTTTACGCGGCTTCTGGTTCTTCGAGTTCGTAATAAACAATGTTTTATATTTGTTATTGTACATTGTTATTTTATTTGTGCATCTAAAAATTATTATATTAATTAACGTAAAATAGAATTGATAAAGATGAAGTCGTGTTTTTTTTGTAACGAAAAAAGCAATGTACTTGACTTTAATAATATATCATTCCAAAAGTGCTTGCTAATGTTATTGTTTCGTCGTAAAAAAAAATGTAAATATCATGACCTTTTATTTACAATTGACTCTACTAACAATTTTGGATATCATTCAGAGTTTAATTTTTTGTTGCAATTTATAAATTTATCATTTTGAAAAAATTACATATTTTTTGGAGTATTTATTATAAGTCGTCTCTATTTTTCCCCGGTGGTTGAGAACACTAACGTTCGACGCATGCGCAATGGCTTAAAAGCGTCGCACAGTCGGCAATCGCTGTCCTCGTCTGACAAATGATGTTACGCGCTAACTCTCTTTCACTCTACCTTAAATATTTATTATCTTTAACAGCCAGCAACCCTTATTTGCGGCCAGATTTAATTAAGCAACTTTATATGATAATTAATAGAAAAAAAATATCTTTAATTTGACATATAATTCATAAGAATAGGATATGAACGTATAAATTTATCGAAATCATACCTGTTTACACCAGGCTGCAAAGAAGTGCGGCCAGGTGAGCAACGGCAACCGTGATTTTTTCGAATCTTCATATTAATTGCTGTGATGTAGACGTTATTTTATTTAAATTATAAATAAACGAAATTTTTTACCAAAAATAAATTAAAAATAATTAAAAAAATAATAATAGCGGCCAAATTTTGATAGGCACCCTAGTAAATATATATTCTCTTAACTATAAATAAACATAAAAATTTGGTTTTAAACAAATAGTCGATGAGCACACCTATCCTGCAGCGGGATCTCGTACTATAACACCCAGACCGACAGCCAAAAAATTTAGTTCAGCACAAAGATTTTGGCCGTGCCGGGAATCGAACCCGTAACCTTCTGATTGGCAGTCCGGCATGGTAACCATTACGCCAACGAGGTCGTCAATATGAATGGCACTGTTATACAATATCGTTTTAACGCCATGGTATGCAGTTAACAGTCATTAATAATTTGTAATAGGTAAAATAATTTAATTCCAAACCTGCCATATATTAATTGGACAAAGCCGAGTTATGCATTGTCTCGCTTGTTCCATCCAAACCATATTCTTCATGCAACCCTGGTATGGGTACAGTTAGCAACTAAAGTATAATTGACTTTATATAATTTGTAGCAAATACAAAGAGGCAATGCGGCAAGCCTGATGGGCACGTTTGGGCGGGTGTATTAATTTTTATTTTGTTTTTATTATTTTTTTAATTTACTAAATTTTCGTCTTTTCTAAGCTTTGTAAATATTCTTAAGTCCTGTAAAATATAATTATTTTCATAACAAAAATAAATAAAAAAGGTTTTACGATAAATTCGGCACAATATTTTTAATTATTAGTAATTTTTGTAACTATTACTTTTATTTAATTTTAATTTGATAATGATGGATTGATTAAGTTTTGTTATTTAATTATTTTTTTCTTTAATTTTTATGTTATTTTTTGTGTGCTCTATACTATGGATGAAAATCTGAAAATAAATAAATTATTATTATTATTATATATATTTAATTAGCGAATTTAAAAAGCGAGTATAGCACGTCTGCTTTTCAATCAGACGGCCCCTGGTTCGATCCCCCGGCCCTACACCAATGACTTGTATTCAGGTTATGTGTGGATCTGCACTCGCTTTACGGTGAAGGAAAACATCGTGAGGAAACCGACATGTTTGAGGACCACAATATCCGAAGACGTGTGTCATCGGCCAACCCGCACTTGGCCAGCGTGGTGGATTATGGGCTATATATCTCTCTTCATGAGAGAAGGCCCCGAGTCCCAGCAGTGGGAACGTATAGTGGGCTGCTTATGCTTATGCTATATTTAAATAAAGTTTTGAATTTCATTTATTAGATTTGTTTAAACGTTAACTTCAATAAATTTACAAAACCTCTATATAATCATTATGAATTAATTTCGTAGAACCTGATTCTAACATAGCTCCACAATGACTTTGTTTTGAAAACTTTCTAAGCATCTAAGCTTAATAATAATAATAATAATATATTTATTTTCCATAAGCCTTAAGCTATACACATTATATTTCCCAAAATTGCAAGCTGTATTTTATAATAGGTTTGTTACATAATATGTTAGATACTCTTAGAAATGACAAAATTATTTTAGTGGTAACAATATTAAAGAAGACATATAAGAACAACTCATCTAAATAATACAGTAATAATTAAAAGTTTACATTCAAGTTTGTATATAGCAGTGCTTGTGTTAGTCGCTGTGAGTGTTCAATGGACCCCAACCTAGGCGTGAGCCTGTATCTTGGCGGTCCGTTTTACCTTTGTTACCTGGTATGAAGTTCGTACTAATTTAGTTAGTTAAGAGTCGAGAGTTTTCATGCCACCGAGCCACCAGGCGTCTTTTTATGGTTAAACAAATAAAAATAACCATTTATTACAGCAAACAAGATATATAATAGTTTAAAAAGACAAAAACACATACTATTGTTTGTGCAAATACAGCAGTTCTGGGCAAATGTGAAAAATAAATCAAGCGAAAACTTTATTGATTTTTCAAAATCTATTTTTTTAATTTGAAACTTTAACCTATAAAACACGTCACATCAGAGTTTTAAAGCCGTAAGTTTATGCTAATGTGTGTATGTATATGAAGTATATTAGTTGTGTTAGCAACCATAATACGAACTAGAAATGGTTCAGTATGGGGTTAACCAGCCGTGTGTGAAATGTGTCCTAAAAAAAATACTTCTGTTGTTGACTGTACCGCATGGCCCATTCATCATAAGTTCCAGAGACAATAGGACTTCTAAAATGGCCCAAAACGGGCCATCATGGGCCAAAACGCGGGCGTATTTTGCCAGGCCTTCCTTGATAAATGGTAGCTAAGTTACAACCTATTCTGGCATGATGGATAGCTCATAGATGGAGGGAACTAATCTTTGCAAATAAATGTCCCGTCGGACATTAGACATGAGTAGGGTCAGATAGATAAGGTCCAACTTTCCGTGAAGGAAAACATCGTGAGGAAACCATACCATGGTGGTAGGGCCTTTTCTAGTACAAGTTTCTGGTTACAATACTCTTTTCGCTAATCTTATCTTATATCTTTTGATGAGCAATTCTTGTAATTATATTTAATTCATTTATTCCTTAATATATAGCATAACAGAGACATAGTCTCTAAAGCGCTACATTTCCCCACGCGTCACTAATGGTTGGTCCTGCTGCAGAGGAATCTGTAGCGTTTATACTGAGGGCTGAGCTTTTTCCGACGCTAGGGGACACATACTTACATAGTATTTTTTTCATGTTCGTTTTATGTAATTTAAAATAATGTATATGTATGTATTTTCTGTGTCGGAAATAAATGTGTTCTTTCTTTCTTTCTTTCTTTCTTATTTATGTATTTGAATTCCCATATACACTTATGTTATTACACCTCGTCATTATGTTCTTTCTTTGTGTTCTTTCTTGCAATTGGTTGCCTGGAAGAGATCGCTATTAGCTATAAGGTCGCCAGTTAAGCACTAGCTGTTATGTATTTTATGTGTTTTCTGTAATTTGTTCCATTTTTTTTTGTGAGTGTTTTAATAAAGTGTTTATCTATCTATCTTTCTTTCTTTCTGATTGGCAGTCCGGTATGGTAACTTTTACGCCAAGTGTGTTATTAGCACTGATACTGAATTACCCTCACAAAAGTCATTCTCCGGTCCCCATACCATAAGCAGTACAGCAGTACACAATGGTGAGAAAATTTATCGGCTGTTTTCAATTCGGAATGGAAATTCCGCCATTCGAGCAGATAATAAAATGGGGTACGGAATGGAGGCTACGGTACAGGCCTTATTTATGGGGTGTATTGTCTGTGACTGTGTTTTTGGGGTTGTTCTGGTGAATACGGTTATTAGGGAAGGTGATGGGAACTTTGTGTGATATTTTTGTCACTTTTATAGGTATTAAGTTTTCTTTATATTTTTACTAGCTGACCCGGCAAACGTTGTTTTGCCTCACTTATGGGTATGAAAAATAGATAGTGGTGGCGATTCAGCGGCACACACGACTTAACTAAATTTAAAGAAGCCCCGTCTCTTTTCATCTTAGGTGGCCAGAAAGAGACGGCACGTTCTGAACCACAGACAAAACAACTAAAATCACGTCAAATATGGAATGTGCAGGCAGTTTTAGAGGTGATACAAATGAGTGCGGACTAAAGTCGCTTATATTTTCTACATTTGACGTGATTTTAGATGGTTTGACTATGGTGCACAGCGTGCCGTCTCTTTCTGTTCTCCTAAGATGAAAAGAGACGGGGCTTCTTTAAATTTGGTTTAGTCGTGTGTGCCGCTGAATAGCAACCATTGTAGCTTATATGACACGTTCGTAGATTTACCAGATAGCAGCGCCATCTATTGATTACTCACTCAACCCAGTCGAAAAGTATCGACATCTGTTAGAATCATTTGGAGTTAACAGATAATTGTGACTGTCAAATAATAACAGACAATAATTAGCAAGAAATTAAAATGTCGACTATAATTTGAGATTTAAACTATCCTATCTCTCAAGTTGGATCGAACTGCACATGGTGTGCGAATTTTTTTATAATCGGTTTAGTGGTTTAGGAGTCCATTGAGGACAAACATTGTGACACGAGATTTATATATATTAAGATTATTATAAATATTATATTACATTATTTCTCTTCAATATGGCAAGATCCCTAGAGCAGCCTTCGTGGTATAAAGTTGAGGTGTTCAATAAACTTTGCCTCAGTAAGCTTGTGTATGAATTTTGCTCAAACCTCGCGGGAATCGAAGCCGGTCGTTATTCCTTGCCTCCGATATTTATGAATCAATATGGCGCAGAAATTGAGTGGTTTCTCAATAGATAATATTCTACTTGATGGTCGATGTAAGCAATGTCTCATATTAGCGCTGTTCGCCACTGCGGTCGCGGGACGCGGTGCTAGACAAGGACAGAGATATATAGAATCCGTGCGGTAGAGCAGGACCGATGATAATATCCCACTTGATGGGCGATGTAAGCAGTGTCTCATATTAGCGCTGTTCGCCTCTGCGGTCGCGGGACGCGGTGCTAGACAAGGACAGAGATATATAGAATCCGTGCGGTAGAGCAGGACCAATGATAATATCCCACTTGATGGTCGATGTAAGCAATGTCTCATATTAGCGCTGTTCGCCTCTGCGGTCGCGGGACGCGGTGCTAGACAAGGACAGAGCACAGTCTTGTGCATGGTCACCCGTCGAATGAGCTATGGCACATATTTTTAGGAGCTTTATGTCTATTTAACACGTTTTTGAACTTGTTGACTAGACTATAAACACCGTCCGCATCATTGCTTAGCTTCGAAAATCGCGTCAGATCACCTTAGCTAGCCAAGCTACAAGCGCTACCGCGTTTGAGCTAAGTGACTAAACTCTAGTGACGAGTTTTTTTTACATTTAATGGGTTTGCGTTTGATCGCAATTCATGTAAAATATTAATAAGCTACAGTATGAAACTCGACATAATAACGACACTGAAGGGACTATGTATATATTTAATGGCGTAATAGAGAGTGGTCGTTAAATGGAGAGAATGTATCATTGGACTGCCCAATCCAATACAAATGGTTGAGAATTGTGACTGGAGGAAAAATAAAACATAAAAAAAACATTTTTAGTTTTGACATTTTCTACAATTTTGTTTTGATTTGTGTGTTTTGTGTGATTTGTTTTAATTTAAATTTGATTTATATGGAATGTAATTTTGTTCTGAAATAAACTATTTAATAATAATAATAATTGTATGTATGGAATACAAGCTAAACCAACTAAAGCCAATTGATTTCAAAGCTTTAGAGAGTTTGTCGTTAAATCGAGTGACGTTACATGGAGTTTACGCTGGATTAAATGATTTCAGTTGATTAAGTTTTGGTCGTTAAATGGAGAGAATGGAATACAAGCTAAACCAACTAAAGCCAATTGATTTCGACGCTTTAGAGAGTTAGTCGTTAAATCGAGTGACGTTATATGGAGTTTACGCTGGATTAAATGCTTTCAGTCGATTAAGTCTTGGTCGCTAAATGGAGAGAATGGAATACAAGCTAAACCAACTAAAGCCAATTGATTTCGACGCTTTAGTGAGTTTGTCGTTAAATCGAGTGACGTGACATGGAGTTTACACTGTATATTGAGATCTGAGGTGGAGCGCGCTTACCTAGAAAAAACCCATTCACTCTTGCTATGAAAATCGCCAGGTTACAGTTTTCAATGGAAATTTCTGTTAATCTGGTGACAAAACTATTCTGTATTTGCCAGCGTCTAGTTTGAACGCAGTGCAGTTGAGTGCATAGATAAAATGATGCCCCTTAACGCGTTGAGTCACTGGGATGGAATATTGATAAAACTCAACCGAAAATACTCAAACCAAAGCATATGACGAAATCTTATATAATGATTGGTTGGTGGTTGGTAGCTAACATCTGAAATGTACAAAAATTTTATTATACAACAACAAAACAAAACTAGTAGTAATGATAAAAATAAATTTAAACGTCATGTTTTTAATTATTTGTTTTGTGGTTGCCTGAAAGAGATCGTTTTTAGCGACAAGGCTGCCATTTTTGGCACTAGTTTTAAGTTTCTTATGTAAAAATTTAATAGTAAGTGAGTGAAATAATTAAGATTCTATCTGTCTATTTATCTACTATTAATATCTAAGGGTACCCAAATAAATTAGCCTTATGCACACGAGTATATACAAATGTACAACTAAATAAATTTAAACATAACGAAATATTTTTTATTTGTTTTTACAAAAGTTTTTTTTAAGAATAATAAACTGAAAATTATTTACAAAGGATAGTAAAAACGAAAATTTTGTGAACTTAAAAAAAAATAACAAAACAAAAGTTGAAAAGACAAAAGACCCGCCCAAGCGTGGCCAAAATAAAAAAAAATAATGATTTACAAATAAAAAGAGTTACCTATCAGATATCTGACTTGGCTGGGAAGTTTTGAAGTATGTGATTTTTTATAATTTTTTTTAGATAATAGAGACCCTATATGCGCGATCCTGGATCGCACAAGACCAATTATTTTCTGTTATCTATCAATACCAATTACCAATATTATAAAGATTGATTTTGACGTGACAACGTCTTAAATTAGGTTGCGGCTGGGAGTCACTTATGAAAAAGTGTAACGCCCGGTAACGTTACGATGAGTCACCGAACGAGAGAGAGGCCCGCCGAATGCCTTGCGTCTCTCTCCCACTCAACTATGATCGGTCTGCCGCGCGCGCAGCACGCGGCAGACGTTGTCACGTAAAATCTTCGCCCGTAAAACCGACTTTACAGGCAACCATTTTTTTGAGTGTTTCTTTATTTGACGCGACTATTCTCCGAATCTACTGGACCGATTTGAAAATTTCTTTCACCGTTGGGAAGCTGCATTATCTCCGATTAATGGGCTATATTTTGTTTCTCTTTGCTACTCAGATTATTTTAGTGTCCATGCAAAGACGAGATGGGATGCTAGTTCTTACACGCTTTATATTAGCTTCACCTGTATGTTTGTTTGTAACCGACTTCTTTGGGCGCGATTTTGACCCACTTTAAACGGCCAGATTTCGTTGAAACTTTGTAGATTTATTGAGGACCGATGACAATATACTAATTTGATAAAATTATTCCATTTTTTGTATTTTTGTTTGTATGTTTGTTTGTAACCGACTTCTTTGGGCGCGATTTTGACCCACTTAAAACGGCCAGATAAGCGTGTTTTTTAGTTTTTTTATACTACTATTATTTTTAAAGCATATTTAGTTTCTTAAAAAAGCCAGGGCAGAATTAAATAGGCTGTATGCGACCTCGCGCGAAGCCAACCTAGTTAAATAATTAAAAAAAAACCACCGCCACAGCAATGCTGTCCCCATTCCACAAATATCAGGCTGAATAAAACATCTCGCTTTGATGTCGACGAATTAAAAAGTTGAAAATACCGCGAAAATATGACAGTTTTCACGTTTTTGAATTTCGAATTGGAATTATGAAAATTTGGAATTGACGCTTTGATTCAGTTTTTTTTTGGTTTTCGTGCATTATTTAACTTCTGTTTTTTTCTTTTTTCAAGAATTGTTTTGTGGGTCGGATGACACGTTAAATTGTAGGACTCGGCTGTTTGTCTTAGTACAAGCAGGCCTGTGTCACTCCGCGTGTAGGTGTTAAAAACATACCTACGGGCGGCGGCCACTCCGGAGTGGCCAATCTAGTAGGCTGCCACAAGCGAACGAAAACACACGCGTGCGCGCTATATGTTCGACCACGTTCAACTTAATTATTTGCGAAGTACTAGTTATTATTCTGTGTTATTTGATTGATTCATTGTACAATTGATATGTATATAAGCATAATAAACAGATACAAGCGATTTTTTATCTAATAAAGTTCTAAGTTTAAACAACGCATAATTGGCAATAACTCTCGACACCGAAGTTTGACCACTTAGCTCATACGAAGAAGAAGAGTAAATTAAAACTGCAACTGTGTCGAAATTGGGTATTTAAAGATGATTAATCTCGTCACAATGACGTCACATCCGGTAATGTTTGTTAGTTTATGTCCGCTACTTCCGGTGCGTTAGATTTTTTTCTGATCTATCTCGCTTTCTTGTGGTGAATTGAAAACATCGTACTATTTATTATTCTGGTTTGGAAATTACCCAAAGTATATTTAGAGCTGTGAAGTATCCTACTAATATTATAAATGCGAAAGTTTGTGAGTACAAATAAACAAATAGTTTGTTCAGTACAAATACAGGGGTGAAACGTACCATAACTAATCTTAATATATATAAATCTTGTGTCACAATGTTTGTCCTCAATGGACTCCTAAACCACTTAACCGATTATAATAAAATTCGCACTCCATGTGCAGTTCGATCCAACTTGAGAGATAGGATAGTTTAAATCTCAAATTATAGTCGCAATTTTAATTTATTGCTAATTATTGTCTGTTATTATTTGACAGTCACAATTATCTGTTAACTCCAAATGATTCTAACAGATGTCGATACCTTTCGACTGGGTTGAGTAAGTAATCAATAGATGGCGCTGCTATGGTAAATCTACGAACGTGTCATATAAGCTACACTATCTATTTTTCATACCCCTAAGTGAGGCAAAACAACGTTTGCCGGGCCAGCTAGTTGTATTATAAAAATCAATAAACCGTTTTAGTTTTGCTAATATTATGTAATGTATAAATGGCGGCATCTGGATCTGGCAGTTCGTTTGTTTATTATTATTATTCACAAAGTGAATCGGGAACGGATATCGTTAAACTAAACGCAATTTGTGACAGTTTATTGATAGCAGTCACTAGATTTATGTAAAGATAATAACTGTGAACGCCTGAGTCAATAGATTATATAGAATATATTCTTAAATATAAAATTTCCACGTCACAAGTTAGTTACCGTACTCCTCCGAAACGGCTTGACCGATTTTTAGCAAATTTTATATGCGTATTTAGTAGGTCTGAGAATCGGGTACTATCTATTTTTAAAGGCAAAACAAAGTTTGCCTGGTCAGCTAGTCTAATATATAAAATTTCCATGACACAATGTTAGTTACCGTACTCCTCCGAAACGCTTTGACCGATTTTTACCAAATTTTATATGCGTATTCAGTAGGTCTGAGAATCGGCTACTGTATATTTACCATACCCCTTTTTTATAAATACATAGAAATAATTTATAAGGCGAAACATAGTTTGCCGGGTCAGCTAGTAGATATATAAAATTTCCATGTCACAATGTTAGTTACCGTAAGGTAAAGGCACCTATTTCCGCGGTATTTTCACCAAAACTTGAAAGGATATTGAATATTAGGCATTAACTGAACCTTTCTAACAGATTGGCTATTTTTATTAGAAGCTTTATTGTTTTTCCTTTTTAAATAGACTATATATTTCATAATTAGGTTAAACTTTGTATTTAAAATTAAATTAAATCTGAAAAAAGTCCTAAGCACCTAATTCCGATGTAAAAATCCTTATTCCGATGTATTTGGTCCTTAATTCCGAGTGTACAAAATAGAATCGGTAGGAATGATACATGTTGTTCAAAAAATTACGACTTATTTATTAACATTAATTATTTATTAATCACATTATTATTATCAATATGGCTCCTAAAGAGCTACATTGAACTGTTTGTTACAATTTGTTGACTTCTTAACAATGAGAACTTTTTGATCCGTGTAATAGCATTTTGGAGATTGTCTTCTGTATATTTTATTCTAGGCTTCATTATCCTATAACCAAAAAAAAAAATATTATTATAATAAAAATTAAACAAAGAAGTGAGCTATATACAACGTGTTGCTTTGCATTCTCGCCAAATTTGTAGAGGTAAGTATACTCCAATAGCAGACCATGAATAAACGATGGCGCAACCTTGAGATGGAGAAAAAAAACATCTCTTCCATACAAAAAATTCGTTGATCGTCGACAAAATATATGAAACAGCAAATGACTTTTTTTTTCGATTTCAAGGTTGCCCATAGTTTATTCGTGCTCTGCTAGTGGAGTAAAACTACCTCTTCACATTTGCAAAGCAACATGTTGTATATTAATCAAATCTATCCAGTAATACAAACGTCTTAATATAGGGCTCTCTGCCAAGCAAGGCATTATGTAAAATAATAGTAATAAGTACATACATTTGTATTTGAAAATTATTCATAAACGTTTACCGCTATCTTTCTTAGTTTGTGATAGTTACTAATGATTATGATAGGAGAATAGTAATTTTTTAAATTTTTATTTAGTTTTTGCATTTACTAAAACTAAATAAAACTACATTGTTACCTGTACAAGTTGTGAACACTCTGTATTTTACTTGAGTCTGTGCCGCGGAATTACGTGCGTATAGACCTTATCCCGACCTACTGTACATCGGAATAGCGTTTCATATGAAAAAATCATGTTTCCTAATTCCGAGTACTAAAAAATGTATAAATTTTTCATATTTTTTATACAGAAAAAATCTTATTTGCAATATCGTCGTAAATATATATATTACTTGCTAACACTTATATTAGGTTAAATATGAACTTTAATTTTCTTTCTTATCTTTTCCATACAACGAATTAATAAAATAGGTAAATAAGTCATCTATTACATGCTATCATTAGTGAATGTGATGCAAAAACTTACCTCGGAAATAGATTTTAATATTCATTTAATATTTAATTTGTCAAATCCAAACTGAGATACCCTTAATCATAAAAACAACCCAGAAAATCAAAATATAGATCATGTCTATGAAATCGTTATTCCGCGGTATAAATCGTAATTAGGAACTGACTAAAATATTTAGCACCTAATGCCGAGGTAAATTCGAAATACATTTGGGGCTTAATTTACTCAGAAAAATGCACAAAAGTTAAGTGTTTTAGATTAAAAACATATTTTTTAAATAGTTTAACACAAAGAAGTAAACACAGAGTACAAAAATAACGAGAAAAACACTATTTAAAAAAACATGGTATTCACGTGCACAGGGTCCAAAATGTATGAAGCTTGCGTTTGAACCAGCTGCTGTCGCTTTTCTAACCGATTATTTCAAACTGTTTACACATGACACCACTTTTTTGATGATATAACTACGCAAAGATATATTATCTATTGAATGGAAAATCTTGCATTAATTTTCATTACTTAAATCTCTTGTAAGCGCTATTTTTCTAAATACCTCGGAATATGGTGCCAATTCCAGAACCCCTCGGAATAAGGTGCCTTTACCTTACTACTCCGAAACAACTTGACCGATTTTTACCAAATTTTATATGCGTATTCAGTAGGTCTGAGAATCGGCTACTATCTTTTTTCCATACCCCTAAGTGATAAATATTTTTCACTATTTTTTTTTTATTCATAGAAATAATTTATACGGTAATACAACGTTTGCCGGGTCAGCTAGTTCATTTATAATATTTATGATTTGATTTTATCCTCCCCGCCCCATTCCACCATCGGACGAGTAGAGAAACACCAAGGCGGCACCGTTATACTGTGGAGGTGCCTAAGTCGCGTACTAAGTGGTTTGCCTCCACCTTCATTGTGCGTACCGCCAAGGTGTGGAATTCTTTGCCAAATTCCCTGTTCCCTGATAACTATAATCGAGCGGTTTTCAAGGCAAGAGTGAACCGGTTTCTTCTGGGCAAGCGCGCTCCACCTTAGATATTGCAATATCGCTTACCATCAGGTGAATTGTGATCAAGCGCAAGCCTCAGCCCAAGAGTAAAAAAATAAATAATATCTATGTAATCATTATATTGTTTTGTTCCAGGTACTTAACTATATTCAATCTTCGGATTTTGATGGGAGGTGTCGAGTGATAAGTACATTTTGATAAATTACATTCGTTTTATCTATTTCTTAATATTGTAACGCCTCTAGCTCGGCTAGCTAAGGTGATCTGACGCGATCATCGAAGCTAAGCAACGGTCGATGCGGTCGATGCGGACGGTGTTTGGATGGTTGACCATGCACAAGACTGTCGTTTTTCAAGTGGCATTTTCATCTGGGCGCTACCGTAGGTCGGATGACACGTTAAATTGTAGGTCCCGGCTGTTGGTCTTAATACAAGCAGTCGTTAAACCAACATACGTTAAAGGCAAGTAACACTACAATAATTACTTAAGACTTAAAAATACTAGTTAGATTAAATTAAATAAAATTACATATTTAATAAAATAAATATTCTACCCCATTAAATACTTCACACATTAGCACTTGTTTTTCATATCTATTACATTTAGAATACTACTTTTTACACGTGAATGACGACTGTGCAAGCACCATATTAATATTGGCTTAAATTATAAAAGGAATTACTTTCACAAAAACTCTTTATTTTCTGTTTAAACAAACATACATATATTCATATTTGTTATTTTCTCTTGCAACTTGTTGTACATTAATATGTTTGTATAACATCTACTTTATGCTCAAGACCAAAGAGATATTTACTCCATAATGAGCCATGTACAAACTGTATACTTTTAGGTATGTATTTTTATGTTCTCAAGATTTATTTTTAATTATTTTTTATTTATATCATTCGGTTTTAAGTTGTAAACTTGTATATAAATAAATGTGGATTATTGTTAAATTTTAGTATGAATTAAATGTCAAACAATTTTATTAAAATTCATGTATTAATAATCTATATTCAAATTTCAAATTTCGAACCCCCATGTCTACTTGAGACCTTTATCTCCTCTATGCTCAAGACCAAAGAGTAAAGAATAAAAGCGCAGATATGACACGAACTGTTCCATATTCAATATTCATTCAGTCTGAAGCTCCATCGATGGCGTTTGAAGGAGTCAGCACTTCAACTGAAGTATCTCTTGACAAGACTTACCGGATATCCGGCGTGGAGATTTTTGAAGTTGGCAACTTTTGAAGTGTCACCTAATCGAGACGTCCCGTGTTACTTGAGTTAATCCGGAATAAAAGTAGCTTGTATGTTTATCCAGGATCAAAACTACGAGTATCTTCTTCATCTTCTTCTTTACGCTAAAATTGGCCGTTTTAGTGTGCTGAAGTAACAAATATACACACACACACTTACATATTATATACAAACTATCGCCTTCTTAAACTTTAAATGGACGATTTTTGTTTCACGTTTGTTCTACATTTGACGTGATTTTAGTTGTTTTGTCTGTGGTTCAGAACGTGCCGTCTCTTTCTGGCCACCTAAGATGAAAAGAGACGGGGCTTCTTTAAATTTAGTTTAGTCGTGTGTGCCGCTGAATCGCCACCATTATCTTTATATATCAAAGAGTAGAGTTACTTCCATACAAACATACATATAGCTGACTGAATTTTTTATGGCTTCAAAGCTTTCTTTCTAAGGCTTCTATTGAATACTTATTACTATTTCCCATGAATAAAACGTGTCACGAGGTCAACGTAATTACTTGTAAAGTTTCCTAGTTGTACTGAGCAAGTAGTGAGGCTTCAGTGTCAACAAATCAAAAAGATAATAAGACAGTCAAAATTTAGTGTCTGTACATTAAATATTTATACAAAAAACTGATAGGGAGCGACGACGTCGTTTGCGTAATGGTTACAATGCCGGACTGTCAATCAGAAGGTTCCGGGTTCGATTCCCGGCACAGCCAACATCTTTATGCTAAACTAAATGTTTTGGCTGTCGATCTGGGTGTTAAATATGTATGTATGCGTATGTAATATATTCGTTGTGTTAGCAACCATATATATATATTTTTATACACATTCACACACGGTTGGTTAGCCCCATACTGAGCCATTTCTAGCTCGTATTATGGTTGCTAACACAACTGATATACTACATACATATTATATATAAATACATATTACAAACTAGAAATGGTTCAGTATGGAGCTAGCCAGCCGTGTGTGAAATGTGTTGAACAAACAAGAGTAAGAAAAAAAACAATTATTAGTTGTTTTGTTTGTCTGTCTTTCTGTCTAATACTAACATTAAAATTTTAACTAATATTTAATGGGAGCCTCCATACAACAAACGTGTTTTTGTCGTTTTTACGTACGTACGGAACCCTTAATACGCGAGTCCATCTCGTACTTGGCCAATTTAAATATAACCTCCGTAAATAGCGGCATGCGTAAGCGACACCTAACGACCATAACATGCCTCATATATCTTACCTTAAGTGCCCATACAAGTACACTCACACATACACACACACAGTGACTTCAGTGCTGTGTACAGTGCTATATGAAATACTCGTATTACATCTTAATACATATAAATCTCGTGTCACAATGTTTGTCCTCAATGGACTCCTAAACCACATAACCGATTATAATAAAATTCACACACCATGTGCAGTTCGATCCAACTTGAGAGAGGATAGTTTAAATCTCAAATTATAGTCGAAATATTAATTTATTGCTAATTATTGTCTGTTATTGTTTGTCAGTCACAATTATCTGTTAACTCTAAATGATTCTAACAGATGTCGATACCTTTCGACTGGGTTGAGTAAGTAATCAAAAGATGGCGCTGCTATGGTAAATCTACGAACGTGTCATATAAGCTACACTATCTATTTTTCATACCCCTAAGTGAGGCAAAACAACGTTTGCCGGGTCAGCTAGTATTTATATATTTTAATGTTGGTTATTTTTAATGTTACGTAGCGCCTGTAGCTCGGCTAGCTAGGGTGATCTGACTCGATCATCGAAGCTAATCAACGGTCGATGCGGACAGTGTTTGGGTGGGTGACCATGCACAAGACTGTCGTTTTTCAAGTGGCATTTTCATCTAGGCGCTACCGTGGGTCGGATGACACGTTAAATTGTAGGTCTTAGCTGTTAGTCTTAGTATAGATGTCGTTACGTTTTAGCAAGTCGTCGTAAGTTCTGGTATAAAAGTCCTTATTTAAACGTCGTCAAAACGTTAAGCCAAGTCAGAGGCTTTCGGGTGTCTTGAAAACTCTCGACACCAGAGCTTGGCCACTTAGCTCATATGAAGAAGAAGAATGTTGGTAGATCATTGTCTAATGCTCGCCTGGCTAACAACCAGTTCAAGTGAAAAATCTGCCGTCAAGCAGATTTTATGTCTGTCTGTCTGTCACTAGGCTGTATCTGATGATGTTACTCTATTAACACTATAACAATAAAACTATAATAATTAGCCAAGTGTGAGTTAGGCTCGCACACGAAGGGTTCCGAACTAATATCTATATAAATGAAAAATATGGCAAAAACAGTTTTTTATATGGGAGGCCTCTTTAATTATTCATTTTATTTTTACTATTTATTTCAAAAAGGCAGCAAATTTAGTTCATGACAAAGATGTTGACCGTGCCGAGAATCGAACCCGGGACCCTCTGGCTGATAGTCCGGTATGGTATCTATTACGCCAACCAGATTAATAGTCTTCTCAATCGATATATAATTTAAAAGAAATAATCTTTCAAACGCTAGACCAACCCGCTCTTGTCCAATTATTAGTATATTATTCCATTTTACTTTTTACACGCTTTATATTAGCTTCACCTGTATGTTTGTTTGTTTGTTTGTAACCGACTTCTTTGGGCGTGATTTTGACCCACTTTAAACGGCCAGATTTCGTTCAAACTTTGTTGATTTATTGAGGACCGATGACAATACACTAATTTGATAAAATTATTACATTTTTTTGTATGTTTGTTTGTAACCGACTACTTTGGGCGCGATTTTGACCCACTTTAAACGGCCAGATTTCGTTGAAACTTTGTAGATTTATTGAGGACCGATGACAATACACTAATTTGATAAAATTATTACATTTTTTTGTATTTTTATTTGTAACCAACTTCTTTGGGCGCGATTTTGACCCACTTAAAACGGCCAGATAAGCGTGTTTTTTATTTTTTTAACTATTATTTTAACAGAATGTTACGGGTAACTCAGTATAATCTTTGCCACAGTTCACGTAGCAAGCCATACTAACTACGTCAGTATCTATGGCGCGCCGTAGCAAGGTCTACGAGTGTAGCAGATGCGTAGACAAGCTACGGCGTAGCTAAGTTATGACGTCATTCGTAAGGGTTGTGAACTTACTATGGAATATCTAGGGTTTGTTTAGTTTAGGCCAGTTAGGACTCTTATGCTTAGTATTAGAATGTAGCCCATATAGATAGATAGATAAACTCTTTATTTAGCAGTTTATAGGTACAACTCAAAATAAAAAGTAACAACACAAAATTATTTACAATGTGCCACAAAAGGCGGCCTTATCGCTAACAGCGATCTCTTCCAGGCAACCTTTGGATGGTAAGGAGTTGAAAGAACGAGAATAAAGAATATTTATACTAATAATTATGATGGAGGACTTAAAAAAAACTTAAGTTAATATCATTATATTATAACTGTAATATAATATACTTAGTCAGGTCATAAGTTCTGTCACACAATAAAAACTTTTGAATTTTGATTGCTGGCCACAAAAATAATTATTGAATTTGAATGCCCAATTTTTCATGAAAATAAAAATATGTACTTTTTAGAATTTTCCTCATTTTTAAATATGGAATGGACACTTAAAGAAGACCGTGTCGGGGCTATTGCATTGCATCGTTGCGGTTACGCGCCAATTCAGATTTTCGACTTACTGAAAAATTTGAATATAACCAAAAGATTCATTGTATCGTACCATAAAACGATACAATGAAGACTCTAGTGTAGATGACAGATCAATAAGTGGTCGACCTCGCTCTGTTAGGACTCCAGCAGTGATAAAAGCTGTGAAGGCGCGAATTCAAAGAAATCCCATACGTAAGCAGAAACTGTTGGCCCTTCAGATGGGGCTAAGCAGGACCACGGTGAAAAGGGTGTTAAATGAAGACTTAGGGCTTAGGGCATATCGAATAAAAACAGGATATCGTTTGGACGTTTGTTTAATGGTCCTGAGACTGAAGAGATGCCGCGCTTTGTTGAAGCGGTACGCAGGAAAAAAGCGTCGGGAAATTCTTTTTTCTGATGAAAAAATTTTAACCATTGAAGAGAGCTACAACAAACAAAATGATAAGGTGTACGCACACAGCAGCGAAGAAGCAAGCAACCGTATTCCGCGTGTCCAACGAGGTCATTTTTTTATAATATTCTCGATCGTGGTTTGGCTGGGAGTCTCTTATTGGGACTTAACTGAGGTACATTTTGTGAGAAAGGCGTAAAAACGAATGCAGTTGTGTATCAAAACACAGTCCTCAAGAACCTTGTGGAACCTGTTTCTCATACCATGTTTAATAACAGGACCTGGGTATTCCAACAAGATTCTGTGCCAGCCCATAGAGCGAAAAGCACACAAGACTGGCTGGCGGTGCGTGAAATCGCCTTCATCCGACACGAAGACTGGCCCTCCTCCAGTCCAGATTTGAGTCCGTTAGATTACAAGATATGGCAACACTTGGAGGAAAAAGCCTGCTCAAAGCCTCATCCTGATTTGGAGTCACTCAAGGCATCCTTGATTAAGGCAGCCGCCGATATTGACATGGACCTCGTTCGTGCCGCAATAGATGACTGGTCGCGCAGATTGAAGGCCTGTATTCATAATCGCGGGGGTAATTTTGAAAAAACTTTATTACCATAAAAATCTATGTTTTATCAAGTTTATTTTGATATATAAATGGTTACATAAATATTAAACATGTCTAAATTATCTCATATTACACATGTGACAGAACTTATGACCTGACTAAGTACATAAATATATATTCATAATCTTTCTTATATATAAAATTTCCGTGTCACAGTGTTTGTTACCGAACTCCTCCGAAACGGCTTGACTGATCATTACCAAATTTCATATGCGTATTCAGTAGGTATGAGAATCGGCCAACGTGAAACGTTTTTACCCCTAAGTGATAAGGGTTGTTCACCCTAAAATATATTTTTTTATTTTTTCGACGATTTTTTTTTATTTGAATCTACACTAATATTATAAAGAGGAAAACTTTGTTTGTTTGTTTGTTTGGTTGTAACGAATAGGCTCAAAAACTACTGGACCGATTTTAAAAATTCTTTCACCATACGAAAGCTACATTATCCACGAGTAACATGGGCTATATTTTATTTTGGAAAAAAATAGGGTTCCGTAAGATATTTGGATTTTTCGGACACAAACTGAAAAAAATCAACCAAAGAAGTTACTTATTTTGCGTACGCTGCCTAAACTACAAAAGATAGAACCATAAAATGTTCTAATTAATTGTAGATCTTATAAATATCTACAAAAAAGTCCGCGACACACTATACCTATCTATGTCGAGTGAGGTACAACAACCACATTTTTATTTCAAAATCTTGATTTTTTTTGGACTACATTTAAACGCGTTTATTTTACTCATGCTATTAATCCTTATCAAATTTTATTTAATTTTATTTCATCAATAAGAACAATTTGTGTTGATAATATTTGGTCCTTGAATGATTAAAATTGGACGTTTGGTTTCGAAGTTATGGTGAAATTAAAATATTACGATTTTTGCTGCACGGCCCGTTGCGAAGAGGGCGCGTGCGGGGGAGGGGTGTTAAGATCTATGAGTAAGGTACCCGCGCGGCTCAGTCGCGAGGTCGGCTGCCTACGCAGCGGTCGTGCGCGAACTCTAATAATTTAAGGGATTTTTTTTATTTTGTTCTCTTAACTACACATACGCAAAAGTTCTTCTCAGTCTAAACTAAACTGTTGTCTAATATATAATACTAGCTGACCCGGCAAACGAGGTTTTGCCTCACTTAAGGGTATGAAAAATAGATAGTGTAGCTTATATGACACGTTCGTAGATTTACCATAGCAGCGCCATCTATTGATTACTTACTCAACCCAGTCGAAAGGTATCGACATCTGTTAGAATAATTTGGAGTTAACAGATAATTGTGACTGTCAAATAATAACAGACTATAAAGAACAATAAATTAAAATTGCGACTATAATTTGAGATTCAAATTAACCTATCTCTCAAGTTGGATCGAACTGCACATGTGTGCAAATTTTATTATAATCGGTTAAGTGGTTTAGGAGTCCATTGAGGACAAACAATGTGATACGAGATTTATATAAATTAAGATAAGATTATTAATATCATATGTATGTTTTTTATTATTCTTTATTGTACACTACGTCCTTCTGTAGTCGTTTATAAATTCCTTTCCATCCAAAGGTTGCCTGGAAGAGATCGCTTTAAGCGATAAGGCCGCCAATTGTGGCACACTAATTTTAAGTTATTTGTCTTTTACTGTGCCTTTTTTATTTATGTGTCCAATAAAGAATTATAAAATTTCCATGACACAATGTTAGTTACCGTACTCCTCCAAAACGTCTTGACAGACTCTTTTTACCAAATTTCATATGCGTATTCAGTAGGTCTGAGAATCAGCTACTATATATTTTAAGGCAAAACAACGTTTGCCGGGTCAGCTAGTTTTATATAAAGTGGCATTAAAAAATACATATAACCCTAAATTTTTACTTTTTTATCATCAACCCCTATCTTTTTATGGCCATTTTAGTAAATTTCTGTGTCACAGTGTTTGTTGCCGTACACCTCCGAAACGGATTGACTGATCTTTACCAAATTTTATATACGTATTCAGTAGGTCAGAAAATCGGCTACTATCTATTTTTTATACCCCTAAGTGATAAGGGTTGATCACCCTTAAACATTTTTTTTTAATTTTCCGACGAATTTTTTCATTTTGTTGTTGTATTAAGTGGCATTAAAAAATACATACAACCCTAATTTTTTTACTTTTTTATCATCATTCCCTATTTTTATGGCCAATTTATTCATGGGTATTTTATTCATTTTTCATCTCGCTTGATAACTGATCAAATATATTATCTAACTGTACTTCGAGTAAAAATCCTTATTTTTTTTTTGAAGAAAATAACTAACAAAATTTAACCTGATATACTTATGCTTATGAATATTACCAATCTTAAATACTTAAAATTTGCCGCGCCTTTACTTTTACTGGTGAGTGAAATGCCACACTATGCCATAGACCGTAGTCGGTCTCCTGTTTTACTTACAAAATTCTTCTTCACAGACTTCTCTCACTGTTTACACAAATTTGGACTTTCGTTATTGTTTATGTATCGTATGTAGTAGTATTGTTAACAATTAACATTTTGCTATATCAATGTAACTCTCTTAACTTAACCGCGGCTCCACCCGCGTGTAAGTCGCTTTATTGCCTAACCTCTCCTGCACATGACTGTTGTAAAAAAATGTATTTTCATCTGTGCGCTACTGTGGATCGGATTATACGTTAAATTGTAGGTCCTCTTAGCACAAACAGTCGTTAAACTAAGGCAGAGGCTTGAAAAACTCTTGACAACATAACTTGATCACTTAGTTCTTACGTAGAAGAAGCTATAAAATTTGATGTACTAATAAACTAGACCCCAAACGTATGAGCAAAAAATTTTCAACAAATATGATGATGACACTACAAATATTATGTAATTTGTTCTGCTTTGGACTTCTTTATGCTCAAACGGCTCGAACAAATATGCTAAAAATTTTGAATACCTAAAACTTTAGAAAAATATCATTACCTACTAACCTTAAAAATTGTACAATGAAATTGTATTATACAAATAACAGACTTCAAAATCATACCTACATTTATAAATTCTAACTGTATCTAAAAAGTGAAAAATCATTTTATGCCTACACATAAGTACCATCGAAGACTTTATTTGATTAACTTATAAACATGCTATTTTAAATTTTTATTTATCCTGTATTCTTGGCGTCGGTGCCATCTAAGAAGAACAAATTAATGTTTGTTAAAATAAACACTATTAAATAGATATGATTGAACATAATATTTTTTGGCGTTTATTACTTTTATATTCCCTTAACCTTTGTTCATGGCGCTCCATACCCATCTCACGCATATACCATACACACATATAATAAGTAAGTAACATTTTAATTATACTAGAATTTGTCTAGAAACTAGAATAAAAATAATTAATACGGCAGAACAACGTTTGCCGGGTCAGCTAGTAAATATATAAATATGTATGCATGTAGGTCGGCTAACTAAGTTTATCTGACGCAAAAAATCGCTTAAGCAACGGTCGATGCTAACAGTCTTTTGATGGGTGACCAAGCAAAAATCTGCCTTAAGAAAATGGGATTAATGTCTTGGTGCTGCCATGGGTCGGCTGACACCTTAAATTGTAGGTCCCGGCTGTTAATCTTAGTAGTCAAAGGCATCCGGGCAGCTTAAAATCTATCTAAACCAGAGCTTAGCCGCTTGTTCACAAGTTGAAAAATAATACGACGAAGAATTAATAATATTGTTACAGAATTTTAGATAGCTATCCAAAGGCTCAAGTCTCTGGATAACGATGAATTCCGTTGGTTCCTTTGAACTCGTAAAATATTAAAAACTCTTTGAAGTTCATTTGTAAATTATATACATATACAAATACTATAAGTAAGTTTTCGAATCATATTTATGTTTTATTTGTCACTTTTTATACTCAGCAGTAGTTTCTTATACTTCTGCAGACAAACAGAAACCTAGCAATAAAAAAAAACTAGATGATTAAATTCGGCACGGATTTATAGTAGAAAAAACCAAGAAAAAGTTCTTTAATCAAAATGCAGCTCTAAATTAACACAAATACTAATGTTAATCCTGCTTACAATTAGAAGCTAAATACTTATTCCCGTGCTAAGCCAGTTGCAGTCAACAAGTCATCAGTTACGTCACATACACGCGTCCCGGCTGAATGATTGCATCGTCATTAGTCGCAGGCTGCATGCGTGTAGAGATGTCACTGTCATATATGTCAGTGGTGAATCATAGAGGAATTAATTTTAGTTTGTTTCTCAGAGTAACGACTAAAGCATAGAGGGAGCGTACAAATTAGGGACAAATTACGATATATCCAAGCTCTTCTCTCTTATGATGCAGATTGTACACTTAAAAGAGACAAAGACATATGTATTTATCTATGCTTAAAGCTAAATGGACATACCGAAATTGTCCAACGGTCACACTTGATCTCTTATTATACGATCAATTAAAAAAGCACAATTGATGCTTAGAATTAATTTTCAAAAAAGTGATTTGGTAATTTGTGAGATTATGTTAAGCTAGTGATGTAGATACTTTTTATCGATACGATAATTTTATGCCCATAAATTGGAGAAGATATCATTTTCTTTTTTCAGTATGCCTCCAAATGAGAAAAACAATTGGTGTAAAGCGAACACGAATTAAATGTCGCACACGTGTTCAGAAGCCCACATAGATTAACATATATTGTGCAATTCCAACAATATTACATACATACATTTTGAATTGATAATCTTTTTTTATAAGTCGGTAAAAAGAAAAGTAAGATGATTTCATGCTTTGGAAGGAAAGATAAGCTGCGAACTAATTTACATTGGAGCTTGGAAAGCGGTTAAAAAATCTGACAAATCAGTGTTTGGTTAAACATTGCAGCTAACACGACAAGAAGAAGAATAGGATTATCATGTAAAAGCCTGTTGGAACCAGAGCAAGGTTTTTTAAACAAACAATGTATTCTTTATTTTTATCGTCCATTGAATTTATGATATGACAATAATGTACATATAGTCTTGCAAACGAAACATGAGACTCGAATTATTTGCAAACTTTTTATATGGCAACGCTTATTAATCTCAACGTCAATATCCAAAACAAGATGGCGTGTTGTTATGATTTTGTTAAACACTAATTTCTCAGCGAAAATTGAAAAAAATCATCAAAAGTGGAGTACGGGAGTTGTTGTTCGGCGTGATCTAAAAGTATCATAAAAAACAACAAGAAAAAGAATTGAAATTCAGCGTAATTTCAACGAGAACAAGATTGTTTACATGTGGTGTTTGATTTCTCAGGTTAGTATGACGCTACTAAGTGGATACTTTGTTTTAATTCGTATTTACTATTTATCTTTTTGCATGAAGTACCTAATTATCTATTTCACATTCTTGTATCATTAATCAAAACCTTCCCACCTTCCTAATAATGCATTTTGGTTATTTATCCTACCATAAAATGTTACATTGTAATTTTAACACATTTTTTTCTTTAATAGGTTTAACAGGTTTTTCTTAATCTGGATTCTGCCATTGAGCTGATATGAAGTTCGGGTAAACGCAAAAGGTCAAGTGAAAATATTGCCTTGTCTGTCTTGCGGTGTTGAATCAGAAAAAGTGATTCAAAGAGACATTTGGAACCATAGCTCCAGAGAAGTGCAAGAATAATATGACTGATAATGTAATATACATTGAAAATTAATATGAAAATAAGATCGGGATAGGATCACCGAAAATAATTTGGAAAGGTTCATTATAGTAGGAAACTCTTAAATAAAATAAATATAAATAAATAAAACTGTGATTCTAGTGACCGGTGAATCTTTTCAAATTTGAGTCTTAGATTCACATTTTAATTATGACAGTGAATAAAACATTATAGAATACTGCTTTTTTTATTCAGATTGATTGTATAATTCCTAAAGTATTTCTTCCGTAGTACTTTAAGCATTTTTATTCAGAAGAAATAAAATAAATAATTTCAAAGTATCAAATTACTTTATTCCAGGTATTTCATATTAGTTTTGGGGTTGCTATACTCAGATTTTTTAAATTTGCCGCTCTTTTCCAGGGTCATGTTTCGTTTGCCAGACTATACATTCCAATACGTAAAAAAATAAATTTATATCGATACCTCAGCTGTCGCGGGTCGAACCTGGACCAGATTGGCACAGGACCGGAACATATGGCATGACACGAGAGAGGCCTATACCCAGCAGTGGGATAGAATCGGCTGTGGATGATGATGATGATGACCTCTGCAAAATACGGCACATCACTACCGAGACAAAAAATGTGGACAGCATTGCCATAAGCAACCCTTATAACTACATACCTATCCTTGTTTTTCACACTGAATGTGTCATAACTATAAAGAGTACAACTAGACTGAAATTTCACGCTCTCTCTATGCTTTAGTCGTTACTCTGAGGTTTGTTTCATTGCTTTCTCTGTCTACGTTGGATGGCAAAAGCCGTGGCGTGATTTTAGTTGGTTTGACTATGGTGCAAAACGTGCCGTCTTTTTCTGGCCACCTAAGATGAAAAGAGACGGGGCTTCTTTAAATTTAGTTTAGTCGTATACTACGTACCTATATGTTCTCGTCAAGTTCACATTACATACATTATTCATTATTAAATTAATAAGATCACAGTTTCATTTCAAGTAAAAATTTCAATATTAATATAAGTCGCATTATAAGAACATAAACACAGGAATTTAAATAAAATGAAAAAAAAATAAAAACACGATGAAACTACAATTCATGTCAGCTGTAAAGGGGCTTCGTCATAGATTAAAAATAATAAAAATTAAATAAATAAATAATAAATATGAAAAAAACACACGAAGAATAAGAAAAAGCTAAACATTATAAAAACTAAACATAAGGCATCTTAATATTTTCGCGTAGAAAACGGTCTCACTTACTTATTATTGAAAGTTGGAATGAGAACTGTTGGGCTCATTCCAACTTTTTATAATAAAGAAAAAGCTAGTTGACTATATTTCTTCTCTTCCACTACAACCGTTCATCCAGAAAAAATCACCTAATAGTCTAAGAGCCCGTGAAGATCGTCCTTCACCGATCTGATAACCAGATGAGACGTATTTTTTAGTAAGTATTTTTTATAAACAAATATGCCTAAAGTTGCTTGCCTATCGAAAAGTGCTCATGGCTTTTTTTTTCGCGCATGCTCGTGTATAGTCAAATGATAATTTAGCTACAATTATCAGAAATAAAAATAACATTCTAACTGTTCAGAATCGTTGTTACTCCTATGAAGCGCATCAAAATCGAATGAGTCACCTATTTTGACTTACCTGTTTACACCTGCTTGCCAGGTAGTTATACCTACACTGAAATGAGTAGGCAAGCATACCGAGGCATATTCTGTGTATTAAAAACTATCAGTGAAATAAATTTCATTTGGTTATCAAAAGGATGAAGGTGATGAAAAAAAAATCAAAAGTTTATTTAATTAAAAATAGCCATGAGCACTTTTCGATGGGCAAGCAATTTTAGGCACATTTGTTTATAAAAAATATTTAATAAAAAATACGTCTCATCTAGTTATCAGATCGGTGAAGGACGATCTTCACGGGCTCTTCTACTATAACTTGCATCATTAGGGTCGGTGCTCACTTACCCAGTGTGTGTTACTGCCATTGATGGAGTGACCACGCCCTTCGCATGTTGGGTTCACTGAATTTACCACCTCACTGCCGACCCCTTATCAATTTTTTTTTTACCGAAAATGGACAGTGATATAGGTTAAAAGGGATAGATCAGGACCATCTACAGTGTAAACTCCATGTAACGTCACTCGATTTAACGACAAACTCTTAAAGCGTCGAAATCATTTGGCTTTAGTTGGTTAAGCTTGAATTCCATACAATGATACATTCTCTCCATTTAACGACCACTCTCTATAACGCTATAAAATTATTTTCTTATCCCACGGAGTAGTACGTAGTTATTTGCGTATCCCACGGGAACCAGATTTTTTTTCGGGATAAAACGTAGCCTCTATGTTTAAACTACTGGACCGATTTGAAAAAAAAATGCTTCACCGTTGGGAAGCTACATTATCCCTGAGTAACTAGACAATGCTCTACCACCATGCTATGGTTTTCTTACGATGTAACTCATTGGCGGGAATCGAACCCATGCTCTGCGCAACGTAAGTCGTCTGTACGCCTGAGTCTGTATCATCGCTTTATCTGCCAATTTTGGAGATAATAAAATAAAATTCAGTACTTGCCTATTACGAAAAATCGTGCGAGAATTCCAATATCTCAAATATTCGATTATAAGATATACAGACAGATAGTTCGTACTTGAAAAGTAAAGGTCGGTTGCTAAGCAACGGTCACGTTAGCTCGATACCTAGTCGCATCGATCTGTCGCGTACTCTTTAAGGTCACACAGTATCCTTTGCTACTATTTATGCAAATACAGTGGTAGCTAAATAATTATTTCTAATACTTTTGTTTAAAGATAACGAGGTATTTTGAAGCTCAGTTTTTTGAAGCAATCCTAATATATATAAATCTCGTTTCACAATGTTTGTCCTCAATGGACTCCTAAACCACTAAACCGATTATAATAAAATTCACACACCATATGCAGTTCGATCCAACTTGAGAGATAGGATAGTTTAAATCTCAAATTATAGTCGCAATTTTAATTTATTGCTAATTATTGTCTGTTATTATTTGACAGTCACAATTATCTGTTAACTCCAAATGATTCTAACAGATGTCGATACCTTTCGACTGGGTTGAGTAAGTAATCAATAGATGGCGCCATCTATGGTATGGTAAATCTACGAACGTGTCATATAAGCTACACTATCTATTTTTCATACCCCTAAGTGAGGCAAAACAACGTTTGCCGGGTCAGCTAGTGTCTTATGTATCTTTCTTAATGTTCTTTTTTCTTTTTGTCTTTAAGTTTGTACATAGTATTTTAGTAAAAACACTGCACAAAAGCTCATAAAAATTCTGCCTAATTTAAATACAGTCAATTGGGATAGAAATTGACAATTTGACAACCAGAGTTGTGACATGGTTGTCATGGTTACATTAAAATAGTTTAAGTATTTATGTATTAGGCTGCAAAGTTTTCTAATCTACCCTCGTATGTTTGTTGTATGGGAGCCCCCCTCAAATATGTATTTTATGAAAAAAATATAATATAATTTGATATACATTTATATATTTTACGAAAATTAAGTATCTAGCAGTTACCGTTATTGATATATAGCAAAATAATACGAAAAAACACGATTATTGTATGGGGACTCTTTGTTTGTTATTATAGCGACACGGATAATACTTATTTTGTGAAAGTTTCAGCTTTCTAGATATTACGGTTTCTGTGTTATAGCCTGGAGACAGAGAGACAGCAGAGTCTTAGTAATAGGGTCCCGTTTTTACCTTTTAGGTACGGAACCGAACTAAAAAAGAAAACTTCATACATAAATATTCCTTTTTTTTGTTGACGAGGGGGAAATCTTCGACAAGATACCTGACTACGATGGGGCGTAGTCAGGTTATGTGGGATTTGTACCCACTAAAACCCCCCCGGTGACCTGCCTCTGTGCTTAACGGAGGTCTCCGGGATCTTCCGGGAAAAACTCCGGAGACCTCCTTGCACTGCGCTGTGGCCCTTCCCGGATTGTTTCGCGACGCCGTCGTCGTTCACCCCGGACTCGATGGAGTGGGTGTCGGAACCCCATCTCCGAACACCCTCGAGTCTGATGCCCCTTTTAGTCGCCTCTTACGACAGGCAGGGGCAATTCCGCAGCCTTATTCTTTCACCCAGGCTGCAGGGTTAAACATAAATATTCCTATTGAGAATACTGAAGCTTAGTTTGCCTTCCGAAAACGGAAATGTCGCAGTCAAAGTTTGGATATAGGTCGTCTGGCGAAGTGTCTGGCATTCTGTCGAGTTGCGATCTATATTCGTATCCGTATTGTTTCAAATCTAGTTTCTAGTTATTTTAGGTGGCCTACTTAGGTTACCTATCAGGGATATTGTGCTTCAAGTGTTGCTTAAGTTATCAGTTTGATGTATTTATTTGCGAGGAGATTGCGGTCTGGTAATCCTACTTATATATTAAATACTAGCTGACCCGGCAGACGTTGTTCTTTTGCCTTAATAAAAAAAAAAATCTAAATATACAGTAGCTGATTCTCAGACCTACTGAATACGCATATAAAATTTGGAAAAAATTGATCAAGCCGTTTCGGAGGAGTACGGTAACAAACACTGTGACACGGAAATTTTATATATAAGATTAAATGTAGTATATTTTATGTAGTTGTATATTAGTAGGTATATGTTAATATATAGTATGTAGTATATTTATTATACTTTTTTGTACTCCCCTCTCTCGTTTTTATATCACTGTCCTTCCTCTGGTTGCCTGGAAGAGATCGCTTTTAGCGATAAGGCCGCCATTTTTGGCACTATTTATAAGTTTCTTCTATGTATAATTTTATGTAATTAGTGGGAAATAAAGAATTTATCTATCTATCTATCTTATATATTAAATTCGAAATTTTGTGTGTGTATGTTTGTTACTTCTTCACGCTCAAGCGGTAAGACGCAGCTATCTAAATTGCTGTATTTTTGTTTGCTTTTTATTTTGGAGTTAGAACTTAAGATTTAGTATATGAAGAAATTCATTCTAGTTCGCTGGCCAAAGGCCATACATTAATAATATATTCATATTAAAATAACATATTGTAATACTGGAGAAAATTGTAATAATTGTTAAATTTGTTCACTAATTTTTTTTATTATTATATTAATATTATGACTATTATTCCGGATATATTAGGATAACTACATGTTAATCCAAGGTCTAAACTATCTTCATACCAAACTTAATCAAATCGGCTAAACAGATGTTACAAAATATACACACCAATACACACACACACACAAACTTCGGGCTTTACAATATTAGTGGGATAATACAGGTAAAAACGTAGGACTAAACTAGTATCTCGAATGCATATCTCTGAAATCACAAACCGAAGTGGCTACGTGAAAAGTTATTGAATTTTGGCTCGATAAATAACAAATGCGGTCCACTCTGGATATGCGTTCGAAATAGATAGCTGTGTATTTCCGTCGATGCTTTTATCTCATTGTGGATCTGACCAAATGTGCCGTTAATATGAACAGAGCTGGACGTTTGCAAAATGGCGTATTTTAGGCTTTTGCTGCTACATAATGCAAAACGTTTAATTCAAATTTAAATAGATGATTTCAAAGACAATTATGTCCGTACATAAAAGATAAGAATGGGACCCTATTACTAAGCCTCCGTTGTCTGTCTGTGTCCTGGCTGTATCTCAGAAACCGTAATAGCTAGATAAGAAAGCTGAAACTTTCACAAGATATGTATTTTCCGTGCCCATATAACAACAAATACTAAAAAAAATATTAAGTGGGGTATTCAAATGTATTTTTAACTAAATTTTCGTCCTTTATAAGCTTTGTAAATATTTTTAAGTTCTGTAAAATATATTTATTTATAATATTTGTAAATTATGCTAATACAGTGGGGTCCCCATACAATAAACGTGTTTTTTACTGTAATATATGAATAACGGTAGCTGCAAGATACTAAAAACATACTTTTTACAAACTTTTTACAAACCTCACGGAGCCCGAGACCTTTCCAACGAATGCTGTACCGTGGAAATCGGTTCGTGCGTTCTGGAGTTATAGCGCAGGAAGGAAAACCCGACTTATTTTTATATTATAGATTTTGCCATTCGCGTTCGTTGTAGGCAAAACATTGGTACAGCCAAATCCTTGTTTACGATGCAAGTATTTCGTTTATATACATGTTTGGAAGCGAGGACATGAGAGGATATACGACTAGCTTTAGATACAGCTGCCTATTGTGCAACAAAATTGTTGGAACTGTGTTTTTTTTCACGCTTTTTATTAGCTTCACCTGTATGTTTGTTTGTAACTGACTTCTTTGGGCGCGATTTTGACCCACTTTAAACGGCCAGATTTCGTTGAAACTTTGTAGATTTAATGAGGACCGATGACAATACACTAATTTGATAAAATCCTGTATGTTTGTTTGTTTGTTTGTAACCGACTTCTTTGGGCGCGATGTTGGCCCACTTAAAACGGCCAGATTTCGTTCAAACTTTGTAGATTTATTGAGGACCGATGACAATACACTAATTTGATAAAATCCTGTATGTTTGTTTGTTTGTTTGTTTGTAACCGACTTCTTTGGGCGCGATTTTGGCCCACTTAAAACGGCCAGATTTCGTTCAAACTTTGTAGATTTATTGAGGACCGATGACAATACACTAATTTGATAAAATCCTGTATGTTTGTTTGTTTGTAACCGACTTCTTTAGGCGCGATTTTGACCCACTTTAAACGGCCAGATTTCGTTCAAACTTTGTAGATTTTTGCAAAAGCGTGTTTTTTAGTTTTTTTAAACTATTATTATTATTTCAGTCATTGTTTTTGTTTGTTTTTGGTGTACAATAAAGGATTCTTGTATTGAATTGTATTACAGTTGGTATACCCAATGGGGAGTATGCATCTCTAATATACAAGCTTCCATGCTTAGTTTGGAGATGCAGGCTCATTACTTGTAGCTTTCAATACAAAATATGTAAATAATATAGGTATAAGAAACATTTTTGCTACGAATTGTAAAAATAGTACGAGTAACTATACAAATAAATTATATGATTTGATTTGCTTTGCCATCGGCTTTTCTGTACTTACTGGATTCATAGAAAACTTCAGTTCTTCTTTAGGGTACCTAAAAGGTAAAAACGGGACCTTATTACTAAGCCTCCGCTGTCTGTCTCCAGGCTGTATCTCAGAAACCGTAATAGCTAGAAAGCTGAACTTTCACAAGATATGTATTTCCCGTGCCGCTATAACAGCAAATATTAATAATAAAAATAAAAAAATATTAAAAAGAAAGACTACTAAGTACTACTACTATTTTCTTTCTAATATTTTTTTATTTTTATTATTAATATCTGCTGTTATAGCGGCACGGGAAATCCATATCTTGTGAAAGTTTCAGCTTTCTAGCTATTACGGTTTCTGAGATATAGCCTGGTGAAAGACTGATAGAGGAGGCTTAGTAATAGGGTCGCGTTTTTAGCTTTTAGGTAAAAAAAAATACACAGTAGCCGATTCTCAGACCTACTGAATACGCATATAAAATTTGGTGAAGATCAGTCAAGCCGTTTCGGAGGAGTACGGTAACAAACACTGTGACACGGAAATTGTATATATAAGAAGATAAGATATACCTATACAATAATGTTACGGAACCCTTCATGGGTGAGCCCAACTCACACTTGGCCAATTATTTAAATTAACCACTGCCACTAGAGTTTCACAACTCAGTCTAAATAAGCTAAGTGTTTGCAAATTAATCTTTAATATCAGCAAAAAGCGTAACGCCATCTCAAGATGTTGACAATAGCAAATTAATGACAGAGGCGCCGCGTTGCGGTGGAAACAGCAAACTCGATAATAATACCCTCATTAACATTTTCTTTTTTTTTCAACAAGTATTTTACTAGTTTAGTAACCCCACTTTTTGGTGGCGGTTAAATATTTGTTTTATTTAAAATAATAATTAAGTTTTCCATATTTCTAATACACTAAAATTAAAATTGACATGAAAAAACTACACAACAATTAAAATAAAAAAAAACTTGACTTGTGAATTAAATCTAAGTCAGTGTCCGCGGGTAAGGTGCCTAAAATGCTGGCGGCATTACCTCGCTGGATCGCCAAACTTATACGTTGGCCGAGATTAGCGCCAGCTCTTAATAATAATAATTTAATAGAAAGGTTATACACAAAATATATGTTTACATTTTCTGCGAAAATTAAGCGTTTAATATTTTCCGTACCGCAATAACAACAAATACTAAAAAAATATATATATTAGAGAGTAAAAATATACGAGTTTTTTTGTATTTTTTTTCTATATATTAATAACGGTAGCTTGTAGACACCTAAAAATTTCACGGAATTTATAAATGTACATTACCTTTTCAAATTAAATAAAATAAATATTTGATGAGGGCTCCCATACAACAAACGTAATTTCTAAGTTTTTTTTACTCGATCATTATAACTATAATATTTGGGATACCCTCTATACATTAAAAAAATATATAATTATGTTTTAACTTTAATAGGATTAAATTCGAATTAATAATTGAGGAAAATACAAAAAACGCGTATTTCCTTTTTTACAGATATTTGTACGAAAACTATTGAGGTTTTTTTTTATGAACGGAGGACAATTAAATATTATTTCTTACTTTGGATTTCTATTCGTGTTTTAATCGGGAGCATATTTGAAACGCCAATTTCTTTAACATTTTTTATTACAATCCAGGGATGAGGTCCCACCGACGCCGCCTCTTCGTGTTAAGTCTAGTTTGTATTGTTTGTAATGAGTTGGTCCTAGACATGTTGAGTAAGCGTGAACACGTGAACGCTGTATGCCGTGTACTGGATGTTTCGCTGCCTTTACCAACACCCGAGACACCAGTCGTGAGTACTGCAGCGTCGGCACCACCCAGAGCTCCGTATCATCAACAACGCAAACGCATGAGACCACGCAATAAAATTGTAGTGCCAACCTCCCAGACAAGTTCTGTTGAAGCGGAGTCTCTGGAGCTTCTATCTATCGAGCCTTCTACTTCCGAGTCAAGGCAAAGCACCACCCCTATGCATCAGACCGCTCCAGTGACGCCTAATGAACACCAGCTCGTCCCGGAAATAGGAGAGGTAAGCACCAAAGATGATGGATGGGAGAGGGTCGTGAGGCACAAGAAGAAAACTCTACACCGGCGGACAGTGGTACAGGGTAGCGGAGCTAACGACGATGAGCTGAAAACCGTGGAGAGGGCGCGTAAAATTCACGCATGTTTCTTCACACCGGACACCACTACTGAAACGATAAGAGAGTATATGAGGAAGAAGAAACCAGGTGACTGTTACGTTGTCGAAAAACTGAGACTTACGCACAGTTACTACTCGTCGTTCTGCATCTCAGTACCCGCTAGCAAATTTGACTTTTTTATGTCTGCTGAAACCTGGCCCAAAAGCACACAAGTCAGCGAGTGGTTTCGGGCGGGCGGCGGGCGCGCAGGAGGTGCGCCCCGCCGTTTCTCCGCGCCGCACCGGCGTCACCCGGGCCCGCTGCGTGGCGCCGCCCTCGGACCAGCTGCCGCGAGCATCACTGTCGCCTCCAGCGCCGGCCCGCGCCCCGCCGCTGGCCCGCACTCCGCCGCCAGCCTCTTCGGGACCAGCGGGATATCGAGACCAGCGTCGTACGCCAGCGCTACCCGCGCTACTTCCCCCGCGACAAATTAAACCGCCCTCTTTGACCCTCTGTCACCAAAATATTCGTTGTATAATGAATAAGACGAAATCGTTAGAGGTGTTAATGACAAAGGAACTTTCCTGCGATGTAATTATTTTGACCGAACACTGGTTACGTAAACATGAATTGATTTCCGTTACACTATGTAACTTTGATTTATTGTCTTTTAGCTGTAGAGATCAAATAGCTCACGGTGGAAGCTGCATCTACGTGCGGTCGGGTATGTTGGCCGTTAATAGACCAGACTATTGCGAATTGACGAAAGAACAAATTTTTGATGTATGCGCCGTGCATTTATTAGACGATAACATCCTCGTTGTAGCGGTATACCACTCCAATGCCACGAGCGTCGCCGAGTACTTAGACTTATTCGAAGAGCTCTTGTGTAAGATCACTGACGAGGGCATAGATTGCGTAATTATGGGAGATGTAAATATTGATTTCCTAGAGAGCTCTACCGCGCAAAAACAACTATTAGATTTGCTTGAAAGTTTCAAATTTGTGCAACTTGTTGAAGAGCACACGCGGGAAGACACAGGTGGTCGGAAATCACTACTCGATCACGTATATACAAATATTTCGGTGAAACGTGTATCTGAGATTAGGAATGTAGACACGCGACCGCTCAGCGACCATAAAGCGCAGCGCCTCACGCTCGCTACGCTCGCTGCGCCGCAGCTCGCGCCCGCGCACCGGCTCGCTAGGTGCTTTTCGGAAGCTAATGAGCTTAACTTTGTAAATACTCTAGATTCAGTGGATTGGGAGAGTGTCGTTAAGAACAGCAGTGGATGTTGTCACGCCTTGTCATCCGGTATTATTAACATTCTTTCCAACAAATTCAGTATTTGTTTTCCACTGAAAAAACAACTTGTCCGCAAAAAACATTGGGTCGACGCGGAAGTGCACAACTTTAAGTACCTATTACAGGAGACTATAAGTCTAAAAAAGAGATGTCCTTCAGACGACGTACTGCGCGCAAAGTGCGACGAGCTTACAATTAAATACCATTCTCTACTTAAAGAAAAGCGAGTTGGATACTATTGTAAAATTATACAAAATAACCCGAGTAATATGTGGCGCGTGATTAATACCGAGTTAGGCCGCGGGACATGCGAGAGAGTTGACTTTACCGACCAATTAAAAGACACAAACGGCCAGTCTTTCGCGACGAAAAAACAGGCTGTTGACGCACTGAACAATGAGTTCATAACCGCGGCTAGTAATTGCGGAGCGCCAGCCGCTAATACCGCTAGCGCGCTCTCCGCGCTTGGAGGTGTAGTGACCGATAGCGACGTGTCAGTTAGACTAGAGCCGTTCTCTCCGCTTGAGGTATACACGATAGTGACAAAACGTGTCGCTCCCAAGAAGAGTACTGATATATACGGCCTATCCGCGAACATACTCAAAACCGCTATAGGACCGGTAGCGCCAAGTTTATGCTGTTTATTTAATCTTTGCGTGCGCGAGGGAGTTTATCCGGCAGCCTTAAAGAAGGTGAAGATAAGCCCTTTGTATAAAGGAAAGGGCAAAAAATCGGAGCCCAAATCGTATCGGCCTATTTCGCTCGTCCCTGCGATTAGTAAAGTGTTTGAAGTTGGTCTGAATAGGAGGCTTCTGAACTTCGTAATGGACCGAAACATTTTGTCGGAAAGACAGTATGCGTACAGAGCCGGGCGTGCGACTACCGACTTGGTGCGCGAGGTGCTGTGGAGAGTGCTGAGTGCGCGCGAGTCGAGACTGCAGGTAGCGCTGCTGTGTTGCGACTTGTCGCGCGCATTTGACACTGCAGATCACGGCCTCATTGCAAACAAGCTGAAACACTACGGTATCCGTGGTCCGGCGCTGTCCATACTGACTTCCTTCATGTCCAAACGTACGCAGATGGTCGTAGGTGATAGAGGCCGCGCTATATCATCCGAGCTAGAGAATGCAATGGGCGTTCCCCAAGGCTCCTGCTTATCCAATACCCTGTTCAGCCTTCTTCTTAACGACTTGCCTGGCGCAATAGGCGGTGCTGAGATTTTCTTGTATGCAGACGACGTCGCGGCTGTAGTTACGGCGCCGACACACACGCAGCTAGAGCAGAAGCTTAACTCGGTGGCGAATGATCTTGACGGGTGGTTTAGATCGAACGGCTTGGCATTAAATAAAGATAAAACTTGTTTTCTGAGCTTCAATTTAAATGGTCACGCAACAAAATCCTATTCGGTAGTAGTAGGCCAAACTGCACTCCAGCAGGTGTCCTGTACAAAGCTTCTCGGGTTTTATCTCGATAGTGGGCTAACGTGGGAGACGCACATACACGAAGTGTGCGGGAAGCTGTCGAGCTCATGCTTCGCGCTTCGGCGGCTCGCGAGCACCGCCACCCACAGCGTCGTGCGCTCCTGCTATTTCGCGACTGTCCATAGCGTAATCACGTACGGGTTAGAGTTGTGGGGCAGCGCTGCCGATAGAGATAGAGTTTTTCGCATGCAGAAACGCGCCATACGTGCCATTTGCGGGGTTCAGAGCGACGTCTCCTGCGTTGAACTCTTTCGAGACCTTGATATATTGCCTCTACCATGTGAATTCATATATCAAGTTGCACTTTTCACACACACGCACCTTGAATTATTTCAACGCAGGGGTGCTAATAAAACGTGGGATCTACGTAGCAACGTGAAGAAGATGCAACTGAAAACGCCGGTTCATCGACTTGTGAAATTGGAGAGGTCCGTTTACGTGTTGGGGCCCGCGATCTACAACCGCGTACCTGCGACTGTCCGGGATGCACCTTCCACCGCCAGCTTTAAGACTAGACTCAGGGTTTGGCTATTAGATAAAACTGTGTACAATATAAATGATTATCTAAATTTGAAAATTGACATTTAAATTGACAATTTGACATTTGATTCATATCATATACTTTTGTATTGATATTATATTAGATACTAGAATTAGTAGTGAAAATTGACATTATGATTAATATTATATACTATTGTAATGAATTATAGTACTAGAATATAATTGAAAATTGACATGGGTACATATCATATACTTTTGTAATGATATCATATTATTTGACTTGTAACTTTGGTGTTATCAATAAATGATTTGTATTTGTATTTGTAGGTGATTCATATGTATTAGTTTATTTATATATATTATTTTAATGGTATGTATTCTATGTTATGGGCCATAATTGCCTGCAATATAGGTATAAATAAATAAAATAATAAATAGGTAAAATCTTTATATATATAAATCTCGTGTCACAATGTTTGTCCTCAATGGACTCCTAAACCACTTACCGATTATAATAAAATTCGCACACCATGTGCAGTTCGATCCAACTTGAGAGATAGGATAGTTTAAATCTCAAATTATAGTCTCAATAATAATTTATTGCTAATTATTATCTGTTATTATTTGACAGTCACAAATATCTGTGAACTCCAAGTGATTCTAACAGATGTCGATACCTTTCGACTGGGTTGAGTAAGTAATCAATAGAAGGCGCTGCTATGGTAAATCTACGAACGTGTCATATAAGCTACACTATCTATTTTTCAGACCCCTAAGTGAGGCAAAACAACGTTTGCCGAGTCAGCCAGTATTATTATAAAATAGGTAATTAGAGATGATAAATTATTCTACTACAATTATTCCAACGGAACTCATCATGCGCGATCAAATACAAATAAAACATTTATTGATAACACCAAAGTTACAAGTCAAAAAAGATCCTGACTGGCACTTGGCTAGTTATTTACCAGTTCTCGGGCATTTGTTTACCTATCATAGTTGAATAAATCAATATATTTCACGAAGCCCGGTGTAACGAGGAGATATCCCCAAATCGCGTGCATTATGTATTCCCACGTATTTGAAACGACCTTCTTGAAGTTAATTTCTTTCTGTAAAGGTAGGTTTACATCGGACGAGCGAATGCTTTATTTTATTTGACGACCTCGTTGGCGTAATCTTCTATCTTCTTCTTCTTCTAATATTTCTTCTATCTTCTAATCTATCAAATATGTATATAAAATTTCCATGTCACAATGTTAGTTACCGTACTCCTCCGAAACGGCTTGACCGATTTTTACCGAATTTTATATGTGTATTTAGTAGATCTGAGAATCGGCTACTATTTATTGTTCATATCCCAAAGCGATAAGGGTTGTTCACCCTTTAATTATTTTTATCATTTTTTGTCAAAAAAAATTATTCGTATTTTTTTTTAAATGTGGCAATAAAAGTACACACAGCCCAAAATTTTTACTTTTCTATCATCAACCCCTATTTTTTATGGCCTACTACTACTACCTACTACTAACCAGCCTTGTGGGAAAAGTGTCCATTATACCTTCATTATTTTTAATATCAATAATTAATCAGTTAATTTAGTGTAAACCCACCTTTAGCTAATTCCGTATATACCGCTGATACTGCCAGTTAATAAAACTTTTTCGACGAAAGAATGGAAATTATTTTCTTGGTTTGTTCGTTTCGAATTTGGAATTGTTTGTGATTGGTGCGCGTGGCTCGGACTGTTTTTCTTGTTTTTTTTTAATTAGGTGGTAGCGTTTTGTTTTTGGTTGACAGATTTTTTTATTATTTCGTGAAGAAAAATAAATAATTTAAACGTCTACAGTAATTGCACTCATACATACAGTCTCATAATATTTATTTAAGTATTCATATAATTTAAACTTATTAAATAGACACTGGCAGGAGACAGCACAGGATAGAGATGAGTAGCGTTTCTTAGTGTCCGAGGCCAGGATCCATTTCGGGGTTAGCAAGCCATCATAGTTAGTTAGTTAGACGACCTCGTTGGCGTCAAGGTTACCATGCCGGTCTGCTAATCAGAAGGTTCCGGGTTCGATTCCCGGCCCGGTCAACATCTTTGTGCTTAACTAAATTTGTTGGCTGTGGGTCTGGGTGTTAAATATGTATTTATATATAATATGTAAGTATGTATATGTAGTATATCAGTTGTGTTAGCTACCATAATACGAACTAGAAACGGTTCAGTATGAGGTTAACCAGCCGTGTGTGAAAAAATAAATAATAATGTATACACTTTTGGACATTTTTCCCACACGGCTGGTTAGTTATACTATTTCTAGTGTGTTTTAATATTTTTAGTGCCTGTAGCTCGGCTAGCTCAGGCGATCTGATGCGATCATCAATTATTAATTATAACTTAAAAATAAATATACCTATATATCTATTTTATTATCTTTAATTCCAATAATTAATTAGTTAATGTAGTGTAAACCCACCTTAAGCTAATTCCGTATAAAGTTACCGCTGTACTGCCAGTTAATAAAACTTTTTCGACGAAAGAATGGAAATTATTTTCTTCGTTTGTTCGTTTTGAATTTGGAATTGTTTGTGATTGGTGCGCGTGGCTCGGATTGTTTGTCTTTTTTTTAATTAGTTGGTATCGTTTTGTTTTTTGGTTGTCAATTTTTTTTTATTATTTCGTGATGAAAATAAAAATATGAAAAGTCTACAGTAATTGCATTGATACATACAGTCTCATTATATTTATTTAAGTATTCACATGATTTAAACTTATTAAATAGACATAGAAAGTCTTGGGAGAAAAACTGTGTAAATGTATCTTTCAATCGTACAGTTGATATGACCCTGGTTCGATCCCAGCCCTACACCAATGACTTGTTTTTCAAGTTATGTGTGGATTTGCACTCGCTTTACGGTGAAGGAAAACATCTTGAGGAAACTGACCTATGAAACCTAGATGGTGCTGCAAATCGAGCTTGCAGCGTAGTTGCCGATAAATTCCGCAACGCGCTGCAGTCGCATAGTGATATAACGATAGTAGATTGTGTCAGCCGAGTGAATTCGTTTCTATAAAGGAACTATGAATAGATGGCGCTACGTGTAAATAAATAAAATAAATAGGTAAAAAAAATCATTTATTGACCTTGCAACATCTCATCGCATTTGGCAAGTCATTTACATTTAGTTTAAGCAACACAGAATAATATTAACTAAACTAAACTTAAATATTATAACATAGACTAAAATTGTAGGTATTTAAAACTAGGGATGCTATTACAAAATTATGTCAGAAGAAAATGAAGATTCATCAAGTTGCATATTCAAGAATTCTTTTAATATATATATTATAGGTATCATCGTGTATAGGTATCATCTATAGTACGTACACGTAGTACGATTTTCAACAAGAGATTAAGCTTCTATTATCATTTATTAGTCTATGATAGACCTACGAATAAGATTTTTTTACTCACTACAAATCTTAATAATTACTTGACCAATTTTATGTACATTTTTATTTTTAACAGCTTCGTCAAATATAATTGAAATCAGTCATGGTATACGATCCCGCTATACCTTCACCGAGCTGGTTAATGGATGAAAGATATTTTTTAGCAAATAAAATATGTCAATCAATATATTGCGAATGGGTTGTCTAAAAAATTTCAGTCCAGAATATGATTTATTAACATTTAGAAAAAAAATTTTTTTTCAAATTATACTGGCTTAGTTAATGAACAAATTCCATTCCAATCGAAAATATGAAACCTATAGAATATAGAAACATTAGGTTGACTAGTAAGGAGCGAAAAAAACACTCCTGCTGTTTTGTGGAAACTATAATTGCCACAAGTAAAAACATATCGTTTTGTCATCCATTTAAACTTAAGGAATATTTTGACTCGGTAAATGTCCCATAAGTTATCTCTTCAGACATATTTCCCCATTTATACCCCGTATCCGATGCCCTAATACACTTAGCTATAAACAGACCCACGGGACGAGGCGGCGTCGACTCGTCTGCCATCGATTCACGCATCTCCCATACTTTTATGGTATCCTAGTACTTTAAGATAGTGTAACTGGGTGGAAAAACATCTGCTTTTCAATCAGACGTTCCTTAGTTTAATCCCGGGTACACCAATGGCTTGTTTTTCAAGTGATGTGTAGAAAGCGAATGTGGCTCGGTGGTAATAACGTCTGTTTTTTTATTTCACGGCCCCTGGTTCGATCCCGGCCCTACACCAATGGCTTGTTTTTCAGGTTATGTGTGGATTTGCACTCGCTTTACGGTGAAGGAAAACATCGTGAGGAAACCGGCATGTTCGAGGACCACAATATCCGAAGACGTGTGTCATCCACCAAACCTAGGCCAGCGTGGTGGGTTATGGCCTATATCTCTCTCCCAGTGAGAGAAGGCTTTGAGTCCTAGCATCGGGAAGGTTTAGTGGGCTGCTTATTCTAGTACTTTTAGCTGACGTGCTAGACAGAACTTGAATATGCAACTTGATGAAATTTTCTTCTGACATAATTTTGCAATAACATCCCTAATTTTAAATACCTACAATTTAAGTCTATGTTACAATATATAAGTTTAGTTTAGTTAATAGATATCATTCTGTGTTGCTTAAACTAAATGTTTAATTACTTACCAAATGCGATGAGATGTTGGTAGGTCAATAAATGATTTTATTTTTTATTTTATTTAGATAGTCCGGTAAAATTCCAAGCAGTAAATGCATTTCTACCACAAAAAGCTCAAAGAGGCAATGTTAGTAGATCGAGCGAGCGAAGCGAGTAAAGTTATTTTACTCTTTTGCTAGACTTTACTAATTTAAACCGCAGGGCACGTATTATACGAAATAAAGACAATTTTGTGTCTTAATTTTTATTTTGTTTTCATTCTTTTTTTAGTTTACTAAATTTTCGTCTTTTATAAGCTTTGTAAATACTCTTTAGTCCTGTAAAATATAATTCTTTATATATTAAAAAAAAAAATAAAAAAAAATAAAGACACTCTAGCCATAGGTAGAGAGAGCATGCTCAGTCTGGAAATACTAGTTCTCAAAGGGGCTGCAGAAACACACCGTTAGGCGCTTGTTAGAAAATTTTCTTTTTAGGGTTCCGTATCTAAAAGGTAAAAACGGAACCCTATTACTAAGACTCCGTTGTCTGTCTGTCTCCAGGCTATATCTCAGAAACCGTGATAGCTAGAAAGGTGAAACTTTCACAAGATGTGTATTTCCCGTACCGCTATAACAACAAATACTAAAAATAAAAAAAAAATGATATTAACGTGGTACTGTATGGGGATACAGTAAACGTGTTTTTTTCGTATTTATTTTTGCTATATATTAATGACGGTAGCTGCTAGATACTTAAAATTTTCACAAAATATTATTATCTAAATGTATATTAGCTATCAAATTAAATAAAAAAAAATAAATAAAATACATATTTGAGAGGTGCTCCCATACAACAAACGTACGAGAGTGGATTAGAAAACTTCGCAGCCTAATACATAAATACTTAAACTACTTTAATGTAACCATGTCACAACTCTGGTTGTCAAATTGTCAATTTCTATCCCAATTTTCTGTACTTAAATTAGGCTGAATTTCGTGAGCCTTTTTAAATAATTTAATTTAAAAATAATATTAAAGGGGGGCTCCCATACAACAATGCTTTGGACACCTTCATGCGTGAGTCCAACTTGCATTTGGCTAATTAAACAATTCAAATATCAATATTCCTGTATAGCTAGGAACTAAACACTGGCATTGTACATATCTTAAGATTTATAAAAAATAAAGAATTTTTAAAATTGAAAATTTTTGACGTGACAACGTCTTAAATTAGGTTGCGGCTGGGAGTCACTTATGAAAAAGTGTAACGCCCGGTAACGTTACGATGAGTCACCGAACGAGAGAGAGGCCCGCCGAATGCCTTGCGTCTCTCTCCCACTCAACTATGCTGCGCGCGCGGCAGACCGATCATACCGACGTTGTCACGTAAAATCTTCGCCCGTAAAACCGACTTTACAGGCAACCATTTTTTTATTAGACGTTATTTCAGTACATTTAGGAAACTTTCAGTAGCAGCATAATTGAGATTTCTTAACCAGATAGTTACTATAGCTTAACATTTGATTTTTGTCAGTGGGAATATTGCAAATGTTTTGTTTATACTATAATACAGAATAATGCAGAGATTTCGCTGGGTCGGTCAATGGTATTCTCAAGGAAAACGTGGCGTCTTCATGTCTGCTATCGATTCACGCTACTCCTCGTAAACTATGTTATCCTGGTACCATGGCAATAAAAAGGGGAAACATCAGTAAAAATAACTGGCCAAGTGCGAGTTAGGCTCGCGCTTGAAGTGATCCGTATTATTATCGTATAAATGGCAAAAAAAAACACGTTTGTTGTATGAGAGCCCCCTAAAATATTAATAGGATATTTTATTTTTAAAGATACATAATTAATTTAATATTCTGTGAATTTTTAGAGAGTATACAAAATGTCGTTATAAGGATCGAGTAAAAAAACTATCAAAATTTATGTTTGTTGTGTGGTAGCCCCTTTATATAAATTTGTCATTTTTTACCTTAAATGGGCTTGATGAACAATTCACCTGATGGCAAGCGACATTATGATCATACCTTTTTATTTATTTGTCTATTTCGACCTTTAATATACAGCAATATATTATGTTAAGTTTTAAGCGTTTAAGCTATTATACCTATTACCGTTATCTTTATATGTATATAATATATTATATTCTAGACGTATTTATATAAATTAAATTTTAATATTGTTTATTTGTAACGTTAATAAATGTTTTGATTTTGTTTTTTATACCAGAAAAATCAATCTCTTCTTGATATTTTTTTATTTCTAGTATTTGTTGTTATAGCGACTACGAAAATACAAGTAGAAAAAGGCACTTGTTGACTAGACTATTACGCCAACGAGGTCGTCGAATTGTCTTACATATTGACATTACATTTTTTTTTTTGACGTATAATTGAATAATTATCAATAAATGGTTTATCGTGTTTACACGCGGGCGCAGCCGCGGAAAACAGCTAGTAATGTATATATACCACTAATCTAAACCCGGTGAGGTTTAAACTCAAATAAAGGACGGGAAAACCTCGTTTTGGAGCGGAAAGGATGTCCAGATAAAATGTAATTGTATCACAACCACTGCTAACTGGTTTGTTTATCTTTTTAATTACATTTGAAGGGATTATTTTAACCCCCACATACAAAAACGAGGGAGCTGCGAAGAGGTTGTTAAAAAGAGATCTATCTATTATTGAAAAGTTGTGATTCTTATTTATGTAACTACTAGCGGCGCTCTGCGGTGCTACCCGCTTTAAACCGGGATGAAGAAGTAGGTATCTAAAAAGAAGTAGCTTATGTTTTAAACCATTGTTGTAAATTTTTCATTTAAATGCAGTGTAAACTCGATGTAAATTGTACTTATTAATTTATTTTTTAAATTAATTGTACTGTATTTTATTCCAACTCGATTTAACGACAAACACTCTAAAGCGTCGAAATCAATTGGCTTTAGTTGGTTTAGTTTGTATTCTATACAATTATACATTCTCTCCATTTAACGACCACTGTCTATAACGCCATAAAATGCATAGCCCCTTCAGTGTCGTTACATAGAGTTAACACTAGATGCATTAAACCTCTTTAGAAATTTATCAGAAAAGAAACAACTAAACGATGGCGTCTTTCATGATTCAAATTTCGAACCACTTAGATGGTTAATTAAGATATAGTTAACTGACCTAGCAATAGACTGATTCAGTTTTTATTTTATTAACCAAAAATGCACAACATTGAAAGTTAGTCTATTTATTCATATTGTATATACCATTGTTGTAATTTTAAAATTAAATAAAACGCATTTAACCTCTTTAGAAACTTAACAGGAAAAAGCATAACAAAAAGATGGCGTCGTGATTTGAATTTCGAACAGGCTTGATGTTTTTAAAAACGCTTCGCTTGCCGCGCTTTTTCGGCCCAGGTAATTTGGCATGTACCTAATCGCCCGCCATAATCTCCATATGTCGTTTTATGGCAAAAATATTCTAATTCGATGGTCAAGCGGTGGCCAACATAAATCATGGTAAAGATTTCATCGGGTATTTCACATGTGGGGCCAATTTCTGGCACCTGCCGTGGTTTTTGGCTGGTAAACTAAGAGTTTAAGAGTAAAAGTAGGGTAAATGATCGGCCAGGTGAAAGTTGGGCTCGGGTATGAAGGGTTCCGTATCGATATCTATTAAAAATTAAAAAAATAACTGTCTACCAAATGTCCCTAATAAAGATGCAGTAAAAAAAGGTGTGTCTCAAATGTGTTTTTTTTTTTTAATTTATAATTTAATTTGATAGCTAATATACATTTATATATTTTGTGAAAATTTTAAGTATCTAGCAGCTACCGTTATTGATATATAGCAAAAAAAACACGTTTATTGTATGGGGACTCCCCTAATTTTTTTTATATTTATCATTTTTAGTATTTGTTGTTATAGCGGCACGGGAAATACATATCTTGTGAAAGTTTAAGCTTTCTAGCTATCACGGTTTCTGAGATACAGCCTGGAGACAGACAGACAATTTGGAGAAGTACAATTTGGGGGTCTTCAAATCCAGAGTAAATAGGTTCCTTCTAGGCAAGCGTGTTACATCTTAGACCACAGTCAAGCTTAACATCAGGCTAGCTGCGGTCAAACGTAAGCCTAAGTTTTTTTTGTAATTATTCAATTAAAAAAAAAAAAAAAAGACAGCGGAGTCTTAGTAATAGGGTCCCGTTTTCACCTTTAAGGTACGGAACCCTAAAAATGGTGTTCAGGCGATCGGAGCCAGGTGAATCAGTCTAGTGTGTAGTGAGTACACATCGTTACAGTAACTGGCTCAAAAAAATACGAAAAAAACACGTTTATTGTATGGGGACTCCCCTTAATATTTTCATATTTATTATTTTTAATATTTTTTGTTATAGCGGCACGAGAAATACATATCTTGTGAAAGTTTCAGCTTTCTAGCTATTACGATTTCTGAGATACAGCCTGGAGACAGACAGACAGCGGAGTCTTAGTAATAGGGTCCCGTTTTCACCTTTCAGGTACGGAATTCTAAAAAAAAATGGTGTTCAGGCGATCGGAGCCAGGAGAATCAGTCTAGTGTGTAGTGAGTAAACATCGTTACAGTTACTGGCTCGAGTGCAAACTAATCGTGTAGTAGATATCATCGGCAGAGACAGTTTACGATGGCGCGTGTCTTTGCAACACATGCCGACTATACTACTGCCGTACTGCTATCTGGGGGATTAAAGTCAAACTCTAACTATTTATTACATTATGGCTCTTTACAGTTACATAATAGGGTATATGCATTCTGTGGGAATCAAAGTCAAACGCAAACTATTTATTGCATCATGGCTCTTTACAGTTACATAATATGCATTCTGTAGTAATCAAACTCAAAGTCAAACAATTTATTGCATTATGGTTCTTTACAGTTACATCTCTATGGTATATGCATATTTTTTAAGGTTCCGTACCTAAAAGGGAAAAACGAGATCCTATTACTAAGCCTCCAATGTCTCTTGGTCTATCTCCAGGATTTACAGAATAAACTAAGAATGGGATGAATTGAATCTTCTTCCATAAAATGAAGGACACAAAATAACTCCTACAATTAAATCATAATAAACTCGACAAGTAGTAAAAATATTCAAACTCCTTTCTTCCTCTTACCTACTATGATTATGAATATTTTAATAAATGTTTCCATTTATTTTGTTACAGGTAAATAAATAAAAGGCGACTTCAAATTATGCGACAAACGATACCTACATACCATATAATATAAGTATAGGTAGAAAAGAGGTAAGTATCTAAAGTCCTATCAATAAAATAATTGATGATACAACTTAGTCGATTGGAAATTCAACCAAACTTCTTCGCGTGTTTTCGATAGGATCATAAAACAACATTAAATCGCCCTTTATTACTAGAGCAGAAACGCATTTTCCAAAGACTATTAAACAAGCCGTAAATATCAGGCAAAGAACTTTGTCGAATCGGTTCTTTATTAAATAGGGCCATTTCTGCCAACGGCCAAAATTGATCAGGAGTTTGAGGCATTTTTGCAAATGGCGGTCATTTCCTTTCCGTTTATTTCCGATGAGTTGCGTTACTTTAAATTTGGTTTGATCGAAAATGACATTATTTTTACTGCTCTCTAAATTTTTGCGTGACTAAAATTGCAATCTAAATTTAATTTATGATTATATCGGCTGATAAATTAATAATGCAAACTTTATTTATATTGTCAGTATTTATGTTGATTTATTTTGAAATGCGTTTAATGGAACCGCCATGCAAACTTTTGCCCAGAGACAAAATTTAAAAACAAACAGCACTAGAACGTAACCGGTGACGTCGCGGAACTGTAACCAGTGATGCGAAATGGTTAAACGGCTAATTTTATCACGGGTTAACAGCGTATCGGTCGTTTCCAGGCTATTAAGTAGAATATCAGGCGCAGTGTTCGGTCGGGGCGGAATATGATATATGGCTTGCGACCTGTCGTACCCACGACGTCATAAAACGCAGGGTACGGTTTGAATGGCGATGGTGGCTTTATAGCGAGAACTGCTGAGATAATAATCTTTTGTCTCTCGTTTGCCGCTGACGCGGAGTGTGAATAATGATCTGGGTATCCTTTATTTACTTTATCTCTAGCGCTATGGGCTATCTTTTGTGTTTTGATGAGTCATGATTCGAGTACTCAATTTTCATCGCCTGTCATTTATTTTCATAACTGAATCAAGTGATATTAAATAAGCCGTGAATGCTTACTCAGACGTGAACTAGATAAATTTAAAAGATTTAAGTACATAATTATCAAGAAGTATTAACAGTAAAGTAATACTTTGATCTGTAAAGACTTCTTTTTCTCCTATAACTATCATCATTATCAGCCAGTAATCGCCCACTTCTGAGTATAGACCTGGTCTTGTTCGCAATTAAGTATTTTGCGCAACTATTTCGCATTTTTATTCGCTAGCTAAATAAAAGTGCCGAGTGTAATTTCTCTTTTCATTATCGTGAGAAAAAGGTTTTTCTAGAAAACGTTTCCCCAAGTGTACACAATCAAGATTCCCTTTGCGCCCCCAGTAACCACAGTATTCCCAGTAAAAAGTAACTTAACAACCACCAATCAATTCGAATGCCAAATAGTTTCAACATCATCTGCAAAAAAGTAAAAAAAAAATGTTACGTCACTGATAACCTAAGCTGTAGATTTTCATGCCGTTCTAAACTTTATTACCCTGAAATAAGGGTCTATTTGACTTACGTTTTACATTAGATTCTGAAAGTTTCCCCGATAAAACGTAATGAAGCGTTGCGTTGCAAAAAATTTGCGACCGTTAGGGGACAAAATAGTTGAAGTTGGTAATGAGATGAAACTGCTTCGTCATCCGTAGAGACCGTAAAGTTAGATGTTTTCAGAGAACTAATTCAATGATACTATCCGAGGGATGCTAACTGACCTGGTTCGTGATGTCATTAGTGGCATTTGGGTCAGTTTAAATAACTAACTAATAATACACTGCTATATAAAATGGTTGGTAATAATACAATACACAATTCATAATATAAAATATATTATATTTTAGCGTATTTTCTTGCAAATTGTTCCAAACGCATTTAGTAATGTTAAAACCAACTATTCTAGGTATTTAAATTATTTTGAATCAGGTTGTACCTAATTACGTACTTATATAACGTACCTATGTAAGCGAATATGTAAGTATCTTAACATAAATGTGTTATATAAATATTTTAAAATGACACGTTTTCTTGAAACAGCACTCTCAATAAAGTGTCACATTTCCATTTGAGTACATTTTTCTGTTGTTTTTTGCGGCGTTTACCAGCGCGAGCAACATTTGTGTTTGTCAGAGAATTCAACAGAGTCAAACTAAGGTACAAAGTGTTGGGGTGGACAAATCTTGAACTGTGCTCTTTTGGTGGAGCATGCCTAGTCTAGAATATCCGGCTCTTAAAATGGCTGCCGGAACACACTGGTAGATGCTTGGTGACAAATTTTCATCTTGAAGGTGCTAGCCAGACGAGTACTAGAAAATTGACGACCTCGTTAGCGTAAAGGTTACCATGCCGGTCTGCTAATCAGAAGGTTCCGGGTTCGATTCCCGGCCCGGTCAACATCTTTGTGCTTAACTAAATTTGTTGGCTGTGGGTCTGGGTGTTAAATATGTATTTATATATAATATGTATGTATATGTAGTATATCAGCTGTGTTAGCAACCATAATACGAGCTAGAAATGGTTCAGTATGGGGCTAACCAGCCGTGTGTGAATGTGTCCTAATATTATTATTATTATTAATTCTCTAACAACATGTATTGTTAGTTACATTTTTACGACCAATCAAAATAATTCTAATAAAAGTTAATAATGTCATTGAACTGTTCTAATTTAGGCTGCCTAGAATGATTCAAATCCATAATTGAATCTTCAAAGGCATTTAATTCTAATGCTAGATTTTTTTAAACTTATATTAGCCCCAGTACCCGATACCTTACTCCGTCCATGCTCGCAAAGCTTTTAGTAATGTAGGGCGGGGAACATCCGAATCTACGCATAAATCGCAACTGTCTGGCTACATAGTAAATCTAGGTATATACCTCTAATAATGGTCTAGATTTCAAATTCTGAGCGTCTAGCCTGCTAAAATGACAGTGTGTTATCTCAATATTGTTTGATGATATACATACCTATTACTGAGGATATTCTAGAATACATTCTTGTGATTTCCTAGAAGTTATAGGCAGGCAGATTTAGTACAATATTTTGAATATTCATATTTGCAAACTATTATTATATGTTTATTTTACTTAGATGTAAGTATACTATGGAATGAAAAGATGTTTATGGATGTTTAAATGTTTATTTATAATATCAGCTTCATCAACAAACCCTTCATGCAATAGACAATAGATAATATAGTACATGTTTACATTAACATTATAAATAAGCTGAAACTCTTGTTACTATGGGCTATGCCTACACGCGTTCCATCTTCAAAACATATAATTTTCCCCATACATCAATCTGTCAATTATCGAATTTACATTCTCGATGGAAAAGTACAGTCAGCTACGCCGGTTTCCAACGAAGAAAATATATCTCCTTTCTCTTTATATTTAGATAAATCGGAGAATAATTTGTGGTAGCAGCCATTTTGGATTTGAAAATTATTGTTTTTTTTATGTATTCTATTAGTCAAGCCTTTTTTATATCCAGAGATGTGAAAAAAATATGTGATCCGCCATTTTCTTACGGCGGCCATCTTGGATATTTTTTTATCGAACATAGCTAAGATCACTCTAGACTATTTCACGATTCAAACAAAAAAAAAGTTAAATTTTGCGGGACCTACAATGTCCCAAACAGACACTCACATAAACACACACACATTCATACATCACTCGGTTTCAGCCGGTGTTAGGATTTTGTTTACAATTAGAAATCTAAAATATGTAACATAACAACATAAGCCGCGCTCCACCATGTTACCCGGGTCAATATATTTATAAATAGTTTTCAATAATATGGTGATTTCGGTTATCTTCATACTAATAAGTAAAATGCCTAGTATAATATATTTTTTCATACCTACATACACACACACACACACACACACACACACACATTCTCCCACAAATAATATAAGTAGTATCATTATATTAGACCAGAAACTAATTTTATCCATTGCATTGTTGTTCATGGCCAGGAACGAAAACTTTTTGATTCGGGGTCATTGCCCCTTGCTGCTACCTATAATTGTGTTTTCAACCAAAAGGATTTTGTAATTACTTTATACAAAGTTCTAAAACTCATAAGTAATTTAGCTTTAAACGATTAAATAACTAGAAACAGAAAAACTTTTATCAATCTGAATAAAAATCGAACTCTGAAAAGGTTATGAACCCTAAGAAAATCAATTTCACCCCAGTCAAACAAAACTGGCACCTACACACAAAAGCATAAGAGCCAAAATTGCAAGGACAAACAAGTTAATGCCCCGAGGATTTTATTTAGAACCCCGCGAGAAAAGGCAAAATGGCGAGTTTCGGATGCAGCGAGAGATGTGCCGCGCATGCGCCGTCACTCGCTCGATACATGCACCCTTCGTGTAACCGAGTCATTAATCACGTGACTATTAAAACACTGACACTAGATTAGCACTAGCACATCACAGTCCTAAGGACAACGCCCGCTTCCCTTGACGACGGAACCATCGATTCGACCGCTCCCAAAACCTGTGAACAGAACACACAAGAGCAAGACACCACTGGTTTAAATGATGAATCGAGAACTTTAAAATCAGATCCTTGTTGTTTTCTGGTGGAAGCGTTGATGTGGCAACGCCGTGACCGGCTTGTCCCGACGCAGCAGTAACCTGGGGACGTACTGCTGTGACAGGACAATATGGCCATGGCGCGCGAGGCGGCGGTGGCGGGCGTCGGTGAGCGTGTGAGGCAGCGTGGCCTGACGCCGCGCCCCGTGCCGCGCGCATGCGCCTGCCGCGCCCCAACCCCCTGTACACACCCTCAATGAACACCCTCAATCAGCTATCGATCCGACACAAAAAAAATAGTTACATAGATAATTTATATAGCATATTTTTACTATTTTCACGAGATCAACTCGATGCATATGAGTAGAAGGGTCGATGACCTTTGTTGTCGATACGGCTGATAGTACTATTTTTAGGTCAAGGAACTCGTACTTCAAGTACTAGTCGTTGTTGGGAGTCGTTTTCCAGGGTTGCTAAAGTTTCGGCAACAGTAATAGATTTTTTTCAAATGAATTTGGTCTATCAAAAATAACAACTGCATGGAAAAAAATGCTGCCAAGCTTCGTTCTAGCGTAAGATAAAACCACGACAGGCAGCTCTGTTATGCCATATTTTACGCACTCAGTCACGTATTCGTTTCAGAGATTTTCGCATAGTCGGGAAATAATATTCTCACTGGGATTTCTGGGGTTGGCATCCGATTGAGCATTCCTTTCCAGTAATTTGCTCTCTAAAAAGCTTGTTGCCACATTTTTGTCGAGATGAGAGGACGAGTGAATAACAGAATGAGATCCAGTTCACATTTTCAATTATACTATAATTGCGTATAGATATTATGAAACAGATATATCATAAATGTATGGTCAAGAATTTTAAAAGCCTTTTTAAAATACCAGTATGGCATAACATGGTGCCTCCCTTCGAGTTGTAAAATTTTTCACTAAGCACCTAACAGTGCGTTTCGACAGCATCCTGAGAACCAGTCATTCCAACTAGGCAAGCTGCACCCTTGGCCAGAATGTCGATAACTCGTATGGTTACACTGTAAGAAGTAAAAAATCTATTATAACTGGTCTTTCTTTAACAATACAAAACTCAGGTTACATAATGGTCTCCAAATATTTTAACACCACAAATCACAGAGATTTTCCTACATCGTGGAAAATGCGTCGGAAGGATGAATTTATGGCCTAAATTAAAAGTTCGCGCTATGGAATTTTACTACAGGTAAATTCACGGGACCCTGGTGCGATATTAATTTTTAATTTTCGCATACCGCAAGTTAAATTGGATTATTGTGTAAAATACGAAAATAATTTATAGCATTTGGATTTTGGTTTTTAATTTTAAGTTGATTTCATTTGGATTGAACATTATTACCTTCCACGGATGAATAATGTACGCCTACTTCATTAATTATGAAACTCTTTTTCTTCTTCTTCTTCTTAGCTAAGTAGTCAAGCTCTGGTGTAGAGATTCTTTAGATAAGCGATCAATACAATATAATTAATCAAAACAAAGGTTAATATGAATATTTTTTTCTTCAGAAATCTTGTTTTGGCATCCCTAGACATTCGGCACAAGCTACGCCCGTAATTAATTCTAATATCAATTAAGGCGTCTGTTTGTCGCGTCTACAGATCGATACGATTCGCTTACGTTTTTATTTGGAGTCCGAACTCATTTTCAGCAAAATAACTCTATACATTGATATACTAGTAGTCTCCGAACAGAAGACTTAGCAAATTTCTTGGATCTTCGTTTTTAATTACCACGTTTGTTTACTTCATTAGTTTCGTTCACTCACTCAATTACTTTACGTATATATGTATATGCCGTACTGAAATAAAACATGGTATTTGTCGTACTTACTGAGAAAGTAGACATTACAATAAATATTGATGTATGGGCTCAAAACAAGTAAATTTATTTTGAGAGCTGAGTGAATAAAATGTAAAACCATTCATTAACTTTGGTCCAATTGAAGGGAAAAGTGTGACAATTAGACTGTATCTAGCGATACGCTTTTTGAATAGATTGCTAAACTTGACAAATTCGGAACGGCTTCGCCTTTGACCCGTAACAGAATAAACCAGACAATCTGCTAGATACTGTGGGTCGTTGTAACGGGTGACGAAATTGGTGAAATCAGGGGAAAGATTTATTGCGCTAGCAATTGGCCTTTTTAATATTTACAAGATTACTATTATACTATATTTGACTTATATCGAAAAATCAATAATATATTCTTTTATATTTTTATTGAAGTACTTAATTTTCATACTTTAAATTAAAGTAATGCGTTTTAACATCAAAGAAATAAAACTTAAGGATTATTTGCCATCCAAATGCTATTCCAAATTTGCTTGATATTGAATCAACAACTCAATATGAATATATATCGATAATACGACATTTGTAAAAAAAAGCTAATGTAACTTTAACGACTGCCCCTTGCCATCTTAAGTTCACCCTACGCTGCTCTAAGTGTTCAGATTTTTATAAAAATGTTTAAATGTCCGACAGAGGCAGAAAGCCCAGGGCAAAGCCCCAAGATTATGAGAAAAAGATATATTGCAAACGTCATCTATGATTTATTACTAGCGGAATATCTACAAGAAAACTCTCCTTTGCAAAATGTAGAGCATCTATCAACAAACTTTCTTAAGAATTATATATTCGTGTTAAATTAATTTGAACATTTGTTATGCAAATCTTGAGGAAGGTAGGAAACATTAAAATAAAATTATGTTGAGATTTTAAGAAAAGTACAGACTTATAATTCATTTCAGCGCCTACAGCTCAAGACACTTGTGTCGGTGTAGGTGCTGCGAGCCGATATATTTCTGTACCGTTACATACCTATCCATTAGATTACTTGATTTTCGAATACAAATTCAATTACTCCTTAAAATGTAACTTTACAGGGATAATCTCAAAACGCAACATTCAAAATGACACAGCTCTAAATAAGAAAAAAAAATATAACCTAATTAAATTAAAGTGTTAATGCGTGACTTGTAGCTGTATTGTTATCAATAAATTAGTTTGATTTTAAAAATAAAGAAATAATAAATACATCACATAATAAATTAAACACATAGTATACGAACACATATATTTGATTTAATTTAAATAACCGATATTAATCGAGGAATTCTTTTGGTTGTTTTTGTTAAAATCACTCCTTCATTGCACAGTAATTAGATAATTAAAAGTAACGAATATTATAAGCCTAAAAACTTTATTATTATTAATTTTCTAATTAATTGTACGTAGTTTACGTTAATACTTCTCTAGAAAAACGAATGTACATTTTACGTTCTAGTGCCATCTGAAAACTAACCAGAGACAACCAATATTTTCAAAGTTTTTATGGCCGCCTATTAGCTTTGTCTTATTTTCGAATATAATTTATTAATGTTAATTTTGTATTGCATTAAAGAAAAAATAATGGCAAGTTCTTCTAGATTTGAGGAAATATTTTATATTTCATCGGAGATATTCTTGTGTACTATAGATTTAAAGTAAGTTTACATCGCAGGTTGCATGAAAACTTTTTGGACTGCAATGATTTGTATAAGAAAAAGGTAAATCCGCGTTGCTCATTTGTTTTCCGCCATCGCGTCTTCGGTTTTTGACGCGAGAATCTTGAAAGCGTCACCTTTGTCTGTAAAGCTTTGAAGATTAGTTTGAAAATCGTGATTTCGATTTTCCGTTTTAAATAGTGAAGTGTGTGGTGAAAATGATGGGCCTGTATTCCAGCGGGGCCCTGGGCGGCGTGGAGGTGATCGAGGGCGGCCTGATGGGCGGAGAGCTGACGGCACACGTGCTCAGCGCACAGGCAGCAGCGCATGCTGCCGCTACGGCCGCCGCCGCGCACCAGCAGGCACAGCATCAGCAAATGGCTGCGCAACAGATCAGTAAGTACTTACTATCTCTAATGATATTTTACCATGATGGCAAAGCATTTTCAAGTGCTTGTCTCTCTAGATGCTTCCATCATGATGCAATTCTGTCTCCAAGCTTTTAGTATTCCGGAAGCGTTATTGAGAGACAGTAATTCATGACTAGGCGGGTGTCGTTCTCATGTAGTATAGGTAGGTACTTTAGGAAAAATGTTGTTGCAAAAACGCACTATAATTGTATAACTAATATTGGCCAGATTTCTACTGTGTAGAGCATATCAATGACATGTCTGAGCTGTATTCTTAAACAGGTACAGCAATATCAAGAAGTTCAAAGTTATCTAAGAATCAGATTTTCAAAAAATACATTTTAGATTAAAGAAAGAAACCTTTGGAAATGAAAGAGTGCTTGTGAGTGTTAGTTTTCAATTTGGATGAACATCTGTATAGAGCTTTGGACTATCACATAGTGAGCTATTTATTATATTTATATCCTCTTGGTAATAATTCAAAATTATTTATTCAGATTGTCTTTAAGAATGTTGTTTCTAAACTTTACAGTGGACATACTTCTTTTACATTATACTTATAATTACTGCACCTTTTAGTTATTTTTAGTGGTTCTCTCTCTGCTGCTCTTTTGAGTGAGCTAAGTGGCTCACTCTGGTGTCAAGAGTTTTAAATGGAAAGTTTGAATAAGTTGTATGTCTACATATTATATACATAAAAGGACATTAATTTAGGCTGTATAAAGAATGACATAACAAAGGGTTAGTACGGGTTTTTGAATATGTAGTTTTTGTTTCAAACTTGAACAAATGATCTAATTGGTATAAATGTTTGGCAGAACCATTGAAATTGAGTAAAGACAGAGTTGTTTGTTGTTTTGTATCAGATTGTGATTTGAAGTTAACACTGACATTTGTAATTTTTAAGTTATCTGAAAAGCTATCTGTTGTTTAAATATTTCCATTGAAAACTTATCTTAATATATATAAATCTCGTGTCACAATGTTTGTCCTCAATGGACTCCTAAACCACTTAACCGATTATAATAAAATTTGCACACCATGTGCATTTCGATCCAACTTGAGAGATAGGATAGTTTAAATCTCAAATTATTGTCGCAATTTTAATTTATTGCTAATTATTGTCTGTTATTATTTGACAGTCACAATTATCTGTTAACTCCAAATTATTCTAACAGATGTCAGTACCTTTCAACTGGGTTGAGTTAGTAATCAATAGATGGTGCTGTACCCCTCAGTGAGGCCAAACAACGTTTGCCGGGTCAGCTAGTATTATAAAAAATAAATAGTTACATTGAAATTTATAAGCATAACAATCAATTCATGTATTTTATATTGATTGGTTACCATTTATTTTCTTTATAATATGGTCAAAACAAAAAAATGCATTCAATAATTTCTTTAGTTAACAACAAAGTCTTAAGTTAACTTATTTTTCTTAGATGGCTCCAAGTAAACACAAGGAGAAGCATCCAATGTCCTCTGCATACACATACTCATCTGCTTTAAAGTCAAGGTGTAGTGTAGTGGTCTCCTCATCATCTAGCGGTTTTCAAGGCATGAGTGAACCGGTTTCTTCTGGGCAAGCACACTCCACCTTAGATCGCAATATCGCTTACCATCAGGTGAATTGTGATCAAGTGCAAGCCTATTACCAGTAAAAAAATAAGTCACGCACTCATTGCAGATGCAGAAATGGAACGAAAAAAAAACACATGCAAGAATATTTATTTTTATTAGTTTATTTGATTTACAAGCAAGCAGCATTATGCTGATGTGTTACACTGAGTTGAAATTTATTTTTTAACAGTTCACATAATGTCCACTGTTCAATGTCAATGTTTAAAGTCCACTGGTGCACTGATTACAGGTTAGCAAGAAATATCAATCCTTGTGTTTTATCATATTATTTTTATGGTCATCTCTTTCTTTCAGAAACCTCCCCATCTTCAGGACGTTCAACGCCAGTAACAACCACAAATGCCACAGCACCAGCAGGCTCCACATCACCGTCTCCGAGCAAACTGTTTGTCGGAGGCCTCAGCTGGCAGACGAGCTCAGATAAGCTCCGGGAGTACTTTGCCATGTTTGGAGCAGTCACTGATGTGCTCATCATGAAAGATCCTGTTACACAGGTGAGGGTTCGGAGACGAGAGACTGATGTATGATTTGAGCAGTTGGATTTTTTTTTAAAGTGAAGTGTGTTGGGTATAACTTAGGACTAGGTACAGTTAGGTGTACACAAGAGTGGTGAGAGTGCGGTTTTGTTTTTGTAAGGATTATCTTAATAGATATAAATCTCGTGTCACAATGTTTGTCCTCAATGGACTCCTAAACCACTTAACCGATTATAATTTAATTCGCACACCATGTGCAGGTCGATCCAACTTGAGAGATAGGATAGTTTAAATCTCAAATTATAGTCGCAATTTGAATTTATTGCTAATTATTGTCTGTTATTATTTGACAGTCACAATTATCTGTTATCTCCAAATGATTCTAACAGATGTCGATACCTTTCGACTGGGTTGAGTAAGTAATCAATAGATGGCGCTGCTATGGTAAATCTACGAACGTGTCATATAAGCTACACTATCTATTTTTCATACCCCTAAGTGAGGCAAAACAATGTTTGCCGGGTCAGCTAGTGATGATATAAGTTTGATGTATAATATGTTTGTGTGTGTCTGTCTGAAGCATTGTAGCTTCCAAAGTTCAATGAAAATTGCCGCAAAATGGCTGCCGCCACAAAATGGTGGATTTCATATTATCTTTGACAATTCCTGGAATATGGATGTTGACTATTATAAAGTTGCAATAATAAATTACTATATCCAAGATGTTTGTTGATATTTTAACATTCTAGTTTTAATCTTATTGGATTTGGTAGCCTAGTATTAGAAAATGCTATAGCAGGGCCAATCTAAAGTCAAGTTTTATGAAAAAAAAACTCAAAATTCAAACACAAATTCATTTATTTTTGTGACAAGAAAAACATACAGGTACACAAATAACAATATACATGAAACATTTCCGGTCACAAGCTGGCCTCAACTCAGCATATACATACTGACATAATTATGACTGTTATTGAGTCTTATAAGCATAGGTACCTATAAATTGATTAAAAAAGAAAATATTTAAAAGCTTCCCCTTGCTCACACTTGTTAGATTATACAAATGAGAGGAGATAATAAATGCTTTCTTTATAGATGAAACCTAACATTATTGAGCTGTATGTATTCTTTAATGTTATATATATTGTGGACAAGTGCTGCCATCTAAGAAAGTTATGCCCAATACATTTCACTTATATATTGACATATTAATTTATTTCCTTAATAATATATATAGAAAAAAAAATTACTCTGTTTGTATGAGTGTCTATGTGTCACAACACTTATGCATAGAGTTTATATTTTGGTATCAAAAAAATAAAAAAACTTGTGTGGGTAGCTCCAATGCTTAAAAATGGGGATGGAAAATATTCTTTCAAACCCCATTTAGTTTACATTTTTTTATTTAAATATTTGGTTGTAATGAAATGACAATATTTGATTGAAATCATATGCACATGTGTTGTGACAAGTTATTGGCCACTTATACATTTGTTTGCAATTTGAGTAACCATCTGGAATAGCGTCTTCGTGTTTTCTAACTTTATTTAAAACAAAGTAAGTTCTTTCTTTCAAGTGATATGAAAATATGTTTTTTGGCGGATTACTACAGAAATTACTCACATTGCAGCAACAAAAAAAGATAATTATAATAAAACTGTACATATCGAATTATATAAATACAAAATATTAACACATATTTTTTTAAAGACAGCTCTAAATTAATAGGCAGTTGACGAAGAAGGAAAAAGCAACTCCCTGGGTCAGTTACAAAGTATATAATTTAAATTATAATACTTGAGTTAGGTTTTAAAATTTATAAATACATAAGGTAGTTGGTAGGTGAGTGTGTGTTTAGGAAAAATAGCTATTTGGTTAAAGATGAAATACTTGAACCAAATAACTTCACTTTGTGTGGTCTATAGTGAAATTGAATGTGATAAAATTAAAAACAAAAGCTCTCAGACATACAAAGATAATGAAACTGAAAAAAAAAGCTTTCTCTTAACCAGATTTTTTAAGATTTCCGGTATATGCAATTTTCCTCACATAACTGCCTTAGTGCCATATTAGGTATGCTAAGATTGCCACAGAAATCTCAAGAACTTATAGTAATGATATGAAATGAAATAACTTTATCTGCATAGACACAGGCAGAATATAAACATGGAAAATATTATGAAAGTGTCCCTTGTAGGCTACCGCATATGTGGTGTGCATAATGTCAATAAATTTATGGATTTAAAATCTAAGTAGTTATATACCAGTAAAAATCCTTATTTCATAGGTTTGGGTTTTATCACAATAAGGAATATGCATATTTTAACATAATTTCATAATAGTAAAAAGAAAACACAGCGCTTAATAGTGATCTAAAGTATATTAAAATTAAAATAGTCGGCCGATATGGGCAACTGAAGCGCCTTCCATAATGGCGCGCTCAACAAAACAAATAAGATAGTTGTGGTGAAAAAGTGTTTATAAATATTTTTACTATTATAATAATGGAACCTTCTTCATGTCGCAACCAAAAAAAGAATGTGGAAAGATCGGTAAAACCATCCGGGGTTTACCGATTGTGACGGAAAATTCTCTCCGACCAATGGCGTCGCGTTTGGGTAATAGAATTTTCCACGCTAAATTTGTACTATTTATAATTTTATTTTTTTTGAAAGTAAATTGTATTTCAAAATATAATAATAGAAGCATTATATTGAGTTGTATTATTTGAGTTATATGCATATACCCTATTCATTGGTAATCAATATTGTGATCTAAGATGGAGCGCGCTTGCCCAAATAAAATCAACTCACTCTTGTCTTGAAAACTGCTAGATTATAACGGATCAGTGTATTTGGTGAGAGAAGGCCTCGAGTCCCAGCAGTGAGAAAGTAAAGTGGGCTACTTATGCTTATGCAGTGTGTTTGGTAAAGATGCATGTTGGCGGTTCACACAATGAAGTTTTGGTAGTTTATTACAGACTTTGCATAATTTAATATTCATAGACATGTGTCATCTTAACCTATATTTTGTCTAACCAACCTTGTTGACTTGCTTTAAAAAATGAAAGGCCTATATAATTAGAATGTGCTAGATTTTGAATAAAATGTATTACATTATATTTTTGGCGAAAACATTTTCTACTTACTTCATTGTATATCTTCTTATATATAAAATTTCCATGTCACAATGTTAGTTACATACCTACTCCACCGAAACGGCTTGACCGATTTTCACCAAATTTTATATGCGTATTCAGTAGGTCTGAGAATCGGCTACTATCTATTTTCCATACCCCTAAGTGATAAGGGTTGTTTTTTTTACCCTTTTTTTAATTTATAGAATTCAGTAAGCTAGTTTGTATATATGTACAAATCTGGAGCAGGATCATGTTCCTTTAATTTAAGAAGCTTGGTTGACTTGGGTAGGCTTCTTCTTTGTATGAGCTTAGTGGTCAAGCTCTGGAGACGAGAGTTTGACTTGGCTTAAAAACTACTCGTATTAAGTATAAAAAAAAAGTTATAGTAAAAGTTAAAGGTAGAAGTGAATCGGCGCGTTCTGGCAGCCTCCTTGAGAGCCAGTTATTCCAGCCTAGGCATCCTCCACCTTAAGCCTGTGTCGCTAACTTTTGTGGTTACGCCCCCGTAATAGCAGTATAGGGTTAAAAAAGATGTCTATTTCATTTTGACTATGGAACACATACTAAACGCACATGAACAGTTGGGCTATGGTATTAAAAAGTAATCTAGGAACACTAATATTATCTATAACCATAGATATAAAATATGAGAGCATGCTAGTTACGTCACTAACATTCTAGTTCTTGTTAGGCATAGACAATTATAACTTGGTACATCCTCTTTGTCTATATTTCTTGGTAGTTTTTCCCCGCCATTTTCCGTCAGTGTTCGTGTGTGCAAAAAAAACTACCATTTTGGTAGTTTTAACTTTCTATCCGTAGAACTATTTTTAGTCGAAATAACGTAGAAGTCCTAATAGCTAGTCAAATCTATAGTTGATTAATACTAATATTTAGGGTAGGAATATAGCAACACTGACTCTTAAAACCTAATTCCTGTTCTGTTTAGCTAAGAAAATCACAGTTTTAGACAAAAATATAATTGGTAGATAAAGTATTTAGAAATTTTTCACTGAGGTAATTAATATTGCTCCAAACATTGGTAGTTGAGGGTAATATTTGTGTGCTCGGTTTTTATTTGGAAAATTGCTAATAAAATTGTATTTAAAAATTAAAACTTACCAAGTATACAACAGTAACTGTTTTGGTTAGAATAATCTTAAGTGTTGTGATCATTTTACGGGTTTTCTTTTCTTTCAATATTGTGCGACTGTGCTTTCTGAATTTTAATAAGTTCTGTTAAAGATTACTTGTTTTGTTGAAAATACTTTATCTGTTTGGTAAAATATTTTTTGAATTTCTTGCCAGGTTTGCTACCTCCCTCAAACATAAGACCTTAGTAGAAAATCTGTGGCCAAGCAGCTTAAGGTTCTTCTGTCGAATCCACCTTAAGCTTTCTTGAGAGTAATATTAGACTAGACATTCTCCACTTTGGACCAAAGTGTTGTTGACTTGTGTAGTTACACACCCTATTAGTTCAAGTATTTAGTATTTCGTTCATTTTGGAATTATTCTGGTAGGCTTACAAATTATCTTATATATAAAATTTCCGTGTCACAGTGTTTGTTACCGTACTCCTCCGAAACGGCTTGACCGATTTTTACCAAATTTTATATGCGTATTCAGTAGGTCTGAGAATCGGCTACTGCATATCTATTTTTAAGGCAAAACAACGTTTGCCGGGTCATCTTATATATAAAATTTCCGTGTCACAGTGTTTGTTACCGTACTCCTCCGAAACGGCTTGACCGATTTTTACCAAATTTTATATGCGTATTCAGTAGGTCTGAGAATCGGCTACTGCATATCTATTTTTAAGGCAAAACAACGTTTGCCGGGTCAGCTAGTATAAATGCAAAGAACACTAAAAACTTTTCTAATTAATTAACAGGGTTGCTCATCTCCAGTAAATAATTGCAATGCCTTATGGGTAATTATGTTATTGTAAAGTGACATAGTCCTGTTTAACTTTTATTATGATAAAAAAGAATAGGATTTCTATAAATTTAACTGAGTTTACAAATTTCACTATTCTCAAATTTAATGAACTTATTAAAATGTTTATTTTGAAGACGTTATAAAAAATCCAGTAATCCTTATTGTTATGTTTTATTATGTTGGAATCAGTTCAACTTATTGGAATCGGTTTAAATATTTTCCAGTATCATTTATTGTTATGTTGAAGTAAAATGAGCACACACAATAGAATAGTCCCAACTAACTGACAATGCATGGTATCCCATAAGTACAGTAGGTCTAATGTACAAGGGTGATAGTTAAATTATACAGTATGAATATTATAAGCATTTATAGTGACATTTTGTTACACATATTTTTGTTGGTCCTTACTTGTGTTATTTATTGCTTTTTACGCTTTCATTATAAATTGATTCATTTTTAATGAACTATCTAAGTACTGATATAGTCATAATAATGTCATTATAACTTTTACAATTTATTGTTTTTATCATTGAAAATTTAAATGTAGAGAAAAAGTAAGTGTAGCAAAGTTTCACTGTATAAGATTTTATGACAAATTTTTTCTACTAAATTATTGTTCATAATTTATTTTGTTGAACAATTGCCAGGCCTTCAGATTTAATTATCTCTGATTACCCAAGATGTTTCAGCTTTTAAATTGAACTGGCACAAGTAATTCTTATCAGAATCTAAGTAGCCAAATAATAGTCTACTTTAATTCTTTTTAACCACGTGGGACAGTCTTACAATAGTTATGCTATTTTTTTTCTGATCTTCTATCTAGACATGAGTCATAAAATTACTTAAGTATCATTCTGTGTTCCACCATAACAGAATAACCATTAGACAAAAGTGTAGTTCTTGAATACGAAGAAGACCATTCTGTCCTACCGGTCTTGAAACCTCATTTAGTGAATGCATCCTAACGCTGGTCCGCGCGCAGAGGTCGCGCGGCTTCGGCTTCATCACATTCCAGGAGGCGGCGTCAGTGGACAAGGTGCTGGCGGTGCCCGTACACACCCTCGACGGCAAGCGCATCGACCCCAAGCACGCCACCCCCAAGTCCGCCCCGCGCCCCACCAAAACCAAGAAGATCTTCGTGGGGGGAGTGGGGCAGGACACGTCGGCCGAGGAGGTCAGAGCTTACTTCTCGCAGTTCGGCCTCGTCGAGGACGCGGTCATGCTCATGGACCAGCAGACGAAACGCCACCGCGGCTTCGGGTTCGTCACCTTCCACTCGGAGGAGGCGGTGGAGCGCGTGTGCGATATACACTTCCATACGATAAAGAATAAGAAGGTGGAGTGTAAGCGCGCGCAGCCCAAGGAGGCCGTGGCGGCGGCGCCGCTCGCGCTCGGCAAGCGGCTCGTGCTGCGGCCGGGCCGCGGGCTGGTGTACGCGGCGGGCGGGGTGGGCGGCGTGGGCGGCGTGCCGGCCGTGGGCGCGCACGCGTACCGCTACGCGCCCTACGCGCTGCCCGCGCCGCCCGCCGCCACGGCGCTGGTGGCGCCCCCGCAGGCCGCGCCGGCGCCCACCATGCCGCAGTTCGGCGCCGCCTACTCGCTGGCCGGCGTCGACATGTCCTCCTTCCAGGGCGTCGACTGGGGCGCCATGTACGGCCTGCCCATGTACATCTAAACCGGCCACTCGCTACTCACCGGACCGTGCTGAAATTTGACTCTTGTATAAATCGAAACGTTTAATTGAAATTAGATTGTGAGATGATTGTTGAGAGCAAGGGACATTGTGCTCTAAGATGCGAGAGATAAGGTTCAAATTTCGGCGCGTTTGCGTTTGCGCGTTGACGATTGTCGAACTACCCTCACCCACCCGCCTGAGAGGTTTCGAGTATTTTGTTTTTTCTTACTTACAATAGAGTTCCTATGCGTATGGTTTTTTAAGTCTTGCCGCGCGACAGCGGCCGCGTCGAAATGATCAGTATTTGAAAAAAAAAAAACGTATATTTAAGGTTGTCTATAATATTGGCTCATTGGTAGTCTAACGTAAGGTTTTTACAAGCAATACCTTTTCGCCCGTTGCGGGCATCAAAGAGAAACGCATTTGATGATTCTTTAAAGTAATTATAAATAAAAGAAAATTAGTTTTTATTGGAGGTGACGCTCGGGCTTTCTCTTTTGCTGCGCTGACCGAGTGCAATCGGAGAGATTATACTTAAATATATAGAGATTATAATTATATATTGGATTCTTTAATGCATGTCTCAAATATACAGAATGATTTATATAACTTTCATTACAACCAAATTAAAATAGACAATTTACTTTAGTATAAAGTTTTTTTCGAATGTGCAAAGCCACATTATGGTTTCCGTGTCGGTATAGCTCTATCTATAGACAAACTTTATACGGCAACCTCATTGGTTCTGCCAAACATTTTAACCAATGAGATCATTTAGAAAAGATAACGAAACGAAAGCTATATGTAGTTAAGCGCATACGAAAAAGCTTGACTAGTTCAACTGGACTTCTTTTACAATGCATTTTTTTTCTAAACATTGGCGGTTTTTTCCCTAATTATGTATGTTTTGAATACTAGAACTATACTAATATAAAAAAAAACAGTGCCACTGAGAAGAGTAGCCAAATTGCCTCTTTGTTTAGCAACACTGATACGCTGTGCAAAGTAGAGGCCGACATTTTGGTCACGAGTGGCGTCAACTAAAAGTCTTAAAATAATTCTGTAAAGGAAAGCTTTAGAGAAATAAGTTCGCGCGTCCCCTCCCTCTTAAAACGAAGATCTCAAGTAATTAAGCTTATAAACACTTAATATTTTTTTTTGGTCCTACATATTATTATTTTGTCTTGAATTTGTTTCGTAATTAGACGTAGTTTTAGTGCACGTGTGTTGGCAATATTTTACTTATTATTATTACTATATTATTTAATAATATACATTTTCTTATTATAATTATAACGACTGTATTAAGAATCTCGTGTCCAGGCTATGTACTGTAACTCTTAAGCGTACTACCTACGTTATTTATTATTGATTATTTCGTGGTTATTTGACGTCGTGTGACAACATATTATATAATTTAAAAAATATATACTTCACCCGCCACACTGTTACACAGATTTTTAGCTTATTATTTATTTATTATTGATAAAAAAAAAACTGTATTTATTCATTTGGGCTGGACCCTTATTATTTTACTCGAATTCTACAACTTCTCAAAGATATACCATAGTCTATTCACCGAATCGAGCTAATAGGAATTGGAATGCCTGGCGTCTTATTGGTCACAAATGACGCGCTTAAGCAGCGTTGTTGGCTGCAATTGGTAAACGCGGTCTCTACGCGTCATTTCCGACCAATCAGGCGCCAGAAAACATCTCCCTATTAGCTCGAGTCGGTAAAAACACCATAGTTTTGTCACACGACGTCGCCCGCTGAGCTAATGCAATACTCGTTTACATACATATCCAAAATTAAGCGGAAAAGCAATCTCATACACATATTTATGTATTGACTATAATACGTAGTTTTAGCGCTCCTCTTATTGGTGGTGGTGAATTTTGAACTTGAACGCTTTATTTTTCATGTACTTTTTAGCAGTCGGGGTTTTTTATAGTTTCAGTAGATGTGGGGGTTGCATGGACTTAGCAAAATATGTTAGAAAAACTTTTGCTTACCCAAAGGTCTTAATTTCTAGGTGTTTTTTTTTTCAGAATTTAATAAATACTAAAAGGTTTTTTTTACAGTCTAATGTGACTCAAACTTTTCTTCTGAAGAAAATGCCGTTAGCTATATAAGTGAGAGCGGGATAGCAATATACATCATTATTGAATTTTCATTCATAAATTACTCATCAGATTCTTCTAACTAATCATACAGATTTTTCTAACAAAGATAAGTTGCTCAAAAGGTATATAATAATTACAGTTACGTTTCGTTTGTACGTACAAAAAACACCAAAACAATATTTTTTTTCGTACCACTAGCGCCATCTAGTTTCAGAGCAGTTCAACTCAAAACTCACCATCGATCTTTAAGCGGGCGATTTATTTAGAAGGTATATTACGATTAATCCTTAGAATTAGATGAGGGAATGCAACTAACACTCGTGTTGCGTGACAATAAGCTAAAATATTGAAGCTATCTGTTTTTGCCTGGACCTGTTTTGATTTAATCTGTAATATATAAATAAGTCGGGTTTTCCTTCCTGACGCTATGACTCCAGTACGCACGAACTAATTTCCACGGTACAGCATTCGTTGGAAAGGTCTCGGGCTCCGTGAGGTTTGTAGCAAACACAATTCCGGGAAAATTTCAAATTTTTGGCGAAATTTAGTTCGCTGGGTTTGCTAGATCCTCTATAAAATGTATGTTAGGTTCAACATTTCAATATACCACAGTGAGAATAAATGATAATATACTTGGAAATATTAAAAAAAAGCAATACCAATATATCATTAAAATAATGTACTTAAAACTTCTAAGGCTATTTGTTTAAGGAATTTGAATTTTTAATAGTTTACATATGAAACAAGCGGTAAGCGCGCCCACTCTGTTGATACTTGCCTTCAGGTGAATTGTGGTCAAGCGCTAGTCTATTTGATGTTTAAAAAAAAAATTTAGCTCATGTGAGAAAAAATATATAATAAATACTCTTTCGCAATCGGATTATAAACAAACGTCACAAAATATATCATGTTGAAAAAAGTGCACATGGTATGTTAGGAAAAACATGATCTAATAGATATGCCAAAATTAGCTTGACAGAATCACAATTAGGTTTTTTCTGGGTAAGCGCGCTCCACTTATCATAATGTCGCTTACCATCAGGTGAATTGTGATCTAGCGTTAACTTATTTGTTGTAAAATAAAACAACAATAACGCTGTGCTACGCAAATTTCGACTTTGAATTCCCAAGAATAAAGAACAGTCTAGTATGCATGCCATACGACATCTAGTTTTGAACATTAAACTATATCGTTTAATAAATGAACGCTATACAAATTTTAATGTTTCGTAATCAAAGACTTAAGTGCAAACTTAGATTATAACATTGGCGTACGATTAGCCACTTCGGTTTCTACAGAAAAGTAGTGAGTACTATACGGACTAAACCTCAAAGAAATATTTTGTTCGTATATGCTTAGAGGCTAAGCTCTGGTGTCGCGTTTTCAAGCCACCCGAAGGACTTGGCTTGACGAATGCTTGTACTAAGACTAATAACCGGGACACATAATTTAACGTGTTGTCTGACCCACCGTAACACCCATTTTTTGAACCAGTCACCCATTCAAAGATATCCGTTGCTTAACTTCGATGATCAAGTCAGATCACCTCAGCTAGCCGAGCTACAGGCGCTACCGAAGAAATATGAAATAGAATGAAATAAACACCTCATGTATGTAATGTACTGACTGACCCCAATTCTATCGGATGATATCAAATTCTAGGGTGGGTCGAATTTGGGCGTCAATGCTCCCCGACCGATATTAGGGGCTTAAGGCTGGCTTTGGGCCAACTTTTGTTCTGGGTTATTTGACTGTAGCACAATATATTCCCGTACAAGCCGATATAGCTAATCGTACGTTTTTTTTACAGTAAATGGGCTTGCGCTTGATCACAATTCACCTGAAGATAAGCGATATTATGATCTAAGGTGGATCGTGCTTGCCCAAAACCGGTTCACTCTTGACTTGAAAACCGCCAGATTGGATCGGCGGGGAACAGGGAGCTTGGCAATGAATTCCACGCCTTGGCGGTTCGCACAATGAATGTGGAGACAAACCGCTTGTTCTTCTTCGTATAAGCTTAGTGGCCAAGCTCTGGAGTCGAGAGTTTTCAAGCCGCCATAAGGCCTCTGACTTGGCTTAACGACAGTTGTACTATAACCTAAAATTTTTATAATCCCAGATACCTAAAAAAAAGGAATAAAATACTTATACATAAAAAATGTAATGTTAACGGTTGAAGAATAGCTATGTTAGATAACGCTATCTCCTTTGTAGGTAGTCCTGTAGGAATGGACCGGGAAATATGACCCGGGATAGTTCGGTTCACAGTAAATTCTATTTAGAAAACTTGTTTCTTATATTGGAATATCAAATATTATATACTATTATGTTTGACTTTGGGATAGAGTTATTCTAGGTCTGAAATCTAGGTCTAGTGTTTTTGGGAATATTTTGTTGAGCTAAGTGACAGTAATGTCGAAAGAAATTATAAGCAGGCATCAAACAAGATTTAGAAAAATTGTTGAAGGAACTTAGAAAATATTTCCAATAATCAAATTTTGCTTCAAAATTCCATAACAAGATATTTTTTTGCGTTTGATAGGTTTGCGCTTGACCAAAAGTCACCTGATGTTCAATGATATTGTCTAGGTTGATGATATATCGAAAAATGAAATACATGGATACGGCTCAAAAAAAAATGTCTTGCCTCTTCGCATTAAAAAATCTTAATTGAAAACTGTAGGTACTTAATTTTAAACCTAAACAGTCTTTAAAAAACCTGTTTACTTAATTTAATACTTAAAAACTTAGTCTTAGTCTAAAAGCAATACTTACTAACTTCTGTGATTGAAGTATTATAAAAAGACAAATAAAATGGTTGTGTTGGTGCAATTTGTAGGAATAAGATTTAAAAAATATCTTTTGGACATAGTCCGGTAACTCTCAGTATTAACTTATGGTATTCTATAGCTTTTTAAAAAAATATTATGTAACTTAAAAAATAAATCTTATGAAAGAAAATTCGGTAATATCGTTATTCAATTAATTTCTCTATTCTATGATAGTATTTACATTTCTACAGGTTTAGTTCTAGGATTGTTATTTTTAACATCTAATACACTATTTCAAGTCAATAAATCTTTGAATAAAACTTATTGTTTAGAAAGTTTCTAAATAATCTTTTTTTAAAGGAAATGCTTGGTCCAGGCAAAATCAGACGTTTAATTAGAGCCAAAATGCATGTAGTAGCTTGGTCGGCTACCTTTATTCTTGCCAGTCTACGTATTACACGTGGACTATAGGTAACTTTGGCGTGTGGAGATTAAAAAAAAGTTGTATCTACTTTCTGGCTCATATTTTGTCCAATATTAGTTACTGTCCCCATAGCAGACGCTGCAGAATTGTGTGTATGAATAATGACAGATGTCAGTGAAGATATTTTTTTATTTCTGTTGGTGTTACACTTAAGCATTTTTGCCAAGTCTGAACAAACTGTGTTTTATCATATTTCATGTTTACGTATGCATGTTGTAAGTAATACATGCTTATTAATATCGCACAGACTTAAGTTATTAATTATTAAAAAATAAACATATATTTATTTTCAAGAGTGCAATTTTATAGATTTTTATTTTTATTCTAGACAAGTTTTAAGTTGCTCCTATTTGGAAACTTTTAGAAGCATTAACACTTTATCTGAGAGTTATATTCCCTACCCATAAAAAAACAAAGCATTATAAATGTTTTTAACTATTGTTTGTTCCATATTATTATATGTAAGTCCCTATTATTTATATAAATGTTTATTAGTAGTTTTGGAGCCTATAAGATTCCCAGTAGAGAGACTTTATTTTCTTTTTCTGCCTACTTTTCCACACACCACAGCTACCGTTTGCTATAAAAAAAAAAAACATGTATACACTTAATTATTCTAGCAGTATTGTTAGCATAAGTAGGATTAGAACCTCCTTGAGATTAACAGCGGCCGTCGCCTAGTGCTGCTCTATATCTGGATTAAACCGAGAGCCGACATCTTGAAATGTAATACCTTGACCTATATTGCTGACAGCAGACAAAATGATCTATGAGATTATCTCGGATCGAGTCTGACTAAATGGATCAATACAGTGTTAAATATCATATTTGGCCTAGTTCTAGTAGTTTTTAGGTTCAATAAGTTTTGTTTAAAAGAACAGTCTTAGAAGATTTATTGTTGGTTTTATGTACCCTTTTCCACTGGGCATATTTTTCTCAAATACTTATCTATATTTTTTATTGGATGCTTGTAACTTTATAAAGTCGGCTAAACAGATATGACAGCACTTGTCGCGGTCCGTATGCACATATGTCGATTACACCTTGTATATTAGCATTGTCCCTACATTCAGTATTAGAAGGTTGATATAATTGTGATGTCTCTTAGAGGCCACTCCGCTTTACTTGCCAAAATTTTTACATCGCTATTTAGGGGTGGCGTTAATATGTATGTACTTAATTTTTATTTTTCTCCTAATTGTAGTGAATTGTTGAGTTCTTTTCTCCACCCTTGTATTTCACTCGGTAACCTGGTTTTGTTTTCGCCGACATCCGTTGTTGCGCCACTGTGTCGATTGTCGCTGGTTTCCGATGCTAGTGTGACGTGTATTTGCAGTAATAATAACGTTGTGGAAACGTTATCAGACTCATGGCCATAACGCTTGTGTTTTTTTGGAATTTGGAAACAACGGATGTCGGCAGTATGTTAGAAAGTAGTTATGTACTTAGCGCGAGTTAGTTTGCCCGTTGTATGAGATGGAGCACCTTAGACATACTCAATGTATTACATTACATGGATATGATTAGAATTAAACGTGTGTTTTATTTAGCTCTGGAAGCGTGGGATAGCATCCCGGGTCTCGGTTTTATCATTACACTTGTTATCCTGGGTTTAGTTGCACGTTCGTAGTATACATTTTTGAGTGTGTTGATATAGCCACACGTTGGGCGCCAGTGGTGGGTGGCGCGAACTACACTTCGCGGTAAGTCGTCGACGATTGAGGCATGCGTAACCGATATGTACATTACACCGTAGATGGAACTAGCGATGTATTCCGTGACTAATAATACTCTCGGACAGTAAGCGTAAGGCATGGTTGGCATGGACTTATACGTAAAACAATATACTTCTTCCATACTTCACTGTCAATTCTTCAAGGCGGTACGCCACACGTTGGTTGTGATACGTGCTATTTAAGCCATATTCCTTTTGAAGTTTAACGCGCATATTTAAACTTGAAAAGGAATATTTTACGTAGACACGTAGTTTATACCTTGTAGTGACGCTTCGCTTGAGGCCTACGGTCTTCCCGGTTGAGAGATATGTTTTGCCAAATTACAGGCCAAATGTTAGCCAAAAGTCAGTATTGTTTTGCTCAAGATCGTGAGTCGCAGCCCTAAGACTATTTTGCGACTAAACTTTAGAGTAAAGACGCCAAGTAGGGCCTAAAGATCATATTTGCAATAGCTGCGAACTCTAGTTTCTATTCGTGTTTGTGTCATTGAATGTGAGAGATAACTTGTGATGTACGTGTATGTTAGGGGTCAACTACCCCCTTTGTTGTGATGAGATGTCAACATAAGTATTTGTGTATTTAATATTTAACGATGTACCTTCGAGTTTCTCCTCTCTCGGAACCTTGTAGCTTATCTATTGGGAAGCAATGAAGATAGTTTGTGAGAGATAGAGCGGAGCGTCTCGCCAAAGCGGCCACTCATCACAAACTATAGCTTAAGGATGTGACAATAATTCGGTGGACATTGCCTACTAAGACGCTAAACTACTTCGTTCTCGAACGAAACATTCCTTTCTAGTCATTATTTTAGGTAAAAAACAATTGAAAGTATCCATTTGGCGGGAAACCACAGTCTTGTCTTGCTCAATACTTCTTGCCTAGCTGTAGTTATACGGATACGCTTGACGCAGTAGTGATGTGCCATACACTCGATACGCCATAAGCACGCGACCGGCGTCGAGTACGCCCGCTTACCTTCAGCCTCCAGGACAGCTGGACCAATGTAACACAGCATTCTAATATATTCATACTCGTAAGTTAAGATAATATACAGTTAATATACAATTTTTGGATTGGTATAAAGTAATATAATGTTTAAAAAAAATACTTATATGATAATATAAAATTAATTACGTTGTGTGTTTTAAATGTATGGCGATGCTAGAGTAGAGAGTAGTGTAGTAATTTTGAAGTTTTACATTATGGTATAAAGTATGACTAACCGAAAGCAATAACGTTATTATAATTATAATGATAATTACAGCGCGCGCGCTGCGGCTAAACACTTGGCTGGGTGCGAAGGGATCGCCTTGGAATGATAAAATGATGAGAATATCTCTTTACTGGAATGATATCGCAATGTAGGGAAATAGGTCACGTGATTGATTAAATCGCGTGATGTGTCAAAAGTTCTACAAGATTATTGTAGATAAAAAGAACTATAGTCTGGCCAACGAAACATGACCCTGGAAAAGAGCGGTAAATTTAAAAAATCTGAGTATAGCAACCCCAAAACTAATATAAAATACCTGGAATAAACTAATTTGATACTTTGAAATTATTTATTTTATGTCGTCTGAATAAAAATGCTTTAAGTACTTTAGGAAGTAATACTTTAGAAATTGTTCAATCAATCTGAATAAAAAAAGCAGTATTCTATAATGTTTTATTCACTGTCATAGTTAAAATGTGAATCTAAGACTTAAATTTGAAAAGATTCACCAGTGTCACTAGAATCACAGTTTAATTTATTTATATTTATTAGTTTCCTACTATAATGAAACTTTCCAAATTATTTTCGGTGATCCTGTCCCGATCTTATTTTCATATTCATTTTCAATGTATATAACATTATCAGTCATATTATTCATCCACTTCTCTGGAGTTATGGTTCCAAATGTCTCTTTAATCACTTTGTCTGATTCAACACTGCAAGACAGACAAGGCAATATTTTCACTTAACATTTTGCGTTTACCCAAACTTCATATCAGCTCAATGGCAGAATCCAAATTAAGAAAAACCTGTTAAAGAAAAAATTGTGTTAAAATTACAATGTAAAATTTTATGGTATGATAAATAACCAAATGCATTATTAGGAAGGTGGGAAGGTTTTGACTAATGATAAAAGAATGTGAATCAAAATAGATAATTTTATAATAGATAATTTTGAAATAGATAACTTTATGCAAAAAGATATATAGTAAATACGAATTAAAACAAAGTATCAACTTAGTAGCGTCATACTAACCTACGAAATCAAACACCACATGTAAACAATCTTGTTTTCGTTGAAATTACGCCGAATTTCAATTATTTTTCTTGTTGTTTTTTATGATACTTTGAGATCATGTGGAACAACAACTCCCGAACTCCACTTTTGATGATATTTTTCATTTTTCGCTGAGTAGTTAGTGTTTAACTAAATCATAACAACACGCCATCTTGTTTTGGATATTGACGTTGCCATTATTATAGCATTGCCATATAAAAAGTTTGCAAAAAAATCGAGTCTCATGTTTCGTTTGCCAGACTATAACATTTTTGGAGGGTTTCAGATTTGACTCTCTATGTTGGACGCATAGATCCCACTTTAGAAATTGAAGCTTTTTAATACCTATCAGTATCTTAACATAGTTACTTATTCCAAAACAGCAATAGCATAGAAGCTAGCTAATATCCCAATGATATTTATAATGTCCTCATTTTGTCATTCCGAAGGAGCTGGCAAAGTTTGAGCCTACTCTGCTTCTTATATTCGTAATGTTCAAGCACTTAGGGTTATTCAAAGAACGGCACCACAGCGCGCGCTTTTTAATGTTAGAATCTTATTATACACACATTGCATACAATATTGAAAATATATTACAATATTTTTGTATTATAGGTATCGGTGTATTCTGTAGTGAGTTGTATTTTAAACGTTGTTCGATCACGTGGATGGATAATTGTGATTACACATGTTTATATATCGTGTAGGGCGTTCATACGCTGTCGCTTGAAGGCGTGCGGCCAACTTTCCTTTGGTTGTTGTTTGACAGGCGAAATGCTGACATTGACAGATGCAAGTGCCTTGAGCAGGCCTAAATAGAGAGATTAGATGGCAAACAGAAAATTTAAATAAAATTAACGAACACAATGTCGCTTGTCGAAATTTTATACCCGCAATATTAATTTTCTGAAAATTGGCGGCACATATAGTACTGATGGTTTTTACATATTTTTTCCATTAAATAGTTACTTACTTGGCAATTTTTTGACATTCCTTTGTATTGTATCTACGTAGGCGTATTTTATAATTGCATTTTATTTATTTACTTAAAGTAGTTTTATACATCATAGACGGTATTAGAGATGGGCTGTTTTGTTATCATTAACACCGTTATGCTAGTATTTATTATGTGCAAATTTAACGAGAGTACGTATTTTATTTGTTGAGGTGCCCGTAGCTAGGATTGGGTCAGTAGTTTTAGTTTGTTTTTGTCCGTAATGGAGGTCCAGGATATAATATGGCGATGCATCTCTTTGAATGAACCTTAAAGTTGGGACCTAGCTTTGCCGCGGGGATTACCTGAATGTGTTGTATAAAGCAAGTCATGTATTTAGTTTTTTTATGTATGAATCCTGTAACTGCGTGTTTTGGGCGGGAGTTTCTCGCAGGGAGTGGCGAACTTTGTCTTGTTCGAGTTGTTTTTGCGGGTAGTGAAACTATGGTTGCCCGTGGCGAGGAACTCCCGGCTCAAACGGCGCAGTCCATAGCGACTAGCGTGCGCAGGGCTCACTAGCGCCCCCTAGCTAGCAGAGGCAGTAGTGCGGCGGCCGCGCGCCTCCTTCAACGCCATTGCAGAATATCTATGGTTCATCTTCACTTAGAGCGAGTCTTAGTAAAAAATAAATAAATTTGGTGACACACAGCCGTTTTTCATTTATCGCTTGTTCGTAACCTTATAGCAATAGATTGGAGATGTTTTTTCGTAGTTATAGCAATATCAGCTTCGGTCCCACGTTGGGCGCCATAAAGTTTTGGTTAGTATTTTTCTGAAGATAAGTAGTTTAGGTTGAGTTATGGTTGGAAGTAGATGCATGACGACATACGGAGAGTAGCAGGTGCTGCATGAGACGGCCGTCGACGGACCGCCCCTGGACCTCTGAAGACCAGAAGAACCTCCTAGTTATACCGACGGTGAGACCATACTGATTTCGACTTGACAAGTTTATTAGTTTGTTTTCTTCAAATCTTTTATTTTACTGTTACCAAATCCTTGTCAAGAGGTAGCGAAGTACAAAATTACCTTACTAAGCATGGTACCAAACTGTATAACAACTAGTTAGTATGACAAAATCAGTATTGTCTTACAAATGCTGTGAAATTTTTCGCTTAGATTTTTATTATACCCATTCCAGTAAAGTGCATCCCAGTAAATAGTTAAGTAGATACTAGAAATGGTTTTTGGGTGCTGGGTTTTTATCCATTCATATTTATAGTAGATTAGTTTGGACTCTGACACTGGTCTCTATCTATGTGACATTTAAATTTGGCAGATGATGTGGCTAAGCCTCGTCTGCAAGATTTATTTGTTTGAATTGTGGCTACGGACCAGTTGACCGATATCAATTACAGTAGTTTCTTATTATTCTATGAAAATGTGATAAACACGGGAGCTTTGAATTTATCAACCTGTTTAGAGGACAGTAGTTTGGTAGTTTTATATTAGAAATTGAAATTTTTAAGCATATCATTCCGAGAGATCCATTGGAAAGACACAATCGTACTGTGCCTTGCGATTAAGTTTATTTTACAAAAAAAAGAATTACTTTTATCTTTGAAGAGTCGTAGAAAATTGTAGAGACGTAGATAACGGACCAAAGTTCAATTTAGTCTTGAGGAGTAAAGATAATATTTTTTGTACTTGACAATTTAATTTTCCTCCGGTCTCGCGATCGAGAGAACGTTCTAGAGTCGAAAGGAACATTGTTGTAGATGTATTTTAGTAAAGGTTTAAACTTGACGACTGTACAATGGTTAACATTTTGTAGAGCTACAAACTAAATGGTAAATTAAATATTTTGTATTTGCATCGATCATGTTGTCTTCCTCGGTAATAATGTTGATAGACTGATTAGTTTTTGCCCTGTGTAAGAGAAATAAGTAATATCCCGTTAACTGGGATGCACTAGATTGTTTTTAGAAATGTTGTGTGAGGGCACTTTTTAGATCTTTTCCGTTTTGTATAACATTCAATAGTTCATCTCTATTTGATAGGGTCAACTCATGCTGACAGGGCACGACCCAGGAATACATTTTTTAATTACCGTTGAACCCAACACATTCGAATTTTATACTTTACAGTTTTTTAAAGTATCGGTAAATATATCATAGCCATTTCGGAAAGAGTAACTGGCAAATATCATAAGTTTGCTGCCCAGCGAAATGAGCACGATATATTTAAAAATACTTGAAATAATTGTAAGTATCAAACTCTAATATGGATTGTTGGGTGGACGAGTTTTTAAGTAATCTAAAATGTCACATAGAAAATTCACCCTTGTGCTCCGCGAAATAAGACATACGTATAATATTCCTTCGGAAATAAAAACACTAGCGCAAATTCCTATGAAGGCGCATGAATTTGAACATCATGTGTTTTCTTTTTTGAAAAGCCAACATGGAAGGGGATATTCAATCTACCTGAGAATAAAATTAATGTAAACAATGACGCTGTAGTGATCTTTATGGGAACTACACAATAAACAAAGTGTTAAAACAATAAACAAATAGTTGTTGACATAAAAATAAAAGAAAGTTAAAGTAATTTCAACAGTAAGGCGCCAAAAAATAAATACCTAAATATTTTCTATGACGAAGAGGGAAAAATCTATAAGAATGAATTTGCTTTGTGACATATTAGATCGACGCTTCAACTCTGCCGCCAGTATGATTTGATCCTTATTGGAAAAAATTTCGTTGATTCTAGATTACAGTTATTTAGTTCCATATGTTTTGAAAAAGTAAGGTCTCGAAAAGTGCTCCTTTGGTATCAGAATACCCAATGTAGTTTAAAAAAGTGTTCAAAAGTACCTAGTTTATATACAATAAACCCCAGTACAATGAAGTATGTACAGAGTGCCTAAGTGTGACAATATCGTGTACATCACACTTCTTTTACTTATTTGGTCACAGTTTGGCTGTCACAAATTGAGTAGTATCTTAATTATCACTGTCAAAAAGTTTTAGCTTGGGGCAAGCATGGGTAGTGGACAATATCTCCACCGGGAGTATCAATCTGTTCTTTTTTGTTACTTTTATTTAAATGCTGCGTTAGAAATTATGTATTTTTGAAAATTTCTTCATAAAGACAAATAATATTTCTCATTTATTTATAAAAATGGAAACTCAAAATTACATATTTTTTTTCTTACATCCAAATTAGACGATATTTTATCCCGTGTCACATGTCAATCGAAGAGTAATTACCGTGATTTTACTTGCAAATAACGGGGAATAGCGACATAAAATGTCCACGACTAACGTCAAATGGAAATATTTTATAAGAGAACTTGTATATTGTTGCAATGGTAGTAAGATGGGTTTCCACTGAGAGGTGGAAAGACTAGAAGTCCTCGTCCCGTGCTCGCCCCGCTGTAGACTAAATAGTAGGTATACTCCATTTTAGTTTAATATTTTAGTGATTGTTGAAATTAGGCTAGGTTGGAATTTGGACTAAATTAGACCAGAAATGTTTGAGCTAGAACAAGGCTTCGAGTGAAATCGATTTGTGACATCCAAAAATAACTTGTAAACGTTTGTGACCAAAAAGTCTTTAATCTAGTCATTTTTGTTAAGTTTGTTTTCATTTCCAAAGACTCCTTTTTGGTTAGATTAATTTAAAATATTTTATTAATGCCAATTAATTTTATATCTGCTCAAATAAAATGTCTTTAATTCAAAATGTTTTGTCATAAAAATATATTGACTAATCATGGGATTGACGAAAAACTTTAAAGGAGTCGATAATAAGTATGGCTTATTCCAGAATTCCTCCCTGCTACGTAGGGGATTTTTGGGATAATTCATATTAGTTTTTCTTGATACTTTTTATCTCTTGTAAATAATCTAGCGTAAGGGAATCGTTGCAACGTGTAATTTCTATATTTACGATGTTTGTACCACGGGGCTAGTTAGATATCTTTAGAGGTTTCCACTCGTCTGTTTGGTATATTATACTAAGTATTTGAAGAAATTAATCTGTCGTTTTTGCTGTACCTACGTAGTTGGTTTAACTATTTAATTCGGTCTTTTATTAGCTATATTATAATTGTTCTATTGGTGAACTTTTGAAAGGAATTTAAAGTTTAATAATCAACTTTGTAGTTATCTAGGTTTTAAACATGTGTACAAATCAGCGAACTAGAATGAACGGAAGAGTAACTCCATACAATTGCCGCTTAGAATTTGGATCCATCTACGCACACAATTACACTGTTATCCCAACGAAACACACAAACACAAAGCTCGCACGTGATTTGTCACATTAGGTCACGCCACCGACCATTTGTGACGCGGGTGAGCGGATAGCAGTTTTGCCCCGCCCACCGCGGTTTTTTACACGCGTAAAATACCGCGGTGGGGTGGAACCATTTTATCGGCCAAGTTACTTTTCTATTTATTCTAGTTTGTTGGTACATTGCCAGTCTAGCAACCATCCTCAAATGGAAAATTATGTCGGCAAGCACCTGCCAGTTATTCCAGATTAGATTTGTTCTTCCTTATGCTAGATAGTAAGTAGCTAACTCGCGTTGTTAAGCGGTCAAATGCCTAACTGTACTGTGTAAAAGTTTTCTTTTAGATCTTTTAAAAGGCAAGTTTTAATTATTTGTTCGGGAATTTTATTACAAAGTAATACTTAGGCTTACTAATTCGTCATTATAATACCATAGCGAATGGCAGGAATCCTACACTATTTTAACTGTCGCGGTGATGTCAAATACATAAAAATACAAATCATTTATTGATAACACCAAAGTTACAAGTCAAAAAGTAGCTTGCGATACGTGTCTCGGAACTTCCGTAGGATATCCCTGACTTTTATTTCTGTATAATGAGGTACTAAAACTTTGTCTACCCTCGTAAAAAAAAATATTATACACATTAGTAATTATCGATCGCAATTCCTATATTTATCTTCTTTTTTTAACCTAAGCCTTCAAAGTTCGCCAATAAAATAATTAGTAATTCTAAGTCGTAATTTGAACCCTAGTGATCCCAAAAAAATATAATGTATATCAATTGAAAGTGCCCCACGAATTTGTATATCGATAAGCTCATTTATAAACAATATTAAATGATTATAATATTCATTATTTACATTATTAAATTAGAAAGTAGATTTTTGTGATTTGTATAATAATTGGAATGTATAGATTTTTTACTATTAGGTACCCTACATACCTTTTGGGAAATTCGTTGAACCCTGAAAACTTAACGTGGCCATTTTTTTTTTAGTTAGTGACATTAGATATTTACTTATCCACATAACCGTAAGTTGCTCTAAAAATATTGTTAGGAGCTAATTTCATTTCATTCGAAACGTTTGGGACATAGTAGTATAGCATCTAGAAATGGAAGTATTAATATGCTAATTTATTTTGTGTATCTTATATTTATATATATTTGTTATATCTGTTTGTTATTTATTTGTTATCTTTTGGTTAACTATAGGTACATCTTACTCCAAGTCTGATCTTAATGACACTGGCAACTTTCGCCACTGCCAAAAATAATCCCGACGGCTATCTGTGGCAATAGATGTATCAATTAATATGCTGAGCAAAGCTACAGTGGGTAGAAAGTCTTATTTATTAATATATTATTTATTATTAATATATTATTCATTATTATTACTTATTTATAGTTGTCAGAACAAATCTATACCAATAGTATAAAGAAAAAAGGTTGGTTTGTTTGACGCGAATAGGCTCCGAAACTACTGGAGCGATTTGAGAATTCTTTCACCGTTGGGAAGCTACATTATCCCCGAGTAACACATAAGCTAAGTATATTTTGTTTCTTTATACAACTTACATTATTTAAGAGCCCGTGCGTATCCGGGACGTGGTGGTAGTAATAAATAAAATTTTCGACTACTGTCGTATCGTTAAGCATAGTATAAATTTTATCTATTACCACTGATAGGCAGTGGCTACTTACTGTCTGGCAGTGGCGACAAATACTAGATAGTGTCTTAAATACCAGACCTGGGGAGTTTTAGGTTTTGTTTGTTTGTGGCCACGTTAATTGTTTTATAGAATTTGTGGTATTTTCACTAAAAATGCTAGTCTGTAGTTTAAAAGATCAAGTGTGTTATTGATTAATTAATATTTTGATCTTGCTTAACTTCCCCCGTTATCATTTAGTTAGCGTTTGGTCTGCGAGCGCGTGCGCCGCGCTTGTGGCGATAATTCTGCGATTTGGAATTTGAATATAATTGAATGGTTTTAAAGAATAAAACTGTTTACATTTGAGTCTATTTGTTTTACTGTTTAATAATAAGCTTAATTTTACTAGGCATACATTTAATTTTACTCTACTGACATAGGCTTAATTTTACTCTATGTATATATTTCGGGGAGTGTGCTCTGGTACTTCGTAATTTGATTCCACCATCTCCGTTCTACTACAGAACGAGCAGAGAGTCAGTGAAGAGACACCGATACAGAGTTGAAGTTCCAAACTTTCGTACAAAACGCTTTGCGTCGACCTTTATTGTTAGGACTGCGAAGCTTTGGAACTCTCTACCTGAGTCTCTGTTTCCTGAGAGGTATCATCGGAGGGTCTTCAAAAATAGAGTTAATAGGTATCTTCTAGGTAAGCGTGCCACACCGTAGACTGCAGCGCAGCTTTACATCAGGCAAGCTGTAGTCAAACGCCTATCAAAGATTAAAAAATATAAATTCTTTATAGGTTGCCCTATCAATGTTCAATGGTCAATGGTACAAGTCAAAATAAAAAAGGAACAACACAAAAGTATGCCACAAACGGCGGCCTTATCGCTAACAGCGATCTCTTCCAGGCAACCTGTGGATGGAAAGGAGTTGAAAAGGACGAGAAAAAGAGGGGTTGCACAATAATTAATATTAATACTTATAATTATGATAGAGGACTTCAATAAATCTAAGTTAATACGGTTAAGAGATACGGAATACGGTTTACGTGAGTATTGGACTATAGCGCCACCGTTTTGAGAACTGTTTATTATATTGGTGGTAAGTAAAGATTGTAAGTATACAATATATATTCTATTTGCTAAAGTACATCTAAGTAGGTAAAAAAAGTCCTTTGATTTGACGATCGTTGGCGTAATGGTTACCATGCCGGATTACCTGTCAATCAGAAGGTTCCGGGTTCGATTCCCGGCACGGCCAACATCTTTGTGCTGAACTAAATTTGGTGACTGTCGGTCTGGGTGTTAAATAAGTATCTATATAAAATATATGTGTGTATATATATGTAGTATATCAGTTGTGTTAGCAACCATAATACCAACTAGATATGGCTCAGTATGGGGTTAACCAGCCGTGTGTGTGTGATGCCACTGACTATAATAAAAGGATCATAGAACGGTTGAACGGTTTTTAGAAGAAAAATACGGTTTCAATGAGTATTTAATTGAAAAATTGCTTGGCTCTGAAGAATAAGACCTATGTATGGAGCGACGACGGTCTGCCTCCATCTAGCAAAGGGATATCCCCCGGACAGATGTTGTGTCCGGAGACGGCCGTCCATACGTCATGCATTGTAGCTTGAACCCGTCGTACGCGCGTTGTAAATACCGCGCGCGCGATCAAAATCAAATTATTTATTAGCCTTACGGCATCACGCCGTACTAGGCAAGTCAATTTACAATTTGCTTAATTTCTAAAATGTATATGCCTATAATACGAGTACACTCTTATTATTATTACATAAATCCATATTTATATTTTTCTTCCACCTGGAATCGCTTGAAAGCTTTATAACTACATATAACTTTCTCTGTCTACGACATATAATAAGACTGCTACAAGAATGAAGATTCCGTTATTGACTGTGACATGAATTCATTGAGAGAGTAAAAAGGGTTCTGTTCGAAAAAGTGATTCAACACAAGCGCTCTGATTGGTAGCGGGCGATGAAGTGCGACAGAGACGCCACATATGTAACGATATTGCTTCTCACTCTGCTAACCTCTAAATCCTCTCCCGGATCCAGTCCTATCCATGAAGCTATAGATCTTATATAATACTTAGTGTTATCGCGTTCACAGGTCATTAAATCCGCCATTTTGTCGACGCCGCAAAATGGCGCGCTAATGGTGAAAAGCGGGAAACGACAAAAACGGTAATTATCGAGTTTATTATGTCCCCGCCGGTTAAATGGGGTGCGAGTGATTGGATCTTAGTTTTAAGGGTTTTCATACCTAAAATGTGAAAACGGGACCCTATTACTAAGCCTCCACTGTCTGTCTCCAGGCTGTTTCTCAGAAACCGTGATAGCTAGAAAGCTAAACTTTTCACTACTTTTTAGTCCATCCTGTTCTACACGGACACATTATAGCTCTGTCCTTGTCTAGCACCGCGTCCCGCGACCGCAGAGGCGAACAGCGCTAATGTGAGACATTGCTTACATCGACCATCAAGTGGGATATTATCATTGGTCCTGCTCTACCGCACGGATTCTATATATCTCTATCCTTTTCTAGCACCGCGTCCCGCGACCGCAAAGGTGAACAGTGCTAATATGAGACATTGCTTACATCGCCCATCAAGTGGGATATTATCATTGGTCCTGCTCTACCGCACGGATTCTATATAGCTCTGTCCTTGTCTAGCACCGCGTCCCGCGACCGCAGAGGCGAACAGCGCTAATATGAGACATTGCTTACATCGACTATCTAGTAGGATATTATCATTGATACACCTAACCCCTCGGGTTAAGCCGTAGCCACAATAGCCCGTTCCAGTCCGACAAGACATTAGAGGCAGGTGCGTCCGTCCTGGATATTAATTATAGCGCTGATGAATGACCGGCCTTATGCTTGTGAAGGTGATGCATTGCTGCATTCAAATTTATAGTAAGTACTCAACCCAGTGCGACCTACGAAGAAATAATAGTATACCAGAGACAAAGTATACTAAAGTAGACCGCCAATAAATATATTCTCATTCTTATTCACGAACAAAAAATCGAACATCGCAAAAAGCTCGGAAAAGAGTAGGTACACTAAACGTGCTTTTTTCATATTTTTTTTTCAATAACAGTAGTTTGTAAACATTTAAAATTTTCACAGATTAATTACCTTTTTAAATTTGAGTATAAAATTTATAAAATAATTATTTATTGAGGGCTTCCATACAATATACTTTTTTACTCCATCTTTATAACGACATTTGGTAGACCCTCCATACACTCATAGAAAATTTAATTATGTATTAACTTTAAAACTACAAAAATAAAATTAACATTTAAAGGGAACTGCCATACAACAATTATGGTACGGAACCCTTCATTCGTGAGCCTGACTAGCATTTGGCTTTTTTTTTATAAATGTCAGTTTATGCGTAGATTGAATAATACTAACCTCCTTAGGTTTATGACTGTGAAAGCTTATTATTTCTTCGTAGGTCGCACTGGGTTGAGTACTTACTATAAATTTGAATGCAGCAATGCATCACCTTCACAAGCATAAGGCCGGTCATTCATCAGCGCTATAATTAATATCCAGGACGGACGCACCTGCCTCTAATGTCTTGTCGGACTGGAACGGGCTATTGTGGCTACGGCTTAACCCGAGGGGTTAGGTGTATCAATGATAATATCCTACTAGATAGTCGATGTAAGCAATGTCTCATATTAGCGCTGTTCGCCTCTGCGGTCGCGGGACGCGGTGCTAGACAAGGACAGAGCTATATAGAATCCGTGCGGTAGAGCAGGACCAATGATAATATCCCACTTGATGGGCGATGTAAGCAATGTCTCATATTAGCACTGTTCACCTTTGCGGTCGCGGGACGCGGTGCTAGAAAAGGATAGAGATATATAGAATCCGTGCGGTAGAGCAGGACCAATGATAATATCCCACTTGATGGTCGATGTAAGCAATGTCTCACATTAGCGCTGTTCGCCTCTGCGGTCGCGGGACGCGGTGCTAGACAAGGACAGAGCTATAATGTGTCCGTGTAGAACAGGATGGACTAAAAAGTAGTGAAAAGTTTAGCTTTCTAGCTATCACGGTTTCTGAGAAACAGCCTGGAGACAGACAGTGGAGGCTTAGTAATAGGGTCCCGTTTTCACATTTTAGGTATGAAAACCCTTAAAACTAAGATCCAATCACTCGCACCCCATTTAACCGGCGGGGACATAATAAACTCGATAATTACCGTTTTTGTCGTTTCCCGCTTTTCACCATTAGCGCGCCATTTTGCGGCGTCGACAAAATGGCGGATTTAATGACCTGTGAACGCGATAACACTAAGTATTATATAAGATCTATAGCTTCATGGATAGGACTGGATCCGGGAGAGGATTTAGAGGTTAGCAGAGTGAGAAGCAATATCGTTACATATGTGGCGTCTCTGTCGCACTTCATCGCCCGCTACCAATCAGAGCGCTTGTGTTGAATCACTTTTTCGAACAGAACCCTTTTTACTCTCTCAATGAATTCATGTCACAGTCAATAACGGAATCTTCATTCTTGTAGCAGTCTTATTATATGTCGTAGACAGAGAAAGTTATATGTAGTTATAAAGCTTTCAAGCGATTCCAGGTGGAAGAAAAATATAAATATGGATTTATGTAATAATAATAAGAGTGTACTCGTATTATAGGCATATACATTTTAGAAATTAAGCAAATTGTAAATTGACTTGCCTAGTACGGCGTGATGCCGTAAGGCTAATAAATAATTTGATTTTGATCGCGCGCGCGGTATTTACAACGCGCGTACGACGGGTTCAAGCTACAATGCATGACGTATGGACGGCCGTCTCCGGACACAACATCTGTCCGGGGGATATACCTTTGCTAGATGGAGGCAGACCGTCGTCGCTCCATACATAGGTCTTATTCTTCAGAGCCAAGCAATTTTTCAATTAAATACTCATTGAAACCGTATTTTTCTTCTAAAAACCGTTCAACCGTTCTATGATCCTTTTATTATAGTCAGTGGCATCACACACACACGGCTGGTTAACCCCATACTGAGCCATATCTAGTTGGTATTATGGTTGCTAACACAACTGATATACTACATATATATACACACATATATTTTATATAGATACTTATTTAACACCCAGACCGACAGTCACCAAATTTAGTTCAGCACAAAGATGTTGGCCGTGCCGGGAATCGAACCCGGAACCTTCTGATTGACAGGTAATCCGGCATGGTAACCATTACGCCAACGATCGTCAAATCAAAGGACTTATATAAATACATAATAACATTATGAGAACGATACTATGAAGATTTAAAGAACCAATTGAGTAGAAATTAAAAAAAAATATTTTAGATATTTAGCCCAAGATTTCATGCATGAACGTAATCTTATAGCCTAAGAGCCAGTGAAAGAACCTGTATGTATTTGACCAGACCTGAGTTTTTGTACATCGAGGCCCCTATACCTAACGTACATGAGATGGGGACTCACGAAGTGGTGGATGCGGCGAGTGCGCAGGTAACACAGGTATCGATTTTTTGCTATCTATAAATGTATTTGACCACGTCTGCCCTTTTAAATAATGTTTGCTACCTTCATTGACATCATTTTGATAATTGGCCTTTTTCATTTTCGTGATAAGTTTATATATGCCTGGTTCATATACCTATTGTAAAGTAAAATAATTATCCGTATCAGTATTTATTATGAAATCTAAACTAATAGATACATTCTTGGTATAAAAGAACAAAAATAAAATAGAATCAGTCAAATGTATCAAGCCGCTTGCTCGTGACATACTATTTCGCGCATGAAAACTCAACTTCTTTTATTTTTGCCCGAAAAATTGTTCAAATGTCAGTGTCAGGCAAGCGCGGGAAACTTTGGCGGGGAATCCGATGGGAAATCGTGCGTGAAAATTGTATATTCGAACTTATGTTTAGGAGAACGTCGTAGAGTAAATATGAAATATTATGGATTTTTTGTGTGTTACTGGAATACCTACTATGTGATAATTACTACTTTCCTATAGAAGCCGATTGTAGCTAATCCTATGTCATAGTGACAATTAAAGTTTTGCATTAATGTTTCGGAAAAGCCTTTAATCGCTTGCTGTTAAAGTTAAAATTTGGATAGCATTCATTTATTAAACGATCTAATTCTAGACTTCCAAAGTAGAAGTCGTGTGAGAAGACTAGAAGGTACACATTGACAGATCTTTATTCCTGTGAATTTAAAATCAAAATTGGCGTAAACAACGTTAAGGTTTTTGTGTTTCAGTTGATTATTTTCACAGTCATAAACCTAAGGAGGTTAGTATTATTCAATCTACGCATAAACTGACATTTATAAAAAAAAAGCCAAATGCTAGTCAGGCTCACGAATGAAGGGTTCCGTACCATAATTGTTGTATGGCAGTTCCCTTTAAATGTTAATTTTATTTTTGTAGTTTTAAAGTTAATACATAATTAAATTTTCTATGAGTGTATGGAGGGTCTACCAAATGTCGTTATAAAGATGGAGTAAAAAAGTATATTGTATGGAAGCCCTCAATAAATAATTATTTTATAAATTTTATACTCAAATTTAAAAAGGTAATTAATCTGTGAAAATTTTAAATGTTTACAAACTACTGTTATTGAAAAAAAAATATGAAAAAAGCACGTTTAGTGTACCTACTCTTTTCCGAGCTTTTTGCGATGTTCGATTTTTTGTTCGTGAATAAGAATGAGAATATATTTATTGGCGGTCTACTTTAGTATACTTTGTCTCTGGTATACTATTATTTCTTCGTAGGTCGCACTGGGTTGAGTACTTACTATAAATTTGAATGCAGCAATGCATCACCTTCACAAGCATAAGGCCGGTCATTCATCAGCGCTATAATTAATATCCAGGACGGACGCACCTGCCTCTAATGTCTTGTCGGACTGGAACGGGCTATTGTGGCTACGGCTTAACCCGAGGGGTTAGGTGTATCAATGATAATATCCTACTAGATAGTCGATGTAAGCAATGTCTCATATTAGCGCTGTTCGCCTCTGCGGTCGCGGGACGCGGTGCTAGACAAGGACAGAGCTATATAGAATCCGTGCGGTAGAGCAGGACCAATGATAATATCCCACTTGATGGGCGATGTAAGCAATGTCTCATATTAGCACTGTTCACCTTTGCGGTCGCGGGACGCGGTGCTAGAAAAGGATAGAGATATATAGAATCCGTGCGGTAGAGCAGGACCAATGATAATATCCCACTTGATGGTCGATGTAAGCAATGTCTCACATTAGCGCTGTTCGCCTCTGCGGTCGCGGGACGCGGTGCTAGACAAGGACAGAGCTATAATGTGTCCGTGTAGAACAGGATGGACTAAAAAGTAGTGAAAAGTTTAGCTTTCTAGCTATCACGGTTTCTGAGAAACAGCCTGGAGACAGACAGTGGAGGCTTAGTAATAGGGTCCCGTTTTCACATTTTAGGTATGAAAACCCTTAAAACTAAGATCCAATCACTCGCACCCCATTTAACCGGCGGGGACATAATAAACTCGATAATTGTATCTATTACCACTGATAGGCAGTGGCGACAAATACTAGTGTCTTAAATACCAGACTTGGGGAGTTTTAGGTTTTGTTTGTTTGTGGCCACGTTAATTGTTTTATAGAATTTGTGGTATTTTCACTAAAAATGCTAGTCTGTAGTTTAAAAGATCAAGTGTGTTATTGATTAATTAATATTTTGATCTTGCTTAACTTCCCCCGTTATCATTTAGTTAGCGTTTGGTCTGCGAGCGCGTGCGCCGCGCTTGTGGCGATAATTCTGCGATTTGGAATTTGAATATAATTGAATGGTTTTAAAGAATAAAACTGTTTACATTTGAGTCTATTTGTTTCACTGTTTAATAATAAGCTTAATTTTACTAGGCATAGATTTAATTTTACTCTACTGACATAGGCTTAATTTTACTCTATGTATGTATATATTTCGGGGAGTGGGCTCTGGAACTTCGTAATTTGATTCCACCATCTCCGTTCTACTACAGAACGAGCAGAGAGTCAGTGAAGAGACACCGATACAGAGTTGAAGTTCCAAACTTTCGTACAAAACGCTTTGCGTCGACCTTTATTGTTAGGACTGCGAAGCTTTGGAACTCTCTACCTGAGTCTCTGTTTCCTGAGAGGTATCATCGGAGGGTCTTCAAAAGTAGAGTTAATAGGTATCTTTTAGGTAAGCGTGCCACACCGTAGACTGCAGTACAGCTTAACATCAGGCTAGCTGTAGTCAAACGCCTATCAAGGAAAAAAAAATAAGATATAGGGCAAAAAAGGTACAAGTCAAAATAAAAAAGTAACAACACAAAAGTATGCCACAAACGGCGGCCTTATCGCTAACAGCGATCTCTTCCAGGCAACCTGTGGATGGAAAGGAGTTGAAAAGGACGAGAAAAAGAGGGGTTGCATAATAATGAATATTAATACTTATAATTATGATAGAGGACTTCAATAAATCTAAGTTAATACGGAGATACGGTTTACGTGAGTATTGGACTATAGCGCCACCGTTTGGAGAACTATGTATCTACTTGTTTATTATAGATCTATATCTATTGGCGGTAAGTAAAGATTGTAAGTATAAAATATATCTATTTGCTAAAGTACATCTAAGTAGGTAAAATAAGTCATTCGATTTGACGACCTTGTTGGCGTAATGGTTACCATGCCGGACTGCCAATCAGAAGGTTCCGGGTTCGATTCCCGATAAGGCCAACATCTTTGTGCTGAACTAAATTTGTTGGCTGTCGGTCTGGGTGTTAAATATAATAGAACGATTGAACGGTATTTAGAACAAAAATACGGTTTCAATGAGTAATAATTGAAAAATGGCTTGGCTCTGAATAATAAGATCTATGTATGGAGCGACGACGGTCTGCCTCCATCTAGCAAAGGTATATCCCCCGGACAGATGTTGTGTCCGGAGACGACCGTCCATACGTCATGCATTGTGGCTAGGAGCAGTCGTACGCGCGATGAAAATATCGTTTGCGCGATCAAAATCAAAATAAAAATCATTTAAAAAAAAATATTTATTAGTCCTACGGCATCACGCCATACCTACTGGGCAAGTCAATTTAAAATTTGCTTAATTTCTAAAATGTATATGCCTATAATACGAGTACACTCTTATTATTATTACATAAATCTATATCTATATTTTTCTTCCACCTGGAATCGTTTGAAAGCTTTATAACTACACTAGAGGTTGCCCGCGGCTCCGCCCGCGTGTAGGTCGCTTTTCACGTAACCTGTGGAAAAAATCTATCGTATCCTATTCCCGTGCCAATTTTTTATAAACATTACATTGCTACGATATCAAAATGAGCCGCATCTGTCTTTCCTCATTCGATTCCTGAGATCTAGTTAACCTCTGTTTTAACTACTTTGGTGGTGATGCGACAGATTAGATCGTTTTCTCCAAGCCATTATTTTAATATAAATAATAAGAATACGTAAACTATACCACTAAGTAAACCACATACTTAAATTCCAATTCAGAAGTATTTAATTTCAAACACATATAACTTTCCCTTTGAACTTGATCAAAGCAAATATCATTACAAATTTATTTTAAACACCATATAAACTACAACTAAAACAACTTTCAAGACTTTTAAATTGATAAATAAAGAATTTTCCAAACAAACTTTCACCCCCCTCCCCCCTACAAACCCTTTGTTAACTCTTGGCAAAAAAAAATGATTTTACATAAACTATACATATTCCAAATTTCATTGCTAGAAGTTCAAAAACATAGAAGTTTCATACAAACTATTTTACCCCCTTTCACCCTCTTAGGGGTGGAATTTCCAAAAATCCGTTCTTAGTACACGTTTAAGTACTAAAATATATACACACTCCAAATTTTACACCTCTAAGTTCAATAACACAAAACTTTCATTTTTAACTTTCAACCCCAATGGCATCCCACTTAATGTACCCCTGACGAAAAAAAATATAATTTTAATTTAACCATTTAATAATCTATTACGATGACAACTTTCAAGACTTTAACTTGATAAATAAAGAATTTTCCATACAAACTTTCACCCCCCCCCCCCCCCCCCCCATTACAAACCCTTAGTTCACCCCTGGCAAAAAAACTTGATACCATTATTTTTAATTTTACATAAACTATACATATTTCAAATTTCATTGCTGGAAGTTCAAAAACAAAGAAGTTTCATACAAACTGTTTTACCCCCTTTCACCCACCCCCCATTAAGGGTAGAATTTCCAAAAATCTATTCTTAGTACACGTTTAAATACTAAAATATATACACACTCCAAATTTTACACCTCTAAGTTAAAAAACACAAAACTTTCATTTTTAACTTTCAACCCTTATGGTATCCCCCTTAATGCACCCCTGGCAAAAAAAATATAATTTTCATTTAACCATTTAATAATCTACTACCATAACAACTTTCAAGACTTTAACTTGATAAATAAAGAATTTTCCATACAAACTTTCACCCCCCATTACAAACCCTTAGTTCACCCCTGGCAAAAAAACTTGATGCCAATATTTTTAATTATACATAAACTATACATGTTCCAAATTTCATTGCTGAAAGTTCAAAAACAAAGAAGTTTCATACAAACTGTTTTACCCCTTTTCACCCCCATAGGGGTAGAATTTCCAAAAATCCGTTCTTAGTACGCGTCTACATACTAAAACAAATACACCCTCCAAATTTCACAACCCTAGGACCAGCCGTTTGGGCTCTGCGTTGTCTATAGATGAATAAATGAATGAATGAGTCAGGACAAAGAGTCTTATAGTATAGATATAGACATAGACTGCTACAAGTATGAAGATTCTGTTATTGACTGTGACATGAATTCATTGAGAGAGTAAAAAGTTCGAAAAAGCGATTCGGAACAAGCGCTCTGATTGGTAGCGGGCGAAGAAGTGCGACAGAGACGCCACATAAGTAATGATATCGTTTCTCACTCCGCTAACCTCTAAATCCTCTCCCGGATCCATGAAGCTATAGATCTCACATATAACTTAGTGTTATCGCGTTCACAGGTCATTAAATCCGCCATTTTGTCGACGCCGCAAAATGGCGCGCTAATGGTGAAAAGCGAGAAACGACAAAAACGGTAATTATCGAGTTTATTATGTCCCCGCCGGTTAAATGGGGTGCGAGAGATTGGATCTTAGTATTTAGGGTTCCGTACTTAATAGGTAAAAACCCTAGACTCCACTGTCTGTCTGTCTTTCTGTATCTCAGAAGCCGTAATAGCTAGAAAGCTGAACTTTTCACTACGTTTTAGTCCATCCTGCTCTACCGCACGGACACATTATAACTCTGTCCTTTGCTAGCACCGCGTCCCGCGACCGCAGAGGTGAACAGTGCTAATATGAGACATTGCTTACATCGACCATCAAGTGGGATATTATCATTGGTCCTGCTCTACCGCACGGATTCTATGTAGCTCTGTCCTTGTCTAGCACCGCGTCCCGCGACCGCAGAGGTGAACAGTGCTAATATGAGACATTGCTTACATCGCTCATCAAGTGGGATATTATCATTGGTCCTGCTCTACCGCACGGATTCTATATAGCTCTATCCTTGTCTAGCACCGCGTCCCGCGACCGCAGAGGCGAACAGCTCTAATATGAGACATTGCTTACATCGACCACCAAGTGGGATATTATCATTGGTCCTGCTCTACCGCACGGATTCTATATAGCTCTGTCCTTGTCTAGCACCGCGTCCCGCGACCGCAGAGGTGAACAGCGCTAATATGAGACATTGCTTACATCGACCATCAAGTGGGATATTATCATCGGTCCTGCTCTACCGCACGGATTCTATATAGCTCTGTCCTTGTCTAGCACCGCGTCCCGCGATCGCAGAGGCGAACAGCGCTAATATGAGACATTGCTTACATCGACCATCAAGTGGGATATTATCATCGGTCCTGCTCTACCGCACGGATTCTATATAGCTCTGTCCTTGTCTAGCACCGCGTCCCGCGATCGCAGAGGCGAACAGCGCTAATATGAGACATTGCTTACATCGCTCATCAAGTGGGATATTATCATTGGTCCTGCTCTACCGCACGGATACATTATATCTCTATCCTTTTCTAGCATCCGTCCAGCGACCGCAGAGGTGAACAGCGCTAATATAAGACATTGCTTACATCGACCATCAAGTAGGATATTATCATTGATACGATTTAACCCCTCGGGTTAAGCCGTAGCCACAATAGCCCGTTCCAGTCCGACAAGACATTAGAGGCAGGTGCGTCCGTGATGGATATTAATTATAGCGCTGATGAATGACCGGCCTTATGCTTGTGAAGGTGATACATTGCTGCATTAAAATTTATAGTAAGTACTCAACCCAGTGCGACTTACGAAGAAATAATAGAATACTACCAGAGACAAAGTATACTAAAGTAGACCGCCAATAAATATATTCTTATTCTTATTCACGAATAAAAAATCTAACATCGCAAAAAGCTCGGAAAAGAGTACACTAAACGTGCTTTTTTCATTTTTTTTTGACGTGACAACGTCTTAAATTAGGTTGCGGCTGGGAGTCACTTATGAAAAGTGTAACGCTCCGTAACGTTACGATGAGTCACCGAACGAGAGAGAGGCCCGCCGAATGCCTTGCGTCTCTCTCCCACTCAACTATGATCGATCTGCCGCGCGCGCAGCACGCGGCAGACGTTGTCACGTAAAAACTTCGCCCGTAAAACCGACTTTACAGGCAACCATTTTTTTCAATAAAAGTAGTTTGTAAACATTTAAAATTTTCACACATTACTTACCTTTTTAAATTTGAGTATAAAATTTATAAAATAATTATTTATTGAGGGCTCCCATACAATATACTTTTTTACTCCATCTTTATAACGACATTTGGTAGTCCCTCCATACACTCACATAAAATTTAATTATGTATTAACTTTAAAACTACAAAACTAAAATTAGCATTTAAGGAGAACTACCATACAACAATGGTACGGAACCCTTCATGCGTGAGCCTTACTAGCATTTGGCTTTTTTTTATAAATGTCAGTTTATGCGTAGATTGAATAATACTAACCTCCTTAGGTTTATGACTGTGAAATTACGCCAATTTTGACTTTAACTTCTCAGGAATAAAGATCTGTCAATGTGTGCCTTCTCGTCTTCTCACACGACGTCTACTTTTGAAGTCTAGAATTAGATCGTTTAATAAATGGATGCTATCCAAATTTTAACTTTCACGGTAAGTGATTAATGCAAAACATTAATTGTCACTGTGACATAGGATTAGCAACAATCGGCTTCTATAGGAAAGTACTGAGTATCACCCAGATATTCCAGTAACACACAAAAAAGCTTTCATATTTACTCTTCCACGTTCTTCTAAACATTAGTTCGAATATACAATTTTCACGCACGATTTCCCATCGGATTCCCCGCCAAATGTCCCGCGCTTGCCTGACACTGACATTTGAACAATTTTCCGGCAAAAATAAAAGAAGTTGAGTTTTCATGCGCGAAATAGCATGTCACGAGCAAGCAGCTTGATACATTTGACTGAATCTATTTTATTTTTGTTCAATAATGCCAAGATTGTAGGCCTCTATAATTTTAGATTTCATAATAAATACTGGTACGGACAATTTTACTTTACGATAGGTATATGATAGGTATACCAGGGATTTAATATAAACTTATCTCACGAAAATGTAAAAGGCGAATTATCAAAATGATGTCAATGAAGGTAGCAAACATTATTTAAAAGGGCTGACGTGGATATCAAATACATTTATAGATAGCCAAAAATTGATACCTGTGTTACCTGCGCACTCGCCGCGTGCACCACTTATGGCTTCGTGAGCGTTAGGTTATAGAGGCCTCGATGTACAAAAACTCAGGTTTGGTCAAATACATACAGGTTCTTTCACTGGCTCTTAGGCTATAGGATTATTTCATTCGTTCGTTCATATAATCTTGGGCTAAATATCTAAAATATTTTTTTTTTTAATTTCTACTCAATTGGTTCTTTAAATCTTCATAGTATCGTTCTCATAATGTTATTATGTATTTATATAAGATTTCAAGATAAAATTACTGAATGCAGATACTGGCCCGATTACCAAGTAACCAAGTAAGACGAAATATTTATAACGGTTATAATTATTTCAATCGATATGAGGAATGAAAAAATAGGTGTTATTTTTTAAATGAAGCTAAGCGTGCTAAGCAAAAAAAGTGGTTACATTGACATTTGTATTTTGTGTGTTTATTGACAGCTGTCACAACATAACCTCAAACTCAAATCAAGTCTAAGATTGTTATTGTTATTATTTTAAGTACATCTCTTCTTAGTGTATAAGTATTCACAATGAGTCGCCTCAAATATCTATCGCAAGTATTTCAGCCTATAATCTCTATACCAAAGAATGCTAAAATTAAAAATACAGATGTAACCTGCAAGAGCCAAAAGGTAAGTTAGATCTTATTTATTAAACAACCCATTTCGGTGTAATAAAGCTATGTTCAAAAAGGTTTTAGTGAGTAAATTTACGAAAAAATAATGCTAGAACTTCATTGTAACAGATGTAGGAAATTTCAGCTTTCCAGATAATGTTTTTGTTGATATATTTTACTAGTGCATTTACTCGTTTTCTTGCTCTACTCTTCCATATATTCTAGTTCCTTGCATTGGTGGCATTGTATTACTTGTCACCTGGCTAGTGGTCTGCTTAAATTCAAATTCAAATTGCATCATTTAAATGTTATACAATATAAAATTATCATAGAACATAAAATGTACCCTAATCAGGGTGTTGCAATTCTGCTTTGAAGCGAGCCGATTTATTTTTTTCTTCCAATATATGGTGTACATACGTGTCATTAAAACTTTTATCATTTAAGAATTCCTCAACTGTATAATAACACTTGTATAATAATATTTCCTTCAGGGTTTTTTCAAATGTGCTATGATCATTTAAGTTTTTTAATGTGGTCGGTAGGTAAATAATAACTTGTAGTTCACATGTTAATTACAGTTACTTCTGGAGTGTGGTCTCATCCGTCCAACAAGCTCAGGTCTATTCACCGTGTTGCCGCTAGCAAAAAGAGCTCTCAACAAGTTGGAGAAAATAATACAGATGTGTATTGAAGACATTGGGGGACAACAGGTATACATAATACAGAGATTTATTGGTACATAATAAATTATTACAAGTCAAAACAAAAGGAATAAATAAATTAACAATTTTTACCACAATATGTGGTAGAATTATCAACATGTTATTCTGCTAAGCAATAATATGCTTTTCTAATTAGATAATTCTTTAATTTTGCTTTAAATATGCCGCAGGAAGCTGCATTTTTTATATTCGAGGGTAAGTTATTGTATAGTTTAGGACCACTTATAAAAACAGATTTCTCTGACTTGGCTAAGCTGTGAGCAGGTGTGGCGAGCATGTCCCTCCACCTAGTACCGTAGCCATGTGTTAATTTCATTTATAGTCAAGCAGCATTAAGGCGTACGTAAAATGGAGGCCTGTACTCAGCAGTGGGCGATAAATGACTGAAATTGATGATGATAATGATGACTAGCATTATATTGACGACCTCGTTGGCGTAAAGGTTACCATGCCGGACTGCCAATAAGAAGGTTCCGGGTTCGATTCCCGGCCTGGCCAACATCTTTGTGCTTAACTAAATTTGTTGGCTGTGGGTCTGGGTGTTAAATATTTATCTATATAAAATATGTGTATGTAGTATAACAGGTGTGTTAGCTACCATAACACGAACTAGAAATGGTTCAGTATGGGGTTAACCAGCCGTGTGTGAAATGTGAAAAAAAAACTGATTTTTTTTCTTAGTAAGCGATTCACCTAAATCATAATGTCGCTTACCATCGGGTGAATTGTGATCGAGCGTAAGCCCATTTATTGTAAAATATAATAAAATGTGTCTTTATCACACTGAGTCGAAATTGTATTTTTAACAGTTCAGGTAATATGCACAGTTCAATGTCAATGTTTACAGGCCATTGTTGTTTTTTAGGGTTCCGTCTGACTAGCACAGCTACAAAGTATACATTTATATCACATATTTAAGCTTATGTTAAATCTGAGTAAATTGTCCTAAAAACCACTCGCACACAAACACATACGAACACCAACATTCTATCACACACACTTACATAAAACACATTAAAATACATGCTAATACACAACCATAACCTACAGTAAACCTGCATGAAGAAGCAGGTGTTTGCAGTGTCCGTGAATTGTTCTTTCTTAAAATCGCTCTCAAGGCTTACAAGGCAGTGATATCTAAACCTGATTACGATTTGATGTCTAGCCGTCGAACTTTTAGAATACCCTCACCGTCCGTCAACACATGTTTCGCTCAACGGTTTGGTGACTTTATTAATGCCTTCGTATACAGTAACGTTATCAAAGCTTGTGACCTCAGAAATAAGGAAATGCTGGATGCCAAAGTATTAATACAGTATTGGTTAATAACACTGTCATACGTAGCAACAGAAAAACTTTTTAAAATTATTAAATAAGTCTTAGTTTGTAGCGTTATCGTACTCATTGTTCTATTTGTATTATGTTTTATTTGTTATACTGTCTTGCTAGAGGTTAAGTTTATTTTAAATTGCAAACAGGTTGAATTGGACTACTTAGATCCAGGTCTTGCCTAGTTAAGTAGTCACAAGAAAATATGTAATCTAGTAATAAGTTAGTAAATAAATATTTTTCATTTTAATTTTTAACCATATCAATTATTACACACAAAATACAAAACACACTACTCTCACCAAACACACTCTCAATCAAACACACACCAAACAACCTTATTGAACTTCATTCGTAACACCTCCTTTAACTTTAACGTGTGAAGCAACGTCTTTTATGTCTAATGCGGTATTATTATCCAAGTAGCCATTTTTACTGCACTCCAGAAGAGAAACTAGCTTCCTCAAACTCAGGGAATCCTACTGAGAAAGCTAGAGCCTCCAAACATTCAAAATTTAGTTAAAACTAACACTAAAATAAGACTTTTATTTAATATATAACTTAAAATTTGTATAAAAATGTAACAATTCTTTTGCATAAATAAAAATTATTTATTTATTTGATTTATAGGCAAGCAGCAATATGCTGATATGCCTATATCACACTGAGTTGAAATTAAATTTTTAACAGTTCACAAAATGTCCACTGTTCAATGTCAAATGCCACTGGTGCACTGATGTAACTGACATGTTAGCAAGAGATTTTTTTGTTTTCTGCAACCAGCTATGAAGCCGGTTTTTAAAGCTGTTCACTGACATAGAATTGATTACTTCCTCGGGCAACTTGTTCCAATAAAAATAAATAAATAAAGTGTCCTAATCAGTCCTAAGTTCACATGCAGGCGGTTAAAGAGAGCCAAAATAGCCGACCTGTAAGAAAATAGTTGGAATGTGAGGTCACAGGACCCCAATCCTCAAAAACCCGACCACTCTACAACAATTCTGCTCATGGCGTCGCCGATTGCAGATAGGAAGAGAAATAAGGAAAAAAAAAGTGTCCTAATATTTATTATTTCTTTAGTAATATACGTATATTTCAGCTGAGCCTGCCTGCTCTGACGTCGTCCCGGCTGTGGGAGCGCAGCGGGCGGCTGCAGGGCGCGCCGGGGGAACTCCTCTCGCTGCGGGACCGGCACCACAAGGAGTACCTCCTGGCACCTGTGAGTACAGAAATACAGAACTTTATTAGCCCTAAATGGGTTCTACAACCTTCCTAATTTAGCAGACAGCTTTAAAAATTGTAATCGTTGCGAGAATAGCAGAAGCCATAACCAGAAAATCCAGCGTGATACTGCCAAGACTAATACGGGGCATCATATACTCAGCAACAGAGTGGTTCATAATTGGAACAAGTTGCCTGAGGAAGTAGTCAGTGCTACGTCAGTGAACAGCTTTAAAAACCGGCTTGATAGCTGGCTGCAGAAAACAAAAAAATCTCTTGCTAACCTGTGATCAGTGCACCAGTGGACTTAAAACATTGACATAGAATAATGGACATTTTATGATCTGTTAAAAATTTTATTTCAACTCAGTGTGATATAGGCATATCAGCATTTTGCTGCTCGCCTAGAAATCAAATAAATAAATAAATAACATATGTTAAAAGCAAGTTATACTACAATAATTACTTAATACTTAAAAACATTAGTTAGATTAAATCAAATAAACTTACAAATTTCATAAAATAAATATTCTTACTACACACATTAGCACTTGTTTGTCATGTCTATTAAATTTAAAATACTACTGTTTACACATGAATAACGATTCTCTAAGCTCCTTCATATATTCGCTTAAATTGTAAAAGGAATTACTTTCACAAAAACTCTTTATTTTCTGTTTAAACATACTACTATTATTATTAGTATCCTTCTCACCTAGTTTATTATAGCTATGAGAAAAGAACTGTTTTTTTTGTAATGATGAATATGCGACAATGGTGGCGATTCAGCTGCACACACGACTAAACTAAATTTAAAGAAGCCCCGTCTCTTTTCATCTTAGGTGGCCAGAAAGAGACGGCACGTTCTGAACCACAGACAAAACAACTAAAATCACGTCAAATATACTAAATTTTCGTTTTTTCGATGCTTTGTAAATATTAAAAAATATAATCCTGTAAAATATAAAAAAACAACTATCAGGCGATTTTAAATAAATAAATATTAGGACACATTTCACACACGGCTGGTTAACCCCATACTGAACCATTTCTAGTTCGTGTTATGGTAGCTAACACAACTGATATACTACATATACATACATATATATTTTATATAGCTCCATATTTAACACCCAGACCCACAGCCAACAAATTTAGTTAAGCACAAAGATGTTGACCGGGCCGGGAATCGAACCCGGAACCTTCTGATTAGCAGTCCGGCATGGTAACCTTTACGCCAACGAGGTCGTCGAAAGATAATAGAAAAGGTAAACTTTGCTGTAAGGTAAATTACTTAACAGAGCGGCCTTCTCGAGACCTAGTTATTCCAAACTAAGCATGCTTTATCTTACGCTAGAGGGTCGTCGACTCGTGTGGTTACAATTGGTCAAATACTTGAACAGTGTAAAAAAAATATTTTTAATTTTTTTTAATATATTTTCAGACACATGAAGAGGCCATTGCAGATTTGCTAGCAGACGTTGGGCCTCTGTCTTACAAGCAACTACCATTATTACTCTACCAGGTACTTTTCTTTTTCTTCGTATGAGCTAAGTGGCCAAGCTCTGACGACCGGACTGCCAATCAGAAGGTCCTGGTTTCGATTCCCGGCACGGCCAACATCTAAGTGCTTAACTAAAGTTGTTGGCTGTCGGTCTGGGTGTTAAAATGTATCTTTATAAAATATGCATGTACTATAAAATATGTATATGTATTATATCCGGCTTGAAAATTATTGACACAAGAAATGGTCTACACAAACGATGTTGAGTTTTTTTTCAAATGTTAGGACACATTTCACATACGGTTGGTTAACCCCATATATGGTAACTATACCATAACACGAACTAAAAATGGTTCAGTATGGGGTTTACCAAACGTATGTGAAATGTGTCCTAACATTCTAAAAAAAACTCAACATCGATTGTATAGACCATTTCTGGTGTCAATAATTTTCAAGCCGTCCTACGGCCTCTGAATTGGCTTAACAACTGCTTGTACTAAGATTAACAGCTAGGATACACATATTTAACACCCAGACCGAAAGCCAACAAATTTAGTTCAGCACAAAGATGTTGGCAGTGCCGGGAATCGAACCCAGAACCTTCTGATTGGCAGTCCGGCATGGTAACCATTGCGCCAACGAGGTCGTCGTTTATTGGTATACGATACCCCGCTCAGTACGCTTTCCCGCTTAAGACGCGTTTTTTGGTTGAGGCCCTGTGAAATCATCTTTAACAAAAGCAGGAGCAACAGTGATATTTCCTCTTTGGAGTCCATTGTAGAAATGAACTGGCCACCCTTAGTCGTGCGGCTGTATTTGTAACTAGCTATTGCCCGCGGATCTGCCCGCGTGTAGGTCGTTTTTTTAAAACTACTCCCTCTCCGTTTTCGCAGCGCACGCAACGGGAGCCCTCAAAGATGAATAATTTTCGCGGTTTTTTCCACATTTTTCTTTGTATCTTCGCTCCTATTAGTCACAGCATGATGTTTTACAGCCTAAAGCCTTCCTCGATAAATGGCCTATCCAACACAAAAATAACTTTTCATTTCGCTTCAGTAGTTCCTGAGATTAGCGCGTACAAACAAACAAACAAACTTTTCAGCTTTATAATCTTAATAAATATAAATCTCGTGTCACAATGTTTGTCCTCAATGGACTCCTAAACCAAGTTTAAATCTCAAATTATAGTCGCAATTTTAATTTATTGCTAATGTCTGTTATTATTTGACAGTCACAATTATCTGTTAACTCCAAATGATTCTAACAGATGTCGATACCTTACGACTGGGTTGAGTAAGTAATCAATAGATGGCGCTGCTATGGTAAATCTACGAACGTGTCATATAAGCTACACTATCTATTTTTCATACCCCTAAGTGAGGCAAAACAACGTTTGGCGGGTCAGCTAGTATTAGTATAGATGAATAGGCATCCGATGCTATCGAGCGGCTGATACCGCACTGCTAGTGACGTAGTGTGAAGGCGCTCTTAAGCGGATTTTACTGTATTTTGTTTGTATCTGGGTGCCAGATAAGCAGCAAGTATCGCGACGAGCACAGGCCGAAGCACGGCGTGCTGCGAGCACGGGAGTTCTCCATGCTGGACCTGTACGGCGCGCACTGCACCGTGCACTGCGCACGGGACACGTACCGTGCTGCCACGGAGGCCTACACGAGACTGTTTCATATACTACACCTCCCTGTTCACAGAGGTAAGTCATGTCCGTACACGCGTGTACATACTTATATATAAAATTTCCGTGTCACAGTGTTTGTTACCGTACTCCTCCGAAACGGCTTGACCGATTTTTTCCAAATTTTATATGCGTATTCAGTAGGTCTGAGAATCGGCTACTGTATATTTAGAAATAATTATTAAGGCAAAACAACGTTTGCCGGGTCAGCTAGTACTTATATAGATCTACTACACCTTACCTTAACAACACAATGGTGGCGATTCAGCGGCACACACGACTAAACTAAACTTAAAGAAGCCCCGTCTCTTTTCATCTTAGGTGGCCAGAAAGAGACGGCACGTTCTGAACCACACACAAAACAACTAAAATCACGTCAAATGTAGAATATAATAATATAGGCGACCGCACTCACTTGTATCACCTCTAAAACTGCCTGCACATTCCATATTGCTCCTCCCTGTCCACAGAGGTAAGACTTTGGCCACCTTTTGACGACCTCGTTGGCGTAATGGTTACCATGCCGGACTGCTAATCAGAAGGTCCAGGCTCGACCAAAATCTTTGTGATGAACTAAATTTGTTTCAAGGCAAAAGTGCGGGTTGGCGGATGACATACGTCTTTAGGTTATGTGGTCCTCAATTATGTCGGTTTCCTCACGATGTGTTCCTTCTCCGTAAAGCTATTGCAAATCTACACATAACTTGAAAAACATGTCATTGGGCTGGAATCGAACCAGGGATTGTCTCATTAATCAGACGTTTTTCCTACCAAGCCACACTCGCTTTTTAAAACCTGACTATAGGTGATTGATTCTATTTTATTGTTCTTAATTTGAAAAATTAAGAAATTAAAGAGTGGCAGGAAGGCTGGCTGTTGTATGGGCATATGATGCGTAGAGAGGAGACGCATGTCACTAGGAGATGTATGGAAATGGTAGTGCAAGGAAGAAGGGCAAGAGGTTGACCGAAGAAGACATGGATGGAGTGTGTGAATGAGGACATGAGAGAGAAAGGAGTGAGTGTAGAGACGACGGCTGATAGAGGAGAGTGGAAGAGGACAATTTGCTGCCGACCCCACCTAGTGGGATAAGGCAAGGATGAAAAAGGTGATTGTTTCTATCTCCCTCTGTCCAGTGCAAGCCCCGGCAGGAGAGATGGGTGGGTCTCTCTCGCACGAATGGCAGGTGCCCGCTGCGGCTGGCGAGGACACGCTGTCCGTGTGTCTGTCCTGCTCACACGCGCAGCTTGAAGAAAGAGACAGCTGTAGTTGCGGGGGACAGGTGCAGAAGACGAGTAGTATAGAGGTACGGCTTCGATCAAATAAAATGTAAACTCCATGTAAAGTCACTCAATTTAACGACACTCTCTAAAGCGTCGAAAGCAATTGGCTTTAGTTGGTTTAGCTTGTATTCCATACAATGATACAAATCAAATCAAATCGTTTTAACCTTACGGCATCGCACCGTATTGGGCAAGTCAATGTACAATTATTTATTACTACAATTTAATTTACATACACATACATTCATGACAAATATTATATAACTTAAAATATGACATAATATATATAAGATACACACATATGATAATAATAATAACAACGCTATTTATATCATCCATTGGAATCATTCAAAATTATAAAACATTCTCTCCATTTAACGATCACTCTCTATAACGTCATAAAATGCACAGTCCCTTTAGTGTCGTTATTTTAACAATAAATCAGTGAATACATTACAAGAATATATTATTTATATTTTTAATACGAAATAATAGAAATGGTAAATTATGGGGTTAACCAGCCGTGTGTGAAATGTGTCCTAATATATAATTATTTATTTATTTTTATATGTTATCTTAGGATAAAATCTTATATATCTTCTTATATATAAAATTTTCGTGTCACAGTGTTTGTTACCGTACTCCTCCGAAACAGCTTGACCGATTTTTACCAAATTTTATATGCGTATTCAGTAGGTCTGAGAATCGGCTACTGCATTTCTATTTTTAAGGCAAAACAACGTTTGCCGAGTCAGCTAGTATGTATAAATAAAATAAATAAATAAATATTAGGACACATTCACACACGGCTGGTTAGCCCCATACTGAACCATTTCTAGCTCGTATTATGGTTGCTAACACAACTGATATACTACATATACATACATACATATTATATATATAGATACATATTTAACACCCAGACCCACAGCCAACAAATTTAGTAAAGCACAAAGATGTTGACCGGGCCGGGAATCGAACCCGGAACCTTCTGATTAGCAGACCGGCATGGTAACCTTTACGCCAACGAGGTCTCTAACTCTAAGATGTATACACAATAAACGAATTTAAAATTTTTTGAATTTGAATTTCGAATGTGTCCTAATATTTATTTTATTTATTTATTTCCAGGTAGGACACACGTTTATACTGGGCACCAAGTACTCGGAGGCCCTGGAGGCTAACTTCGTCACCCAAGACGGCAAGTCGCAGCCTGTCGTAATGTCTTGCTACGGCATCGGAATTACAAGGTACACATACAAATCATCAAATCAAATCAAATCAAATCAAATTGTTTATTGGCACAACAGTAAATTTGGTACAATAATACAAAATAAAGGAAAAAAGAGAATGTATACAAAAAAAGGGTACATTTGTATTATTAGAAACAGTTGATCGACAGCTGTCTAAGCTAGGCTGTAGAGCCTGTAATATAGACAGCTGTACTTCCCCTAAATTACACTCATAATATGTACCTGACAAAATTTTATTTAAATCATTTTATACATTTTATATTTAGAATTAATGAAAAATAAACAAAACAATAATATGCAGATAACTTTAACAAATACAACAGTACCTGGTTGATCGAGCTTTGCTCGGTATTTTTTGACGTGACAACGTCTTATAATTCGATGGAGCCGGCTGCACGCACTAAAAAACATGACTCATGCGGCGTTACCTCGCTCTGAGGCGTTCCAATTAAGTGCAAGCGAGAGCGTGGAACGAGCGACAAAGAGGCACAGTCGGCCTCCGCGTTCGGTAGCGTTCGACATCTGTCTCTCTGCTACTTTAGTGAGCGATGCGTTCACGTGGACAGCTGCTATGCTAGACAATAATACATTTACATGTTTTCGTAAAACAATTGCTCAACGCACAATTATACTTGTAAAGATATTAAATTGTAAAAAAAAATTGACATAATTGTATTTATGCGTACAAATAAATCTAACTTGATCAATTTCATTGTGATTTCCAATTACCTCCTTCTCTATATACATACAAATCTATTAAACAAATGAAATTAAAATTTTCTTTTGAAAAATGCTACCATTCCATCAGTATTTTCTTAAGACGTTGTCACGTTCAACTATCGTCAGTAAACCGAATTTACAGACAACCGTTTTTTTTTAATATGACATTTTCTAAAAATGATTTCTAGCTAGATCGATTTATCGCACCCGAAACACCCTATATACTAAATTTTATGAAAATCGTTGGAGCCGATACCGAGATTCCAATTATATATATACAAGAATTGCTCATTTAAAGATATAACATTTATTTATTTTACACAATAGCGAGGATATGAATGAGAAGGGAGTGAATGTGGAGATGACGGCTGATAGAGTGGCGTGGAAGAGAAAAACAGGCTGTGCCGACCCCACCTAGTGGGAAATGGTAAAGAAGAAGAAGAAGAGTAGCATAAGCAGCCCACTCAGCGAACTAGAACAAATAGAATAGTAACTTGGCCGATAAAATGGTTCCACGCGTAATCGTAAAATACCGCGGTAGGCGGGGCAAAATAGCTACCCGCGCGGCTAGTATCGGTGGCGTGACCTTGATGCGACCAATCGCGTGCGAGCTTTGTGTGTGTGTGTTTCGTTGGGATAGCAGTATAATTGTGTGCGTAGATGGATCCAAATTCTAAGCGGCAATTGTATGGAGTTGCTCTTCCGTTTATTCTAGTTCGCTGCATGACAACAAAGAATTCGCGATTCTTTATTGTTACTGTTCCCACTGCTGGGACTCGGTGCAAAAAAAAAGCTAGAGAAGAGCTTTTTTTTCACACACGGCTGGTTAGCCCCATACTCAACCATTTCTAGTTGGCATTATGGTAGCTAACACCACTGCCATAATAATATACTTACATACAATTTTATTTAGGTACATATTTAACACCCAGACCGACAGCCAACAAATTTAGTTCATCACTAAGATGTTCCTCACTAAGTGTTAGGTGCTAGGCGACAGTTAAAAAAACAAAGTTTAAAAAGAATTCAACTTGCAGGCTCCTAGCGGCTAGCGTGGAGGCGTTGTCATCAGAGAAGGCCATCAGGTGGCCTGAACCTATAGCTCCATACTCCACTATGGTTATTGGACCTAAAGTAAGTAGCATTTTTTTGTACTTCACATATCCATAGGTAAGTGGTTTTTGACGCAGCGAGTTTCCTTGACAATCCAGAGGGGTAACGCCGCCAGCATTTTGGGGACCTTCGGTGCAGCGCGGGGAGCTCATAGTCTGTTTTAGTTGTTTTCTGTGTTTGTGCAGTTTAATTCTTATTTATAAGTGACGTGTATTATATATAAATATAATTTTATATTGGACGTAATTTTATATACATACTATCTGACCCGGCAAACGTTGTTTTGCCTCACTTAGGGGTATGAAAAATAGATAGTGTAGCTTATATGACACGTTCGTAGATTTACCGTAGCAGCGCCATCTATTGATTACTTACTCAACCCAGTCGAAAGCTATCGACATCTGTTAGAATCATTTGGAGTTAACAGATAATTGTGACTGTCAAATAATAACAGACAATAATTAGTAATAAAATAAAATTGCGACTATAATTTGAGATTTAAACTATCCTATCCTATGGGAGGTGGTGGGTGTGTATCCTATCCTATCTCTCAAGTTGGATCGAACTGCACATGGTGTGCGAATTTTATTATAATCGGTTTAGTGGTTTAGGAGTCCATTGAGGACAAACATTGTGACACGAGATTTATATATATTAACGGTCTTATTAATAAAAAGTTATGGAACAGTTAAAGTGTTCTTTAACATCACTATAACAAAAATGACGAAAATCGTTATTAATAAACGCACTATAGCGCTAAACAGTTCTTTAAGCCTACTATAAAGTTATAGTGGCCAGGCCCCTACTATAACCGTACAATAGCGGCGCAATAAGATCCAATATGGCCGACTATCTGTCATCAGCTGATTTCCTGACATTGGACAGACATTTGAATTTAAATTGGACACCAATGTAAACAATCAAATTTTGTATTTTGTGACTGTGTAGATTCTTGTTATTTCTTTTGAGTTTTAGTAGTGAGTTTTCGGGATACCACATAATGCAAGCGTGACAAAGTTTGACTACTATCGAAGCAATTTAAAAACAGCAAAAACTTTATAGAAAAAGGTTTGACCCGTTTTCTCTGGACGATGAAGATTTTAGAAAACGGTATCGCCCTAAAAAGTTTACGGCAGAGTTTGTCATTGATGTGCCTCCGGAAAACATACAGCATTGTTAATGAAGAAGCAGTGTGTACTTAGCCATAAAACCTCTGTAGTCTATGATACCATAGACAATCCAAGTGTTTCCCATCCCGACTACCAGGGGGCACCAGCAAGCTCCTCAGAGGGCGTAGCCATCTTGGTTTCATAGCGTTGTGTACTTTCGCCACGAACGGTCGAAAATACAATAATCCAAAAATATTTTTTCAATCTGCAACTTTTTGCAACAAAAATATATTTTCTTCTAATACTTCTAATATTATTAATCTACCAAAGTCAGTATTTTTAAATTCAGTTAATCACTTTTATAGTTACTAGTCACTATACGGCTCTTACGAGTTCTCAGGTGATAAAAGTGGTAAAATAGTGATTGTGATAAAAAAAATAGAATGCCGTAATATGTGAGGCGCGCTCCCAATGGAGACCTTTATTGTGCCCGTTCCACTCATCAGGTGAAGAAGAGCGAGCAAAGAGAGTTTTCAAAGGTAACCGTCGATTTTCGAATCGACGCGTTATGCAACCAGGTCAGTGTTCTAACAAATACTTCGTATGAAAATTGTTTTCCAATACCTCACTATTATAACTGTAATAAGTTGTCAGTAAATCTGAATGTGTTAATACAGGATGTTTACCAAGCCCTTTAGCAACAAATTTAAAATTGCATAGTGGGTACTTATGAAATTTTGACAACATGACATTTCTAAAAAAATTGATATGACACCTTTATCATATCTCGGGTGTTTTCACCTCATGTTGCGACATGCGCATAGTCCTAGCAACTTTGCCGCAAAATAAATACATTTGATTATTAATCCGTTATGTCACCTGGTGACAGATGATTCACATTTTCGCAAACTCGACTATATATAGCACTGTTTGTTGAACCTGCCGATGTAGTCTCTGATTATTCAATTTACGATTATTTATGCTACTAATACTAGTACAGTACATATATCTTTAGCGATTCAGTAATATTGAATGGGGTTCCATTCTTTTGTCAAAGCCTTTTTGCGGAAGAATGGCGATCGATCAGAGCGGCAAATATAAATAAATAAAGTAACTATATGACAATGGTTTAAGTGTAACGTTAAAATCTGGTTCAGGTCTAGCACTTTCCAGATAGACCCTTCACATTACATAAATATGAAAGCAGTATACCACAAACTTATTACTTGCAAATCTTTAGCAATTCTACTGACATTGTTCAATGTTCAATTGTTTACTGACATATTTAATTGGGTCGATTCTTTCGTCAAAGCCTTTTTGCGGAAGAAAGGCGATCGATCAGAGCGGCAAATAGATTTTTTAGATCTGATACCTAAATTATTTCACATAGACGAATGCTACTTTGAGCCTTTGCTCTTAAGCCAGTCTTTACTCAATCCAGAGATCGATTAGTAACTTGGCATCTTTCAAGTGTGTAAGATCTCACCCCACTGCAGTGAGATCTCAACATATTTTTTTTTATGAATGGGTCACTAAAGATGACAGGCCTGTTTGACCTAGATTGACCAACTTTGAACACCCCGCTTGCTTACATATATGAGCAATATACTGACTGTGAAAACCTTACATGAAAAAGTTTGTAAAGTGCTAGTCTATCTACACTACTTCCTTCTGAATAACAAAAATAATTCCAATTTGAGTCTCTATGCTGCGGAAGCTAAAAAACTCTTGGACCACTTGGTATGGCAAAAGTAAACGCCTCACTTATTTTAATTTATAGTTAACATGCTGGTTGCGGAAGCCATGCATGTAAAAGTTTGTAAAGTGCTAGTCTATCGACACGATTTCTTTCTGAGTAACAAAAATAATTCCAAGTTGAGTCTAAGCTGCGAAAGCTAAAAATCTCTCGGAACACTTGGGATGGCAAAAGTTAACGCCTCACTCATTTTTATTTAAGGTTAACATGCTGGGTGCGGAAGCCATGCATGTAAAAAGTTGTAAAGTGCTAGTCTATCGACACGATTTCTTTCTGAGTAACAAAAATAATTCCAAGTTGAGTCTAAGCTGCGGAAGCTAAAAATCTCTCGGAACACTTGGGATGGCAAAAGTTAACGCCACACTTATTTTCATTTATGGTTAACATGCTGGTTGCGGAAACCATGCATGTAAAAGGTTGTAAAGTGCTAGTCTATCTACACGATTTCTTTCTGATTAACAAAAATAATTCCAAGATGAGCATCTATGCCGAGGACGCGAAAAACTCTTCGAACTCCTCGGATGGCAAAAGTTAAAGCCTCACTTATTTTTATTTATGGTTAACATGCTGGTTGCGGAAACCATGCAGGCAAAAGGTTGTAGAGTGCTAGTCTATCTACACAACATCCTTTTTACTAACCAAAACAATTCCAAATTGAGTCTTGATGCTGCGGAAGCTAAGAAGCTCTTGGTACACCAGGGCCGGCAAAAGCTAACGCCGCACCTGGCTCCATCTATGGCTAACATGTGGGTTGCGGAAACCTTACGTGTAAAAGTTGTCGATCTGTCTGTCCAAACAACTTTTCCTGTTTGACCAATTCCATAACGAATCTATATATTATTTTTTTTGTGTGTATAAACTGTGGTAGTCTTGAAACTCTAGGAATGGTAAATGAAATATTAAACAATCGTAAGACTCAACGGAAGCTGTGAAACTCAATGGAATAAGTAATCCCTGCACTGGTTACTATTCAAAGTGGTTTTGAGTTGACGGACAATATACTACAGAATTTTTGTAACTGGCAAGAATCCTGGCTAGCAAGTGTATATTATAGAAAATAGTTATGGAAATTGTACAATATGCAGTCGTATCTCAATAATATGCTACAGCAAAGAATACTGCTGGGAGAAGAAGAAAGCTACATTCTCAGAATTTGCTAATTTCGTCCTTGTATCTTGCCACGCCCTTAAATCGTAGCACATGTCAATTTCTCCACAAATTACATGTTGCTTGTTCAATAATGTATTCATTACTATGAAAGAGCGGAGCCACATATATCCGTATCTCCAATGCAAGGTATACCTGATACTTATATCCTAGCGACGGACACTATCATAAGGCACGCCATCAAAAAAGAGCTGGATACCGTAATAACGCACGAGAATTTGCTTTGTACTGAAAAAAATGCACACAGAGAAACCAGTTTGTAAATTAATCTATAGCGTATGTATTTACTTAATGGGCTACTCCCTGCTAAACCTTGCCAACAAGTTCAGAGTAATTCAGTCCAACCTGTATCATCCAAAAAAATACCAAATAATAGCAGACAGACTACCAAGCGTAAACAGCGATCAGGGTGGTTGTATGTTTTGCAATAAAGTGATTCGGAAGAACTTTGAATATGAATCCAACACTAGCCGTCCATGGCTTCCTAAATAATGCTATAGCGAGAAATTACTTGTATGCTGATCATTCAGTTTATAGAAAGAATGCCAATAATAGCAATTCTGAAAATAATTGAAAGTGCGGAACTTTCTGATAAAATGCATTTATTTCTTCCAATTCAAATAACCTTCAGTAGTAGTTGCCAAATAACAGTACAAAGAAATTATGTATTATGGTGCTGCCAGCTAGAACAGATGATCACCAGAGAATAAACACTGACTCTAGGTCAGCTTCGATGAAGATAATGCACAAAAATGTCCTTTAAGTTTCTGAACTATTTCTTTAAAATTATTGAAACTAAAGTTGGTTATGAGGAATCAAATCATAGTTTTAAAGTAGACTCCTCCATCACATCTCTCACCAGACTAATTATCAAACCTAAAAAACAGTAACAATACCATTGCTGGTTTCTGAACGCAGAGTTTTACTTTGAAAATGATAAAATATTATTTCTATACCGGTGGACCGATCTTAGGCCGGTACGAGTTGATAAAACCTACTTACTCTCATAAAATGTAAATCCGCATAGATGCTTTTAAAACATAATAATAACAGAAACGAATAATTTTATATTAATAGTAATTTTGTTTAACCTATTAACTGTAAGGTATGGTTACAAAATGCATCGCGTACTGTGTTGTTATAATACATCTTTAGGAAGTTTAACAGCATTGACTTTATTAAGGTGGAATACAAAAATAATAATAAGTAATAATAAAGAAGTTATTCGCCTAAAAAACTTCTCCAGTCAATATGCTAAATGATAAAGAGCTCAGATTATTCAAATTACTCTGCAATTATTGATATGTTACTATTACTTATATTACTATATATATTTTCTTATATGTATGTTTGCCTTACAGTATATCTTACAAAGTTAAGATATTACACTTATGTCATTAAGACTTAATGTACATATATTTATAATTTATAAATACAGTCATAATCAGCTTCTCAATGTTGTATTTAACCTACTAATGTTTTATTATATTCATCATAGCGTTGTGCTAATAATTTTCACCAGCAGATAACAAACACGTCTTCATTAACAATGCTGTATGTTTTCCGGAGGCACATCAATATAACGGTTTTACATAACAATAAAACCGATATTATGTGCCGAGAGGGAAAACATACAGCATTGCAGGAAGTTCTTCCTGGTGAAGACTATGAAACCAAGATGGCTACGCCCTCTGAGGAGCTTGCTGGTGCCCCCTGGTAGTCGGGATGGGAAACACTTGGATTGTCTATGGTATCATAGACTACAGAGGTTTTATGGCTAAGTACACACTGCTTCTTCATTAACAATGCTGTATGTTTTCCCTCTCGGCACATAATATCGGTTTTATTGTTATGTAAAACCGTTATATTAATTTGGCCAGAGAAGAAATACAAAAAAACAAACACTGTGTCTCACCCTGAATTATATATATAAAGACAAGTCTTTACATAATGGTACTGCTCATGTAATAAATAAATCAATACAGATGATAGTACTAAATGACAGTATTTTAATAATAAAAATGTTAGGTAATAAAAGTATTTCTATGTGTATCATTCGGTTTTACTTTTATAATAAAATATTTTTAGTTTTAACAATTCTTCGTTTAATTTTTGGTTTTCGTTGGCCATTTAAGCCGCATGCAGCTCTTGCCTGCAGGCTATCTCTGCATTAGAAATTTTCTGCAGCTGAGCAGCTGCATGAGGAGAGTGAGATCTTTGGTGCAAGGTCCTGTTGGTCTTTGCCATGGCATTGAAGCTAAAACAACAAATATTCACATTTAAAGTTAGATTAAAATAAAAGTTGATACCTACGTAGATCACTGTTTTGATGTTAACAAATTAATGTTCGTTTATGAAAGAACGATGTTCAACTGCAAGCATATATAGGTACAAACCTTATCTTCCTCCAGCCAATTTTTACTTATTTGGCTTTTTTAGGTCTTTTATTCATTTTTATTTTATCAGTTTTTGCCGAAATTTGAAAATATAATGACTTTTTGACGTTTGTTTGTGTCCGAGTATAGACAAAATTTGGTGTTTATGGGCACATTTCACCTTTATTTACAAATAATCTGTGGTTAACATCGTTCTTCTTTAACTTTTTCGTCATACTGGCAAGGATTTCGTTATCTGTGGCTACTATAGTTATTGAAGGCTTATAGTACGTTTATTAATAGTAAACTTTACAGAACACTTTAAATGCTTATTGAACACTTTAGCTATAGTATGCTATAAACCTACAATAGGCATTTTTTATTAATAAGACCGTAAGATGTCAAATAAAAATATTTTTTATTTGTATTAATTGATTTTTGTATTTTGTATTTCAGGAAGGTTCAAAGGAATGGTCGTCACACGGCTTGGAGCAGCTCCGCGCGGTGGCGGATGTGACGTCACTCGCCGGTGACGTCATCATAGACGACAGACACACCCTCACTATCGGGAAACGACTCATGATGGCTGATAGGTAAATAATTGGCCAAGAGAGAGACGGGCGCGCGCATGGAGGGTTCCGTACCATTCTCTTAAGTAAATGGCAGAAAAATCGTTTGTTGTATGGGAGCCCCCTCAAAAATATTTATTTTATTTTAATTTGAAAACTTAATTTAATTTTTATATCTTAAATATATTTAAGTGTTATTTTCATCACTAAATGTCCTAGCATAAGCAGCCCACTATACGTTCCCACTGCTGGAACTCGGGGCCTTTTCTTATGAGGAGAGAGAAATATAGATCATAATCCACCACGCTGGCCAAGTGCGGATTGGCGGATGACACGTCTTTGGATATTGTGGTCCTCAAACATGTTGGTTTCCTCACGATGTTTTCCTTCACCGTAAAGCGAGTGCAAATCCACACATTACTTGAAAAGCAAGTCATTGGTGTAGGGCCGGGTTCGAACCAGGGGCCGTCTGATTGAAAAGCAGACGTTATTACCACCGCACCACACTCGCTTTTTTTTACACTAAATGCTACCATACCACCTTCACCGAAAGCTCGAATCTTCGGAACGTGAGGCGGCCGCATGTCTGACTGAGCTTATATCGCTTCAAAAATGTGATCTAGAACTAGATGATGGGTCATCTCAATATAAATTGTACTATAGCAAAGTTTATTGTGTCACAGTCAATTCCTTAAATAAAAATCAAAATAAAATGTCACAAACATAAAACCTCAGGTCAACCCGCCATCGACCATACCCAAAGGTGCCCATAACGCTGGCCGCGTTTCCACTCTGAATAGCGATAGCTATCCTCTGCACCAAGTACGATCGAGAACGGGAGTCCTATCCCTCAGTAATCGGCCAATTTCCCCCACTAGCTTCCTCGTTTCTGAACCCTACTGTATTTATTTTATTTGTGTCACGAAAAAATATGATACAGTGTAAATCTATATATAACGACACTAAAGGGACTGTGCATTTTATGGCGTTATAAAAAGAGGTCGTTAAATGGAGCGAATGTATAATTTGTATATTAGCATAGTTGGTTTAGCTTGTATTCCTTACAGCTAAACCAACTATGCTAAAAACCAATTATACATAATACAAGCTAAACCAACTATGCTAATAAACAATTATACATTCTCTCTTATACATTCTTTAAGCCAATAAAACTAAATAAATTTCGACGCTTTAGAGAATTTGTTGTTAAATCGAGTGACGTTACAAGGAGTTTACACTGTATTACAAATAATTTAACTACACTTAATATTAAAACAACAAATGTCAAAAATATTAAATGTAAGGACGACCCGCCTATGACCGTACTTGGTGCAAAAGTTTCCGTAAAACTGGCCGCCTTTCCACGCTGAATAACGATAGCTATCCTCTGCACCAAGTACGATCGAGAACAGGGATCTTCTGATCCACCTTTTAAAGGTTTTTCACTACTTGCCCTCTTATTTAGTTTTTTTTTTGTCAACAGAATGGGATACCCTACTATAATAGTGTGCGGCAAAGGAACCCTAGAAACCCCTCCGAAGTACGAAGTGTATAGAACTGCGCAAGGAGATACACCCATTCTGTGCTCTTTAGAAGAAATTAACGCAATATACCGAGAAAAGAAAGCGAAAAATGAACAGAGATTTGTAAAAAGTGATATAAATGAAGTTAGTGCTGTTCAATAGAGATGTTAATAAAGAAAATAAACTATAGATAAATTCTATTTTGTTTGTTTTTTTTTCGGATAGTATTTTTTACTCGCTGCAGCTAAAGCATTTGACCACAGGGCTCGTGACCACACGAGTTATGGCTCACACACTTTTACTTACAAACAAACATACATTCTCGCTCATATACTAGCAAATTCTTTAGCATGCCCAAACACACACACACACACAAATACACATATAAACAAAGCCATGGTTCGGTAAGCCGGCACACCAGCTGCAATACCAGGCTGTACTCGGACTTGCCGATACCACACCACAAAACCTCTCTGGTTACACCCGTATACAACTCAAAATGTTAGACCCAAAATGGCCGCCATAGAAAAACTTCTATCGAGGGTTTTTTAATCTGTTCAATGTATAAAACAATATAATACAAAGTTTAAAGTATTTTTTACATACATATATTATGTTGTTGTTATTTAGGCCAGACAATGTTTTCGATCCAGGGCAGATAGGATTGCTTAAAATTAAAGGAATTAATAAAGACTAGCTGTTTATTCTAATTGATTTAATATCTCATCTTTGTCATACATCTTTTTAAAAGTTAATTTTTTTGTCTAATATTCTAGGAGTTGCTATTAGTTAGGTCAAGCTTTTTCTTATTTTTTATTCGTATTGATTTATTCTTATTCTTTCTTTTCTTAATATTTTTTTTGCCTTACATCTTTGGACTGCAGTATAGTTAGTAAGTAGTTGGTAGTCCAGGGCAGGTAGGATTTCATAAAATGAAATAAAAAGACAAGATTTTTATTCTTATTAATTTAATATCTTTTCTTTGCCATACATCTTTTTAAAAGTTTTATTTTTTCCTTAGTTTCTAGTATGTTGGTGTTAGGCCAGACGTTGTTTTCAATCCAGTCAGGTAGATCCAACATTTCCGCTATCAAAAAACTTCTAGGTTCTCGAAGGTTTTTTTAATCTGTTTAATGTATAAATTTGTTTAAAGCTTTTTTTATATGTTAGTGTTAGTTAGGCCAGATGTTTTCAATCTAAGCAGGTATTGTACCCGGATACAACACAAAATGTTTTTATATACAAAATGGCCGCCATAGAAAAAAACTTTCTTAAACTATCTAGGTTGTTTTTTATGTATAATACTTGTTTAAGTTATTTTCTATATACTTATAATTATATGTTTTTGTTGGTCAGACGATGTTTTCGATCCAGGGCAGGTAGGATTTTTAAATATGAAATGAAATAATAAAGACAAGTGTTTCTTATGTTTTATTCGAATTGATTCAATATCTTTACTTGGACATACATCTTTTAAGTTTTATTTTTGTCTTATATTCTAGGAGTTGTTATTAGTTAGGCCAAATGATATTTTCGATCCAGGGTAGGTAATGTTGTTTAAAATAAAATGAATTAATAAAGACAAGCTTTATCTTATTTTTAATTGTTATTCTTTCTTTTCTTAATATTTTTTTGCCTTACATCTTTGGACTGCAGTATAGTTAGTAAGTAGTCCAGGGCAGGTAGGGTTTTTAAATATGAAATGAAATAGTAAAGACAAGTTTTTCTTATTTTTTATTCGAATTGATTTAATATCTTTACTTGGACATACATCTTTTTAAAAGTTAATTTTTTGTCTTATATTCTAGAAGTTGTTATTAGTTAGGCCAGATGATGTTTTCAATCTAAGCAGGTAGTGTTGTACCCGGGTACACCCGGATACAACACAAAATGTTAGACCAAAAATGGCCGCCATTAAAAAAACTTCTATCTTGGTTGTTTTTTCTTTATTTTTGTATGTATAATACTTATTTAAAGTTATTTTCTTTATACTTACATATGTTTTTGTTAGTTAGGCCCGATGATGTTTTCGATCCAGGGCAGGTAGAATTTCTTAAAATGAAATGAAATAAAAAGACAAGATTTTTATTCTAATAGATTTAATATCTTTTCTTTGCCATACATCTTTTTAAAAGTTTTATTTTGTTCCTTAATTTCTAGTATGTTGGTGTTAGGCCAGACGATGTTTTCAACCCAGACAAGTAGATCCAACATTTCCGCCATAAAAAAAAAACTTCTTCATCAAGGTTGTTTTTTTAAATGTATAAACTTGTTTAAAGTGTTTTTTTATATATATTTTGTTATTAGTTAGGCCAGACGATGTCCTCGATCCATGGCAGGTAGTGTTGTACCCGGGTGTAGATGTTAGTTAGGCCAGACGATGTCCTCGATCCAGGGCAGGTAGTGTTGCACCCGGGTGTAGATGTTAGTTAGGCCAGACGATGTCCTCGATCCAGGGCAGGTAGTGTTGTACCCGGGTGTAGATGTTAGTTAGGCCAGACGATGTCCTCGATCCAGGGCAGGTAGTGTTGCACCCGGGTGTAGATGCCCGGAACGCCCACAAACCCGCACGCCTGCCCGAATGACGTCACTCCCATGAGAGTGTACATGCACGCTATCTGCTTGCTCTTGATTTGAAGAGGACCGCCGCTGTCGCCCTGCGGGAACAATAACACTGGTCTACAGTGGTTTTGTTGCTTTTGATATGATGATGATTTTAGGTCCGTTTATACACACAATTCGTGAAAATATCAATAATTTTGTAAGATTTGCTCGGTTTTTTTTCAACAAATGACTGAAAAATTTAATTTTGACGATAAATCGTTCAAAATTCAATTTGTAGAAATGAGCAAATTTAGTTCTTTTACGAATATATTCGTAATCTGGGCACTTAAAAACGTAACAATTTGCGCTGATAAACAGGGCATCAAAAAAAAATGATTTTTTTAATATAATAAAAAAAATCAAATTCAAAATGTAAAGAAAGAGAAAAATCATTGAGAAACGGATGCTCCTCGCTTCTGAGGACCCAAGAGCTGGCAGTTATTTCTTACAGAGCTAAGTTTAGCTATTCAACGGGGCAATGCTGCCAGCCTCTTGGGAACTCTGTCATGCAATGACAGCCTGAATGGTGAGCTTACTTTAATTTAATTTGTAGTGTTTTCATTCTTGTTCTTTTTTATCTTTAAGTTTGTACATAGTATTTTAATATATTTTCTGTAATAAATTTTATTTAATAATAAATAATTAACCAGATTAGTTTCATCACGGATAGAATACTTAGTTAAGTATGAGTCGTTTTTTCTGATGTTAAGCTTTACTGTGGTCTGAGATGTAACACGCTTGCCTAGAAGGAACCTATTTACATTTGAAGACCCCCAAACTGTACTTTCCAGGAAAAAGAGACTCAAAGCGCATGAAAGGCTCCGTACCATTTACACGATCACGTAAAATTAGCTCTATAGTTTTATTTTTGAAAAATAGTTTCGTACATAAAAGGTAAAAACGGGACCCATTACTAAGCTTCCATTGTTTGTCTGTCTGTCTTTTTGTCATACATATCTTGCGAAAGTTTCAGCTTTCTAGCAATTACGGTATCTAAGATATAGCCTGGAGACAGACAGACAGCGGAGGCTTAGTAAAAGGGTCCCGTTTTTACCTTTTAGGTACGGCACCCTAAAAAATATATATATTAAATTAATGAATGAGACAAGAGAGAAAACCGGATTAGCAAGGGAATCTCAACAAAACACGACGCTATACTCGGACGCCTCCTGTTTTAATAGAAGTACCACAACATCTGACGCAATGACAGTGGAACAGGTATGCCAGCGACCCAAGACCGTGCTCCGCTATTTTAAGGAGCTTGGATGGCTTGGGTAGAGGCTGGTAGGGGGAAATGCACAATATGCCTCTTGCAGGTTGTCAGTGCAGGTCTGATCGCTCCCTTCATACAAATACAAATACAAATACAAATCATTTATTGATAACACCAAAGTTACAAGTCAAATAATATGATATCATTACAAAAGTATATGATATGTATCCATGTCAATTTTCAATTATATTCTAGTACTATAATATCATTACAATAGTATATGATATTAATCATAATGTCAATTTTCACTACTAATTCTAGTATCTAATATAATATCAATACAAAAGTATATGATATGAATCAAATGTCAATTTGTCAATTTAAATGTCAATTTTCAAATTTAGATAATCATTTATATAGAATAAGAATAAGAATGAATGAGATTACCTGGCAAGTGTCTCTGCTCTTGGTCCGGTCTCCGTAGCAGGACTGCGTGGCTCTATCGAAGCCGTTAATCATCAGGCGGTTCGGCTGGTACGTGAACGCGCACTCAAAGTCCTCGTCGAACTTCGTGAGGATCACCTGCGAAGTGAAGCAAGAGGATGGTAAGAAACTGTGACGTCAAAAACGAATAAATGAAATGAAATGAAATAATTTTATTTGCGTAGCCACAGGTAATATAAAAACATGGAAAATAATATAAAATGTCCCTTGTAGGCTACCGCATATGCGGTGTGCAAAAAGTCAATTAATTAGTTAATTTATAAGTTAATTTCACTCCACTATAATTTACAGCTAAGCAATAATATTTAAAAGAAATGTCAAAAGATTATAAGTATACAATATCAAAAATGTCTAAAGTAACTAACTGGGTTGGCACATCGATCCGAATGTATACTGTGATTCGTTCGATTCGCTCCACAGCGCTCGTTCTGAATCGCTCATTGATCATATTTCATTTTTTTATTTGACAAAATAAAAACCGAAAAGTTTTGTTACGTAACAGTTATACGTATTGATATAATTGTTCCTATATCCTATAATACTCTATACCTGAATAAAAATTAAAAAAAAATATTTTTTACACGCTTTTTATTAGCTTCACCTTTATGTTTGTTTGTAACCGACTTCTTTGGGCGCGATTTTGACCCACTTTAAACGGCCAGATTTCGTTCAAACTTTGTAGATTTATTGAGGACCGATGACAATACACTAATTTGATAAAATTATTTAGTACTTGTTGTTATAGCGGCACGGGAGATACATATCTAGTGAAAGTTTCAACTTTCTAGCTATCATGGTTTTTGAGAAATAGCCTGTATTTCATGGCCTGGAGACATACAGACGGCGGAGGCTTAGTAATCGAGTCCTGTCAGACCACCTGATGCAACAGTGGTGGAACAGGTATGCCAGCGAGCCAGGGCTGTGCTCCGTTACTTCAAAGAGCTCGGCTGGCTTGGGTAGGCTGGTAAGGGGGGAATGCACAATACGCCCCTAGCAGGATGTCAGTGCAGGTATCATCACCCCCACTTCTAATTAGATTAGAAATTAGGGTCGACTTGTCGTACCTAAAAGGTAAAAAATCAAGTCGAGTCGAGCCGAGGCAAGCCGAACCGAGCCGAGGCAAGCCGAACCGAGCCGAGGCGAGCCGAACCGAGCCGAGTCGAACCGAGCCGAGCCGAGTCGAGTCGACTCGACTTGACTTTTTACTAGTTTTTACGGAGGCCTAAAAATACCTTTTGCAGTTCGTCGGAGTTCTTCCCGTTGTACTCAGTGAGGCCCCAGCCGGTGGCGGAGGCCAAGGAGTCGTTGACGTTACCCCCCGTGTGCAGGCAGGCGGGGACTATGTACTCATCCAAGGCCACCCTGGGACAGATTTGTTGGGGGTTAATAGGGCCGATTACTAAGAAATAATAAATAAATAATAATAAATATTAGGTGTGAATGTGTACACACGGCTGGTTAGCCCCATACTGAACCATTTCTAGCTCGTATTATGGTTGCTAACACAACTGATATACTACATATACTTTCATACATATTATATAAGTATAAATACATATTTAACACCCAGACCCACAGCCAACAAATTTAGTTAAGCACAAAGATGTTGACCGGGCCAGGAATCGAACCCGGAACCTTCTGATTAGCAGACCGGCATGGTAACCTTTACGCCACGAGGTCGTCAAAAATAAATAAATCATTTCTTATATTTGGGTCGTATTGTGGAAATGTATGAAATGTAACGTACTCAGATTAACAATATATTTACCGCACTTAAACTAAAGATATTTTTTTGAAACTCACGTGACTTTATCAATAATTCAAGTTCTATCTATAAATGCAATAATCATCCCAATCGAGCAAGTAAAGGAAAAGATATAAGCATTTTTAATACTTACGGTCTTTCAAGCTCTAACAGAGCAATGTCATGGTATTTGTTAGGTGGGTCGTATTGTGGGTGTTTATGAATCTTGCGCACGCAGTTTAAACAGACATTTACTACACTTAGATTTGAGATATTTTTTTTGAAACTCACGTGATCTATTATCTGTGATTCAAGTTCTTTCTATGGGTGCAAGAATCATCCCAATTGAGCCAGTAAAAGGAAAGTTATAAGCATTTCAGATACTTACGGTCTTTCAAGCTCCAGTAACGCAATGTCATGGTATTTGTTAGGAGGATCATATTGTGGGTGTTTATGAATCTTGCGCACGCAGTTTAAACATACATTTACTACACTTAGATTTGAGATATTTTTTTTTAAACTCACGTGATCTATTATCTGTGATTCAAGTTCTTTCTATGGGTGCAAGAATCATCCCAATTGAGCCAGTAAAAGGAAAGTTATAAGCATTTCAAATACTTACGGTCTCTCAAGCTCCAGTAACGCAATGTCATGGTATTTGTTAGGAGGGTCGTATTGTGGGTGTTTATGAAACATGCGCACTCAGTTTAAATAGACATTTACTAAACTTAGACTAAGGGTACTGGTTTCAAACTTACATGACCTTACCCATAATTCAAGTTCTATCTACAGATACAAAAATCATTCCAATTGAGCCAGTAAAAGGAAAGTTATAAGCATTTCAAAAACTTACGGTCTCTCAAGCTCCAGTAACGCAATGTCATGGTATTTGTTAGGAGGGTCGTATTGTGGGTGTTTATGAATCTTGCGCACGCAGTTTAAACAGACATTTACTACACTTAGACTTGAGATATTGTTTTAAAAATCACGTGGCTTTATTCAAGTTCTATCTATGCATGCAAGAATCATCCCAATCAAGCTAGTAAAAGCGAAGTTATAAGCATTTCAAATACTTACGGTCTCTCAAGCTCCAGTAACGCAATGTCATGGTATTTATTAGGAGGGTCGTATTGTGGGTGTTTATGAATCTTGCGCACTCGGTAGCGGTGTTTGATCGGCATGGACGACCGCCGCAGAGTTCCCAGCTGAACGTAGCTCACTTCCCTGGAAAGAAATAGCATATACATTTATTTATTTATTTATTCATATAGCATTACAGATAATTATATTAACTTATTAGCTAATTAATTACTGTACCCTGTACATAGGGTGTAGCTACATCTAACTTAATCTATGTCTACTTATAGTTAAAAATTATTTTAAAAATTAAAATTACATCTAGATGAAAAATCAAAAATCTTAAAATACTGGATGATAAAATAAATGTAAATCAGTAAATATATGGCCTATTTTATGTCATCTTCAAAAAAAATCTGATATATTATAATAGCATTTGGCATTGAGGTATTTCTTTAGCTGGTTTTGGAAGTTAATGACTTTTGTTTGGTTTCTTATGTCCTGTGGTATTTTATTGTAGATTTTTATGCTCATATATTCAGGTCCATTCTTGAAAATTTCGAGTTTGGGTTCTGGCAGGACATGTTTGTTGTTTCTACGAGGGTTTGGATCTATTGTGTATAATTTTATGTTTTTTTTGACAAATAATGCTGCTTCATAGTATAATACATATTAGAACTATGTAAATTTATATAAATACCCAGAGTTTTTTAATAGAGCGGATCAAGACAAAAACCGTAGATATCAACTTAGACCTAAATATGTTAACAAATTAGTGATCCAAAAATCTAGGCTACAATGCAAAGTTCCGGGCCAAATGCTATGGCAATAAAAATATATAACAATCTACCGGCCACATTAAAAAACGTAAATAACCATAGCACATTCGAAAAAACCTTGAAGGAAATATTATTATATAAGTAAGTGTTATTATACAATTGACGAATTCCTAAATGATAAAAGTTTAATTGATACATATGTACACCATTTACTGGAAAATAAATAAATCGGCTCGCTTCAAACCAATATTGCCACACCCTGATTAGGGTACATTTTCATGTTTTTATGATAATTTAATATTGTATGACATTTAAATGACGTAATAAATGATTTAAATTTGAATTTGAAACTTCCACAACAGAACGAGCAGGGGCACAGCGAAGAGACATCGATTCACTGTCGAAGTTCCGAGGATTCGCACAAAGCGTTTTGCTTCGACCTTCGTTGTGAGAACTGCGAAGCTTTGGAACTTTCTTCCTGAGTCTCTTTTTCCTGAGAAGTACAATTTGGGGGTCTTCAAATCTAGAGTAAATAGGTTCCTTCTAGGCAAGCGTGATACATCTTAGATCACAGTCAAGCTTAACATCAGGCTAGATGCGGTCAAACGTAAGCCTATTCATCAATGAAAAAAGAAAGAACAAGTCGCTCTTTAAATACGAAATGGACATATGACGAAACATGCTATTTTTACAGAAGAAGCTAATCAAATCAATTTTTTAACAGATTTTTTTTTTTTATATTGAATTGAATATTTTTCATATTGTACTACTTTTAGGTAACAATAAAATCAGTAAATATATAGCATTTTCAATATTACTAAAATATACCATTTTCTATACATCATCTTAAAATTTTAAATACGGTAACCTCGATGATCGCGTCAGATCACCTTGGTTAGCCGGACTACGGGCGCTACAATTCAGTAGCTATAAAGTATTTTCAATATTACTAAAATATACCATTTTCTATACATTATCTGAAGATTTTCAAGACGGTAACCTCGATGATCGCGTCCGATCACCTTAGTTAGCAGAACTACGGGCGCTACTAATCAAATCTGATTGCGACTTACGATTCCCTGCTAGCAATGCAATGTCCGGCGGTCAGGATGAAATTCTCACTGATGAGGGAACCTCCACACATCCACTGCAGGTCTTCTGGCCGGTCACCGTAACCCAACAGTGCCTGAAAATAAGAAAGAAAGAAAGAAAGAAAGAAAGAAATATTTATTTTGTGACACAAAGAAAAACAATACATAAAAAACAATAAAAAAACATAAGCATGAGCGATGACAGATCAGTCTAGCGAGCAGCCGCCTTACGGTCCGAAGGTCGAGGGTTCGATTCCCGCTAATGATGTCGAGCTTTCCGTGAAGGAGAACACTTTATTTAAATAATAGCATCCCGTCCCGTCTTTGTCTGTCTCTTAAATATTCTAAGTTGCAAAGAGAAACAAACTATGTGTAGCCTATGTTACTCAGGGAAAAATGTAGCTTCCCAACGGTGAAAGAATTTTTCAAATCGGTCCTGTAGTTCCGGAGCCTATTTGCGTTATAAAACAACAAAAAAAAAATATCAAACTTTTGATGTTCCACGTCAAAAATACGAAAAAAACACGTTTATTGTATGCGGACGCCTCTTAATATGTTTTTTTTAGTATTTGTTGTTATAGCAGCACGGGCAATGCATATCTTTTCAGCTCTCTGGCTATTACGGATTGTGAGATACAGCTTGGAGACAGACAATAATGACTTAGACCACCGCATCAAAATATAACTATACAAAATTGTGGAAAAAAATAGGCCAATTGCGAGTAGGACTTGCGCATAAAGGGTTTCGTACCTTTATCAAAACAATTGGCATAATTCATGTTTGTTGTATGGGAGCAAAAACATGTTGGTTGTATTAATTTTATTTACATATCATAAAAAAAACATATTTTTTTGTTTTTAGTTTTTGTTATTATAGCGGCACGGGAAATATATAAATTGTGAGTTTCAGCTTTCTAGCTATGACTGTTTCTGAGATACAGCCTGGAGACAGACAGACAGCGGAGGCTTAGTAATAGGGTCCCGTTTTTACCTTTTAGGTACGGAACGGTACCCGTATTTTTCCATATAATAATAATAACAATTTTATTTATGCAAAAGAATTGTTACATTTTTATACAAAATTTATGTGTAGTTAAGAATAAATTAAATAAAAGACTTATTGAAATGTTAGTTTTAGCTAAATTTTGCTTGTTTGCAAGCTAGTTTCTCTTCTGGAGTGCAGTAAAAATGGCTACTTTAATCAGCAAAACATAAGTCTATTATAAAATTAAAAACAAATAAAAAAAACACTAATAAAATTAATTTAAAAGGCCACTCCGGACAGAACCTGACGGAAAGGTACCCATAACGCTCGTGGCATTGCTGCGTTGTATAGTTATGGATAGCCTTTGCGCTAGGTACGATCCGGAGCGGTATTCGCCTGTTTTCTCTCCTAGTCTACGCCCAATTTCAGAAATTATATGGTCATTACATTATATGGTACATAAATAAACACAATAAACAGTCCTAACTAAAGATCCAATGATAAAATAATCCAATAAGCAGTCATAACAATATTCCAATCATTTACCTTCTTAAAACTCTTTTATGCTACCGAATAACATTTTTGAACAAGGTACGATTTTGAATTTTATTTTAAAAGCAAACCAAGAATTGGTCTCTCTAATTGACAGAGGCAAGTTATTGTAGATGTTATTCAAGATTTAAGTTCATGAATTTATATTTGTTTAAAAATAATTTGTATTGAATTGTACTAGGCCATTCAGCTAAGGTGTCATTTTGATACTAGGCCGTTTTTCTACTAGGTCATATTGCTAGTAGGACGTTATGCTAATATGTCGTTTTGCTTCTAGGACGATCTGCTAATAGGACGTTCTGCTTAAATGTCCTTTCGATACGAACCCAACCCAAACAGAAAATACTACCATAAAATAATTGGGTTCTTGCTTTAACTGCTACTTAGGGAATATGAATGTGAATGTACTGAATGTGCTCACCATATGCGGGAATTCGTTGGGTTCGGCTTTGACGCCCCCGATGATGAGCTGGTCAGCGTTGTGGTGGCAGCGGTTAGAGCGGCACATCCCGGCCAGCACGGACTGGCACTTGGCACAGGGGAACACCAGCCGCTCCTGGTACTCCAGGCACTCTGTACCATACACATTTATTGTAAGAACAGCGAAGCTTTGGTACACCTGAGTCTCTGTTTCCTGAGAGGTATCATCCGGGGAGCTTCAAAAGTAGAGTTAATAGGTATCTTCTAGGTAAGAGTGCCACATTGTAGACTGCAGCGTAGCTTAACATCAGGCTAGCTGTAGTCAAACGCAAACCTATCAAGGATAAAAAATACTAAATTCTTAATTACGTGTGTGTAGTGGCGTACTGACTAAATTCTTAACGACGGCTGATAGAGGAGAGTAGAAGAAGACATGGATGGAGTGTGTGAATGAGGACATGAGAGAGAAAGGAGTGAGTGTAGAGACGACGGCTGATAGAGGAGAGTGGAAGAAGACATGGATGGAGTGTGTGAGAGAGAAAGGAGTGAGTGTAGAGACGACGAAGAAAATTTGCTGTGCTGACCCCACCTGGGATAAGGCAAGGCAGAAGAAAACTCTGAATAGCGAGTAAGCCTGATAGGCAAGTGCGGCTCGGTGGTAAAACGTCTGCTTTTCAATCAGACAGCCCCTGGTTCGATCCCAGCCTTACATCAATGACGTCGTTTTTCAAGTTATGTGTGGATTTGCACTCGCTTTACGGTGAAGGAATACATCGTGGGGAAACCGGCAAGTTTGAGGACCACAATATCCGAAGACGTGCCAGCCGCCAACTCGCACTTGGCCAGCGTGGTGGATTATGGCCTATATCTCTCTCCTCGTGAGAGTAGGCTCTGAGTCTTTGCAGTGGGAACGTATAGTGGGCTGCTTATGCAAAATAATAATTATAATATTTTTTTTTATAGGTTACATTTCGGTGAGTGTGCGACGGAATTGCATAAGTTGATTCCCCTGCCCCACTCCACTACCGGACGAGTAGGGAAACACCAAAGCGGCATCGTTATACCGTGGAGGTTCCAAAGGCGCGTACTAAGCGGTTTGCCTCTACTTTCATAGTGCGAACTGCGAAGGTGTGGAACTCTTTGCCTAGTTCCCTGTTCCCTGAGAGCTACAATCTGGCGATTTCAGCGCTGGAGTACTTAGTGCTCTCAGCATTATGCTGAATTTGCTCCTTTTGTGCACATACTATTAGTTATAATGATCTACTCGCATCATTTATTGTATGTTTTTTTTTGTTTTGTGCACAATACATTTATTTTCTTTCTTTCTTTCTTTCTTTCTTTATTTTCAAAGCAAGAGTGAACCGGTTCTTTCTGGGTAAGCGCGCTCCACCTTAGATCATAATGTCGCTTGCCATCAGGTGATTGTGATCAAGCGCAAGCCCATTTAATGTAAAAAAAAAAGCTTACTGTCCCAGGCCTTCTGTCCATTCTTCTTGGAAGTGAGAGACGGATGGATGGGTTCGCAGAGATCTCCTGAGACTCGGTCAGCTGTTCCACCTGATGGGGTGTTCCCATCTTCATCCACGTCAACGTACGTGTACAATGGGGGCACGTACTCGGTCGTCGTGCTCGTGGGACTCCTGCAATTATTACATTTTTTTTTTGGACACATTCACACACGGCTGGTTAGCCCCATACTGAATCATTTCTAGCTCGTATTATGGTTGCTAACACAACTGATATACTACATATACATACATACATAGTATATAAATACATACTTGTATTTAACACCCAGACCCACAGGCAACAAATTTAGCTTAGCTTCGATGATCGCGTCAGATCACCTTAACTAGCCGAGCTACAGGCGCTAAATTAACGTATTATTATTAAATACAAATACAAATCATTTATTGATAACACCAAAGTTACAAGTCAAGTCAAATCAAGTCAAATAATATGATATCATTACAAAAGTATTATTCTATGTTTAATTGCGATAATAAACCTGGTATCAGTATAAGGTAAACCATTATAAATAAATTAATGCAACATACCTATCGCAATAATTTGTTTGGTATTTTCCTTGTACAGGTCAGTCTTAGAGCTGTTTTTTTATACTTTAAGAGTTTTTTTTTGTTGTCTTGGGTTTTTCCGACACATTTAACACACGGCTGGTTAGCCCCATGCTAAACCATGTCTCGTTTATATTATGGTTGCTAACACAACTGCATACTATATATACATACATAAAAACTTTATTTTTATATATTTATATACTATGTAATTTTACACGTAAAAAAACTTTAGGTTGCTATTTAGTTGGTACTAATAAAGTCTAAAATAAAACAGCCACCATACCATAAACTTTTAAAATCGGCAAAAAACACGTTTGTTGTATCGGAGATTATCAATAGAATTAATTAGATGTATATCAAAATTGTTTTTTTTTACGCGGGAACATATTAAATACATACATTTATACATTTACTAGCTGACCCGGCAAACGTTGTTTTGCCTTAATAATAAAAAAAAAATCTAAATATACAGTAGCCGATTCTCAGACCTACTGAACACGCATATAAAATTTGGATAAAATCGGTCAAGCCGTTTCGGAGGAGTACGGTAACAAACACTGTGACACGGAAATTTTATATATAAGATTATAAATACAATTTTAAATAAATTATCGGCCAAGCACACACAAGACACTCTGTTTATCTACATAATTGGCCAAGTGCGGGTCAAGCTCGCGCATGAAGAGTTCCGAACTATTATATAAAAGAAATGGCGAAAAAACACCATAGTTGTATGAGAGCCCACGGGAGGGTAAATTTTTATTTTATAATTTATTTTTAAAGTTAATTCATTCACAAATGAGTTTCAAACGAGCTTGACAAACACCTGGAGGATTGGTCCACAATAGCGCTAGATAGGGACAAATGGAAAGAGGGTAGGAAGGCCTTTGCCCAACAATGGGATCAAACTGGCTTTAAATAATAATAATAATTTAAATATTCTGTGATTGTTAAGAGGGTTTACCAAATGTCGTTATTAAGATCGAGCAAAAAATTGCTTAATTAAATATATTTTCGAGCCCCTATTAAATATATTTTCATTATTTATTTCAAAATGTAATTTACATTTATATATTCTGTAATAAAATTTAAGCGTTCTGTTACCGTTATAAATATAGAGAAAAATACGAAATAAAAACCACGCTTATTGTATAGGGATATAGCACCCTTTATAATAAATTTGTTTTTGTTTTTTAGTATTTGTTGTTATAGCGGCACCAGAAATGCATAATCTACGAAAACTTCAGCATTCTAGCTATTACGGTTTATTAGATACATCTGGTGACATACAGACAGACAGCGGAGGCCTTTGTTTTTAGTGGAAACCTTTAGGAACTCAAAAAAAAAAATGGTTGCCTGTAAAGTCGGTTTTACGGGCGAAGATTTTACGTGACAACGTCTGCCGCGTGCTGCGCGCGCGGCAGACCGATCATAGTTGAGTGGGAGAGAGACGCAAGGCATTCGGCGGGCCTCTCTCTCGTTCGGTGACTCATCGTAACGTTACCGGGCGTTACACTTTTTCATAAGTGACTCCCAGCCGCAACCTAATTTAAGACGTTGTCACGTCAAAATTTCTTACCGTTTAGTAGTAGTGAGAACATTCTGAGGCCCGGTGGGAACCGAACCCGGCTGCACACAGCATACTATAGGTTCCATGCCACTGTACCCACAATGCTGAAACAGTCATAGCAAAGTCAAAGGAAGTCAAAGTAATTTATGTACTCAAATGTTGTGACGCTCCAGATAACAACCAATGTACCTAAGACTCACATTACTGAACTGGATGTATTTAGTAACAGTCTCAGTCAATTTAGAAATAATATAAGTTATAGGTTAAATTGTTAAATTGTTTTAGTACTTAAGATTTCCCCTTTTTTACGTATATATGAACCTTCCTTATTAAGTTTACACTAGCATGCTGTGTACTCTTTTTTTGGATTGCAGACTTGTTTTTGTTCTTTTAGTTTAGTTATGTTAAAATGAATGTTTGTAATCTGTCTGAGTGCCTAATAAATAAATAAATTTATTGATAACAGTAAAAAAGTGAAGGAATGAGTATATTAGAGGAAGTTTAGAAGTAGCACCAGTGAGTGAGAAACTAAAGAGTGGGAGTTTAGCGTGGTATGGGCATATGATGCGTAGAGAGGAGATGCATGTTATTTAAGTTGTTATGGTAGTAGTTTATCAAATGGTCAAATTAAAATCAAAAAAACTTTTGCCAGGGGTGCATTAAAGGGGATGCCATGGGGGTTTAAAGTTAAAAATGAAAGTTTTGTATTTTTGAACTTAGAGGTGTACAATTTGGAGTGTGTATTTTAGTACTAAAACGTGTACTAAGAATAGATTTTTGTAAATTCTACCCTTAAGGTGAAAGGGGGTAAAACAGTTTGTATGAAACTTCTTTGATTTTGAACTTACAGCAATGAAATTTGGAATATGTATAGTTTATGTAAAATTAAAAATAATGGTGTAAAGTTTTTTTGCCAGGAATGAACTAAGGTTTTGTAGGGGGGAGGGTGAAAGTTTGTTTGGAAAATTCTTTATTTATCAAGTTCAAGTCTTGAAAGTTGTTGTGATTGTAGTTTATATGATGGTTAAAATAAATTTGTAAAAATATTTGCCATAAAATTGGCACGGGAATGGGATACAATAGAATTTTTCCACAGGTTACCCGAAACGCGACCTACACGCGGGCGGAGCCGCGGGCAACCTCTAGTGTAGGATATAAGGGTAAGAAGTAAAATAGGATGGGCTTGAAGGAAGGAGGATAGGATTGGATAGAAGAATGTAGGATATAAGTGTAAGAAGTAAAATAGGATAGGATGCAAGGAAGGATAATAAGTAGTAGGATACTAACTTGGGGCTGTTTCCGGTTCCTGAGGTCTGCAAGCGCAGGCTCACATTGTCCGAGGATCCTACACACGCCGGTGCTGCCGTCTTTAGTGCAGTAGTCCCCTGCAATACAAATAATAAATAAATAATATAATAAACACTAGGACACTTTTCACACGCGGCTGGTTAACCCCATACTGAACCAATTCTAGATCGTATTATGGTAGCTAACACAACTGATATACTACATATACATACATATATATTTTATATAGATACATATTTAACACCCAGACCGACAGCCAACAAATTTAGTTCAGCACAAAGATGTTGGCCGTGCCGGGAATGGAACCCGGAAACTTCTGATTGGCAGTCCGGCATGGTAATCATGACGTCGACGAGGTCGTCAAAAAAATGTATGCTATGTAGTATTAATATGAGTATGGCCTTGTCGGGAGAGCGTAGGATTGGTAATCCACGACACACAGATTTGAATTCGGCCTTGCACCAGTGACTTTTTGCTAGGTGAAGTGCACTCGTCATACGGTGCAGGAAAACATATTGAGGAAACCCACATGACTCATGGGTTTTCCAAGTTAGTGTTTGTGAAGGAAATGCGACTGATTTACCTATATCAGTATATAATACTAGCAGGTCGTCCTGGCTTCGAACGGGCTATATATTTTTTTTTTTTTTTTATAAAACTATTCGTATCTGAAATACTAGACTAATTCTACTCTACTTGACCTTATTCCTAACAGAATCAGCCAAAATTTTTCTTGTTACACAGAAAAAAATATTTTTTGTTGATCAGTGTAATCAAATACTTACAAATTATTTATTGATAACACCAAAGTTACAAGTCAAATCTTCTAATATATAAAATAGTAGCTGACCCGACAAACGTTGTTTTGCCTTATCACTCAGGGGTATGCAAAATAGAGAGTGGCCGATTCTCAGACCTACTGAATACGCTTATAGTATTTGGTACAAATCGGTCAAGCTGTTTCGGAGGTGTGCGATCCTTACATTGCATAAGATTTGGTGGTGGTACAACACTATTTGCCACTGCCCGAGATGTCTTTTTGACGTGACAACGTCTTAAATTAGGTTGCGGCTGGGAGTCACTTATGAAAAAGTGTAACGCCTGGTAACGTTACGATGAGTCACCGAACGAGAGAGAGGCCCGCCGAATGCCTTGCGTCTCTCTCCCACTCAACTATGATTACGTGCTGCGCGCGCGGCAGACGTTGTCACGTCACTGTCAGACAGGTAAAATCTTCGCCCGTAAAACCGACTTTACAGGCAACCATTTTTTTTGTTCTACCCTTGACTCTGGATGAGAGCGGAAAAAGGCAACTGACACATAAGTGCCAGCGAGTGGATCGACGACAAGCGCCTCCGTAGGTCGCATATTCTTCAAAATCATAAAAAGGACGTTCCTTTAGCTCCGTGAGCTCTGCAAATAGCTGCCGTGCACTATTTACAACCCAGTGCGTGTGTGTGTGTCGACATCCGTTAAGATCCCACCTTACCCAGGAGAACTCTTACCCGACCAGCTGTCTTGGAACGGCATTAGAAGCATTGAAGGTAAGTGGTAGATATATTGGCCTCCTCTTATCTGTGTTCTTGTTTGGATCGGTGCATCACCACTGCATTGTCATTTTTTTAACCGACTTCATTATACAGTCCACTAAGCTCCCATTATCTGAATGTTCATATATCGAACAGGAGGAATACGGTAATTAGCATTGTGACATGGAAATTTTATATATTAGAAGATTTCCATGTCACAATATTGGTTACCGTACTCCTCCGAAACGGCTTGACCGATTTTCACTTAATTTTATATGCGTATTCAGTAGGTCTGAGAATCAGCTACTATCTATTTGATCATACCCCTAAGTGATAAGGGTTGTTCATCCTCAATTGTTTTTTATAATATAACGATGAATTTTTTTTTATAATGTGGCACTAAAAATACGTACAACTTATTACCTAACAATTTATATTTTATTGTACACTACGTCTTTCTTTAGTTGTTTATGAATTCCTTTCCATCCAAAGGTTGCCTGGAAGAGATAGCTTTAAGCGATAAGGCCGCCAATTGTGGCACACTAATTTTATATTAATTGTATTTTACTGTGTCTTTTTATTTATGTGTCTAATAAAGAATTTATCTATCTATCTATCTATATTTTATGTAATAAATCAATCAATTTTATATCGCAGTAAGCAAAGACGATATTATAAATAGCTTGGTCATAGTTCAAGCGGTTTGCTGGTCATTTACAGTAGGTATTATAATAAGGAAAACAACAAAGAAATACTAACCTTCATAAGCCGCTTCCGTTGTTATCAGAAACAAATACAACGCCACTGCTTTTATCATTGCGAAAACTTTTTACTGTTTACAAAAAAAGCGAACTAAAACCTCATTTTACAATTCGAAAAAGGTAAAATTAAAATGTCGAAGACACTAATTTTTGCGCCAAAGAGGTTAAAGCACAGCACTGACCTCTGCGAATTTCACTCAAAGCATTTAATAAATTTGAAAATACATTATTAGTTTATTTTCAAATTAAAAGAATCTCATATTACATTCAGAGGTATAAAATTAAAATACTACGTACAAACACAAAGATAAAAATAAAAAGAAAAGAAGACGAATAAATTAAAACATTCTACAATTTAAATTAAGAGTTGAAATGTCAAAATGAGTTTTTGATTTAACGCCGCGCATGCGCACTTCGCGCCGGCTTGAACTAAAATGGCGTCTCGTCTTGTAGGATAAGAAAGAAGACGGTCAAACCTGTCACACTAGACCAGCTAGATGACCTCAGTTGATCTTGTGAGAACCTGTATGTAGCAAAATTACAGACGACGCATAAATATTACATTATAAGGCGCTATGAGAGCAAAGAATTACTTAAATTGTTTTTTTTTTTAATATTCTTTATCTTTAGGGTTCCGTACCTAAAAGGTAAAAACAGAACACTATTACTAAGCCTCCGTTGTCTGTTTGTCTCCAAGCTGTATCTCAAAAAACGTAATAGCTAGAAAGCTGAAATTTTTACAAGATATGTATTTCTCGTGCCGCTGTAACAACAAATATCTGACGCGATCATCGAAGCAAAGCAACGGTCGATGCGGACGGTGTTTGGATGGGTGAACATGCATAGAACTGTCTTTTTCCAAATGGCATTTTCATCGTGGGTTCTTAGACACGTTAAATTGTAGGTTCCGGCTGCTAGTCTTTAGTACTTAGATTAGAGATTACTATGAACCTTTACAGACAGCTAAGGCTAAATATTGAATTTATAGTTTTATATTATTATGCTTATAAATTAGAAACGGTTAAAGTAATTTATATTTCCACGAAAGACTCGGACATCGCAGTACTTACCTACTCGTACAAAAGGTAAAAACGGGACCCTATACTAAGACTCCGCTGTCTGTCTGTCTGTCTCCAGGCTGTATGTCAGAAACCGTAATAGCTAGAAAGCTGAATCTTTCACAAGATATGTATTTCCCGTGCCGCTATAACAACAAATACTAAAAAAAAAGAATATTAAGAGGGGTCCTCATACAATAAACGTGTTTTTGTCGCATTTTTTTGCTATATATCAATAACGGTAGCTGCTAGACACTTGAAATTTTCACAACATATATAAACGTATATAAGCTATCAAATTAAATTATAAAATTTAAATAATATAAATATTTGAGGGGGGTTACCATACAACAAACGTAAAAGAAATATCGTAATTTTTAAGTAGTTTTTTACTCGATCTTTATAACGATATTTGGTAGACCCTTTACTTTCAAGAATATTAAATTATGAATTAAATTAAAAAAATAATATTTAAGGAGGGCTCCCATACAACAATGGTACGGAACCCTTTGTGCGCGAGTCCACCTCGCTCTTGGCTAATTATTTTTCCTTCACCGTATAGCGAGTGCAAATCCTTGTAAAACAAGTCATCGGTGTAGCTGGGATCGAACCAGGGGCCGTCTGATTGAAAAGCAGACGTTTTTTTCCTACGGAGGCTTAGGAGAAATAATATAGTTATATTACGAATATATATATATTTCGTAATTATGATAATAATAATGATATTATTAACTTATCTCATCTAGTCTTTTCTCTCAACTAACTATCTTGTAGGTACAGGTTTCAAATAATAGTAGTTTATACAACTGTCATATAATGAAGGGTATTAAAAGACGAGTGTGAGTTTATGAAACGAGCGCAGCGAGTTCCATAATAGTATCGAGTGTTTAATACTCGTGTTATATGCAGTTGCATACACTACTCTATCTTCACTAATGCAATGAATCAAACAACAAGAGTAAAAGCTGACAATAGTTTATTTTCTAGATTTTTCTGGCAAAAGATTGTGAGTTACTTTTGTTGCCAATTATAGAATATCCGGAGGCGTACAAATATTATATAATCGTTGCTATCCATTTTTTTACTTTTAATTTGGATGTTAAAAACAAAACACATTGCGAAACATTAAATTCACGCGTACGTGTATTGTCACATTGAACTTGCCGCCATTAAAATCTAACCAATGAGAGCGCAGAGGCGCGCGCAGGGCCAATCAGGAGAGAGCGCGCGCTGTTCCTCGCGTTTTATTGATGTTATAGTGAGATTTTACGATATCGATGTGGATATTATACCATCATGTGAAATTACTTAAATTGAGTGTTATGTTGTCTACGCTATAACAGTAAATATAATAAAAATAATACAATAAATATTAGGACTTAAATAATAAAGATAAATGGTACAACATTAGTGTAGATAAATTAGTTTATAATATAACTAGGATTTTAATTAGTATTTATAAACTTATTCACTTTTTTTCGAAAAATGTTGACTAAAGTCTTAAATAAGTATAAATTCAAATTTAACAACTTCTTAGTACTTTGATGAATTCTTATATATAAAATTTCCGTGTCACAGTGTTTGTTACCGTACTCCTCCGAAACGGCTTGACCAATTTTTACCAAATTTTATATGCGTATTCAGTAGGTCTGAGAATCGGCTACTATCAATTTTTTAAGGCTAAACAACGTTTTCCGGGTCAGCTAGTAATAATTTAAACTAATTTTGTATTCTAAATATTCAAAATTTTAATGTGTAACTTTTTTAACTACTAGTAAATTAATTAATAATATTTTAGTTTGTAAAACTGACATACATATGTATATGGATAGTTTCAGCGTCACTTGATTTAACGACAAACTCTCTAAAGCGTCTAAATCAATTGGCTTTAGTTGGTTTAGCTTGTTTTCCATACAATGATACATTCACTCCATTCAACGACCACTTTCTATAACGTCATAAAATGCACAGTCCCTTCAGTGTTGTTGTATAGAGTTTACACTGATTTAGTTTTTTTTCCTTTGTTTATCTTAATTTGGTTTCAGGTCACAGCGAAATTTCATCATTTTTTTTTTTACTTCTCGTTTTCTATCTAATTGTCTGGCCACACTACGCTCTCGATCCACGGCACATAATTTTATTTATTTAGTTAGTTTTTTTGTTTTAGTTATTCTATCTAATTGTCCGGCCACACTACGGTCTCCATCCACAGCACATATTTTCTTTTTTTTTCTTCTTTATTTCTATCTTATTGACCGTTCATACTACCCTCTCGATTCACGACACATCTTTTTGACGTGACAACGTCTTAAATTAGGTTGCGTCTGGGAGTCACTTATGAAAAAGTGTAACGCCCGGTAACGTTACGATGAGTCACCGAACGAGAGAGAGGCCCGCCGAATGCCTTGCGTCTCTCTCCCACTCAACTATGATCGGTCTGCCGCGCGCGCAGCACGCGGCAGACGTTGTCACGTAAAATCTTCGCCCGTAAAACCGACTTTACAGGCAACCATTTTTTTTTGTAGTTTTTTTCTTCTAGTTGTCTATCTAATTGTCCGGTCACACTACGCTCTCGATCCACGGCACGTATTTTCTTTTTTTTTCTTCTAGTTTTCTATCTAATTGTCTAGCCATATGACACTCTCGATCACGGCACATAATTTTACTTATTTTTAAATATTTTTTTTAGTATCTTTTTTCTTCTAGTTATTCTATCTAATTGTCCGGCCACACTACACTCTCGATCCACGGCACATAATGCTCGACGCGCGTGTAAACGCCCGCTTGCCGCTGCAGCCCACACGGCCGACCGAATGACGTCACACCGATCACCTTGTACTGGCAATAGATGGCGCCACCCGACACTTGTAGGGGACCGCCGCTGTCACCCTGCAACAAGAAGGAATAGGTTTATTGATAAAACTGGCCAAGTGCGAGTTAGACTCGCGCATGAAGGGTTCCGTACCATTGTTGTATGGGAGCCTCCATTAAATATTATTTTTTAAATATTTTTTTAAAATAATATACCTACATATGTATACAGTTAAATTTCAAATTATAATAAAAATTATACATATCAAAAAAAAAAACTTTATGTTAGGAAAACCTGCCCTGGTGCAAAGATGCCCATTATACTGGCTGCGTTTCCACGCTGAATAGCAATATAATATTTTTATTTATAATATTTTTTACATTTATTACCTTATTCAATAATCTGTGAATGTATGGTCTACCAAATATCGTTATAAAGATCGAGTAAAAAACTACATCATAAAATACGTTTTTAGTATGATTACCCCCTTAAATATTTATTTAATATGAAACATTTGAATTATTTGTTAAAATTTTAAGGGTCTAGCAGCTGCCGTTATTGATATAAGTACAATATAATATAGCAAAAACACGAAAATAATAAGTTTATTGTACTAACTTAATAATTTTTATGTTATTTTGTGTTTGTTATAGCGGCACGGAAAATACATATCTTGTGAAAGTTTCAACTTTCTAGCTATTAGCTAGCTATATCCTATCCTACTAAAGTAGGTACTAAAGTAGGATAGGCCTATGATAGTAAGAATATGATATGATAGTAAGAAATAGGTTAGGATAGGATAGTAAGAAGTAGGTTAGGTTAGAATAGTAAGAAGTAGGATAGGATAGTAGGAAGCCCCTCCCGAGGAGACGATGCCTTTGGTTGTCCCAGGGCATCGCTCGCTCCGTAGAGCGGGGCGCCGCCCCCCTTGAGGTGGGTCCGCTCGGACTGCGGACAGCGGCCTGGGCGGGGAGAGCAGCGGCAAAGCAAATACAAATACAAATCATTTAATGATAACACCAAAGTTACAAGTCAAATAATATGATATCATTACAAAAGTATATGATACGTATCAATGTCAATTTTCAATTATATTCTAGTAATATAATATAATGTCATGCACGAAGTGGTCCTGCATCCCTGCCCCCGATGACGATCGTGAGATGGGACACCGTGAGGTTGTAGTCGGTAGTGACGGCCCTCTGGCCCTCGAGCCCGACATACCCCGCCCGCATCGTCCAGGCTTGTGGCGGGAGATAAGTAAATGCATTTTCTCACGAAAAAAAAGGTAGTAGGATAGGATAGGATAGTAGGAAGCCGGATAGGATAGTGGGAAGCCGATTAGGATAGGATAGTAGGAAGCCGATTAGGATAGGATAGTAAGAAGCTGATTAGGATAGGATAGCAGGAAGCTGGTTAGGATAGGGTAGTAGGAAGAAGAAAGTAGGTTAGTCTCACATCGCAAGTGTCGTGCATCTCTTCGTGGTCACCGTAGCACATCTGCGTAGTATGGTCGTACCCGCGCACCATGTGTCTGTGCACTCCATACTGAGACATACATTCAGAGCTGTTGTACTCTTGTAGATACACCTGCGAACGGAAAAAAATAACGATTGAATTAATTAACCCTTAAATGGATGATTTATGTTTCGCGTTTTAAAAAAATATTTGTGTAATAGACATGTATTACTGTCTAGGAAAAATGAGAAAAAAAATCTAGACATGAATTTACTACTTATAGGTACTTGTTATTGCAATAATGTGAGTGTTGTTTATAAAAACAAAAAAAAAATAAAAAAAAATTAAGGTCAATTTCATCTGTCATTATGTTGTTTAAAAACAACATTGTCCATTTAGGGGTTAATGAAAATCAATACATATTATACAAAGACAGAGTTGTACCAAGCCGAATAAACGCTGGATAGATGGAATGGCGACAGGTCTTAGGAACTAAGGGAGTGAAGGTGGATTTGAAAGCTGATAGAATGATGTGGAAGAGGAAAACTTGCTGTGCCGACCCCACCTATACTTTCGCCAAATTTGATGTGAACTAAATGTAAACAAACAAAAAAAATACAATTTTAGGGTTATCACTTCAAGAAAGTGCTACGGATATCAGAATTTCTATATTTTGTCATAAAAGTCGTCCAGACTTTTTGTAATTTCAATCGAAAAGTCATACTTATTTACAGTATTTAAAGATCAATTGCAATAACAAATTGCCAAGAAGTGAGTGAGTTTTAAAAGAAATCAAAAGAAGAGAACCACCAAAGAAAGAGAGATGAAACCACGGGCATAAGCGTGAGCAATTGAACATTAGAAAAAAGGTTCTTTACCACTGCTGTCAGTGGTTGCTAGGCAACGCTTTGTTGGTAAACATTTCACATCGAATTTGGCGGAAGTATAGTAGAAAAAGGTTGAAGAAGAAGAAGATAATTCAAATTTCAAAACTTTATTTTCAAGTAACAAAGACTCATACATGTTAGAGAAATTATACCTATATAATGTCAAAACAATACAATTATAAAATGTGAAAAAAAAATGAGAATTACAATTTACAAATTAAATAATAATTAAACACAATTTAACATTTAATTTACAAAAAAAAATACCAAGACAGTAAAAATTTAGTGTATGTACCTACATTAAATATTTTTCTAATATAGATACTGATAGAGGGCAATCAAAGAGTAACTCATTCATATCGTCATTAGATTTGTTGGCTGTGGGTCTGGGTGTTAAATACGAGTATGTATCTATATAAAGTATTAATGTATGTACATATATGTATGTAGTATATCAGCTGTGTTAGCAACCATAATACAAACTAGAAATGATTCAGTATGGTGTTAACCAGCCGTGTGTGAAATTTATTTATTTACAACTATACCAATATTATAAAGAGGAAAAGTTTGATTGTTTGTTTGTTTCACGCGAATAGGCTCCGAAACTACTGGACCAATTTGAAAATTCTTTCACCGTTAGGAAGCTACATTATCCCTGAGTAACATAGGCTTTATTTTGTTTCTATTTACAACTTGAATTATTTTATAGCCCTTGCGAAACCGGGACTGGCTGCTAGTATATTTAATATATTCATTCTCTCTTTCATTCATGGATTAATTCATTCATTCATTATAATATACAAAGCTGTTGTATAACTTACCGATTGCAAGGTATCAGACAAAGCCTCCCTGTGCCCCGTAGCGCCCCAACCCACTGCAGTTGCATAGGAGTGCATCTCTTGACCTGTATGTACATATATACATATAATAATAATAATAACCATTTATTTCAGGTATTGTTTTACACCCATTTTATAAAATATATATTATAAATTAGGATAAAAACTTTATTTATTTTGTTCATGTTTACAATATTTATATTCCTATTATACTATTTAATTATTAAAACTGATACGTCAAATATTTAAAAACTAACAAATTTAAATACATTGGTTGAACTCATGTCAAAATGTAAGCATACGCGTTGTCAAAAATGCCACCCCGAAAAGCTCCCTGTCCAAACGTGCCCATTATAGCGGCCGCGTTCCCGCGCTGAATGGCTATCCACACTTGCTGTGTCAAAAACCACCCAGCTCGGGAATCACACCCCCCCCCCTATAATATAAATAAAACTGATAAAATATTAATAAAACTAGCTACCTATAAAAGTGTCAAAAATATCACAGTCATTTGCGGTTCGCACTCTGGTGCACGTCGCGCCACGCTTTAAAAATCGGGCTATCAATGTAGACAAAGTCAAAGCAATTTATTGATAACAAAACAGTTACAAGTCACACAATCAAATTGAATATAATATAATCAATACAAATGTCAATAGAAATTCCGTTGAATGGAGTTAATCAGCCGTGTGTGAAATGTGTCCTAGTATTTATTTATTTATTTTTAGGGTTTGTTTGAAGAGTCGTGTCTTCATCACTAAACTAAGTACACTATGTCAACTATAAGTAAAAATCATCAAAGAGATGTTGGCGATCTCGCGGTCTCTTAGTCGCCGAGTATTCTAAAATTTCGATACTCGCCTAAAAGAGTTGCAAAAGTCGAAACGGTGGACATTTAGACGATGTAATTTTTAACCGACTTCATTAAAAAGTATATTCTCATCAATTACCTTCCTTTTAATTAAAAATTTCTTAAAATATATCAAATGGTTTTTTTATATATATTTTTTTTTTTCAAATCTTTTTCTTCTCCCTCAACCTTTTCCCACTATTGGGGTCGGCACAGCAAGATTTTTTTTCAAATGTTAAAATAAATAAAAAATTAAACTAAAATCTAGTTTCACTCGTAGACTTCGAAAGTATGGCTAGCAGCATTATCGCAAACAAAAAATATATATGTACAGTGTAAGCTCCACGAATATATAAATAATAATATAATAATACGAATATAAATATACTAGCTGACCCGGCAAACGTTGTTTTGCCTTAAAAATATATAGTAGCTGATTCTCAGACCTACTAAATACGCATATGAAATTTGGTAAAAATCGGTCAAGCCGTTTCGGAGGAGTACGGTAACTAACATTGTGTCATGGAAATTTTATAATTCTTTATTGGACACATAAATAAAAAAGGCACAGTAAAACAATAAACTTAAAAAAAAACCGCCAGTTGTGGCACAATTGGCGGTTTTTTTTATTATTCGCGTTAATTTTATTTTCGGCCTTATCGCTTAAAGCGATCTCATCCAGGCAACCTTTGGATGGAAAGGAATTTATAAACGACTAAAGAAGGACGTAGTGTACAATAAAGAATAATAAAAACATACATATAATATTAATAATCTTATCTTAATTTATATAAATCTCGTGTCACAATGTTTGTCCTCAATGGACTCCTAAACCACTTAACCGATTATAATAAAATTCGCACACCATGTGCAGTTCGATCCAACTTGAGAGATAGGATAGTATAAATCTCAAATTATAGTCGCATTTTTAATATTGGACACATAAATAAAAAAGGCACAGTAAAAAACAATTAACTTAAAAAAAAACCGCCAATTGTGCCACAATTGGCGGCCTTATCGCTTAAAGCGATCTCATCCAGGCAACCTTTGGATGGAAAGGAATTTATAAACGACTAAAGAAGGATGTAGTGTACAATAAAGAATAATAAAAACATACATATAATATTAATAATCTTATCTTAATTTATATAAATCTCGTGTCACAATGTTTGTCCTCAATGGACTCCTAAACCACTTAACCGATTAAAATAAAATTCGCACACCATGTGCAGTTCGATCCAACTTGAGAGATAGGATAGTATAAATCTCAAATTATAGTCGCATTTTTAATTTACTGCTAATTATTGTCTCTTATTATTTGACAGTCACAATTATCTGTTAACTCCAAATGATTCTAACAGATGTCGATACCTTTCGACTGGGTTGAGTAAGTAATCAATAGATGGCACTGCTATGGTAAATCTACGAACGTGTCATATAAGCTACACTATGTATTTTCATACCCTTAAGTGAGGCAAAACCTAGTTTGCCGGGTCAGCTAGTATTATATATTAGACAACAGTTTAGCTCTGAGAAGAACTTTTGCGTATGTGTAGTTAAAAGAACAAAATAAAAAAAAAAAAAAATGGTTGCCTGTAAAGTCGGTTTTACGGGCGAAGATTTTACGTGACAACGTCTGCCGCGTGCTGCGCGCGCGGCAGACCGATCATAGTTGAGTGGGAGAGAGACGCAAGGCATTCGGCGGGCCTCTCTCTCGTTCGGTGACTCATCGTAATGTTACCGGGCGTTACACTTTTTCATAAGTGACTCCCAGCCGCAACCTAATTTAAGACGTTGTCACGTCAAAAACCCGAAAATTATTAGACTCCGCGCACGACCGCTGCGATGGGAGCCAACCTCGCGACTGAGCCGCGCGGGTAACTTACTCATAGATCTAAACACCCCTCCCCCGCACACGCCCTCTTCGCAACGGGCCGTGCAGCAGAAATCGTAATATTTTAATTTCACCATAACTTCAAAACCAAACGTCCAATTTTAATCATTCAAAGACCAAATATTATCAACACAAACTGTTCTTATTGATGAAATAATTTATTTTGATAAGGATTAATAGTGTATTGCTTAAAATCGCTTCGTAAATAAGCCATTATTACTCGTACAAAGTAAAGGATAAAAAATGGTTATTGTGGCTTATTCCTAAGAGATAAACATATACCATCACGGACTTTTTTGTAGACCTTTTTAAGTTGTACAATACTGTAGATTTTTTTTTTATCTATCTTGTAGGATTCAGTCAGCGTTTGCAATGTAAGCGCAAAAAATGTGTTTTTTTTTACGACCTTACATTAAAAACCTCAAAAATTGTAGCCTATGTGTTATTCTGATGTATAAGTTATAGCCTATGTGTTATTCTGATGTATAAGCTATATTGTGGTAAAGTTTCATTCAAATCCATTCAGTAGTTTTTACGTGAAAGAGTAACAAACATCCATCCATACATCCATACATCCATACATCCATACTTACAAACTTTCGCCTTTATAATATATTATTATTATTATTAAGCTATTAAGCTATTAAGCTAATAATGCAATTTAAATATTTACCCGTTAGTGTAAACGGCATATCATCGCATAAGTCTTGGAAGTATTGTGTGTTCTGCTCATCCCTGGAGACGGAGTGAGGGTGCGGAAGACAGGCCGGAAGAACGTTCCGGTTGAACTCTATGCTGGGGGGATAAAAAAAACATATTTGAAAAAACATACTTCATCAGATCCATGGTGCAGCGCTGATTCTGATAAGGGAGGTAGAGAGGGAAGGGAATAATTTATTTATTTGATTTATAGGCGATCAGCATTATGCTGATGTGCCTAAATCGCACTGAGTTGAAATTTAATTTTAAACAGTTCGCATAATGTCCACTGTTCAATGTCAATGTTTAAAGTCCACTGGTGCACTGATCACAGGTTAGCAAGAGATTTTTTTGTTCTCTGCAACCAGCTATCAAGCCGGTTTTTAAAGCTAAATATTAGTACTTATTTCACAAACGGCTAATTAACCCCATACTGAACCATTTCTAGTTTGTTATGGTTATTAACACAACAACAGAATAATAACTAGTAACACAACTGATATACGAGTATATACACACATATTTTATATATTAGATACATATTTAACACCCAGACCCACAGCCAACAAATTTTGTTAATCACATATATGTTGGCCGTGTCCGAAATTTGATAGTAGAACTGGCCCTCGTGCACTTCAAGGGATCTCAGAAATCATAATAGGTCAGTGATGCTTGATTAAGATTATAGTAGAATCCTTCATGCCCTGTTCTTCGATAACTATAATCTAGCGGTTTTCACGGCAAGAGTGAACCGGTTCATTCTGGGCAAGCGCGCTCCACCTTAGATCGCATTATCGCTTACCATCAGGTGAATTGCGATCAAGCGCAAGCCCATTACAAGTAAAAAAAAATGCGCAAGCCTGACGCGCACTAGTACAATTATTTCTGTTATCCGTAGAAACAACTTACTCTTTCTCAGTTCTGAGCAGAGCGATATCGTGGTACTTGGAAGGCGGGCGGTAGTCGGGATGCGGTAAACGAGCCTCGATGCTGTACTTCTGCCACAACTCCTCAGGGTCCGACCGCTTCAGGATGCCCAGCGCAGCCACCGATACTGGTATCCTGGGGACAAACACGCAGGGGGTCAAGCCCAGGGTTGCCAGATGCCTTAGATACCTTGGGGTATTAGATACGTGGGTGCTCGGTGTCTCACACCAGGGATAAGGGCCTTTAGAGAAGACCATGCCGATGATGATTGATGAAAAACGTTTTTTCTTTTTTCGTTATTTAAGTCTGATATGGAAACTAAGCGAGATATCGAATAATTCAAAAAAGTCCAAGTTCCAAATTTTAGTTTTACCCACACCGGCTCCCGGTATGTCAACAGTTGCGGCGAAAATGTGTTTATACCGGGAGTCGGTGTTTCAACATACAAGTGGATAAGAATTCGCGCCAGGCGCCATGATTTGATTCTTCAAATCGTGGCGCCTGGCGCCGTACGAATCGTAATCGTGCCAACATTTGAATAGGCAAAAAAGTTTTTTTTTATGTGTTCATCAAAAGAGTGAAGCTCTTCCACTTCTAAATTATTTCTTCTAGGTTCAGAATATTTTCAACAATAAAATTTAATAACAGATAATTCAGAGAAGGAATTGTAATAGTAGTTTATGCAACTGTCATATTGATGGGTAACGATTCGTATCGATTCGTAAAAACACGAATAGTAACGAGTGTTTTAACACCCGTGTAATATGCAGTTGCATACACTACTTTACCTTCAGTAATGCAATTAATCAAACAACAAGAGTAAAAAAAATACATACAGTCGAATATATAACCTCCTCCTTTTTTGAAGTCGGTTAAAAATTCCCGCGTACGTGTATTGTCACAGTGAACTTGTTCATTAAAATCTAACCAATGAGCGCGCAGCTGTGCGTGCAGGGCCAATCAGGAGCGAGCGAGCGATGTTATAATGAGATTTTGAAAAGGGAAGGGCCACTCATAGCCTCAGTGCAAGGAGGTCTCCGGGGTGTTTCCGGAGATTTCCGTTAAGCACAGAGGCAGGTCACCGGGGGAGTTTTAGTGGCTACTAATCCCACATAACTTGTAGTAGATTTTCCCATTCGTAAAAAAAGGCAATTATTGCTTAGGTGTTTTTGCTTTTGTATGGGAGTGATGTATTTGTTACGTAAATCTGGGGCGGTAGTGCCTTCAGGTTACCTGGTCCCCGTGGCCATGCAGTGCCCCGCCGTCAGGATGTATCGCTCGCTGATGACGCTCCCACTGCACACCCAGAGAGTTACATTGTTCCCATCAGGACCGAAACCGAGTAAGGCCTAAAAAACATAATCGCAGAGATGTAAAAGCATTTTAAATTTATGACACGATTAGCAGAACGTCCCGGCTTCGCAACAGGCTATAATTTTTTTTTTCACTCGTGATTTCAATGGGCTTGCGTTTGAACGCAATTCACCTGATGGTAAGCGATAATGCGATCTAAGGTGGAGCGCGCTTGCCCATAATAAACCGGTTCATTCTTGCCTTGAAAACCGCTAGATTATAGTTGTTGGGGAACAGGGAATTTGCCAAAGAATTCCACACCTTGGCGGTACGCGCAATGAAGGTGGAGGCAAACCGCTTAGTACGCAACTTAGGCACCTCCACAGTATAACGATGCCGCCTTGGTATTTCCCTACTCGTTCGATAATAATATAAGTTGCAAAGAGAAACAAAATATAGCCCATGTTACTCGGGGATAATGTAGCTTCCCAACGGTGAAAGAATTTTTCAAATCGGTCCAGTAGTTTTGGAGCCTATTCGCGTCAAACAAACACACAAAAAATCAAACGTTTCCTCATTATATATTAGCATAGATAGATAGTGAGTAGATAGATTATTCCCGAGTAACATAGGCTATATTTTGTTTCCAAAAATAACAAAGATCTTTAAAATCTCTAAGAAAAGCCCTTATATAAACATGGTCTGCCAGTATAAAATATGTATGTATGAAGTATATCAGTTGTGTTAGCAACTATAATACAAACTAGAAATGTTCTAGTATTGGGTTAACCAGCCGTGTGTGAAATGTGTCCTAATCTTATCAAATCTCGTGTCACAATGTTTGTCCTCAATGGACTCCTAAACCACTTAACCGATTATAATAAAATTCGCACACCATGTGCAGTTCGATCCAACTTAAGAGATAGAATAGTTTAAATCTCAAATTACAGTCGCAATTTTAATTTATTGCTAATTATTGTCCGTGTTATTTGACAGTCACAATTATCTGTTAACTCCAAATGATTCTAACAGATGTCGATACCTTCGACTGGGTTGAGTAAGTAATCAATAGATGGCGCTGCTATGGTAAATCTACGAACGTGTCATATAAGCTACTCTATCTATTTTTCATACCCCTAAGTGAGGCAAAACAACGTTGGCCGGGTCAGCTAGTGTATAAAAAACATTCACCATATGTGGGTATTCCGCTCTCGCAGCTTCTCTACCGTTGAGTACAAACGACCAGATTCTATTGCGAATGCAGAAACAATTCTTGTTGTAAGACCATTCCTTTTCTACTGTGATATGACCATCTGCACAACCATACGGCAAGCTTCGCATGTAGTCCAGGCATTCTGGAAATACAGAAATATATAACGTGATAAGTATGAATATGATTGTACAAGGTAGACGAAGTATAAAGGTCGACCTAAGAAGATGTGGATGAATTGTGTGAAAGACGATATATATACGCGCCTATACCGTAACGCCCTCGCGGAGCTTTATTTTCAGGGTTAATTTTTTTTTTAATAAATAATATAGATAGAGTTCCGGGAGTGAGAACATTTCTATTGGAAATTTTCTCCTCTTTCATGTTCTTTTTTTAAAATTCCTTAAATATCATTACTTATTTTAAAAGTTATTAACGAAAAACTAAATACCTTTTTTTTTCTTATTTTGTTAATAACAATCGCAATTTTATGTGCTAATAAACCCTTAAAAAACATTTTTCTAGACGTCATTCCGAATCGAATGAGCTATGGCACATATTTTTAGGAGCTTAATGTCTATTTAACACGTTTTTGAACTTGTTGACTAGACTAATATGAAAGAGAAAGGAGTGAATGTAGATAATTATATCAAAATCAAAAATTTTCAAATAAAATTATTCATTGGCTTTATCAATTTATAATTAATAAATATCTTAAATGTATATGCCTACTAGCTGACCCGGCAAACGTTGTTTTGCCTTAATAAAAAAAATAAAAAAATAAAAAACTAAATATGCAGTAGCCGATTCTCAGACCTATTGAATACGCATATAAAATTTGGAAAAAATCGGTCAAGCCGTTTCGGAGGAGTACGGTAACAAACACTGTGACACGGAAATTTTATATATAAGATAATACACTCTTATTACATAAATATCTATATTTTTTCATCCACCTGGAATCGTTTGAAAGCTTTATAACTATAAGACTGCTACAAGAATGATGATTCTGTTATTGACTGTGACATGAATTCATTGAGAGATTAAAAATGGTTCTGTTCAAAAAAAAATTTAATATTTTGTTTGAAGTCATTCAAAGGTAGCTCTATAATTCTACGCGGCAACTTATTAAACATACATATTCTAGAAAATAAACCTTGTTTTTGAACCTTAGCCTATGACGGTTGATAGAAAAGTGTGGAAGCAAAAAACGGGCTGTGCCGACCCCACATAGTGGGAAAAGGCGAAGGCAAAGAAGATGATAAGTAATTCTTCTTCTTATTCGTATGAGCCAAGTGGCTAAGCTCTGGTGTCGAGATTATTCAAGCCGCCTCAAGTCCTCTGACTTGGCTTAACGACTGCTTGTACTAAGACTAACAGCCGGGGCCTACAATTTAACGTGTGATCCGATCTACGGTAACACAGCACAGATGAAAATGCCACTTGAAAAATGAGTCTTATGAAATTCTTTGCCTAGTTCCCTGTTCCCTCAGAGCTACAATCTGACAGTTTTCAAAACAAGAGTGAATCGATTTTTCTGATAAAATCCACCATAATACACAAAAAATACACGCTCCACCATAATATCGCTTGCCATCGGATGAATTGTGATCAAGCGCAAGCCCATTTATTGTAAAACAAAAAAATTCAGTCTTATGGTCACCCATCCAAACACCGTTCGCATCGACAAACGACCACCGTCCAGTCGGATGACAAATAAAGTTGTAGGTCCCGGCTGTTAGTTTAGTGTTGGGTTAGCCAGCCGTGTGGGGTGTGTAGTATTTTATAGTTTACTTACTGTTCCATGACTTACTGCCGTCCTTCCAAAGTATCCCACCAAGACGGCCAATCACAGCTTTCCTGAAAAGATAATTATCATATGTATATGTATACTAGCTGACCCGGCAAACGTTGTTTTGCCTTAATAAAAAAAAAAAAACTCAATATGCAGTAGCCGATTCTCAGACCTATTGAATACGCATATAAAATTTGGAAAAAATCGGTCAAGCCGTTTCGGAAGGAGTACGGTAACAAACACTGTGACACGGAAATTTTATATATAAGAAGAAGATATAACAAAAGAATGAATGTCATTCTTTTGTTTATTTTCTGTAATAAATGTCTATTGACATTCATTCATTTGTTCATTTTCTGTAATAAATGTCTATCGACATTCATTCATTAATTTTCTGTAATAAATGTCTACCGACATTCATTAATTCGTTAATTTTCTGTAATAAGTAAATGTCTATCAATATTCATTCATTCGTTCATTCATTCACTCATTCAGAGTAGACACAAGCTCACAATCAAAGCTTACGAGACGTCGTCGACGAGGTGACAGCTCGTGCAGCAGATGATTGGATCGGTGCCGTTGTATGAACAAGCCTGGGGACAAACACGCACCGTTATGACCAAGGTAAGCAGCAAAAATAATCGGCCAAGTGCAACTCTGGCTCGCGCGTGTAAGATTCCGAACCATTATCACGAAAAATGGCAAAAGCACGTTTTTGAATGGCAGTCTCCCTTAAATATGAATACCTATTACTTGTACTTTAATATTGAAATTATATTTTACTAGCTTTGCCCCGCAATATTACCCGCGTTAATCCGGGATAAAAAGTAGCCTATGAATAGAAGAACAGAAGTAGCAAATTTCATAAAATCGATTCAACCGTTTGAGCATGAAGAAGTAACAAACACACAAACTTTAACATTTATTTAGTGTAAGATATATTAGTGGACTAAGTGGATAAGAATGGACAAGCGAAGTAGAGGTAGACCGTATCGAAGATGGGCAGATGTATTTACACAGAGACATGGACAAAACTGGATGAGATTAGCTCGTGACAGGAAACTATGGACGAAGTTGGGGGAGGCCTACGCCAGCGAGGCGACATCTGCACTTCAAGAAGATCGACATCAGTAATAAACCTGACATGGATCCGCTTAATAATTTTTTTGACATAAATTACCTATATAGTTTGACATGCGATAGTATAATAAGCGACAATTACAATTATACCTTGACATTCCGATGTAAACATTTATTGACGATTAATAAGATATGACATTTGTAATAATAATATGAAAATATGACAAACTATGTAAATATGTGCAGTTGAATAAAGGCTTTTTTATTTTATTTTATCTTATTTATTTTATTATATTAGTGTAAGATTTTATCAGAAATTTAACTTCGATATCTGTGATTCTCTTTTTTTATTTTTTGTATCACTTCGCCACTCAAACGTGTAATCTCTGTGTCAAACGTAGAAAGAGAAGATACGTGGTGTCAAATCTTGTAACGTTCACTTTACGTAAGAATCGTACGGTGTCGTCATTCAAATAAAATAAAATGCATAGACTATTATTATTATACTAAAAACGCGAGTGTGGCTCGGTGGTGATAACGCCTGCTTTTCAATCAGACAGCTCCTGGTTAGATCCCGGCCCTACACCAATGACTTATCTTTCAAGTTATGTGTGGATTTGCACTCGCTTTACGGTGAAGGAAAACATCGTGAGGAAACCGACATTTTGAGGACCACAACATCCGAAAACGTGTGTCATCCGCCAACCCACACTTGGCCACTGTGGTGGATTATGGCGTATATCTCTCTCCTTGTGAGAGAAGGCCCCGAGTCCCAGCAGTGGGAACGTATAGCGGGCTGCTTATGCATTATGCATGCATAGACTATTCAAACAAGCAAATGAACGTCACAGCCTAATCAAATCCATTAAGAATTACACTAATTCATGGGAATACAAGTTATTGATTAACAATAATGCTAATTAAGCTAACATTAGTAGGATGTTTATACATTATTGAATATTATGTGAATAAAGAAAGTCTAGGTACCGTTTTTATGTTTCGGTATGGAACTACAACTGACAAATACAACTCTGTCTATTTCGTAAGGTTATTTTCCAATATGTACTTGCCCCAGGTCGAGCATTGGTATGTCTATCCAGGGCCAGCGTAAGGCACCTCTTCCAGGGCACGCAGCGACCTGGTACACCGTTTGTTATACATGGCTGTCCTGTAACACAATGCGGTCTCAGTAAATGTAGTGATCCATAACGAAGATAACCTAAAAAAAGTAAATATATAAAAATACTAGCTGACCCGGCAAAAGTTGTTTAGCCTTAAAAACACTATAATTGATCAGTTATCGAGTGGGATGAAATATGATTAAATTAAATTGGCCATAAAAAATAGGGGTTGGTGATACAAAAGTTAAAATGTATGTATGTGGGCTGTGTGTATTTTTTAATGTTACATTATAAAAGAATAAAAACAA